>CM049429.1:48348462-49598462 GCA_026929855.1 Poa annua | reverse complement strand
ACAATTGCATACCAGAAGAGTCTAGGTTAGCCATCCAATCCAGAAAATCCCCTCTATTATCCTCATGTGATGGCCCATAAATGTTTGTAAGAATCCATATCCTGCCAGATGATTTGCAGGTGAATTCAACAGTAACATGATGCTTGCTTTGGTTGACCAAGGTACCCTCAAACAAGCTACCATTCCAAATGGTAATTATTCCCCCAGAATTACCCTCAGCACGAGTATAAGCATATTTGTTAAATCGTCTTGGGCAGAAAGTCTTTATATATGATAAGTCAAAATTTTCCTTCTTTGTTTTTTGTAGACAGAGAATATTACAATTACTCTCTTCAGCCCTTTGCCTGATGTCATCCCATCTGTTTTGTGAGTTAATTCCCCTCACATTCGAATCCATAATATTCCAATTATTCATTAATAACACAAATGGGGGTATTGTAATATACTGGTAACATAATTACCAATACCATCTGATCATCAACATTGTATAAATAAGCTGCAAGACTCCCAACAAACAAGTAGGAATACACATGCACCATCTTCTCAGAGATAAACACTGATAACAACTGATCAAATATCGCCAACCGATCAAGAATATCACAGCCATAATGATAAGGATCAAGGGGATGATCCTATGATTGTTGTCCCGATCTTTCACAGCGAGTAACCCGGACAGTAAATCCTTCCAACAACACCAACGGCGTCACCTGAAGGTGGGGAATAAATCCAGCAAGCAACGTGATGAAGATCACCACGCCTCTAACCCGAGCACGATAACACTTGATGAACACAAGCACCCTCGCAGCAATCTTTATTACAAACTGATAAACGGCATCGCCGTCCCCGGAGGGATGCTTCACCAACGAGCTCAAAGTCTATGGACTGTTTTTAATCTAAACTCAAGCTAACCCTAAAACGATGCCTAGCAACTCCTTATATGAGGGGAGGGATGCTACAGTACCGCGCTACAGTACCGCGCTACAGTACCGCCCCCTAATGGACCCTACGTTGACTTGGTTGGACAGGCCCAAACCAAGCCCAAACTCATAATTATTAAAAACTCTAATTATTTAAAATAGCAACACACGACGAATACACCTAACTTGGTGGAGTCCTGAAATTGGGCTGCACCTCCCCCGTCGTGCCCATATCATCCTCCCCCCCTTCAAGAAGCGTTGTCCTCAACGCTTGAGGGTCGGCTCGAAAGGGTGGCGTGATAGCAGCAACAACATCACGCGTCTTCGTCATCTTCAAGTCTCGCTTGCCTTCCTCACCACATCCTCCCGCTGGGCATGCTTGACTTGACACAGCACTTGGCGCCTCCTTTCTTCGCCAAATGAACTTGGACTTTGGCGCCAAAACCTTCTGCTTCTGAACTCTTGATGGAGCTCTTTGCTGCTGGACATGAACCTGCTGAACAGGACCCTGCAAAGTAGTAATGCCTGGGCCACACAGCTGACGAACACGTCCATCCTTGCCTCTGTGCACACGCACTGCTGCTCCAACAAAACGTCTCCGAGGAGTTCTTACAAAACTGTGGCTGACTACCCGAGGCACCATATGCACCGGAACACGATCAGCACCACTGTCATCGGTCTGAACACCCATGTCAACACGAACTGTAAGTGGAACATATGAAACACATGCTGACATATCCTGCCCTTCATCAATATGAGGCTTGACTTCAACCGGCTTGTCACTAACAAGAACAACTGGCTTGTCATCTACAGGCTTGGCTGAAACAATATCATCACTGACGCTCTTTGCATCATGCTCCTCACACTGCACCTTAGCTAGCCCTGGCTGTGGCTTAGCCTTGCGCAATTTCTCCTTACGAACCACCAGCACCACATCGGACTTGATTTGATCATCCGTCATAGGCTTCAGTGTCCGATGTTTGCCATCATGCACAAAAGAATATGTATTTGCTCTCCCAGCATGTATAGCATTACGATCATACTGCCATGGACGTCCAAGTAACAGTCCACATACCTCCAATGGCAACACATCGCATTCCACCTCATCAACATAGTCACCAACTGAAAACGGCACACGCACCTTGTGAGTAATCTTCATCATACCGCAACTATTTACCCACTCAACATGCCTAGGTTCTGGAATGCGCCATGTGGGTAACCCCAAAACTTCCACAACCGCCTTGCTAATGCCATTACAGTAGCTACCACTGTCAATCATCAACTTGCATGCTTTGCCTTTGATCATGCACTGCGCCTGAAATAAATTCCATCGCTGGCCTCTATCCACGGTCATGCAAGCATCATCATGTACTCTCTTGAGTTGCATATTCAGCCCACTCAATGGTACAACCTCCTCCACGACATCCTTGTCAACAGCAGCCTGGACAACATCGACTGCTGACACTTCAGAAATCGTGACTGCCGCCTTGTTAACTCTCGGCAATGGAACAACTGTCAGCTTCTCCTGAGTAGTCACACTCTTGCCAACTGCTGCTATCTCATGCTCAACCTTCGGTGGCTGCTGGATGTCCTCCATATATGGTAATACAAAACCATTACGGAGAAAAACCTTGTAGTCCTCCCAAGTATGAGAAAAACCCTCTCTTGCAACCGCCTCGGACCACCAACTGTCTAACTCCTTGTCCACACGCCGATGAGCAAGAACATACGCATAATATCCACTAAACTTGCCATTGTATTTACGACATCGATGGAAACCCTGTTCCATGTGCGTTTCCCAATCTTGATACTCCTCAACTGTCGCAAGCCTATGTAGGCGCCAGCTAAGCTCGGATGCATGACGTTCCACTCCATTCATGAGATCAAGATAGTCATTGAAAACAGCACTCGATTTCTTACCAAGATCACATCTCTTGCCCAAAACATCTCCTGGAAACGAACTCATTATCACGTCAGATTCGGTTCGGACTGACAGAAACTCTGAATTTGAAACGGACGTGATTTCCTCGTACGAAGTCCGAAACAGGCAAAGAAGGACTTGTTGGAAAGATAATTTTATGTACTTTCCAATGGGTAGGCTCCCAAATCCCGATTCGTCACGTACAGGTCGCTGTGGCCTGAACAAGACGACGGTCGTTTCTGGACTCGGTAGAACGCAAGATCAACACAAGATTTTTTTTTTTTTTTTTTTTTTTAACTGGATCGATTCTGCAGATCGGATCTGAACTGAGCGTCACGCGTACGCTGGCTGGACTCTTCCTCGACAATCGTTGCTGGCCTCCGGCACGCAGAAACCTGGCCAAGATCGATCAAGGGAACTCCCCACGTGATGCTGCTGCTAGCGTTCTCACGATCAACACCAGCTCGCAATGAAAAATACACCCACGATCTGCCTGCACTCCCTTCTTCCGATCAACCCCACGCAGCTGATCTGCTCCAACCTTCCCGATCTGACTACTGCCCGTATGGATGAACAAATCTCCACCAACCTGTAGCAGATCAACCAATCTCCACCAATAACAAATCGACTGATCAACAAAAATTCGCCGTGATCAACCCAGAGCTCTGATACCACATGATAAGGATCAAGGGGATGATCCTATGATTGTTGTCCCGATCTTTCACAGCGAGTAACCCGGACAGTAAATCCTTCCAACAACACCAACGGCGTCACCTGAAGGTGGGGAATAAATCCAGCAAGCAACGTGATGAAGATCACCACGCCTCTAACCCGAGCACGATAACACTTGATGAACACAAGCACCCTCGCAGCAATCTTTATTACAAACTGATAAACGGCATCGCCGTCCCCGGAGGGATGCTTCACCAACGAGCTCAAAGTCTATGGACTGTTTTTAATCTAAACTCAAGCTAACCCTAAAACGATGCCTAGCAACTCCTTATATGAGGGGAGGGATGCTACAGTACCGCGCTACAGTACCGCCCCCCTAATGGACCCTACGTTGACTTGGTTGGACAGGCCCAAACCAAGCCCAAACTCATAATTATTAAAAACTTTAATTATTTAAAATAGCAACACACGACGAATACACCTAACTTGGTGGAGTCCTGAAATTGGGCTGCACCTCCCCCGTCGTGCCCATATCACATAATCAAAAGCACCAAGTCTCACATAAATCCAGCATGGATACAGAAACATCAACTTCAAATTAGAGTAGCAAAGTCCTAACCAATATAACCAAAGTTCAAAAGTAAAGGATAGAACGATAATAAAACACATGATAAATAGACAGACAACATGCCAGTCTATGAGGATGCTGATAAGTGGACTAATCATTAGTCACAGGTTGCATTAAGCTTATCGATAGACAGCTCCGTAGGAGGGATCTGACAGTGGCCAGTGCCAATGGCTTGGATGGTGCTCAGTGGCAATTCTGGAGGTGGTGGATCCTTATTGTCAATCAACTCTACTGCAAAAGCATTCTTCAGGTTTTTCTTGACAGTTTTGCTGACAGGAGCAGACTTCTTCTGAGCCTTGTTCGTTGCTTCTTTATTTTTAAATTCTACCTTAAGGATAACAATTATGTTGCTTCGCCTGACATCAACATCTTCAGCAGGTGCCTCCCTCATCCTCTTGTGTGCTGGTGCAGCAATAGATTTACCAGAGCTGGTGCCTGTGGCGTAAGTGTTTGCTCCAGTAGGTGTAACCTGATTGTCCAATGGCAGATCGCTGACAGTGTATTCAGAGTTATCACTGGATAGAGGCTCATAGGTATCCCAATCAGAGTTGTATGTCTCCTCTTCCACAAATTCAGTAATTGTACAGGTATTGGGCAGCTTGGTGTCAGGTAGCTCTGTAACAATTGTCATCAGACACTTCTTAGTGGATCCCAGTTCATCCGAAACTTCCAAGATCTGAACCTTAACCCTACTGATTGTATCAGTTCCGAGGGCCTCTAGAGTCTGATTTGCAGCCATAATACAGTTAGCAAACATATTCTTCATAGCAATGTATGCATCCATAGCCTGAACTGCCGGTTGGGCAGCCATGATATCCTCTACCTCAACTGCATACTCTTGTGGTGGTGTCTGGACCATAGGAACATCTTCTGCAGCCTAAGGTGCAGGTGCAGCATTGTTGTTGTCAGGCACATCATCAGCTTGGGGTGCAGCATTAGGTTCATGAGGTGCAGCCATGTCATCATCATGCCAAATGCCATCAAATGGCAGCTGTGAGATTGGGTGCGGGTTACCACCATCAGGTGGAAGAGGGTCTTCGTCTCCCCCAATGCCTCCGAGCAAGGTTGACTGCAGGACATAAATAACAGCAGTCCAGGAGTTGCCATGTACTTCACTCTCAGTGTTCTCACAGAGAACGTGGCTAATCGTAATGTCCAACATAGATTAGACTCTTATTTTAACAAGTATACGTGCTCTGTTAGATGAGTCTTTGTTCCACACCAGAAATTTCCCAAACTCAGAAACAGACTCTCTGATTTTCTCCACATGCCAAGCCTCAAGTGGGTAATTAACCATCATAATCCAAACATCATGTGAAAAAGTGCAATCTCTAAAATTCAGGCCGCGATTCTGAGGAATAACACGCAAGACACTATCGCCGACAAAGAAAGGGCTACGATCTATTGCCAAATCCCTAGAGCTGACATCAGTGAACTGTACCAGAGCAGCTCGCATCGCAGACCGAGGTATCTGTCGGATATGGTAGCCTTGCTGATTGAGGAAGTGCTTGATCAGAGTCGCATCACCTTCGAACTCCTTAGTGTTCGGCTGCGGCTCGAGGATGACAATCGCCCAATCCTCACAGTGAAGCAGGGGAGCTCCGCTGAAGACATGGTGTCCACGACGGCGACGATGGATGCAGTGGGGAACAATGTCGCAGCCAGGTGGAAGGTGGTGGGGGGGATAACATGGATAGGTGGCCATGGCAGGTAGGGAAGGCCGATGGTCTTGGTTGAAGGTTAGAGGAGGTGGGTGGTGGCGGGGGCGACGACGAGTTCGATGTAGGAGGCGGACGACAGGGGTAACCTGGGAAATAGCTTCAGGTGGTTTCCTTTTAATACGAAATATCAGCGTTTTGTTTCCCTTCTTAGATAAGCATTGCGACCTGATATGTACATACTTGTAACAACCTTTGCATCAAACCCTAAATGTGCAGGCCCATCTAACGTGACATTGGGCTAAGCACTTAGTGCAAACAGAAGTCTCTGAAACCGGTGCCCTAATGGGCTGATTGACTGTGGCCTGATCAAGCAAGGAGGGCCCAGGAGGTGCGGGGTCATTCAAATGAGGAGTTGAGCAGGAAATCCGCGCATGATCCGAGGAGATCGGATCAAGATCTGCATGGCCTGAAGCAGCACGTCGTCCAGTGGCAACGGGAATGGCATTGGCTCCGGTGAGTGGGGAATTCCGTCGAGAAACAACCTGCCATTCCATTGATCGCTCAAAGAGCCAAGAATTGTGTTCCCTAGACCAATTCGGACCTCCATCACTCCAAAGATGAAAGAAGCACTTAAACAAGGGACATGCAAATGAACGCAGTTGACAGATCATGAGACCCACTGCCTTAGAATAAACCGAGAATTTAAAACCCGATCTCTGATTGAAACCACATGGAAAATTGAGTCTGAACCCCCAATGCAGGAAATGAGTGCCAGATTGACATAATCAATCTCAAGACGAAAGTTGGCCCGACCAAATGAGACCACGAGGTCAAAACTTCCATCCGGTGAGGGACGATGAACCGTGGTTGAGAAGGAGGAACGGACCTTGTTGGCAAACGTCTGCCCGTGGGAGAGTTCCAGCGCTGATGATGCGCTCCGAAGATCCATTGGGGGCCGCGGAGGAGATCGCCGGAAATCGCCTTAGAGGCGCCTAGGAGGTGGGAGGTGGGGAGGAGCCATACCGAATCCGTGACAACATGTATGATGATATGATGTTGCAAAAGAAAACAAACAAAACTAATTTGGGAAAAACCCGGGGCGTTACACTTACCTTTCAGCTAATCAAAGTAAGTAGATTACTCTATTTAGTTCTAGTTTCAATATGGGATTGTCATGTTTGATTATTACTTGATATGAACTCTATTTTCGTAAAGTACGAGAGACAGCTACCGGCGACAAGTCTGTGTGGATATTACGTTTGCGAGTATATGCGCATGTATGTCAGTGAGGGGATAGATATGGTGGTACGTAAAGCATTTACATTTCAATTAGCAATTTGACTCTTGATGTATTTATATTGATCGTCTTCTCTTGATATATCCAACAAATGAATCAATGAGAGCATCTCACTCCATATCAACGCTCTAAAGGAATTCAGAGGAAATTTGTGGATTTCTGCTTGACGAAGTCATAGCCCCAACAGGAGAATACAATATAAACTGTAAATAATGATTTTAATGTAATAATGATCGTGTTGGGACGACACTTATATATATATGATACATGTATAACTTGATACGAGTCTCGTTGGATATGTAATATATATATGGATCAATTCTCGTTAGAAACTTCATATAATATATGCATCGATCTGTGTAATTGTACCTTACAAACACTAGTTTAAATCATAAATAAAACAGAAAACAGATAACAAAATAAAAATGCTAAAACCTAAAACCCCTCGAACTTATTAGTCTTGGTTTGTAATACAAACTGGTGATGGGTGATCGGGATGTAATAATAGGGGGGTTTTGTGTTATCGTCTCCACAGGGATCAACAAGTCTATGATATTTCTAAGGGTTGGCAGAAGCTAAACCAAATCTTTAAGGTTTCAGGTTTTAAACAAGAAGGTAAACAAGTTTAACTGAAATAGATTCAGAATTCAACTTACAACCTCCTGGTTGTCAATCCAGAGACTAACTAGGATCTAAGCAAGGTTTAGACAGGGAATAAGATTTTAGTTCTTAGCTTGTAGAGACTGGTCTTGCAAGCAAAGGTTTTTAGCAGGTTTTAGGAAGGAAGAAATTCAGAACACAAAGATCACAACTTTCTGGGTTGTCAAGCCAGATCACAGTGAGTTAACAAGCAAATAGAGGTTACGGACAGAATTGCAACATGCAAGTATGCAGGGACTAGCCTTACACACACTGATCAAAACACATAACAACCAAAACATGCAAATCTTCAGTTAAGACAGAGAATTGTGCCCCTCAAATCACTGCAATAACAAGGTATTACAAGCCTTACTTGCAGATGGATGATCTAAAAGGTTCATACAAGATTACACAAGAGGTGGGGAGAGATCCTTGGCTTTAGCTCACTGAAATCTTGTCGAGGCAGAGGAAGCAGAGTAGAGGAGGAAGAGTTTGTAGATCTTGATCTTCAGTTCACCAAGGCCTTGTGTTTCTTCTTTTGTTCTCCATGTTCATCTTGTTCTTCTTTCTTGTTCTTGGTGTTGTTCTTGGTGGGCTGATGGGATGGTGGTTGGTGGAATGGTGGATGTAGCGTATCTGCACTTAAAATAAGACAGATATCTGTGTATAGTGCAAATCCCTGGATCGATTTGTTTGCACACACACTTTACGATGTAATATCACAAAAAAGTATCAATTTTATTACATCGATGATCCAGACTTGGAAAATATTCTTTTACAACTTGCATAGCAGTGAGTCTCCATCATCTTCATGTTGCCACAGGCAAAAACATGTTGGTTGTAGACTCGAAATCTTTAAACGAAACCTCACTCGTCATCTGATCAATCTGCAATAAGAAGAGTATTGCAACAACGTGGGTCAGATTCCATTAAAAATGGAGTCTGGCAAGTGACACTATGGTGGACACTTAGAGGAAAAACTCTAATAACCTATATGCATATTTGGCTGGTGGAGTTCAAGGCTATTTTGCATAAAGCCAATTTTTCCTAACTCTGTGGAAAACACTTTTCTTCTATTCGAGACATTCGTGGCATGAATCCACTGTCTCATTCTACCCTTGTTCACCCATTAAGTTTTAATTTTGAAGTTGGAATGGTGGAATCCTCCGTTGACGTCCATGATCAACTGCTCAAATTGTCCGTACCAGGGACACGGCTAAGTACTTAGATTTTAACTCTGCAGAGGTTGTGCACGTTCACCATTGTACCCATTCAACCCAAACTGTCCTATACACTCTGAAAGTGTTAAGGAAAAGGAGAAGAATGAGACGAGATCTTTCAGAAGCATTTTCCCTCCCCATAACGGCCTGATGCGCTCCACCTACAAATCCTCTACCACCACCTATCAGGCCGGGGCGAGTCCACGCAGCTTAGCTGATCAAGCTAGAGCCCATATTGGCAATGGCTGCACGAGAAGCAATCGTCACTTGTAGTTCTTCAAATTCCTCTGTTCCTGGGTGGCCGTCCACAAGTGTAATTCCACATGTAAATCCCCTGGGAACTCACTCAACATAAAACATACAACCACTTTCCACCCAGGTGTTTCATTCTTAACTTAGTAGAATTTAGATTTTCACAAAACAACATTTGCATAGCATCAATATTTCTACTAAGTATTATATAGGAACCTAGACACAGGAGTAAGGAATTTCTACACAGGTCTAGCATAGCACTACTATACTACACATGCTTATATAAAAATACACTAAGTAATGCATATAGACAATAGTAGGAGGTTTATGAATGTGCCACTTGCCTTTGAATGATGTCTTTGCTCACAAACTCTTTTCAACGTAATTCGAGGCTCTCCATTCAGTCTAAACAATATAGACAAGCAACAATACAACAATCAACATAAAACACAACTACACAATGCATACAAACACATACATAATGAACACACAAGTTTTATAAAACTTCTAAGGAAAAATATGTTTATGCATGATGTGCGAAATATTTCTAAGGACTAGAGATACATGTCATGCCATGAAAATATTTAAGTTATTGCAAGGCAAATATGTTGGTCAAAAATGACTAAGGACTAAGGTCATAAGTTGGATAAAGTACTTTGCTATAAATCATCTTGAATAAACTCTCTAATGGCTTAGTCATGATGTGCATAAATACTTGGAGAAAATACTAAGTCTAATCTTCAAGTTGATCAACAATTATTAACAACTCTTTGTAAATTGGATATTCACTATAGTGAGAGAGACAGACATCCGACCAGCCACTTATGTTGTGGGACAGGTCTCATGTACGTGGACATGTAAGGTTAGTCTCCAGGCCGCTTCATCTCACTATGCCGCTTGGATCCAACAAACTTTAAAGATGGTAATAACATGATCAAAGAGTGTTTATGTCTAAAGTGAAATACAAGATTAGGAAAGAGCGAAAGGATAGAAGGAAAGATGTAGTTGGTCTTCCAGGCTTCATCTCCAGACTTGTCACTTTCTCCTTGGTGATGTCTTGATGGAATTTTTAGTAAACTTGATAAATCTTCAGACTTGATGATTCTTGTATCACCGAGGCTGGTCTTAGATTTAACTTAGTCATCAGGAAGTCTCGGAGAAAAAGAAAAGAAAGAGAGAAAGACTTAGAGAATAAAGGGGGTTGGTCTTCGTGAACTTCCTCTTGATTTTTCTTCTAAGTGCTTCTACTTCTTGGAGATACTTCTGAAGTCCTTTTTTCTTCGCTAAGTCCTTCATTGGTCTTCTAGTTCCATGTTAAAAATCCTAAGTGTATAAGTGCATAGCACTTTACCTAAATACTAAGTTGAAAATAATCCTTACATAGAGAAAATGAGGAAGAATTTTTCCTATGAGGAGTATAACTATATAATAAAATATGTTATGCATGCAATGCACTTTTTAATCATAAGAAACATCATACTAATTTTTATGATATTTATTAAATATGCATGACGCTATAAATGCAATTTAATTAGTTTCTATTTTTGCAAAACATAATAAAAGGAAAACATAGAGATTAAAGTTTAATGTGATTTAATTTCCATAACACAATTTTTATAACTGGGTGTTAATAGACAGAGGGGATTTAAATAAATTTATAGAAATTGGATTTATTCAAAAATAATTTTTCAATCAAGAGTTTTGTTAAAATTATTCAAACTATTCAAATTAAACATATAATTGTTAAATCATCAAAATAATACTCAAAAATATTTTATAATAGAGGCATCATATTGTAAATATTCCAATTTTTTTTGCAATTTATGAATTTATAGATTTAAAGTTATGACTAATATACTCAAATTATCCATTTGAAATTTGAATATTTTAAACTAAGTCAAATTTGAATTCTAACAGATCTAAAATATTCTACATGTCAAGGGCTTTCCAAATATATAAACTTTATCTAATTTGGATGTGTGAGTAAAAAGTTATAACAATTTTAATAAGTAGGGGTGTTTCTGCAAAAGTGCCAGATCAGTTGACTGGGCGCTGACAGGATCTGACGTGTCGTCCACGTGGGGGCTGACTGGACCTCTCACTGGACAACTCAAACAGATCTGGATCGTTAGATCCAGATCTGACGGCTGAGATCTAAAGATACTGGTTCGATTAATGAATCTAATCTGGACTGCAAGATGTGGATCGGACGGCGTTGGAGGAGGTGCTCACCGGGCGCCGCGGATGGTCGCCGGAGACGGTGATGGTGGCGGCGCTGTGCTCGGTCGAGGACGACGACGAGGTTCCGGTGCCTCCCGGACGTGAGGGCGACGACGGAGACGCGCGACTGGTCGCGGGGAGGCCAGTGGACGTCGTGGCAGCGTCGGATTCTTCTCGCAATGCCGTGGAGGGGTGGCAGGAGTGGTGGTTGCGGCGGCGACCTTCGGGTCGAGGACGGTCTCGTCGATCTGGCGCATAAAAAATCACGGGAAAATTCAGGGGGGTGCGCAAGGACGAAACAGAGAAGCTGGGACAAAGAAGAGAGCTCGAGGAGGTCGTCGTTCACCGGAATCGAGGAAACCACCCGGCGGCAATGGCGAACTTCGGCGGTCGATTTCTTCGGCCTGGCGGCGTAAAACGAAGAGGGAGGAGAGGGGAAACGCGGAGGAGGAGCTGGAGTTTAAATAGGAGTGCTCGAAAGAAACATATCACGTGATTTACGCCCTCGTTTTGATCCGGGATCCGGTGAGGAATTTCGGCCGAGATTGTCGCTGGAGGTTGTAGAAGACCCCCCTGACAGGTGGGTCCCGCCTGTCAGGGATTTTTCTTTTTCTTTTATGTTTTTCTATTTTCTTTATAACTTCTAATTTAAGAGTCCAAATGAAGTCAAATAAAATTCTGAATTTTTTTAAAAACAACATCTTTGTGTTAAACCAGTTGTGGGCATGTTTGGAAAACTTTTTAAATTTTATAATTTTGACATATTCGTTTAATACTAATTTGATACTGATATGGGCACGACGGAGGAGGTGCAGCCCAATTTCAGGACTCCACCAAGCTAGGCGTGTTGATGCTGGCGCCGTTGGAGAAGACCTTCCAGCGTTGAGGGCAACGCCTTTCCAAGAAGGGGAGGATGATGCGGGCATCGTCGGCATTATATTGGTCCGTTGACACGCTAGGACATTATTAGATAATATGTAAAAGTCTAAGGCAGTGTCAACTAGGCCTGCGTGCCAAGTCTATGACCGAACCCGCCATGGGTCGGTTTGTATCCAGGTCGAGTCCAACTAGGTCTAGGAGTCATGTTAGTTTCGGTTTGGGTTTGTCCAAATCGACTAGTTGTTTGGCCTCCTATATAAAGGAGCCAGCGGCTAGGGTTTAAGGGAGTTCAATCGTTTAGTCAAAATACTATCTTGTGCTCCACCGTGTATCATCCCTCCGGGGACGGCGTTGCCGTGTTATCTAATATAGATTGCTGCGAGGGTTCTTGTGTTCATCAAGGATTATCGAGCTGTGGTTTGAGGCGTGGTGATCTTCATCACGTTGCTTGCTGGATTTATTCCCCACCTTCAGGTGACGCCATTGGTGTTGTTGGAAGGATTTATTATCCGGGTTTCTCGCTGTGAAAGATCGGGCAACAATCAGAGGATCATCCCCTTGATCCCTATCATGTGGTATCAGAGCACCAGGTTGATCACAGCGAATTTTTGTTGATCAAGTTGCTTTTGTGATTTCTTCGTTGGAGGAGAATTGGAGGAGATTGGTTTCTGCTGATCGTGGTGGTTCTGAACTGTTTGCTTGTGGTGATCGCGAGAGAGGAAGGAGCAGCATCACGTGGGGTGTTGCCTCACGATCTCATCTGGATCGGATCGATCTAACAGAGTCCAGGCCGGAAAAGTTTTTTTTTTTGATTGATCGCTGCAATTCGGATCGATCTAACAGAGTCCAGGAGAAGGTTGATTCGGATCAGAATAGAAAAGGAAAGAACTACTCCAAAATAAAAGGAAATACCAGATTCATTTGTTCCGGATTTGGTTGAATTAATTCGGCAAGGAAAGTATGATTTTTTGGGTGCAGATTCGTTTTGTTTCCTGACGTGGAGTCTTGGCAGGAAAGGAAAGTAAATAAGAGGCAGATTCGGATTTGATTGGTACGTGGGAAACGAAAAGGAAAGTTCAGCTCGAATTTGATTTAGGAAATCAACCCAAACGTGCTCAGCTTTTGGTGAATTTTCGTGTAGATTTTTGCGTGCGATTTTCCAGGTATGAGTTCATTGAGGCCTGTTCGTCTGTTCGAGAAGGCCGATGATGTTTATCACGACTACACTGGTATCATTATTGGTTTTGCCTTTGATGCAACTAAAATCAAGTGGAGATTGGAAAGCTCGGCGACACCCGCAGAATATCAGTCTTGGGAATCTGACATGGACAGTGGTTTTGCAAAATGTCGTACGTTTGATAGCAATTTTGGTGACCCTACTGCATTAGTTATTGCATACCGTCGAGTGGATACAAAGTTGTCGAGTTGGTGGCGGGAAGAGATGCGTGTGAGAGGCATCACATGGCAAACATCTAATTGGGAGGAATTCAAACAATTTCTGCGCACCAAATTTGTGGATCCGTCTATGGATTTAGACAAAAGTCCGGTGGAGGATGTTGTACCAGGGAGTGGGCTGAATATGCAACTCAAGAGAGTACATGGTGATACTTGTACGACAGTGGATAGAGGCCAGCGATGGAATTTATTTCAGGCGGAGTGCATGATCATGGGCAAAGCATGCAAGTTGATGATTGACAGTGGTAGCTACTGTAATGGCATTAGCAAGGCGGTTGTGGAAGCGTTGGGTTTATCCACATGGCGTATTCCAGAACCGAGGCATGTTCAGTGGGTTAATAGCTGCGGTATGATGAAGATTACTCACAAGGTCCGTGTGCCGTTTACAGTTGGTGACTATGTTGATGAGGTGGAATGCGATGTGTTGCCATTGGAGGTATGTGGACTGTTACTTGGACGTCCATGGCAGTATGATCGTAATGCTATACATGCTGGGAGAGAAAATACATATTCTTTTGTGCATGATGGCAAACATCGGACACTGAAGCCTATGACGGATGATCAAATCAAGTCCGATGTGGTGCTGGTGGTTCGTAAGGAGAAGTTGCGCAAGGCTAAGCCACAGCCAGGGCTAGCTAAGGTGCAGTGTGAGGAGCATGATGCAAAGAGCGTCAGTGATGATATTGTTTCAGCCAAGCCTGTAGATGACAAGCCAGTTGTTCTTGTTAGTGACAAGCCGGTTGAAGTCAAGCCTCATATTGATAAAGGGAAGGATATGTCAGCATGTGTTTCATGTGTTCCACTTACAGTTCGTGTTGACATGGGTGTTCAGACCGATGACAGTGGTGCTGATCGTGTTCCGGTGCATATGGTGCCTCGGGTAGTCAGCCACAGTTTTGTAAGAACACCTCGGAGACGTTTTGTTGGGGCAGCAGTGCGTGTGCATAGAGGCAAGGATGGACGTGTTCGTCAGCTGTGTGGCCCAGGCATTACTACTTTGCAGGGTCCTGTTCAGCAGGTTCATGTCCAGCAGCAAAGAGCTCCATCAAGAGTTCAGAAGCAGAAGGTTTTGGCGCCAAAGTCCAAGTTCATTTGGCGAAGAAAGGAGGCGCCAAGTGCTGTGTCAAGTCAAGCAGGCCCAGCGGGAGGATGTGGTGAGGAAGGCAAGCAAGACTTGAAGATGGCGAAGACGCGTGCTGATTTTGTTGACATCACGCCACCCTTTCGAGCAGACCCTCACGCGTTGGGGACAACGCTTTTTGAAGGGGGGGAGGATGATATGGGCACGACGGAGGAGGTGCAGCCCAATTTCAGGACTCCACCAAGCTAGGCGTGTTGATGCTGGCGCCGTTGGAGAAGACCTTCCAGCGTTGAGGGCAACGCCTTTCCAAGAAGGGGAGGATGATGCGGGCATCGTCGGCATTATATTGGTCCGTTGACACGCTAGGACATTATTAGATAATATGTAAAAGTCTAAGGCAGTGTCAACTAGGCCTGCGTGCCAAGTCTATGACCGAACCCGCCATGGGTCGGTTTGTATCCAGGTCGAGTCCAACTAGGTCTAGGAGTCATGTTAGTTTCGGTTTGGGTTTGTCCAAATCGACTAGTTGTTTGGCCTCCTATATAAAGGAGCCAGCGGCTAGGGTTTAAGGGAGTTCAATCGTTTAGTCAAAATACTATCTTGTGCTCCACCGTGTATCATCCCTCCGGGGACGGCATTGCCGTGTTATCTAATATAGATTGCTGCGAGGGTTCTTGTGTTCATCAAGGATTATCGAGCTGTGGTTTGAGGCGTGGTGATCTTCATCACGTTGCTTGCTGGATTTATTCCCCACCTTCAGGTGACGCCATTGGTGTTGTTGGAAGGATTTATTATCCGGGTTTCTCGCTGTGAAAGATCGGGCAACAATCAGAGGATCATCCCCTTGATCCCTATCAGATACTTAATTTCAAATTTTAAATTAAAGCCTAATTAAATTTCATTTTGGCCAAAGAAAATTTATAATAATACAACACCTATATAAGTTTGAACGTAAGTTAATTAAACTCATTTTCCAATATTAAACATTTTGGCTTTAGTACAATATTCAAATGACATAACACATCTATTTGAAATGACAGGGAATTATAGAGTATTCATTTTTAATTCACATTATTGTGTCCACCATTAAATTTCATAATATGATAAATTTATTTGAAAACTCCATAACATACCTTTGGAAAATATTTTGGATTTATTTCATTTCTTATATTGAATATATTCATGAAACATTTTATGTTTTGAAAATTAATGAAAATCATTTAAGCTAAATGAAATGTCTATTTGGATAATTCATTAATTATAAAATCTTTGAAGTTTTAAAGATATAAACTGTAGACTTATAATTTCCAAAACTATGTTTTGAACTCAGGTAAGCGAATGAAAACCATTTTTGCAATTATACCATTTTTAAATAGTTTTGAATTTATGAATAGATATGGCTAAGTGGTTGAAATTAATTAGTTGTAGGGAAACTATTTTATTATGAAAATGGTTTGAAAGTTTGTAAAACATTTGTCAAATAATATACTGAGCTTTAAGAAATATAATGGATAATAAAATGTTTATCTTGAACAATTTTTGAAAATAATGATAAATTGACATATTTGAAATATTAAACTTTTTCAATATGTTTGAGGTCTTTTATAGTTGGTTTTCTTATGCATTTTAATATTTTAATTTAATAAAAACAAAAGTTTTAAATTTTAGTGATTTTTTTAAACATTCCAAAATATTGGGATGTTAAAGACTACCACCCTTAAAAGGAATCTCGTCCCCGAGATTTGGAGAGGCTAGGAAGAAAAAGCAAATGCTTGAAATGATTTTGATAGCTCAAGAGGTTTTGAGAAATGAAATTTCTGACATGGAAAACCTTAAAACTGGCATTATAAGTTGAAAACAGTCCTAACTTAGAGAAAATGAGGAAGGAGTTTTCCTATGAGGAGTATAACTATATAATAAAATATGTTATGCATGCAATGCACTTTTTAATTATAAGAAACATCATACTAATTTTTGTGATATTTACAAAATATGCATGAGGCTATAAATGCAATTTAATTAGTTTCTATTTTTGCAAAACATAATAAAAGGAAAACATATAGATTAAAGTTTTATGTGATTTAATTTCCATAACACAATTTTTACAAATGGTGTTAATAGACAGAGGGGATTTAAATAAATTTATAGCAATTGGATTTATTCAAAAATAATTTTTCTATCAAGAGTTTTGTCAAAATTATTCAAGCTATTCAAATTAAACATATAACTATTAAATCACCAAAATAATACTCAAAAATATTTTATAACAGAGGCATCATATTTTAAATATTCCAAAGTTTCTAAAACAATTTTATTTGCAATTTTTGAAATTATAGATTTAAAGTTATGACAAATATACTCAAATTATCCATTTGAAATTTGAATATTTTAAACTAAGTCAAATTTGAATTCTAACATATCTAAAATATTCTACATGTCAAGGGCTTTACAAATATTTAAAATTTATCTAATTTGTATGTGTGAGTAAAAAGTTATAACAATTTTAATAAGCAGGGGTGTTTCTGCAAAAGTGCCAGATCTGTTGACTGGGCGCTGACTGGATCTGACGTGTCGTCCACGTGGGCGCCGACTCGACCGACAAGTCAAACAGATCTGGACGATTCAGATCTGACGGCTGAGATCTAAAGATACCGGTTCGATTAATGAATCTAATCTGGACCGCCAGATGTGGATCGGACGGCGCAGGAGGAGGTGCTCACCGGGCGGCGCGGATGGTCGCCGGAGACGGGGATGGTGGCAGCGCTGCGCTCGGTCGAGGACGACGACGAGGTTCCGGTGCCTCCCGGACGTGAGGGCGACGAAGGAGACGGGTCGCGGGGAGGCCAGTGGACGTCGTGGCAGCGTCGGATTCTTCTCGCAACGCCGTGGAGGGGTGGCCGGAGTGGTGGTTGCGGCGGCGACCATCGGGTCGAGCACGATCTCATCGATCTGGCGCATAACAGATCACGGGAAAAATCAGAGGGGTGCGCAAGGACGAAACAGAGAAGCTGGGACAGAGGAGAGAGCTCGAGGAGTTCGTCGTTCACCGGAATCGAGGAAACCACCAGGCGGCAATGGCAAACTCCGGCGGTCGACTTCTTCAACCTGGCGCGTAAAACGAAGAGGGAGGAGAGGGGAAATGCGGAGGAGGAGCTGGAGTTTAAATAGGAGTGCTCAGAAGAAACATATCGCGTGATTTACATCCTCGTTTTGATCCGGGATCCGGAGAGGAATTTCGGCCGAGATTGTCGCGGGAGGTTGAAGAAGACCCCCCTGACAGGTGGGTCCCGCCTTTCAGGGATTTTTCTTTTTCTTTTCTGTTTTTCTATTTTCTTTATAACTTTTGATTTAAGTGTCCAAATGAAGTCAAATAAAATTCTAAAAATTTGTAAAAACAATATCTTTGTGTTAAACCAGTTGTGGGCATGTTTTGAAAAGTTTTTAAAATTTATAATTTTGAAATATTGGTTTAATACTAATTTGATACTTAATGTCAAATTTTTAATTAAAGCCGAATTAAATTTCATTTTGAGAAAAGAAAATTTATAATAATACAACACCTATATAAGTTTGAAAGTAAGTTAATTAAACTCATTTTGCAATATTAAACATTTTGGCTTTAGTACATCATTCAAATGACATAACACATCTATTTGAAACGACAGTGAATTATAGAGTATCCATTTTTAATTCACATTATTGTGTGCACCATTAAATTTCTTAGAGAGAATTGCCACAATACCACTAGTTAAAAATCAAAGTTCCAAAATAACACCGAAAAAAACCCAACTTGCCAAAATAACATCAACGTTTAGATTTCGTGTGCCAAAATAACACTACCGTCCGTTTTGTCGCATCTCACGTTAGTCTTGCCATTGCCTGGGTTGTCAGTTTTCTTAGAATGGCTAGTATGCCCTCAACTAAACCTTGCAAAAAGGACACGAACAGACCAACTAAACCAGCCCCGTCCTTCACACCAACGAGACCATGGCGGCGCACCTTACCGGCGAATCGGAGCGCCGGCGGCGGCACCCTCTCCTCCGAATCCCGCCCTCCCTCGGACCTCGGGTCGCACCCTGCTAGGCGCCCGCTCCGTTCGCGCATGGTCGGCTCGCTCCGGTCGCGCCCCGCGAGCCCCGTCCCGCCCAACCATAGGACGCTGACGAGCGGACGTGCACGGCGACGCCCCGCCTGGAAAGGCACCCTCCGCGTTCCTGTACAAGCAACAGACTAGCTCGCGTCCCTGTACAAGCTCCAACAGACTAGCTCTAGCCCGGTCTTCCACATCCGTGAGTTTGCTTTGGCCTGAGCTCAGCCGTAGTACATACTACATAGTATACTGTTTTTAGTACAGATGTGCCACAAATCAGTTTCCTTTTTGTGTGTTTCAGTCGATGGAGAATTTTCGAGTCGAGATAGACGTGCAGTCATACTTAACATTTATAGATGGAAGAAGAGTGTACCGGAGGGGAAAAACATGGGATTTTCTGGTTGGTCGAGACTTGTCTGTGGCGCAGATTACATCAGCTGTGGATGAGCAGTTTCTGTGGTCTGCAAATCAGAGAATGACCATTGGTATGGATCCGGAGTTGAGATTGTTCCTTTAATTTCCGCTCCGAGATAGCGCAGTTATTTGATAGATGCGGTGAATCAAGGACTGTGAGATTTTGTGTGACCATTGAGAACAAAAACAATGAAGCTGCTCAAGTGAGGGATGATGGGGAAGATGATGAGCCGGTTCATGCTCCATTCTTTGTTTGGCCGAACCAAGCCTATGAAGGAGAGTATGAGGATGATGAGCCTGTGCAATATGAGGAGAAGGCGAAGGCAATCCATGTGAAGGATCATGAAAATGTGCCATAGGTAGCTTCTATAAGGGTTCCATTGGGAACGCTGGATGATGACAACTCATATGATGAACAAAATGTGCTCGGGGATGATGAGGGTATAATTGCTAACACCGTAGTTCCCACTCATATTCATGATAGAAACTGTCCTCAAATTCAAGAGAAGAGCACCTTTGTTGATGGAGAGGCATTTAAGGTTGCCTTGAGACAATTAGCAATAAGAGAAGAGTGGTCTTTTAACACGGAGTATAGTGAGAAGAAGATATTTCGTGCTAGATGTACTGATGTAGAGTGTCCATGGAGGATACATGCTTCCAAGTTAAAGGGTTGCAAAACATTCATGGTATGAAAAATAATTTTCTTGCACTTGTATTTATTCCTGCACTTGTTTTATTGACATGAGATATTGTGAATACTTGTAGGTAAAGAAACTTCCATTTGATCATACTTGTGGAAGTGCCAACAAAAGTGATAAGAAGGAAGGGAAATCAAGAATGGCAAATAAAGATTGGATTGCTGATAGGGGGAAAGCCATCATGCAAGAGGATGCCACCATAACTGCAAAGGGCCTTAAAGAACAGTTGGAGAAAGAGTTTAATATGAAATTGCAGTACAGCAATGTCTGGAAAGGGCGAGCTCGTGCACTGGATGCTTTGAATGGTACATATCAAGAGAACTTTCAGTTGCTATGGAACTTTAAGGCAGAACTATTGGCAGCCAACCCAGGAAGCGTATGTGAAATAGACATCAAGATAGTTCGTAAGAAAGGTGGCATTGTGCACTACTTCAATCGGCTGTTCATTGCCTTCAAGCCATGCATTGATGGTTTTTTGAAAGGTTGTAGACCATATTTGGGAGTAGATTCAACCTTTCTTACAGGGAGGTATACCGGACAGTTGGCTGCAGCTATTGGTGTTGATGGACATAGCTGGATGTTTCCCGTTGCAATTGGGATTTTCGAGAAAGAGAACACTGAGAATTGGGTGTGGTTCATGGAGCAACTTAAGGCCTGTATTGGTGATCCAGAAGGGCTCGTAATCCATACCGATGCATGCAAGGGACTGGACAATGCCGTTCATACGGTGTATCCAAACTGTGAGCATAGAGAATGCATGATGCATCTCATGCTCAACTTCAAGAAGAAGTTTAAAGGTGACATACTTGATAACATGTGGCCTGCAGCCTGGACATATGAAGTTGAGAAACATGAGTCGCTCATGGCAAAGATAGAAGCTGCTAGCCCAGAAGCAATAGCTTACTTAAGGAAGGAACATAATCGTGTGTGGACTAGAAGCAAGTTTTCATCAATATCCAAAGTTGAGTATGTCAGTAATAACTTGGCAGAGGTCTTCAATAATTGGATTAGAGAGCAGAAACAACTTGCAATAGTGGAGCTTGTAGACACATATAGGGAGATGGTGATGCAAATGAGAGCAAAAAGGAGGGCTGTTGCGGATGGGCTGCAAGGTGACATATTTCCTAGTGTGATAAAGGAGTTGAATCAGAAAAGAAAGAGATTGCGCTATGGCGAAGTAAGAGCAACACCAACCATAGCTGGGATATCTGGAAATGGATGGAGACACGTAGTGGACTTGGGAAAAAAAGAATGCTCTTGTAGACGCTGTCAGATTGGTGGCAAGCCTTGCACACATGCTCTCCATTTCATATTCTCTAAAGGAGAGAAGGTAGATCAATATGTTGATGAGTACTTATCGGTGGCCAAGTTCAAAGCTGCATATGATCCAATTCTCATGCCAATTAGGGGCCAATCCCAGTGGCCTAAGGCACAACCAGATTTTGAAATGATTCCTCCCAAGTTGTCAAGGAGTGCTAGGCGTCCAAGAACTAGAAGGTACAAGAACAACAGCGAAGGTGGAACAGGTAGGAAGCATGTATGCAAGAGATGTGGAGCAGCGGGCCATCTTAAGAAGACATGCAAAGAGAAGGAAAAAGACAGCGATGCTGATCAAGACGCAACTCCTCTTCCGAAACGGTAATTTCTTGTACATACATAGCTTGTTAGTTCACCCATCTCTTACATGCTAATATTATGTTTGCATGTAGGCAAAAGTCAAACATAAGTGCAGCAACCACCACTACCCCTCCATGCACACCAACTAAGCAAGTTTCTCATCCTCCTATTGCCACTTCAAGCCCAATTACAAGGTCGATGGCAGCAGCCATAGCAATTGCTTCTTCGCCTCCTAGTGCATCTACAAGGAGCAAAAGTACTACTAATAGCCCTCTGAAAAAAGTTTAGTGTACTGTGAGATCTACTTTTGATGTTGTGTGTGTTGAACTACTAGTATCATCCTTTTGGAGATCTTTGAGACATGAAATTAGCATGTCCGGGATCAACTATTATGTGATGTTCTGATCTGCTTTTGATGTGGTATATGTTGAACTCCTAGTATGAGCTGAAAACTATTGAAATGGAGTTGGAATTATGTGACAATGATTTCAGACTACTGATGTATTTTTTGTTGGTGATGTAGTGTTGGAAATAGAGTTGAATTACTTCTCAAACTGCTACTGTACTGTTTGTTGACATTCATATGTGAAGAGGTAAGGGCACTCAAGTCTTTTTGTGTGGGTGTTAGTCCCAGTTAGCCCATAGTGGTATTTTGGCATGAAAAACCAACTCTGTAATGTTATTTTGGCAAGTTTGGTTCTTTCGGTGTTATTTTGGAACTTTCGTTTTTGACTAGTGGTATTGTGGCAATTCTCTCAATTTTATAATATGATAAATTTATTTGACAACTCCATAACATACCTTTGAAAAATATTTTAGATTTATTTCATTTCTTATATTGAATATATTCATGAAAATCATTTTATGTTTTGAAAATTAATGAAAATCATTTAAGCTAAATGAAATGTCTATTTGGATAATTCCTTAATTATAAAATCTATGAAGTTTTAAAGATATAAATTATAGACTTACAATTTCCAAAACTATGTTAAAACTCACGCAAGAGAATGAAAACCATTTTTGCAATTATACCATTTTTAAATAGTTTTGAATTTATGAATAGATATGGCTAAGTGGTTGAAATTAATTAGTTGTAGGGAAACTATTTTATTATGAAAATGGTTTGAAAGTTTGTAAATCATTTGTCAAATAATATACTGAGCTTTAAGAAATATAATGGATAATAAAACGTTTATCTTGAACAATTTTTGAAAATAATGATAAATTGAGATATTTGAAATATTAAACTTTTTCAATATGTTTGAGGTATTTTATAGTTGGTTTTCTTATGCATTTTAATATTTTAATTTAATAAAAACAAAAGTTTTAAATTTTAGTGATATTTTTTTAAAACATTCCAAAATATTGGGATGTTACGGTGGAAAAGTGGAGTGTGTGGAAGAGGTGATAGAATGGGCTAGATGATCCGGATGGAGGAGCCTGTGGTGGATTTATACAGTTTTTTCCAATTGTGGTGGAGGTGAGGTGCGAGTTGGTAGAGGAGGAAACTTCCTTCCTTTCCACAGCTCAAAGTGCACATGGCATGTCCCCTCTTTTGGACCTTTTTGCCTTTCTGCCTTTTGTGGTTTCCTTGATCTCCAAGTTGATTTATCTTTCTCCTTCTGATTCAAACTTATTTCAATTCCCTCTTATCTTCTTGCCTTTAGCATTGCTTGGAATTTAGAAGATGGCCTTGAGTTTGGCTCTCAGACTTTCTGTCAGTTACTGTTCACTTTCAGACAACAGAAGTGAACTTCAGGTTTTTGCTTGGATTTGAATTGTTGATCTTGGGCATTGCATCTTGCTTCACTTCTATAATGGATCTTATGAATATTGTGTACCTTTGCACACTGATCTGTAAAATGAGTAAAAAGCAATGTGACATGCAAATATTTGTAGTACTGACTATATAAAAAGGTGAGGTTTAAAGGTTTTGGCGTTGTGAATAATGCATATAAATGATGATGATCAAATCCCCGCACTTAAACCTTTGCTTGTCCTCAAGTAAAGAAATTGAAGGGTAATGGCAACAAGCAGATTATGAACAGTTTAAAGTTCTGAATACTTAGCAGTTCATTCAAATTGGACTCAAAGTAGTTATCTCTTCTAATAGAACAAGTGTTATCTCGGAAACAAGTTTCAAATAGCAGGATGCAGTCATTTCTAAGCTCAAGTACCAAAGGATTAACTATATAAGATATTTGCAAGGGAACTGAATATAAATGATCCAAAGGAAAGTCATAATGGAAGGATGAATGCCAAATGGATGCAAAGTCAATGCTTCACCTACTACAGTTCCAGGGAACATAGTAAGCTAATGCAAATGCAAGTTTTTTGTTAGTTTGTTTATTTTACTGCCAAGACACTTGGGTTAGTGCTTCACAAGCTACAATCCCAGGATCATAGTTGATAATGCATAAATTGAATCACTTTTTGGGTAGGCCTTCAAGTTAGTGCTTCACAGACCAACATCCCAGGATAATGGTTGCTAATGCAAAAAAAGTACTTGTTGTTGCAAAATTCTTTGATTATAGTTAATGTTAATGTTAGTATGGATGTTAGTGCTTCACAAATCACTGTCCAGAGACAATGATTGCTAATGCAAACATTTGCAAAAAATGCAAAGAAGGATAAATGGCTCTACTAGGGATCATTTAACTAAGTTTGAAACCAAATTGCATTATTCAGATACTCCAAAGTTCTTGAAGGGAGAAATAAAGGGAGTATGTTCTCGATAGATGGTTCTGAGCATAGCCTTTGCAAGATAATAAGCAGATTCATTACATGATTCAGAATAAAGCTAGCATCAATGATTTTAATTTCCGGGTAACAGCAAAAACTTGCCAATTTAATCTTTTCCCAGGAAAATGATAATAGCAATATTGTTCATGTTATGAATAGGATGTAAAAGACTAGAAAGTATCCACCTGGTATTTACTTCTTCTTCCTTTTTCATGATATCCCAGCTAAAGCTCTCTCTCTACTTCTTTTCATTTGAAATCTAAGATACAAACGCAAAGAGATGACACAAACAAAAATTAACAGAAAAATGAAAGGAACATGCAAACAATGTACACAGGTACCAGGCTGCCTCCTGATGAGCGCTTGTTTATAGTCATGAGCATGACTGTAGCTTCTTCACAGGTCCTTAGCTAAATAGGATGTATTGAGGTCATCCTCAACTTCTTCATCATTAGTTTATTCACTTGTTTCAGTGCTCAAATGCTCTCCAGCTCTGTAATGCTTCAATCTCTGACCATTTACTTTAAAAGTACCTTATGTAGCACTCTGTACTTCCAAAGCACCATGTCCAAGGTCTCTCTTGATAAGACAAGGGCCAAACCGTCTGGACTTGAATTTCCCAGAGAAAATATGCAGCTTGAAGTCATATACCAACACTGTTTGTCCAACTCTGAGTTCTTTTCTAAGAATGTGCTTGTCATGCCATTACTTAGTCTTGTCCTTGTAAATCTTTGAGCTTTCATAGGCATCATTTCACAGTTCTTCTAGCTCACACATCTGTAGCTTTCTTGCAGTTCCAGCTTTCCCTAAATCCATGTTAAGCTTCCCTATTTCCCACTGTGCTCTATGCTCTAACTCAACAGGTAAATGACATGCTTTTCCATAGACAACCCTGAATGGTGACATACCAATAGGTGTCTTATATCCTGTTCTGTAGGCCCATAACCTATCTGGCAATTTCATTGACCAATCCCCCTGGACTTAGAAACAACTTTCTCCAGAATTTGTTTCACTTCTCTGTTTGACAGCTCAACTCGTCCATTTGCTTGAGGGTGATAAGGTGTAGTTACTCTATGATTTTTCACACCATACTTGGTCAAGAGCTTCTCAAACTGATCATTGTTGAAATGAGCTCCACCATCACTGATTACTACTCTTGGCACACCAAATCTTGGGAATATGACTGATCTGAAGAATTTGCATACAGTCTGGAATCAGCATTAACAGTGGGTATTGCCTCTACCCATTTGTACACATAGTCCACTGCAACAATTATATGCTTGTATCCATTTGATGATGGTAAAGGACCAACAAAATCTACCCCCATACATCAAATAGTTCAACCTCAAGAATTCCTCTCTGAGGCATTTCATTCCTTCTTGAAATTTTTCTAGATCTCTGACAAGGATCAAACTTTTGGATGTAATCATGCACATCGTTGAAAATATTAGGCCAATAGAATCCAACTTGCAAATTTTTTGCCTGGGTTTTCTTTACTCCAGCATGGCCTTCATACATGCCTGAATGGCATTGGTACATAACATCACTAATTTATTCAGCTGGCACACATCTTCTCATAATACCATCTGAACAATACTTGTACAGGAATGGTTCATCCCAGTAATAGTTCTTGACGTCATGCATGAACTTCTTCTTCTGCTGGTAATACATGTCAGTTGGTATGATTCCACACACCAGATAGTTCAAAGTATCTGTATACCAGGGAGAACTGGCGTTGACTGCCATCAACTGCTCACCAGGCATTATGTCTTCTATCTCTGTACCTTCAGTGTAGATGATTCTTGATAAGTGATCTCCTACTGAGTTCTCAGATCCGTTTTTGTCCTTTATTTCAATATTAAATTGCTGCAGCAAGAGAATCCATCTGATGAGCCTTGGCTTTGCATCTTTCTTACTTACCAAGTATCTTATTGCTGCATGATCTGTGTAGACAATACACTTGTGTCCAACAAGATAAGGCCTGAACTTGTCAAATGCAAAAACTATTGCTAGTAATTCCTTCTCAGTGGTTGTGTAATTAGCCTGAGGATCATCTAGTGTTCTGCTTGCATATTATATCACATGGACAACTTTTTCTATTCTTTGACCAAGTAGTGCACCTACTGCAAAATCACTTCCATCACACATTAGCTCAAAAGAAACTGTCCAATCAGGTTGCTGCACTATTGGCGATGTAATCAAAGCTTCTTTCAATCTTTTGAAGGCCTGCATACATGCTTCATCAAAAGCAAATAGTACATTGTGATTTAGTAGGTGTGTGAGAGGCTTTGCAATGTGGGGGAAATCTTTGATGAATCTTCTGTAAAAACCAGCATGTCCAAGGAAACTCTGTATTCCTTTAACATTTTCAGGTGGTGGTAACTTAGCAATTACATCAACCTTATCTTTGCCCACTTCTATTCCTCTGGCAGATACCAAATGACCTAGCACAATGCCTTCAATTACCAAGAAATGGCACTTTTCCCAGTTTAGAATCAAATTTTGTTCAGAGCATATGTGCAACATTGTTGTCAGGTTTTCCAAGGAAGTATTCAAGTCTTTTCCATAAACTATAAAGTCATCCATGAATACCTCCATTATCTTTTCAATGTACTCTGAGAATATAGACATCATTCATCTCTGAAAGGTACCAGGAGCATTGCATAATCCAAAGGGTAATCTCTTATAAGCAAATGTCCCATATGGACATGTGAATGTAGTCTTGTCTTGGACATATGGATGAATGGGTATTTGAAGAAATCCAGAATATCCATCAAGGTAGCAATAGAATTTATGTCCAGCCAGCCTTTCTAACATCTGATCTATAAATGGCAAAGGAAAGTGATCTTTCCTAGTTGCCTTGTTATATTTTCTAAAGTCATTGACCACTCTCCACGCAGTGACGGGTCTTGTGGTCATCAATCTTCCTTCCTCATTTTCTACCACTGTGTAGCCTCCTTTCTTAGGCACAATGTGTATAGGACTTACCCATTCACTGTCAGAGATGGGGTAAATCATTTCTGCCATAAGTAGTTTTAGAATTTCCTTTTTTACCACTTCTTGCATTGCAGGGTTCAGTTTTCTCTGTCCTTCTCTCGCTGGTTTACTGCCTTCTTCTAAGTGTATCCTATGAGAGCAAACCTTTACATTTATTCCTCTGATATCGTCAATGGAATATCCAATCACATTCTTGTACAACCTTAGGACTGTCAACAATTTCTCTTCCTGCTTACTATCCAGGGCTGAACTGACTATAACTGGATGTATCCCTTCCTTCTCCAAGAACATGTACTAAAGATGAGATGGTAGCTCTTTCAACTCCACTACTGAATTGTGGGCTGATTTATGATTCTTACTTTCTGTAGCATCTGCATCTTTATCACGCAGATATATTCAACATAGCTCCTGGTGATTTAAGCTATCTGCTGTCAGAATTTTTTTGCTTCAACTTCTTCTGATGGTGTTTCATGTTGTGTTTCGAGCATGCTTTGGTCTATCACATCAATGGATTGGCATTGTTCAAGTGTATTTGGTAGATGAGAAGCATGTTTCATGCTGAACTCAGCCTGCTCAGAGCCAAATTGCAATTTCAATATTCCACCTTTTACATCATTATTGCTCCAGTTGTTGCCAAGAATGGTCTTCCTAGAATAATGGATTCAGAGTTGTCTTCCATTTCCAATACCACAAAATCGACTGCATATGCAAAGTTTCCAACTTGTACTAGGACATCTTCTAGAATACCAGCTGGTTTGTTAGTGTTTTGTCAGCTAACTGCATAGTCATTGATGTAGGCTTTAGTACTCCTGGCTGCAATATTTGACTGACAGCTAGAGGTAAGACACTGACTGATGAACCTAAATCACATAAGGTTATGAATGTTCTCTTGCCTACAACACAACGGATGCTAAAACTTCCTGGGTCACCAAGCTTCTTGGGCATATAATTCAGTATGACAGCACTACAGTCTGCTGTCAGAGCAACAATTTCAGGATCTTCCAAGCTTCTCTTCTTTGTGATCAGATCTTTAAAATAATTGCATACAAGGGTATGTGCAACATTGCATCCAAGATAGGTATTGTGATTTGGACTTCCTTCATAGTCTTTAGGAACTTAGCATATTGCTTTTCATCCTTTGTTTTCTCTAATCTTTTAGGAAATGGGATTTTCTGAATACTTGGCTTCACTGTTGCAGGTTTTGCTACAGTGTTGTCAGATTCGACAACAGGTTGTTATGTCTTTTCTGACTCTGCTATCTTCTCCTCTGGTATAGTCTCTTGCCTGACAGTTTGCTGAGCAGGGGCCCTTCTTTGTGGTGTTACATAAGTGGTAGATGGAGGTGTTCCTAACACTGATTCAGTGTTTACTCCACTTACGGTTGTAACTGCATCTATACTTTCAGTGATGGAAACGGCTCCACATTGCTTTGGATTCTTCTCTGCCTGAGTTGGCAATTTGTTTTCTGCTGGGTTTCCCTGGGTGTTAGAGATACCCGCAGTGAGTTGCTGCATTGTTTTGTAAAACAATTAAGACTGCATCTTCATTGTTTCTTGCATACCGCTGAACATCTCCTTTTGTAGCCTCATCATCTCATTAATTTCGGATTTGCTATTACTAGAGGAAGCATTCTGCTGATTTACTTGACTTTGTTGTGACTGTTGTTGTTGTGTGTGTTGATATTGTATGTTTCCTTGAGGTCTGAAATTTTGCTGAGCTGTCTGAGCATACTGTGGTTGAATTGCTTGCTGATAGTTCTGTTGATTTGTTTGAGGGTAATTCTGCTGATTTGCATTCTTATAAGACAAGTTGGGATGATTCCTCCAGGCAGGGTTGTAGCTCTGAGAAAAAGGACCTTGATTCTGAGTATAATTGACTTCTACCAGTTGATTATCAGTAACTGCAAACAGGGTACAATCTTGAGGTAGATGCCTTCATGGCCACAAATAGGAGAAGTGACAGAAACTTGATTTACTGGCACTATGGCTTTACCATTCTTCTCATGCATCAACTGAGTTATCTGATTGGTTAAACTGTCAAGCTTTGCTTCCAAGGAACTTTGTACACTTGGATGAACTGTCCTCTCATTAGTCCAAGAGAAATTATGAGAAGCCATACTCTCTTTTAGCTCTGTAGCTTCATCTAGGGTCTTGTTCATGATCCCCCCTCCAGCTGCTGAATCAATAAAAGCTCTGGTTTGTTCTGTCAGACCCTTATAGAATGTCTGCAGAATCAACCATGGCTCCTGGCCATAAAGGCTCTCACCATTTGATAAGGATCACTCCGATGATCCCTTGAGTTGTGCCCGATCTTTCACCGCAAGAACCACCGAGATAATAAATCTCCCAACAACGTGAGCGATACACGTAGCCTGAAGATGGGGAACGCCAATCCTGCGAGCAACTCGACGATGAACGACGAACCTCACGCTGAATCAACATGCCAAAAACACGACAACCCTTGGCAGATCCAAGAACCTTCACGCACACAAGATTACTCTTGACAATTCAAGAACTCACTTGTCTTTATTCCAAAGATAACTGACGAACGTCCGAGACGTCATCTACACGCCGGCCCCTTAGGACGGAGGCGACCTTGAACACAATGTTCTACATAATTTTCAACTCTCCTAATATTGTGGCACCCCCTCTGGTTCTATAGGACAAAAGGGTAGGAGCCGCTGAAACCTAAACTGGTTCGACTCAGACACCTAAACCTAATTGGACTCAAACTGATACAAACCGACCCATGGTTGGGTTCGGCCATATTTGGCACGCAGACCTAATTAACAACACTTTAGACTTATATTACTATTACATATGTCCTACTGTGTCAACAGACCAGTTTAATGCCGACGATGCCCGTATTATCCTCCCCTTCTTAGAAAGGTGTTGTCCTCAACGCCAGAAGGTCTTCTCCAGCGCTTGTGGCGTCAAATTTACACATCGCCACGCTTCTTCTCCATCCTCAAGTCTTCACCGGCCTGCCACACCACATCCTTCCTCTCGGCTAGCTAGACTTTTTCTTGACGCCCTCTATGTTGCGCCATAAACCTGATTGAGACACACAACTTTCAGACTGCAACGCAAACGCATCACGCAAATCATCCCAAACACAACAGGACAATTCATGCACACCAAGGGTCCAAATAAGCTGAATACGCCAGCGGGACAATCTGAAATTGTCGGGACAAACTTGACACATCATCCAAAACAAACAACACAAATTGCTGCACACCAAGGATCCAAATAATTCAAGTCCACCACCATTTAAAATTAAAATCAGTGTCTCTATTTTTTTTATTGTTGCAAGCACTCGCACCAAGGAATCCAATCTGAACGTTGCAAGCAAAACTGTTCCGATCTCTACCTCCCTTTCCTATTTCCACGCAAACAAGCTCTCCATGGCTGAAATTTCGGATCCACAAAATCTGGAAAAATTGAAATCTGGTATTTCCTTTCCTTTCAAATCCTTCCTTTTTTTCACGTACCAATCAGATCTGATCCGGTCTGCACATTAATTTCGTGTTCGATCCGATTTTTCTCTTTTCTTTCCTGTTTATGCGAGCGTATATGTTCCCAAAATACGGAATAGGCGGCACCGAATCTGCACTTTCCTTCCTGTTCAGATTAATTCCCCCAAATCCGGAACTGAATCAAATTTGAGATCGCTTCATTCCTTCCTTTTCCTTGCTTTAATTCCCGTCTACAATTGGAGGAAGAGGTCACGCACGAATTTGCTCTTTCCAAACTTGCTCCGATCTGATCTGCTACGCATAATCTTTCCCCTTTTTTTCACGTCGGCACAGATGGATAGTCCTATCGGAAGTTTTACGACAGCAGCTCTGTACCCGGAAATAATCAACTCGACGAGATGCATCAACGCACGGCTTCTGATCTTCCTCTCCAACTTGACGACTTTTCTCCTCTATGCTCCGAGATGCAAATCGTGCCAACTCGTCGCCCAACTCTGCAAACAATTCCAGCAAAAACATAAATCTGCCAATCTTTGCAAACCTGCAGATCGGTTTTCAACTGGACGAACTCCCTCACAGTGATCAACCTGGCGCTCTGATACCACATGATAAGAATCACTCTGATGATTCGTTGAGTTGTGCCCGATCTTTCACCGCAAGAACCACCGAGATAATAAATCTCCCAACAACGTGAGCGATACACATAGCCTGAAGATGGGGAACGCCAATCCTGCGAGCAACTCGACGATGAACTACGAACCTCACGCTGAATCAACACGCCAAAAACACGACAACACTTGGCAGATCCAAGAACCTTCGCGCACACAAGATTACTCTTGACAATTCAAGAACTCACTTGTCTTTATTCCAAAGATAACTGACGAACGTCCGAGAAATTGTCTACACGCCGACCCCTTAGGACGGAGGCGACCTTGAACACAATGTTCTACATAATTTTCAACTCTCCTAATATTGTGGCACCCCCTCTGGTTATAAAGGCCAAAGTGGTAGGAGCCGCTGAAACCTAACCTGGTTCGACTCAGACACCTAAACCTAATTGGACTCGAACTGATACAAACCGACCCATGGTTGGGTTCGGCCATATTTGGCACGTAGGCCTAATTAACAACACCTTAGACTTATATTGCTATTACATATGTCTTAGTGTGTCAACAGACCAATTTAATGCCGACGATGCCCGTATCACCATTGTACTGCACAAATCTAGTGATTTTATCTCTGCACTCAGCTGCTTTGGTGGGTGGAAAATATCTTTCAAAGAAAGCTTGCACCAAATGCTCCCAAGTATCTATGCAATGGACTGACTGAGCATCATACCATATCTTTGCTGCTCCTGACAGAGAAAAAGGAAAGAGCTGCATCCTTATTGCCTCAGGGGGCACACCATTGTGCTTGAATGTATTGCAATATTCCAAGAAACTCTTCATATGTTCATGAGGGCTTTCCAAAGCACTTCCTTTGAATGGATTATGTTGTACCATATTGATCAAGGCAGGTTTGATCTCCCAGTCATTTTCCTGAGTGGCAGGCATAATGACATTTGCATTGGATATCTGATCCTTAGGGATCCACAAATCTCTCAACTTCTTGTCACCCATACTGTTGACTGAATCCTCAGAACTTAAGTCTTTCACTGAAGCTTCAGAAGCTGCTCTTCTTCTTGCAAGAAAAGTTCTTTCAGGTACCAGATCAAAAGGAGCAAGAGGTGAGTGTTCAGATGACTGCATCAACAGAGTCCAAACACTGCATAAAAGATATCATTTTCTCTGCACACAATCACAAACAAGAACTTTTATCAAGGGTTAGTGTACTAAAACACCTAATAACAGTTCTAGTTCTCGGATTTCATTGACAAAAAGCTTCATTCGTATCAAGATCATGCAAGTTTGCTGACAATTTCACAGGTTTCGCACGATTTAGTCTACTACTGTTTCAGAGAAACAATCATAAGTCAATCCCCGGCAACGGCGCCAATTTGATCGGGATGTAAAAATGGGGGGTTTTGTGTTATCGTCTCCACATGGATCAACAAGTCTATGATGTTTCTAAGGGTTGGCCGAAGCTAAACCAAGTCTTCAATGTTTCAGGTTTTAAACAAGAAGGTAAAGAAGTTTAACTGAAACCGATTCAGAATTTAACTTGCAGCCTCCAGGTTGTCAATCCAGAGACCAGTAAGGATCTAAGAAGGGTTTAGACAGGGAATAAGATTTTAGCAGGTTTTAGGAAGGAAGAAATTCATAACACAAAGATCACAACTTTCTGGGTTGTCAAGCCAGATCACAGTGAGTTTACAATCAAATAGAGGTTAGGGACAGAATTGCAACACGCAAGTATGCAGGGACTAGCCTTACACACACTGATCAAAACACGCAACAACCAAAACATGCAAATCTTCAGTTAAGACAGAGAATTGTGTCACTCAAATCACTGCAATAACAAGGTATTACAAGCCCTACTTGTAGATGGATGATCTAAAAGGTTCATTCAAGATTACACAAGAGGTGGGGAGAGATCCTTGGCTTTAGCTCACTGAAATCTAGTCGAGGCAGAGGAAGCAGAGTAGAGGAGGAAGAGTTTGCAGATCTTGATCTTCAGTTCACCAAGGCCTTGTGTTTCTTCTTCTGTTCTCCATGTTCATCTTGTTCTTCTTTCTTGTTCTTGTTCTTGGTCTTGTTCTTGGTGGGCTGATGGGATGGTGGTTGGTGGAAAGGTGAAAAAATGGAGTGAGTGGAAGAGGTGATGGAATGGGCTGGATGATCAGGATGGAGGAGCCTGTGGTGGCTTTATACATTTTTTTCCAATTGTGGTGGAGATGAGGTGCGAGTTGGTAGAGGAGGAAGCTTCCTTCCTTTCCACAGCTCACAGTGCACATGGCATGTCCCCTATTTTGCACCTTTTTTCCCTTATGCCTTTTGTGGTTTCCTTGATCTCCACGTTGATCTATCTTTCTCCTTCTGATTCAAACTTATTTGAATTCACTCATATCTTCTTGCCTTTAGCATTGTTTGGAATTTAGAAGATGGCCTTGAGTTTGGCTGTCAGACTTTTTGACAGTTACTTTTCACTTTCAGACAACAATAGTGAACTTCAAGTTTTTGCTTGGATTTGAATTGTTGATCTTGGGCATCTTCTCTGTTGTATTGATATAGGTTGATTGTTTCATCTTGCTTCACTTCTATAATGGAACTTATGAAGATTGTGTGCATTTGCACACTGATCCGTTAAATGAGTGAAAAGCAATGTGACATGCAAATATTTGTAGTACTGACTATATAAAAAGGTGAGGTTTTAAGGTTTTGGAGTTGTGAATAATGCATATAAATGATGATGATCAAAGGGTTTGTAGCATAGAAAACAAAAAATATGCTACTGTGCGAACAAACCAACAAGCCAAGATCTAATCTAGGAGAAGCTCATAACGAGTGGAACATATTTCAAGAGAACTAACCCTCGAAGACCGTAAGCGTTTCGATACTAATTATCGTGGATGATGTAGTCGTTCACTCGCCGATATCAAGATCGTGAAGATGTGCGCTGCAACGGGCAGCGCCTCCATTCTCGGTCACACGTACGGCTTGATGACTACCTCCGTTTCCTCGATCTAGCGCGGAAGTAGTAGAACCACCAGAAACTCCAGCAGCACGACGGCGTGCTGTGGTGGAGAAACTAATCGGCCATGGCTTCGCCAAGCGGATGGCTGGAAGGTGGAGCAGTGGGAGGAGGGAGAGAGACGTAAGTGTGTAGGGATAGGGAGCTTAACACCCCTCTTTATATAGGAGGGGGAGGGAGCCACGAAATTGGAGAGCCCTCATCTCTCCCTTCATCATGTGAGTGGAGTCTCCACTCAACCCACTCATTCTCTCATCAATTCCCACTCAAAATTCCAAGGGGTTTTCTTTATTAAATAAAACAATTTCATTTCTTTTAATATTTGTTAATCTATTAACAAACATTAACACTTAAACCCTTGGTTCCTTTGTTAATTCTATTAACAACCATTGACAATTAACTTGTTGAACTATTTCAATATTAACCGAAACGATTTCAGTGATGTCCTAACTTTTCTCCGAAATTCCGTGTCTACCCAAAAGCGTCGACAAACTTTAAGTGTGTCACCCTACGGTTTGTGAATAATGTAGACATGATTGAGACACCTCTCCGATCAATAGTCAACAGCGGGATCTGGAGATCCGTAATGACTCCTACATATTCGACGATGAATCTTGTGATCGTGTGAACCAAAAACGTCATAACCAATTCCTTTTGTCTCACGATATTTTACATGTCCAAGATCCGATCATTGGTATCATCTATACCTAGTTTGATCTCGTTCCCGACAAGTACTCTTTACTCGTTCTGTGATACGACATCCTTGTTACCTAGTCACGTGCTTGCAAGTTGTGCCGATGTGATATCACCGAGAGGGTCCATAGTATATCTCTCCGTCATCTAGATGGAAAAATCCCACTTCTTGATCCATGAGCCTCAACTTATACTTTCGGGATACCCAACGCCACCTTTATAGTCACCCTGTTGCGGTGTGACGTTTGATGTTACCAAAGCATTCTTCCGGTGTTAGTGATTGACATGATCTCATGGTTTAACGATTAGGATTACTTCGTATGCTTAGTATAACAATGTAAACTTAATGACTTGATCGCATTGCTATACTTTAATTTGAGTGTGTGTTCATCACATCATTCTCCTAATGACGTGATCCCGTTATTAACAACATCCAATGTTCATGATCAGGAAACATTAATCATCAGTTACAAGGAACTCTTATTTGTTCATTAGTCACACATGTATTAACGTTTCCAATTAGTACACTTCTAGCATGAGAAATAAACATTTATCATAAACATGGAATAAGATAATAACCACTTTATTATTGCCTCTCGGTCATATTCCTTTCAACTGGGACAAAACGTCATCGCCGAGCAGCTCGTTTGCGCCCACGTGGATACCTTTTTTTCCCGGTTGCAGATCCTACCGCGACTATAGGTTGGGGTGTTTAGTCCCGATTCCGCAGTCCCGTTGCTAAACCGGGACTGAAGGCTCTTACCAACCGGGACGGTTAGCCTTTTTTCTACTATTGTATCTTTAGAACCGCTTGTCCGAAAACGAACCGTTTTCACTTTTGAAATCCTCACGTCGAGATTTTCAGAACTAGTTCACATGTTAGTAGGTTTCCACGAACTTTTTTCTTACATCCGAATGTGTAAAGTTCGTACAACATGAATGTAGTTGTACGTACAATTTGAATCTGTGTAGTTATACATACAAGATGAGTGTAGTTGAAGTACAACCTGAGTTTTTTTGGTTGTACAACTGAGTCTGTTTAGGTGTACGTCTGAGTTTGTGTAGTTGTACGCATGTGTCTATATAGTTGTACGTCTGTGTCTATGTAGTTATACGTATAAACTGAGTCTGTTTAGTTGTACGTCTGTGTCTATGTTGTGAGTAGCTTGTACACCATCCTCTATTACCCTATATATGAAAGTGTGTCATATTCACGCTCAGATCCTCTATCCACGTCCTTCAAATTGTTTGGGCCGTCCGATCGACGCAACAGACGGTCTAGATGCACCGGTGCAACCCCCAATTCGCGCATTACTGTAGCTCGGGGCTTTTAGCCAATCACAACGTGACACGTCGCCTAGTAGCCGGCCGGTCGCCTCCGGTTCCACCGGTCACCGCGGCTGTTTTGCAGAAAAGCATCTGAAAAATCGAAACGCTGCTCCACCGTCCATAATTTAACACTACGTCGGACTGATTTGTAATTCAGCCAAATTGCATGGACTATTTTGCAAAATAGGCTGCAGAAATCCCCTCCACCTTCTCTCTCCCGCACGGGCCGCCCGTGCTAGGGTTAGCCGCCGCCGGCCTCCCTCACTCACAGCCGACACCGAGCCCGCCCTTGCCCCTGCTCCCTGCACCGCCGTCTTCCTCAGTCACGCCCTTCCCGAGTTCTTGATGCGCTCTCCGGTGCCGCTACCTCCCTCACTCGCGCCCTTCTCTTTACCGCGATTTCTCCTCCTCCCTCCCTTCGCGCCGCTGCGTCTTCACCTAGCACGGCACCACCGCGGCCGTCCTCTTCCCTTGGCGGCGCCCTCTCCTCTCCACCTCACCACGACACATCAGCCGTTGTCCTCTCCCCTCAGCGGCGCACTGCTGGATAGATCGACGAGGATGCACAGATGCGGAGGAGGGGGCGGTCATCCTTGCTTCACAAGCCACGGGCCCAAGGGACGAACGAGGAGGCCAGCCGTTCGCGCGGCCACCATCCTCGCCGGGATCTAGAGAGATGGACGAGGCGGCGGTCGTCCTCGCCGCTGGAAGATTACTCGATGTCGTCATTGTCCTCGCATGGATCCCATGTCGTCTCTTTCTCTCTCTTAATTACCGATGTCCTTCTTCCTGTAGCTCAGTCAGAGCCTCACAACATGAAATCAACGTCCATAATGTAGATGGAGCAGTGTCTCAGCAAGGTGGAGCTGTCGCTTCTGAAATTGGCGTTGAAGAAGTGAGGGACCAGTATGCCTTCATTGCTCCATGGACATGGATGTGCCATAGTGCTCGACTGCTTTTGCTTCGGCCTCATATTCCAATTCATATCCACCACCTTCGTCTGCATACTTACTTGCAGGTTTTGCACTTTGGCTCTTGCTTAATTGGCCAGTTATTTACTACAAATGTTTGAACAAGTTCTGTTTTGAGTGATGTTTTCGCCGTTTGGGGTTTTTTGGTAGCCGACGGTTCCAGATGCAGTCCATCAACCCCATTTTGTTGCCGATGGTCAGTGCTATCTTCTCTACACGTTTCATTTTCCTGTTTGGTGCATTATATGTGAGTAGATTTGATTTTGTATTTGGATTGCAGAATGGGAAAAACCCCAGGTTCCGCCTGTTTATCTGGTTCTAAATTTCATTTGTTAAAATAGGATTCCGATAGCGATAGCGATACCGATGGCGTTGATCTCTGTGCTCTTTGCCGTTATGAAGCAACTCTCTATCGCACACTAACTCGTGGTTCCACTTTCAATGTCCCGATGGAACACGGTTTCAAAACGGCCGTTGTAAGTATTGCCTTTCAAATTCGAGAAATGTCATTTGTTTTTCCTTCAGTGAATGTCTTCATAGTTTCTCCGGTTTGGTATTACATGTAGATTATGCCATGCCCTTTAAGATATCTTCTAGATCAGAGCCGGGGACTTGGCCCTCATAAGAACTGGATGGAGGCTAGGTGTCCAAACGGAGACCAGTACTTGTTCTACCTAGATAAGTAGGTAGAAGATGACGCAGTAGGGACATATCTTGTTAAGCAGCTAAGTGGTAGCCCAAACATCCATATATACATGGAGATCTGTGCAATGCAGTGGAGAGCACTATGTGAAGGCTACGACATCGAGGAGGACGATGTTGTCAAATTCGCTTGGAATGAAGATCTGCATTTGTTCAATTTTGAAGTGACTAACAAGCACAATGCTGCAAAACCTCTTGTGCAAGACACGGGTATGCTCGTCTGTGTTCATTTTCTTACACATTGAGTAGTTTACAAGTTTTCTGAATGTCTTCCTCTCTTTGATCAGAGTTTCAACATATTGACGGACGCTGCAAGCCAGCCCTCGTGTCGAGCATATTTCACGAACCGAGAGATGGCACCTATTCAGAAATGAATGCGATATCTCTCGTTTTATTGCAAGATGCCACGATGGAGTTGGAAGAGATCTCTTAATACTACGTGCGCAGGATTGAGAATGATTCTATAGATGAAGTTTCTCTGGTATTCTGATACGATGTTCATGTTCTGTCAATTGAATGATCACTCAGTTTTGTCATTTGAACTATTCTGATATGATGCTCATGTTGTTTTGATAGCATCTCAAGATTGAGTTACTAGATGGCTAACCGAGGTTTTTCCACCGCTTGAGCTAATATTACGGCAAGATCACGGAGTTTCTCGTGTTTTGGGGAATGATGTCGAGATCTTTGGATCATATCATGTGGTTAACGGCTACGATTACCTTGAGTTCGAGAGGAACTGGGATCTATTCTAGGAGCAACTGCCGATTCGATTTGGTGATCTCTATGTTATCAAGGTGATCATCAAGGTGGAGTACATCCAGATGACATTTGAGAAGATTAGCGAAGAGCTCGAGCAGTCGGGCGAAGAAATCGAGCAGTCGGACGAAGAAATCGAGAAGTCGGACGAAGAGATCAGCGACCCCAGCGAAGAGATCGACAAGTGGGTTGACGAGATGATGTCCGGCTTTGACGACGTTAAAGAAGAGACTGATTAATATTACTAACAGTTGTATTTTGGTCGGATGTAATTTGGTCGAACACCTATGGGCGTGAACTGTGCGCGCTCTCGCTCTGCGCATGAACTTTGCGCGCTGTGGGCTTAAACTGTGCGCGTTTGGTTTCGATAAAATAAAAAAATCAAAAAAATTACAAAGCTTCATTTCATTGTTACTAAGAAGCATCTCCACTTCGTTTTTTATTTTAATATTTTAAACTTCTTTTGGAAACGCTAAAAAAGTGTTTGACCAGGTTTGACCAGACATTCAAATGATCATAAATGATTCAAAAAAATCGAAAAATGTGAAGACAACACACATTGTCTTATTATGTGACATAGTTATGATACAAAAAATATAAACCTTGGTTTGGTTCATTTCATGAAAAATGGTACGCACAAATGAGCTATCACGTACAAATAGTTATAGAGTTCGTAGAAGAGTGAGTGGGTTTAGGTTTCGATAAAATAAAAGAAAAACATAAAAATCAAAGAAGCTACATTTCATTGTTACTAAGAAGCATATGCACTTCGTTTTTCATTTTCATATTTTAAACTTCTTTTGGAGACGCTCAAAATGAATTTGACTAGGTTTGACAAGACATTCAAATGATCATAAACAATTCAAAAAAATTGAATAAATGTGAAACCCGCGCACATTGTCTTATTATGTGACATAGTTATGATAAAAAAAATATAAACCTTGGTTTGGTTTATTTCAAGAAAAATGGTACGCACAAATGAGGTATCACGTACAAAGAGTTACAGAGTTCGTAGAAGAGTGAGAGCGTTTAGTTTTCGATAAAATAAAAAAAATCACAAAAGCTACATTTCATTATTACTAAGAAGCATCTGCACTTCGTTTTTTATTTTCATATTTTAAACTTCTTTTGGAGACGCTCAAAGTGCGTTTGACCAGACATTCAAATGATCATAAATGATTAAAAAAATCAAAACATGTGAAACGAGCGCACATTGTCTTATTATGTGACATAGTTATTATAAAAAAATATAAACCTAGGTTTGGTTAATTTCATGAAAAATGGTACGCACAAATGATCTATCACGTACAAAGAGTTATAGAGTTTGTAGACGAGTGAGAGAGGGTTTCAGTTTCCATAAAAATGCCTTCTTAGCCACTTAAAAATGAAACTTGGACACTTTATCAAACTTTTCAAAACCCCGTTGAGTGCCTCCAAACCCCAGTTGAACAATGATCGTCGATCTAACCCTACCGCTGAACTGCAGCCGTTTGATCGTCCTCTAGAAGGAATCTGGCGATTCAAGGCTCATTCTGCGATCTGATTGGCGGTGCTCATTCTGCACATCTCGTTCGATGTGTTTCAAATGAGCTCCAAAGGTAGGGTAAACATGAAGGGGTTCCGGTGCAGAAAATAATATTTTTTCTAGCGTATGAACGCCCTAACTAGCCACAATCTATCTATCTAGTACATGCGAAAACGGTGGCGGAACGGGTCACATACCTCTATGTAGACCGATAGCGGGGATTACGCTCCCGCACAAGCGTTGACGATGAAGTCGTGCGTAGCCGACCTCGAGGTCGCGGAGAACTTGCCGGGACGATGAAGACGATGACGCTGGGATGTCGATGATGACCTGCGTCGACGGGCGTCAGGCGGAAGGTGGCGTGGCGTCGGCGGCTGGGGGGTGCGCCGGCGGCAGGGCAGTGGCAGGGCTGCTGGGTGGGCGATACGACGTCACCCAGACTCCTCAAATGTGGCGCCTCCGAGCACTCGCAAGCATACGGAGCTTAACAACAACCCCCGGTCACTCAGATCCAGCTGAGATCGCAGGGTAGAACTTTTCTGGAATCCCGCAGGGCAACGGTGCCTAGCGGTATAGCTTTGGTGGAGAGAGTAGGCAAAACGGGCGGAGAAACAGCTCGGTTGGCCTGCTATAATATTAGCTGTATTTTATGTGTAATTAATCCAATTAATATGCCTTGCTATATAAAGGGGGGAGGGGGTGTGCAAACACCTTGCCTCCGCCATGTGGGACTAAAGAAAAGGAGGTGGGAGGGGGGTTCGGCCGTCTCAAGTCCGAATTGGACTTGGGCTTTGCCCCCTCCACCAAGTTTGGTGCGGCTCCCTCCTTCTTGGGCCCTCTCAGGGCCCATTTAGGTGGGCTGCCCATTTGTCTCCCTTTTTAATTAATATTAAATTAATATAAAAATATAATTAATTCATAATTAATATATTTAAATACTATTTAATATCCCGTGACTCCGAAACATTTTACGAACCACCCGAACATCTTTCGAACACACCCGGAACCATTCCAGACCTTCCCGGAACTCCTTCCGGACCACCGGAACTCTTTCCGGATCATTCTCTCTCTCAATAAAATCCTATAAAATTCCAGAACCTTCTCCAGGTGACGTTAAGCCCTTAAGCTTGTTACGCTACGGTTCGAGAGCTCTCCAGATATGGTCGAGACCCTTCGCTCGCCAATGACCGCCAGGGATACCTGAATGCATATGACGGTACCAGTGCATTCTATGAATATCGTCGTTGAACCATAAACATGATCTTCATTCCCTTTGTTTGTACGATACTACCTTGTCCGAGATATGATCGCAGATATCCGATGCCCTGTTGTATCTCGTTACCAACAAAGGTTATTAACTCGTGCGTGATATTACATCTCCATGACCTAGTCATAAGCTGTGCAGCTATATAGATGCAATCTCACTGAGTGGGCCCAGAGCATCTTTCCATTACAAGAATGAACAAATCCTGCTCTAGATCCTTACGTCTCAACATACTCTTTCGGGACACCCAAGATGGACACCGTTATTGTCATGCTATATAAGACACAACGTTTGATGCTCTCAAAGTAGACCTACGGAGTAGCAATAAGTACGGTCTCACGGTCTAAGAAACAAGCTATCATATTACTTATCTATTGCAAATGACAAACATCATAATACGATCTTATTGCAATACTTTGCGTATGTGCATCACCTTATTCTACTAATAAGATGACCCCACTGTGAACCGACGTCATTGTCCTTGATCGGGAATCTCGATCAACTGTTGCCCAATGGACTAGTTTATATAGAGGCTCACTAGGGACTCTGGTTTTCTATGTATCACACATGTATTAATAATTCCGATTAATACAGTTATAGCATAATACAAAAACCTATTATAAACTTATGAGATGATGCGATAAATACGACTTATTTATTTTCCTCTAGGGCATATCTCATTCAGTCTCCCACTTGCACTAGAGTACAAATAATCTAGCTGCATTTTACTTCATGAAAAACCCTTATCAAATAAGCGTTATATGATAATGCTTGCTTGTGAAAGAGTGTTAATCTGACAATCTGTACAATACATAATTGTGCGTTCTTTTGCGATTCATTGATATCAACCTGTTTGATATCATCATGTTATCTAATAGCATATATACAAATACCGTAACTAAGTGACACTTCTGTTTCCCAGCGCTTACTCTGATTCTGTTAACCAGACAATTGCTTTGCAAACACACTCAGTCATAGAGAACTCCTTGTAACATTTAGAATCTCGCGATATCTATATACCTTCACACCTATGTAGAAGACTTGACACTCCAATGTCAATCTAATAACTAATACACTTCTACTTCCAGTAAATTATAAATTTACTTTCACAATTGTTCTTCTTCTAAGAACATCGGTCATATTTTATCGAGCAGATAATATGGTTTATGTATGATGTCTAATACCGTGTATCATTACTCTTAATGATTAATTGGATTTCCAAGGATCATCCTTTGGTTTTAATCTATTCTGACTCTTCAGATGATCCAAAATAACTCGACTAACTATTTAAGATTCCCGTTCTATTCAAATACTACCTCCATTCCAATGAATAAGGCTTATATTATTTTGGAAAAGTCAACACATGTAAAGTTTGACCAAGTTTTTATGAAAACATATTAACATGCAAAATATAAAACTAATGTCATTAGAAACATCATGAACTATATTTTCATAAGATATCTATATAATAACATATTTCTTGACATATTTTTCTAAAAGTTTGGTCAAACTTTTTTTTGGCTTGACTTTTGCAAAAAAATATAGGCCTTATTCATCGGAACGGAGGGAGTAGACACTACCTTTTAAATATTTTCACAACTTCATCTTTCTTATTAATTCTACTGGTACAATTCACAATGTGTCATTTACACAAGATGAATTCGGCTCCCACTCAAATTATGTCTCCACATATTTGAGAACACGAGCTCCCACTCGAAAATGTGTCATCTACACATATGAGGTTCTTAGCTCCCACTCAAAAATATGTCATTTACATATTCTACCCGAGTAAATAACTTTGACTCCCACTTAAATTCATAATTTATTTCGATATTTTGGTCAAACCAAAATCGTTGATCTCTTATCAACTCGAACTTAACATGAACTGCAGTATTATATTAATACAAATCCCACAGACTTCAAGCATATCTACATTTATGTAGTCAACAAATTTTATCTTGTCCAAGATACATTTCTTGACAAAATATGCTTTCACGTCTTTCTTATAGTTACATTTCTCACATAACACTTAATATGATGATTAAGAAATCTGATTCCTTCAAAAAGAATTATAGTAACATTTACTGTTTAAATCCCTTTTAAATGTAACTTGGATTTTCAGACTCAAAAGCCTTTGTTCCTATTCTGATATTTTCTCAACTTTCTTTGTATTTATAAGGTGTATCTTGATCTGTCAACAAGATTCGAAATATTCAATATTAAACTGTGACCTGACAGCAAATATTATAACAACACCTTATTTAGAAGCTTCTTTTAATGAAAATACTATGATCTCTTTCAAGAGGATTGCAAGCAGAAAACAATTTTCAAGTCTCCTTCACTCTTATCATTAAATTTTCATTTGTAGACAAACACCTTTGGAACACATTCCAAGTTCTACTTTTATGAATATAGGTCTGATACCTTATTTCAAGCTTCTAATTTTATTCCATTAATCATAATTCAAAAATCACATTTTCCTCGGAATTACACAGACAACAACACAAGTTTTGTTTCTGTCAGGTTTTGGAATACACTCTCATCCAATGCGAGTATTCTACAAAGAACTATTCGTGTATATTCTGAATTATCGTAAAATCATCTATATTACGACACTATTGTCGATCACACGAATTATCGTTGGAAAAACATCTATTTTCTAAAGTGGACATCGACTATAATGTTTCGAACATATTAGGAGGTTCTAAACGAGATTCTGAAAGACCACACTTTATCTAAAGTAGAGTATGATTATAATATTTCACATATCACTATATCTGATAATATAATTTTGTCCAACGAATTTCCACAAGTCTTTTGTGTTGAAACCATAATTCAAAAATATTGTCCTTTGATCAAATCTTGCGAATACAATATTCACTATTTTTTCTTCTGAAAAATCCCATTTGATCTTTTATCAAATTAATTTCAGACTCATGATTTATTATGCAAATACACTTATTTACTAATAATCATAGAAGAATTCAGATCAAATTAATTTCACCATATAATTAATTTAACAATCATCCGATATGACTCTTAATTAATTTCCTTTCGAATTGACACTTCAATACTAATTTTAAATCAATTCGGCACATGCATCTTTTAAATAGATCAAAGTACTATTACTTCTTACATTGCCTTTATGATTAAATTCGATGGTATCTATTAATGATAACTATGATAACTTGAGGTCGTGAACATCACTGGCCATAAACTTGCTTGATCGCCATCTTCAGCGCCAGGTCACATCATTATTCGCCACAGATAAGTAATAATCAGGACCTGTTTCATAAACAGAACAAGTATCAAATACTTTATCACTTATCAAGAGGTGAATACACTCATAATTCTGTATATCAAATATATACCTGTAGCGTCGAAGATTTCTCCTTCGATGGAATCAACTTTTAATGATTTGAACTCGGACACGAACTTGTAGAAGTTCATATTGTCTGCCTTCAAAACATATTCACGAACATGCTTCTCATAGCTTGGAGCCAGAGATATCAGCACAGTCTGAATGGCACACGAATCCGCCATCCAGTAATCGTAGACATTTGTCAGCTTGAAGTAGATGTCATACAATCTCTTCAAATGAGTCTTCAGACAGGTATGCTCCTCCATGTGAATGGTCCGGAACTTTCTAAGCTGCCTGAATTGCTCATGCCTCAATTCATCTTTGAAGTGCATTTTGATCGCATCAATCATGACATATGGCTCCTTGTGTCGAAACAACTCTTTCAACTCAGGTGCTAGGCATACAGTCATGGTGATTTCCACTTCTATGAATATGTCTCGACGCCTACGGAATCCATCTTCCTCCTCCTCGCTAGCAGAATCATCTGGTCTTTCTCCTAATGCTTCATCGAGGACATATAGAATTGATGTGGTAATACCTGATGGGTACATCCAGCGGGCTGTATTAAACGATGTTTTCATGTAAGGCCCAGTTGTTGGCCTGCATAAAGAAGAAGACAAAGGGCTTTTTAGTAATAAGAGTATGGAGCAAGTTAGGGGGTTTTTCGTACCCTCCTGAGACCTGGATCCCTATATATATGGGTCAGGAGGGAGGAGAAAGATACGTGTAATCGAAGATACCCAAACCCTAGCGAGACATCGATTCGCCGGGAACCCCTGTAACCTTATTGTGAGATTGATAATATGGATTGGGCGAGCAACTCTTTGCTCGTCAGCCGTCCGAGTTCGCCAATACCCATATACTCTTCCTATTGATACAACCCTAGGTACATCACCATGGGACTTGTCGAGTTAATCCCTCGTGAATAATGTTGTTGTGTTGGAGAATGTTTATAAAACCATTGTACCAGCTGATAAAGTTGGACCCGTCGGCTTTTAAGGTAGAATCCGGGGTCTTAAGGAAGTAACCGAAGTATAGTTCCGTCATAGATATGATCGCAAAATAGGTAAGGTAAAGTTTATAACATATGTGAGTTTTATTTTATAATCATATTATCAAACACACTCCACTAAATTTATTATCCCTAAAATAATAATAGCGATTACACGACACCCATCCACTCTACCACCCCCGATCGTCACGGCCGGCGGCACAACTTCAAAGGTGGACATAAAATGTCGATCACAACAAATCTGTGACCCATGCTCGATCTTCCCATGTTCCGAGGCCATATCTGCATATGCTAGGCTCGCCAATCAAACCTCGAAGACCCTATGCGTGCAACATGGCTTACACCCATTGTATGCGAACGCCGATATGTCTGACACCCGATCGTCACGGCCTGCCTCATAACATAAAACTTTCTTGGTGGTGCGCAACGAGGGAGAACACACTTTTGGTATTTGTTAGGGATCATCCTATTTAAAATGCTACCGTTGTATATCTAACATATAAGCAATCAACATGATTCACACACAACAACACAATATCAACATAAAGTAATGAAGTGCGATGTGACATGGTCGATGCGCCTGGACCTCCATGGCGCCATGTGCCTGGCCCCGGGCGCCCCGGCATGGCTCCGAGTCTACGATGTCCTCCATTGCCTCCGACAGTACGAGTAATATCAAACTTACCGTAACCATGTCACATAAAATAACGCCTCTGCAAAACAAAGTTAGACGCCTCTACCGCTATTTAGTTTTGCAAGTTTTACGTGGCATATAGGCTTATTCGTAAGAGAACCATTTCCCTACCTATGAACTTTGTACCACAACGTCGATCATATAATTGCATGTTTAAGCATCCCTTTCGGGCGCTCCATTGAAAATGCTTTGCCAACTAAAGAGAGAGAAACAGACACCCGCCATCACAGATACGGTTCAAGCCATATGTCAGTAGTGGAACCGGTCTCGCTAAGCGTACGCGTAAAGTCGTTCCGGGCCGCTTCATCAACTCAATACCGAAGGCATCGCAAGTGCACGCTAGAGGGTAGCAAATATAAGAAAGACATCCTCATTCAACATGAGTTCTAACCGTACCAGCAGTACTACGCATAGATCGGCTCTTATACTATAACACCCAAAATTTTGGAAGCAACAAAAACTTATTTATAAAAGACCCAAAATTTAGGACTAACAAAAACTTCTTGAAATGCATTGTTAGTGGATGAGTTTTACTCATGTTTTCCCTATGTGGCTTAAATGTGTTTGGTTTTTTGTGTTATGACCTCAAATTAGCAACCAATTAAATCAACCAAGTTTTGTCATAACTCTTGGGACAAGTAAAATAGTACATGTATGTTCTCTTGTTTTATTTTTTTAAGAACCTCTTTTTATCATGATGTGTTAATTTTAGTAAGTACCCAAAGACTTTATTTGAGAAAATAAAAGTATTTCCAAAAGTCATGTCTTTGCAAAACTATAAAAGACCCTATAATAAGTCCTAACAAATTTTGTGTTTAGTATGTTGCAAGTTTTATCAACTCTCTTTTAAAAACCTACGTTCTATTACTCTTCAGAAGAATCAATTCCCAAAGTGAAGGTTTGACTCTATTTCTACCAAAGAACTTGTTATGATCTTGATGCTCACCATCTCATGCACATAGTTGTTTTACTCTAAATGCTTGATTGTTTGTTTAAATATGTGATTGTTTTGAAATGTGGATATATGGATATTGAGTGTACAATTAGGTGTGAGTCTTGATTGAAATCTCTCATGCACTAATGTTCTCTATCATGATTGTGGTGTTTTATGTGTTCAAATTTTATGGTTATGGTTTAAATAGGGATATAAGTGTTTGATTTGCTTGTCCTGCATGAGTGGAATGTGTTACCTATTGTAAGGTTGTTTGGTGTTGATTTTTCCTAAAATTCCTATTTTTGAATGTTAGAAAATCTATCTTAACCCTTGTTAATTTTTAGTCTTTCTGTAACATGATCATTAGGGTTTATTTTATTCAAAGTGGAAATGCAACTCACCTTATATCATCCTCACCACCTCTACTTACCAACTATACCATTATTGATAATTTCAATAATTGTTTGATCCCCAATCTATGTTGGTTTGTAGTGCTTCATTATAAGGTGACACTATCTAGTGTTATATTATAGCAAGTTGCTATCTTTGTATCTAAAGTTAATGAACCCCTTTTACCCAAGCTTTTAAACAAGATGTTAAACATATATGCCCTCAAGCCAACCCAACTTGTTTTGTTATTTTTAAAGTCAAGCAATTGACTAATCCATCTTAAGCAAAGAGACATGTACCTTTTATCTCAAAAGCAATTCAACATCTAAAACCACCCCCTCTCACCCCAGACCTTCTCTTGGTTGTGCACTAGACCTCCACCATCCTCCATGACCGATGAGCATCGGCCTAACCCTGTCTTTTTCCATTTACTTTTCTTTCAGGCATTTTTATGAATACCTGCTGGGCAGAAACGGCCGAGCGCCACCCTCTCCACCCTACCCGCGCCCTCGACCCCCTCTTGACCTCTCATCGTGTTTCCAGCTCCCCCACCCCCTCTTGAGTACCCTGGCGAGCCCTTGCCCCTCCCCTTGTTGTTTTCCCCATTAAACACACTACTAAGCCACCCCTGCTTGCCGAAGCAGTCTCACTATCAATACCTCAACTCCAACTAATATGGGGTTGCCCGATCTTCTCGTTGAGCACGTTGATGGTGGATGGTGGATAACTTGGTGTCACCGATGAACTCTCCTCGCTAGATCCCTGCAGCCAATGCAACAGCTCTCTACCCTTCGGATATTCACGACTTCACACACTTGCGCACGTAGCCGTCGACCACGAAACGGTATAATTGCAATCTTCTAATTCTCAATGGAAGAAACATATCACACTTCAATTGCGGTTCAACTCTCCAGATCGATACGAATTGGAGATGTATTATTTTAGAGGAAAGCTTTCGCTGTTCAACCAAAACTAGGGTTTATCTAAACGTGGTCTAACACTCAAGGGCGCAGCCCTTGGCTATTTAAAGGGGCTGGCCGAAAGTAGGACTTAATTCCGACCTGAACTCAAACCTGGTTCGACTCGGACTGATACAAACCGACCCATGGTGGGTTCGGCCTAAACAGGGCACGCATGCCTCATGCATTGCACCTTAGACTAATATCTTCATACGTTATGTCCTAGTGCGCCACTTGATCCCTCTAACGTGCAAACGTGTGATCTCCTTCATTGCCCTTGTGCACCGGCCTCCCTCTCCTCCCTCGCGCACTTGCTGATATTGGAAATCAGTGATTGCCCTTCTCCTTGTGGTAGCTCGTCTCCTCCTCCAACGCTTGTGTTATTAATAAACCTGATCATACATAAATGCATAGACTTAGGCAGTATACAATTCTCATTAACACAAACATCATATTCAACTAAGAGCGAGTTCACCTGTTGCTGAAGTAACTTGGTTCGAGCTCTTGTCATTGGTCCAATTCAAACCTCATCATTGGACTTCTTCTTTGCAGCAACTCTCATGTCATCATCATGTATTGGAGAGGGAACAACAGTATGGATTCCCTCATCATCTCCCTCCCCCCCTTCAAAAAGCGTCGACCTCGACGCTCCAAGGTCATCTCCATCATACGGTGACAAATCAGCAACGTTGAAACTATTGCTAACAGCACCAAACTCAGCCATAGGAAGATCAACGGAGTAGGCATTGTCATTTACCAAACTCAAAAGGACCAGCACCACGTGGCGTCAACTTCGAATTCCTCAAATGTGGAAATCTGTCCTTCCGCAAATGCACCCAAACCATGTCTCCGGGCTGGAACAAAACTTGCTTGCGGGACTGATTTCTTGCAGCAGCAATGTGCTTTCCTTTCTTCTCAATTGCCTCTCGAGTCTTCTCATGAATTTTCTTCACATAATCTGCTCGTTTTGATGCCTCCATATTGACTCTCTCATGCAACGGAAGAGGCAGCAAATCCAGCGGTGTAATTGGTTTGAAGCCATACACCACCTCAAAAGGACAAAGCTGAGTCGTAGAGTGCACCGCTCGATTATACGCGAACTCAACATGTGGCAAACACTCCTCCCATTCACGCAAATTTTTCTTGATCATAGCTCGCAGCAACTGTGACAAAGTTCGATTCACCACCTCCGTTTGACCATCTGTTTGGGGACGACACGTTGTGCTGAACAGCAACTTCGTCCCAAGCTTGCCCCACAATGTCTTCCAGAAATAGCTCATGAACTTGACATAACGATCAGAAACAATCGTCCTAGGTACTCCATGAATGCGCACGATGTTCCTGAAAAACAGATTAGCAACATGCGACGCATCGTCGCTCTTGTGGCATGCAATAAAGTGTGCCATCTTAGAGAACCTATCCACTACTACAAAAATACTATCATGTACTCTTTTAGTGCGTGGTAAACCTAACACAAAATCCATACTAATATCTGCCCATGGCGTGTTAGGTGCTGGTAGTGGTGTATACAAACCGTGAGGCTTCAGCTTTGACTTGGATGTATTGCATGTAACACAGCGACGAACAAATCTGTCCACGTCACGCCTCATCTTGGGCCAAAAAAAGTGATCAGCGAGCATGAGTAAGGTCTTCTCACGCCTAAAATGACCCATCAAACCGCCTGCATGTGATTCCTGCAACAACAACAAACGCACCGACGATTCTGGAACACATAATTTGTTAGCTCGAAACAGAAATCTATCATGTATGTGAAACTTATCCCATGCGTGTTTGAGCAGACATACGCGGTATGGTTCAGCAAAATCATGATCAGTAGCATATAAATCACATAAACTCGTCAAACCAGGAACTTTAACATCTAAATGTGTCAATAACATGTTCTTCCTAGAGAGAGCATCAGCCACAACATTATCCTTCCCTTTCTTATACTTTATGATGTAGGGAAACGACTCAATGAACTCAACCCACTTAGCAAGACGCCTATGCAAGTTAGATTGAGCTTTCAGATATTTCAAAGCTTCATGATCAGAATGTATGATAAATTCTTTGGGCCACAAATAATGTTGCCAAACCTCAAGAACACGAACAAGTGCATACAATTCTTTATCATATACAGGGTAGTTTAATCTAGCACCAGAAAGTTTCTCGCTGTAATAAGCAATAGGTCTACCTTCTTGCATCAAAACACCACCAATTCCTATGCCACTAGCATCATACTCAATTTCGAATTGTTTATTAAAATCTGGTAATGCAAGCAAAGGTGCAGAAGTAAGCAAACGTTTCAGCTCATCAAAAGCAATGTCTTGGGCAGCGCCCCACACAAAAGGTACACCTTTCTTAGTTAATTCAGTCAAGGGTGCAGCAATAGTACTAAAGTCTTTCACAAAAGTGCACTTCTCAAGATTAGCATATAATTTTGCATCACGTAACACTTGAAAAACTTGTCTAAGATGATCACAATGTTCAGATTCAGTGCGGCTGTAAGCTAGTATATCATCAAAATACACAACCACGAATTTACCAATGAAGTCTCTCAAAACATGATTCATTAAACGCATAAATGTGCTAGGTGCATTAGTAAGACCAAAAGGCATAACTAGCCACTCATATAAGCCAAATTTTGTTTTGAAAACAGTTTTCCATTCACCCCCCTCGTTCATCCTAATTTGATGGTATCCACTACGCAAATCAATCTTAGAGAAAATAGCAGCACCAGTTAATTCATCAAGCATATCTTCTAAGTGTGGAATAGGATGACGATATCGAATAGTGATGTTATTAATAGCGCGACAATCTACACACATACGCCATGTACCATCTTTCTTAGGAACCAAAATTACAGGAACAACGCAAGGGCTAAGAGAGACACAAATGTACCCCTTGTCAAGTAGTGCTTGCACTTGTTGCTGTATCTCTTTCGTCTCTTTGGGATTTGTTCGATACGACGCGCGGTTAGGAAGTGTGGCGCCCGGGATGAGGTCAATTTGGTGCTCAACTCCACGCAAAGGTGGCAAACCTGCGGGTACCTCGGCCGGAAAAACATCATCATAATCCTGCAAAACAGTAGACACACCAAGAGAAACAGGTTGCATGTCATATAGAAACCAAAACCTCGCCCTTGTACATAAGCACAAGAGGCATGGCTGTAGGATCCTCACGAAAGTCTCTCATATCATCTTTGGTGGCTAATATCAACAAATTAGGCACTCTCTCACTTTTCGTTATATCACTCACAGCTGTTACAATTTTCTCCTTCCTTGGTGTTTTTTTCTAAGTTTACTTCTGTTTTCTGGCGAGACTCATTCACTATTTGCTGCGGTGACATGGGTTGCAAATTAATTTTATTGCCCTTGAACTCCAAGCGATATGTATTGGCACGCCGATTGTGTTGCACATGGCGATCATACAGCCAAGGCCGTCCCAATAAAAGGTGACAAACAGTCATAGGCACCACATCAAACTCGATGGAATCCTTGTATGGCCCTATCTCAAAATTTACACGCACCATGTGACTCACCTTCATCTCACCATTATCACTCAACCACTGAATATAGTATGGGTTTGGATGAGTTAAATATGTCAACTTCAGTTTGGCACACAACTCTTTACTTGCAAGATTTCTGCAGCTACCTCCATCAATGATAACTTTGCAAGCTTTATTGTGACCTACAAGTGCCTTTGTTTGAAACAGATTGCAACGCTGAGAATCCACATGTGGCTCTACACTCAATGTGCATGGTGACACAACAATAACAGGGGCTGCTGCAGCAAAAGCATCAACGGCCTCATCACTTGTATAGCCATCATCATCATCATCCGCATTAGGATCAGCATCATCACCTGTTTCATACTCATTGTTCTCATTAATAAGCATAACTTTCCTATTGGGGGCAATCTTTCTTAAAGTGACCTTTGCCCCCACATGTGTGGCAACTCATGTCACTATTGCGGGTTGTGGACATAGAAGAATCAGTACTAGCAGCGGGTGCGGCTGGTCTCCTAGAAACAGGAGCAGTGGAGGCTGGTTTAGAATAGGAGGACGAGGCACGGCTTGGCTGTCCCTCGATTGGTGCAGCCGAGGGTGATGACGCCCTACTAGAGAAACGCCCAGAACTAGTGTAGCGTGCTTTGATTTGTGCCTCTTCAACAAGGTGTGATTCAGCCTCCCTTGCATGGTGAAAGAGCTCATTCATATTGGTGTAGTGATGATGTCGCACAATACCCTTGATGGTGAACTTTAATCCATGAAGAAAGCGCTGCATAGTCATCTCAACGGACTCCCGAACACGTGCACGCTGTAACAACATCTCCATCTCCATGTAGTATGCATCAACTGTCATAATCCCTTGCTTCAATTGTGTCAATTTGTCAAAAACTGAGCGCAAATAATTAGAGGGAACAAAACGAGCTCTCATAACAGCCTTCATCTCAGGCCATGTAAGAAAAGGAACTTCATTGTCAGCGTGGCGGTTTTGCAGAAGGCCATCCCACCAACAGAATGCATATCCATCAAATTCAGAAGACGCAAGCTTGACCTTCCTCTCTTCTGTATAGTCATGTAAGCGCCATAATGTTTCTATCTTCAGCTCCCATGTGAGATACTCTTCAACATCCGTGGATCCCTCAAACCGTGGAATAGAGAACTTGGGTTTGCCTAGTGGATCATCTTGTCCGTGGAGAGGTACAAGCTGAGCACGGCCCAATGGAAGCACACCACGGCCCTGATTATAGTGAGCACGACCGCGGCCAGGAGCATTCATATTTTCGCCATGCACATTGGCCTCCTCAAAAGCATCATCAAATTGCTGTTGGTGTGGCTGCCGTTGGTCCAAAGCATGACGCAAAGTATCAATGGACTGCTGTAAGGTGTGCACACTCGTTTGGAGAGTATCAACCGTGGTTTGAATGATATTCACTGTGGTGTCAGTTGCGTCGAACTTGAGCTGCATGACTTGCATGTCGTTGGAAACGGCGTCAGTATTTTTCTCAAATAGCCTGCCCAAGTGATCACGCAAATGCTCATAGTCGCTCCACGTGACAGTAGTATTCGCATCCTTTTTCTGCATCACAATCTCATCACTAGAAGACATGATTAGTAGGTTAGTGCAAAAAAAATCGATATGGTGGTACGCTCACAACTCACTCAACCAACAAGAAAAGGTAATCTGAAAATTCCAAAGTGAATAGCAATGCGTACCCGATTGTAGTGAGGACTAAATGCACGGATGTGATGAAGTGAATATCAGGGTATGAGAACGGTCACACGGCAAGGCAGGGTATGAATGGTGGAGCTGTAGGTATGGAATCCTAACAACACCAACGACAAATCCTATTTGCTGATCGTGTGATACACAAATACGCAGGAAACACACACGTGTAGAAAAATGGGGCAAAGCAACTCTAGGACTGAGCACAAATGTATAGAGGTATGTCTGAAGTATAGCTCGTGTTGCAATGCACTGGAAGGACACTAGCACGTTGCTCAAACAATAGATGCAGGCGCAAGATTGCTCAAAAACTAGTCGTGTCACAAAGGATGATTAGATGCAGGCGCAAGATTGCTCAAACAATAGATGCAGGCGCAAGATTGCTCAAAAACTAGTCGTGTCACAAAGGATGATAATCACTTTGACCTCTTCTTTTCTCTGTTTTTTTTTATTCTTGCTCTTGTCTCTTTTTTTTTTTGACTTTTTCAATGTTCTATGGCCAGCAATTTGATAGACACAAGACACACGATATGGAGCAGCTTGGGAGCACAAAACGTTAGCTATTCCTGTATGGGCAAGCTCCTAACACTGCTGTAGAAGGGCTGTGTCTAAGGTTTTAGCACAAAAGTGGCAAAAAGAAATACTTCCCGACGTTTTTTGTGGATTCTGAGACGTTGAAAAGCCGTAAACAGAAAAAGTGAGTTTGGCTGCCTTCGCTTCCGTCTCCTCTTCAAAACGAGCTAAAAATCGTCGAAATCGGAGTTCGTATGCAAAAGTTATGTCATTCTGAATTTCTGCCGGAAACTGTCTACGACACGGAGTCGGAAACGGAAAAACTGTCGAAAACAGTGACGTATATCGCTCGAAACTGCCGATCCAGCGAAGTAAACTGAACGGACGTCGGAAACAACTGAACTTTTTTTTTTGATTTTATGACAAGGACTCCGAAACAAACTCAAACGTGACACGGAAAGACTAAACCCTAAACCTAAACAAACAAAAAGACACAAACGGAAAAAGGAATACGCAACGGATCAACACGAACAACAAACTAGAGATGTAATCGATGCTATCTAGGCTAAGGCAAAATCTAACCCTAATTTATTTTTGGCCTTTTCTGTATAGGACGAAACTAAACTAATCTACGGGATGGATTTGTGGATGCTCACCGAGTAAACGCTGGAAATCTGATACCAGATGATATGGGGTTGCCCGATCTTCTCGTTGAGCACGTCGATGGTGGATGGTGGATAACTTGGTGTCACCGATGAACTCTCCTCGCTAGATCCCTGCAGCCAATGCAACAACTCTCTACTCTTCGGATATTCACGACTTCACACATTTGCGCATGTAGCCGCCGACCACGAAACAGTATAATTGCAATCTACTAATTCCCAATGGAAGAAACAGATCACACTTCAATTGCGGTTCAACTCTCCAGATCGATACGAATTGGAGATGTATTATTTTAGAGGAAAGCTTTCGCTGTTCAACCAAAAGTAGGGTTTATCTAAACATGGTCTAACCCTCTTGGACGCAGCCCTTAGCTATTTAAAGGGGCTGGCCGAAAGTAGGACTTAATTCGGACCTGAACTCAAACCTGGTTCGACTCGGACTGATACAAACTGACCCATGGTGGGTTCGGCCTAAACAGGGCACGCAGGCCTCATGCATTGCACCTTAGACTAATATCTTCATACGTTATGTCCTAGTGCGCCACTTGATCCCTCTAACGTGCAAACGTGTGATCTCCTTCATTGCCCTTGTGCGCCGGCCTCCCTCTCCTTCCTCGCGCACTTGCTGATATTGGAAATCAGTGATTGCCCTTCTCCTTGTGGTAGCTCGTCTCCTCCTCCAACGCTTGTGTTATTAATAAACCTGATCATACATAAATGCATAGACTTAGGCAGTATAAAATTCTCATTAACACAAACATCATATTCAACTAAGAGCGAGTTCACCTGTTGCTGGAGTAACTTGGTTCGAGCTCTTGTCATTGGTCCAATTCGAACCTCATCATTGGACTTCTTCTTTGCAGCAACTCTCATGTCATCATCATGTATTGGAGAGAAACAACAGTATGGATGTCCTCATCACCAACAATGGTACTCCAGTTGCAATTTCGGCAAGTCTCAAGCTTTCCAGCATGAGCCCAAGTAAGGATGGCAATTTTACCCACGGGTACGGGTATTCGCGGGTATCGTACCCACATGGGTAGAGTATCGGTACAATTTTAAACCCATGGGTAGTAACCGTACCCTGCCAATTAATTCACGGGTAGGGCACGGGTATAATCTCGTACCCATGGGTATGCCCATACCCTACCCGTTTATATATTGTACTCATATAAGTATAATGTTCATTATCCTGAGCTTATAAATCTATGGTAAAGTTGTAATCAATTATCAGTTTGAGTTGAGATAATTACCATATACTCAAATATATATAATGAGTTGAGATAAATATGTTTTCTTTTCTCAATGTGTTATTGATGAATATAAAATTGCATATAGCATGTGCACTATTTGATCAACCGTTGGGTACCCAACGGGTATGGGTAACCGCCGGGTATGGGTACGGGTAAAGTTTCATCCCCGTGGGTACGGGTATGGGTAGAGTTTTGTACCCATTGACTACACGGGTATGGGTATGGTATTGCTCTACCCGCCCCATACCCTGCCCATTGCCATCCTTAAGCCCAAGTAGATGAAATGAAGACTCCAACAAGTTGGACTAACCAAGACCCACGGGACTTCTAGGATTTGACCCTTGGTTGGATTCTCCAACTATCGCGATTGTTGAGTGCCCTTTTTGTTCTATAGGTGTCTTGTGTGCTCTTTTGCTGGTTTGCTTGTTGCTTGTGTGTGCCTCGTTTGTTTGCTTGCTGTTGGTATGTTGTTCTCCGGTATCATTCACAAGCACGCCTTGTAGGCAATGCATATTAGGCACATACTTTAAAAGTTGCTTAAACATCTTGTTATCTGTTCACAAAAACTTCTCTTATCTTTTGCTATAGAGGTACCCTAATGCACTTATAAGCTTGTCCTCAAAACTTCCTAAAATGTTCTCCTCCTAATCTAAACTTTAGCATGTGAGAGTTATGAGCTACACATGATACTGAAGCCCCTAAGATGGCCCATCCCCTTAATGTGATGAGCCTTGCCCAGTTTAAAGAACTATTTGAATTACACGAAAACCATCACTAACCTAACTTATCTAATTTTTAAGTAACCCTAACACCAATGACTTGTTACTAACTAATCTCTTCAAGACCTACAAACTGAGATCAGAATAGAAGTGCCGACGGAAGCCTCTCTTACAGATGGCAACACCGAGGACTCGGATAACGTCAAGAACCACGGCTATTTGAAGACTCTATGAAAGCCTCAAGCCATGACGTACAAAGGAAGATCGATGTCAGCAACAACGGAGGCAACCAACACGAAGGATCGTCTACATGAAGATGTGCCATGAAGCTAGTTTCGTCAGTGCCTTCTGCGCGTCAACTTTATTAACTCATTTGACCCTGACTTGAGTTATATAGAAAGAAATGACTTTTAGGCTAACTTAGATCCGTCTGACCTCTGAAGACAGGTGCGAAGCTTTATGAAGCCCAAGCACCAAGGATGTCTGATACGGGGTGGCCCGATCTTCTCAATGAACTCTTGCGAATTATGTTGATGGTGGTGCTGTGGATGGATTGGTAACTAGTGCTACACTGAGATCTCTCCTGGATAATCCCCGTTGCCAATGCAACAACAATCTCTCCCTTTGGATATTCTCAACTACACACTCTTGCACCTGCAATCAAGATCACAAGTGGTCCTGTATCCCCTTATTCCCAATGGAACAACAAGATAGACGTAGAATTTGCGATGGTATACTTCAAGATGAATGCTTAGCAGCAATACAATCTGGAGGCTAGGGTTTTAGGTTTAAACTGGTTCTATCCTATTCCACACGCAGGTGGTGACTATATGTGAGGGAGGGGTGCGGCCACAAGCTCCTTGCGCAAGCAACCCTAGCTCAACTCGGACTGGACTCCTATTTGGACTTAATTGGGATACAAACCGGCCCATAAGGGACTCGGCCAAATAAGGACACGCAGGACCTTGCCTAAATTAATTAGGACTTATAACTATGGCGCATTAATCTTCAATGGGGCGCCCTCCTCTTGTACTCATGTGTGCACCAAGTGTCTTCACGTTTTCATCAAGCTCCAAGTGATTTCCCTCCATATCTTGATGCTCCCCTCCATTAGCATTTGTGTTATCAACAAACCTAATCATACATAGATGCATAGATTTAGGTAGTATAAAATTCTCATGATTTAAATTATCACAATCAACTAGGAAAGAATTCACCTGTTGTTCTAATAACTTGGTTCTTGATCTTGTCATTGGACCAAGTCTCACTTCATTGGAATTATCTTGGACAGCAACTTCTTCAATTGGAGTAGTAGTAGAAACACTAGGGATGTCCTCATCATCCTCCCCCCCTTGAAAAGGCATCGTCCTCGATGCAAGATCCTCTCCAATGTAAGGTGATAAATCAGCCACATTGAATGAATTACTCACACCATATTCAGCACTTGGAAGGTCTATTTTGTAGGCATTGTCATTGATTTTTTCGAGCACTCTAAAAGGACCAGCACCTCTAGGCATCAATTTGGACTTTCTCAAAGTTGGAAATCTATCTTTTCTGAAATGCACCCAAACCATGTCTCCTGGCCGAAACAACACCTCCTTCCTCTTCTTGTTTACTCTATCAGCCACATACTTCCCTTTCTTCTCTATGGCCTCCTTTGTTTTCTCATGAATCTTTCTCACAAAATCAGCTCTCTTGGATGCCTCCATATTTGTTCTCTCATGGATAGGAAGTGGCAATAAATCAAGTGGTGTAATTGGCTTGAAACCATAAACTACCTCAAAAGGGCAAAGCTGAGTAGTTGAGTGAACAGCTCTATTATATGCGAATTCCACATGTGGTAAACACTCCTCCCACTCCTTCAAGTTTTTCTTGATCATGGTTCTTAATAATGTTGACAATGTTCTATTCACCACTTCTGTTTGTCCATCTGTTTGGGGGTGGCAAGTTGTAGAAAACAGCAGCTTTGTTCCAAGTTTCCCCCATAGTGTCTTCCAAAAATAGCTCATGAATTTTACATCTCGATCAGAAACAATTGTTCTTGGTACTCCATGTATTCTCACAATGTCCCTGAAAAACAGATTAGCAATATGCGACGCATCGTCGCTCTTGTGGCAAGCAATAAAGTGTGACATCTTAGAAAATCTATCCACTACCACAAAAATTGAATCATGTCCTCTTTTAGTTCTTGGTAAACCTAGCACAAAATCCATACTAATATCTTCCCATGGAGTAGTAGGTGCAGGTAGAGGAGTATACAAACCGTGGGGCTTCAATTTAGATTTTGCTTTGTTGCAAGTAATGCAACGTTGTACAAACCTATATACATCACGCCTCATATGTCCCCAATAAAAATTTTCAGCAAGCATGAGCAATGTTTTCTCTCTTCCAAAGTGTCCCATTAATCCACCACTATGTGATTCCTGCAATAACATCAAACGCAAAGAACACTCGGGAATACATAGCTTGTTAGCTCTAAACAAAAATCCATCATGTATATGATACTTATCCCAAGCTTTCACATCAGAACATTTAGCATAGGGCGTAGAAAATTCATTATCTTCAGCATATAAAGGTTTTAAATCCCCCAAACCCGAAACTTGAACATCCAATTTTGTGAGTAACATATTTTTCCTTGATAAAGCATCAGCAACTACATTATCTAATCCTTTCTTGTGTTTTATAATGTATGGAAAAGATTCAATAAATTCAACCCATTTAGCATGTCTCTTATTAAGATTGGATTGACTCTTTAAAAATTTCAATGCCTCATGATCAGAATGTATAATGAATTCTTTAGGCCACAAATAATGTTTCCAAACTTGAAGAACTCTAACAAGAGCATATAATTCTTTATCATAGACAGAATAATTCAATTGTGCACCATGTAATTTTTCAGAAAAATAAGCAATAGGCTTCATATCTTGCATTAACACACCTCCAATACCTATGCCACTAGCATCACATTCAATCTCAAATTGTTTATGAAAATCAGGAAGCATTAATAATGGAGCCGAAATCAACCTATTCTTCATAGTGTCAAAAGCAATATCTTGAGCAACCCCCCATTCGAATTCCACACCTTTCTTTGTTAAATCATTCAAAGGGGCAGCAATGGTGCTAAAATCTTTCACAAATCGTCTATAAAAACCAGCTAGTCCATTAAAACTTCTTACTTGACTCACATTCATGGGTATAGGCCAATTTTTAATTGCTTCAATTTTAGATTCATCCACCTCTATCCCATGTTTAGAAACAACATATCCAAGAAATATGACTTTATCTTTGCAAAAAGTGCACTTCTCAAGATTACCAAATAATTTATTTTCTCTTAGCACTTGCAAAACTTGTCTAATATGTCCAATGTGTTCATGTTCATTGTGGCTATATATGAGAATATCATCAAAATAAACTACCACAAACTTGCCTATAAATTCTCTCAAAACATGGTTCATTAATCTCATAAAAGTACTAGGTGCATTAGTTAATCCAAAAGGCATTACTAACCACTCATATAAACCAAATTTTGTTTTAAAGGCTGTTTTCCACTCATCCCCCTCTTTCATCCTAATTTGATGATAACCACTACGCAAATCAATTTTAGAGAAAACAGCAGCACCACTCAATTCATCAAGCATATCTTCCAATCTAGGAATTGGATGTCTATATCTAATAGTGATGTTGTTTATTGCTCTACAATCTACACACATGCGCCATGTACCATCTTTCTTAGGAACTAAAATAACAGGAACAGCACAAGGAGAGAGGCTTATTCGAATATAACCTTTGTCCAAAAGCTCTTGTACTTGTTTCTGAATTTCCTTTGTTTCTTGTGGATTTGTCCTATAGGGAGCTCGGTTTGGCAATGATGCACCAGGAATAAGATCAATTTGGTGCTCAATTCCCCTCAATGGCGGTAGACCCGAAGGTATCTCACTTGGAAAAACATCACCAAATTCCTGCAAGACATTAGAAACACCAATAGATAGAGGAGTCATGTCATTAGAAACTAAAATTTCCCCCTTATGCATGAGCACTATAGGTACTAAACTAGGATCCTCACTAAACTCTCTCAAATCATCTTTGGTGGCTAACATTGTTAAAAGGCTCACTCCCTTACTTTTACCACTCGGCCTAGGTTTGTTTTCTCCCACAGAAAAATTGTTTTCACTCTTTTCTTGTCTCTCACTCTCCTTTTCTAAATTCACTTCAGTTTTTTGTCTAGACTCATTTACAATTTGCTGTGGTGTCATAGGCCTCAATATAATGTCCTTATTATGCCAATTCAATTGATATGTGTTTGCTCTCCCATCATGAATAACCTTCTTGTCGAATTGCCATGGTCTCCCCAATAGCATGTGACAAACTGACATAGGAACAACATCACATTCAATTGTATCCTTGTATGCTCCAATCTGAAATTCCACTCTCACCATATGGCACACCTTAATTTCTTCTTTATCACTCAACCATTGAATATAATAAGGGTGTGGGTGTGGGATATACTTCAATTTGAGCTTTGCACACAATTCTTTGCTTGCTAAATTTCTGCAACTTCCTCCATCAATGATCACCTTGCAAGCCATTTGAGGACCTACAATTGCTTTGGTTTGGAATAAATTGCATCTTTGGCTTTCTTCACTGGGCACAACACTCAAAGCTTGTGTGCACACAATTGTGGGATAATGTGTAGCATAGGCATCAATAGGACCATCATCATCATCATCATAATCATATGCATTGTCCTCATTAGGATCAGCATCTTCTCCTGTTTCATAATCATCCTGTCCATGGCATATCATGACTTTCTTGTTAGGACAATCTTTCTTGAAGTGTCCTTTTCCTCCACATGTATGACAAGTCATGTCTCTATTTCGAGGTGCACTAGAATTAGCCACGGGTTGGCTTGATTTCTTGGCATTAGATGTGCTACTCTCTGGTTTGCCATTAGAAACACCTCGGGTTTGAGCAACTGGAGGAGGTGGTGAAGAGAAAACAGATTTTTGTTGTGTATATGTCCTCCTTGTACTCAATTGTGTTTCCTCGGCCAATCGCTTTTCAGCTTCTCTAGCTTGATGCAACAAATCAGTCATATCATTATATTGTGTATGCCTTACAATGCTCTTAATTTTGAATTGCAAACCAGCAAGAAATCTTTGCATTGTTTGATCAGGGGCCTCTCTAACCCGAGCTCTTTGGAGAATTAATTCCATCTCTTTGTAATATGCATCGACTGATTTGGATCCTTGCTTCAATTGCTGTAACTTATCATAGAGAGTTCTAATATAATTCTTGGGCACAAATCTGTCTCGAAGCAATTGTTTCATCTCAGCCCACGTATCCACTTCTGGTTCCTCATGTTCTGCTCTCAAACTTGTAAGACCATCCCACCACAAAAGAGCATAACCTTCCAAACCCGAAGAAGCAAGCTTTATTTTTCTCTCTTCATTATAATCATGCAATCTCCAAAGCTTCTCAATTTTCAGCTCCCACATCAAATATTCTTCCACATCTTCAGAATCACAAGTGAGAGTAGGAATAGAGAATTTAGGTTTGCCCAAGCCATCTTCCTCTCTATTTTCCAATTGCACTCTCCTTGCAGCAACACCTCCACGGCCACCTTGCAAATCAGCACCATTATTAGCATTAGGTGGATTTTGCCTTTGTTGCACCATGGTTGTCAAATTGGTAATCTGTCTTGTCAAATTATTCACAGCTTCTTGCAAAATATTAACAGATTCTTGGGAGGCTCTCTCTTCAATTTTGAGGTCCAAAGTAGTCAATTCCTTCCTCAAGCTATCATCACTTTGGTCCACGGCAGCATCAATCCTTTTGTATAATGTATCTCTCAAAGCTTCATACTCATTCCACTTGACAAGTTCCTCGGGTTTCTTCTTTTCCTGCACAATAGCATCACTAGCAGAATCCATTTGATTAATTTGTTAGTGAAAACAAAAATATCAATAGGATGTGGTGCTCTCTCACAACTCACTCAAAACCAGAAATACTAGTGTATCTCACCTGTTCCAAAGTGAATAGGATCAACTTACCACAAGTAATAATGATGGGTGTGTAAAATGTGAGAAGAGAATAACCAGGAAATCAAGTGTCACAATGCAACTAGGGTATTTGGTGGAGCTTGGTCGGGAATCCTAACACACCAAAATACAAAGCCTAATTTGCTGCTTGTGAAGATATAAAAAACACACCTATGGAACTCACACAATTTATTGGAGACAAATGTGGCAATGCAAATATATGGATGGAAATTTTGCAATGCACTCGAAAGACACTAGCTATGCTCAATGAAAACAGGAACAAGATTGCTCAATAATGTCAATGTGTTGCAATGATCAAAACTAGCTCCAATCTTCCAAATATTGTAATGAAACTTTCGGCCTCTTTCTCTTTTCTCTTTTTTTTTTTTTTATATACTTTTGCTTTTTCTATTTTTTTTTGTACTTTTCCAATGGCCAATATATCAAAACAGGAGCAAATGAACTAAAAACAGAAAGTAAACACACTGATAGGAACTTTTATGAGCAGCCTGTATGAGCAGAAATAGCTATTCTTTATGGGTAGGCTCCTAATTTATATTGCTGTAGAAAGGCTGTGTCTAGGCTCACAAAGATCAGACTTGAAACCCTAAAGAAAATTGCAAAGGAAAAACAAAACGAAAACTAGCTAAACTCACTAATGGATCACGGCAGAAAAACAGCTCAAAACGCTGCCGGGCCGGCAGAGATCAAACGTGCCTCAAAAAATTCTCAAATAATTTTTATGCTGATCTGAAGACACGGAGGACTCTACTAGACAGTACCAAGCCAATGCAAAAGGCCGATCTCGATTTGGACTAGGAATCCGATTTGCACAAGGAGATCCACCCGAACCAAAACAACTCGAATTTTAGGGAGAAGTAGGACTCGGATTGGAAACCAAATTCGACTAGAACTAATATATTTGGGATGTTTAGGGTATAAGCTCGAAAAAACAGGAATAAGAACTCGGATAGATCTAACAAATTGAAAACCTAATTAGATGAACTCGAAACTAAAAACAGAAAAACAGAGACACAAAATCAACCCAAACAGCAAAGTGAACTAAGCAAATTGGTGTGATCTAGGCTCTGGCACAATCTAAACCTAATATTTTTGGCTTTTTCTGGATAGGAAATAAAAACACTCGAAACTAGGGGATAGAAATAGCTCACTGAGTAAACCTGTGAATCTGATACCAAGATGATACGGGGTGGCCCGATCTTCTCAATGAACTCTTGCGAATTATGTTGATGGTGGTGCTGTGGATGGATTGGTAACTAGTGCTACACTGAGATCTCTCCTGGATAATCCCCGTTGCCAATGCAACAACAATCTCTCCCTTTGGATATTCTCAACTACACACTCTTGCACCTGCAATCAAGATCACAAGTGGTCCTGTATCCCCTTATTCCCAATGGAACAACAAGATAGACGTAGAATTTGCGATGGTATACTTCAAGATGAATGCTTAGCAGCAATACAATCTGGAGGCTAGGGTTTTAGGTTTAAACTGGTTCTATCCTATTCCACACGCAGGTGGTGACTATATGTGAGGGAGGGGTGCGGCCACAAGCTCCTTGCGCAAGCAACCCTAGCTCAACTCGGACTGGACTCCTATTTGGACTTAATTGGGATACAAACCGGCCCATAAGGGACTCGGCCAAATAAGGACACGCAGGACCTTGCCTAAATTAATTAGGACTTATAACTATGGCGCATTAATCTTCAATGGGGCGCCCTCCTCTTGTACTCATGTGTGCACCAAGTGTCTTCACGTTTTCATCAAGCTCCAAGTGATTTCCCTCCATATCTTGATGCTCCCCTCCATTAGCATTTGTGTTATCAACAAACCTAATCATACATAGATGCATAGATTTAGGTAGTATAAAATTCTCATGATTTAAATTATCACAATCAACTAGGAAAGAATTCACCTGTTGTTCTAATAACTTGGTTCTTGATCTTGTCATTGGACCAAGTCTCACTTCATTGGAATTATCTTGGACAGCAACTTCTTCAATTGGAGTAGTAGTAGAAACACTAGGGATGTCCTCATCAATGTCATCCTCAACTTGGGTTGTCTGCTACACTGAGGGAGGACACAAATCAAGATAACATCATCAACAAGGGGCAAGAACGATGAGAAGACCGACGACTGTTGCAGTTGACAATACCTAACCTCAAGCAAGTTTAGACGGCTTTAGCAGATCTTAACACCCATGGTTTTTCTTTTTATAATAAGAAAGAGAGTCAAGTCGTTCGACCTGACGCCTTGTGAGGCTTGAGAACTGTTTGTATGTGTCTAACTGCTAACCCCTCAAGACGACAATATCAAGACGAGTATCTACATCTGCCCCAAGCACCGAGGAGCTGCGGCCAAGATGACGATCGTCATGAAACTCAAGACCAACAACACCCTAAAGTCAGCGACAACTTATGCAATCAACTTTAACCCTTCAGGTTTGCCCTTTTTAAGGGGGGAAGACACATGCTAGTTTTATTGGATAGTCGTGACAAAGTTGTTTCTTTGCACCCCAAACCCTGAAGTTTTTGAAGTCAACTCAACAAGAGCCCTACACCAGCATCAACCATCATTTCGACACCTTCAACAAAGACCTATGTCGTCCTGGAGAAATCAGATGCCATTTTGACAAGGAGACCTCATTTGAGAATCAAGAATGCCTGAAGATGAAAGAGCATCAAACCAGTAACCTTGCACTCTCTTCGTACCCGCTTAGGAATCTCGAGACGAGATTCTTTTAAGGCGGGAAGGTCTGTAACGCCCTAAATTTTGGAAGCAACAAAACTTATTTATAAAAGACCCAAAATTTAGGACTAACAAAAACTTCTTGAAATGCATTGTTAGTGGATGAGTTTTACTCATGTTTTCCCTATGTGGCTTAAATGTGTTTGGTTGTTTGTGTTATGACCTCAAATTAGCAACCAATTAAATCAACCAAGTTTTTTCATAACTCTTGGGACAAGTAAAATAGTACATGTATGTTCTCTTGTTTTATTTTTTTAAGAACCTCTTTTTATCATGATGTGTTAATTTTAGTAAGTACCCAAAGACTTTATTTGAGAAAATAAAAGTATCTCCAAAAATCATATCTTTGCAAAACTATAAAAGACCCTATAATAAGTCCTAATATATTGTGTGTTTAGTATGTTGCAAGTTTTATCAACTCTCTTTTAAAAACCTACGTTCTATTACTCTTCAGAAGAATCAGTTCCCAAAGTGAAGGTTTGACTCTATTTCTACCAAAGACCTTGTTATGATCTTGATGCTCACCATCTCCTGCACATAGTTGTTTTACTTTAAATGCTTGGTTGTTTGTTTAAATATGTGATTGTTTTGAAATGTGGATATATGGATATTGAGTGTCCAATTAGGTGTGAGTCTTGATTGAAATCTCTCATGCACTAATGTTCTCTATCATGATTGTGGTGTTTTATGTCTTCACATTTTATGGTTATGGTTTAAATAGGGATATAAGTGTTTGATTTGCTTGTCCTGCATGAGTGGAATGTGTTACCTATTGTAAGGTTGTTTGGTGTTGATTTTCCTAAAATCCTATTTTTGAATGTTAGAAAAATCTATCTTAACCCCTGTTAATTTTTAGTAATTCTGTTTAACATGATCATTAGGGTTTATTTTATTCAAAGTGGAAATGCAGCTCACCTTATATCAACCTCACCACCTCTACTTACCAACTATACCATTATTGATAATTTCCATAATATTTTGATCCCCAATCCAGGTTGGTTTGTAGTGCTTCATTATAAGGTGACACTATCTAGTGTTATATTATAGCAAGTTGCTATTTTTGTATCTAAAGTTAATGAACCCCTTTTACCCAAGCTTTTAAACAAGATGTTAAACATATATGCCCTCTAGCCAACCCAGCTTGTTTTGTTATTTTTAAAGTCAAGCAATTGACTAATCCATCTTAAGCAAAGAGACATGTACCTTTTGTCTCAAAAGCAATTCAACATCTAAAACCACCCCCTCTCACCCACACACCTTGGTCGTGCACTAGACGTCCACCATCCTCCTTGACCGATGAGCATCGGCCTAACCCTGTCGTTTTCCATTCACTTTTCTTTCAGGCATTTTAACGAATACCTGCTGGGCAGAAACGGCCGAGCGCCTCCCTCTCAACCCTACCCGCGCCCTCGACCCCCTCTTGACCTCTCATCGTGTTTCCATCTCCCCCACCGCCTGTTGAGTACCCTGGTGAGCCCTTGCCCCTCCCCTTGTCGTTTTTTCCCTGTCCCGAGTGCCGCCCCTGTCGCCCAATGCACTTCGAGAGCGCCCTCCGTTCCTGCTCGACCACTCCTCCCCCTCACCCCCTTTAACCTTGCCCGAACACTCCCCCAACTCTCTATCCTCCCTCCAGACACTGCCACTCGAGCCCTCCCCCCCTCCGCTGCCCTGGATAGCGCGAGGACTCTAGCATCGGCCTAACCCTGTGGATAATTTCCACCATCCTCTTCTCCCTCTGCCATCCATTCTTCTTCATGAGAGCTCCCCTCTTCCCTGGCTACCTATTTGACACCCCCATTTCTTTGCAGAAGCACCGGAGCCGCCGCTTCGTGCCCGTGTCCGTCCCGGACCTCCTGGACACCGAGGTCCATCCGTAGCTCTCCGGCGCAAACGGCGCCACCCCGGGCCTCCCCTTGCACCCCGCGTCCGCCTCGACCCCTCCTCTTCGTCTCTCTATGCCCCTAGGTGAGCCGCGCGTCCTCGCCGTCGTCCTCTAGGGTTTCGGCCCACGCTCCGCTGTCGCGAGGTTGAAGACGAGCGGCAACCGTCCGTTTTTGAGCCACGGCTCTGTTTGAATCGCGCAGCTTCTAATCCTGGCCGTCTGTCAAGGGATCTACGGTGGTGTGCCCCTCCGCCAGCGCGCGCGCCGTCGTGGGCCGGCCCGGCTCGGACAGTGCGGCTCGCACCAGATCTGGCCCGTTTAATTGTTTTTCCTTTTAACTCTTTTTCCTTTTTTAATTTCCAGAGATTTACTAGCCTAGATTTAATTCATTTGTGGTTGATCTGGGCATGCAAATTGAGTGATTCAATTTTTTTTGCATATGAGTTTTCTTAACCATGTGGCACTGGCCCTTCTCGAAAATATATTTATATGCGTGTGATATGTTTAATCTTGTAAAAAGTGGCATTTTCACCATTTACTTAATAACTTGGGTTTTATAGATCCAAAATTAGCAAACTGTAGTTCTATGGAAAGCCAGTGAGAATACCTACCTAGATCTATAAGCCTTTATTGCAGTAGATGTGTCTAAATAAAGGTATATTAAGTTTAAGATTAACAACAATAGCATTTTGTTGATTTTTAGTTCATTATTAAAACTGTTTTTTGGATTAAATCTAATTGATAGTGTTAGATAGGGGTGGTAGCTATAATATCCTAGCTTGGTATAATTTTACAGTTTATATTTTGCTCATGGTAAATTATTTTCTAAAACAGTAGGTTATTACACTTTAAAATGGATATTCTTATTTTCTGTTATTTGCATGTATATAGTTTTAATTGTTTGTGCTTTATATGTTTATGCAATTGGTTTAGGAGTATTTTTGTGTGGTACCTATGCATTTTGTTTATCATGCGAAGTTGGATTTGTCTAAAAATAAATCATATCTTGTGCTGCACACTATTAATCGTAAAATGTGTGTGTTCCACTAAAACTGAAATATATGGAGTTAGGAGTGTCCAAATTAACTGAATCAAATTTCTACAGAAAGATAAAACCAGTAATTATCCATAGAAATTTGTGTTTCATCGAAGAGATACTTAAAACTGAAACTATAAACATTTAGGTTTTGAGATCAGTAGCATTTGTGTGGTTTTTAGTTTCTGTTTAATAATAGCTTTGAATGCAAATCTAATTTTCATAGTTTCCTATAGTTACTAGGAGTACTGTGGTAGAAGGATTTAATGTTCTGAACATTATCTTAGGAGTTATGATTCATCTCCCAAAACAACATTATTTGGCTAATAACAGTATTAGCTTTTAATCATCTGTTCTTAGCAAATGTGAATTGTGGAAATACTACTAGTCAACTTTTGAAAACCAGAACCTTAACTCAACCATAATAATTTGGTTAAAACACTTTTATAGATGTGGTGCATTGTTTACTTATGTTTAGCATTATTCACGTTGTACCCTAATAATAACATCAATTGTGTTTATATGCTTTGCTTGTGGGTATGTTTGTGTGTTATGTTTTATCTCTATAACATCATCTTATTTATCTAATAAATGTAATAAGTTAATTCCCTGTTTTACCTGGATTGTTATGTGTTGATGTGCTTAGTAACTCATAAGTCCAGAAACTTAGGTTATCCTTTAACAACCTTAATGAATTTCCTAAAAGTATTGTTAGTCCCTTCACTTTTGAGTTTCACATAGTTCATCTTGTTTCCTAGGAGTTGCACTAATTTCATTTGTGTGTTATGCATGCGAATGATTGTTTGGTGTTAAATTTTATCCAGTAGTTTCTTGTGTTTTGCAATGCTTAATGTATGACTTTCTTATTTTAGATTGTTGTCAACACGTGGCTAGTGTGTGATTGTTTGGTTCAATTGTTGAAGTGCTCTTAATTGTGGTGTCCTATTAAATAAGCCTAATGCACCATTTTAGCTCTTAGTCATAAAATTGTTTGGACAGTGGTGTTACCATTGTTGGTTGCTTAATTACTGGGTAGTAGATGTTTTTGAGCTAGTAGCATGTTTTGCATGTGAGTGTGCTAGTGTTAATATTATTACTTGCTTGTGGGTTAACCTACTTTTGTTTGAAGTATTTCCGAAACAATTAAGATACTTTTGTCTGAAGTATTTCCGGAAACTAATATAACAGCTCTTGTTAAATGATATAATAACCCTAAGTGATGTGTTGTTTCAGTGATTAGTAGAACTACCTTTTTAATACTCAGGGTTGTTGTGTATAATTTCTTAGGAGAATCTGTTGTTTGTCTTAGCTCAATGGACTTTGTGGTTTATTCTTGTTTAGCTAAATAGGTTGTTTGCTTTTGATTGTTAGCTTAATGTCTTGTGCGATGCTTGCTGTTTGTTATGTCCTTGTGCCATTGTCTTGAATACTGAGTGTTGTTCCTCTTCCTGTTTTCGACGTTAGATACGATCGGGAAGGAACTGGAAGTAAGGAGTGAACCTGAGGAACATCCAGATCAAGACCAAGGACATATTACTGAGCCAGGCAAGCCCATCTCACCACTATAATGAATCCTACTATTTTTATCAAGCATTGTTTTGTCTTCAAAATAAAATGATGCATGTTTCACTTCTTTTGTGGCACCCTGCCACCCGAAATCTATTTTACCAAATATGGTTTGGCCTAAGATATCTACTAGAATACTATAGGTGTTACAACATAAGTGTTCACTTGATGAGTCTTGTTGTTCAAGGCTCCATCAAGAAGATTAAGTTATCTAGTAGTATATTCTTATTTCTTTATCTCAAAACTAAAGGATGGGAACCTATTTGATAAAACTATTTTACGGAGGAAAACCTGAGTTACTGGGAGCAATCAGCGAGAAAGAAATTCTTTATGAAAACCCGAGATGCTGAGAGCATTCGGAGATGTTGCAAAACCCGAGCTGCTGGGAGCAGTCGGAGATGGAGGTTTAATTTCGAAGTTCCTGCTGCCGCCCGAACAATTAACCCGTACAGCCACATTACCTCAAAATGGGCACGGGCCTTAACGGAAACTTGTTGGTGTTGGTATTCGAATATTCCTCAATTGGCTAGATGGGGTTAGAGTCCCCGGAGCCGAATGCTGCAAGGGAATGGGCATACAAAGTGTGGACTCCGTGTGCCACCGGTAAGCAACGGTGGGTCTCTTGTCATGGCGGTGTGAGACTAGTGGGAACCGGATTGATACGGCTAGCTCACTCGATGTCGGGGAGAACAAACCCACTCGAAGAGGATATTCTTATACCAGCATTAACATAGTGGAAGTTAGGATCGGCCGTCTGATGTGTGCATTCTGTCCCTGTACAGTCCGTGGTTGATCCATGACAGACCATCCAAATCTTGTGGTGAAAGTGTACAACCTCTGCAAAGTGTAAATCTATTCGAATAGCCGCGTCCGTGGTCATGGATGGTTGGAAAAGCCCCACTGTGCGCCTGGGGAAAGAAGTTGTTTTGAAAAGGAAAGTGTTTCTGTGGAATAAGGAGGTACCTGGGAGGTACGGAATTTGATAGAAGATGATTGGTCTCGGGGAGACAATCAGTCCGATCTCAAGGAATGAAAAAGGGGTATCCCCATCCTAGTGTTTTGAAAGGTTTTACTAGAGAAAGTTTTCAGTACTTAGATATGTCCTTGCTATATCTAAGGGAAGAGAATTCTATCTCTAAATGTTTTCTTCAACAAAGATATAAAGATGTCGTATTCTCTATGCCTAAAATCATCGTATTCAAAAATAAGCCCTATAACAAGTGATCTGGTTCTCCGCCTAATTCAAGATAGAAAAGGCTTGCATAAGTTATCCCCGCCATGGGAAGGACCGTTTATAGTCACAAAGGCGTTGCTCAATGGTTCCTACTACCTGTCCGACATCCAAGACAGAGAAGAAAAGAAAAGGCGCAAGAAGCAGACATGAAGGAGGGGAACCAAGAGAAAACAAGGCATTGACGACCCGTTCGAGCAAACAAGGCGGCCTTGGAACATTGAGCAGCTACGTCCTTTCTACACTTAGCAATTTCTTATTGTAATGAGTTATATATGGTTATGAAATAAAAGTATATAGTTCCTCATTTGTGTAGTGAAGCATGCCATCTTTTGTCTTTTCTTGCAATCATATACCCTTATGTGTATCTAAGTTACCTAATTTCTAGCTCCGTGCAAAAGTTCTTGCAATCATATACTTGCAGCTTTTGAGCCAAACCAAAGCAAAAATCAACTTTTTGCGCCGCCTATTTCCTTTACTTTTGATTACTTATATGTGGTTCGCCTAGAAGTTTGTCTTTGGCGTCAACATGTTGTCTTTGGTTTCTGATTCTAAACATATGGTACTAGACCTGGTGGTTTCTGATTCTAAACATACAAAAAGTCAAACATATAAGTCAAAAGAAAATTAAGGCGAGCCACATAAATAAAAGACTACTTAAGTAGCAAAATAAAGTTAGCTGGCTTCCACCTAGCATTACATCTCCAAAAGTTATTTACAGATAATACAAGTTGAGATCAAATGTTTCAGGTGCAGGACAAGGCTAGCCGCCAAGAAGCACAAAAGGATGGCGCCGACAACTAAGGAATTGGCTCGGGGGCTGCCAAGATCAGGCGGGGGGCTGGCAACTCCAGCCCTAGAGCTATCGCTCCTCTCCGCCTCTGCCGTGGCGACAATTTCGACATCTTCCGTGGAGCGCGGCACGGGATGGCGCTTGTAGAATACCGTCGTTAGCCGGCAACACTGCTCAACACAGCTGCCGGCCGGACCTTGCTACCGTCTTCATAAGTAGACGGCATGCTCTCGGTGACGACGTCGATCTCCGCCTCGGGGTAGTGGGCCATGAATAACCGAAGTTCAGTCTTGGCACCACCCCGCGCCGCCAACTTCAACAAGCTCTTGTGTTGCTTTGTTGCTTGATCCAGCATGCTGGGCACATCGCTGAAGTCGGTGGGCTCCTGGCTCTCCGAGGAGATGAAGAACTTGGCGGCAACCGCTTGGACGCCGCCAATGTCTCGGTGATCATCTCAGCCAGACGTGCAAGGCGGTCTTGGCGGGGGCTGACAACCTTTTTATCGCCTAAGCCGCAAGAAGTTGCATCGAATAAATCGTCACAATTAGCCAAAGTCACAAAAGTTTTGTGATGACAACATGAAGATTGAGGAAAGCTTACCAAGGACCGAGTCATGGAAGGCCGACAACTCAAGTGAGTTGACAGCGCGTCCTCTACGGTTTTGGGGCGAGAAGTCTGCTTGGATATCTCTTCAGCAGCCGCCTTCTCTGCCTCCTCCAACTTCTTGCGCAGGCTATCCAGCTCGTCAGTCAGCTGGCTAGTCTCCTGCGCAAACTTAAGTTGTGGGGCCTTCTGGTGCTCCTCCTTCATCGCCAAGTTGGCGGCCGCCAAATCAGAGGGTTCATTCATAATAACTTGCATGTCAGTAGACGCCTTCAATATATCTTGGACGTGATCTAACAGTTCTACAATATGAATAAGTCGGCTAAATAATTGGCGGAAGCAAACATAACATGGCGGACGGAAAAACCAATGTTTTTACCTTCATCTTTTCGGCGGGCCGCCTCCAACTCGGCAATCCGCGCGTCCTTGGCATCGCAGTCTTTTTTCAAGACGCGATATCGCTTGTTCATCTCCGCCCTGGAGGAGATGAGCTCGACGTTGGCGGTGAGGACGCCCTGTGAAAATAGCCAGCAGTATACAAAAGGTCAAAACCACTCAGCCGGCAATAATTTCATTGCCACCTAAGTGCTCGGGGTGGGGGGGATGACTGTATGTGCTAGCATTGGTAAAATAACAAGTTACCACAATATCGCCCTCCAAATCGGCGAAGGTCTTGGCGGCAAAATCGGCAAAGGACGGAGACGCCTCCTTGGCGGCCTTCAGAGACGCCTAGGGGTCCCTGACCTTCCCGCCCTCGGAAGCGGGGGCTTCCCTTGGCGGCCCACTGGCAACCTCCTCCATCAACTCCTCCTTGGTGACGCGCGATTGGCCGGCATCATTGGCCGCTGCCTCAGCCGAACGAGAAGCGAAGCTGGCAGCACGACCAGTCGAGGAAGTTCTTGGCGGAGGATTGAAGCCGGAGCCCGGGGCGCGGCCCGCCTATGAGCATCGCTCATAAACCCGCCGACCTGGGGCTGTGGAGTTGGCGGCACAGTAGCAGGAGAAGTGCCAAGAGGCCGCTTTCCCCTGGCCAACAGGGATTTAGCCGGCAACTTGGAGGCCGCGACCCGATCCCTGGTAACAAGATAAAAGTTATCCAGATGAGCATCACCAACGCGTAAGGACTGACAAGCAAATAAGACAGAGGCAGTTACCTTTGGGGGGTCTTAATCTCCATGTTTTCGTCATCATCGACGAGCATCGGCCCAGTTGCCGGTGTGTCCTGTTTCTTCCTCTCGGCATTGGCCGTAGAAGAAGAAGCGTCGGGCGCCTTGCGCTTCATGGTCTTCCCGGCTCCCGGTTCATAAAAGGCGGGAGATAGGTCTTCTTCCCCCCAAGCAGAGAGCTGCATAAACCAAGAATGCAAGTGTTAAGGGAGCCTAAAACAATCTAACAAAGCCGTCAAAGAAGGGCAAAAGCAAAGTGCTTACCTCAAGGGGAGGGTTGTCGTGGGTGTGCATCGGCACACCTTCCACCGCCTTCACAAACCCTGTTCTTACAAGGCTGCGAAGTCGGGCCGCCAATTCAGCAGCTGGTAACTCCTCCTCGCTTACGCGAAGAGAAGCTGTGGCAGTAGGTGAATACTGACACATCTTCTGCGAATTATACCGCAGGGACAGTATTTGCCGGCTCAGCCAGCAGATGACGGTATCCACCCCGTCCAGCAACAGAGCTTCCATCGTCTTGGTGAGGAACTAGATCTGCCTTTGAATAAGGCGGAGTTCCTCCGTCAACTTCGGGACCACCTCGTCCCAGCACGGCTTGGGTGTAGGCGGCGCGTTGAAAAAGGCAAGGACGCCAAACTCGCGCCCCGGCGCTGCCATGTCTTGGTAGTAGAAGAAGGTGGAGGTCCAGCCTTTGACGGACTCAATGTATGGTATCCCGGTATCTTGGGATACCATTGACGTCCTTGGCGGCAGTTGAAAGTAACACTACCGCAGGTTGCCGGACCTCCATCCGGCACTGTTTGACGCCGGCAACGAAAGCAATATCTAAAGAAGTCTAAACTAGGCCTAACACCTAGATAGCCCTCAAATAGAGCTGTGAAGCCGGCTAAAACCAAGATGCGGTTGGGTGCGATGTTGTGAGGCTGGAGCCCATAGTGATCTAACACCTTGCTAAAAAAGGCAGAAGGCGGTAGCACCATTCCCCTGACAAGGTGGGAGGTGAGGATTACCCGTTCGCCGACTTTAGGTGCTGGGACGACATCCCCAAAGGCGGACCGCAAGTGGGAGTCCTCCTGGGTCGGCAGGTAGTCGGCCTCCTCCAACTCCTTGAGGACTTCATCGTCCACCATGGTGGGAAGCCAGTAGCGCGACCCAAGATCCATGGGCTCCTCCACGTCGTCGATGGCTGCGCCACCGCCGGCGTGGTCGAAGACGAGGGTGCCGAGGTCGCCGCTGCACGAACGGGCCCGCTGAATAACGGGTTACCACGCCGCCCATCGTCGCCGTCGTCGAGGCGAGCTCAGCCTCGATATCCTTTGCGGCCGCGGTCGAAGAAGCTTTCGGCTCGGAGGCCATCGCCGTGCGTTAGTTCGCCGGAGTTGGGAGGTCGCCAGAGGTTTTTTTGCGGTGTGGTGGAGAGCTCGGGAGTGCAAGAGGCAAGAGAGAAAGAGAGAGTGAGTACAGAGGAAGAAGATGGACGTGGCGATGTGATCCGTGCAACGACCCAACCCGTTTATAGGTCGGGCGTTGTGATCCGTGCAACGACCCGAAAAGCCGTACACGTGGCGATTATCCAGATGGCCACGAAGCGCCACACGATCTCTTGAACTCATCTTTTCCCGCGATTTACAATCATGGCACGATTTCGTTCCGTTTGGTTTCAAACTGTCGTGGACCAAATGACGTCATCTGTCAATTATAAGTTTGACTAGCCGCCAAGGATCAGGCTTTCATTAAAAGCTATCCGGCAAGTTAAACTGAGTCGTCTTTCCCATGTTAGATAAAGGCGGCCGTGCGCCAGAGCTCTTTCTGGTACATGTTTCCCCATTGTGTTCAGAATGGTTCAAGTCCTACAGCCGCCAACATTGAAGAATGCAGATCAAGAAGAAGACGACACCTGGAAAGTTTCAACCTTTCTAAGGGCTAATGTTGGGGATATACCAACTGGGGGTATCTTTGACTTGGATCAATCCGGCTAGTCCACGGTGGACCAAGGGTGGTAAGGCTGATACCTGCCGGGCAGCCCAGATAGCTGACGTACAAGGAAGTAGGCGGACAGTCCAAGGAAGGCGGAAGGCCGGAGCCTATCAAGCCACCAAGCACAAGATGGAAAGCGGCAACTAAGCTGGCTAGGTTTAGGACTCTGTTTACTTGCCGGACAAGTACTTACCTTGTATCCCGGGGCTTGGCCGCCTATATAAGCCGACCACCGGAAAGCCTTTTAGGGAACGCTCCAATACGCAACATACACATTGTAACCTGTTCACGGCTATTGCCTTATAGTGAATTATATCAGCATGTAGGGTCTCGCCACCGCTGCGAGATCAGAAGCTGGGTAAACTCGCCGTGTTCAATCCCGACCTCGACGACTCTAGCGTTTTTCCGCACATACATCCATAAGCTAGAGGACCACCGTCTCCTATCAACTATACCGATACTCCGACACGCCCCATCCATTGGACCACCGTCTCCGTCAGGTTTTATCCCGAGGTCGTGCGAATTTGCTTGAGTTGCTCCATTGGACGGGCTGTTGCTGCTACTCTGCCGATCCGAGTCCTCTTACTACACTCGTTGTTCTTTTAGTTTCCATCAGACATCACCCACATAATCACTTGCCACCTGCGCTATTTTCGGAACTATCTCATATATTGTCTCCTGAAAATTCGTGATTTCATCTGTGTCTTAGGCTCGCGTCTCTAGTACGGTCTAGCCTAGAACCAGCAATTTGACTACTTTGAATGGATTTTCACCATATATTTTAAACCTACCTACAACTCCACATATTTCTACACGGTTCGTTGACACCACCTCGCAATCGCTTCACTCAATCTTCACGGGTTGATTACGCCGGTTGCTAATCACCACCTGCTGCATGGTAAGAACTTGTAAGAATTGATATTTGCATGATTGTGAGCGACTTGCCACCACATCCTAGTAGTTTATAGGACCATATACCTGCGATTTGTTTCTTGTCTTCGACTAATCATGAAAGGTTGTGGAGTTCGGATTTCTTGGGATTCGACCATTATCGGAGATGTGCCACCACCTAGAAAAATACAACATCGACAACGAGAGGTTAAACATGTTAATGAGGTTACTATTTCCGTGCCATCCTTTAATGGTCGATATAATCCTGGATTATATATTGATTGGGAATTTGAGATAAATGATACTTTCTCCGTTCCTTGATATAAGGTGTATAATTTTTTGAAGAAAAATCCAAAATATAAAGTATTTGCTATATATGTACAATTTAACCCATAAAAAATTGAGATCTAGTCTCAAAAGAGCATTTTAACGGATCGTACTAATTATATACCAATTAAGAACTCATCTCTTGCTATTTTTTAAATAAAAATTTAGTACACTATATATAAAATAGGTTGTCTTAATATCCATGCAGAAAACATATACACCCTATATTCAGGAAGGAATGGAGTATATTTGTTTCCCATAATTTTTCTAAGCATCGGAAAGTAAAATCTGCAATTGGTACTTTCACGGGTTTGACTTCTATTTGGTGGAATGAATACAGTCGTTTATATCCTGATTATATACCTACTACTTGGTATGATTTAAAACTAGCTATGCGGTATAAATTTGTACCATCATACTACACACGTGACATGCTTTAGAAATTACAGAAGTTAAAACAAGGTCGTAAACACTGTAAGAGAGTATTATGATGATTTAGAAACTACCTTGTTGCATTCGTTTTCGGAGGAAAGTGACGACGATTTTATGGATAGATTTTGGGAAGTGTTAAACCATGATATCCAGGATATACTTATGCATAAAAAATATTATTCCATCAATAGTATGTTTTCTCTTGCTTACAAAGCTGAACAGAAAATAAAGAAACGTGTGCACGAGACCAGCAAGTGCAAAAACAAGATGAATTTTCCTTCTTCTCCGCCGAGTGGGATTGTATTGTTTTGCGATTACGACGAGTCACCACCAGCGATACCTCCATCATCAGAAATAGACCAAGAGGGTAATGGTAAAGCTACTGATTTCGTTACCACATATGAGATTTCTCAATGGCCTATTGATTTAAGTATGACATGTGTTGAGCTAGACGTTGATTTGGTCTCACCACTTGTTTTAGAGCATGCTAGTGACCTGAACGTATCATGTGATCAAATAGGTAAGACGCCTACCATTTTTAGTGCATCTATTGCTCATTTTAATCGTTCTTTAAATCTGAGGGCGTCCACAGAACTTATTGTTGATGAGAATGGATGTGGTTTAGAGGATTGTGTAAATTTTTTTGACTACTCCTATTGCTGAAATTAAGTCGTCCATTGATTCGAATACACAAAATGACATAATTGTTGATAATACTACAGCTTGTGAATTGATAGTCGAGTCTAGTTTGGACCATATAAAAATTGTTAGGAATAATGATGTGTTGGCCATGATTTCTCATGCTAATTCTTTGTTTTCTATTATGATGGATTCACCGATTTCTTTGTCACATGCTTGGAATAAAACTTCGGAAATCACATGTATGCACCCGTTGAAAAGCGCTTATGCCCCAGATTTTACATTTGAGTTGATTGGTGATTATGATATTAATACTGAATTTTCGGTGCATAAAATTTGTATCACGTGTGATGATCTTGCTGTTTTCAAAGAAAATAAATTGCTGCATATGTTCACTAATTTTTATATGACCTCCAACTATGGTACTGATTTTATACCAAATAGCTTGTTGCATGATTAATCTAAGCAAATTGTGGTTAGCATTTTCGATACCTTGAATTTTTATTTACCAATGTTGAGATGGTTTAATGATGAGCATTGCAAGTTAAATGTTATAAACACGAGCTTCATTTATATATGCAAACGAAGTTCCTATAGTTTTTGTCCCAACATGGCTGATAATATTTTGAGATATGACGAGCCTTATTTGTGCGAATCCAAACTGATGCATGTGAGGGAAGTTAAAGCGGTTAACATATACATATACCATGCACACACATTGTCTATTTTGTTAACACTGTTTCAGAAGAAACAGCGTCAAGGACTGCTTCATTTTTAAAAAGGGGAGGATGATGAGGACATGACTATTCTGGATACGATCAAAACTAGACTTATTTATTACGTGATTTCTATTAATAATTACCCCTTGTACTATAATATTATCTGGGACAAAAATACGACACCATCATTTGTATTATGCAGATTAATAAAAAATAAGAGAAGGTACGAAGATGGGACCGGACAGGCTGCAAGCAATCAACTCACGGAGGCAACCATGTTGATTAGCAAGCTAACTGCGTGAATCAATAACGAGGTGGGCCATGCCATGGTGCTACGATCAAGAGGTCCAAATGGTGATCGATCCATGCATGCTAAGAGCATCTCCAGTCGAATGTGCAAATTTTCACGTGTATATCTCCGTATACATGTCCATATACACCTTGCTAAATTATACACCTTCCAGTTTTTCAGTGAAACGTGTAAATTAGAACGTGTATATTTACAACGTGATATGGGCAGGACAGAGGAGGTGAAGCCCAATTTTAGGACTCCACCGAGTTAGTCTTTTTAATAAATAGTTTGCGTTTTATTTGTGTTTTCTATTATGGTCATGTTCGGTTTGGGCCTGTCCAAAACGAACCAGGTTTGAGTCCAAGTTGTTTTGGCCGCACCACTTCCCCATATAAGGAGTTGGCCGTCCTAGGTATTAGGGGCTCAGAATTTTAGTCTAAAAACTATCACGTGTGTTTCGAGGTGAAGCATCCCTCCGGGGACGGCGCCGCCGTTTATCTAATATAGATTGCTGCGAGGGTTCTTGTGTTCATCAAGGATTATCGAGCTGTGGTTTGAGGCGTGGTGATCTTCATCACGTTGCTTGCTGGATTTATTCCCCACCTTCAGGTGACGCCATTGGTGTTGTTGGAAGGATTTATTATCCGGGTTTCTCGCTGTGAAAGATCGGGACAACAATCATAGGATCATCCCCTTGATCCTTTTATCATGTGGTATCAGAGCTCTGGGTTGATCACGGCGAGTTCTTGTTGATCTGCTGGTTTTGCTTTGCATCAGTTGATCTTGCTGTTTGGTTTGTGTTCGTGCTGTTGGTTGCATCTGGTCGAGTCAGAGATTCTGTGTGGGATCGTGAAGTTTCGTCGCTCAATCGTCGTTGCTTTGCGTTGCTCTAGCTAACAGCGATCAGAAGGAGGTACACGCGAAGGAGTCCTGTTTCCGTACGTGGGAAGGAGCGCTGATCGTGGAGTTTCACGAAACGAACGAAGAGGTACCAGATCGGATCGGACTGAACAAGAAAAACAGAAGGTAGAGATCCAGGATCGCTCCTGGTTTCTGTTCCGATTCTGTTTCGTGGAGGGTGCGTCCGATCGGGAAAGGAGCGTATCGCTCGGGATTGGTTTTACGTACGGTACGAGAGGTGCGTTACTTGATTACCGTTTACAATTCACGAAAGAAGAGACCGGAGCTCTCACGTACAAGGAAAGGAAAGAAGGGAATCGGATTACAGCTTGCTCGCGTGGAGTGCCTTGTTTACTTGGACTCTGCCCGGCACAGTTTCTGCATTTTCTCGGCCGCGTTCAGCTCGCCAACGCACGCGCATGCGCTGCCTGCCGCCGGCACAGCTACCAATCTGTTTGCTGCCGCGCCGGCAGAATTTTGAGCAGTTTCTCTGCCGTGACGGCTGCTCGTTGGATTGTTGCACAGTTTTTTACTGTTACTGTAGCAGTACGTGAATTACACAATATTCAGCTATGAGTACTTTTATGAGTGATTACTATGGCAAGAGGTGTCAAAGTGGCAAGAGAGATGGTGATGTGTTCAATGACTATCTCGATATCTTGGGCTTGGGCGGTGTGGCCTCTGATGCGTCGAAGGTCACGTGGAGACTTACTCATGTTGCCACGGCTAAAGAATATGAGTCATGGGAACGTCTTATGCTTCAGGGTTTTCACAGATGTGATACTTGGGAACGAGTGGATCAGTCTACGCGTGTGTTTCTTGCACTACGACGTGTGGATGAGGAGGTTACTCGTTGGTGGAATGAGGAGAGGCATGGGAAGGAAAGCACATATGGGATTTGGCATGACTTCACTAATTTTTTACGTGCTTGTTTTCTGTCTCCTCGTCATAGGGAACCTTGTACCAAACCTGTGAACGTGACAAAGGTTGTGCAGCAGAGGGCTAATGTTGACAAGAGGGTGCAGCTTTCGTCCGAGGAGGTTGCTCTATCTTCTCCACCTTCTGCCATGGGTGTGAAGCCCGTTGTTCCGTTGCAAACGTTCAGCGCAGCCGAGATAAAGTGTTCTAAACAGCAGCCTGATGTTGAGAACGTGGTTGTGTGCGCTGAAACTGCAGTGGATACGGTGGAACCATTGAGTGGGCTAAATATGCAACTCAAAAGGAAACATGAGGAGGCTTGCAAAATAGTTGACAAGTGTCAACGATGGAGTTTATTTCAGACTCAGTGCATGATAAAAGGCAAACACTGCAAGCTCATGATTGATGGTGGTAGCTGTACTAATGGCATAAGCAAGGCAATGGTGGCAGCATTGGGGTTGTCTACTTGGCGTATTCCAGAACCTAAGCATCTGGAGTGGTTAAATAGTTGTGGTATGCTGAAGGTTACTCATAAGGTGCGTGTGCCATTTACAGTTGGTGATTATATTGATGAGGTTGAGTGCGATGTATTGCCATTGGAGGTGTGTGGGCTATTACTTGGTCGACCTTGGCAGTATGATTGCAATGTTACTCATGCTGGGAGAGCCAATACTTATTCTTTTATGCATGATGGGAAACATCAGATTTTCAAGCCTATGAAGGATGATCAAATTAAATCTGATGTGGAGCTGGTTATTCACAAGGAGAAGTTGCATAGAGCTGAACAAAAACAGAGGTTAGCTAAGTTGCAGCAAGTGGAGCATGATGCAAGGAGTGTTGGTACAGAAATTGATTCAACAATGCATGTAGATGACAAGCCTGTGTTTGTTGGTGACAAGCTAGTTGAAGACAAACCTATTCTTGAGGAGACGAAGGGTATTGCAGCATGTGTTCCAGTTTGTGTTGACAAAGGTGTTCAGACCAATGATGATTGTGTTGATCATGTCTCGATACATGTGGTACCGAAAGTCAATGATCACAACTATGTCAGCTCACCTGTGAGGAGTTTAGTTGGAGCAGCAGTGCGTATTCACACAGGAAGAGATGGACGTGTTCGTCAACTTTGTGGACCAGGCATTACTATTTTGCAGCGGCGTGCAAAGCAGGTTCATGTTCAGCAATACAAGTGTCCAGCTAGAGTTGAGAAGAAGAAGAAGATGGTGGCGCCTACAACCAAGCTTGTGTGGCGAAGGAAGGAGGTGAAGGTGTCCAGGGAGACACGTGATGTTTCTGTTCATATCACGTCACCTTTTCGAGCAGACCCTCACGCGTTGGGGACAACGCTTTTTGAAGGAGGGGAGGATGATATGGGCAGGACAGAGGAGGTGAAGCCCAATTTTAGGACTCCACCGAGTTAGTTTTTTTAATAAATAGTTTGCGTTTTATTTGTGTTTTCTATTATGGTCATGTTCGGTTTGGGCCTGTCCAAAACGAACCAGGTTTGAGTCCAAGTTGTTTTGGCCGCACCACTTCCCCATATAAGGAGTTGGCCGTCCTAGGTATTAGGGGCTCAGAATTTTAGTCTAAAAACTATCACGTGTGTTTCGAGGTGAAGCATCCCTCCGGGGACGGCGCCGCCGTTTATCTAATATAGATTGCTGCGAGGGTTCTTGTGTTCATCAAGGATTATCGAGCTGTGGTTTGAGGCGTGGTGATCTTCATCACGTTGCTTGCTGGATTTATTCCCCACCTTCAGGTGACGCCATTGGTGTTGTTGGAAGGATTTATTATCCGGGTTTCTCGCTGTGAAAGATCGGGACAACAATCATAGGATCATCCCCTTGATCCTTTTATCACAACGGCTATGTCTAGTTTTGATCTTCTATCTGCAAAATCAATGGAAGTGATGTTGGGGTGAACCAAAAAAATTTGGGTAGAGCCGGATCTAAGTGTTGGCTAGGTAAACGCCCTGTAGTAAGAGGGGTAGTTATGAACCCTGTGGACCACCCCCATGGGGGCGGTGAAGGGAAAGCCCCATTGGTAGAAAAAAACCCACAATCCTTGGGATTATCCTGCGCTTGGAAGAAGAACTAGGAAAAGGAAAAAATATAGCGATAGTTTTATTCTTCGTCGCCGTAACATTAGGTTCTGAACTTTGATCACAAAAATAAGCAGCAATATTCAGTCTAAAAGTTCAACTAACAAAGAATAGCAGTATACACGAACACAAGAAAGGCAGAGACGGAAGAATCTGAGAACCAAATCCATCGATGCCAAATCCCAGAACCAGAGATCTCCAGCTCCCTCTAGCTCGCTGCCGCTGCCCTCCGCATCCCTCCAGCCCTCCGGCGCCTCCCACCATGTCTCCCTCCGCCGCCCTCTAGCCCTCCGCCGCCATGACTCCAGGCCGCCGTCCCGTCTCCCTCCGCCGCCGTCCAGCCCTGTCTCCCTCCGCCGCACCAAACCCAGCACCAGGACGCCGCCCCCACCCCGTCTCCCTCAAGCCCACCGCCGCCGCCCCTACCCTGTCCCCTTCTTGCCCGCCACCCCTCTCCCTCCAGACCACCGCCCCCCCCACCCCCTCTCCCTCCAGCCTGCCGCCGCCCTCCAGGCCACCGCCGCCGCCAAATTCGAGACAGAGGAGGATCCCGAGCGTCCGCCGCCGCTCGCCCCGTCTCCCTCCGCCGCCGTCTGCCGTCCACCTCCCTCCCCGGTACATGGCGGCGCCGCCCTCGTCCATAGCCTCGACCGGACGAAGCTCCCTCCGACTCCACGGGTAGGAGGAGCAGAGGACGGGGAGAGCGGGCGGGCGCTTGCGGCGAGTACGGGGAGGGCGGGCTGGCGCTTGCGGGGAGCACGGGGAGGAGGAGCAGAGCATGGGGAGGCCTCCTTTTCGCGCTTTTCGCGAACCACGATCGTGGACAGAGGGTGTTTATTTCCACGTCCAGTAGAATCGTGGATGGACGTGTTCTCCCACGTCCATATACACGTTCCACTGGAGAGGTTTTTTGAGTCCACAACGTGTATATTTAACATCCACCTCCATATACACCATCCACTGGAGATGCTCTAACTCCTACAAGGCGGCAACGGGTGTGACTATTTAAAGGTTTGCCTTATCCTTTCCCAAACCTAAACTCTCTGGAAATAGAGCACAAGGAAGCATCCCACGTGGTGGTGTGTATGGATGATGAATCGTATTGTTGGTCCCTCTCGTGTGTCCGCTCGTTTACGCGTGTTGCTGCTAGGTGCATCGGACTCGAGCAACGAGCCTTCCCTGTCCTCTCCTCTCGCGTCTCCCCCCGTGCATCCTCTCCTCCAGCCCGCGCTGCCCCTCCTCCTCCAGCTCGCCCGCCGCCGCCACCCTCCCTCTTCTCCTCCAGCTCGTCCACCTACAGGATGGTAGAGAGGAAGAGGGTGAGAGTTACATGGCTAGAAGAGGAGGAAGATGAACATCATGGTGGATTTGGTAGCGGTAATGTTGGATCTGGAGCTCTGAAGGCCCTGGTGGTCGGCTTCCCCTTCATCTCTTCTTCCATGTGCTGCATGCCATCTCCCCCGTGATCTAGCAATCTCGACAAGGTGCGGAATCCCTTCCCCCGTTCATCTCTTGGCTTGATTCATTTCGTTCTTCCGTGCGTATTCGCCTGGGCTTGGAGATTTCTTTTGGATTTGATCTAGGGTTCATCGGCCTTGTGGATGAGGTGTGTTGCGCCATTGTTTTCCTCACATGCCTACTAATTTTTTTCTCCTTTTCCATCTCCCTCTAGCCAACGCCCTGCCCAAGAGATCTAACTCTTACAGCGCCGGCGGATATGAAAGAGGCGGCAGGTTTCCTCGTGGAGTAAGGTCGCGCGACGGTGCTGGGATGGAGGAACGGCGGAGGCGCATGCGAAGAACTTATGATCGCCTGCTCGGATGTTGCTCGCATTCGTGCGGAGCTGCTGCAACGACTTCCCTGACCGCCTCTGTGTGTATTGTTAGAATTGGGCCCATTAGTGGGGCAGCCTAATAAGCAATTTCAGAAATCTCAAAGTCCCACATTTATGGCAGCACACATGAGAGTGGAGTGGGAGCTATAGTTTAGTCCCACTTTCCTAGTTTAAGAGGAGTGGCACTACCTTATATAGTGGAGTGTTGTGCTACTTGGTAAGTTTGTGAGAACATGAGGCTCTCTCACGCGCTCCTCCTCCGCCGCCGCTCGCACGCACGCACTGCCCGCCCATCTCGTCACGACGTGCCGCGCCGCGTCGCGGGTTGCGGGAATCTCGCCGAGCCGAACTTTATTTTTGCAGTCTGGGAAAAACGGTTTGGACGACGCGTCACAAATAATCGGTTCGGGTCGCTCCCGGATCGTGGGCTACTGTAACCGACCTAAATGTGCGCGACGTGGACTTGGCCCATGTTGTACCCGTTAGGGTTTTCCCTAGCCGCGCTATATAAAGTCGGGCACTGCGTGCGCTGCAAACACACCGAACCAATCTAGGTTTTGCCACCTCGTGCCTTGCGCCTCCACCGTAGTCTACTCCATCCCGAGCGCCGACGTGCACCGGCGAACGGGACAGCAGGTCTCCGGAACCCTCGTCCTTGTGATCCTGTACGGGAGAGGGCGAATAAGGTTTTTGGGAAGCGCTCCGCGCGACTGCTGTCAAGCTCTTCATCACGGCTCGCCTTCCTGTACGCTCCTCGGACTCGCGGGCTGCTTGTCAACAACGTCGCCATCGCCATCAGGAAGCTGCTGCCGTCGCTGCTGCTGCTGCTGCTGCAACAACTATGACGACTACTATGACTACTTCATCTACAGTTGTTCGGTACGTTCATCACGTGCCGATTGCCTCAAGATGGGAATGGGCCGAGTCGACCCGCCGGGTCATGGCCCGACCCAATAAAAACAGGGCCGTTGGGACAGGTGGGTCGGCCTTATACGGAAATTGGGCCAATGAAGCCGGCCTTGATTGACGCAACGGGTAACGTGGGTCGACCCAGCTTGTACTCAGAGGACCTGAAAAATCTTCTATCCCCAGTCTCCCACGAGCTCGACCATGCCCTAGCCGCCGCCACCGCTCCTCGTTGACGTCGCCTCGCTCGCTGTCCAGCTGCTCGTGCCACTCCCGCTTCTCGCCGACGTCACCTCGCTCGCCGTCCAGCTGCTCGCGCCACTCCCGCTCCTCGCCGACGTTGCCTCGCTCGCCGTCCAATCTTGGCTCGTATAGATCTCCCGACGGTCGTCATGCTCGTATGCGGCTCGTTCAGTTCGTCGTCCTGCTGACCTGCTCCTCTCCGGCTCGAGTTCGCCGTCCCTTTCTCCTTCGTGCTCCTCTCCGGTTCCCTGCAACCTCTCCGGTAAAACCCCCATTCTCCTCTCTTGGATTGTCAGCTCGACAGCTCCTAATTGCAGAGTGTTCTACTCACTATCCTTTTACTTGAAAGATCTTGCTTTTAATTTCGTGATGTCCAGTAGCTGTTTTGTATTCGCTTCAGTTTAATTACGTGATGTTCAGGTTTCAGTAGTTGATATTATCAAAGATCAATAAGGTCTTGTCGTATTGGTTAATACATGTGTGGCACTTGTTCTTTTACGTGATGTTCAGGTTTCAGTAGTTGACCGCTTCAGTTTAAAGATCAAGAAGTTCCAGTAAAGATGCTCTTGTTCTTTTACTTGTCATGTTTCTAAATGTTAGCCCGATCCATATATTTCAGGTTAGGTTATGTATTAGTTTCTTGTACGAGTACATGAACTGATCTCATACTTATACAGGCTGCTTGTTGTGTAATTTGTGATAAAAAAGATTCCACTTCATATATGTCACAGCTCAGTTTGAAACATGGAAGAGGAAGAAGGTGATCATGAGGCATACCAAAGTGGTCGTTCATCGTTGATGTCCGGTGCAACAATGAAAAGGGCTCAACCAGTGTTGTCTCCTACGTCGATAAACATATGCCGAGCTTATCATGGTAAGCACAAAATACCCAACAACCAATCTCGAGGAAGGCAACTTAAGAGTTGGCAAGTGCTTATCGAATTATAATATTAACTCTTTTGTTCTCTTCGCAGAACGTTCACGTGCTACTCAAATGGGTGATTTTGAAGATTTTGCCGACGAAGATGGTGCTGACTATGAAGAAGAGGAAGAGGGAGATGACGAAGATTTTGAAGAAGAAGAGGAAGATTATGCTGAGGAAGAGGAAGGACTTGAGGGTGTTGACATGGGATCCTTTTCTGAACCGGGAAGAAAATTCCTGTCCAAAGTATGGAAGGAATATGAGCCCATCCGTGTTGATGATATAGTTGTTGGTGCTGAATGCAAGCATTGTGCAAGGCAGATTTGTGCTGAGCGTAAACATGGAACAAGTTCATTACGCAAGCATTTGAAGAGATGCAAGGAAAGGAAGAAGGTTCTTAGAGTTTCTGGCCAATTGAGTGCTTCTATCATGAGCCCCGACGGAGTTGATGGGTCTTTGGACATTTAATCAAGCATTGGCATGCCGAGAACTCATGAGGATGATCGTACTACATGAGTTGGCGTTCTCACTGGTTGAGTATGATGGATTTAGAAGATTCATCTCTAGTCTAAATCCAAGCTTCAAAATGATCAGTAGAAAAACAGTGAAGGAAGACTGCATGAAAGCATTTAAAGAAGAGAAACGACTTCTGCGAGACATGTTCAAAAAGGCAAAATCCAAGGTTTCTTTGACATCGGACTTGTGGACATCAAACCAGATTTTGGGGTATATTTGCATCACAACTCATTACATTGACGAGGATTGGAAACCACAGAAGAGGATCGTTAAGTTTGCAGCTATGGAGACGCCGCACACAGGCGCAGCAATGTTCAGTGTAATGGTAAATTTCATTAGAGAGTGGAATATTGAAGACAATTTGTTTGCTGTGACGCTTGATAATGCATCCAACAACGGGGCAATGATGAAGCTACTCAAATCACATCTCTTGCGTAAGAAGATGCTAGTTGGTGGTGGCAAGCTGTTCCATCAACGTTGTGCTGCCCACGTCATAAATATTATATGTCAAGCAGGATTGGACTTTCTCAGTCCAATGATCAGTATGATACGTGACAGTGTGAAGTATATTCGAAGCTCGGAAAATCGGAAGGAAAAGTTTGAAGAAATCGTTGGGCACCATAGTGTATCATGTGAGAGAACACCAAAGCTTGATGTTCCAACACGCTGGAACTCAACCTACTTGATGATTGATACAGCAAAGGAATATCGTGGAGTGTTTGACTCTTTGGCCATTCAAGATAAAAAAATACACCTTCAAGCCATCATTTCAAGATTGGGAAAACGCCGAAGTTGTTTGCAAGCTGCTGAAGGCATTTTACGAAGCCACTAATGTGATATCCGGCACAAAATACCCCACAGCCAATTTGCATTTCCATGAAATTTGGAAAGTGAAACTAACCTTGGAGTAGCAACATTATGAAGAGGACTCTGAGATGGGCATCACTGTCAAATATATGAAGAGAAAATTCAACAAGTATTGGAAGTTGTCATGGTTGAGCCTTTGCATTCCAGTGATTTTGGACCCACAATTCAAGTTAAAATATCTCGAGTTTTGGTTTGGCCTGGAGTTTGGGAATGAAGCTGCAGCAATGATTGCTAAAATAAAAAATGTGTTTGAAGGGTTGTTTAAGGAATACGTCCAACTAATTGTTAATGGTCCAACCCCCATGTCACAAGGAGGCGACATTGACATGGATATAGCTGATGAGGATCCGATGGCTGATTGGGACAAACAAGTCAATCTCAGTGCTCGATCAACGAATGTGGATTCGACTGAGCTAGATTCATACTTGTCAAAGGTACCAATCCGTCGAAGTGATCAATGCAATATCCTTGCTTGGTGGCAAATGAACGCAGCTGAGTACCCAACCCTGAGTCGTATGGCAGTAGATATCTTAGCAGCTCATGCCTCTACGGTGGCATCCGAGTCCGCCTTCAGCACAGGGAAGAGAGTACTATCCGATTTTCGAAGTCGAATGACCCCAACGACACTTGAAACTCTTGTTTGCTTACAAGACTGGATAAGGGCGACAACTAACACCGACCGCAGCATGGCTTCAGTCCATGACATCATACTGGACTTGGAAGGTATGTCACCCATCTTTACTCTAATTATTAGCAGTATTGTGTTGTGGCTACCTATGTTCCTGCCTTCATTTTCAAGTCGATTTATTTATTTATTCGCCAATCCCTACAGATAATGAGGACTCAAGCTAATGAAGACTATCATCCGAAACTGAAGACTGGAGGAAGGTTGTGATTTCTTGGACATGGTTTGAGAACCTGGTGAAACTACCATCTGAACCTGGTGAAACTAGCATTCTGTACTCTGTGTTATCGCAAACATTTTGTACTTTGTCGCAGGCATTCTGTATTATGTATGGTCCCGGCCGAGATTTGAGAACCTGGTGAAATTTGGTCTACTTGTGAAGCTTCGGTCCTCAATATCTTGTGAATCTGTTGTTATTTATTTATTTATTTTTGAAACCTTCGTTATTTCTGTTCAGATTTGTAAACTAGCTGCATTTTGTGAATCTGAATCGTAACTGTTTTGGGTCGGCCCCATATCCACAACGGGTCGCAAGGCCATGCATTTATCAAGAAATGGGTCGGCCCATGGCCTCACACTTCGGCCTTGGAGTCACGGGGCCAGGTCCAAGGCCAGGTCCGGGCCAGGTCCAAGGCCAGGTCCGGGCCGGCCCATTCCCATCTTGAGATGTGTCGATTTAGTATGTCTATGCGTGTAGACGTTTTGTTGCTGTTCATGTTAATTAATACATCTAGTATTTGCGAGATTAACATGCTAGTAGCTGTTGTAGTAATGTTTAATATACTGGAATTAATCATGGAAATTGTGCCTAATATTCCATCAATCCAAAAACCTTATATGTGTTATAGGCAATTTCCTGAATTAAACATGGGACATCTATCTGAGGCCGGACAAGTTGACCGGTGCGGATTTTAAGAGATGGCAGATCAAGACCACGTTGTGGTTGCGATCTCTGAAAGTGTTCGAGGCCAGTGAAGGTTTACCTGAAGGAACTATATCTGACGAGGATCATAACAAGTTCAAGGATACCAACACTGCCTTTGTGGGACTCGATCTGAGTGTTCTTAGCAACAAGCTGTTTGATGTGTACATGCATATCTCATATTGCAAAGAGCTCTGGGAGGCACTGAACGCTAAGTTCGGTGTAGCAGATGCTGGCAGTGAACTGTACATCATGGAGAGCTTCCATGATTACAGGATGGTTAACAACCGTTCTGTAGTCGAACGGGCTCATGAGATACAGTGCATTGCGAAGGAGCTTGAACACGCTAAGTGTGCCTTACCTGACAAGTTTGTGGCCGGGTGCATTATTGCAAAGTTGCCTTCTTCATGGAGGAACTTTGCCACAACTCTCAAACACAAGAGACGGGAGATATCGGTTGAAAACCTGATAGCGTCTCTTGATGTTGAGGAGAAGGCTCGGGCTAAGGACACTGCTGAGAGAGGTGATGAAGGTCAATCTAGCGCCAACATGGTGCAGAAGAACCATAACCACGGCAAGAACAAAGGAAAGAACAAGCCTGCTTTCAATGTACCTGCCAAGACTAATTCTTTCAAGAAGAAGAAGAAAAAGATGATGAACAAGTCTGAGCTAGGTTGCTATATGATAAAAGGATCAAGGGGATGATCCTATGATTGTTGTCCCGATCTTTCACAGCGAGAAACCCGGATAATAAATCCTTCCAACAACACCAATGGCGTCACCTGAAGGTGGGGAATAAATCCAGCAAGCAACGTGATGAAGATCACCACGCCTCAAACCACAGCTCGATAATCCTTGATGAACACAAGAACCCTCGCAGCAATCTATATTAGATAAACGGCGGCGCCGTCCCCGGAGGGATGCTTCACCTCGAAACACACGTGATAGTTTTTAGACTAAAATTCTGGACTCAAACCTGGTTCGTTTTGGACAGGCCCAAACCGAACATGACCATAATAGAAAACACAAATAAAACGCAAACTATTTATTAAAAAGACTAACTCGGTGGAGTCCTAAAATTGGGCTTCACCTCCTCTGTCCTGCCCATATCATCCTCCCCTCCTTCAAAAAGCGTTGTCCCCAACGCGTGAGGGTCTGCTCGAAAAGGTGACGTGATATGAACAGAAACATCACGTGTCTCCCTGGACACCTTCACCTCCTTCCTTCGCCACACAAGCTTGGTTGTAGGCGCCACCATCTTCTTCTTCTTCTCAACTCTAGCTGGACACTTGTATTGCTGAACATGAACCTGCTTTGCACGCCGCTGCAAAATAGTAATGCCTGGTCCACAAAGTTGACGAACACGTCCATCTCTTCCTGTGTGAATACGCACTGCTGCTCCAACTAAACTCCTCACAGGTGAGCTGACATAGTTGTGATCATTGACTTTCGGTACCACATGTATCGAGACATGATCAACACAATCATCATTGGTCTGAACACCTTTGTCAACACAAACTGGAACACATGCTGCAATACCCTTCGTCTCCTCAAGAATAGGTTTGTCTTCAACTAGCTTGTCACCAACAAACACAGGCTTGTCATCTACATGCATTGTTGAATCAATTTCTGTACCAACACTCCTTGCATCATGCTCCACTTGCTGCAACTTAGCTAACCTCTGTTTTTGTTCAGCTCTATGCAACTTCTCCTTGTGAATAACCAGCTCCACATCAGATTTAATTTGATCATCCTTCATAGGCTTGAAAATCTGATGTTTCCCATCATGCATAAAAGAATAAGTATTGGCTCTCCCAGCATGAGTAACATTGCAATCATACTGCCAAGGTCGACCAAGTAATAGCCCACACACCTCCAATGGCAATACATCGCACTCAACCTCATCAATATAATCACCAACTGTAAATGGCACACGCACCTTATGAGTAACCTTCAGCATACCACAACTATTTAACCACTCCAGATGCTTAGGTTCTGGAATACGCCAAGTAGACAACCCCAATGCTGCCACCATTGCCTTGCTTATGCCATTAGTACAGCTACCACCATCAATCATGAGCTTGCAGTGTTTGCCTTTTATCATGCACTGAGTCTGAAATAAACTCCATCGTTGACACTTGTCAACTATTTTGCAAGCCTCCTCATGTTTCCTTTTGAGTTGCATATTTAGCCCACTCAATGGTTCCACCGTATCCACTGCAGTTTCAGCGCACACAACCACGTTCTCAACATCAGGCTGCTGTTTAGAACACTTTATCTCGGCTGCGCTGAACGTTTGCAACGGAACAACGGGCTTCACACCCATGGCAGAAGGTGGAGAAGATAGAGCAACCTCCTCGGACGAAAGCTGCACCCTCTTGTCAACATTAGCCCTCTGCTGCACAACCTTTGTCACGTTCACAGGTTTGGTACAAGGTTCCCTATGACGAGGAGACAGAAAACAAGCACGTAAAAAATTAGTGAAGTCATGCCAAATCCCATATGTGCTTTCCTTCCCATGCCTCTCCTCATTCCACCAACGAGTAACCTCCTCATCCACACGTCGTAGTGCAAGAAACACACGCGTAGACTGATCCACTCGTTCCCAAGTATCACATCTGTGAAAACCCTGAAGCATAAGACGTTCCCATGACTCATATTCTTTAGCCGTGGCAACATGAGTAAGTCTCCACGTGACCTTCGACGCATCAGAGGCCACACCGCCCAAGCCCAAGATATCGAGATAGTCATTGAACACATCACCATCTCTCTTGCCACTTTGACACCTCTTGCCATAGTAATCACTCATAAAAGTACTCATAGCTGAATATTGTGTAATTCACGTACTGCTACAGTAACAGTAAAAAACTGTGCAACAATCCAACGAGCAGCCGTCACGGCAGAGAAACTGCTCAAAATTCTGCCGGCGCGGCAGCAAACAGATTGGTAGCTGTGCCGGCGGCAGGCAGCGCATGCGCGTGCGTTGGCGAGCTGAACGCGGCCGAGAAAATGCAGAAACTGTGCCGGGCAGAGTCCAAGTAAACAAGGCACTCCACGCGAGCAAGCTGTAATCCGATTCCCTTCTTTCCTTTCCTTGTACGTGAGAGCTCCGGTCTCTTCTTTCGTGAATTGTAAACGGTAATCAAGTAACGCACCTCTCGTACCGTACGTAAAACCAATCCCGAGCGATACGCTCCTTTCCCGATCGGACGCACCCTCCACGAAACAGAATCGGAACAGAAACCAGGAGCGATCCTGGATCTCTACCTTCTGTTTTTCTTGTTCAGTCCGATCCGATCTGGTACCTCTTCGTTCGTTTCGTGAAACTCCACGATCAGCGCTCCTTCCCACGTACGGAAACAGGACTCCTTCGCGTGTACCTCCTTCTGATCGCTGTTAGCTAGAGCAACGCAAAGCAACGACGATTGAGCGACGAAACTTCACGATCCCACACAGAATCTCTGACTCGACCAGATGCAACCAACAGCACGAACACAAACCAAACAGCAAGATCAACTGATGCAAAGCAAAACCAGCAGATCAACAAGAACTCGCCGTGATCAACCCAGAGCTCTGATACCACATGATAAAAGGATCAAGGGGATGATCCTATGATTGTTGTCCCGATCTTTCACAGCGAGAAACCCGGATAATAAATCCTTCCAACAACACCAATGGCGTCACCTGAAGGTGGGGAATAAATCCAGCAAGCAACGTGATGAAGATCACCACGCCTCAAACCACAGCTCGATAATCCTTGATGAACACAAGAACCCTCGCAGCAATCTATATTAGATAAACGGCGGCGCCGTCCCCGGAGGGATGCTTCACCTCGAAACACACGTGATAGTTTTTAGACTAAAATTCTGGACTCAAACCTGGTTCGTTTTGGACAGGCCCAAACCGAACATGACCATAATAGAAAACACAAATAAAACGCAAACTATTTATTAAAAAGACTAACTCGGTGGAGTCCTAAAATTGGGCTTCACCTCCTCTGTCCTGCCCATATCACTATACCTGTGGAGAGCTCGGTCACTTCTCTGTGGACTGCCTAGATCGTGCAGACAAGAAAGGGAAAAGGGCCAAGACTGTCAATGTCTTGACCGCTAGCAATACTGATGGGTATGGAAATTTACCATTTGTGCTTTCAGTATTTCATTCTCCATGTTGGTGGATTGATACGGGTGCTAACGTTCACGTGTGCGCTGACATCTCTTTGTTCACTTCTTATCAGGCCGCTCGGGATTCTTCCGTCCTAATGGGGAATGGATCACATGCTACTGTTCGTGGTGTTGGCACGGTAGATCTGAAGTTTACTTCGGGGAAGATCGTGCAGCTGAGGAACGTGCAGCATGTCCCTACTATGAACAAGAATCTCGTTAGCGGTTCCCTTCTATGCAGAGATGGGTTTAAGTTAGTCTTGGAGTCCAATAAAGATGTAGTGTCAAAATTTGGACAATTTGTTGGTAAAGGTTATGAGTGCGGAGGCTTGTTCCGTTTTTCACTTTCAGATTTCTGTAATAAATCAGTAAACCATATTTGTGGCGGTGTTTCCGATGATACCAGTGTTTGGCATTCTCGTTTATGTCACATCAATTTTGGTTTGATGTCTCAGTTGTCCAGTATGAGTTTAATTCCGAATTTCACTATTGCCAAAGGTTCCAAGTGCCATAGTTGTGTGCAATCAAAGCAACCTCGAAAGCCTCACACGGCAGCCGAGGAGAGACACTTAGCACCGCTGGAACTCGTACATTCCGATCTGTGTGAGATGAATGCCGTGTTGACAAAAGGGGAAAAGAAATAGTTCATGACTTTAATTGATGATGCTACTAGGTTCTGTTATATATATTTGTTGCAAACTAAAGATGAAGCTTTAGACTACTTTAAAATTTACAAAGTGGAAGTAGAAAATCAACTAGAAAGAAAGATCAAACGTCTTAGGTCGGATCGTGGTGGCGAGTATTTCTCCAAAATATTTGATGTTTTCTGTGAGGAACATGGTATTATTCATGAGAGGACGCCTCCCTATTCTCACCAATCAAACGGGGTTCCCGAGAGGAAGAACCGCACGCTGACCGACTTGGTGAACGCCATGTTGGACACTGCTGGTTTATCCAAGGCATGGTGGGGGGAGGCTTTATTGACTTCGTGTCATGTCCTGAATAGAGTTCCCAACAAGAATAAAGAGAAGACCCCTTACGAGGAGTGGTCTGGGAGAAAACCATCACTTTCTTATTTACCCACTTGGGGGTGCTTGACGAAAGTCAATGTTCCAATTCCTAAGAAACGTAAACTCGGACCAAAGACAGTGGATTGTGTCTTTCTGGGTTATGCTCAGCGGAGCATCGGCTATAGATTTTTAGTAGTTAAATCTGAGATACCTGATATGCATGTTGATAGTATTATGGAATCTCGTGATGTAACATTTTTTGAGAACATGTTTCCTATGAAGGATATGCATAGCACTGCTAGGATTTCTTCTGAGATATTTACTGAATCTAGTACATCTGTTGATTATTCGGAACAACCACATGTTGAGGAAGTCCTTGAGAAGGATGACAATGAAGCTCCCAAAAGGAGCAAGAGACAGAGGATTGAAAAATCCTTTGGTGATGATTTCATTGTGTACCTTGTGGACAATACCCCTATTTCCATTGCAGAGGCATTCGCATCTCCTGATGCGGATGACTGGAAAGAAGCTGTCCATAATGAGATGGGACTCGATTCTTTCTAATGGAACTTGGGAATTATCTGAACGACCCTACGGTTGCAAACCTGTGGGTTGTAAGTGGGTGTTCAAGAAAAAGCTAAGGCCTGATGGTACTATTGAGAAGTACAAGGCACGGCTTGTAGCCAAGGGTTACACTGAGCGTGAAGGCGAAGATTACTTTGACACCTATTCACCTGTCGCTAGACTGACCACCATTCGTGTACTACTTTCCATGGCTGCCTCCTATGGTCTGATCGTTCATCAAATGGACGTAAAGACAGCTTTCCTTAACGGAGAGTTGGAAGAGAAAATCTATATGGATCAGCCCGATGGGTTTGTAGTAAAAGGTGAAGAGAGAAAGGTGTGCAAATTGTTAAAATCTTTGTATGGGCTGAAGCAAGCACCTAAGCAATGGCATGAGAAGTTTGACAGAACGTTAACGTCTGCAGGCTTTGCCATTAATGAGTCTGATAGGTGTGTGTACTATCGCCATGGTGGGGGCGATAGTGTCATATTATGCTTGTATGTTGACGACATACTAATTTTCTATACAAGCATGATAGTGATAAATGAGGTCAAGTCTTTCTTGTCAAAGAGCTTTGATATGAAAGATCTGGGACAAGCTGATGTGATTCTGAACATCAAGCTGATTAGGGATGAGAGTGGGATTACGTTAACGCAATCACACTATGTTGAGAAGGTCTTGAGCCGATTCGGCTTTATAGACAACAAGCCTTCTCCAACACCCTATGATCCCAGCGTAACACTCAGAAAGAACAAGAAAGAGACGAGAGATCAATTAAGATACTCTCAAGTGGTCGGTTCACTCATGTACCTTGCGAGCGCCACGAGACCTGATATCTCTTTTCCTGTGAGCAAATTGAGCAGGTTCATGTCTAACCCGGGTACTGATCATTGGCAGGCACTTGAAAGGGTCATTGGCTATCTGAACGGTACAATGAGTTACGGGATTCACTATTCAGGGCACCCTGCTGTGCTTGAGTGATATTGTGATTCGATGGATCTCAGATGTTGATGAGCTCTACGCCACAAATGGATATGCGTTTATTGTTGGTGGTGATGCAGTATCATGGAGGTCTTGCAAACAGACCATATTGACGAGGTCAACCATGGAAGCAGAACTTACTGTGTTAGATACAACTTCTGTTGAGGCAGAATGGCTGCGTGAGCTCTTGATGGACTTGCCGGTGGTTGAGCAACCATTACCGGCCATCCTTATGAACTGTGACAACCAAACGGTTATTGTCAAAGTGAACAGTGCTAAGGATAACGCGAAGTCATCAAGACACGTTAAAAGACGTTTGAAGTCTGTCAGGAAATTGAGAAACTCCGAAGTAATATTTGTTTCGTATATTCAAACTGACAAAAACCTAGCAGATCCCTTTACAAAGGGACTATCACGTAATGTGATAGAAAATGCATCGAGGGAGATGGGGTTGAGACCCGTGAGCGTTACTCCATAGTGGTAACCCAACCTATGTGATCGGAGATCCCGTGAATTATGACCTGGGAAGAACAAGCTAGTGGTGTGACAGAGGAGAGTTATTACCTAATCCTCTCTATGTGAAGATGCACAACTCTCAAAATCTGTAAGGCAGGTTGGCTGCATGCCTTAATGTGGTTATGTTGGCTATTCATAGCAAAGATGCTGTTCTACAGAGCATTCTTGAAAGAACACACCTATATGAGTCAAATTGTTAAACGTCGCAATTTATGAGATTTGGGTGATCTCTAGTAAACTCATGAAGAGACCAGGTAGTATGACGCATATGCTACACCCGCGGGGTAGGCTACTGGCAGCCAAGTTCCAGTTATTATTTTGTGTGAAATCTAGAAGCACCAAACTTGCAATTCAAGTCTCGTCCATTGTTCAAGTTGCCAATAGACGTAGCTAAAGGTTCTAGGCAGAAGTTCAACTTAACAGTCACTACTGAAACACTAGTATATAAACAAGACTCGAGTCTAGCAAATATCTGTAAATGGGGATTTGAGATCTGGTGGGGAATTGTTAGAATTGGGCTCATTAGTGGGGCAGCCCAATAAGCAATTTCAGAGATCTCAAAGGCCCGCATTTATGGCAGCACACATGAGAGTGGAGTGGGAGCTAAAGTTTAGTCCCACATTGCTAGTTTAAGAGGAGTGGCACCACCTTATATAGTGGAGTGTTGTGCTACTTGGTAAGCTTGTGAGAACATGAGGCTCTCTCACGCGCTCCTCCTCCTCTGCCGCCGCTCGCACGCACGCATCGCCCGCCCGTCTCGTCGCGCCGCGCCGCGGGTTGCGGGAATCTCGCCGAGCCGAGCTTTATTTTTGCAGTCTGGGAAAATCGGTTTGGACGGACGCGTCACAGATAGTCGGTTCGGGTCTCTCCCGGATCGTGGGCTACTGTAACCGAACTAAACGTGCGCGACGTGGACTTGGCCCATGTTGTACCCGTTAGGGTTTTCCCTAGCCGCGCTATATAAAGTCGGGCACTGCGTGCGCTGCAAACACACCGAACCAATCTAGGTTTTTCCACCTCGTGCCTTGCGCCGCCACCGTAGTCTACTCCATCCCGAGCACCGGCGTGCACTGGCGAACGGGACAGCAGGTCTCTGGAACCCTCGTCCTTGTGATCCTGTACGGGAGAGGGCGAATAAGGTTTTTGGGAAGCGCTCCGCGCGACTGCTCTCAAGCTCTTCATCACGGCTCGCCTTCCTGTACGCTCGCCGGACTCGCGGGCTGCTCGTCAGCAACGTCGCCATCGCCATCAGGAAGCTGCTGCCATCGCTGCTGCTGCTGCAACAACTACGACGACTACTACGACTACTTCATCTACAGTTGTTCGGTACGTTCATCACGTGCCGATGTGCCGATTTAGTATGTCTATGTGTGTAGACGTTTTGCTGTTGTTCATGTTAATTAATACATCTAGTTGCTGTTGTAGTAATGTTTAATATACTGGAATTAATCATGAAAATTGTGCCTTATATTCCATCATGCATCTCCTGCCCGCTGACCGGCGAAGGATTGTAAGTTTCTAATTAGATAATTTACTATGTTTGGGAAGGATTATACTATTAGATAATCAGAGCACATGGTACTCTGAGAAACAATGTAACAATTGAAAATTGATGTTCAGTAGTTGTGGAATTCAACATTACTGACCTTAATAGTGTAAATGGCATGGTTCAATGACCAATTTGTGTCTTCAGCTCTTCAATAACAGAAAGCTTAAAAAGCTTGAACTAATTACATGGAGCATGCTCATTCTGAGTCATTTACATATAATTTTATAAAAGAACTAATTAGGTTGTATCTAAAGTTTGTTTTATAAATAAATGGGCTTTACTTAGCTGAATGGAATTTCCCTTACACATAGACATATGGATATCGAATTGTGGAAATTTATTTTTCTTATTTTGAGGCAGTCCCTCTAGTATTTATGCCAATACAGTCTGTAACTTGTGTCAACACCATTTCTGCCCTCCCACAGAAAGTTATACCAGTTTTTGAAACTACCTGAATTATGGTAGCATATTATCTATATTATTCGATGGCTAGGAATTCATTTCTTTTTAGTTTATCATTTTTTCGTTTTATCTTTAACTCACGGGGGGACAATAATTTGTGGATCATATATTGGTCAACGGTGTATACCTTCAGACCATCCTTTTAGTATCTGTATGTCAGAAGCAACATCTCACGGTTATCCATGTGCAGATCACAGGCTCTGAAAGCTCTTACAACCCATAGACGTTGTTCTGAACTGCGATGCTATACCTATGTTTCCATAAGAAAAACTGCAGTTTTTTAAAGTATTCATCCTAAATTTATGGCAGGTTACAACAGAAGATGGCTATATTTTAGCTTGAGAACTTGGCTTGGTTCTAATTACATGAAGCATGCTCTTTTTGAGTAATTTACATTTAGTTTTCCCAATTATTGTTGAAGAACCAATAAACTGAATAAAAAATTAGTTCTCTAACTAAAAATGGTCTATAGCTAGCTGAATGACACTTTCTTAACACATAGACATATGTATATGGAATTATTGGAATTTAATTTTTACAAGTGTATATTTTCTTTCCAGATGCGACTACAGTTTGGTTTAAAAGGTTACCTGAGCGGTAAACACATCCTTTGTATTGTTATTTTAGAAGAGGAGGAATAATTGCTCATTTGAAAGAGCTCTTGGTCGAAGTGGAACCATCAGAGGATAAACACATGCTCTGGTGCTTATGCTGTCATGGACCCAGTAGTTTAGTAACTTGCATTCTACCCTTACACTATTGACCAACATAGCATGGTGTGTACATACTTTCTTATTTGTCATCTTCCAGCATATTATTTATTTATTTTAGTTATCTTCCGAACTTCCTGGGAGATACATGTTAGTGAATGTTAAAACTAAGTAGTTCTATTCAACTCGAATAGATTGCCCATTCAGTATCACGTATCACGTGCTCTTCGATGATATCTCTCCTTTTGCATAGACCACTAGCTATGTACATCACACTACGCTTCATATCTATGCTACATCACTGAGCTTAGTATTCTGTCAACATCTCGCACGTGTTTTAGCATGACTGATGAGGACATCCCACATGCTGATACATCTGCTGCATCTACAACAACAATACAAGGACCTATCACACAAGCTCGTGCACAACAACTTAATTATCAGGTACTTTCGTTTCTTGGAATCAATCCTCACATACATGAACATATGATGCTGCCTAAATCAGATGTGTTTGTCATACTTAGAAATGATGGCCCTAGCAAGGATGAGAGGGACAAACAGTGGAATATGATCTCGCATGAAGAGGATTGAAGAGGATGCCACTTATGGAGAATTCGTACATTGAATCCACCATAGAGAGAGGAGAAGACTTGGACGAAATATACTTCATATTTTCGTCCATATATTTGTATGGTGCTGCGTCACCTTTTAGTTATGGGCCAGGCCCATGTATTTTCGTCCAAATTAAGTGTGAGAACAATTAGAGTCCGTATAAGTGGAAGGAAACCGACTTAGGGTGGAATTCAACCCCTTTTCCAAGGCTGGCCGACTCCCCCCTCGTCCCTCCATATATACCCCGTTTAGTTCTTCGTTTCGACGCGGATTTTGTTTAGTTTAAGACTTAGCCATTGCTATTCTTCGCCAAAGACTCTAGTGTCGGTCCAGACCTATTGTACTTCGCACTTGCAGAATCCCACATATAAAGCTTTCATCTTTATTCCGCAATATCTTGATTGCATCTATAATTCTTGCTAGTTCTTCAATTGCTTGCAGGAATTGATCTACGGATCAGGTTGATCTAGCCCGCGAGATCAATAGCCTCAGGAAGTTGGTGTAGCGATTGCATTGGCGCAACGTCTCGCACGTTTATAGTTGGATCGTCAACGTCGACCTCCACCCAAAATCGTTAGCTACCGTCTCATCGAAAGATCGGGTAACCTTACCCTATCAAGTGGTATCAGATTTCAGGTTTATCGGTGAGATCTTACAGTTTACTAGTGTAGATTGCATCTGTTTTTCTTCCTACAGTTCACGAAAAAGCCAAAAATATTAGGGATAGATCTTCTCCAAGAACAATTTCGAGCCTTTGCATCTTTTCTTTTCAGTTTTTGCATTGTTGAATTCGTGTCTGCATCGTCGTGTCGAGTGCTGGTCGTAGCGTTTTGACCTTTAGAGTTTCGAGTTTTGTTCATATTCGTCTCGCCGCCGCCGCACCGCCGCCACCAAAAGATAAACCCTAGCCGCACCATCCACCATACCATCTATTCCGCCGCGCCACAGCCTTTCTTTCCATCTATAACCGCCACCACCATCCACCATACCATCTATTCCACCGCGCCACCGCCATCCTTTCCATCTATAACCGCCACCACCATCCACCATACCATCTATTCCACCGCGCCACCGCCATCCTTTCCATCTGTACGCCGCCATCCGTGCCGCCACCATCTTCATACTTCAAGTCGTGTTCAGATTTGTTGTTTACTTTCCCTACAAGCTTTGTGCTCATATCCGATCCAACCATATCTCATATTCGTGTTTGTTTCATACTAGTTTCGGTGTTTGTTTCGTGTCAGATTCGGTGCAGTAAAAAAAATTGCAAAAAAAAAATTTGCCCGGAAAAAAGTCAAATCCGCATCCCAGTCTGGTTGACCACGATTTCTACTAGTCCAGTCCGAAATTAGTCCGAACTGAGACAATTTTTGACCAGAACTTTGACCGGCTATAACTTTTGCATACGAACTCCGATTTGAGCGATCTTTACCTTCAAATTTTGTAGATTTTAAAGCGCATCTAGCCCTATCCCCTTCGGTGTTTGCGGCCTTTCGGACTGCTCAGAATCCCCAAAAAGAACAGGAAGGGGGACTTTTTCCCACTTTTGTGTTTCAGTTTCGGCAAATTTCTGTGATCTTCACTTATATCCTGCTTTTGAGCTATTCCAGTGTGCGAGTTGTCGCGGCTTGACTCTGTTGGTGTTCTAGGCTCGCGTCTCTAGTTCGGTCTAGCCTAAGACCAGCACGGTACAGTCGTTGAGCATCTATTCAACTTGTTGCATCGCTGTTTTGAATTGTTGCTACAGATATTCACAGCCACCTACAGCTCCACATACTCCTACACCGTGCGTTGACACCACCTGGTAATCGCTACTCTCAATCTTCTTGAAGCTTGATCTCCTCGGTGGCAAGTCACCACCTGCTGCAGGTTAAGAACGAGTAAGAGTATTGGTTTGCTTGATAGATAGCGTGTTGTTTCCACCACCTTTCTGTCCCACAACCGCCACCATCTAGTTGTGTTTTTGTGTTTTGCTTTCTAATCATGACAGGTCCGGCCATAACAACCGACCCGGAGCTGACGACCATCCCGGAGCTCCACACCCACTTCACGCACCTCGTCACAGACCATATACAGGACGTCCACAGGCGTTTCCGGGATACCATGGAGAAGCTTGACGGCCTCGACACATCCTTCACCGCCAAACTAGACGGCCTCGACACATCCTTGACTGCGAAGCTCGACGAAAAGTTTCAGGAGCTGTTGCGTCGCCTCCCACCACCGAACACCTCCGGCCACGCCCAGCGTGTACCTCTCCATCATACCAACACATCGACTGCGGGTGCTTTGGCTAACACGAGACGACATGACGAGTATGAACCACAGTATGACGGAGAGGATGAATATGACGATGAACAGGACGACGCGGGCTAAGTTCCCCAACTTGCAGCTGGACGTCCCCGAGTGCACAGACGCAACGCGCGTCCCGCTCCACAGCCGCTGGTATGTGACGATGACCATGTTGCCAAACTTAAGTTGAACGTTCCGCCTTTTGATGGCCGTTATAATCCAGATACGTACCTCTTTTGGGAATTAGAATTAGAACAACGTTTTTCGTGCTTAAATTATCCTGAGGAGAGACATGTTAGCGCTGCTACTTGTGAGTTCACTAGTTTTGCTTCCGTTTGGTGGTCTGAATATTGCCGTTTGAACCATGCTAATCCACCTACTACTTGGACTGAATTGAAACGTGCTATGCGTACTCGCTTTGTTCCTCCATATTATCAACGTGACTTGCTCAAGAAATTAACTCGTTTAGAACAAGGCAAAAATTCCGTAGAAGAGTACTATCATGAATTACAGACGGGCATGATTCGTTGTGGTGTTGTAGAGGATACTGAAGCTTTACTTGCTAGATTTTTTGGTGGGTTAAATGAAGAGATTCAAACAATTCTGGAATATATGGATTATGCCACTATCACTCGTTTATTCATCTTGCTTGCAAAGCTGAATCTGAAGTGCAGGATCGGCGAGCCGCAGCACGACCTAATTTTTCTGCAGGGCATTCTATTTCATGGACACCACGAACACCGTCTACACCGTCACGGACTGCTACTCCGACTCCTACCACTACCACCCCCACACGGTCTACATCATCTTCGTTTCCACCACTTACAGCCAAGAGTACACCTGCGGGACCAGCCTCGAGTTCGTCGTCGTCCAAGGCTTCTACGGGCAATACTAGCACCATTAAGTGCCGCAAATGCAGCGGGCTTGGTCACTTTGCACGCGAATGCCCCTCGGCGCGCGTGATGATTGCTCTTGATGATGGTGGATACGACTCCGCTAGTGACTATGATGAAGATACGTTGGCTCTTCTCGCACACGAGGAGCAATGCACGGCTGCAACCACGGCACAAGATGCCAAATACATGGCTGCAGAACATGCGGAGCGATACCCGAGCTTAATTGCGCATCGCGTTTTGAGTGCACAAGTGACAAAAGCAGAACCAAGTCAGCGCAATAATCTGTTCCATACAAAGGGTGTTGTCCAAGATCGATGCATTCGCATTATTATTGATGGAGGAAGCTGCAACAATTTGGCGAGTATGGAGATGGTGGAGAAGCTCTCTCTCACGAAACGAGCTCATCCTCGCCCACATTACATTCAATGGTTTAACAACAGCGGGAAAGTTAAGGTAACACGTACCGTTCGTGTGCATTTTACTATTGCTGCATACTCTGATTATGTTGAATGTGATGTTGTTCCTATGCAAGCATGCGCTCTTTTACTTGGTAGACCATGGCAATTTGATACAAATTATGTACATCATGGTAGCACAAACCAATATTCTCTTATTCATAGTGATAAACCAATTGTGTTACTTCCTATGTCTCCTGAAATATCTTGAAAGATGATCTTGCTCGAGCTAGTAGAGCACATAATGAGGAGAAAAAGCTGAGCGAAAATCAGATTGTTGCAAAAGATTTGATGCCTTCTAAGAGTACCTCCAACTCTGATCCGAAACATGCTACTGAAATTCGTTTGAAAAGTACTTGCTTACTTGCTAGCAAATCTGATATTTCTGAAATTGATGTGAGTACAACCGCCTGTTATGCTATTGTTTGCAAAGAGGTGTTGTTTTCTTTTGAGGACATGCCTCCTTCTTTGCCACCTGCGGTTGCTAACATTTTGCAGGAGTTCGTGGACGTTTTTCCACAAGATGTGCCTCCAGGATTGCCACCTATTCGCGGAATCGAGCATCAAATTGACTTAATTCCTGGAGCATCACTACCCAACCGTGCGCCATATCGAACCAACCCGGAGGAGACCAAAGAGATTCAGCGACAAATTCAAGTACTACTTGATAAAGGTCATATTCGTGAGTCTCTTAGTCTGTGTGCTGTACCTATTATATTGGTTCCTAAGAAAGATGGTTCATCGCGCATGTGTACTGATTGTAGGGCTATCAATAATATTACTATTCGTTATCGTCATCCTATACCACGTTTAGATGATATGCTTGATGAATTGAGTGGCTCTACCATGTTCTCTAAAGTTGATTTGCGTAGTGGTTACCACCAAATTCGGATGAAATTAGGAGATGAATGGAAAACAGCGTTTAAAACTAAGTTCGGTTTATATGAGTGGTTAGTAATGCCTTTTGGTCAAACTAATGCACCTAGCACCTTCATGAGATTAATGAACGAAGTTTTGCGTAATTTTATTGGACGTTTTGTGGTGGTTTACTTTGATGATATCCTCATATATAGCACATCTTTAGAGGAACACTTGGATCATTTGCGTGCTGTTTTTACTGCTTTACGCCATGCACGTTTGTTTGGAAATATTGAGAAGTGCACCTTTTGCACGGATCGAGTTGCTTTTCTCGGCTTTGTTGTTACAGCACAAGGTATTGAAGTTGATCCAGCCAAGATTGAACCAATTTGGAGTTGTCCGCAACCTCTAACGGTCACCCAATTGAGGAGTTTTCTTGGGCTTGCTGGATTTTATAGGCGTTTTGTCAAAGATTTTGGATCCATTGCTGCAGCACTTTATGAGCTTACAAAAAAAGATGTTCCCTTTGTTTGGGGCGATGCACAACAAGAGCTTTCATGTTACTGAAAGAAAGGTTAACTCATGCTCCTTTGTTGCAACTTCCTAATTTCAATAAGACTTTTGATCTTGAATGGGATGCTAGTGGTATTGTATTAGGAGGTGTGTTATTACAAGAGGGCAAACCTGTTGCATATTTTAGCGAAAAACTAAGTGGGCCAAGTCTGAATTATTCTACTTATGATAAAGAATTATATGCTCTAGTTCGAACATTAGAAACTTGGCAACACTATCTATGGACCAAAGAATTTGTTATACATTCTGATCATGAATCATTGAAGCACCTTCGTAGTCAAGCTAAGTTAAATAAACGACATGCAAAGTGGGTCGAATTTATTGAGTCTTTTCCTTACATTATTAAACACAAAAAGGGTAAAGATAATATTATTGCTGATGCTTTGTCACGTCATTATACAATGCTATCTCAGCTTGACTTCAAAATATTTGGATTGGAAACAATTAAGCAACAATATGTGCATGACGCTGAATTTAAAGATGATATGCAGAATTGCAAAGAGGGCAAAACTTGGAACAAATTCATCCTTAATGATGGGTTTGTGTTCCGTGCTAACAAACTATGTATTTCATTTAGCTCTGTTCGTCTTTTGTTGTTACAGGAGGCACATGGAGGAGGTTTGATGGGTCACTTTGGAGTAAAGAAGACGGAGGATGTACTCGCGACACACTTCTTTTGGCCACGGATGCGTAGGGATGTTGAGAGATTCGTTGCTCGCTGCACTACATGTCAAAAAGCTAAGTCATGTCTTAATCCCCATGGTTTATATATGCCTCTTCCTGTTCCTTGTGTACCTTGGGAGGATATTTCGATGGACTTTGTTTTGGGATTGCCTCGTACACAGAAGGGGAGGGATAGTATTTTTGTTGTTGTGGATCGGTTTTCTAAGATGGCACATTTTATTCCTTGTCACAAGAGTGATGATGTTGCACATGTTGCTGATTTATTCTTTCGTGAAATTGTTCGTTTACATGGTGTGCCCAATACTATTGTTTCAGATCGTGATACTAAATTTCTTAGTCATTTTTGGAGATGTTTATGGGCTAAATTGGGGACGAAATTGCTGTTTAGTACTACATGTCATCCCCAAACTGATGGACAAACTGAAGTTGTGAATAGAACTTTGTCTACTATGTTGAGGGCTGTTCTAAAGAAGAACTTAAAATTATGGGAAGATTGTTTACCTCATATTGAGTTTTCTTATAATCGTTCAATACATTCTACCACAAAATATGCCCTTTTTAAGTTGTTTATGGTTTTGTTCCTCGTGCACCAATTGATTTATTACCTTTACCATCTTCAGTGCAAAATAATTTAGATGCTTCACAACGTGCTGAACTAATAATCAAATTGCATGCTACTACTAAGGCCAATATAGAACATATGAATGCTAAATTTAAAGTTGCTGGTGATAAGAGAAAAAAGCATGTTGTGTTTGATTTTGGAGATCTTGTTTGCTTACATTTGCGCAAAGAACGTTTTCCTGATTTGCGTAAGTCCAAATTAATGCCACGAGTTGCTGGTCCTTTTAAAGTGTTATAAAGAATTAATGATAATGCATACAAACTTGAGCTTCCTGCAGAATATGGTACTGTAAGCCCTTCATTTAACATTGCAGATTTGAAGCCATACTTGGGAGAGGATGATGACATTGCGTCGAGGACGACTTCATTTCAAGAAGGGGAGGATGATGAGGACATCCCACATGCTGATACATCCGCTGCACCTACAACAACCATACAAGGACCTATCACACGAGCTCGTGCACAACAACTTAATTATCAGTTACTTTCGTTTCTTGGAATCAATCCTCACATACATGAACATATGATGCTGCCTAAATCAGATGTGTTTGTCATACTTAGGAATGATAGCCCTAGCAAGGATGAGAGGGACAAACAGTGGAGCATGATCTCGCATGAAGAGGATTGAAGATGATGCCACTTATGGAGAATTCGTACATTGAAGCCACCATAGAGAGAGGAGAAGACTTGGACGGAATATACTTCATATTTTCGTCCATATATTCGTATGGTGCTGCGTCACCTTTTAGTTACGGGCCAGGCCCATGTATTTTCGTCCAAATTAAGTGTGAGAACAATTAGAGTCCGTATAAGTGGAAGGAAACCGACTTAGGGTGGAATTCGACCCCTTTTCCAAGGCTGGCCGACTCCCCCTTCGTCCCTCCATATATACCCCGTTTAGGTCTTCGTTTAGACGCAGATTTTGTTTAGTTTAAGACTTAGCCATTGCTATTCTTCGCCAAAGACTCTAGTGTCGGTCCAGACCTATTGTACTTCGCACTTGCAGAATCCCACATATAAAGCTTTCATCTTTATTCCGCAATATCTTGATTGCATCTATAATTCTTGCTAGTTCTTCGATTGCTTGCAGGAATTGACATACGGATCAGGTTGATCTAGCCCCCGCCGAGATCAATAGCCTCGGGAATTTGGTGTAGCAATTGCATTGGCGCAACGTCTCGCACGTTTGTAGTCGGATCGTCAACGTCGACATCCACCCAAAATCGTTAGCTACCGTCTCATCGAAAGATCGGGCAACCTTACCCTATCAATGACCTAAAAGTGCAACTGATACTCCTAGATGGCTGGGAGGGGTGCAATGGGTCAGATGACGTAACAAGGGTCCGTATAGTCGTAGATGGCTAGGAGGGGGTCCAGATGGCTGCGATTCTCGCACGTGCTTTAGGATGACCTAAAAGTGGTACTGATTCTCCAAGGTTGTTGGGAGGGGTGAAATAGGTAAGATGACGTAAGGAGGGTCCGTATACTCCTAGTTGGCTAGGAGGGGTCCACGGGGGTCCAGATGGCTACGATTGTCGCAAGTGTTTTAGGATGACCTAAAAGTTTTACTAATACTCCTACATGGCTAGGAGGGGTGCAATGGGTCAGATGACGTAAGGAGGATCCGTATAGTCCTAGATAGCTAGGAGGGGTCCACGGGGGTCCAGATGGCTACAATTGTCGCAAGTGCTTCAGGATAACCTAAAAGTGCTACTGATACTCCTTGATGGTTGGGAGGGGTGAAATGGGTCTGATGACGTAAGGAGGGTCCGTATACTCCTAGATGGCTACGAGGGGTCCACGGGGGTCCATATGGCTACAATTGTCGCAAGTGCTTTAAGATTATCTAAAAGTGCTACTGATACTCCTAGATGGTTGGGAGGGGTGAAATGGGTCAGATGACGTTAGAAGGGTCCGTATACTCCTAGTTGGCTAGGAAGGGTCAACGGAGGTCCAGATAGCTACGATTGTCGCAAGTGCTTTATGATGACCTAAAAGTGCTACTGATACTCCTAGATGGCTGGGAGGGGTGAAATGGGTCAGATGACGTAAGGAGGGTCCGTATAGTCCTAGATGGCTAGGAGGGGTCCACGGGGGTCTAGATGGCTATGATTCTCGCACGTGCTTTCGGATGACCTAAAAGTGCAACTCATACTCCTAGATCGCTGGGAGGGGTGCAATCGGTCAGATGACCTTGGGAGGGTCCATATAGTCCTAGATGACTAGGAGGGGTCCACGGGGGTCCAGATGGCTACGATTGTCGCACGTGCTTTAGGATGACCTAAAAGGTCAACTGGTACTCCTAGATGGCTGGGAGGGGTGCAATGGGTCAGATGACGTAGGGAGGGTCCGTGTACTCCTAGATGGCTAGGAGGGGTCCACGGGGGTCTAGATGGCTATGCTTGTCGCACGTGCTTTAGGATGACCTAAAAGTTCTACTGATACTCCTATATGGCTGGGAGGGGTGCAACGGGACATATGACGTAAGGAGGGTCCGTATAGTCCTAGATGGCTAGGAGAGGTCCACGGGGGTCCAGATGGCTACGATTGTCGCACGTGCTTTAGGATATCCTAAAAGAGCTACTGATACTCCCATATGGCTGGGAGGGGTGCAATGGGTCAGATGACGTAAGGAGGGTCTGTATAGTCCTAGATGGCTAGGAGGGGAACACGGGGGTCCAGATGGCCACGATTCTCGCACGTGCTTTAGGATGACCTAAAAGTGCAACAGATACTCCAAGATGGTTGGGAGGGGTGCAATGAGTCAGATGACGTAAGGAGGATCCGTACACTCCTAGATGGCTTGGAGGGGTCCACGGGTGCCCAGATGGCTACGATTTTCGAAAGTCTTTTTGGATGACCTAAAAGTGCTACTGATACTCCTTGATGGTTGAGAGGGGTGAAATGGGTCAGATGACGTAAGGAGGGTCCGTATACTCCTAGTTTGCTAGGAGGGGTCCACGGGGGTCCAGATAGCTACGATTGTCGCACGTGCTTTATGATGACCTAAAAGTGCAACTGATACTCCTAGATGGCTGGGAGGGGTGCAATGGGTCACATGACGTAAGGAGGGTCCGTATAGTTCTAGATGGCTAGGAGGGATCCACGGGGGTCCAGATGGCTACGATTGTCGCACGTGCTTTAGGATGACCTAAGAGTGCAACCGATACTCCTAGATGGCGTGGAGGGGTGCAATGGGTCAGATGACGTAAGGAGTGACCGTATACTCCTAGATGGTTAGGAGGGGTCCACGGGGGTCCAGATGTCTATGATTGTCGCACGTGCTTTAGGATGACCTAAAAGTGCTACTGATACTCCTAGATTGCTGGGAGGATTGAAATGGGTCAGATGACGTAAGGAGGGTCCGTATACTCCTAGATGGCTAGAAGGGGTCCACGGGGGTCCAGATGGCTACTATTCTCGCTCGTGCTTTAGGATGACCTAAAAGTGCAACTGATACTCCTAGATGGCTGGGAGGGGTGCAATGAGTCAGATGACGTAAGGAGGATCCGTATACTCCTAGATGGTTTGGAGGGGTCCACGGGTGCCCAGATGGCTACGATTGTCGAAAGTGTTTTTGGATGACCTAAAAGTGCTACTGATACTCCTTGATGGTTGGGAGGGTTGAAATGGGTCTGATGACGTAAGGAGGGTCCGTATACTCCTAGTTTGCTAGGAGGGGTCCACGGGGGTCCAGATAGCTACGATTGTCGCAAGTGCTTTAGGATGACCTAAAAGTGCTACTGATACTCCTTGATTGCTGGGAGGGGTGCAATGGGTCTGATGATGTAAGGAGGGTCCGTATAGTCCTAGATGGTCTGTATAGTCCTAGATGGCTAGGAGGGGTCCATGGGGGTCTAGATGGCTACGATTGTCGCAAGTGCTTTAGGATGACCTTAAAGTGCTACTGATACTCCTAGATGGCTGGGAGGATTGAAATGGGTCAGAGGGCGTAAGGAGGTCCGTATACTCCTAGATGGCTAGGAGGGGTCCACGGGGGGCCAGATGGCTACTATTCTCGCTCGTGCTTTAGGATGACCTAAAAGTGCTACTGATACTCCTTGATGGTTGGGAGGGTTGAAATGGGTCTGATGACGTAAGGAGGGTCCGTATACTCCTAGTTTGCTAGGAGGGGTCCATGGGGGTCCAGATGGCAACGATTGTCGCACGTGCTTTAGGATGACCTAAAAGTGCAACTGATACTCCTAGATGGCTGGGAGGGGTGCAATGGGTCACATGACGTAAGGTGGGTCCGTATAGTGCTAGATGGCTAGGAGGGATCCACGGGGGTCCAGATGGCTACGATTGTCGTACGTGCTTTAGGATGACCTGAGAGTGCAACCGTTACTCCTAGATGGCGTGGAGGGGTGCAATGGGTCAGATGACGTAAGGAGGGTCCGTATACTCCTAGATGGTTAGGAGGGGTCCACGGGGGTCCAGATGTCTATGATTCTCGTACGTGCTTTAGGATGACCTAAAAGTGCTACTGATACTCCTAGATGGCTGGGAGGATTGAAATGGGTCAGATGACGTAAGGAGGGTCCGTATACTCCTAGATGGCTAGGAGGGGTCCACGGGGGTCCACATGGCTACTATTCTCGCTCGTGCTTTAGGATGACCCAAAAGTGCAACTGATACTCCTAGATGGCTGGGAGGGGTGAAATGGGTCAGATGACGTAAGGAGGGTTCATATACTCCTAGATGGCTAGGAGGGGTCCATGGGGGTCCAGATGGCTACGATTTTCGCACGTGCTTTAGGATGACCTAAAAGTGCAACTGATACTCCTAAATGGCTGGGAGGGGTGCAATGGGTCAGATGACGTAAGGAGGGTCTGTATAGTCCTAGATGGCTAGGAGGGGAACACGGGGATCCAGATGGCCACGATTCTCGCACGTGCTTTAGGATGACCTAAAAGTGCAACAGATACTCCAAGATGGCCGGAGGGGTGCAATGGGTCAGATGACGTAAGGAGGATCCGTATACTCCTAGATGGCTAGGAGGGGTCCACGGGGCTCCAGATGGCTACGATTGTTGAAAGTGTTTTCGGGTGACCTAAAAGTGCTACTGATACTCCTTGATGGTTGGGAGGGATGAAATGGGTCCGATGACGTAAGGAGGGTCCGTATACTCCTAGTTTGCTAGGAGGGGTCCACGGGGGTCCGGATAGCTACGATAGTCGCAAGTGCTTTAGGATGACCTAAAAGTGCTACTGATACTCCTTGATTGCTGGGAGGGGTGCAATGGGTCTGATGATGTAAGGAGGGTCCGTATAGTCCTAGATGGTCTGTATAGTCCTAGATGGCTAGGAGGGGTCCATGGGGGTCAAGATGGCTATGATTGTCGCAAGTGCTTTAGGATGACCTAAAAGTGCTACTTATAATCCTAGATGGCTGGGAGGATTGAAATGGGTCAGATGACGTAAGGAGGGTCCGTATACTCCTAGATGGCTAGGAGGGGTCCACGGGGGTCCAGATGGCTACTATTCTCGCTCGTGCTTTAAGATGACCTAAAAGTGCAACTGATACTTCTAGATGGCTGGGAGGGGTGAAATGGGTCAGATGACGTAAGGAGGGTCCATATACTCCTAGATGGCTAGGAGGGGTCCATGGGGGTCCAGATGGCTACGATTGTCGCACGTGCTTTAGGATGACCTAAAAGTGCAACTGATACTCCTAGATGGCCGGGATGGGTGCAATGGGTCAGATGACGTAAGGAGGGTCTGTATAGTCCTAGATGGCTAGGAGGGATCCACGGGGGTCCAGATGGCTACGATAGTCGCACGTGCTTTAGGATGACCTAAGAGTGCAACCGATACTCCTAGATGGCGTTGAGGGGTGCAATGTGTCAGATGACGCAAGGAGGGTCCGTATACTCCTAGGTGGTTAGGAGGGGTCCACGGGGGTCCTGATGTCTATGATTGTCGCACGTGCTTTAGGATGACCTAAAAGTGCTACTGATACTCCTAGATGGCTGGGAGGATTGAAATGGGTCAGATGACGTAAGGAGGGTCCGTATACTCCTTGATGGCTAGGAGGGGTCCACGGGGGTCCAGATGGCTACGATTGTCGCAAGTGTTTTCGGATGACCTAAAAGTTCTAGTGATACTCCTTGATGGTTGGGAGGGGTGAAATGGGTCAGATGACGTAAGGAGGGTCCGTATACTTCTAGTTTGCTAGGAGGGGTCCACGGGGGTCCAGAGAGCTATGATTGTCGCAAGTGCTTTAGGATGACCTTTAAGTGCTACTGATACTCCTAGATGGCTGGGAGGGGTGCAATGGGTTTGATGATGGAAGGATGGTCCGTATAGTCCTAGATGGTCCGTTTAGTCCTAGATGGCTAGGAGGGGTTCAAGGGGTCCAGATGGCTACGATTGTCGTAAGTGCTTTAGGACGACATAAAAGTGCTACTGATACTCCTAGATGGCTAGGAGGGGTGAAATGGGTCAAATGACCTAAGTAGGGTCCGTATACTCCTAGATGGCTAGGAGGGGTCTATGGGGGTCCAGATGGCTACGATTCTCGCACGTGCTTTAGGCGACCTAAAAGTGCAACTGATACTCCTTGATGGCTAGGAGGGGTGAAATGGGTCAGATGACGTAAGGAGGGTCCATATACTCCTAGATGGCTCGGAGGGGTCCACGGGGGTCCAGATGGCTACGATTGTCGCACGTGCTTTAGGATGACCTAAAATTGATCCGATACTCCTAGATGGCTGGGAGGAGTGCAATGGGCCAGATAACGTAAGTGAAGGAGATATGCCCTAGAGGCAATTGATAAAGTGTATTGTTTATCATATCTCGTTTGTTCATAATAGGTTTTTGTGTCATGCTTTAACCGTATTAAGCGGAAACATTAATACGGGTGTGATGCGTAAACAACCAGGTCCCTAGTAGCCTCTACTAAGACTAGTTTCGTTGCGCGATTGATGATCGAGGTTTCCCGATTATAGGGCATGGCGTCGGTCGGCAATGGAAGTCATATAGTTGGAGAACGATGTGATGGACATACCCAGATTTGGAGGACGTAGTCGTTACGCATTTGACCGTGAGATCAACTCTTATTGTTATTCCTGGAAGATACTTTGATCGCAGCAAACGTCGTATCTTATTTAGTTTGACAATAACGGTGATATTTTTGGGTATCGGAAAGGAGTAGTTGAGACGAGGGGTCAAGAGCGGGATTTGCCAGTCCGCATAGCAGGATAGATACTCTAGGGCCCACTCGGTGAGATCTGTCTAATGAGCTTGCAAGCATGTGACTAGGTCACGGAGACATGAAATCATAGACGAGTAGAAGATAGCGTTGTCGGTAACGAGGTGATATGGGGTAGCCCGATCTTCTCTTGTGAGCAACACGAATTTTGGTGGATGTTTGGTGGATGAAAGATAACTAGTGTCTCACTGAAAACTCTCCTCGGATAATCCCTGTTGCCAATGCAACAACAATCAAGCCCTTTGGATATTCTCAACTACACACTCTTGCACAACGTAATCAACGATCACGAGATGGTCCTGTATCCCCTTATTCCCAGTGGAACAACAAGATAGCACGTAGAATTTGCAGCGGTATACTTCAAGATGAATGCTTGTCCAGCAATACAATCAAGAGGCGGCTAGGGTTTATGTTTTACCAAATCTAACCTAATAACTCGTGGGTATGGAGTATATATGAGAGAGAGGGGGTGCGGACAAAGGATGAGGCGCACCACCACCTATTCCTAACTGAGTTGGACTCAACCAACTCGGATACAAACCGACCCAAACATGGGTTCGGCCATAGGGACTCGCGGGCCCAAGCCTAATGTGACTAGGACTCCTCTTGTGGCGCCTTAGGGATGTCATCCACGCCACCCTTACTTGAGCAGTTTTTGTATGTATTCTGAATTTTATCCTTCATGCATTTGCTCTTGGGGATCCATGTGATCCTCCTTGTTCTTCATGCTTGGCTGCTCCTCTCCTCCATGAATGCTTGTGTTATCAACAAACCTGATCATACATAAATGCATAGACTTAGGTAGTATAAAATTCTCATAATCACAAACGACATATTCTATTAAGAGTGAGTTCACCTGTTGTTCTAATAACTTGGTTCTTGATCTTGTCACTGGTCCAATTCTCACTTCATTGGGTTTATCTTGAACAGCAACATCTTCAATTGGAGAAAGTGTAGAAGAGCTAGGGATGTCCTCATCATCCTCCCCGCCCCCCCCCCCCCCCCCCCCCTTGAAAAGGCGTCGACCCCGACGCAGCAAGGTCTTCTCCAAAGTATGGTGTCAAATCAACAACATTGAAAGAATTACTAACACCAAACTCATCCGTTGGAAGATCAATCTTGTATGCATTATTATTGATCTTTGCAAGCACTTTATATGGACCAGCACCACGTGGAAGCAACATAGACTTGCGCAATGCAGGAAATCTGTCCTTGCGAAAGTGCACCCAAACCATATCTCCGGGCTGAAATATCACCTCTTTGCGCTTCTTGTTAACACGATCAGCAACAAGTCTCCCTTTCTTTTCAATTTCGTGCTTTGTCTTCTCATGGATTTATTTCACAAAATCTGCACACTTTGATGCCTCCATATTGACTCTTTCTTGGATAGGAAGTGGCAGCAAATCAAGTGGTGTGATAGGTTTGAAACCATACACAAACTCAAACGGGCACAACTGAGTAGTAAAATGTACCGCTTGATTATAAGCGAACTCCACATGCGGTAAACAATCTTCCCACTCCCGCAGATTTTTCTTGATCATAGCCCTCAATAAGGTGGATAATGTACGATTTATCACCTCCGTTTGTCCATCAGCTTCGTTCCCAACTTCCCCCATAATGTCTTCCAAAAGTAGCTCATAAACTTCACGTCACGATCAGAAACAATTGTCCTTGGTACTCCATGTAAGCGTACAATGTCCCTGAAAAACAGATTAGCAATATGCGACGCATCGTCGCTCTTGTGGCATGCAATAAAGTGTGACATCTTAGAAAATTTATCCACTACCACAAAAACAGAATCATGTCCTCTTTTAGTTTTTGGTAAACCTAGCACAAAATCCATACTAATATCCTCCCATGGAGTAGTAGGTGCAGGAAGAGGAGTATACAAACCATGAGGCTTCAATTTTAATTTAGCCTTGTTGCAAGTGATGCAACGTGGCACAGACCTATACACATCACGCCTCATATGTGGCCAATAAAAATTGTCAGCCAACATAAGTAATGTTTTCTCACGTCCAAAGTGTCCCATCAATCCACCACTATGAGATTCCTGCAATAACATCAAACGCAAAGAACACTCGGGAATACACAATTTGTTAGCTCTAAACAGAAATCCATCATGTATGTGATATTTATCCCAAGCCCTTACAGCGGAACATTTAGCATATGGCATAGAAAACTCATTATCTTCAGCATATAGAGGTTTTAAACTTTCCAAACCCGAAACTTGGACATCTAATTTGGTGAGTAACATGTTTTTCCTAGACAAAGCATCAGCAACCACATTATCCAATCCTTTCTTATATTTTATGATATATGGGAAAGATTCAATAAATTCTACCCACTTAGCATGTCTCTTATTAAGATTGGATTGACTTTTTAAAAAATTTAATGCTTCATGATCAGAGTGTATGATAAATTCTTTTGGCCACAAATAATGTTTCCAAAATTCAAGAGCTCGAACAAGTGCATACAATTCTTTATCATATACAGAATAATTCAATTGAGCACCATGCAATTTCTCAGAAAAATAAGCAAGTGGATTTTTATCTTGCATTAACACACCGCCAATACCTATGCCACTAGCATCACATTCAATTTCGAATTGTTTGTGAAAGTTAGGAAGCATCAACAATGGAGCCGAAATCAACATATTTTTCAAAGTATCGAAAGCAATATCCTGAGCAACCCCCCATACGAAAGCAACACCTTTCTTAGTCAAATCATTAAAAGGGGCAGCAATAGTACTAAAATCTTTCACAAATCGTCTATAAAAACCAGCCAATCCAAGAAAACTGCGAAGTTGACTAAGATTTATGGGAGTTGCCCAACTACGAATAGCATCAATTTTAGTTTCATCGACCTCTATCCCATTTTTAGATACAACATATCCAAGAAATATGACCTTGTCTTTACAAAAAGTGCACTTCGCTAGGTTACCAAATAATTTATTGTCTCTTAGCACATGCAAGACTTGTCTAATATGATCAATGTGGTCATGTTCATTGTGCCTATATATGAGAATATCATCAAAATAAACTACCACAAACTTGCCAATAAAATCTCTCAAAACATGGTTCATTAATCTCATGAAAGTACTTGGTGCATTAGTTAAACCAAAAGGCATTACTAACCACTCATATAAACCAAATTTTGTTTTAAAGGCTGTTTTCCACTCATCCCCCTCTTTCATCCTAATTTGATGATAACCACTACGCAAATCAATTTTAGAGAAAACAACAGCACCACTTAATTCATCTAACATGTCTTCCAACCGTGGTATAGGATGACGATAACGAATAGTGATGTTATTAATTGCCCTACAATCGACACACATGCGCCATGTACCATCTTTCTTATGGACCAAAATAACAGGAACATCACAAGGAGAAAGGCTGATTCGAATATACCGTTTGTCCAAAAGCTCTTGCACTTGTTTCTGAATTTCCTTAGTTTCTTGGGGATTTGTCCTATAGGGAGCTCGGTTTGGCAATGAAGAACCAGGAATAAGATCAATTTGGTGCTCCATCCCTCTAAGTGGTGGCAGCCCCGAGGGTATCTCATCCGGAAATACATCACCAAATTCCTGCAAAACATTAGAAACACCCAGAGAGAGAGGGGTCATGTCATTAGAAACTAAAATTTCCCCCTTATGCATAAGCACTATAGGTACTAAACTAGGATCCTCACGAAACTCTCTCAAGTCCTCTTTGGTGGCTAACATTGTCAAAAGGCTCAGTCCCTTACTTTTACCACTCGGCATAGGCTTAGTTTCTCCCACAGAAATACTGTTTTCACTCTTCCCATGTCTCTCGCTCTCTTCTTCTAAATTCACTTCTGTTTTTTGACGAGACTCATTTATAATTTGATGTGGTGTCATAGGCCTCAAAACAATGTCCTTGTTATGCTAATGTAATTGATATGTGTTTGCTCTCCCATCATGTATAACTTTGCGGTCAAATTGCCAAGGTCTCCCCAAAAGCAGATGGCAAACCGACATGGGAACCACATCACACTCAATTGTATCGTTGTATGGTCCAATCTGAAACTCCACTCGCACCATATGGCACACCTTAATCTCTTCTTTGTCACTTAACCACTGAATATAATAAGGGTGTGGATGTGAAATATATCTCAACTTGAGCTTGGCACATAAATCTTTGCTTGCTAAATTTCTGCAACTCCCTCCATCAATGATCACTTTGCAGGCCATTTGAGGACCTACAACCGCTTTGGTTTGGAACAAGTTACAACGCTGACTTTCTTCACGTGGACTTACACTCAAAGCTTGTGTGCAAACGATAGTTGGATAATGCGTAGCATAGGCATCAACAGGACCATCTTCATCATCACAATCATCTTCCTCATTAGGATCAGCATCATCTCTGGTCTCATACTCATTATCAGCATTAACAATCATGACTTTCTTGTTAGGACAATCTCGTTTAAAATGTCCTTTTCCACCACATGTATGGCATGTCATCTCTCTATTCCGTGGTGTAGTGGTTGATCCATTTGAGCTTGACATCGGTGGGGTTGTTTTCCTTGCACTAGAAGTGCTAACCTCAGGTTTGGCACTAGTACCACTTCGGTTTTGGGAAACCTGTGGTGTGGACGGTGAAAAGGCAGGGTTCTGTGGTGCAAAACTCCGCCGTGCACTCATTTGTACCTCCTCGGCCAACCTTCTCAGCCTCTCGTGCTTGATGCAACAAATCAGTCATATCACTATATGGTACATGCCGCACAATACTCCGTATTTTAAATTGCAAACCGGACAGAAAACGTTGCATTGTTTGTTCAGGAGCCTCTCTAACCCGAGCCCTTTGAAGTATCAACTCCATCTCCTTATAATATGTATCTACCGAATTTGAGCCTTGCTTCAATTGCTGTAATTTATCATAGAGAGTCCTAATATAGTTCTTGGGTACAAATCTGTCCCGAAGCATTTGTTTCATCTCTTCCCAAGTATCAACTTTTGGTTCGTCTCTCTCTTCCCTGCATCTTGTAATGCCATCCCACCATAATAGAGCATATCCATCAAATCCAGAAGCTGCAAGCTTTACTTTCCTCTCTTCACTATAGTCATGCATCCGCCAAAGCTTTTCTATTTTCAGCTGCCACATCAGGTACTCTTCCACATCGTCGGTATCACAAGTGAGAGGAGGTATAGAAAATTTTGGCTTACCCAAACCATCATCTTCTCGATTATTCTCCCAAGGTACCCGCCGAGCAGCCAGTCCTCCACGGCCACCGTGCCTATTGCCATGCTCATCATTCCGAGCATTGGGTGGAGCTCGTTGTTGTTGTACCATAGTTGTTAAATTCGCAATCTGTCGTGTCAAATTGGTCACAGCCTCTTGTAACACATCAACAGATTCTTGAGTCGCAGCAGCGTCAATTTTGAGGTCCAATGTGTTCAATTCGGCCCTCAAACTATCATCACTTCTCTCCACTTCAGCCGCAATTCGGTTGTACATGGTGTCTCTCAAGGCCTCATATTCATTCCACTTAACCACTTCCTCAGGTGCCTTCTTTGCCTGCACAACAACATCACTAACATGAGACGACATTGATTAAAACGTTAGTGAAACAAAATAACAATGGGATGTGGTGTTCTCTCACAACTCACTCAAAACCAGCAAAGAATAGTGTATCTTACCGTTCCAAAGTGAATAGGATTTACATACCACAAGGATCAATGAAACGTGTACCAAGTGTGAGAAGAGAATAACCAGGATATGAAGTGTCACAAGTCAAACAGGGTATTAGGTGGGGCTTGGATGGGAATCCTAACACACCAAAATATCAAAGCCTATTTGCTGTTTTGAATGAGAGAAAACACACCTAGGAAACTCACACAAAGTTGGGAGACAAATGTGGCAATGCAAATATATGGATAGAGTTTTTGCAATGCACTAGAAAGACACTAGCTAAGCTCAAAGAAAAACAGGCACAAGATTGCTCAATGTAGTGTCAATATATAGCAAGGATCAAAACAGCTCCACTCTGCAATTTATGCACTTGTAACTTTCGGCCTCTTTGAATATTGCTTTTTTTTTACTAGCACTTTTCTGTTTTTATGTATTTTTCCAATGGCCTGAAACAAAGCGAGGAGTAGAAATTATAGAAACAACAATTGCACACTAGGATGTATGACAACTTGAGCAGCCTGCATGAGCAACAAATAGCTATTCTTTTGGGTAGGTGCCTAAGTTTAAATTGCTGTAGAAGGGATGTGTCTAAAGTTTTTGCAAAGAAGTGGCAAAAAGAAATACTTCCCGACGTTTTTTGGGGATTCTGAGACGTCGAAAAGCCGTAAACAGACTATGTGAGTTTGGTTGCCTTCGCTTTGGTCTCCTCTTCAAAACGAGCTAAAAACGTCGAAATCGGAGTTCGTATGCAAAAGTTATGACACTCTGAATTTCTGCCGGAAACTGTCTATGACACGGAGTCGGAACCGGAAAGACTGACAAAAACAGTGACGTCTATCGATGGAAACTGCCGATCCGACCGACGGAAACTGATTCGCGTCTGGAAACGGAAACGAACTCGGAACAAACAATTTTTTTTTTTGGGATTTTTGATATGGACTCCGAAACAAACACAAACTTGACACGGAAAAGAATTAAACCCTAAACACGAAAGCTAGAAAAGGAAAAACAGAAACGCAAAATCAACCAAAACAGCAAAGTAAACTAAGCAATTTCGGTGTGATCTAGGCTATGGCAACAATCTTAACCTATTTTTTTCTATGGCTTTTTTCTGGATAGGTAATAAAACAACTAATCTACGGGATGGAATTAGCTCACCGAGTAAACCCGAGAATCTGATACCAAGATGATATGGGGTAGCCCGATCTTCTCTTGTGAGCAACACGAATTTTGGTGGATGTTTGGTGGATGAAAGATAACTAGTATCTCACTGAAAACTCTCCTCGGATAATCCCTGTTGCCAATGCAACAACAATCAATCCCTTTGGATATTCTCAACTACACACTCTTGCACAACGTAATCAAGGATCACGAGGTGGTCCTGTATCCCCTTATTCCCAGTGGAACAACAAGATAGCACGTAGAATTTGCAGCGGTATACTTCAAGATGAATGCTTGTCCAGCAATACAATTTAGATGCGGCTAGGGTTTATGTTTTACCAAATCTAACCTAATAACTCGTGGGTATGGAGTATATATGAGAGAGAGGGGGTGCGGACAAAGGATGAGGCGCACCACCACCTATTCCTAACTGAGTTGGACTCAACCAACTCGGATACAAACCGACCCAAACATGGGTTCGGCCATAGGGACTCGCAGGCCCAAGCCTAATGTGACTAGGACTCCTCTTGTGGCGCCTTGGGGATGTCATCCACGCCACCCTTACTTGAGCACTTGTTGTATGTATTCTGAATTTTATCCTTCATGCATTTGCTCTTGGGGATCCATGTGATCCTCCTAGTTCTTCATGCTTGGCTGCTCCTCTCCTCCATGAATGCTTGTGTTATCAACAAACCTGATCATACATAAATGCATAGACTTAGGTAGTATAAAATTCTCATAATCACAAACGTCATATTCTATTAAGAGTGAGGTCACCTGTTGTTCTAATAACTTGGTTCTTGATCTTGTCATTGGTCCAATTCTCATTTCATTGGGTTTATCTTGAACAGCAACATCTTCAATTGGAGAAAGTGTAGAAGAGTTAGGGATGTCCTCATCACAAGGTCAAGCTAGGTATGGAGATATCTACTGAACGACTCTCGGACACCCTAAGTATCGCTATGACAAGAGGTCTAAGACTTTGCGATCAGGTTTGATAGATGAATGTCATTCGTTATATCACAGGGATTAATTCATGGGGTCCAGGCCTACGAGTTAGTCGTTGATCATAGAGGAGTCTTGATCATACCTGTTAATATATCGAACCGCTAGGGTAACACACTTAAGGGGTTTCGACAAGACAACCGGAAAGGAAAGAGATCACCGGGGACGTCCCGGGAGAGGTCCGATGGAGATCGCGCAGCGACGAAAGAGTTTTCGGAGACAGAATAAATTATATATAATATGTTTGATATTAATTATTATAATTAATGTGCAAATATGATTTTATTTATTTTCGAATTTATTTAGGCTGATTTCCCTAAATGGGCCTTCTGGTCGAAAGAAGACCCAAGAGGGGGAAAATTCCCTAGGGGAATTCGGTGGGAGCCATGGGGTCGACCCTGATGGGCCAAAAGGGGCCCACCACAGGCTGGCGCACCATGTGCAGCCGCACCAGGCAACGGGGGATAGTCCCATATTGCCTGGCTGGCAAGGTTGGCTCCCCCAGGAGCCTTTATATAGAGGGCCACCCCTGGACTTTTAATTCACCAATTAATTCCCCAATTCTCTCTCGATTTCGTGATTCCCTTTGTTGGAGTTGCGCCGAGTTGAGAGGGGGATCTCTTCCACCATAGCCCGCTGCCGCGCTTCTGGTGTTCCGGTCCAAGTATTCCGCTGCTCGTCCTGGACTGGAGCTTCGGAGGCCGTTGTTTCCACCGTACGTGTGTAACGCCCGACGAGGTGTTGTGCTAGCGGTACTCGGAGGTCTGCTTCCTCTACACGACCTTGAGGTCGGCTTCATCGGTCTTCATCGACAACGTTTGTGCGGGAACGTAATCCCCGCTTTCGGTCTACAAGGGTATTTATTCTGATCTCCCTTCGTACTACAATATCTGCATAGAATAAATCTTGGCATGTTTTAGGGATATCGTTGCTAGAATTTTTTTTGTTTTCTACACCCGATGCCCTTCTGTAAGGAGGGTCCGTATAGTCCTAGATGGCTAGGAGGAATCCACGGGGGCCCAGATGGCAACAATTGTCGCACGTGTTTTAGGATAACCTAAAAGTGCAACTGATACTCCTAGATGACGTGGAGGGCTGCAATGGGTCAGATGACGTAAGGAGGGTCTGTATACTCCTAGATGGCTAGGAGGGGTCCACGGGGGTCCAGATGGCGATGATTGTTGCACGTGCTTTATGATGACCTAAAAGTACTACTGATACTTCTATGTGGCTCGGAGGGGTACAACGGGTCAGATGACGTAAAGAGGGTTCGTATACTCCTAGATGGCTAGGAGGGGTACACGGGGGTCCAGATGGCTACGATTGTCGCACGTGCTTTAGGAAGACCTAAAAGTGCAACTGATACTCCTAGTTGGCTGGGAGGGGTGTAATGGTTCAGATGACGTAAGGAGGGTCCGTATAGTCCTAGATGGCTACGAGTGGTCCACGGGGGTCCAGATGGCTACGATTGTCGCAAGTGTTTTCGGATGACCTAAAAGAGCTACTGATACTCCTTGATGGTTGGGAGGGGTAAAATGGGTCAGATGACGGAAGGAGGGTCCTTATACTCCTAGTTTGCTATTAGGGGTCCACGGGGGTCCAGATAGCTACGATTGTCGCAAGTGCTTTAGGATGACCTAAAAGTGCTACTGATACTCCTAGATGGCTGGAAGGGGTGCAATGGGTCTGATGATGTAAGGAGGGTTCGTATAGTCCTAGATGGCTAGGAGGGCTCAATGGGGTCCAGATGGCTACGATTGTCGCAAGTGCTTTAGGATGACCTAAAAGTGTTACTGATAATCCTAGATGGTTGGGAGGGGTGAAATGGGTCACATGACGTAAGGAGGGTCCGTATACTCCTAGATGCCTTGGAGGGGTCCACGGGGGTCCAGATGGCTACGGTTCTTGCACGTGCTTTAGGATGACCTAAAAGTGTAACTGATACTCCGAATGGCTGGAAGGGGTGAAATGGGTCAGATGACGTAAGGAGGGTCCATATACTCCAAGATGGCTAGGAGGGGTCCACGAGGGTACAGATGGCTATGATTAACGCAAGTTCTTTAGGATGACCTAAAAGTGGTACTGATACTTCGAGATGGTTGGGAGGGGTGAAATGGGTCAGATCACGTAAGGAGGGTCCATATACTCCTAGTTGGTTAGGAAGGGTTCACGGGGTTCCAGATAGCTACGATTGTCCCACGTGCTTTAGGATAACCTAAAAGTGCAACGGATGCTCCTAGATGGCTAGGAGGGGTGAAACGGTTCAGATGACGTAGGGAGGGTGCGGACAGTCCTAGATGGCTAGGAGGGGTCCACGGGGGTCCACATGGTTGCGATTCTCACACGTGCTTTAGGATGACGTAAAAGTGCAACTGATATTTCTAGATGGTTGGGGGGTGAAATGGGTGAGATGGCGTAGGGAGAGTTTGTATACTCCTAGTTGGCTAGGAGGGGTCCACGAGGGTCCAGATGGCTACGATTGTCGCACGTGCTTTAGAATGACCTGAAAGTGCAACTGATGCTCCTAGATGACTAGGAGGGGTGCAATGGGTCAGATGACGTAAGGAGGGTCCGTATACTCCTAGATGGCTCGGAGGGGTCCACGGGGATCCAGATGGCTACGATTGTCGAAAGTGTTTTCGGATGAGCTAAAAGTGCTACTGATACTCCTTGATGGTTGGGAGGGGTGAAATGGGTCTAATGACGTAAGGAGGGTCCGTATACTCCTAGTTTGCTAGGAGGGGTCCACGGGGGTCCAGATAGCTACGATTGTCGCAAGTGCTATAGGATGACCTAAAGTGCTACTGATACTCCTTGATGGCTTGGAGGGGTGCAATGGGTCTAATGATGTAAGGAGGGTTCGTATAGTCCTAGATGGCTAGGAGGGGTCCATGGGGGTCTAGATGGCTACGACTCTCGCAAGTGCTTTAGGATGACCTAAAAGTGCTACTAATACTCCTAGATGACTTGGAGGGGTGAAATGGGTCAGATGACGTAAGGAGGGTCCGTATACTCCTAGATGGCTAGGAGGGGTCTACGGGGGTCCAGATGGCTACGATTCTCGCACGTGCTTTAGGCGACCTAAAAGTGCAACTGATACTCCTTGATGGCTGGGAGGGGTGAAATGGGTCAGATGACATAAGGAGGGTCCATATACTCCTAGATGGCTAGGAGGGGTCCACGGGGGTCCAGATGGCTACGACTCTCGCAAGTGCTTTAGGATGACCTAAAAGTGCTACTAATACTCCTAGATGACTGGGAGGGGTGAAATGGGTCAGATGACGTAAGGAGGGTCCGTATACTCCTAGATGGCTAGGAGGGGTCCACGGGGGTCCAGATGGCTACGATTCTCGCACGTGCTTAAGGATGACCTAAAAGTGTAACTGATACTCCTAGATGGCTAGGATGGGTGAAATGGGTCAGATGACGTAAGGAGGGTCCATATACTCCAAGATGGCTAGGAGGGGCCCACGGGGGTCCAGATGGCTACGATTGTCGCACGTGCTTTAGGCTGACCTAAAAGTGCAACTGATACTCCCAGAAGGCTGGCAGGGGTGCAATGGGTCAGATGATGTAAGGAAGGTCCGTATACTCCTAGATGGCTAGGAGGGGTCCACGGGGGTCCGGATGGCTATGATTCTCGCACTTGCTTTAGGATGACCTAAAGTACTACTGATACTCCTATATGGCTGGGAGGGGTGCAATGGGTCAGATGACGTAAGGAGGGTCCGTATACTCCTAGATGGCTAGGAGGGGTCCACGGGGGTCCAGATGGCTACGATTGTCGCACGTGCTTTAGGATGACCTAAAAGTGCAACTAATACTCCTAGATGGCTGTGAGGGGTGCAATGGGTCAGATGACGTAAGGAGGGTCCGTATAGTCCTAGATGGCTACGAGGGGTCCGCGGGGGTCCAGATGGCTACGATTCTCGGACGTGCTTTAGGATGACCTAAAAGTGCAACTGATACTCCAAGATGGCTGGCAGGGGTGCAATGGGTCAGATGACGTAAGCAGGGTCCGTATACTCCTAGATGGATAGGAGGGGTCCACGGGGGTCCAGATGGCTACGATTGTTGCAAGTGTTTTCGGATGACCTAAAAGTGCTCCCGATACTCCTAGATAGTTGGGAGGGGTGAAATGGGTCAGATGACGTAAGGAGGGTTCGTATAGTCCTAGATGGTCCGTATAGTCCTAGATGGCTAGGAGGGGTCCACGGGGGGTCCAGATGGCTACGATTGTCGCACGTGCTTTAGGATGACCTAAAAGTGCAACTGATACTCCTAGATGGGTGGGAGGCGTGCAATGGGTCAGATGCCGTAGGGAGGGTCCGTATAGTCCTAGTTGTATAGGAGGGGTCCACAAGGATCCAGATGGCTATGATTCTCGCACGTGCTTTAGGATGACCTAAAAGTGCACCTGATACTCCTAGATTGGGTCAGATGACGTTGGGAGGGTCCGTATAGTCAAAGATGGCTTGGTGGGGTCCACGGGGGTCCAGATGGCAACGATTGTCGCACGTGCTTTAGGATGATCTAAAAGTGCAACTGATACTCCTGGATGGCTGGGAGGGGTGCAATAGGTCAGATGACGTAAGGAGGGTCCGTATACTCCGAGATGGCTAGGAGGGGTCCACGGGGGTCTAGATGGCTATGCTTGTCGCACGTGCTTTAGTTTGACCTAAAAGTGCAACTGATACTCCTAGTTGGCTGGGAGGGGTACAATGGGTCAGATGACGTAAGGAGGGTCCGTATAGTCCTATATAGATAGTAGGGGTCCACGGGGGTCCAGATGGCCAAGATTCTCGCACGTGCTTTAGGTTGACCTAAAAGTGCAACTGATACTCCAAGATGGCTGGGAGGGGTGCAATGGGTCAGATGACGTAAGGAGGATCCGTATACTCCTAGATGGCTAGGAGGGGTCCACGGGGTTCCAGATGGCTTCAATTGTCGAAAGTGTTTTCGGATGACCTAAAAGTGCTACTGATACTCCTTGATGGTTGGGAGGGGTGAAATGGGTCAGATGACGTAAGGAGGGTCCGTGTACTCCTAGTTTGTTAGGAGGGGTCTACGGGGGTCCAGATAGCTACGATTGTCGCAAGTGCTTTACGATGACCTAAAAGTGCTACTGATACTCCTTGATGGCTGGGAGGGGTGCAATGGGTCTGATGATGTAAGGAGGGTCCGTATAGTCCGAGATGGTCCGTATAGTCCTAGATGGCTAGGAGGGGTCCATGGGGGTCTAGATGGCTACGATTGTCGCAAGTGCTTTAGGATGACCTAAAGGGGTGAAATGGGTCAGATGACGTAAGGAGGGTCCGTATACTCCTAGTTTGCTAGTAGGGGTCCACGGGGGTCCAGATGGCTACGATTCTCGCATGTGCTTTAGGATGACCTAAAAGTGTAACTGATACTCCTAGATGGCTGGGAGGGATGAAATGGGTCAGATGACGTAAGGAGGGTCCATATACTCCTAGATGGCTAGGAGGGGTCCACGGGGGTCTAGATGGCAACGATTGTTGCACGTGCTTTAGGATAACCTAAAAGTGCAACTGATACTCCTAGATGGATGGGAGGGGTGCAATAGGTCAGATGACGTAAGGAGTGTCCATATACTCCTAGGCGGCTAGGAGGGGTCCACGGGGGTCAAGATGGCTATGCTTGTCGCACAAGCTTTAGTTTGACCTAAAAGTGCAACTGATACTCCTAGTTGGCTGGGAGGGGTGCAATGGGCCAGATGACGTTAGGAGGCTCCGTATAGTCCTAGATGGCTAGGAGGGGTCCACGGGGGTCCGGATGGCTATGATTCTTGCACGTTCTTTAGGATGACCTAAAGTACTGCTGATACTCCTATATGGCTGGAATGCGTTTAACGGGTCAGACGACGTAAGGAGGGTCCGTATACTCCTAGATGGCTAGGAGGGGTCCACGGGGGTCCAGATGGCTACGATTGTCGCACGTGCTTTAGGTAGACCTAAAAGTGCAACTGATACTCCTAGATGGCTGGGAGGCGTGCAATGGGTCAGATGCCGTAGGGAGGGTCCGTATAGTCCTAGATGGCTAGGAGGGGTCCACAAGGGTCCGTATGGTTAGGAGGGGTCCACAAGGGTGAAATTGGTCAGATGATGTAAGGAGGGTTCGTATACTCCTTGTTTGCTAGGAGAGGTCCACGGGGGTCCAGATAGCTACAATTGTCGCAAGTGCTTTAGGATGACCTAAAAGTGCTACTGATACTCCTAGATGGCTACGAGAGGTCCACGGGGGTCCAGATGGCTACGATTCTCGCACGTGCTTTAGGATGACCTAAAAGTGCAACTGATACTCCAAGATGGCTGGGAGGGGTGCAATGGGTCAGATGACGTAAGGATGGTCCGTATACTCCTAGATGGATAGGAGGGGTCCACGAGCGTCCAGATGGCTACGATTGTCGCAAGTGTTTTCGGATGACCTAAAAGTGCTACTGATACTCCTTGATGGTTGGGAGGGGTGAAATTGGTCAGATGATGTAAGGAGGGTTCGTATACTCCTTGTTTGCTATGAGAGGTCCACGGGGGTCCAGATAGCTACAATTGTCGCAAGTGCTTTAGGATGACCTAAAAGTGCTACTGATACTCCTAGATGGCTGGTAGGGGAACAAAGGGTCTGATGATGTAAGGAGGGTCCGTATAGTCCTAGATGGTATGTATAGTCCTAGATGGCTAGGAGTGGTCCACGGGGGTCCAGATGGCTCTGACTGTCGCACGTGCTTTAGGATGACCTAAAAGTGCTACTCATACTCCTTGATGGTTGGGAGGGGTCAAATGGGTCAGATGACGTAAGGAGGGTCCGTATACTCCTAGTTTGCTAGGAGGGGTCACGGGGGTCCAGATGGTTACGATTGTCGCACGTTCTTTAGGATGACCTAAAAGTGCAACTGATACTCCTAGTTTGCTGGGAGGGGTGCAATGGGTCAGATGACGTAAGAAGGGTCCGTATAGTGCTAGATGGCTACGAGGGGTCCACGGGGGTCCAGATGGCTACGATTCTCGCACGAGCTTTAGGATGACCTGAAAGTACTATTGATACTCCTATATGGCTGGGGGGGTGCAACGGGTCAGATGACTTAAGGAGGGTCCGTATACTCCTAGATGGCTAGGAGGGGTCCACGGGGTCTAGATGGCTACTATTGTCACACGTGCTTTAGGAAGACCTAAAAGTGCAACTGATACTCCTAGATGGCTGGGAGGCGTGCAATGGGTCAGATGCCGTAGGGAGGGTCCGTATAGTCCTAGATGGCTAGGAGGGGTCCAAAAGGGTCCAGATGGCTACGATTCTCGCATGTGCTTTAGGATGACCCTAAAAGTGTAACTGATACTCCTAGATGGCTGGGAGGGGTGAAATGGGTAAGATGACGTAGGGAGGGTCCATATACTCCTAGATGGCTAGGAGGGGTCCACGGGGGTCCAGATGGCTATGATTGTCGCACGTGCTTTACGCTGATCTAAAAGTGTAACTGATACACCTAGATGGCTACGAGAGGTGCAATGGAGAGGTCCACGGGGGTCCATAGGAGAAGTGCTTTAGGATGACCTAAAAGTGCTACTGATACTCCTAGATGGCTGGGAGGGGTGAAATGGGTCAGATGACGTAAGGAGGGTCCATATACTCCTAGATGGCTAGTAGGGGTCTACGGGGGTCCAGATGGCTACGATTGTCGCACGTGCTTTAGGATGACGTAAGGAGGGTCCGTATACTCCTAGTTTGCTAGGAGAGGTCCACGGGGGTCCATAGGAGAAGTGCTTTAGGATGACCTAAAAGTGCTACTGATACTCCTAGATGGCTACGAGAGGTCCACGGGGGTCCAGATGGCTACGATTCTCGCACGTGCTTTAGGATGACCTAAAAGTGCAACTGATACTCCAAGATGGCTGGGAGGGGTGCAATGGGTCAGATGACGTAAGGATGGTCCGTATACTCCTAGATGGATAGGAGGGGTCCACGAGCGTCCAGATGGCTACGATTGTCGCAAGTGTTTTCGGATGACCTAAAAGTGCTACTGATACTCCTTGATGGTTGGGAGGGGTGAAATTGGTCAGATGATGTAAGGAGGGTTCGTATACTCCTTGTTTGCTATGAGAGGTCCACGGGGGTCCAGATAGCTACAATTGTCGCAAGTGCTTTAGGATGACCTAAAAGTGCTACTGATACTCCTAGATGGCTGGTAGGGGAACAAAGGGTCTGATGATGTAAGGAGGGTCCGTATAGTCCTAGATGGTATGTATAGTCCTAGATGGCTAGGAGTGGTCCACGGGGGTCCAGATGGCTCTGACTGTCGCACGTGCTTTAGGATGACCTAAAAGTGCTACTCATACTCCTTGATGGTTGGGAGGGGTCAAATGGGTCAGATGACGTAAGGAGGGTCCGTATACTCCTAGTTTGCTAGGAGGGGTCACGGGGGTCCAGATGGTTACGATTGTCGCACGTTCTTTAGGATGACCTAAAAGTGCAACTGATACTCCTAGTTTGCTGGGAGGGGTGCAATGGGTCAGATGACGTAAGAAGGGTCCGTATAGTGCTAGATGGCTACGAGGGGTCCACGGGGGTCCAGATGGCTACGATTCTCGCACGAGCTTTAGGATGACCTGAAAGTACTATTGATACTCCTATATGGCTGGGGGGGTGCAACGGGTCAGATGACTTAAGGAGGGTCCGTATACTCCTAGATGGCTAGGAGGGGTCCACGGGGTCTAGATGGCTACTATTGTCACACGTGCTTTAGGAAGACCTAAAAGTGCAACTGATACTCCTAGATGGCTGGGAGGCGTGCAATGGGTCAGATGCCGTAGGGAGGGTCCGTATAGTCCTAGATGGCTAGGAGGGGTCCAAAAGGGTCCAGATGGCTACGATTCTCGCATGTGCTTTAGGATGACCCTAAAAGTGTAACTGATACTCCTAGATGGCTGGGAGGGGTGAAATGGGTAAGATGACGTAGGGAGGGTCCATATACTCCTAGATGGCTAGGAGGGGTCCACGGGGGTCCAGATGGCTATGATTGTCGCACGTGCTTTACGCTGATCTAAAAGTGTAACTGATACACCTAGATGGCTACGAGAGGTGCAATGGAGAGGTCCACGGGGGTCCATAGGAGAAGTGCTTTAGGATGACCTAAAAGTGCTACTGATACTCCTAGATGGCTGGGAGGGGTGAAATGGGTCAGATGACGTAAGGAGGGTCCATATACTCCTAGATGGCTAGTAGGGGTCTACGGGGGTCCAGATGGCTACGATTGTCGCACGTGCTTTAGGATGACGTAAGGAGGGTCCGTATACTCCTAGTTTGCTAGGAGAGGTCCACGGGGGTCCATAGGAGAAGTGCTTTAGGATGACCTAAAAGTGCTACTGATACTCCTAGATGGCTGGGAGGGGTGAAATGGGTCAGATGACGTAAGGAGGGTCCATATACTCCTAGATGGCTAGTAGGGGTCTACGGGGGTCCAGATGGCTACGATTGTCGCACGTGCTTTAGGCTGACCTAAAAGTGCAACTGATACTCCTAGATGGCTGGGTGGGGTGCAATGTGTCAGTTGACGTAAGGAGGGTCCGTATACTCCTAGATGGCTAGGAGGGGTCCACGGTGGTCCAGATGGCTATGATTGTCGCACGTGCTTTAGGATGACCTACAAGTACTACTGATACTCCTATATGGCTGGGAGGGGTGCAACGGGTCAGATGACGTAAGGAGGGTCGGTATACTCCTAGATGGCTAGGAGGGTCCACGGGGGTCCAGATGGCTACGATTGTCGCACGTGCTTCAGGATGACCTAAAAGTGCAACTGATACTCGTAGTTGGCTGGGAGGGGAGCAATGGGTCAGATAACGTAAGGAGGGTCCGTATAGTCCTAGATGGCTACGAGGGGTCCACGGGGGTCGAGATGGCTACGATTCTCGCACGTGCTTAAGGATGACCTGAAAGTGCAACTGATACTCCAAGATGGCTGGGAGGGGTGCAATGGGTCAGATGACGTAAGGAGGGTCCGTATACTCATAGATGGATAGGAGGGGTCCATGGGGGTCCAGATGGCTACGATTGTCGCAAGTGTTTTCGGATGACCTAAAAGTGCTACTGATACTCCTTGATGGTTCGGAGGGGTGAAATGGATCAGATGACGTAAGGAGGGTCCGTATACTCCTAGTTTGCTAGGAGGGGTCCACGGGGGTCCAGATAGCTTCGGTTGTCACAAGGGCTTTACGATGACCTAAAAGTGCTACTGATACTCCTTGATGGCTGGGAGGGGTGCAATGGGTCTGATGATGTAAGGAGAGTCTGTATAGTCCTAGATGGTCCGTATAGTCCTAGATGGCTAGGAGGGGTCCATGGGGGTCTAGATGGCTATGATTGTCGCAAGTGCTTTGGGATGACCGAAAAGTGCTACTGATACTCCTAGATGGCTTGGAGGGGTGAAATGGGTCAGATGACGTAAGGAGGGTCCGTATACTCCTAGATGGCTAGGAGGGGTCCACAGGGGTCCAGATGGCTATGATTATCGCACGTGCTTTAGGATGACCTGAAAGTACTACTGATACTCCTATATGGCTGGGAGGGGTGCAACGGGTCAGATGACGTAAGGAGGGTCCGTATACTCCTAGATGGCTAGGAGGGGTCCACGGGGGTCCAAATGGCTACGATTGTCACACGTGCTTTAGGATGACCTAAAAGTGCAACTGATACTCGTAGTTGGCTGGAGGGGTGCAATGGGTCAAATGACGTAAGGAGGGTCCGTATAGTCCTAGATGGCTACGAGAGGTCCACGGGGGTCCAGATGGCTACGATTCTCGCACGTGCTTTAGGATGACCTAAAAGTGCAACTGATACTCCAAGATGGCTGGGAGGGGTGCAATGGGTCAGATGACGTAAGGATGGTCCGTATACTCCTATATGGATAGGAGGGGTCCACGAGGGTCCAGATGGCTACGATTGTCGCAAGTGTTTTCGGATGACCTAAAAGTGCTACTGATACTCCTTGATGGTTGGGAGGGGTGAAATTGGTCAGATGATGTAAGGAGGGTTCGTATACTCCTTGTTTGCTAGGAGAGGTCCACGGGGGTCTTGATAGCTACAATTGTCGCAAGTGCTTTAGGATGACCTAAAAGTGCTACTGATACTCCTAGATGGCTGGTAGGGGAACAAAGGGTCTGATGATGAAAGGAGGGTCCGTATAGTCCTAGATGGCTAGGAGTGGTCCACGGGGTTCCAGATGGCTATGATTGTTGCACGTGCTTTAGGACGACCTAAAAGTGCTACTGATACTCCTTGATGGTTGGGAGGGGTGAAATGGGTCAGATGACGTAAGGAGGGTCCGTATACTCCTAGTTTGCTAGGAGGGGTCAACGGGGGTCCAGATGGTTACGATTGTCGCACGTGGTTTAGGATGACCTAAAAGTGCAACTGATACTCCTAGTTGGCTGGGAGGGGTGCAATGGGTCAGATGACGTAAGGAGGGTCCGTATAGTGCTAGATGGCTACGAGGGGTCCACGGGGGTCCAGATGGCTACGATTCTCGCACGAGCTTTAGGATGACCTGAAAGTACTATTGATACTCCTATATGGCTGGGGGGGGGGGGGGGGGTGCAACGGGTCAGATGACTTAAGGAGGGTCCGTATACTCCTAGATGGCTAGGAGGGGTCCACTGGGGTCCAGATGGCTACTATTGTCACACGTGCTTTAGGAAGACCTAAAAGTGCAACTGATACTCCTAGATGGCTGGGAGGCGTGCAATGGGTCAGATGCCGTAGGGAGGGTCCGTATAGTCCTAGATGGCTAGGAGGGGTCCACAAGGGTCCAGATGGCTACGATTCTCGCATGTGCTTTAGGATGACCCTAAAAGTGTAACTGATACTCCTAGATGGCTGGGAGGGGTGAAATGGGTCAGATGACGTAGGGAGGGTCCATATACTCCTAGATGGCTAGGAGGGGTCCACGGGGGTCCAGTCCACGGGGGTCCAGATGGCTATGATTGCCGCACGTGCTTTACGCTGATCTAAAAGTGTAACTGATACACCTAGATGGCTGGGTGGGTTGCAATGGGTCAGATGACGTAAGGAGGGTCCGTATAGAACTACATGGCTAGGAGTGATCCACGGGGGTACAGATGGCAACGTTTGTCGCACGTGCTTTAGGTTGACCTAAAAGTGCAACTGATACTCCTAGATGGCATGGAGGGTTGCAATGGGTCAGATGACGTAAGGAGGGTTCGTATACTCCTAGATGGCTAGGAGGGGTCCACGGGGGTCCAGATGGCTATGATTGTCGCACGTGCTTGAGGATGACCTAAAAGTGCAACTGATACTCGTAGTTGGCTGGGAGGGGTGCAATGGGTCAGATGACGTAAGGAGGGTCCGTATAGTCCTAGATGGCTAGGAGGGGTCCACAAGGGTCCAGATGGCTACGATTCTCGCATGTGCTTTAGGATGACCCTAAAAGTGTAACTGATACTCCTAGATGGCTGGGAGGGGTGAAATGGGTCAGATGACGTAGGGAGGGTCCATATACTCCTAGATGGCTAGGAGGGGTCCACGGGGGTCCAGATGGCTATGATTGTCGCACGTGCTTTACGCTGATCTAAAAGTGTAACTGATACACCTAGATGGCTACGAGAGGTGCAATGGAGAGGTCCACGGGGGTCCATAGGAGAAGTGCTTTAGGATGACCTAAAAGTGCTACTGATACTCCTAGATGGCTGGGAGGGGTGAAATGGGTCAGATGACGTAAGGAGGGTCCATATACTCCTAGATGGCTAGTAGGGGTCTACGGGGGTCCAGATGGCTACGATTGTCGCACGTGCTTTAGGATGACGTAAGGAGGGTCCGTATACTCCTAGTTTGCTAGGAGAGGTCCACGGGGGTCCATAGGAGAAGTGCTTTAGGATGACCTAAAAGTGCTACTGATACTCCTAGATGGCTGGGAGGGGTGAAATGGGTCAGATGACGTAAGGAGGGTCCATATACTCCTTGATGCGGGGTGCCCGATCTTCACGGAGGATCTGCTTGATGATCGAAACAACGCCACCTGAAGGGTACGAAGGAAACCCTCGATCCCAGCCAACAACGTTGTCGGGTAATGGAGAAGTAGTGCAACCTGACAAAACCGAAGCTAACTATTGCAATGCAACAACCAGCAACAAGTATTCGCCCAACCACACTCTCAGTTTTCCAATCCACACAACCACGCACGAAGTTGGAAGCACGAACTGGCCGCCGCCTCAACGGCTGCTGTTGTAAATCACAAAGTGAGTTTACCCTCTCACAAGGCAAGTTTACAAGAGCTAAGGAGGAAGTGAACTCTCAAACAATATTCTGGTTGCACTTAGCTAACCTATGCTGAAAACAGATTGCCAAAGAGTTGTGCTTGAAGTGGGGAAAGGGGTACTTATACTAGGAACAGCCCTCCTAGCTTAGGTGTGAAGCCAGCACGAAAATGAGGCTCAAATTCGTGGTAACTTGGGTGGATGGGAAGCAGAAGTGTGGAGCCTCGCGCAGCAATAAATGTCTTGACAGCTCAGCATTGGAAATCACATATCTTTTGACTTGGGTCTTCAAAAGGTGCACGGTTTCTTTTGCTGCAAAATAGATTTGATTTCCTGTCCAATGTGTCCCTCCAAACGTGTTACACACGTTCATGTTCATGTGTCATGGCCCAGCAAGATCAGCGACGAAAACTGGAGCTGCACTTGCGATGTATTTTTGACTGGAACAGCTTGCTGGATTCCATGGTGTAATCCTCCAACTCCTTCTCGTCCCACTGGGCCCATGGGGTGTAAGGTGAGGTCCTCAAGCAATGCACGCCGTTGATGAAGTCTTGTTCGTTGCACTTTTCTCCATAGGCTTGAATTATCTCCATAGGTAGAAACCTGAGTAAAAGCAACACACAAGATTTAGGCAGTATATAGTTCTCATTCATATCAATATAAGAATCAGCTAGAAGCGCATTCACCTCTTGTTGTATATGTTTAGCACGGCTCCTTGTCATGGGACCCAAGTATGTCTTCTTTGGAGAGGTTTCACCTTGTATTTTTGTAGCTTCATCTTGTGAACATGATGATGCATGAGATGAACCAGGGATGTCCTCATCATCCTCCCCCTCTTCAAAAGGAGTCGTCCTCGACTCTTGATCTTCTTGATGAATGCATGGAGACAAATCTGCTACGTTAAATGTTGGACTAACAGAATAGTCTTTAGGGAGGTCGATCTTGTAAGCATTATCATTTATCTTTGCCAACACTTTGAATGGTCCATCTCCACGAGGCAGGAGCTTTGATTTGCGTCGTTCAGGGAATCGATCTTTGCGTAAATGTATCCAAACCAGATCACCGGGCTCAAAAGTCACCTTCTTGCGGTTCTTGTTTGCCTTAGCGGCATAATACTTGGATTTCTTCTCAATCTCTTCTCTTGTCTTCTCATGAATTTTCTTCACATATGCAGCACGCTTGGAAGCATCCATGTTAATTCTCTCTTGTAAGGGAAGTGGCAGCAAGTCAATTGGGGCAAGTGGTTTGAATCCATAGACCACTTCAAATGGACACATGCTTGTGGTCGAGTGAATAGCTCTGTTATAGGCGAACTCCACATGCGGCAAACACTCTTCCCACTCCTTTAAGTTCTTCTTGATCATTGTCCGTAGCAAAGCTGAAAGTGTACGGTTCACCACTTCTGTTTGGCCATCAGTTTGTGGGTGGCATGTTGTTGAAAACAGCAGCTTGGTTCCTAGCTTTGCCCACAATGTCTTCCAAAAATAGCTCATGAACTTGACATCCCGGTCTGATACGATGGTCCTCGGCATGCCGTGCAAACGTACAACTTCCCTGAAAAACAAATCAGCAACATGTGAAGCATCGTCGTTCTTATGGCATGGAATGAAGTGTGCCATCTTTGAGAACCTATCTACAACAACAAAAACAGAATCCCTCCCCCTCTTTGTTCTAGGTAATCCCAAAACAAAATCCATGCTAATATCTTCCCATGGAGCATGCGGAACAGGTAGGGGAGTATATAAACCATATGGGTTCAGTTTAGACTTAGCTTTGTGACATGTGATGCATCGCTGCACAAATTTCTCAACGTCCTTCCTCATCTTTGGCCAATAGAAGTGATCAGCCAGCAGCTCATACGTCTTCTCACGTCCAAAGTGTCCCATTAATCCACCTGCATGTGATTCCTGCAACAACAAGGGTCGAACCGACGAATCTGGAACACACAATTTGTTAGTCCTGAAAAGAAAACCATCATGCACATGGTATTTTTCCCATCCTTTCCCATCTTTGCATTTTTCATATGGCTCCATAAAGACATGATCAGTACTATACAATTCTTTTAAACTCTCAAGTCCTGGTACTTTTACTTCCAATTGATTCAGTAGAACATGTCTACGAGACAAAGCATCAGCTACCATATTTTCTTTGCCTTTCTTGTACTTTACAACATATGGGAAAGTTTCAATGAATTCTACCCATTTAGCATGTCTTCTATTCAATTTAGCTTGTCCTTTCAAATGCTTCAAAGCCTCATGATCAGAATGTACAACAAATTCCTTAGGCCATAAATAGTGCTGCCATGTTTCAAGCGCTCTAACCAAAGCATATAGTTCTTCTACTCTTAGCACATCCAAAACTTGTTTGATATGTTCTATATGTTCGTCTATGGATTTACTGTAGATTAAGATGTCATCAAAGTACACAACAACAAACTTTCCAATGTAAGCTCTCAAAACATGATTCATTAATCGCATGAAGGTACTGGGTGCATTGGTTAATCCAAAAGGCATGACTAACCACTCATACAAACCAAATTTTGTTTTGAAAGCTGTTTTCCATTCATCACCTTCTCTCATTCTAATCTGATGGTACCCACTTCTCAAATCAATTTTAGAGAACACAACAGAACCACTCAATTCATCTAACATATCATCTAACCTAGGAATAGGATGACGATACCTAACAGTTATATTATTGATGGCCCTACAATCAACACACATGCGCCAAGTACCATCCTTCTTAGGCACTAAAATTACAGGAACAGCACAAGGACTTAAACTTTCACGCACATAGCCTTTTCCTAAAAGCTCTCGTACTTGCCTTTGTATCTCCTTTGTTTCTTCAGGGTTGGCGCGGTAGGCGGGTCGATTGGGAAGTGATGCTCCTGGAATGAGGTCAATTTGATGTTCTATGCCACGCAATGGAGGTAGACCAGCGGGTATATCCTCCGGAAAGACATCTTTAAAATCCTGCAAGAGATCACGAACAGCTCTAGGAAGACAAGTTAAGTCATTAGCAAAAATCACGTCATCCTTGTACACGAGTACAACGACAACTTGATCTGGGTTTTGCCTCACGTCTCTCATTTCTGATTTTGTGGCTAACATGACTAAGTTCTCTCCCTCTCTTTTATTTTTACCTCTCATATTTGGCTTGTGGCACTCACTCGCTGTTTTGTGGATGTCTCTCGAATTCTTTTTCTCTCCCTCTTTCCCACTTACAAATTTTACTTCAGAAACTTTTTGTACATGCTCAGCCATGATTTGTTGTGGTGTCATTGGTCGAAGCACCAAATCTTTTCCTTTCCACTTGATGGTGTACTGGTTGGTTCTACCACAATGTTGAGCTGAAAGATCATATTGCCACGGCCTTCCCAACAGCAAGTGACACACTTTCATGGGCACAACGTCACACTCAACAGTGTCAATATAATCACCAATCTTGAATTGGACCTTCACCATATGTGTGATTTTCAGTTCACCACAATCACTCAACCATTGAACATGATATGGGTGGGGGTGTTGGAGCATTTTCAATCCAAGTTTCTCACACATGTCTATACTAGCAAGATTGTGGCAACTCCCACCATCAATAATAACCTTGCATACCTTGTCATGAACTTTAGCTCTTGTTTGGAACAGATTGTGCCGCTGTCCAATGTCATCCTCTTTAATCTGCACACTCAAAACTTTTGTGACAACAAGAGAGGTTCCTTCTTCAAAATCACAAAACTTCTGTTCATTTTCTTGTGTAGCATCATCGTCCTCATCTTCTTCAAGTTCACTACAGGAATCATATTCTCCATTCTCCATGATCAGCATAGCACGCTTATTGGGGCATTCCTTCCTCATGTGACCACGACCACCACATGTAAAGCACTCAATTTTGCTGCTTTTCCCACTTGATCCCATTGAAGATGCGGCTGATGCAGCAGGTTTACTTCTCTCCTTTTGGGCTGATGTTTCACTCCTAATAGGGGCTGCACGCACATTGGAATGGCTACCACTACCAGAATTTTCCATTATACCTTTCCCAACATTGAATTGGGGTACAAACTTGCTCCCACTTGATGTAGCTCTAGCTGAAAATGGCATAGTCCTATTTGGCCTTGAGTCTTCTTGCAGTTGTCTTTCAGCCTTGGAAGCTAGATGCACCAACTCCACCACATTGCGATATGGCTGCAAATCAACAACTCGCTTCACATTTGAATTCAGCCCAAACAGAAACCTTGACATGGATTGCTCTTCATCTTCATGTATATTGGCTCTTATCATTGACTTCTCCATCTCCTTATGATACTCTTCAACGGTCATTTTTCCTTGCCTCAAATTCTGGAGCTTGTCAAAGATGTCACGCTTATAATGCTTTGGGATGAATCTGGCCCTCATTTCTCTTTTCATTTCAGCCCATGTAGCTACAGCAGGTTCTCCCTCTTCTTCTCGCTGGTTTTGAACTTGCTCCCACCAGATTAGAGCATAGTCTTCAAATTCAAGAGAGGCCATTGCTAATTTCTTCTGTTCGGAATAGTTGTGCATGCGAAAAATCTTGTCAACTTTTAATTCCCATGTGAGGTATGTTTCTGGATCAGATCCACCATCAAACTTAGGCATGGTAAATTTAAGTTTACCAAACCTCTCCTCCTCGTGCCGCAAACGACCATAGTTGCCTTGGCGACGAAATCTGCCATCTCGGTGCTGCTCATAATTATCTTCCTCAAATTCTTCTTCGCTGTCTTCATCGTGTAAATTGGCCCTCCGGTGGCCGCCTCCACGACCAGCAGCATATTCATCACGACCACGACCAGCAGCACCTACACCACGACCACGACCAGCAGCACCAACATTTCCTCTCCCGGGAGCTCCATGTACACTTGCATCTTCAGGACCTTGACGTAGCTCTCGCACAATATCAGCAACAAGATCAGCCCTCATTGCTTCAATATTTTGGGTGAGCTGCTCATTCACATTGCCCATAAGTTGTTGCAAATCTTGTGACAACTTGTCTTGCTTCTCTTCAATTGGGTCAAGACTGTTTTTGAACTCTCGACGGAGATGATCACGCAAGGCATTGAAGTGAAACCGGGTGATGGGTTCATTGAGATGCCCATTACCTTCAACCTCGTACGTGTCTCCGGTACCTGCCATGATTAGTTGTGCAAAGTTCTATACTACAGCACGGAATATGTGTGTGACATCTCGATCTCACCTTCACTTACCAACCGAAGCTCGTGTAACTTCCAAGTGAGAGCAGAACATGCTCAACTGTGGTGCCGGTGGTTGGTATAGAGAGAGATAATTAAGCGAATACAAGTCTAGGGTTGCACATGCAGGGGCTGTTTTGTGGAGCTTTGGGTGGGGGTATATATGTGGAAACAGCACACTAATCTGCAGTCTAGTTCTTGTTAAACCAAGTAATCATCCACACAAGATTCGAATGCCTTAGTTGCTGAATAGGATATAAGTGTAGAACAAGAACACTCAGCAATGAATCAGATTTGCTGCAACAGGAATTTTTGGATGATACACACTTGACTACTGTTTCAGCTCACACCACACAAACAAGGATTTCTCAAGATATAAGTGAAGATCAGTCCCAGATTTTCTCTTCTTTCTTTCTTTCTTTTTTTTTTTTTTTTTTTTTTTTTTGGGACGGAAATGAACACAAATGGAGAACGCAGATGGGGAAAAACTCAGCAACTAAAACAAAAAAATCTAATGGACAAGAACCTGATAAAACTCACCAAACCAACAGATCTAAGACTGAAAAAGGCTATAGGTAAAGGGAAATATTTTTGTGGGGCTTTTTCTGGACTGTAGGAATGAAAACAACTAAAACTAAACTAGGGATACAAGATCCTACCGTGTCAACCGAGGCTCTGATACCAAGATGATGCGGGGTGCCCGATCTTCACGGAGGATCTGCTTGATGATCGAAACAACGCCACCTGAAGGGTACGAAGGAAACCCTCGATCCCAGCCAACAACGTTGTCGGGTAATGGAGAAGTAGTGCAACCTGACAAAACCGAAGCTAACTATTGCAATGCAACAACCAGCAACAAGTATTCGCCCAACCACACTCTCAGTTTTCCAATCCACACAACCACGCACGAAGTTGGAAGCACGAACTGGCCGCCGCCTCAACGGCTGCTGTTGTAAATCACAAAGTGAGTTTACCCTCTCACAAGGCAAGTTTACAAGAGCTAAGGAGGAAGTGAACTCTCAAACAATATTCTGGTTGCACTTAGCTAACCTATGCTGAAAACAGATTGCCAAAGAGTTGTGCTTGAAGTGGGGAAAGGGGTACTTATACTAGGAACAGCCCTCCTAGCTTAGGTGTGAAGCCAGCACGAAAATGAGGCTCAAATTCGTGGTAACTTGGGTGGATGGGAAGCAGAAGTGTGGAGCCTCGCGCAGCAATAAATGTCTTGACAGCTCAGCATTGGAAATCACATATCTTTTGACTTGGGTCTTCAAAAGGTGCACGGTTTCTTTTGCTGCAAAATAGATTTGATTTCCTGTCCAATGTGTCCCTCCAAACGTGTTACACACGTTCATGTTCATGTGTCATGGCCCAGCAAGATCAGCGACGAAAACTGGAGCTGCACTTGCGATGTATTTTTGACTGGAACAGCTTGCTGGATTCCATGGTGTAATCCTCCAACTCCTTCTCGTCCCACTGGGCCCATGGGGTGTAAGGTGAGGTCCTCAAGCAATGCACGCCGTTGATGAAGTCTTGTTCGTTGCACTTTTCTCCATAGGCTTGAATTATCTCCATAGGTAGAAACCTGAGTAAAAGCAACACACAAGATTTAGGCAGTATATAGTTCTCATTCATATCAATATAAGAATCAGCTAGAAGCGCATTCACCTCTTGTTGTATATGTTTAGCACGGCTCCTTGTCATGGGACCCAAGTATGTCTTCTTTGGAGAGGTTTCACCTTGTATTTTTGTAGCTTCATCTTGTGAACATGATGATGCATGAGATGAACCAGGGATGTCCTCATCACTCCTAGATGGCTAGTAGGGGTCTACGGGGGTCCAGATGGCTACGATTGTCGCACGTGCTTTAGGCTGACCTAAAAGTGCAACTGATACTCCTAGATGGCTGGGTGGGGTGCAATGTGTCAGTTGACGTAAGGAGGGTCCGTATACTCCTAGATGGCTAGGAGGGGTCCATGGTGGTCCAGATGGCTATGATTCTCGCACGTGCTTTAGGATGACCTACAAGTACTACTGATACTCCTATATGGCTGGGAGGGGTGCAACGGGTCAGATGACGTAAGGAGGGTCGGTATACTCCTAGATGGCTAGGAGGGTCCACGGGGGTCCAGATGGCTACGATTGTCGCACGTGCTTCAGGATGACCTAAAAGTGCAACTGATACTCGTAGTTGGCTGGGAGGGGTGCAATGGGTCAGATAACGCAAGGAGGGTCCGTATAGTCCTAGATGGCTACGAGGGGTCCACGGGGGTCGAGATGGCTACGATTCTCGCACGTGCTTAAGGATGACCTGAAAGTGCAACTGATACTCCAAGATGGCTGGGAGGGGTGCAATGGGTCAGATGACGTAAGGAGGGTCCGTATACTCATAGATGGATAGGAGGGGTCCACGGGGGTCCAGATGGATACGATTGTCGCAAGTGTTTTCGGATGACCTAAAAGTGCTACTGATACTCCTTGATGGTTCGGAGGGGTGAAATGGATCAGATGACGTAAGGAGGGTCCGTATACTCCTAGTTTGCTAGGAGGGGTCCACGGGGGTCCAGATAGCTTCGGTTGTCACAAGGGCTTTACGATGACCTAAAAGTGCTACTGATACTCCTTGATGGCTGGGAGGGGTGCAATGGGTCTGATGATGTAAGGAGAGTCTGTATAGTCCTAGATGGTCCGTATAGTCCTAGATGGCTAGGAGGGGTCCATGGGGGTCTAGATGGCTATGATTGTCGCAAGTGCTTTGGGATGACCGAAAAGTGCTACTGATACTCCTAGATGGCTTGGAGGGGTGAAATGGGTCAGATGACGTAAGGAGGGTCCGTATACTCCTAGATGGCTAGGAGGGGTCCACGGGGGTCCAGATGGCTATGATTATCGCACGTGCTTTAGGATGACCTGAAAGTACTACTGATACTCCTATATGGCTGGGAGGGGTGCAACGGGTCAGATGACGTAAGGAGGGTCCGTATACTCCTAGATGGCTAGGAGGGGTCCACGGGGGTCCAAATGGCTACGATTGTCACACGTGCTTTAGGATGACCTAAAAGTGCAACTGATACTCGTAGTTGGCTGGAGGGGTGCAATGGGTCAGATGACGTAAGGAGGGTCCGTATAGTCCTAGATGGCTACGAGAGGTCCACGGGGGTCCAGATGGCTACGATTCTCGCACGTGCTTTAGGATGACCTAAAAGTGCAACTGATACTCCAAGATGGCTGGGAGGGGTGCAATGGGTCAAATGACGTAAGGATGGTCCGTATACTCCTATATGGATAGGAGGGGTCCACGAGGGTCCAGATGGCTACGATTGTCGCAAGTGTTTTCGGATGACCTAAAAGTGCTACTGATACTCCTTGATGGTTGGGAGGGGTGAAATTGGTCAGATGATGTAAGGAGGGTTCGTATACTCCTTGTTTGCTAGGAGAGGTCCACGGGGGTCTTGATAGCTACAATTGTCGCAAGTGCTTTAGGATGACCTAAAAGTGCTACTGATACTCCTAGATGGCTGGTAGGGGAACAAAGGGTCTGATGATGAAAGGAGGGTCCGTATAGTCCTAGATGGTCTGTATACTCCTAGTTTGCTAGGAGGGGTCAACGGGGGTCCAGATGGTTACGATTGTCGCACGTGGTTTAGGATGACCTAAAAGTGCAACTGATACTCCTAGTTGGCTGGGAGGGGTGCAATGGGTCAGATGACGTAAGGAGGGTCCGTATAGTGCTAGATGGCTACGAGGGGTCCACGGGGGTCCAGATGGCTACGATTCTCGCACGAGCTTTAGGATGACCTGAAAGTACTATTGATACTCCTATATGGCTGGGGGGGGGGGTGCAACGGGTCAGATGACTTAAGGAGGGTCCGTATACTCCTAGATGGCTAGGAGGGGTCCACTGGGGTCCAGATGGCTACTATTGTCACACGTGCTTTAGGAAGACCTAAAAGTGCAACTGATACTCCTAGATGGCTGGGAGGCGTGCAATGGGTCAGATGCCGTAGGGAGGGTCCGTATAGTCCTAGATGGCTAGGAGGGGTCCACAAGGGTCCAGATGGCTACGATTCTCGCATGTGCTTTAGGATGACCCTAAAAGTGTAACTGATACTCCTAGATGGCTGGGAGGGGTGAAATGGGTCAGATGACGTAGGGAGGGTCCATATACTCCTAGATGGCTAGGAGGGGTCCACGGGGGTCCAGATGGCTATGATTGCCGCACGTGCTTTACGCTGATCTAAAAGTGTAACTGATACACCTAGATGGCTGGGTGGGTTGCAATGGGTCAGATGACGTAAGGAGGGTCCGTATAGAACTACATGGCTAGGAGGGATCCACGGGGGTACAGATGGCAACGATTGTCGCACGTGCTTTAGGTTGACCTAAAAGTGCAACCGATACTCCTAGATGGCATGGAGGGTTGCAATGGGTCAGATGACGTAAGGAGGGTTCGTATACTCCTAGATGGCTAGGAGGGGTCCACGGGGGTCCAGATGGCTATGATTGTCGCACGTGCTTGAGGATGACCTAAAAGTGCAACTGATACTCGTAGTTGGCTGGGAGGGGTGCAATGGGTCAGATGACGTAAGGAGGGTCCGTATAGTCCTAGATGGCTACGAGGGGTCCACGGGGGTCCAGATGGCTACGATTCTCGCACGTGCTTTAGGATGACCTAAAAGTGCAACTGATACTCAAAGATAGCTTGGAGAGGTGCAATGGGTGAGATGACGTAAGGAGGGTCTGTATACTCCTAGATGGATAGGAGGGGTCCACGGGGGTCCAGATGGCTAAGATTGTCGCAAGTGTTTTCGGATGACCTAAAAGTGCTACTGATACTCCTTGATGGTTGGGAGGGGTGCAATGGGTCAGATGACGTAAGGAGGGTCCGTATACTCCTAGTTTGCTAGGAGACGTCCACGGGGGTCCATAGGAGAAGTGCTTTAGGATGACCTAAAAGTGCTACTGATACTCCTAGATGGCTGGGAGGGGAACAAAGGGTCTGATGATGTAAGGAGGGTCCGTATAGTCCTAGATGGTCCGTATAGTCCTAGATGGCTAGGAGGTGTCCACGGGGGTCCAGATGGCTACGATTGTCGCACGTGCTTTAGGAAGACCTAAAAGTGCAACTGATACTCCTAGATGGCTTGGAGGCGTGCAATGGGTCAAATGCCGTAGGGAGGGTCTGTATAGTCCTTGATGGCTAGGAGGGGTCCAAAGGGTCCAGATGGATATGATTCTCGCACGTGCTTTAGGATGACCTAAAAGTGCAACTGATACTCCTAGATGCCTGGGAGGCGTGCAAATTATCAGATGACGTAAGGAGTGTCCGTATAGTCCTAGATGGTTAGGAGCGGTCCACGGGGGTCCAGATAGCTACAATTGTCCCACGTGATTTAGGATGACCTAAAAGTGCAACTGATGCTCCTAGATGGCTAGGAGGGGTGCAACGGGTCAGATGACGTAAGGAGGGTCCGTATACTCCTAGTTGGCTAGGAGGGGTCCACGGGGGTCCATATAGCTACGATTGTCGCAAGTGCTTTAGGATGACCTAAAAGTGCCACTGATACTCCTAGATAGTTGGGAGGGGTGCAATGGGTCAGATGACGTAAGGAGGGTCCGTATAGTCCTAGATGGCTAGGAGGGGTCCACGGGGGTCCAGATGGCTATGACTCTCGCACGTGCTTTAGGATGACCTAAAAGTGCAACTGATACTCCTAGATGGCTGGGAGGGGTGCAATGGGTAAGATTATGTAGGGAGGGTTCTTATAGTCCTAGATGGCTAAGAGGGGTCCACGGGGGTCCAGATGGCTGCGATTCTCGCACGTGCTTTAGTATGACCTAAAAGTGCAACTGATACTCCAAGATGGCTGGGAGGGGTGCAATGGGTCAGACGACTTAAGGAGGGTCCATGTACTCCTAGATGGCTAGGAGGGGTCCACGAGGGTGCAGATGGCTACGATTGTCGCAAGGGTTTTAGGATGACCTTAAGGTGCTACTGATACTCCTAAATGGTTGGGAGGGGTGAAATGGGTCAGATGACGTAAGGAGGGTCCGTATACTCCTAGTTTGCTAGGAGGGGTCCACGAGAGTCCAGATAGCTAGGATTGTCGCAAGTGCTTTAGGATGACCTAAAAGAGCTACTGATACTCCTAGATGGCTGGGAGGGGTGCAATGGGTCAGATGTCGTAAGGAGGGTCGGTATACTCTTTGTTGGCTAGGAGAGGTCTACGGGGTCCAGATAGCTATGATATTCGCACGTGCTTTAGGATAACCTAAAAGTGCTACTGATACTCCTAGATGGCTAGGAGGGGTGAAATCGGTCAGATGACGTAAGGAGGGCCCTTATACTCCGAGATGGCTACGATCATCATAGTGCTTTCGGATGACCTAAAAGTGCTAGTGATACTTCTAGATGGCTGGGAGGGGTGCACGGGGGTCCAGATGGCTACGATTGTCGCAAGTGCTTTAGTATGACCTAAAAGTGCTACTGATACTCCTAGATGGCTGGGAGGGGTTCAATGGATCAAATTATGTAAGTAGGGTCCACAAGTCCTAGATGGCTTGGAGGGGTCCACGGGGGTCCAGATGGCTACAATTGTCGCAAGTGCTTTAATATGACCTAAAAGTGCTACTAATACTCCAAGATGGCTGCGAGGGGTATAATGGGTCAGATGACGTAAGGAGGGTCCGCATAGTCCTAAATGGCTAGGAGGGGTCCACGGGGGTCCAGATGGCTACAATTGTCGCACGTGCTTTCTGATGTCCTAAAATTGTTACTGATACTCCTAGATGGCTGGGAGTGGTGCAATGGGTCAGACGACATAAGGAGGATCCGTATAATCCAAGATGGCTAGGAGGGGTCCACGGGGGTCTAGATGGCAATGATTGTCACACGTGTTTTAAGATGACCTAAAAGTCCTAGATGGCTGGGAGGGGTGCAATTGGATAGATGACGTAAGGAGGGTTCATATACTCCTAGATGGTTAGGAGGGGTCCACGGGGGTCCAGATGGCTACGATCGTCGCAAGTGTTTTAGGATGACCTAAAAGTGCTACTGATACACCTAGATGGCTCGGAGGGGTGCAATGGGTCAGATGACGTAAGGAGGGTTGGTATACTCCTAGATGGTTAGAATTGGTCCTCGGGGGTCTAGATGGCTACGATCGTCGCAAGTGCTTTAGGATGACCTAAAAGTGCTACTTATACTCCAAGATGGCTGAGAGGGGTGAAATCAGTCAGATGATGTAAGGAGGATCCGCATTCTCCTTGATGGCTACAATCGTCGCACGTGCTTTCGTATGACCTAAAAGTGATATTGATACTTCTAGATGGCAGGGAGGGTGCAATGGGTCAGATGACGTAAGGAGGGTTCGTATACTCCTAGATGGTTAGGAGGAGTCCACGGGAGTCCAAATGGCTACAATCGTCGTAAGTGCTTTAGGATGACCTAAAAGTGCTACTGATACTACTAGATGGTTGGGAGGGGTGCAATGGGTCAGATGATGTAAGCATGGTTCGTGTACTCCTATCTGGCTAGGAGGGGTCCACGGGGGTTCAGTTGGCTATGATTATCGCACATGCTTTAGGATAACTGAAAAGTACTACTGATACTCCTAGATGGCTGGGAAGGGTGAAGCCGGTCAGATGACTTATGGAGGGTCTGTATACTCCTAGATGGCTACGATCATCGCACGTGCTTTCGGATGACCTAAAAGTGCTACTGATACTCCTAGATGGCTGGGAGGGGTGCAATGGGTCAGATGACGTAAGGTGTGTCCGTAAAGTCCTAGCCGGCTTGGAGGGTTCCACGGAAGTCCATATGGTTTCGATTGTTGCATGTGCTTTCAGATGACCTAAAAGTGCTACTGATACTTCTTAATGGCTGGGAGGGGTGCAATAGGTCAGATGACGTAAGGAGGGTCGTATACTTCAAGATGGTTAGGAGGGATCCACGAGGGTCCAGATGGCTACGATCGTCGCAAGTGCTTTAGGATGACCTAAAAGTGCTACTGATACTCCAAGATGGCTGGGAGGAGTGCAATGGGTCAGATGACGTAAGGAGGATTCGTATACTCCTATCTGGCTAGGAGGGGTCCCTGGGGATCTAGATAGCATTGATTATCGCATGTGCTTTAGGATAACCTAAAAGTGCTAATGATACTCCTAGATGGCTTGGAGGGGTGAAGTATCTGACCTAAGGAGGGTCCGTATACTCCTAGATGGCTACGATCGTCGCACGTGCTTTCGGATGACCTAAAAGTGCTATTGATTCGACTAGATGGCTGGGAGGGGTGCAATGGGTCAGATGTTGTAAGGAGGGTCGGTATACTCCTTGTTGGCTAGGAGAAGGTCCACGGGGGTCCAGATAGCTATGATTGTCGCACGTGCTTTAGGATAACCTAAAAGTGCTACTGATACTCCTAGATGGCTAGGAGGGGTGAAATCGGTCAGATGACGTAAGGAGGGCCCTTATACTCCTAGATGGCTACGATTATCGCAAGTGCTTTAGTATGACCTAAAAGTGCTACTGATACTCCTACATGGCTGGGAGGGGTGCAATGGATCAAATGACGTAAGGAGGGTCCACAAGTCCTAGATGGCTTGGAGGGGTCCTCGGGGGTCCCGATGGCTACAATGGTCGCAAGTGCTTTAGTATGACCTAAAAGTGCTACTGATACTCCAAGATGGCTGCAACGGGTGCAATGGGTCAGATGACGTAAGGAGGGTCCGTATTGTCCTAGATGGCTTGGAGGGTTCCACGGGGGTCCATATGGCTACGATTGTCGCATGTGCTTTCGGATGACCTAAAAGTGCTACTGATACTTCTAGATGGCTGGGAGGGGTGCAATGGGTCGGATGACGTAAGGAGAGTTCGTATTCTCCTAGATGGTTAGGAGGGATCCACAAGGGTCTAGATGTTACGAGCATCGCAAGTGCTTTAGGATGACCTAAAATTGCTACTGATACTCCTAGATGGCTAGGAGAAGTGCAATGGGTCAGATGACGTAAGGAGGGTCCGTATACTCCTACCTGGTTAGGAGGGGTCCCTGGGGGTCTAGACAGCCATGATTATCGCACGTGCTTTAGGATAACCTAAAAGTGCTAATGATACTCCTAGATGGCTTGGAGGGGTGAGGTATCTGACCTAAGGAGGGTCCGTATACTCCTTGATGGCTAGGATCGTCGCACGTGCTTTCAGATGACCTTAAAGTGCTACTAATACGACCAGATGGCTGGGAGGGGTGCAATGGGCAGATGTCGCAAGGAGAGGTCCACAGGGGTCCAGATAGCTATGATTGTCGCACGTGCTTTAGGATAACCTAAAAGTGCTACTGTTACTCCGAGATGGCTAGGAGGGGCGTAATCGGTCAGATGACGTAAGGAGGGCCCTTATACTCCTAGATGGCTACGATCATCTCACGTGCTTTTGGATGACCTAAATGTGCTACTCATACTTCTAGATGGCTGGGAGGGGTGCAATAAGTCAGATGACGTAAGGAGGGTATATAAGTCCTAGATGGCTTGGAGGGGTCCACGGGGGTCCAGATGGCTACGATTGTCGCAAGTGCTTTAGTATCACCTACAAGTGCTACTGATACTCCTAGATGGCTCGGACGGGTGCAATGGATCAAATGACGTAAGGAGGGTCCACAAGTCCTAGATGGCTTGGAGGGGTCCACGGGGGTCCAGATAGCTACAGCTTCGATTGTCGCAAGTGCTTTTGTCTGACCTAAAAGTGCTACTGGTACTCCAAGATGGCTGCGAGTGGTGCAATGGGTCAGATGATGTAAGGAGTGTCCGTATAGTCCTAAATATCTAGGGGGGGGGTCCACGGGGGTCCAGATGGCTACGATTGTCGCACGTGCTTTCTGATGTCCTAAAAGTGCTACTGATTCTCCTAGATGGCTGGGAGTGGTGCAATGGGTCAGATGACCGTATAATCCTAGATGGCTAGGAGGGGTCCACGGGGGTACAGAAGGCTATGATTGTCGCACATGTTTTAGGATGACCTAAAAGTCCTAGATGGCTGGGAGGGGTGCAATGGGATAGATGACGTAAGGAGGGTTCATATACTCCTAGATGGTTAGGAGGGGTCCACGGGGTTCCAGATGGCCACGATCGTCGCAAGTGTTTTAGGATGACCTAAAAGTGCTACTGATACACCTAGATGGCTCGGAGGGGTGCACTGGGTCAGATGACGTAAGGAGGGTTCGTATACTCTTAGATGGTTAGGATTGGTCCACGGGGGTCCAGATGGCTACGATCGTCGCAAGTGCTTTAGTTTGACCAAAAAGTGCTACTGATAATCCTAGATGGCTGGGAGGGGTGAAATCGGTCAGATGATGTAAGGAGGGTCCGCATTCTCCTTGATGGCTACAATCGTCGCACGTGCTTTCGGATGATATAAAAGTGCTACTGATACTCGTAGATGGCAGGGAGGGGTGCAATGGGTCAGATTACATAAGGAGGGTTCGTATACTCCTACACGGTTAGGAGGGGTCCACGGGAGTCCTAATGGCTACGATTGTCGCAAGTGCTTTAGGATGACCTAAAAGTGCTACTGATACTACTAGATGGTTGGGAGGGGTGCAATGGGTCAGATGATGTAAACAGGGTCCGTATACTCCTAGCTGGTTAGGAGGGCTCTACGGAGGTCCAGTTAGCAATGATTATCGCACGTGCTTTAGGATAACTGAAAAGTGCTACTGATACTCCTAAATGGCTGGGAGGGGATAAGTCGGTCATATGACATATGGGGGGGGTCCATATACTCCTAGATGGCTACGATCGTTTCACGTGCTTTCGGATGACCTAAAAGTGCTACTAATACTTCTAGATGGCTGGGAGGGGTGCAATGGGTCAGATGACGTAAGGAGGGTTCGTATACTCCTAGATGGCTAGGAGGGGTCCCTGGGGTCTAGATTGCCATGATTATTGCACTTGCTTAAGGATAACCTAAAAGTGCTAATGATACTCCTAGATGGCTTGGAGGGGTGAAGTATCTGACCTAAGGAGGGTCCGTATACTCCTAGATGGCTACGATCGTCGCACGTGCTTTTGGATGACCTAAAAGTGCTCTTGATATGACAAGATGGCTGGGAGGGGTGCAATGGGTCAGATGTCGCAAGGAGGGTCTGTAAGTCCTATATGGCTGGGAGGGTTCCACGGGGGTCCATTTGGCTACGATTAACGCATGTGCTTTCGGTTGATCTAAAAGTGCTACTGATACTCGTAGATGGCTGGAAGGGTTGAAATGGGTCAGATGACGGAAGGAGGGTTCGTATAGTCCTAGATGGCTAGGAGGGGTCCACGGGATCCAGAAGGCTACGATTGTCGCACGTGTATTAGGATGACCTAAAAGTGCTACTGATACTCCTAGATGGCTGGGATGGATGCACTAGGTCAGATGATGTAAACAGGGTCCGTATACTCTTAGCTGGCTAGGAGGGGTCCACGGGGGTCCAGTTAGCTATGATTATCGCACGTGCTTTAGGATAACTGAAAAGTGCTACTCATACTCCTTAATGGCTGGGAGGGGTGAAGTCGGTCCATATACTCCTAGATGGCTACGATCGTCTCACGTGCTTTCGGATGACCTAAAAGTGCTAATGATACTCCTAGATGGCTGGGAGGAGTGCAATGGGTCAGATGACGTAAGGAGGGTCCATAAAGTCCTAGATGGCTTGGAGGATTCCACGGGGGTCCTAGATTATCGCAAGTGATTTAGGATGACCTAAAAGTGCTACTAATACTTGTAGATGGCTGGGAGGGGTGCAGTGGGTTAGATAACGTAAGGAGGGTTCGTATACTCCTAGATGGTTAGGAGGGATCCACGAGGATCCAGATGGCTACGACCGTCGCACGTGCTTTAGGATGACCTAAAAGTGCTACTGATAATCCTAGATGGCTGGGAGGGGTGCAATGGGTCAGATGATGTAAGGTGTGTCCGTAAAGTCCTAGATGGCTTGGAGGGTTCCACGGGGGTCCATATGGCTACGATCGTCACATGTGCTTTCAAATGACCTAAAAGTGCTTCTGATACTTCTAGATGGCTGGGAGGGGTTCAATGGGTCAGATGACGTAAGGAGGGTTCGTATACTTCTAGATGGTTAGGAGGGATCCACGAGGGTCCAGATGGCTACGATCGTCGCAAGTGCTTTAGATGACCTAAAAGTGCAACACATACTCCTAGATAGGTGGGAGGGGTGCAATGGGTCAGATGACGTAAGAAGGGTCTGTATAGTCCTAGATGGCTAGGAGGGGTCCACGGGGTTCCAGATGGCTACGATTGTCATAAGTGCTTTTGTTTGACCTAAAAGTGCAACTTATACTCCTACATGGCTGGGAGGGGTGAAATAGGTCTGTTGACGTAAGGAGGGTCTGTATAATCCTAGATGGCAAGGAGGCGTCCATGGGGGTCCAGTTGGCTAAGATTGTCGCACGTGCTTTTGGATGACCTAAAAGTGCCACTGATACTCCTAGATGGCTGGGAGGGGTGAAACGGGTCAGATGACAGAAGGAGGGTCCGTATTGCCCTAGATAGCTAGGAGGGGTCCACGGGATCCAGATGGCTACGATTGTCGCACGTGCTGTAGGATGACTTAAAAGTGCAACTGATACTCCTAGATGGCTGGGAGAGGTGCAATAGGTATGATGACGTAAGGAGGTGCTAGATGGCTAGGAGGGCTCCACGAGGGTCCAGATGGCAACGATTTTCGCACGTGCTTTAGGACGAACTAAAAGTGCTACTGATACTCCTAGATGGCTGTGAGGGGTGCAATGGGTCAGATGACGTAAGAAGTGTCCGTATACTCTTAGATGGCTAGGAGGGGTCCACGGGGGTCCAGATAGTTACGATTGTCGCAAGTGCTTTAGGATGACCTAAAAATGCTACTGCTACTCCTAGATGGCTGGGAGGGGTGCAATGGGTCAGATGACGTAAGAAGTGTCCGTATACTCCTAAATGGCTAGGAGGGGTCCACGGGGGTCCAGATAGCTACGATTGTCCCATGTGCTTTAGGATGACTTAAAAGTGCCACTGATACTCCTAAATGGCTGGGAGGGGTGCAATGTGTTAGATGACGTCAGGAGGGTCTGTATAGTCCTAGATGGCAAGGAGGGGTCCACGGGGGTCTAGTTGTGATGAGGATATATCGGTGGATTATGATGATTATCCATGCTTAAAATGGAAGGAAATACTAAATATGATCGATGATAATTATAAGGTGAACTCATTCCTTGTTGGATATGATCCCATGAATTATAAGAATGTTATACTGACTAAGTTATTATGTTTATGTATCATTAGGTTTGAGTTAATGGAGATAATGGCGAATGGAGAAGAAGATTATGCACAAGCAATGGAGGCTGACATGAAGGTGGCTAGCACGAGGGAGGCGAGGGAGGAAGTGGAGCCATCGCGCAAAGAAGGGATGCTGCAAACAAAGAAAGATCCTTTCCAATTCGGATTCAAGATTTGTTCAGATTTAGTTCGGACTGACAGAAGTTCTGAATTTGAAACGGACGTGGATTCTTTATACAGACTCCAAAGCACAATCTGAAAAGGCAATTTAAAGGGCTTTCCTATGGGTCCGGCCCCATGCCCCGGTTCGGCTCGGAATGGGGCGCGGTGACCGCAACAATTCACGAGTTGTTTCCTGCCAGTTTCCAAATAGAGTACTTTAAGTTAGGGAAGTTAGAGTTATGGTTGTTTTCGACTCCAACCCTAAGTTGGACGTCCAGCAGCCTTTATATAGTCTTGACTCGTGGCTTTTAGCTCAGACCACGTTTAAGATAAACCTAGATCAAATTTGCTCCAAGCATTCATCTATTTTCGAGTTCCTCTGTGTTGCGCTCAGGAATTCAACCTCTCCACTGTGTTGCGCTCTGTATATTATTATCCGAAGTTTGAGTGTGATTTGTTGTTCCACTGGAAATTAGTAGATTGCAAAACCGCTTCGTGGTCGGCGGCTAAGTTGCATCGGTGTGAGGCGTCGCCAATATCCATTGGATGGAAGAGCTGTTGCATTGGCAACGGGGGAACAGCCGGAGAGTTCGTCGGATTCTCGCAAGTTATCTTCCACCATCATCCATCTACCCACCGCTCACTGAGAAGATCGGGACTCCCCTTATCATCTTGGTATCAGATTTCCAGCGTTTTACTCGGTGAGCATCCACATATCCATCCCCGTAGATTTTACTATTTTTCGTCCTATCCAGAAAAAGCCCCACAAAAATATTTGCCATAGCCTTAGATCGCATCGTTTCATCGAGTTTAGTTGCTGATCGTGTGTCCTTTTGCGTTTCTTTTCGTCCGATCTAGTAGTTGCATCTAGGTTTCTATGTCTGCTTTTGTCTCGTCGAAGTCTTGAACAAATCAAGCTGCTGGAAAAAAAAAATATAGCAGATAGGATCGGTTTGGTTTGGTCTTTTATTCCGTTTTTCCGTGCAGCTGTCCTAATCGTGTACGGCTCCGTCCGTAGGAATCTATTTTCGTTTTTCTTGTCTCAAGTTTATGATCGAGTCCTGTAGTTCTTGTTAGGTTTTCATTATTTTTCTCTACACCCACGTTGTGTCTTTCCTTTTTTTTGACAGCCATACGTAAAAGCCAATCAATCTTTTTGTGTAGCACTTACCTAACAAGACTAGCAATTTCTATTTCCTCACGGGCTGCTCACATAGGTTTTCTAAAGTGCATTTATTTTGGCAGTCAATTTTGTGTGCCCTGTGAACTATATTGTGCGACCTGGTGTATGTATCCAAAAGAGAAAAGTGAAAAAAAATAAAAAAAAAAGAGAAAATGAAAGTCCCGAAATTACTGTAGCTACAGTATTGACCGAAAAAAAGGGGGCGGGGGGCAGAATTTATTCGTATCAGTCTGTTTGGAGCATTGTTTGCGAATTATATTCCTGCCTGGCACTAATAGAAATGAGCAATCTTGTGCCCTTATTATTGAGCTTTTGCTAGCGTCTCTCTTGTGCATTGCAACACGAGCATTACTCCGGCCGACATATATCATTCATAGCTCATTTTCAGAGTTGCAATTGCCCCATTTATCTCCACCGTGTGCGTTTCTGAGTGTCTCTTGTGTCATACGATCAGCACTAGGTTTTGTGAATCGGTGTGTTGTTAGGTATCCCTACCAAGCTCCACTAAAATACCCTGATTTTGTTGTGTGACACTTTGAGACCCATAATATTCGCTTCACCCCATCCGTGCACGTACCGCCCTACGAGTGGTAAGCTTTACTATTCACTTTGGAACGGTAAGATACATAATTTCTTTCGGTTTTGAGTGAGTTGAGAGTTTTTCCACATATACATATTCGTGTTGTTCACTAATCATGGCAGACAAGGCTACGGATACTTTGGACACACACCGATATCACTTCCTCCGCCATAAATATTGTAGTGATACTTTTTGGGAGGAAGAATGTGGTACTTTTGATGGTGATGGCCTATTCCACCATTGTGTGCAAATTGGTGAGCGATATGCTGCCGCCACTGTTGACGGATCCTCTAATCTCAATCTGGTTAGCATTGAGGTTGTAGACAAATTGCAGCTACATAAATGTGCCCGTCGAAGCCATACCTTTTACGCTCATCATATGGCACATTGCTGATTTCCCACACTGCTGAAGTTCCTTTTACCTTCGGCAATTATACCGAGCTGGTGTGGTGTGATGTATCCCCAGTGCCACTTGATTCTTGTCATGTCCTTTTGGGAGGTCCATGATGCAAGAAGTTTCAAGTTTAAGCCCGCCCAAAGGTCAAGAATATTTCGTTCATATGGAACAAGACGCGGGGTGGACTGTTGCGGAGTTCAGCCAATGATTTTCATGAGTATCATCTTCTTCGTAAGGAGAGGAGAAAAGAATTCAGCTTGTCCACTAGGTACAAGGTCATCATGGACGGTGACAGATCCATTATATGTCATCTTGACCACATTGTGTATCAAATCCCATGTGAGAATGAGAGCCACATAGCCAAATTGAGTGAGAGTATTATATAAAGTGACTTGTGTGACTCCACTAAACGTGAGGTTGAGTGCATCCACTTCGAGAGTATGAGAGAACAAGATAACATGAGTGTAGTAGATGACAGGACATGTGAGGATATTTCTACTAACGTCATAATCTCTACTTCTAGTGTTGTTTCTTGTGATATGCAGGTTGCTTTTGAAGAAAGGGAGTTGTCAAGTCTTCAACCTGCATCACCACTAGAGGAACCTATTTCAGTGCCTACTACATCTGACGAGTTTGCCATTGAAAAGGGTAATGATTTTGAGCTGCAGCCAGCAAGCGCGTCAATTTGTGAGTATGATTCTTCGCTGACTGGTTCTAGTGATTTTATACACAAACATATTTCAGCATCATTTGATAATTTGCTAAATTCGAATTTCGATCATGTGGTACTGATTACACATAAAGAGATTCTTGCTAAAATACCACCAACTGGTTTTTTGTATTACATTATGCTAGAAGCACCGCTTACCATGAGTTGTGCTATGAATAAGATTTCTGAACTTTCATGTGTAAATTCTAGCACCTATGCCAATTGTTTCGGATTATATTTAATTGGTGACTATAACATGAACAGGAATTTTTTGGTGGATCACATATGAATTACCTATGATAACATTGCTGAACTAAAACATTTTTCTTGCAATCATATATGCTCTGTGCCGAAATCTTTTTGCTTTGGGACAATACCTCATTATCATGATAATATGATGTCTTCTAGTCTAGTTGATGTACCTCAGCGAACGAAGGTAGCATCACCTTTGTTGGACTATTCTGATCTTGCTAGATTTGCATATGATTATGCACATCCGTCTTGTTTGTCCGAAACTGATTTATGCTTCACATATATTTCTAAACTGAGTTGCATCTTAAGTACTGGAAATAATGGACATGACTATTTACCTGTTTGTGCTGCATGGTCATTGCTTTGTTCTACATATCAGAGTAGCGCAATTGAAGCATGGTATGACACATATGATGATTTGCATCGTTTGGTTTGGTTTGACCTTGATAGCATGAAATTTGATCATCGATCTTCTGTGAGGACATTGGATTTAATACTGAATCATAAGATTTTATATATCTGTGTCTATCATTTTGATCATGATTCTATGAACTTCACTTATACTTGCAATTCTGATTGCTTATTGCTGAGATTTTCTTGGTTCCATTATGACAATTATACGTGCTATGCTTGCAATTTTCGTTGCATTTTGTCATTTGAGAATAATCATCCTATTTAGAAACATGATACAACCTGCTATATATACATATACTCTGCGTACACGTTGTTCTTTTTGTTTCTTCCACTTTCAGCTTATCCAAAGCCGCGGACGGCTTTTCTTGAAGAAAGGGAGGATGATGAGGATATATCGGTGGATTATGATGATTATCCATGCTTAAAATGGAATGAAATACTAAACATGATCGATGATCATTATAAGGTGAACTCATTCCTAGTTGGATATGATCCCATGAATTATAAGAATGTTATACTGACTAAGTTATTATGTTTATGTATCATTAGGTTTGAGTTAATGGAGATAATGGCAAATGGAGAAGAAGATGTGGGCAAGTAATGGAGGCTGACATCAAGGTGGCTAGCACGAGGGAGGCGAGGGAGGAAGTGGAGCCATCACGCAAAGAAGGTATGCTGCAAACAAAGAAAGATCCTTTCCAATTCGGATTCAAGATTTGTTCAGATCCGGTTCGGACTGACAGAAGTCCTGAATTTGAAACGGACGTGGATTCTTTATACGGACTCCAAATAGAGCAAAGAAGCACAATTTGAAAAGGCAATTTAGAGGGCTTTCCAATAGGTCCGGACCCATGCCCCGGTTCGGCTCGGACTGGGGCGCGGTGACCGCAACAATTCACGAGTTGTTTCCTGCCAGTTTCCAAATAGAGTACTTTAAGTTAGGGAAGTTAGAGTTATGGTTGTTTTCGACTCCAACCCTAAGTTGGACGTCCAGCAGCCTTTATATAGTCTTGTAAGTCGTGGCTTTTAGCTCAGACCACGTTTAAGATAAACCCTAAATCAAATTTGCTCCAAGCATTCATCTATTTTCGAGTTCCTCTGTGTTGCGCTCAGGAATTCAACCTCTCCCTTGTGTTGCGCTCTGGAGATTATTATCCGAAATTTGAGTGTGATTTGTTGTTCCACTGGGAATTAGTAGATTGCAAAACCGCTTCGTGCTCGGTGGCTACGTTGCATCGGTGTGAGGCGTCGCGAATATCCATTGGGTTGAAGAGCTGTTGCATTGGCAACGGGGGAACAGCAGGAGAGTTCGTCTGATTCTTGCAAGTTATCTTCCACCATCATCCATCTACCCACCGCTCACTGAGAAGATCGGGCCACCCCTTATCAAGTTGGATACGATTGTCACCCGTGCTTTTGGATGACCTAAAAGTGCTACTGATACTCCTAGATGGCTGGGAGGGGTGAAATGGGTCATATGACGGAAGGAGGGACCGTGGAGTCCAAGATGGCTAGGAGGGTTCCACGGGGTCCAGATTGCTGCGATTGAAGCACGTGCTTCAGGGTGACCTAAAAGTGCAACTGATACTTCTACATGGCTGGGAGGGGTGCAATGGGTCAGATGACATAAGGAGGTCCTAGATGGCTAGGAGGGGTCCACGGGGGTCCAGATGGCAACGATTGGTGCACGTGCTTTAGGATGACCTAAAAGTGCTACTGATACTCCTATATGGCTGGGAGGGGTGCACTGGGTCAGATGACGCAAGGATGGTCCGTATAGGCCTAGATGGCTAGGAGAGGTCCATGGGGGTCCAGATGGCTACGATTGTCCCACGTGCTTTGGCATGACCTAAAAGAGCAACTGATACTCCTAGATGGCAAGGAGGAGTCCACGGTGGTCCAGTTGGCTACGATTATCGCACATGCTTTTGGATGACCTAAAAGTGCTACTTATACTCCTAAATGGCTGGGAGGGGTGAAATATCTCAGATGTCGTAAGAAGGGTCCGTATAGTACTAGATGGCTAGGAGGGGTCCACGGGGGTCCAGATGGCTACGATTGTCGCACGTGCTTTAGGATGACCTAAAAGTGCAACTGATACTCCTATATGGCTGGGAGCGGTGCAACGGGTCAGATGACGTCAGGAGGATCCGTATAATCCTAGATGGCTAGGAGGGGTCCACGGGGGTCCAGATGGCAACGATTGTCGCACGTGCTTTAGGATGACCTGAAAGTGCAACTGATACTCCTAGATGGCTGGGAGGGGTGCAACAAGTCAGATGACGTAAGTAGGGTCCGTATAGTCCTTGATGGCTTGGAGGGTTACAGGGGGTCCAGATGGCTACCATTATCGCACGTGCTTTAGGATGATCTAAAAGTGCAATAGATACTTCTAGATGGCTTGGAGGGGTGCAATGGGTCAGATGACGTAAGGAGGGACCGTATAGTCCTAGATGGCTAGGAGGCGTCCATGGGGGTCTAGATGGCTACGATTTTCGCACGTACTTTAGGATGACCTAAAAGTGCAAATGATACTCCTTGATGGCTGGGAGGGGTGAAATGGGTTTTATGACGTTAGGAGGGTCTGATACTCCTAGATGGCTAGGAGGGGTCCACGGGGGTCCAGATGGCTATGATTGTCGCAAGTGTTTTAGATGACCTAAAAGTGCAACTTATACTCCTAGATGGTTGGGACGGGTGAAATGCGTCAGATGACGTAAGGAGGGTCCGTATACTCCTAGTTGGCTTGGAGGGTTCCAGGGGGTCCAGATGGCTACGATTGTCGCACGTGCTTTAGGATGACCTAAAAGTGCAATTGATACTCCTAGATGGCTGGGAGGGGTGAAATGGATCAGATGACGTAAGGAGGGTCCGTATACTCCTAGATGGCTAGGAGGGGTCCACGGGAGTCCAGATGGCTACGATTGTCGCAAGTGCTTCAGGATGACCTAAAAGTGCTACTGATACTGCTAGATGGCTGGGAGGGGTGCACTGGGTTAGATGACGTAAGGAGGGTCCGTATTCTCCTAGATGGTTAGGAGGGGTCCACGGGGGTCCAGACCGCTACGATTGATGCACGTGCTTTAGGATTACCTAAAAGTGCAACTGATATTTCTAGATGGCTGTGAGGGGTGCAATGGGTCAGATAACGTAAGGAGTGTCCGTACAGTCCTTGATGGCTAGGAGGGGTCCACGGGGGTCCAGATGGCTACGATTCTCGCACGTGCTTTAGGATGACCTAAAAGTGCAACTGATACTCTTAGATGGCTGGGAGGGGTGAAACGGGTCAGATAACGTAAGGAGGGTCGTATACTCCTAGATTGCAAGGAGGGGTCCACAGGGGTCCAGATGGCTACGATTGTCGCAAGAGTTTTAGCATGACCTAAAAAGTGCTACAGATACTCCAAGATGGTTGGGAGGGGTTAAATGGTTCAGATGACGTAAGGAGGGTCCGTATACTCCTAGATGAGATGGAGGGTTACAGGGGGTCCAGATGGCTACGATTGTCGCAAGTGCTTTAGGATGAACTAAAAGTGCAACTGATAGTTCTAGATGGCTGGGAGGGGTGCAATGGGTCAGATGACGTAAGGAGGGTCCTTATACTCCTTGATGGCTAGGATGGGACCACGGGGGTCTAGATGGCTACGATTGTCGGAAGTGTTTTAGGATGACCTAAAACTGCTACTGATACTCCTATATGTTTGGGAGGGGTGAAATGGGTCAGATGATGTAAGGAGGGTCCGTATACTTCTAGATGGCTAGGAGGGGTCCATGGGGGTCCAGATAGCTACGATTGTTGCACGCGCTTTAGGATGACCTAAAAGTTCTACTGATACTCCTAGATCGCTGGGAGTGGTGCAATGGGTGAGAAGACGTAAGGAGGGTCCGTATAGTCCTTGATGGCTAGGAGGGGTCCACGGGTGTCAAGATGGCTACAATTGTCGCATGTGTTTTCGGATGACATAAAAGTTGATGAGGATATATCGGTGGATTATGATGATTATCCATGCTTAAACTGGAAGGAAATACTAAACATGATCGATGATTATTATAAGGTGAACTCATTCCTAGTTGGATATGATACCATGAATTATAAGAATGTTATACTGCCTAAGTTATTATGTTTATGTATCATTAGGTTTGAGTTAATGGAGATAATGGCGAATGGAGAAGAAGATGTGGGCAAGGAATGGAGGCTGTTGACAAACATCAAGGTGGCTAGCACGAGGGAGGCGAGGGAGGAAGTGGAGCCATCACGCGAAGAAGGGATGCTGCAAACAAAGAAAGATCCTTTCCAATTCGGATTCAAGATTTGTTCAGATTCGGTTCGGACTGACAGAAGTCCTGAATTTGAAACGGACGTGGATTCTTTATACGGACTCCAAATAGAGCAAAGAAGCACAATCTGAAAAGGCAATTTGAAGGGCTTTCCAATGGGTCCGGCCACATGCCCCGGTTCGGCTCGGACAGGGCGCGGTGACCGCAACAAGTCACGAGTTGTTTTCTGCCTGTTTCCAAACAGAGTCCGTTAAAGTTAGGAAAGTTAGGTTTTGACTCCAACACAATGTTGGACGTCCAGCAGCCTTTATAAGGCTTGTAATTTCGTGGCTTTTAGGTTTAAGACCACGTTTAAACATAAACCCTAGATTGGATTGCTAAGCATTCATCTATATTCGAGTTCCTCTGTGTTGCGCTCAGGAATTCAACCTCTCCACTGTGTTGCGCTCTGGGGATTATTATCCGAAGTTTGAGTGTGATCTGTTGTTCCACTGGGAATTAGTAGATTGCAAAACCGCTTCGTGGTCGGCGGCTACGTTGCATCGGTGTGAGGCGTCGCGAATATCCATTGGGTTGAAGAGCTGTTGCATTGGCAACGGGGGAACAGCCGGAGAGTTCGTCGGATTCTCGCAAGTTATCTTCCACCATCATCCATCTACCCACCGCTCACTGAGAAGATCGGGCCACCCCTTATCATCTTGGTATCAGATTTCCAGCGTTTTACTCGGTGAGCATCCACATATCCATCCCCGTAGATTTTACTATTTTTCGTCCTATCCAGAAAAAGCCCCACAAAAATATTTGCCATAGCCTTAGATCGCATCGTTTCATCGAGTTTAGTTGCTGATCGTGTGTCCTTTTGCGTTGTTTTTCCTTCTGATCTAAATTGTAGTTGCTTCAACGTTATTTGTCAGTTTGTTTTGTCGTTGGAGTCTTGTCAGATTCGTTTCAGCAAAAGAAGTAAAAAAAAAAAGAGGAAAGAGAAGTCTTGACCGATTTGGTTTCCGTTCAGTTTTTTGTGCGACACTCCTAGGTCCTGTCGTTGTGTCCGTGTCGAGGTGTGTCTGTGTCCTTTTTTTTCCTTAGTCAAGTTCGTGTCTAATTTAGTTTCCTTAGGTGTTTCCTTTTCCGTGTATTTCCATTGATAAACTTAGGTATAAGCCTGTCTATTTTTGTGTAGAACTTTCCTACGAGACTAGTAATTTCTATGCTCTTTGGGCTGCTCATATAGGTTGGAAAGTGCATTATTTTGGCAGTCTATTTTATTTGCTCCTGTGAAATATTTGTGTGGCCTAGTTAAACAGAGAAAAAGGGAGAAAAAAAAGAAGAGAAAAAGAAAGTTCTGAAATTGCTGTAGCTACAGTACCAACCGAAAAAGAAAAAAGAGGCCAGAATTTTATTCATATCAGTCTGTTTGGAGCATTGTTTGCGAATTATATTCCTGCCTTGCACTAGTAGAATTGAGCAATCTTGTGCCCTTAGTATTGAGCTTTTGCTAGCGTCTCTCCTGTGCATTGCAACACGAGCATTATTCCGACATATATCATTCTTAGCTCATTTTCAGAGTTGCAATTGCCCCATTTATCTCCACCGTGTGCGTTTCCGAGTGTCTCTTGTGTCATACGATCAGCACTAGGCTTTGTGAATCGGTTTTGTTAGGTATCCCAACCAAGCTCCACCAAATACCCTGTTTTGTTGTGTGACACTTTGATACCCATAATATTCGCTTCACCCCATCCGTGCACGTACTGCCCTACGAGTGGTAAGCTTTACTATTCACTTTGGAATGGTAAGATACACAATTTCTTTCGGTCTTGAGTGAGTTGAGAGTTTCCCACATATATACATATTTGTGTTGTTTACTAACCATGGCAGAATACGAGGGTGATTTTGAAACTAGCAAACGCAAATTTTGCAGTGCAGCCTTTTGGAAAGAAGAAAGTCGTCCAATCCAAGGAAACGGTCTGTTCCACTTCAATGCCATTATTTGTGGACGAGTTGCTGCTGTAACCATTGAGAGATTCTCGTCTATTAATTTAGTCAGCATTGAAGTCGTTGAAAAGTTGCAGCTTAGTACATGTTACCTTTCAGAGCCTTATTTCCTAGCTTCTGCGTATGGTGCACTCCAAATTTCACACCAGGCTGAGGTTCCTATTACCATAGGACCGCACACCGAGGTTGTGGTATGTGATATATCTCCTGTGGCACTTGATTCTTGTCACATCATGTTGGGAGCACTGTGGTGGAGACAATTTAAAGCAAGTTGTCCACGAGGTGTTGATGGTTTGTCCATCATTTGGAACATGAGGAAGAGATACTTACAACCTACACCTGAAGATGATTTTCATGCATTTCATCTTGTTCGGAAGGAAAAGAAGAAAGAGTTTTTAATGTCAAAAACGAACAAGAGCATGGTTGTGGAGTGTCCGAATCTGAAAACTGTTGAGCTACTTGTGCATCAAAACCCATGTGAGAATGAGCGCCACATAGCCAAATTGAGTGAGAGTGTTATAAAAAGTGAGCTGTGTGATTCCACTAAACGTGAGGTTGAGTGCATCCACTTCGAGAGTATGAGAGAAAAAGATAACATGAGTGTAGTAGATGATAGGACATGTGAGGATATTTCTGCTAATGTAACTATCTCTCCTTCTAGTGTTGTTTCTTGTGATATGCAGGTTGCTTTTGAAGAAAGGGAGCCGTCAAGTCTTCAACCTGCATCACCACTAGAGGAACCTATTTCAGTGCCTACTACATCTGAGGAGTTTGCCATTGAAAAAGGTACTGATTTTGCGATGCAGCCAGCAAGCGCGTCACTTTGTGAGTATGATTCTTCGCTGACTGGTTCTAGTGATTTTATACACAAACATATTTCAGCATCATGTGATAATTTGCTAAATTCGAATTTCGATCATGTGGTACTGATTACACATAAAGAGATTCTTGCTAAAATACCACCAACTGATGTTTTGTATTACATTATGCTAGAAGCACCGCTTACCATGAGTTGTGCTATGAATAAGATTTCTGAACTTTCATTTGTAAATTCTAGCACCTATGCCAATTGTTTCGGATTATATTTAATTGGTGACTATAACATGAACGAGAATTTTTTGGTGGATCACATATGCATTACCTATGATAACATTGCTGAACTAAAACATTTTTCTTGCAATCATATATGCTCTGTGCCAAAATCTTTTTGCTTTGGGACAATACCTCATTATCATGATAATATGATGTCTTCTAGTCTAGTTGATGTACCTCAGCGAACAAAGGTAGCATCACCTTTGTTGGACTGTTCTGATCTTGCTAGATTTGCATATGATTATGCGCATCCGTCTTGTTTGTCCCAAACTGATTTATGCTTCACTTATATTTGCAAACCTAGTTGCATCTTAAGTACTGGAAATAATGGACATGACTATTTACCTGTTTGTGCTGCATGGTCATTGCTTTGTTCTACATATCAGAGTAGCGCAATTGAAGCATGGTATGACACATATGATGATTTGCATCGTTTGGATTGGTTTGACCTTGATAGCATGAAATTTGATCATCGATCTTCTGTGAGGACATTGGATTTAATACTGAATCATAAGATTTTATATATTTGTGTCTATCATTTTGATCATGATTCTATGAACTTCATTTATACTTGCAATTCTGATTGCTTATTGCTGAGATTTTCTTGGTTCCATTATGACAATTATATGTGCTATGCTCGCAATTTTCGTTGCATTTTGTCATTTGAGAATAATCATCCTATTTACAAACATGATACAACCTGCTATATATACATATACTCTGCGTACACGTTGTTCTTTTTGTTTCTTCCACTTTCAGCTTATCCAAAGCCGCGGACGGCTTTTCTTGAAGAAAGGGAGGATGATGAGGATATATCGGTGGATTATGATGATTATCCATGCTTAAACTGGAAGGAAATACTAAACATGATCGATGATTATTATAAGGTGAACTCATTCCTAGTTGGATATGATACCATGAATTATAAGAATGTTATACTGCCTAAGTTATTATGTTTATGTATCATTAGGTTTGAGTTAATGGAGATAATGGCGAATGGAGAAGAAGATGTGGGCAAGGAATGGAGGCTGTTGACAAACATCAAGGTGGCTAGCACGAGGGAGGCGAGGGAGGAAGTGGAGCCATCACGCGAAGAAGGGATGCTGCAAACAAAGAAAGATCCTTTCCAATTCGGATTCAAGATTTGTTCAGATTCGGTTCGGACTGACAGAAGTCCTGAATTTGAAACGGACGTGGATTCTTTATACGGACTCCAAATAGAGCAAAGAAGCACAATCTGAAAAGGCAATTTGAAGGGCTTTCCAATGGGTCCGGCCACATGCCCCGGTTCGGCTCGGACAGGGCGCGGTGACCGCAACAAGTCACGAGTTGTTTTCTGCCTGTTTCCAAACAGAGTCCGTTAAAGTTAGGAAAGTTAGGTTTTGACTCCAACACAATGTTGGACGTCCAGCAGCCTTTATAAGGCTTGTAATTTCGTGGCTTTTAGGTTTAAGACCACGTTTAAACATAAACCCTAGATTGGATTGCTAAGCATTCATCTATATTCGAGTTCCTCTGTGTTGCGCTCAGGAATTCAACCTCTCCACTGTGTTGCGCTCTGGGGATTATTATCCGAAGTTTGAGTGTGATCTGTTGTTCCACTGGGAATTAGTAGATTGCAAAACCGCTTCGTGGTCGGCGGCTACGTTGCATCGGTGTGAGGCGTCGCGAATATCCATTGGGTTGAAGAGCTGTTGCATTGGCAACGGGGGAACAGCCGGAGAGTTCGTCGGATTCTCGCAAGTTATCTTCCACCATCATCCATCTACCCACCGCTCACTGAGAAGATCGGGCCACCCCTTATCAAAAGTGCTACTGATACTCCTATATGGCTATTAGGGGTGAAATGTGTCAGATGACGTAAGGAGGGTCCGTATACTCCAAGATGGCTAGGAGGGGTCCACGGGGGTCCAGATGGCTACGATTTTCGCAAGTGTTTTAGGATGACCTAAAAGTGCTACTGATACTCCTAGATGGTTGGGAGGGGTGAAATGGGTCATATGACGTAAGGAGGGTCTGTATACTCCGATGGCTTGGAGGGTTCCAGGGGGTCCAGATGCTATGATTGTCGCACATGCTTTAGGACGACCTAAAAGTGCAAATGATACTTCTAGATGGCTAGGAGGGGTGAAATGGGTCAGATGACGTAAGGAGGGTCCGTATAGTCCTAGATGGCTAGGAGGGGTCCACGGGGGTCCAGATGGCAACGATTCTCGCATGTGATTTAGGATGACCTAAAAGTGCAACTGATACTCATAGATTGCTGGGAGGGATGAAATGGGTCAAATGACGTAAGTAGGGTCCGTATACTTCAAGATGGCTAGGAGGGGTCCACAGGGGTCAAGATGGCTATGTTTGTCGCAAGTGTTTTAGGATGACCTAAAAGTGCTACTGATACTCCTAGATGGTTGGGTGGGGTGAAATGGGTCAGATGACGTAAGGAGGGTCCGTATCCTCCTAGTTGGCAAGGAGGGGTCCACGGGGGTCCAGATAGCTACGATTGTCGCAAGTGATTTAGGATGACCTAAAAGTGCTACTGATACTCCTAGATGGCTGGGATGGGTGCAATGGGTCAGATGACGTAAGGAGGGTCCGTATAGTCCTAGATGGCTAGGAGGGGTCCACGGGGATCAAGATGGCTACGATTGTCGCAAGTGTTTTAGGATGCCTAAAAGTGCAACTGATACTCCTAGATGTCTGGGAGGGGTGAAATGGGTCAGATGACGTAAGGAGGGTCCATATACTCCTAGTTGGCTTGGAGGGTTCCAGGGGGTCCAGATGGCTACGATTGTCGCACGTGCTTTAGGATGACCTAAAAGTGCAATTGATACTCCTAGATGGCTGGGACGGGTGAAATGTGTCAGATGACGTAAGGAGGGTCTGTATACTCCTAGATGGCTAGGAGGGGTCCATGGGAGTCTAGATGGCTACGATTGTCGCAAGTGTTTTAGGATGACCTAAAAGTGCTACTGATACTCCTAGATCGTTAGGAGGGGTGAAATGGGTCAGATAACGTAAGGTGGGTCCGTATACTCCTAGATGGCTTGGGGGTTCCAGGGGGTCCAGACGGCTACGTTTGTCGCACGTTCTTTAGGTTGACCTAAAAGTGCAACTGATACTTCTAGATGGCTGGGATGGGTGCAATGGGTCAGATACGGTAAGGAGGGTCCGTATAGTCCTAGATGGCTAGGAGGGGTCCACGGGGGTCCAGATGGCAGCGATTCTCGTATGTGCTTTACGATGTCCTAAAAGTGCAACTGATACTCCTAGATGGCTGGGAGGGATGAAATGGGTCAAATGACGTAAGGAGGGTCCGTATACTCATAGATGGCTAGGAGGGGTCAACAGGGGTCAAGATGGCTACGTTTGTCGCAAGTGTTTTAGGATGACCTAAAAGTGCTAGTGATACTCCTATATGGTTTGGTGTGGTGAAATGGGTCAGATGACGTAAGGAGGGTCCGTATCCTCTTAGTTGGCTAGGAGGTGTCCACGCGGGTCCAGATGGCTACGGTTGTCGCAAGTGTTTTAGGATGACCTAAAAGTTCAACTAATACTCCTAGATGGCTGGGAGGCATGAAATGGGTCAGATGACGTAAGGAGGGTCCGGATACTCCTAGTTGTCTTGGAGGGTTCCAGGGGGTCCAGATGGTTACGATTGTCGCACATGCTTTAGGATGACCTACAAGTGCAACTGATACTTCTCGTTGGCTGTGAGGGGTGCAATGGGACAGATAACGTAAGGAGCATCCGTATAGTCCTAGATGGCTAGGAGGGGTCCACGGGGGTCCCGATGGCTACGATTCTCGCACGTGCTTTAGGATGACCTAAAAGTGCAACTGATACACCTAGATGGCTGGGAGGGGTGAAATGGGTCAGATGGCGTAAGGAGGGTCCGTACACTCCTAGATGGGTAGGAGGGGTCCATGAGGGTCCAGATGGCTAAGGTTGTCGCAAGTGTTTTAGGATGACCTAAACGTGCTACAGATATTTCTAGATGGTTGGGAGGGGTGAAATGGGTCAGATGACGTAAGGAGGGTCCGTATACTCCTAGGTTGCTTGGAGGGTTCCAGGGGGTCCAGATGGCTACGATTCTCGCACGTGCTTTAGGATGACCTAAAAGCGCAACTAATACTCCTAGATGGCTGGGAGGGGTGAAATGGGTCAGATGACGTAAGGAGGGTCCATATACTCCTATATGGGTAGGAGCGGTCCACGGGGGTCCAGATGGCTACGATTGTCGCAAGTGCTTTAGGATGAACTAAAAGTGCTACTGATAATCCTAGATGGCTGGGATGGGTGCAATTGTTCAGATGACGTAAGGAGGGTGCGTATAGTCCTAGATGGCTAGGAGGGTCCACGAGGGTCCAGATGGCTACGATTGTCGTAAGTGTTTTAGGATGACCTAAAAGTGCAACTGATACTCCTAGATGGCTTGGAGGGGTGAAATGGGTCAGATGACGTAAGGAGGGTCCGTTTAGTCCTAGATGGTTAGGAGGGGTCCACGGGGGTCCAGAAGGCTACGTTTTTCGCAAGTGCATTTTGGATGACCTGAAAGTGCTACTGATACTCCTATATGGTTGGGAGGGGGTGAAATGGGTCAGATGACGTAAGGTGGATCCGTATACTCCAAGATGGCGTGGGGGGTTCCAGGGGGTCCAGACGGCTACGATTGTCGCACGTGCTTTAGGATGACCTAAGAGATAACTGATACTTCTAGATGGCTGTGAGGGATGCGATGGGTCAGATAACGTAAGGAGCATCCGTATAGTTCTAGATGACTAGGAGGGGTCCACAGGGGTCAAGATGGCCACGTTTGTCGCAAGTGTTTTAGGATGACCTAGTGATGAGGACATCCCTAGTCCTTTACCATCTTCTCCTATTGATGATGTTGCTGTACAAGACAAAGCTAATGATGTGAGGATTGGACCAATGACAAGGGCTCGAACCAAGTTACTTGAGCAACAGGTGAACTCACTCTTAATTGAATATGATGTTTGTGTTAATGAGAACTTTATACTGCCTAAGTCTATGCATCTATGTATGATCAGGTTTATTGATAACACAAGCATGGGAGGAGGAGACGAGCTACAGCAATGAGAAGAACCATCACTGATTTCCAATATCAGCAAGTGCGCGAGGGAGGAGAGGGAGGCAGGCGCACCAGGGCATTGAAAGAAATCACTCGTTTGCACGTTAGAGGGATCAAGTGGCGCACCAGGACATAACGTAAGAAGATATTAGTCTAAGGTGTTATACATGAGGCCTGCGTGCCATGTTAGGCCGAACCACCATGGGTCGGTTTGTATCAGTTTGAGTCGAACCAGGTTTGGGTTCAGATCCGAATTGAGTCCTAGTTTCGGCCAGCCCCTTTGAAATTTTTAAAGTGCCAAACTAATCTTAATAAACGTCATGCTAAATGGATGGAATTCATTGAATCTTTTGCATACATTATTAAGTATAAGAAGGGCAAAGATAATGTTGTTGCTGATGCACTCTCTAGGAAAAACATGCTTTTGACACATCTTGATGTTCAAGTTCCAGGTTTAGAGAGTTTGCGTGATTTATATGCTTCCGATACTGATTTTGCCACTGCCTTTGCTAACTGTTCTGATGTGAAGGCGTGGGAAAAATACCATATGCATGATGGATATTTGTTTAGAGCTAACAAGTTATGTGTACCCGAGTCGTCCGTGCGTTTGCTCTTGTTGCAGGAATCACATGGAGGCGGCTTGATGGGTCACTTTGGACGTGAGAAGACGTTGTTGATGTTGGCTGATCACTTCTATTGGCCACGCATGAGGCGGGATGTGGACAGGTTTGTGAAGCGTTGCATTACGTGCAACAAGGCTAAGTCCAAACTTAAGCCCCACGGTTTGTATACCCCTCTTCCTGCTCCTACTACACCATGGGAAGATATAAGCATGGATTTTGTGTTAGGATTGCCTAGGACCAGTAGAGGACATGATTCTATTTTTGTGGTAGTGGATCGTTTTTCTAAGATGGCTCATTTTATTGCCTGCCACAAAAGCGACGATGCGTCGCATATTGCTAATCTGTTTTTCAGGGACATCGTGCGCATACATGGAGTACCGAAGACGATTGTTTCTGACCGTGATGTGAAGTTCATGAGCTACTTTTGGAAGACACTTTGGGGAAAGCTGGGGACGAAGCTACTGTTTAGTACAACTTGTCATCCCCAAACTGATGGCCAAACGGAGGTGGTGAACCGCACACTTTCGGCGTTGCTGCGGACAATGATCAAGAAAAATCTGCGTGTGTGGGAAGAGTGTTTGCCGCATGTGGAGTTTGCATATAACAGGGCTGTACACTCCACCACGCAATTGTGTCCGTTTGAGGTGGTGTATGGTTTTAAACCCATTACACCGCTTGATTTGCTGCCGCTTCCAATTCAAGAACGTGTCAACATGGATGCATCGAAAAGAGCAGATTTTGTGAGGAAGATACATGAGAAGACTAAAGAGGCTATCGAGAAGAAAGGCAAGTACAATGCTGATCGTGTTAACAAGAAAAGAAAGGAGGTGCTTTTTCAGCCCGGCGACATGGTTTGGGTGCACTTTCGCAAGGACAGATTTCCTGTTCAGCGCAAGTCTAAATTGCTGCCACGTGGTGATGGTCCTTTCAAGGTTCTTGCCAAGATAAATGATAATGCATACAAGATAGATCTTCCTACATCTGAGTTTGGTGTGAGCAATACGTTTAATGTTGCTGATTTGACGCCATTTGCTGGAGAAGACCTTGACGCGTCGAGGTCGACGCCTTTTGAAGGGGGGGAGGATGATGAGGACATCCCTAGTCCTTTACCATCTTCTCCTATTGATGATGTTGCTGTACAAGACAAAGCTAATGATGTGAGGATTGGACCAATGACAAGGGCTCGAACCAAGTTACTTGAGCAACAGGTGAACTCACTCTTAATTGAATATGATGTTTGTGTTAATGAGAACTTTATACTGCCTAAGTCTATGCATCTATGTATGATCAGGTTTATTGATAACACAAGCATGGGAGGAGGAGACGAGCGACAGCAATGAGAAGAACCATCACTGATTTCCAATATCAGCAAGTGCGCGAGGGAGGAGAGGGAGGCAGGCGCACCAGGGCATTGAAAGAAATCACTCGTTTGCACGTTAGAGGGATCAAGTGGCGCACCAGGACATAACGTAAGAAGATATTAGTCTAAGGTGTTATACATGAGGCCTGCGTGCCATGTTAGGCCGAACCACCATGGGTCGGTTTGTATTAGTTTGAGTCGAACCAGGTTTGGGTTCAGATCCGAATTGAGTCCTAGTTTCGGCCAGCCCCTTTAAATAGCCAAGGGCTGCGCCATAGAGAGGTAGACCACGTTTAAGCAAAACCCTAGATCGAATTGCTAAGCATTCATCTATCAGAATTCCTCTTTGCTGCGATCAGGAATTCACCCCTCTCCTTTGTTGCGATCGAGAGGTTATTGTTACCAAAGTTTGAGTGTGATCTGTCGTTCCACTGGGAATTGGTAGATTGCAAAACCGCTTCGTGGTCGGCGGCTGCGTTGCACTAGCGTGTGGTGTTGCGAATATCCATTGGGTTGAAGAGCTGTTGCATTGGCAACGGGGGAACAGCCGGAGAGTTCGAGAGCATCCGCGAGTTATCTACATCATCCATCGATTCCACCATCGGCTCACGGAGAAGATCGGGCCACCCCTTATCATCTTGGTATCAGATTTCCAGCGTTTTTACTCGGTGAGCATCCACCAGTCCATCCCGTAGATTTACTGTTTTTCGTCCTATACAGAAAAAGCCACACAAAAATATTAGGGTTTAGACATCGCCATAGACTAGATAGCACCGATTGCATGTTCTAGTTGCTGTTCGTGTCGATCTTTTGCGTTTCTTTTTTTTCCGTTTGTGTCGTAGAGTTTGTTTAGGTTTGGAGTTGTTACTTTCCGTACTTAGTTGTGTTGGATTCAGAATCATTGTCAAAAAATCAAAAAAAAAAGAAAAAAGAGAAGAGGTTTCGGTTGTTTCCGAGTTCGGGTCAGAATCGGCAGTTTCCATCGACGTACGTCGCTGTTTTCCTTCCGTGTTCCGTTTCTGAGTTCGTGTCGTATACGGTTCCGGCAGAAAATTCAACCGGGCATAACTTTTGCATACGAACTCCGATTTGGACGATTTTTAGCTCGTTTTGAAGAGGAGACAAAAGCGAAGGCAGCCAAACTCACTACGTCTGTTTACGGCTTTTCGACATCTCAGAATTCCCAAAAAACGTCGGGAAGTATTTCTTTTTGCCACTTTTGTGCAGAGACCTTAGACACAGCCTTTCTACAGCAGTGTTAGGAGCTTACTGATGAGGACATCCCTGGTTCATCTCATGCATCATCATGTTCACAAGATGAAGCTACAAAAATACAAGGTGAAACCTCTCCAAAGAAGACATACTTGGGTCCCATGACAAGGAGCCGTGCTAAACATATACAACAAGAGGTGAATGCGCTTCTAGCTGATTCTAATATTGATATGAATGAGAACTATATACTGCCTAAATCTTGTGTGTTGCTTTTACTCAGGTTTCTACCTATGGAGATAATTCAAGCCTATGGAGAAAAGTGCAACGAACAAGACTTCATCAACGGCGTGCATTGCTTGAGGACCTCACCTTACACCCCATGGGCCCAGTGGGACGAGAAGGAGTTGGAGGATTACACCATGGAATCCAGCAAGCTGTTCCAGTCAAAAATACATCGCAAGTGCAGCTCCAGTTTTCGTCGCTGATCTTGCTGGGCCATGACACATGAACATGAACGTGTGTAACACGTTTGGAGGGACACATTGGACAGGAAATCAAATCTATTTTGCAGCAAAAGAAACCGTGCACCTTTTGAAGACCCAAGTCAAAAGATATGTGATTTCCAATGCTGAGCTGTCAAGACATTTATTGCTGCGCGAGGCTCCACACTTCTGCTTCCCATCCACCCAAGTTACCACGAATTTGAGCCTCATTTTCGTGCTGGCTTCACACCTAAGCTAGGAGGGCTGTTCCTAGTATAAGTACCCCTTTCCCCACTTCAAGCACAACTCTTTGGCAATCTGTTTTCAGCATAGGTTAGCTAAGTGCAACCAGAATATTGTTTGAGAGTTCACTTCCTCCTTAGCTCTTGTAAACTTGCCTTGTGAGAGGGTAAACTCACTTTGTGATTTACAACAGCAGCCGTTGAGGCGGCGACCAGTTCGTGCTTCCAACTTCGTGCGTGGTTGTGTGGATTGGAAAACTGAGAGTGTGGTTGGGCGAATACTTGTTGCTGGTTGTTGCATTGCAATAGTTAGCTTCGGTTTTGTCAGGTTGCACTACTTCTCCATTACCCGACAACGTTGTTGGCTGGGATCGAGGGTTTCCTTCGTACCCTTCAGGTGGCGTTGTTTCGATCATCAAGCAGATCCTCCGTGAAGATCGGGCACCCCGCATCATCTTGGTATCAGAGCCAGGTTGACACGGTAGGATCTTGTATCCCTAGTTTAGTTTTAGTTGTTTTCATTCCTACAGTCCAGAAAAAGCCCCACAAAAATATTTCCCTTTACCTATAGCCTTTTTCAGTCTTAGATCTGTTGGTTTGGTGAGTTTTATCAGGTTCTTGTCCATTAGATTTTTTTGTTTTAGTTGCTGAGTTTTTCCCCATCTGCGTTCTCCATTTGTGTTCATTTCCGTCCAAAAAAAAAAAAAAATAGATCTGTTCGTGGTTGTTTGCTGCCAAAGTTTCAGCTCCTGTTTTGGTTGTTGAGTTCTTCCTTTGCAAAATAAAATTCGTGAAGTTCCACCAAGTGTGTGTTCAGATCAAGTCCCCTGTTGAAAAGTGTGTCAAATACAAAAAAAAAAAAAAAAAGAAAGAAAGAAAGAAGAGAAAATCTGGGACTGATCTTCACTTATATCTTGAGAAATCCTTGTTTGTGTGGTGTGAGCTGAAACAGTAGTCAAGTGTGTATCATCCAAAAATTCCTGTTGCAGCAAATCTGATTCATTGCTGAGTGTTCTTGTTCTACACTTATATCCTATTCAGCAACTAAGGCATTCGAATCTTGTGTGGATGATTACTTGGTTTAACAAGAACTAGACTGCAGATTAGTGTGCTGTTTCCACATATATACCCCCACCCAAAGCTCCACAAAACAGCCCCTGCATGTGCAACCCTAGACTTGTATTCGCTTAATTATCTCTCTCTATACCAACCACCGGCACCACAGTTGAGCATGTTCTGCTCTCACTTGGAAGTTACACGAGCTTCGGTTGGTAAGTGAAGGTGAGATCGAGATGTCACACACATATCCCGTGCTGTAGTATAGAACTTTGCACAACTAATCATGGCAGGTACCGGAGACACGTACGAGGTTGAAGGTAATGGGCATCTCAATGAACCCATCACCCGGTTTCACTTCAATGCCTTGCGTGATCATCTCCGTCGAGAGTTCAAAAACAGTCTTGACCCAATTGAAGAGAAGCAAGACAAGTTGTCACAAGATTTGCAACAACTTATGGGCAATGTGAATGAGCAGCTCACCCAAAATATTGAAGCAATGAGGGCTGATCTTGTTGCTGATATTGTGCGAGAGCTACGTCAAGGTCCTGAAGATGCAAGTGTACATGGAGCTCCCGGGAGAGGAAATGTTGGTGCTGCTGGTCGTGGTCGTGGTGTAGGTGCTGCTGGTCGTGGTCGTGATGAATATGCTGCTGGTCGTGGAGGCGGCCACCGGAGGGCCAATTTATACGATGAAGACAGCGAAGAAGAATTTGAGGAAGATAATTATGAGCAGCACCGAGATGGCAGATTTCGTCGCCAAGGCAACTATGGTCGTTTGCGGCACGAGGAGGAGAGGTTTGGTAAACTTAAATTTACCATGCCTAAGTTTGATGGTGGATCTGATCCAGAAACATACCTCACATGGGAATTAAAAGTTGACAAGATTTTTCGCATGCACAACTATTCCGAACAGAAGAAATTAGCAATGGCCTCTCTTGAATTTGAAGACTATGCTCTAATCTGGTGGGAGCAAGTTCAAAACCAGCGAGAAGAAGAGGGAGAACCTGCTGTAGCTACATGGGCTGAAATGAAAAGAGAAATGAGGGCCAGATTCATCCCAAAGCATTATAAGCGTGACATCTTTGACAAGCTCCAGAATTTGAGGCAAGGAAAAATGACCGTTGAAGAGTATCATAAGGAGATGGAGAAGTCAATGATAAGAGCCAATATACATGAAGATGAAGAGCAATCCATGTCAAGGTTTCTGTTTGGGCTGAATTCAAATGTGAAGCGAGTTGTTGATTTGCAGCCATATCGCAATGTGGTGGAGTTGGTGCATCTAGCTTCCAAGGCTGAAAGACAACTGCAAGAAGACTCAAGGCCAAATAGGACTATGCCATTTTCAGCTAGAGCTACATCAAGTGGGAGCAAGTTTGTACCCCAATTCAATGTTGGGAAAGGTATAATGGAAAATTCTGGTAGTGGTAGCCATTCCAATGTGCGTGCAGCCCCTATTAGGAGTGAAACATCAGCCCAAAAGGAGAGAAGTAAACCTGCTGCATCAGCCGCATCTTCAATGGGATCAAGTGGGAAAAGCAGCAAAATTGAGTGCTTTACATGTGGTGGTCGTGGTCACATGAGGAAGGAATGCCCCAATAAGCGTGCTATGCTGATCATGGAGAATGGAGAATATGATTCCTGTAGTGAACTTGAAGAAGATGAGGACGATGATGCTACACAAGAAAATGAACAGAAGTATTGTGATTTTGAAGAAGGAACCTCTCTTGTTGTCACAAAAGTTTTGAGTGTGCAGATTAAAGAGGATGACATTGGACAGCGGCACAATCTGTTCCAAACAAGAGCTAAAGTTCATGACAAGGTATGCAAGGTTATTATTGATGGTGGGAGTTGCCACAATCTTGCTAGTATAGACATGTGTGAGAAACTTGGATTGAAAATGCTCCAACACCCCCACCCATATCATGTTCAATGGTTGAGTGATTGTGGTGAACTGAAAATCACACATATGGTGAAGGTCCAATTCAAGATTGGTGATTATATTGACACTGTTGAGTGTGACGTTGTGCCCATGAAAGTGTGTCACTTGCTGTTGGGAAGGCCGTGGCAATATGATCTTTCAGCTCAACATTGTGGTAGAACCAACCAGTACACCATCAAGTGGAAAGGAAAAGATTTGGTGCTTCGACCAATGACACCACAACAAATCATGGCTGAGCATGTACAAAAAGTTTCTGAAGTAAAATTTGTAAGTGGGAAAGAGGGAGAGAAAAAGAATTCGAGAGACATCCACAAAACAGCGAGTGAGTGCCACAAGCCAAATATGAGAGGTAAAAATAAAAGAGAGGGAGAGAACTTAGTCATGTTAGCCACAAAATCAGAAATGAGAGACGTGAGGCAAAACCCAGATCAAGTTGTCGTTGTACTCGTGTACAAGGATGACGTGATTTTTGCTAATGACTTAACTTGCCTTCCTAGAGCTGTTCGTGATCTCTTGCAGGATTTTAAAGATGTCTTTCCGGAGGATATACCCGCTGGTCTACCTCCATTGCGTGGCATAGAACATCAAATTGACCTCATTCCAGGAGCATCACTTCCCAATCGACCCGCCTACCGCGCCAACCCTGAAGAAACAAAGGAGATACAAAGGCAAGTACGAGAGCTTTTAGGAAAAGGCTATGTGCGTGAAAGTTTAAGTCCTTGTGCTGTTCCTGTAATTTTAGTGCCTAAGAAGGATGGTACTTGGCGCATGTGTGTTGATTGTAGGGCCATCAATAATATAACTGTTAGGTATCGTCATCCTATTCCTAGGTTAGATGATATGTTAGATGAATTGAGTGGTTCTGTTGTGTTCTCTAAAATTGATTTGAGAAGTGGGTACCATCAGATTAGAATGAGAGAAGGTGATGAATGGAAAACAGCTTTCAAAACAAAATTTGGTTTGTATGAGTGGTTAGTCATGCCTTTTGGATTAACCAATGCACCCAGTACCTTCATGCGATTAATGAATCATGTTTTGAGAGCTTACATTGGAAAGTTTGTTGTTGTGTACTTTGATGACATCTTAATCTACAGTAAATCCATAGACGAACATATAGAACATATCAAACAAGTTTTGGATGTGCTAAGAGTAGAAAAACTATATGCTAATATTGAGAAGTGCTCGTTTTGCACAAACAAGGTTGTTTTTCTTGGCTATGTCGTTTCAGGACAGGGAATTGAAGTTGATGACTCTAAGGTGGAAGCAATCAAGAATTGGCCAACTCCTATCAATATAAGCCAGGTGAGAAGTTTTCTTGGCCTTGCTGGTTTCTATAGGAGATTTGTGAAAGATTTTAGTAGCATTGCTGCAGCTTTGCACGAATTGACAAAAAAAGGAGTTGTTTTTAAGTGGGGTGCGCCACAGGAAGAAGCTTTCATTGAACTTAAGAGACAATTAACTGAAGCACCTTTGCTGGTTTTGCCTGATTTCACTAAAACTTTTGAAATCGAATGTGATGCTAGTGGGATAGGCATTGGAGGTGTATTAATGCAGGAACGAAAACCAATTGCTTATTTTAGTGAAAAGCTAAGTGGTGCACAACTGAATTATTCTGTGTATGATAAAGAACTATATGCTTTGGTTAGAGCGCTTGAAACATGGCAGCACTATTTATGGCCTAAGGAATTTGTTGTACATTCTGATCATGAGGCTTTGAAGCATTTGAAAGGACAAGCTAAATTGAATAGAAGACATGCTAAATGGGTAGAATTCATTGAAACTTTCCCATATGTTGTAAAGTACAAGAAAGGCAAAGAAAATATGGTAGCTGATGCTTTGTCTCGTAGACATGTTCTACTGAATCAATTGGAAGTAAAAGTACCAGGACTTGAGAGTTTAAAAGAATTGTATAGTACTGATCATGTCTTTATGGAGCCATATGAAAAATGCAAAGATGGGAAAGGATGGGAAAAATACCATGTGCATGATGGTTTTCTTTTCAGGACTAACAAATTGTGTGTTCCAGATTCGTCGGTTCGACCCTTGTTGTTGCAGGAATCACATGCAGGTGGATTAATGGGACACTTTGGACGTGAGAAGACGTATGAGCTGCTGGCTGATCACTTCTATTGGCCAAAGATGAGGAAGGACGTTGAGAAATTTGTGCAGCGATGCATCACATGTCACAAAGCTAAGTCTAAACTGAACCCATATGGTTTATATACTCCCCTACCTGTTCCGCATGCTCCATGGGAAGATATTAGCATGGATTTTGTTTTGGGATTACCTAGAACAAAGAGGGGGAGGGATTCTGTTTTTGTTGTTGTAGATAGGTTCTCAAAGATGGCACACTTCATTCCATGCCATAAGAACGACGATGCTTCACATGTTGCTGATTTGTTTTTCAGGGAAGTTGTACGTTTGCACGGCATGCCAAGGACCATCGTATCAGACCGGGATGTCAAGTTCATGAGCTATTTTTGGAAGACATTGTGGGCAAAGCTAGGAACCAAGCTGCTGTTTTCAACAACATGCCACCCACAAACTGATGGCCAAACAGAAGTGGTGAACCGTACACTTTCAGCTTTGCTACGGACAATGATCAAGAAGAACTTAAAGGAGTGGGAAGAGTGTTTGCCGCATGTGGAGTTCGCCTATAACAGAGCTATTCACTCGACCACAAGCATGTGTCCATTTGAAGTGGTCTATGGATTCAAACCACTTGCCCCAATTGACTTGCTGCCACTTCCCTTACAAGAGAGAATTAACATGGATGCTTCCAAGCGTGCTGCATATGTGAAGAAAATTCATGAGAAGACAAGAGAAGAGATTGAGAAGAAATCCAAGTATTATGCCGCTAAGGCAAACAAGAACCGCAAGAAGGTGACTTTTGAGCCCGGTGATCTGGTTTGGATACATTTACGCAAAGATCGATTCCCTGAACGACGCAAATCAAAGCTCCTGCCTCGTGGAGATGGACCATTCAAAGTGTTGGCAAAGATAAATGATAATGCTTACAAGATCGACCTCCCTAAAGACTATTCTGTTAGTCCAACATTTAACGTAGCAGATTTGTCTCCATGCATTCATCAAGAAGATCAAGAGTCGAGGACGACTCCTTTTGAAGAGGGGGAGGATGATGAGGACATCCCTGGTTCATCTCATGCATCATCATGTTCACAAGATGAAGCTACAAAAATACAAGGTGAAACCTCTCCAAAGAAGACATACTTGGGTCCCATGACAAGGAGCCGTGCTAAACATATACAACAAGAGGTGAATGCGCTTCTAGCTGATTCTAATATTGATATGAATGAGAACTATATACTGCCTAAATCTTGTGTGTTGCTTTTACTCAGGTTTCTACCTATGGAGATAATTCAAGCCTATGGAGAAAAGTGCAACGAACAAGACTTCATCAACGGCGTGCATTGCTTGAGGACCTCACCTTACACCCCATGGGCCCAGTGGGACGAGAAGGAGTTGGAGGATTACACCATGGAATCCAGCAAGCTGTTCCAGTCAAAAATACATCGCAAGTGCAGCTCCAGTTTTCGTCGCTGATCTTGCTGGGCCATGACACATGAACATGAACGTGTGTAACACGTTTGGAGGGACACATTGGACAGGAAATCAAATCTATTTTGCAGCAAAAGAAACCGTGCACCTTTTGAAGACCCAAGTCAAAAGATATGTGATTTCCAATGCTGAGCTGTCAAGACATTTATTGCTGCGCGAGGCTCCACACTTCTGCTTCCCATCCACCCAAGTTACCACGAATTTGAGCCTCATTTTCGTGCTGGCTTCACACCTAAGCTAGGAGGGCTGTTCCTAGTATAAGTACCCCTTTCCCCACTTCAAGCACAACTCTTTGGCAATCTGTTTTCAGCATAGGTTAGCTAAGTGCAACCAGAATATTGTTTGAGAGTTCACTTCCTCCTTAGCTCTTGTAAACTTGCCTTGTGAGAGGGTAAACTCACTTTGTGATTTACAACAGCAGCCGTTGAGGCGGCGACCAGTTCGTGCTTCCAACTTCGTGCGTGGTTGTGTGGATTGGAAAACTGAGAGTGTGGTTGGGCGAATACTTGTTGCTGGTTGTTGCATTGCAATAGTTAGCTTCGGTTTTGTCAGGTTGCACTACTTCTCCATTACCCGACAACGTTGTTGGCTGGGATCGAGGGTTTCCTTCGTACCCTTCAGGTGGCGTTGTTTCGATCATCAAGCAGATCCTCCGTGAAGATCGGGCACCCCGCATCACTTACCCATACAGGACTAGCTAACGTTTTGTGCTCCCAGGCTGCTCATTATTGTGTGTCTTGTGTATCTTCAAGTGCTGGCCATAGCAAATTGAAAAATTCAAAAAAAAAAGAGCAAGGAAATAGGCCGAAGTGCATAGTATCTTTTGTGACACTACTCATTGTTGAGCAATCTTGTGCCTGAGTTTATTTGAGCAACTTTCTAGTGTCCTTCCCGTGCATTGCAACACGAGCTATACTCCGGACATATCTTTACATATTTGTGCTCATCCCTATAGTTGCTTTGCCACATTATTCTCCACGTGTGTGTTTCCTGTGTTTTCGAGTTTCACACGAACAGCACATAGGATTTGTAGTTGGTGTTGTTAGGCCTCCCAACCAAGCTCCACCAATATACCCTGTTTTTGTTGTGTGACACTTTGATACCCATAATATTCGCTTCATCACATCTGTGCACGTGCTCCTATTACAAGTTGGTAAGCTTTGCTAATTCACTTTGGAACGGTAAGATCCACACATTCTTTTGTTTTTTTTGAGTGAGTTGAGAGTTTCCACATATATATCTCGATATTCTTGTGCACACTAATCATGTCGTCAGGTGATGACACCGCAAGTGTGGTGCAGCAAAAGAAGGAGGATAATGCTTCGGTTAATTGGCGGGAATATGAGGCCCTACGTGATCATCTTTCGCGTCAGTTTGGGGCTGAATCTGAGAGGTTGCACACTGGTTTGGCGGCCACAGATGCCAAGGTTGATACTGTACAGCGGTCATTGGGGACTCTTCAGCGGTCCGTGGATGCTATGACTCGAGCCATGGAGGCAATCACACAGCGTCATGGACAGCCAGCAGACGATGCCAGTGTTCAGGCCGAACATGACGATGCTTATGATGATGCTGATGAGGCAGTTAATGGCCACGCTATTCCTGCTAATGTTGGCCGAGGAGACGGCCGCGGTGCTGCACATCCGGGGCGTGGTGGGGCACCTATTGGTTGTGCTCGTCGTCTGTTTGATAATGTTGGTCATGCAGCCATTCGTGATGATGACGGGTTGGGTAAACCAAAATTCAGCATTCCCAAATTCGAGGGCTCTATTGATGTGGAAGAATATATTAATTGGGAGTTGAAGATGGAACAACTATGGCGTTTGCATGATTATACGGAAGATAGAAAGATCAAGCTTGCATCTTCTGAGTTTGATGGTTATGCTTTGCTTTGGTGGCATGGTCTTGTTAATGCAAGGCGTGAAGCTAATGACTTGCCTATTCGTTCTTGGCGAGAGATGAAGGACGAGATGCACCATCGTTTTGTTCCTCGTAACTATAGGCGTTCCTTGTATGACAAGTTGCAAAATCTGAAGCAAGGTACTTCCTCCGTGGATGAATATTACAAGGAGATGGAGTTGATTATGCAGCGTGCTAAAGTGAGAGAAGAATCTGAACAAACCATGCAGCGTTTCTTGTCAGGTTTGAACTTTCATGTCAAGAGAATTGTACGTCATTATCAATATGCTGATATAGAGGATTTATTGCATCAAGAACGTGAAGCTGAGTTACAAGTGGCCGAAGATGTCAAATATTTGTCTCGTTCTTCCTTTGGAAGGGGCAGTTTTTCCTCACGTGCTACACCTAGTATTGTGCAATCTAGTGTTGCACCAAGTTCTCATGGAGCTGCACCTACAAAGCCAATTTCGGCTGCACCTTCTCACAAGCCTCCACCGCCACCTACAGCAAGTGGTACCGGTTCTTCGAATTCTACAGCCCGTACACGTGATATGAACTGCCATACGTGCGGCGGCAAGGGTCATTTCAAGCGAGATTGTCCCAATAGAAAAGTTATGTTAGTCAATGAAGAAACTGGTGAGTATGAGAGTGGTGATGAGGTGGACCATACGGCTGATCTTGTGGAGGAAGAGGACAGCGGTCTTATATATGCTGATGCTGCTCATTTGCCCACTATTGTTTGTAAGCAGCGAGCATTGAGCGTTACGCCAAGTCCCATGGAGCAGCGCTGCAATCTGTTTCAAACCATGGCTGCACTTGGTAATGGCAAGGCGTGCAAAGTGATAATTGATGGTGGCAGTTGCCGCAATTTGGCTAGTAAAGAGCTTTGTCAAAAACTGAATCTGAAATACTTGCCACATCCTAATCCTTATTTTATTCAGTGGTTGAGTGATAGTGGGGAGATGAAGATCAACCATATGGTGCGTGTGGACTTTCAGATTGGACCTTATAAGGACACCGTGGAGTGTGATGTTGTTCCTATGACGGTGTGCCATTTATTGTTGGGTCGGCCATGGCAATTTGATAGAGATGTCCGACACAATGGTAGGGCCAACACATACCAGCTCAATTGACAAGGAAAGGAGATCATGTTGAGGCCTATGACACCGCAAGCTGTGGTCAATCAATCTCGTCAAAAAGTTGAGGTTCACCGTGAGGATGAGCGTGAGAGATTAGATAGGAGAGAGACTCCACCTTCGGTGAGTGGGAGCCACAAGCCAAATTCGAGTGGTAAAAAGAAAAGTGAGGGAGAGAAAAAGCTAGTCATGTTAGCCACTAAATCTGATTTGCAAGAGTTTCGTGAGGATCCTACTCTAGTACCTCTTGTACTTATGTGCAAGGGCGAAATTCTTGTTTCTAACGACATGACCCCTATCTCTCTTGGTGTTGCTAATGTGTTGCAGGATTTCGAGGACGTTTTTCCCAACGCGGTACCGGCTGGTTTGCCACCATTGAGAGGCATAGAACATCAAATTGATTTGATTCCAGGAGCCTCTTTGCCCAACCGAGCCCCCTACCGTACCAATCCTGAGGAGACGAAGGAAATTCAGCGACAAGTACAAGAACTTCTGGACAAAGGGTATATTCGTGTGAGCTTAAGTCCTTGTGCTGTTCCTGTTATTTTAGTTCCTAAGAAAGATGGTACATGGCGCATGTGTGTAGATTGTAGAGCAATTAATAACATCACTATTCGTTATCGTCACCCTATTCCACGGTTGGATGACATGCTCGATGAATTAAGTGGTGCTGCTATTTTCTCTAAGATTGATTTGCGTAGTGGTTATCATCAAATTAGGATGAAAGAAGGAGATGAGTGGAAAACAGCCTTTAAAACTAAATTCGGTCTATATGAGTGGTTAGTCATGCCTTTTGGTTTAACTAATGCACCTAGTACTTTCATGAGATTAATGAATCATGTTTTGAGGCATTTCATTGGAAAGTTTGTGGTTGTGTATTTTGATGACATATTAATTTATAGCCACAACGAAACTGAACATATTGATCATATTCGCCAAGTTTTGCATGTGCTGCGTGCTAATAAGCTCTATGGTAATCTTGAGAAATGCACGTTTTGCAAAGATAGGGTAATATTTCTGGGATTTGTTGTTTCTAAGCATGGGGTTGAGGTAGATGACTCTAAAATTGAAGCAATTAAAAATTGGCCTACTCCCATGAACCTAAGTCAATTACGAAGCTTTCTTGGTCTTGCTGGATTTTATAGACGTTTCGTGAGAGACTTTAGTACTATTGCTGCAGCTTTGAATGATCTTACTAAGAAAGGTGTTCCTTTTGTTTGGGGCGCTGCCCAAGATGCTGCATTTGATGAATTGAAACGTTGTTTGATTTCTGCACCTTTGCTTATGCTTCCTGATTTCAATAAGCAATTTTATATTGAATGTGATGCTAGTGGCATTGGAATAGGAGGTGTGTTGATGCAAGAGGGAAAGCCGGTTGCATATTTTTCTGAAAAATTGAATGGTGCACAATTGAACTATCCTGTTTATGATAAGGAATTGTATGCTCTTGTTCGTGCTCTTGAGGTTTGGCAACATTATTTGTGGCCAAAAGAATTTATCATACATTCTGATCATGAGGCTTTGAAATTTTTAAAGTGCCAAACTAATCTTAATAAACGTCATGCTAAATGGATGGAATTCATTGAATCTTTTGCATACATTATTAAGTATAAGAAGGGCAAAGATAATGTTGTTGCTGATGCACTCTCTAGGAAAAACATGCTTTTGACACATCTTGATGTTCAAGTTCCAGGTTTAGAGAGTTTGCGTGATTTATATGCTTCCGATACTGATTTTGCCACTGCCTTTGCTAACTGTTCTGATGTGAAGGCGTGGGAAAAATACCATATGCATGATGGATATTTGTTTAGAGCTAACAAGTTATGTGTACCCGAGTCGTCCGTGCGTTTGCTCTTGTTGCAGGAATCACATGGAGGCGGCTTGATGGGTCACTTTGGACGTGAGAAGACGTTGTTGATGTTGGCTGATCACTTCTATTGGCCACGCATGAGGCGGGATGTGGACAGGTTTGTGAAGCGTTGCATTACGTGCAACAAGGCTAAGTCCAAACTTAAGCCCCACGGTTTGTATACCCCTCTTCCTGCTCCTACTACACCATGGGAAGATATAAGCATGGATTTTGTGTTAGGATTGCCTAGGACTAGTAGAGGACATGATTCTATTTTTGTGGTAGTGGATCGTTTTTCTAAGATGGCTCATTTTATTGCCTGCCACAAAAGCGACGATGCGTCGCATATTGCTAATCTGTTTTTCAGGGACATCGTGCGCATACATGGAGTACCGAAGACGATTGTTTCTGACCGTGATGTGAAGTTCATGAGCTACTTTTGGAAGACACTTTGGGGAAAGCTGGGGACGAAGCTGCTGTTTAGTACAACTTGTCATCCCCAAACTGATGGCCAAACGGAGGTGGTGAACCGCACACTTTCGGCGTTGCTGCGGACAATGATCAAGAAAAATCTGCGTGTGTGGGAAGAGTGTTTGCCGCATGTGGAGTTTGCATATAACAGGGCTGTACACTCCACCACGCAATTGTGTCCGTTTGAGGTGGTGTATGGTTTTAAACCCATTACACCGCTTGATTTGCTGCCGCTTCCAATTCAAGAACGTGTCAACATGGATGCATCGAAAAGAGCAGATTTTGTGAGGAAGATACATGAGAAGACTAAAGAGGCTATCGAGAAGAAAGGCAAGTACAATGCTGATCGTGTTAACAAGAAAAGAAAGGAGGTGCTTTTTCAGCCCGGCGACATGGTTTGGGTGCACTTTCGCAAGGACAGATTTCCTGTTCAGCGCAAGTCTAAATTGCTGCCACGTGGTGATGGTCCTTTCAAGGTTCTTGCCAAGATAAATGATAATGCATACAAGATAGATCTTCCTACATCTGAGTTTGGTGTGAGCAATACGTTTAATGTTGCTGATTTGACGCTATTTGCTGGAGAAGACCTTGACGCGTCGAGGTCGACGCCTTTTGAATGGGGGGAGGATGATGAGGACATCCCTAGTCCTTTACCATCTTCTCCTATTGATGATGTTGCTGTACAAGACAAAGCTAATGATGTGAGGATTGGACCAATGACAAGGGCTCGAACCAAGTTACTTGAGCAACAGGTGAACTCACTCTTAATTGAATATGATGTTTGTGTTAATGAGAACTTTATACTGCCTAAGTCTATGCATCTATGTATGATCAGGTTTATTGATAACACAAGCATGGGAGGAGGAGACGAGCTACAGCAATGAGAAGAACCATCACTGATTTCCAATATCAGCAAGTGCGCGAGGGAGGAGAGGGAGGCAGGCGCACCAGGGCATTGAAAGAAATCACTCGTTTGCACGTTAGAGGGATCAAGTGGCGCACCAGGACATAACGTAAGAAGATATTAGTCTAAGGTGTTATACATGAGGCCTGCGTGCCATGTTAGGCCGAACCACCATGGGTCGGTTTGTATCAGTTTGAGTCGAACCAGGTTTGGGTTCAGATCCGAATTGAGTCCTAGTTTCGGCCAGCCCCTTTAAATAGCCAAGGGCTGCGCCATAGAGAGGTAGACCACGTTTAAGCAAAACCCTAGATCGAATTGCTAAGCATTCATCTATCAGAATTCCTCTTTGCTGCGATCAGGAATTCACCCCTCTCCTTTGTTGCGATCGAGAGGTTATTGTTACCAAAGTTTGAGTGTGATCTGTCGTTCCACTGGGAATTGGTAGATTGCAAAACCGCTTCGTGGTCGGCGGCTGCGTTGCACTAGCGTGTGGTGTTGCGAATATCCATTGGGTTGAAGAGCTGTTGCATTAGCAACGGGGGAACAGCCGGAGAGTTCGAGAGCATCCGCGAGTTATCTACATCATCCATCGATTCCACCATCGGCTCACTGAGAAGATCGGGCCACCCCTTATCACCTAGAAGTGCTCCTGATACTCCTAGATTGTTGGGTGGGGTGAAATGGATCAGATGACGTAATGAGAACTTTATACTGCCTAATTCTATGCATCTATGTATGATCAGGTTTATTGATAACACAAGCATGGGAGGAGGAAACGAGCTACATCAAGGAGAAGAACCATCACTGATTTCCAATGTCAGGAAGTGCGCGAGGGAGGAGAGGGAGGCCGGCGCATCAGGGCATTGAAGGAAATCACTCGTTTGCACGTTAGAGGGATCAAGTGACGCACTAGGACATAACGTATGAAGATATTAGTCTAAGGTGTAATGCATGAGGCCTGCATGCCATGTTAGGCCAAACCACCATGGGTCGGTTTGTATCAGTTTGAGTCGAACCAGGTTTGGGTTCAGATCCGAATTGAGTCCTAGTTTCGGCCAGCCCCTTTAAATAGCCAAGGGCTGCGCCATAGAGGGGTAGACCACGTTTAAACTAAACCCTAGATCGAATTGCTAAGCATTCATCTATCAGAATTCCTCTTTACTGCGATCAGGAATTCACCCCTCTCGTTTGTTGCGATCGAGAGGTTATTGTTACCAAATTTTGAGTGTGATATGTCGTTCCACTGGGAATTGGTAGATTGCAAAACCGCTTCGTGGTCGGCGGCTACGTTGCACTAGCGTGTGGTGTTGCGAATATCCATTGGGTTGAAGAGCTGTTGCATTGGCAACGGGGGAACAGCCGGAGAGTTCGAGAGCATCCGCGAGTTATCTACATCATCCATCGATTCCACCATCGGCTCACTGAGAAGATCGGGCCACCCCTTATCATCTTGGTATCAGATTTCCAGCGTTTTTACTCGGTGAGCATCCACCAGTCCATCCCGTAGATTTACTGTTTTTCGTCCTATACAGAAAAAGCCACACAAAAATATTAGGGTTTAGACATCGCCAAAGACTAGATAGCACCGATTGCATGTTCTAGTTGCTGTTTGTGTCGATATTTTGCGTTTCTTTTTTTTCCGTTTGTGTCGTAGAGTTTGTTTAGGTTTGGAGTTGTTACTTTCCGTACTTAGTTGTGTTGGATTCAGAGTCATTGTCAAAAATTCAAAAAAAAAAGAGAAGAGGTTTCGGTTGTTTCCGAGTTCGGGTCAGAATCGGCAGTTTCCATCGACGTACGTCGCTGTTTTCCTTCCGTGTTCCGTTTCCGAGTTCGTGTCTAGACGGTTGCGGCAGAAAATTCAACCGGGCATAACTTTTGCATACGAACTCCGATTTGGACGATTTTTAGCTCGTTTTGAAGAGGAGACAAAAGCGAAGGCAGCCAAACTCACTACGTCTATTTACGACTTTTCGACGTCTCAGAATTCCCAAAAAACGTCGGGAAGTATTTCTTTTTGCCACTTTTGTGCAGAAACCTTAGACACAGCCTTTCTACAACAGTGTTAGGAGCTTACCCAGGGTCAGATGACGTAAGGAGGGTCCGTATACTCCTAGATGGCTTGGAGGGTTCCAGGGGGTACAGATGGCTACGATTGTCGCAAGTGCTTTAGGATGAACTAAAAGTGCAACTGATACTTCTAGATGGCTGGGAGGGGTGCAATGGGTCAGATAACGTCAGGTGGGTTTATCTACTCCTAGATGGCTCGGATGGTCCACGGGGGTCCAGATGGCTACGATTGTCGCAAGTGTTTTAGGATGACCTAAAAGTTCTACTGATACTCCTAGATGGCTGAGAGGGGTGCAATGGGTCAGATAACGTAAGGAGCATCCGTATAGTCCTAGATGGCTAGGAGGGGTCCACGGGGGTCCAGATGGCTACGATTATCGCACGTGGTTTTCGATGACCTAAAAGTGCAATTGATACTCCTAGATGGCTGGGAGGGGTGAAATGGGTCAGATGACGTAAGGTGGGTCCGTATACTCTTTGATGGCTTGGGGGGTTCCAGGGGGTCCAGACGGCTACGATTGTCGCACGTGCTTTAGGATGACCTAAATGTCCAACTGATACTTCTAGATGGTTGTGAGGGGTGCAATGGGTCAGATAACGTAAGGAGCATACGTATAGTCCTAGAAGGCTAGGAGGGGTCCACGGGGGTCCAGATGGCTACGATTGTCGCACGTGGTTTAGGATGACCTAAAAGTGCAACTGATACTTCTAGATGGCTATGAGGGGTGCAACGGGTCAGATAACGTAAGGAGCATCCGTATAGTCCTTGATGGCTAGGAGGGGTCCACGGGGGTCCAGATGGCTACGATTCTCACACATGCTTTAGGATAACCTAAAAGTGCAACTGATACTTCTTGATAGCTGTCAGGGGTGCAATGGGTGAGATAACGTAAGGAGCATCCGTATAGTCCTAGATTGCTAGGAGGGGTCCAACGGGGTCCAGATGGCTACGATTGTCGCAAGTGTTTTAGGATGACCTAAACATGCTACAGATACTCCTAGATTGTTGGGAGGGGTGAAATGGGTCAGATGACGTAAGGAGGGTCCGTATACTCCTAGATGGCTTGGAGGGTTCTAGGGGGTCCAGATGGCTACAATTGTCGCAAGTGCTTTAGGATGAACTAAAAGTGCAACTGATACTTCTAGATGGCTGGGAGGGGTGCAATGGGTCAGATAACGTAAGGAGGGTCCTTATAGTCCTAGATGGCTAGGAGGGGTCCACGGGGGTCCAGATTGCTTCGATTCTCGCACATCCTTTAGGATGACCTAAAAGTGCAACTGATACTCCTAGATGGCTGGGAGGGGTGAAATGGGTCAGATGACGTCAGATGGGTCTGTCTACTCCTAGATGGCTAGGATGGGTCCACGGGGGTCCAGATGGCTACGATTGTCGCAAGTGTTTTAGGATGACCTAAAAGTGCTATTGATACTCCTAGAAGGCTGTGAGGGGTGCAATGGGTCAGATAACGGAAGGAGCATCCGTATAGTCCTAGATGGCTAGGAGGGGTCCACGGGGGTCCGGATGGCAACGATTGTCGCACGTGCTTTTCGATGACCTAAAAGTGCAATTGATACTCCTAGATGGCTGGGAGGGGTGAAATGGGTCAGATGACGTAAGGAGGGTCCGTATACTCCTAGATGGCTAGGAGGGGTCCACAGGAGTCCAAATGGCTACGATTGTCGCAAGTGTTTTAGGATGACCTAAACGTGCTACAGATACTCCGAGATGGTTGGGATGGGTGAAATGGGTCAGATGACGTAAGGAGGGTCCGTATACTCCTAGATGGCTTGGAGGGTTCCAGGGGGTCTAGATGGCTACGATTGTCGCAAGTACTTTAGGATGAACTAAAAGTGCAACTGATACTTCAAGATGGCTGGGAGGGGTACAATGGGTCACATGACGTAAGGAGGGTCCTTATAGTCCTAGATGGCTAGGAGGGCTCCACGGGGGTCCGGATGGCTACGATTCTCGCACGTGCTTTAGGCTGACCTAAAAGTGCAACTGATTCTCCTAGCTGGCTGGGAGGGGTGAAATGGGTCAGGTGAGTCTGTATACTCCTAGATGGCTAGGATGGGTCCACGGGGGTCCAGATGGCTATGATTGTCACAAGTGTTTTAGGATGACCTAAAAGTGCTACTAATACTCCTAGATGGTTGGGAGTAGTGAAATGGGTCAGATGACGCAAGGAGGGTCCGTATACTCCTAGATGGCTAGGTGGGGTCCACGGGGGGGGGGGGTCCAGATGGCTACGATTAAAAGTGCTACTGATACTCCTAGATGGCTGGGAGGAGTGCAATGGGTCAGATGATGTAAGGAGGGTCCGTATAGTCCAAGATGGCTAGGAGGGGTCCACAGGGGTCGAGATGGCTACGAATGTCGCAAGTGTTTTAGGATGACCTAAAAGTGCTACTGATACTCCTAGATGGTTGGGAGGGCTGAAATGGGTCAGATGACGTAAGGAGTGTCCGTATACTCTTAGATGGCTAGGAGGGGTCCACGGGGGTCCAGATAGCTACGATTGTCGCACGCCTTTAGGATGACCTAAAAGTGCTACTGATACTCCTAGATCGCTGGGAGTGGTGCAATGGGTGAGAAGACGTAAGGAGGGTCCGTATAGTCCTTGATGGCTAGGAGGGTTCCAGGGGGTCCAGATGGCTACGATTGTCGCACGTGCTTTACGATGACCTAAAAGTGCAATGATACTCCTAGATGGATGGGAGGGGTGAAATGGGTCAGATGACATAAGGAGTGTCCGTTTACTCCTAGATGGCTAGGAGGGTCCACGGGAGTCCAGATGGCTACGATTGTCGCTAGTGTTTTAAGATGACCTAAAAGTGCTATTGATACTCCTAGATGGTTGGGAGGGGTGAAATGGGTTAGATGACGTAAGATGGGTCCGTATACTCCTAGATGGCTTGGAGGGTTCCAGGGGGTCCAGATGGCTACAATTGTCGCAAGTGCTTTAGGATGAACTAAAAGTGCAACTGATACTTCTAGATGCCTGGGAGGGGTGCAATGGGTCAGATGACGTAAGGAGGGTCCTTATAGTCCTAGATGGCTAGGAGGGGTCCACGGGGGTCCAGATGGCTACGATTGTCGCACATCCTTTAGGATGACCGAAAAGTGCAACTGATACTCCTAGATGGCTGGGAGGGGTAAAATGGGTCAGATGACGTCAGGTGGGTCTGTCTACTCCTAGATGGCTAGGATGGGTCCACGGGGGTCCAGATGGCTACGATTGTCGCAAGTGTTTTAGGATGACCTAAAAGTGCTACTGATACTCCTAGATGGTTGGGAGGGGTGAAATGGGTCAGATGATGCAAGGAGTGTCCGTATACTCCTATATGGCTAGGAGGGGTCCACGGGGGTCCGGATGGCTACGATTGTCGCAAGTGCTTTTGGATGACCTTAAAGTGCTACTGATACTCCTAGATGGCTAGGAGGGGTGCAATGGGTTAGATGATGTAAGGAGGGTCCGTATAGTCCAAGATGGCTAGGAGAGGTCCACGGGGGTCCAGATGGCTACGATTGTCGCAAGTGTTTTAGGATGACCTAAACGTGCTACATATACTCCCAGATGGTTGGGATGGGTGAAATGGGTCAGATGACGTAAGGAGGGTCCGTATACTCCTAGATGGCTTGGAGGGTTCCAGGGGGTCCAGATGGCTACGATTGTCGCAAGTGCTTTAGGATAAATTAAAAGTGCAACTGATACTCCTAGATGTCTGGGAGGGGTGAAATGGGTCAGATGACGTCAGGTGGGTCTGTCTTCTCCTAGATGGCTAGGATGGGTCCACGGGGGTCCAGATGGCTACGATTGTCGCAAGTGTTTTAGGATGACCTAAAAGTGCTACTGATACTCCTAGATGGTTGAGAGGGTTGAAATGGGTCAGATGACGTAAGGAGGGTCCGTATACTCCTAGATGGCTAGGAGGGGTCCACGGGGTCCAGATAGCTACGATTGTCGCTAGTGCTTTAGGATGACCTAAAAGTGCTACTGATACTCCTAGATGGCTGTGAGGGGTGCACGGGGGTCCAGATGGCTACGATTGTCGCAAGTGTTTTAGGATGACCTAAAAGTGCTACTGATACTCCTAGATGGTTGAGAGGGTTGAAATGGGTCAGATGACGTAAGGAGGGTCCGTATACTCCTAGATGGCTAGGAGGGGTCCACGGGGTCCAGATAGCTACGATTGTCGCTAGTGCTTTAGGATGACCTAAAAGTGCTACTGATACTCCTAGATGGCTGTGAGGGGTGCAATGGGTCAGATAACGTAAGGAGCATCCGTATAGTCCTAGATGGCTAGGAGGGGTCCACGGGGGTCCAGATGGCTACGATTGTCGCATGTGCTTTTCGATGACCTAAAAGTGCAATTGATACTCCTAGATGGCTGGGAGGGGTGAAATGGGTCAGATGCCGTAAGGCGGGTCTGTATACTACTAGATGGCTAGGAGGGGTCCACAGGAGTCCAGATGGCTACGATTGCCGCAAGTGTTTTAGGATGACCTAAACGTGCTACAGATACTCCCAGATGGTTGGGATGGGTGAAATGGGTCAGATGACGTAAGGAGCGTGCGTATACTCCTAGATGGCTTGGAGGGTTCCAGGGGGGTCCAGATGGCTACGATTGTCGCAAGTGCTTTAGGATGAACTAAAAGTGCAACTGATACTTCAAGATGCCTGGGAGGGGTGCAATGGGTCACATGACGTAAGGAGGGTCTTTATAGTCCTAGATGGCTAGGAGGGCTCCACGGGGGTCCGGATGGCTACGATTGTCGCACATCCTTTAGGATGACCGAAAAGTGCAACTGATACTCCTAGATGGCTGGGAGGGGTAAAATGGGTCAGATGACGTCATGTGGGTCTGTCTACTCCTAGATGGCTAGGATGGGTCCACGGGGGTCCAGATGGCTACGATTGTCGCAAGTGTTTTAGGATGACCTAAAAGTGCTACTGATACTCCTAGATGGTTGGGAGGGGTGAAATGGGTCAGATGATGCAAGGAGTGTCCGTATACTCCAATATGGCTAGGAGGGGTCCACGGGGGTCCGGATGGCTACGACTGTCGCAAGTGCTTTTGGATGACCTAAAAGTGCTACTGATACTCCTAGATGGCTAGGAGGGGTGCAATGGGTCAGATGATGTAAGGAGGGTCCGTATAGTCCAAGATGGCTAGGAGAGGTCCACGGGGGTCCAGATGGCTACGATTGTCGCAAGTGTTTTAGGATGACCTAAACGTGCTACATATACTCCCAGATGGTTGGGATGGGTGAAATGGGTCAGATGACGTAAGGAGGGTCCGTATACTCCTAGATGGCTTGGAGGGTTCCAGGGGGTCCAGATGGCTACGATTGTCGCAAGTGCTTTAGGATGAATTAAAAGTACAACTGATACTTCTAGATGGCTGGGAGGGGTGCAATGGGTCAGATGATGTAAGAAGGGTTCTTATAGTCCTAGATGTCTAGGAGGTCTCCACGGGGGTTTGGATGGCTACGATTCTCGCACGTGCTTTAGGATGACCTAAAAGTGCAACTGATACTCCTAGCTGGCTGGGAGGGGTGAAATAGGTCAGGTGAGTCTGTATACTCCTAGATGGATAGGATGGGTCCACGGGGGTCCAGATGGCTACGATTGTCGCAAGTGTTTTAGGATGACCTAAAAGTGCTACTGATACTCCTAGATGGTTGGGAGGGGTGAAATGGGTCAGATGATGCAAGGAGTGTCCGTATACTCCTATATGGCTAGGAGGGGTCCACGGGGGTCCGGATGGCTACGATTGTCGCAAGTGCTTTTGGATGACCTTAAAGTGCTACTGATACTCCTAGATGGCTAGGAGGGGTGCAATGGGTCAGATGATGTAAGGAGGGTCCGTATAGTCCAAGATGGCTAGGAGAGGTCCACGGGGGTCCAGATGGCTACGATTGTCGCAAGTGTTTTAGGATGACCTAAACGTGCTACATATACTCCCAGATGGTTGGGATGGGTGAAATGGGTCAGATGACGTAAGGAGGGTCCGTATACTCCTAGATGGCTTGGAGGGTTCCAGGGGGTCCAGATGGCTACGATTGTCGCAAGTGCTTTAGGATAAATTAAAAGTGCAACTGATACTCCTAGATGGCTGGGAGGGGTGAAATGGGTCAGATGACGTCAGGTGGGTCTGTCTACTCCTAGATGGCTAGGATGGGTCCACGGGGGTCCAGATGGCTACGATTGTCGCAAGTGTTTTAGGTTGACCTAAAAGTGCTACTGATACTCCTAGATGGCTGTGAGGGGTGCAATGGGTCAGATAACATAAGGAGCATCCGTATAGTCCTAGATGGCTAGGAGGGGTCCACGGGGGTCCAGATGGCTACGATTGTCGCACGTGCTTTTCGATGACCTAAAAGTGCAATTGATACTCCTAGATGGCTGGGAGGGGTGAAATGGGTCAGATGCCGTAAGGAGGGTCTGTATACTACTAGATGGCTAGGAGGGGTCCACAGGAGTCCAGATGGCTACGATTGCCGCAAGTGTTTTAGGATGACCTAAACGTGCTACAGATACTCCCAGATGGTTGGGATGGGTGAAATGGGTCAGATGACGTAAGGAGCGTGCGTATACTCCTAGATGGCTTGGAGGGTTCCAGGGGGGTCCAGATGGCTACGATTGTCGCAAGTGCTTTAGGATGAACTAAAAGTGCAACTGATACTTCAAGATGCCTGGGAGGGGTGCAATGGGTCACATGACGTAAGGAGGGTCCTTATAGTCCTAGATGGCTAGGAGGGCTCCACGGGGGTCCGGATGGCTATGATTGTCGCACATCCTTTAGGATGACCGAAAAGTGCAACCGATACTCCTAGATGGCTGGGAGGGGTAAAATGGGTCAGATGACTTCATGTGGGTCTGTCTACTCCTAGATGGCTAGGATGGGTCCACGGGGGTCCAGATGGCTACGATTGTCGCAAGTGTTTTAGGATGACCTAAAAGTGCTACTGATACTCATAGATGGTTGGGAGGGGTGAAATGGGTCAGATGATGCAAGGAGTGTCCGTATACTCCTATATGGCTAGGAGGGGTCCATGGGGGTCCGGATGGCTACGATTGTCGCAAGTGCTTTTGGATGACCTAAAAGTGCTACTGATACTCCTAGATGGCTAGGAGGGGTGCAATGGGTCAGATGATGTAAGGAGGGTCCGTATAGTCCAAGATGGCTAGGAGAGGTCCACGGGGGTCCAGATGGCTACGATTGTCGCAAGTGTTTTAGGATGACCTAAACGTGCTACATATACTCCCAGATGGTTGGGATGGGTGAAATGGGTCAGATGACGTAAGGAGGGTCCGTATACTCCTAGATGGCTTGGAGGGTTCCAGGGGGTCCAGATGGCTACGATTGTCGCAAGTGCTTTAGGATGAATTAAAAGTACAACTGATACTTCTAGATGTGATGAGGATATAATAGGTGTACATGCTGATTATATATGCTTGAACTGGAAGGAAATATTGAGCCTCACTGATGTTCATTATAAGGTGAATTCTTTCCTAGTAATAAATAATGTTTGTGCTTATGAGAATATTATACTATCTAAGCCTATGAATTTATGTATGATTAGGTTTACTAATAACACAAACATGGATGGAGGAGAGGAAGCAAGGAGCACAAGGACGCGTGGAAAACAAAGATGCTGCCATGGAAAACAACATCAAGGAAATGATATTTCAGTTCGGATTGGCAGAAGTCCCGAATTTGAAATAGTCATGGATTTTTCATACGGGTTCCAAATAAAGCAAGGAAACACAATCCGGAAAGGATATTCGAAGAGCTTTCCAATGGATCCGGCCCCAACTAAAGATTCGACTCGTGCAAGGCGTGGTGACCGAACCAAGTTACGAATCGTTTTCTGTCAGCTTCCAAAAGGAGTCCAATTGGCTGTACCCATGTCGGGTCAGTTTGTAATCGAGTTGGTTGAGTCCAACCGAGTAGGAATAGGCTAGATTCGTGGGAGGCATCCCCCTCCCTCATATATACCTCATAGCCACGAATTATTAGGTTAGACCACGTTTAAACAAAACCCTAGACATCATAGATCGAACTGCTGTAAGCATTCATCTTGAAGTATCGTTACTGCTTGCAAATTATGCGTGTTATCTGCTGTTCCATTGGGAATAAGGGGATACAGGACCACTCGTAGTCTTTGATTACGTTGTGCAAGAGTGTGTAGTTGAGAATATCCAAAGGGATTGAGGGCTGTTGCATTGGCACCAGGGTTCATCCAGGAGAGTTGTCAGTGAAGCACTAGTTATTTATCAAGTTATCGTGAGAGTTCATCGAGAAGATCGGGCCACAACGAGTAACCCGGACGGTAAATCCTTCCAACAACACCAACGGCGTCACCTGAAGGTGGGGAATAAATCCAGCAAGCAACGTGATGAAGATCACCACGCCTCTAACCCGAGCACGATAACACTTGATGAACACAAGCACCCTCGCAGCAATCTTTATTACAAACTGATAAACGGCATCGCCGTCCCCGGAGGGATGCTTCACCAACGAGCTCAAAGTCTATGGACTGTTTTTAATCTAAACTCAAGCTAACCCTAAAACGATGCCTAGCAACTCCTTAAATGAGGGGAGGGGTGCTACAGTACCGCGCTACAGTACCGCCCCACTAATGGACCCTACGTTGACTTGGTTGGACAGGCCCAAACCAAGCCCAAACTCATAAGTATTAAAAACTCTAATTATTTAAAATAGCAACACACGACGAATACACCTAACTTGGTGGAGTCCTGAAATTGGGCTGCACCTCCCCCGTCGTGCCCATATCATCGATGATGAGGATATAATAGGTGTACATGCTGATTATATATGCTTGAACTGGAAGGAAATATTGAGCCTCACTGATGTTCATTATAAGGTGAATTCTTTCCTAGTAATAAATAATGTTTGTGCTTATGAGAATATTATACTATCTAAGCCTATGAATTTATGTATGATTAGGTTTACTAATAACACAAACATGGATGGAGGAGAGGAAGCAAGGAGCACAAGGACGCGTGGAAAACAAAGATGCTGCCATGGAAAACAACATCAAGGAAATGATATTTCAGTTCGGATTGGCAGAAGTCCCGAATTTGAAATAGTCATGGATTTTTCATACGGGTTCCAAATAAAGCAAGGAAACACAATCCGGAAAGGATATTCGAAGAGCTTTCCAATGGATCCGGCCCCAACTAAAGATTCGACTCGTGCAAGGCGTGGTGACCGAACCAAGTTACGAATCGTTTTCTGTCAGCTTCCAAAAGGAGTCCAATTGGCTGTACCCATGTCGGGTCAGTTTGTAATCGAGTTGGTTGAGTCCAACCGAGTAGGAATAGGCTAGATTCGTGGGAGGCATCCCCCTCCCTCATATATACCTCATAGCCACGAATTATTAGGTTAGACCACGTTTAAACAAAACCCTAGACATCATAGATCGAACTGCTGTAAGCATTCATCTTGAAGTATCGTTACTGCTTGCAAATTATGCGTGTTATCTGCTGTTCCATTGGGAATAAGGGGATACAGGACCACTCGTAGTCTTTGATTACGTTGTGCAAGAGTGTGTAGTTGAGAATATCCAAAGGGATTGAGGGCTGTTGCATTGGCACCAGGGTTCATCCAGGAGAGTTGTCAGTGAAGCACTAGTTATTTATCAAGTTATCGTGAGAGTTCATCGAGAAGATCGGGCCACCCCATATCATCTTGGTATCAGATCCTCGGGTTTACTCGGTGAGCTAATTCCATCCTGTAGTTTAGTTGTTTTTATTACCTATCCAGAAAAAGCCACACAAAAAAAAAATTAGGTCTAGATTGTTGCCATAGCCTAGATCACACCGAAATTGCTTAGTTTACTTTGCTGTTTTGGTTGATTTTGCGTTTCTGTTTTTCCTTTTCTTGTTTCGAGTTTAGGGTTTAGTTCTTTTCCGTGTCAAGTTCGTTTTGTTTCAGAGTCCATATCGAAAATCCCAAAAAGAATCGCTAGTTTCCGAGTTCGTTTCAGTTTCCAGCCGCGAATCAGTTTCCGTCGCTCGGATCGCTGGTTTCCATCGACGTACGTCGCTGTTTTGGTCAGTTTTTCCGGTTCCGAGTCCGTGTCGTGGACGGTTTCCGGCAGAAAATTCAAACTGCCATAACTTTTGCATATGAACTCCGATTTCGACGTTCTTTAGCTCGTTTCGAAGAGGAGACCGAAGCGAAGGCAGCCAAACTCACTACGTCTGTTTACGGCTTTTCGACGTCTCAGAATTCCCAAAAAAAACATCGGGAAGTAATTCTTTTTGGCACTTCTTTGCAAAAAAATTAGACACAGCCTTTCTACAGCAATTTAACCTTAGGCACCTACCCAAAAGAATAGCTATTTTGTGCTCATACAGGCTGCTCAAGTTCTCATACATCCTAGTGTTCAATTCTTGTTTCTGTAATTTCTACTCCTAGCATTGTTAAGGCCATTGGAAAAATACATAAAAACAGAAAAAGTGATAGTATAAAAAAAAAAAGAGCAAAAGAGCAGTATTCAAAGGAGGCCGAAAGTTACAAGTGCATAATTTGGAGAGTGGAGCTGTTTTGATCCTTGCTATATATTGACACTACATTGAGCAATCTTGTGCCTGTTTTCTTTGAGCTTAGCTAGTGTCTTTCTAGTGCATTGCAAAAACTCTATCCATATATTTGCATTGCCACATTTGTCTCCAAAATTTTGTGTGAGTTTCCTAGGTGTGTTTTCTATCATTACAAAACAGCAAATAGGCTTTGTCATTTTGGTGTGTTAGGATTCCCAACCAAGCCCCACCAAATACCCTGTTTGCATTGTGACACGTGATATCCTGGTTATTCTCTTCTCACACTTGGTACACTTTTCATTGATACTTGTTGGTAAGTACATCCTATTCACTTTGGAACGGTAAGATACACTATTATTTGCTGGTTTTTGAGTGAGTTGTGAGAGAACACCACAAACCATTGCTATTTTGTTTTCACTAACAAGTTAATCAATGCAGTCTCCTAGTAATGATGTGCAGGAACCATTTCATGCGGGTTCTGTTTGCAGTAACACATTTTGGGAGGAGGATGCTAGTGGGATCCCTGCATCGGATTTGTTCCACTTCACAGCAGACATCAAAGGAAGCCATGTTGCTATTACCCTTGATAAAGGTACACGGTATAATTTTGTTAGTATTGAGGTTGTTGCACAATTGCAGTTGGTTCCAACGAAACTTAAGCGACCATTCATAATATCTACTAATGATGCTGCACTTCACATTACTCATACTACCTCTATTCCGTTAACTATGCATGGTCATACGGAGCGAGTTTTTTGTAATGTGCTTCCTAGAGCGTTTACTTGCTGTCATCTTCTCTTAAGTGCAAAGTGGTGCCATAGCTATAACGTTAATTTTGTTAGCCATTATCCTGATTTACAATTCTTTTGGAACAAAAAGAAAAATTGGATAATACATGCACGGCTTAAAAAAATTCAGGAGGTTAGACGTCAACCATTATTTTTGTCTCATCATTTCCTTGAAAAGCAAAGACTTGAAAACATTGAGATGCAAAGATTGGAGCATATAGTAATGGGATTTGTCGAGGTTAAGGAGACATGTGAGGCTGTTTCTACTAATGTAACCATGTCTACTCCTAGTGTTCTTTCCTGTGATGTGCAGGTTGATTTTGAAGAAAGGGAGCCTATAGTACAACCTGCACCACTACCACATACTTTGGAGGAGCATACTATCGTTCCTAGTGTTGTTTCTTGTACTATGCAGGTTGTTTCTGAAGAAAGGGAGCCTACTCAAGTACAATCTACAACACCACTTGAGAAAGATGAGCCAGTGCCTACTAAATCTGAGGAGAATGCTATAGATATTGGTGCTGATTTGGAGCTGCACCATGCAAATTCGAATTTTTTTGAGCATACTAATTTGCTAGCTGATTCTTGTGATTTGCATGACATATATATTCATGACCCATGTGCTAATTTTCCAATTTCGACTTTTGAGCATGTGGTCTTAATTACTCATAAAGAAGTACTTGCTAAAATACCACCAGTTGATATTGCGTATTCCATCATGTTAAATGAACCAATTACTGTGCAATGTGCTATGAATACGATTTCTGCAATTTTATATGTGAATTCTAGCACCTTTACTTCTTGTTTCACATTTAATCTCGTTGGTAACTATGGCATGAATGAAATATTTATGGTGGATCATATATGCATTACTTGTGTTAGAATTGCTGCATTGCAAATTGATTTACCTCGGTTAGATTGTTTGGAGCTTGCTAGATTCGAACATGATTATACAATTATGTTTTGTTTGCCCAAACAATTGCTATATATACATGCTACTGATTTATACACCACTTCTATTTGCAAATTGAGTTGCATTTTTGATAATGGGAATAATGAACATGATCATATTATTGAGTGTACTACCTTCTGGTTTTACCTTGTTACCATGAAATTTGATCATAGATCTTCTGTGAGAACACTACATTTAATACTAAACAACAATAATTTATATATGGTTGTTTGCCATTTTTATCATGATCATATGACCTTCACTTATATCTGCAATTGTGATTGCTGTTTGATGAGATGTTCTTTGTTTTCATGTGACAAATATGTGCTGATTATGTGCAATTTTCCTTGCCTTATGTCATGTGAGAATACTTATCATGTCCATAACAATGATGCACCCCGTTATAGATACATGTATTGTGCATACACGTTGTTCTTTTTGTTTCTTCCACGTTCAGCTTACCACAAGCCGAGGACGTCTTGTCTTGAAGAAAGGGAGGATGATGAGGATATAATAGGTGTACATGCTGATTATATATGCTTGAACTGGAAGGAAATATTGAGCCTCACTGATGTTCATTATAAGGTGAATTCTTTCCTAGTAATAAATAATGTTTGTGCTTATGAGAATATTATACTATCTAAGCCTATGAATTTATGTATGATTAGGTTTACTAATAACACAAACATGGATGGAGGAGAGGAAGCAAGGAGCACAAGGACGCGTGGAAAACAAAGATGCTGCCATGGAAAACAACATCAAGGAAATGATATTTCAGTTCGGATTGGCAGAAGTCCCGAATTTGAAATAGTCATGGATTTTTCATACGGGTTCCAAATAAAGCAAGGAAACACAATCCGGAAAGGATATTCGAAGAGCTTTCCAATGGATCCGGCCCCAACTAAAGATTCGACTCGTGCAAGGCGTGGTGACCGAACCAAGTTACGAATCGTTTTCTGTCAGCTTCCAAAAGGAGTCCAATTGGCTGTACCCATGTCGGGTCAGTTTGTAATCGAGTTGGTTGAGTCCAACCGAGTAGGAATAGGCTAGATTCGTGGGAGGCATCCCCCTCCCTCATATATACCTCATAGCCACGAATTATTAGGTTAGACCACGTTTAAACAAAACCCTAGACATCATAGATCGAACTGCTGTAAGCATTCATCTTGAAGTATCGTTACTGCTTGCAAATTATGCGTGTTATCTGCTGTTCCATTGGGAATAAGGGGATACAGGACCACTCGTAGTCTTTGATTACGTTGTGCAAGAGTGTGTAGTTGAGAATATCCAAAGGGATTGAGGGCTGTTGCATTGGCACCAGGGTTCATCCAGGAGAGTTGTCAGTGAAGCACTAGTTATTTATCAAGTTATCGTGAGAGTTCATCGAGAAGATCGGGCCACCCCATATCAAGATGGCTGGGAGGGGTGCAATGGGTCAGATGATGTAAGAAGGGTCCTTATAGTCCTAGATGTCTAGGAGGGCTCCACGGGGGTTTGGATGGCTACGATTCTCGCACGTGCTTTAGGATGACCTAAAAGTGCAACTGATACTCCTAACTGGCTGGGAGGGGTGAAATGGGTCAGGTGAGTCTGTATACTCCTAGATGGATAGGATGGGTCCACGGGGGTCCAGATGGCTACGATTGTCACAAGTGTTTTAGGATGACCTAAAAGTGCTACTAATACTCCTAGATGGTTGGGAGTAGTGAAATGGGTCAGATGACGCAAGGAGGGTCCGTATACTCCTAGATGTCTAGGAGAGGTCCACGGGGGGGGGGGGGGGGGGTCCAGATGGCTGCGATTAAAAGTGCTACTGATACTCCTATATGGCTGGGAGGGGTGCAATGGGTCAGATCATGTAAGGAGGGTCCGTATAGTCCAAGATGGCTAGGAGGGGTCCACAGGGGTCCAGATGGCTAAGAATGTCGCAAGTGTTTTAGGATGACCTAAAAGTGCTACTGATACTCCTAGATTGTTGGGAGGGCTGAAATGGGTCAGATGACGTAAGGAGTGTCCGTATACTCCAAGATGGCTAGGAGGGGTCCACGGGGGTCCAGATAGCTACGATTGTCGCACGCCTTTAGGATGACCTAAAAGTGCTACTGATACTCCTAGATCGCTGGGAGTGGTGCAATGGGTGAGAAGACGTAAGGAGGGTCCGTATAGTCCTTGATGGCTAGGAGGGTTCCAGGGGGTCCAGATGGCTACGATTGTCGCACGTGCTTTACGATGACCTAAAAGTGCAATTGATACTCCTAGATGGCTGGGAGGGGTGAAATGGGTCAGATGACATAAGGAGTGTCCGTATACTCCTAGATGGCTAGGAGGGGGTCCACGGGAGTCCAGATGGCTACGATTGTCGCTAGTGTTTTAAGATGACCTAAAAGTGCTATTGATACTCCTAGATGGTTGGGAGGGGTGAAATGGGTTAGATGACGTAAGATGGGTCCGTATACTCCTAAATGGCTTGGGGGTTCCAGGGGGTCCAGATGGCTACGATTGTGGCACGTGCTTTAGGATGACCTAGAAGTGCAACTGATACTTCTAGATGGCTGTGAGGGGTGCAATGGGTCAGATAATGTAAGGAGCATCCGTATAGTCCTAAATGGCTAGGAGGGGTCCACGGGGGTCCTGATGGCTACGATTGTCGCACGTGCTTTAGGATGACCTAAAAGTGCAACTGATACTTCTAGATGGCTGTGAGGGGTGCAATGGGTCAGATAACGTAAGGAGCATCCGTATAGTCCTTGATGGCTAGGAGGGGTCCACGGGGGTCCAGATGGCTACGATTGTCGCACATCCTTTAGGATGACCGAAAAGTGCAACTGATACTCCTAGATGGCTGGAAGGGGTGAAATGGGTCAGATGACGTCAGGTGGGTCTGTCTCCTCCTAGATGGCTAGGATGGGTCCACGGGGGTCCAGATGGCTACGATTGTCGCAAGTGTTTTAGGATGATCTAAACGTGCTACATACACTCCCAGATGGTTGGGATGGGGGAAATGGGTCAGATGACGTAAGGAAGGTCCGTATACTCCTAGATGGCTTGGAGGGTTCCAGGGGGTCCAGATGGCTACGATTGTCCCAAGTGCTTTAGGATGAATTAAAAGTGCAACTGATACTCCTAGATGGCTGGGAGGGGTGAAATGGGTCAGATGACGTCAGGTGGGTCTGTCTTCTCCTAGATGGCTAGGATGGGTCCACGGGGGTCCTGATATGGGAACGACGGGGGAGGTGCAGCCCAATTTCAGGACTCCACCAAGTTAGGTGTATTCGTCGTGTGTTGCTATTTTAAATAATTAGAGTTTTTCATAATTATGAGTTTGGGCTTGGTTTGGGCTTGTCCAACCAAGTCAACATAGGGTCCATTAGGGGGGCGGTACTGTAGCGCGGTACTGTAGCATCCCTCCCCTCATATAAGGAGTTGCTAAGCATCGTTTTAGGGTTAGCTTGAGTTTAGATTAAAAACAGTCCATAGACTTTGAGCTCGTTTGATGAGGACATCCCTGGTTCATCTCATGCATCATCATGTTCACAAGATGAAGCTACAAAAATACAAGGTGAAACCTCTCCAAAGAAGACATACTTGGGTCCCATGACAAGGAGCCGTGCTAAACATATACAACAAGAGGTGAATGCGCTTCTAGCTGATTCTTATATTGATATGAATGAGAACTATATACTGCCTAAATCTTGTGTGTTGCTTTTACTCAGGTTTCTACCTATGGAGATAATTCAAGCCTATGGAGAAAAGTGCAACGAACAAGACTTCATCAACGGCGTGCATTGCTTGAGGACCTCACCTTACACCCCATGGGCCCAGTGGGACGAGAAGGAGTTGGAGGATTACACCATGGAATCCAGCAAGCTGTTCCAGTCAAAAATACATCGCAAGTGCAGCTCCAGTTTTCGTCGCTGATCTTGCTGGGCCATGACACATGAACATGAACGTGTGTAACACGTTTGGAGGGACACATTGGACAGGAAATCAAATCTATTTTGCAGCAAAAGAAACCGTGCACCTTTTGAAGACCCAAGTCAAAAGATATGTGATTTCCAATGCTGAGCTGTCAAGACATTTATTGCTGCGCGAGGCTCCACACTTCTGTTTCCCATCCACCCAAGTTACCACGAATTTGAGCCTCATTTTCGTGCTGGCTTCACACCTAAGCTAGGAGGGCTGTTCCTAGTATAAGTACCCCTTTCCCCACTTCAAGCACAACTCTTTGGCAATCTGTTTTCAGCATAGGTTAGCTAAGTGCAACCAGAATATTGTTTGAGAGTTCACTTCCTCCTTAGCTCTTGTAAACTTGCCTTGTGAGAGGGTAAACTCACTTTGTGATTTACAACAGCAGCCGTTGAGGCGGCGACCAGTTCGTGCTTCCAACTTCGTGCGTGGTTGTGTGGATTGGAAAACTGAGAGTGTGGTTGGGCGAATACTTGTTGCTGGTTGTTGCATTGCAATAGTTAGCTTCGGTTTTGTCAGGTTGCACTACTTCTCCATTACCCGACAACGTTGTTGGCTGGGATCGAGGGTTTCCTTCGTACCCTTCAGGTGGCGTTGTTTCGATCATCAAGCAGATCCTCCGTGAAGATCGGGCACCCCGCATCATCTTGGTATCAGAGCCTCGGTTGACACGGTAGGATCTTGTATCCCTAGTTTAGTTTTAGTTGTTTTCATTCCTACAGTCCAGAAAAAGCCCCACAAAAATATTTCCCTTTACCTATAGCCTTTTTCAGTCTTAGATCTGTTGGTTTGGTGAGTTTTATCAGGTTCTTGTCCATTAGATTTTTTTGTTTTAGTTGCTGAGTTTTTCCCCATCTGCGTTCTCCATTTGTGTTCATTTCCGTACAAAAAAAAAAAAAAAAAAGAAAGAAAGAAAGAAGAGAAAATCTGGGACTGATCTTCACTTATATCTTGAGAAATCCTTGTTTGTGTGGTGTGAGCTGAAACAGTAGTCAAGTGTGTATCATCCAAAAATTCCTGTTGCAGCAAATCTGATTCATTGCTGAGTGTTCTTGTTCTACACTTATATCCTATTCAGCAACTAAGGCATTCGAATCTTGTGTGGATGATTACTTGGTTTAACAAGAACTAGACTGCAGATTAGTGTGCTGTTTCCACATATATACCCCCACCCAAAGCTCCACAAAACAGCCCCTGCATGTGCAACCCTAGACTTGTATTCGCTTAATTATCTCTCTCTATACCAACCACCGGCACCACAGTTGAGCATGTTCTGCTCTCACTTGGAAGTTACACGAGCTTCGGTTGGTAAGTGAAGGTGAGATCGAGATGTCACACACATATCCCGTGCTGTAGTATAGAACTTTGCACAACTAATCATGGCAGGTACCGGAGACACGTACGAGGTTGAAGGTAATGGGCATCTCAATGAACCCATCACCCGGTTTCACTTCAATGCCTTGCGTGATCATCTCCGTCGAGAGTTCAAAAACAGTCTTGACCCAATTGAAGAGAAGCAAGACAAGTTGTCACAAGATTTGCAACAACTTATGGGCAATGTGAATGAGCAGCTCACCCAAAATATTGAAGCAATGAGGGCTGATCTTGTTGCTGATATTGTGCGAGAGCTACGTCAAGGTCCTGAAGATGCAAGTGTACATGGAGCTCCCGGGAGAGGAAATGTTGGTGCTGCTGGTCGTGGTCGTGGTGTAGGTGCTGCTGGTCGTGGTCGTGATGAATATGCTGCTGGTCGTGGAGGCGGCCACCGGAGGGCCAATTTACACGATGAAGACAGCGAAGAAGAATTTGAGGAAGATAATTATGAGCAGCACCGAGATGGCAGATTTCGTCGCCAAGGCAACTATGGTCGTTTGCGGCACGAGGAGGAGAGGTTTGGTAAACTTAAATTTACCATGCCTAAGTTTGATGGTGGATCTGATCCAGAAACATACCTCACATGGGAATTAAAAGTTGACAAGATTTTTCGCATGCACAACTATTCCGAACAGAAGAAATTAGCAATGGCCTCTCTTGAATTTGAAGACTATGCTCTAATCTGGTGGGAGCAAGTTCAAAACCAGCGAGAAGAAGAGGGAGAACCTGCTGTAGCTACATGGGCTGAAATGAAAAGAGAAATGAGGGCCAGATTCATCCCAAAGCATTATAAGCGTGACATCTTTGACAAGCTCCAGAATTTGAGGCAAGGAAAAATGACCGTTGAAGAGTATCATAAGGAGATGGAGAAGTCAATGATAAGAGCCAATATACATGAAGATGAAGAGCAATCCATGTCAAGGTTTCTGTTTGGGCTGAATTCAAATGTGAAGCGAGTTGTTGATTTGCAGCCATATCGCAATGTGGTGGAGTTGGTGCATCTAGCTTCCAAGGCTGAAAGACAACTGCAAGAAGACTCAAGGCCAAATAGGACTATGCCATTTTCAGCTAGAGCTACATCAAGTGGGAGCAAGTTTGTACCCCAATTCAATGTTGGGAAAGGTATAATGGAAAATTCTGGTAGTGGTAGCCATTCCAATGTGCGTGCAGCCCCTATTAGGAGTGAAACATCAGCCCAAAAGGAGAGAAGTAAACCTGCTGCATCAGCCGCATCTTCAATGGGATCAAGTGGGAAAAGCAGCAAAATTGAGTGCTTTACATGTGGTGGTCGTGGTCACATGAGGAAGGAATGCCCCAATAAGCGTGCTATGCTGATCATGGAGAATGGAGAATATGATTCCTGTAGTGAACTTGAAGAAGATGAGGACGATGATGCTACACAAGAAAATGAACAGAAGTATTGTGATTTTGAAGAAGGAACCTCTCTTGTTGTCACAAAAGTTTTGAGTGTGCAGATTAAAGAGGATGACATTGGACAGCGGCACAATCTGTTCCAAACAAGAGCTAAAGTTCATGACAAGGTATGCAAGGTTATTATTGATGGTGGGAGTTGCCACAATCTTGCTAGTATAGACATGTGTGAGAAACTTGGATTGAAAATGCTCCAACACCCCCACCCATATCATGTTCAATGGTTGAGTGATTGTGGTGAACTGAAAATCACACATATGGTGAAGGTCCAATTCAAGATTGGTGATTATATTGACACTGTTGAGTGTGACGTTGTGCCCATGAAAGTGTGTCACTTGCTGTTGGGAAGGCCGTGGCAACATGATCTTTCAGCTCAACATTGTGGTAGAACCAACCAGTACACCATCAAGTGGAAAGGAAAAGATTTGGTGCTTCGACCAATGACACCACAACAAATCATGGCTGAGCATGTACAAAAAGTTTCTGAAGTAAAATTTGTAAGTGGGAAAGAGGGAGAGAAAAAGAATTCGAGAGACATCCACAAAACAGCGAGTGAGTGCCACAAGCCAAATATGAGAGGTAAAAATAAAAGAGAGGGAGAGAACTTAGTCATGTTAGCCACAAAATCAGAAATGAGAGACGTGAGGCAAAACCCAGATCAAGTTGTCGTTGTACTCGTGTACAAGGATGACGTGATTTTTGCTAATGACTTAACTTGTCTTCCTAGAGCTGTTCGTGATCTCTTGCAGGATTTTAAAGATGTCTTTCCGGAGGATATACCCGCTGGTCTACCTCCATTGCGTGGCATAGAACATCAAATTGACCTCATTCCAGGAGCATCACTTCCCAATCGACCCGCCTACCGCGCCAACCCTGAAGAAACAAAGGAGATACAAAGGCAAGTACGAGAGCTTTTAGGAAAAGGCTATGTGCGTGAAAGTTTAAGTCCTTGTGCTGTTCCTGTAATTTTAGTGCCTAAGAAGGATGGTACTTGGCGCATGTGTGTTGATTGTAGGGCCATCAATAATATAACTGTTAGGTATCGTCATCCTATTCCTAGGTTAGATGATATGTTAGATGAATTGAGTGGTTCTGTTGTGTTCTCTAAAATTGATTTGAGAAGTGGGTACCATCAGATTAGAATGAGAGAAGGTGATGAATGGAAAACAGCTTTCAAAACAAAATTTGGTTTGTATGAGTGGTTAGTCATGCCTTTTGGATTAACCAATGCACCCAGTACCTTCATGCGATTAATGAATCATGTTTTGAGAGCTTACATTGGAAAGTTTGTTGTTGTGTACTTTGATGACATCTTAATCTACAGTAAATCCATAGACGAACATATAGAACATATCAAACAAGTTTTGGATGTGCTAAGAGTAGAAAAACTATATGCTAATATTGAGAAGTGCTCGTTTTGCACAAACAAGGTTGTTTTTCTTGGCTATGTCGTTTCAGGACAGGGAATTGAAGTTGATGACTCTAAGGTGGAAGCAATCAAGAATTGGCCAACTCCTATCAATATAAGCCAGGTGAGAAGTTTTCTTGGCCTTGCTGGTTTCTATAGGAGATTTGTGAAAGATTTTAGTAGCATTGCTGCAGCTTTGCACGAATTGACAAAAAAAGGAGTTGTTTTTAAGTGGGGTGCGCCACAGGAAGAAGCTTTCATTGAACTTAAGAGACAATTAACTGAAGCACCTTTGCTGGTTTTGCCTGATTTCACTAAAACTTTTGAAATCGAATGTGATGCTAGTGGGATAGGCATTGGAGGTGTATTAATGCAGGAACGAAAACCAATTGCTTATTTTAGTGAAAAGCTAAGTGGTGCACAACTGAATTATTCTGTGTATGATAAAGAACTATATGCTTTGGTTAGAGCGCTTGAAACATGGCAGCACTATTTATGGCCTAAGGAATTTGTTGTACATTCTGATCATGAGGCTTTGAAGCATTTGAAAGGACAAGCTAAATTGAATAGAAGACATGCTAAATGGGTAGAATTCATTGAAACTTTCCCATATGTTGTAAAGTACAAGAAAGGCAAAGAAAATATGGTAGCTGATGCTTTGTCTCGTAGACATGTTCTACTGAATCAATTGGAAGTAAAAGTACCAGGACTTGAGAGTTTAAAAGAATTGTATAGTACTGATCATGTCTTTATGGAGCCATATGAAAAATGCAAAGATGGGAAAGGATGGGAAAAATACCATGTGCATGATGGTTTTCTTTTCAGGACTAACAAATTGTGTGTTCCAGATTCGTCGGTTCGACCCTTGTTGTTGCAGGAATCACATGCAGGTGGATTAATGGGACACTTTGGACGTGAGAAGACGTATGAGCTGCTGGCTGATCACTTCTATTGGCCAAAGATGAGGAAGGACGTTGAGAAATTTGTGCAGCGATGCATCACATGTCACAAAGCTAAGTCTAAACTGAACCCATATGGTTTATATACTCCCCTACCTGTTCCGCATGCTCCATGGGAAGATATTAGCATGGATTTTGTTTTGGGATTACCTAGAACAAAGAGGGGGAGGGATTCTGTTTTTGTTGTTGTAGATAGGTTCTCAAAGATGGCACACTTCATTCCATGCCATAAGAACGACGATGCTTCACATGTTGCTGATTTGTTTTTCAGGGAAGTTGTACGTTTGCACGGCATGCCGAGGACCATCGTATCAGACCGGGATGTCAAGTTCATGAGCTATTTTTGGAAGACATTGTGGGCAAAGCTAGGAACCAAGCTGCTGTTTTCAACAACATGCCACCCACAAACTGATGGCCAAACAGAAGTGGTGAACCGTACACTTTCAGCTTTGCTACGGACAATGATCAAGAAGAACTTAAAGGAGTGGGAAGAGTGTTTGCCGCATGTGGAGTTCGCCTATAACAGAGCTATTCACTCGACCACAAGCATGTGTCCATTTGAAGTGGTCTATGGATTCAAACCACTTGCCCCAATTGACTTGCTGCCACTTCCCTTACAAGAGAGAATTAACATGGATGCTTCCAAGCGTGCTGCATATGTGAAGAAAATTCATGAGAAGACAAGAGAAGAGATTGAGAAGAAATCCAAGTATTATGCCGCTAAGGCAAACAAGAACCGCAAGAAGGTGACTTTTGAGCCCGGTGATCTGGTTTGGATACATTTACGCAAAGATCGATTCCCTGAACGACGCAAATCAAAGCTCCTGCCTCGTGGAGATGGACCATTCAAAGTGTTGGCAAAGATAAATGATAATGCTTACAAGATCGACCTCCCTAAAGACTATTCTGTTAGTCCAACATTTAACGTAGCAGATTTGTCTCCATGCATTCATCAAGAAGATCAAGAGTCGAGGACGACTCCTTTTGAAGAGGGGGAGGATGATGAGGACATCCCTGGTTCATCTCATGCATCATCATGTTCACAAGATGAAGCTACAAAAATACAAGGTGAAACCTCTCCAAAGAAGACATACTTGGGTCCCATGACAAGGAGCCGTGCTAAACATATACAACAAGAGGTGAATGCGCTTCTAGCTGATTCTTATATTGATATGAATGAGAACTATATACTGCCTAAATCTTGTGTGTTGCTTTTACTCAGGTTTCTACCTATGGAGATAATTCAAGCCTATGGAGAAAAGTGCAACGAACAAGACTTCATCAACGGCGTGCATTGCTTGAGGACCTCACCTTACACCCCATGGGCCCAGTGGGACGAGAAGGAGTTGGAGGATTACACCATGGAATCCAGCAAGCTGTTCCAGTCAAAAATACATCGCAAGTGCAGCTCCAGTTTTCGTCGCTGATCTTGCTGGGCCATGACACATGAACATGAACGTGTGTAACACGTTTGGAGGGACACATTGGACAGGAAATCAAATCTATTTTGCAGCAAAAGAAACCGTGCACCTTTTGAAGACCCAAGTCAAAAGATATGTGATTTCCAATGCTGAGCTGTCAAGACATTTATTGCTGCGCGAGGCTCCACACTTCTGTTTCCCATCCACCCAAGTTACCACGAATTTGAGCCTCATTTTCGTGCTGGCTTCACACCTAAGCTAGGAGGGCTGTTCCTAGTATAAGTACCCCTTTCCCCACTTCAAGCACAACTCTTTGGCAATCTGTTTTCAGCATAGGTTAGCTAAGTGCAACCAGAATATTGTTTGAGAGTTCACTTCCTCCTTAGCTCTTGTAAACTTGCCTTGTGAGAGGGTAAACTCACTTTGTGATTTACAACAGCAGCCGTTGAGGCGGCGACCAGTTCGTGCTTCCAACTTCGTGCGTGGTTGTGTGGATTGGAAAACTGAGAGTGTGGTTGGGCGAATACTTGTTGCTGGTTGTTGCATTGCAATAGTTAGCTTCGGTTTTGTCAGGTTGCACTACTTCTCCATTACCCGACAACGTTGTTGGCTGGGATCGAGGGTTTCCTTCGTACCCTTCAGGTGGCGTTGTTTCGATCATCAAGCAGATCCTCCGTGAAGATCGGGCACCCCGCATCATCGTTGGTGAAGCATCCCTCCGGGGACGGCGATGCCGTTTATCAGTTTGTAATAAAGATTGCTGCGAGGGTGCTTGTGTTCATCAAGTGTTATCGTGCTCGGGTTAGAGGCGTGGTGATCTTCATCACGTTGCTTGCTGGATTTATTCCCCACCTTCAGGTGACGCCGTTGGTGTTGTTGGAAGGATTTACCATCCGGGTTACTCGTTGTGAAAGATCGGGACAACAATCATAGGATCATCCCCTTGATCCTTATCATATGGTATCAGATTACTGGGTTTCTCACTGCGAGTGTTTTCTGTTGATCTGCGGATTGTTCTTTTCCCGAGCAGTTCTCAGTTCAAAAGTTGAAGTTTTGGTTTTAGTCCGAGTATTCCTGCCGATCGAGCTTGCCGATTGATCTCGTAGAATTTCGAGTTCCAGATCAGGGTGCAGTTTTCGGTGGCTATTAGCGGAGCAGATCGGATCTGATTGGGCAAGGAAAAGGAAAGTCCAAAACCGGATACGAAATTAAAAGGCAATTTCGGATCAGTTAAAAAAAAATCTTGTGTTGATCTTGCGTTCTACCGAGTCCAGAAACGACCGTCGTCTTGTTCAGGCCACAGCGACCTGTACGTGACGAATCGGGATTTGGGAGCCTACCCATTGGAAAGTACATAAAATTATCTTTCCAACAAGTGCTTCTTTGCCTGTTTCGGACTTCGTACGAGGAAATCACGTCCGTTTCAAATTCAGAGTTTCTGTCAGTCCGAACCGAATCTGACGTGATAATGAGTTCGTTTCCAGGAGATGTTTTGGGCAAGAGATGTTATCTTGGCATGAAGTCAAGTGATGTTTTCAATGACTATCTTGATGTCAAGAAGGGAGTGCAACCATCCAAGCCTAGTTGGCGCTTACATAAACTTGCAACAATTGCGGAGTACGAAGATTGGGAAAGGCACATGCAACATGGTTTCCGTCGATGCCGCACATACAATGGCAAGTTTAGCGGATATGATGCTTATAGTCTTGCTTACAGGCGTATGGACCCTGCAGTAAACAGTTGGTGGTGTGTTGCGGTTGAACGAGGTGAGTTTGCTTGTACTTGGGGGGACTTCAAAACTTGTCTCCGTGCTGGTTTTGTAGAACCGTATATGGAGGAAATAGAGCAGCCACCCAAGGTTGTGCATGACACAGTGGATGTTGGAAAGAGCATAGCTTCTATACCGAAGGTCGCAACAGCTGTAACTACTCGTGAGAAGTTGACAGTTGTTCCATTGTCGACAGTTAACAAGGCGGCAGCCACGATTCCTGGAGTGTCAGCAGTTGATGTTGTCCAGGCTGATGTTGTCAAGGATGTCGTCGTGGAGGATGTTGTACCATTGAGTGGGCTGAATATGCAACTCAAGAGAGTACATGGGGATACTTGTATGAGAGTGCATAGAGGTCAGCGATGGAATTTATTTCAGGCGCAGTGCATGATCAAGGGCAAAGCATGCAAGTTGATGATTGACAGTGGTAGCTACTGTAATGGCATTAGCAAGGCGGTTGTGGAAGTTTTGGGGTTACCCACATGGCGCATTCCAGAACCTAGGCATGTTGAGTGGGTAAATAGTTGCGGTATGATGAAGATTACTCACAAGGTGCGTGTGCCGTTTTCAGTTGGTGACTATGTTGATGAGGTGGAATGTGATGTGTTGCCATTGGAGGTATGTGGACTGTTACTTGGACGTCCATGGCAGTATGATCGTAATGCTATACATGCTGGGAGAGCAAATACTTATTCTTTTGCGCATGATAGCAAACATCGGACACTGAAGCCTATGACGGATGATCAAATCAAGTCCGATGTGGTGCTGGTGGTACGTAAGGAGAAGTTGCGCAAGGCTAAGCCACAGCCAGGGCTAGCTAAGGTGCAGTGTGAGGAGCATGATGCAAAGAGCGTCAGTGATGATATTGTTTCAGCCAAGCCTGTAGATGACAAGCCAGTTGTTCTTGTTAGTGACAAGCCGGTTGAAGTCAAGCCTCATATTGATGAAGGGCAGGATATGTCAGCATGTGTTTCATGTGTTCCACTTACAGTTCGTGTTGACATGGGTGTTCAGACCGATGACAGTGGTGCTGATCGTGTTCCGGTGCATATGGTGCCTCGGGTAGTCAGCCACAGTTTTGTAAGAACTCCTCGGAGACGTTTTGTTGGAGCAGCAGTGCGTGTGCATAGAGGCAAGGATGGACGTGTTCGTCAGCTGTGTGGCCCAGGCATTACTACTTTGCAGGGTCCTGTTCAGCAGGTTCATGTCCAGCAGCAAAGAGCTCCATCAAGAGTTCAGAAGCAGAAGGTTTTGGCGCCAAAGTCCAAGTTCATTTGGCGAAGAAAGGAGGCGCCAAGTGCTGTGTCAAGTCAAGCATGCCCAGCGGGAGGATGTGGTGAGGAAGGCAAGCGAGACTTGAAGATGACGAAGACGTGTGATGTTGTTGCTGCTATCACGCCACCCTTTCGAGCCGACCCTCAAGCGTTGAGGACAACGCTTCTTGAAGGGGGGGAGGATGATATGGGAACGACGGGGGAGGTGCAGCCCAATTTCAGGACTCCACCAAGTTAGGTGTATTCGTCGTGTGTTGCTATTTTAAATAATTAGAGTTTTTCATAATTATGAGTTTGGGCTTGGTTTGGGCTTGTCCAACCAAGTCAACATAGGGTCCATTAGGGGGGCGGTACTGTAGCGCGGTACTGTAGCATCCCTCCCCTCATATAAGGAGTTGCTAAGCATCGTTTTAGGGTTAGCTTGAGTTTAGATTAAAAACAGTCCATAGACTTTGAGCTCGTTGGTGAAGCATCCCTCCGGGGACGGCGATGCCGTTTATCAGTTTGTAATAAAGATTGCTGCGAGGGTGCTTGTGTTCATCAAGTGTTATCGTGCTCGGGTTAGAGGCGTGGTGATCTTCATCACGTTGCTTGCTGGATTTATTCCCCACCTTCAGGTGACGCCGTTGGTGTTGTTGGAAGGATTTACCATCCGGGTTACTCGTTGTGAAAGATCGGGACAACAATCATAGGATCATCCCCTTGATCCTTATCAGGTCCAGATGGCTACGATTGTCGCAAGTGTTTTAGGATGACCTAAAAGTGCTACTGATACTCCTAGATGGCTGTGAGGGGTACAATGGGTCAGATAACGTAAGGAGCATCCGTATAGTCCAACATGGCTAGGAGGGGTCCACGGGGGTCCAGATGGCTACGATTGTCGCACGTGCTTTTCGATGACCTAAAAGTGCAATTGATACTCCTAGATCGCTGGGAGGGGTGAAATGGGTCAGATGACGTAAGGAGGGTCCGTATACTACTAGATGGCAAGGAGGGGTCCACGGAGTCCAGATGGCTACGATTGTCGCAAGTGTTTTAGGATGACCTAAACGTGCTACAGATACTCCCAGATGGTTGGGATGGGTGAAATGGGTCAGATGACGTAAGGAGGGTCCATATACTCCTAGATGGCTTGGAGGGTTCCAGGGGGTCAAGATGGCTACGATTGTCGCAAGTGCTTTAGGATGAACTAAAAGTGCAACTGATACTTCAAGATGGCTGGGAGGGGTGCAATGGGTCACATGACCTAAGGAGGGTCCTTATAGTCCTAGATGGCTAGGAGGGCTCCACGGGGGTCCGGATGGCTACGATTCTCGCACGTGCTTTAGGATGACCTAAAAGTGCAACTGATACTCCTAGCTGGCTGGGAGGGGTGAAATGGGTCAGGTGAGTCCGTATACTCCTAGATGGCTAGGATGGGTCCACGGGGGTCCAGATGGCTACGATTGTCACAAGTTTTTAGGATGACCTAAAAGTGCTACTAATACTCCTAGATGGTTGGGAGTAGTGAAATGGGTCAGATAACGCAAGTAGGGTCCGTATACTCCTAGATGGCTAGGAGGGGTCCACGGGGGGGGGGGGGGGGCGCAGATGGCTACGATTAAAAGTGCTACTGATACTCCAAGATGGCTGGGAGGAGTGCAATGGGTTAGATGATGTAAGGAGGGTCCGTATAGTCCAAGATGGCTAGGAGGGGTCCACAGGGGTCCAGATGGCTACGAATGTCACAAGTGTTTTAGGATGACCTAAAAGTGCTACTGATACTCCTAGATGGTTGGGAGGGCTGAAATGGGTCAGATGACGTAAGGAGTGGCCGTATACTCCTAGATGGCTAGGAGGCGTCCACGGGGGTCCAGATAGCTACGATTGTCGCACGCCTTTAGGATGACCTAAAAGTGCTACTGATACTCCTAGATCGCTGGAAGTGGTGCAATGGGTGAGAAGACGTAAGGAGGGTCCGTATAGTCCTTGATGGCTAGGAGGGTTCCAGGGGGTCCAGATGGCTACGATTGTCGCACGTGCTTTACGATGACCTAAAAGTGCAATTGATACTCCTAGATGGCTGGGAGGGGTGAAATGGGTCAGATGACATAAGGAGTGTTCGTATACTCCTAGATGGCTAGGAGGGGGTCCACGGGAGTCCAGATGGCTACGATTGTCGCTAGTGTTGTATGATGACCTAAAAGTGCTATTGATACTCCTAGATGGTTGGGAGGGGTGAAATGGGTTAGATGACGTAAGATGGGTCCGTATACTCCTAGATGGCTTGGGGGTTCCAGGGGGTCCAGACGGCTACAATTGTGGCACGTGCTTTAGGATGACCTAAAAGTGCAACTGATACTTCTAGATGGCTGTGAGGGGTGCAATGGGTCAGATAACGTAAGGAGCATGCGTATAGTCCTAAATGGCTAGGAGGGGTCCACGGGGGTCCTGATGGCTACGATTGTCGCACGTGCTTTAGGATGACCTAAAAGTGCAACTGATACTTCTAGATGGCTGTGAGGGGTGCAATGGGTCAGATAACGTAAGGAGCATCCGTATAGTCCTTGATGGCTAGGAGGTGTCCACGGGGGTCCATATGGCTACGATTCTCACACGTGCTTTAGGATAACTTAAAAGTGCAACTGATACTTCTTGATAGCTGTCAGGGGTGCAATGGGACAGATAACGTAAGGAGCATCCGTATAGTCCTAGATGGCTAGGAGGGGTCCAACGGGGTCCAGATGGCTACGATTGTCGCAAGTGTTTTAGGATGACCTAAACATGCTACAGATACTCCTATATCGTTGGGAGGGGTGAAATGGGTCAGATGACGTAAGGAGGGTCCGTATACTCCTAGATGGCTTGGAGGGTTCCAGGGGGTCCAAATGGCCACAATTGTCGCAAGTGCTTTATAATGAACTAGAAGTGCAACTGATACTTCTAGATGGCTGGGAGGGGTGCAATGGGTCAGATGACGTAGGAGGGTCCTTATAGTCCAAGATGGCTAGGAGGGGTCCACGGGGGTCCAGATGGCTACGATTGTCGCACATCCTTTAGGATGACCTAAAAGTGCAACTTATACTACTAGATGGCTGGGAGGGGTGAAATGGGTCAGATGACGTCATGTGGGTCTGTCTACTCCTAGATGGCTAGGATGGGTCCAGGGGGGTCCAGATGGCTACGATTGTCGCAAGTGTTTTAGGATGACCTAAAAGTGCTACTGATACTCCTAGATGGTTGGGAGGGGTGAAATGGGTCAGATGATGCAAGGAGTGTCCGTATACTCCTATATGGCTAGGAGGGGTCCACGGGGGTCCGGATGGCTACGATTGTCGCAAGTGCTTTTGGATGACCTAAAAGTGCTACTGATACTCCTAGATGGCTAGGAGGGGTGCAATGGGTCAGATGATGTAAGGAGGGTCCGTATAGTCCAAGATGGCTAGGAGAGGTCCACGGGGGTCCAGATGGCTACGATTGTCGCAAGGGTTTTAGGATGACCTAAACGTGCTACATATACTCCCAGATGGTTGGGATGGGTGAAATGGGTCAGATGACGTAAGGAGGGTCCGTATACTCCTAGATGGCTTGGGGAGTTCCAGGGGGTCCAGATGGCTACGATTGTCGCAAGTGCTTTAGGATGAATTAAAAGTACAACTGATACTTCTAGATGGCTGGGAGGGGTGCAATGGGTCAGATGATGTAAGAAGGGTCCTTATAGTCCTAGATGGCTAGGAGGGCTCCACGGGGGTCTGGATGGCTACGATTCTCGCACGTGCTTTAGGATGACCTAAAAGTGCAACTGATACTCCTAACTGGCTGGGAGGGGTGAAATGGGTCAGGTGAGTCTGTATACTCCTAGATGGCTAGGATGGGTCCACGGGGGTCCAGATGGCTACGATTATCACAAGTGTTTTAGGATGACCTAAAAGTGCTACTAATACTCCTAGATGGTTGGGAGTAGTGAAATGGGTCAGATGACGCAAGTAGGGTCCGTATACTCCTAGATGGCTAGGAGGGGTCCACGGGGGGTCCAGATGGCTAGGATTGTCGCAAGTGCTTTTGGTTTACATAAAAGAGCTACTGATACTCCTAGATGGCTGGGAGGGGTGCAATGGGTCAGATGATGTAAGGAGGGTCCGTATAGTCCAAGAGGGGTCCACAGGGGTCCAGATGGCTACGAATGTCGCAAGTGTTTTAGGATGACCTAAAAGTGCTACTGATACTCCTAGATGGTTGGGAGGGGTGAAATGGGTCAGATGACGTAAGGAGTGTCCGTATACTCCTAGATGGCTAGGAGGGGTCCACGGGGGTCCAGATAGCTACGATTGTCGCACGCCTTTAGGATGACCTAAAAGTGCTACTGATACTTCTAGATCGCTGGGAGTGGTGCAATGGGTGAGAAGACGTAAGGAGGGTCCATATAGTCCTTGATAGCTAGGAGGGTTCCAGGGGGTCCAGATGGCTACGATTGTCGCACGTGCTTTACGATGACCTAAAAGTGCAATTGATACTCCTAGATGGCTGGGAGGGGTGAAATGGGTCAGATGACATAAGGAGGGTCCGAATACTCCTAGATGGCTAGGAGGGGGTCCACGGAAGTCCAGATGGCTACGATTGTCGCAAGTGTTTTAAGATGACATAAAAGTGCTATTGATACTCCTAGATGGTTGGGAGGGGTGAAATGGGTTAGATGACATAAGGTGGGTCCGTATACTCCTAGATGGCTTAGGGGGTTCCAGGTGGTCCAGACGGCTACGATTGTCGCACGTGCTCTAGGATGACCTAAAAGTGCAACTGATACTTCTAGATGGCTGTGAGGGGTGCAATGGGTCAGATAACGTAAGGAGCATCCGTATAGTCCTAGATGGCTAGGAGGGGTCCACGGGGGTCCAGATGGCTACGATTGTCGCACGTGCTTTAGGTTAGGATGACCTAAAAGTGCAACTGGTACTTCTAGATGGCTGTGAGGGGTGCAATGGGTCAGATAACGTAAGGAGCATCCGTATAGTCCTTGATGGCTAGGAGGGGTCCACGGGGGTCCAGATGGCTTCGATTCTCACACGTGCTTTAGGATAACCTAAAAGTGCAACTGATACTTCTTGATAGCTGTCAGGGGTGCAATGGGTCAGATAACGTAAGGAGCATCCGTATAGTCCTAGATGGCTAGGAGGGGTCCAACAAGGTCCAGATGGCTACGATTGTCGCAAGTGTTTTAGGATGACCTAAACATGCTACAGATACTCCTAGATGGTTGGGATTGGTGAAATGGGTCAGATGACGTAAGGAGGGTCCTTATAGTCCTAGATGGCTAGGAGGGCTCCACGGGGGTCCGGATGGCTACGATTCTCGCACGTGCTTTAGGATGACCTAAAAGTACAACTGATACTCCTAGCTGGCTAGGAGGGGTGAAATGGGTCAGGTGAGTCTGTATACTCCTAGATGGCTAGGATGGGTCCACGGGGGGTCCAGATGGCTAGGATTGTCGCAAGTGTTTTAGGATGATCTAAAAGTGCTACTAATACTCCTAGATGGTTGGGAGTAGTAAAATGGGTCAGATGACGCAAGTAGGGTCCGTATACTCCTAGATGGCTAGGAGGGGTCCACGGGGGGTCCAGATGGCTAGGATTGTCGCAAGTGCTTTTGTTTTACATAAAAGAGCTACTGATACTCCTAGATGGCTGGGAGGGGTGCAATGGGTCAGATGATGTAAGGAGGGTCCGTATAGTCCAAGATGGATAGGAGGGGTCCACAGGGGTCCAGATGGCTACGAATGTCGCAAGTGTTTTAGGATGACCTAAAAGTGCTACTGATACTCCTAGATGGTTGGGAGGGGTGAAATTGGTCAGATGACGTAAGGGGGGACCGTATACTCCTAGATGGCTAGAAGGGGTCCACGGGAGTCCAGATGGCTACGATTGTCGCACGTCTTTTAGGATGACCTAAAAGTGCTACTAAAACTCCTAGATGGTTGGGAGGGGTGAAATGGGTCAGATGACGTAAGGTAGGTCCGTATACTCCTAGATGGCTAGGAGGGGTCCACGGGAGTCCAGATGGCTACGATTGTCGCTAGTGTTTTAAGATGACATAAATGTGCTATTGATACTCTTAGATGGTTGGGAGGGGTGAAATGGGTTATATGATGTAAGGTGGGTCCGTATACTCCTAGATGGCTTGGGGGGTTCCAGGGGTTCCAGACGGCTACGATTGTTGCACGTGCTTTAGGATGACCTAAAAGTGCAACTGATACTTCTAGATGGCTGTGGGGGGTGCAATGGGTCAGATAACGTAAGGAGCATCCGTACAGTCCTAGATAGCCAGGAGGGTCCACGGGGGTCCAGATGGCTACGATTCTCGCACGTGCTTAAGGATGACCTAAACGTGCAGCTGATACTCCTAGATGGTTGGGAGGGGTGAAATGGGTCAGATGACGTCAGGTGGGTCTGTATACTCCTAGATGGCTTGGATGGGTCCACGGCGGTTCGGATGGCTACGATTGTCGCAGGTATTTGAGGCTGACCTAAAAGTGCTACTGATACTCCAAGATGGTTGGGAGGGGTGAAATGGGTCAGATGACGCAAGGAGGGTCCGTATACTCCTAGATGGCTAGGAGGGGTCCACGGGGGTCCAGATGGCTACGATTGTCGCAAGTGCTTTGGGATGACCTAAAAGTGCTACTGATACTCCTAGATGGCTGGGAGGGGTGCAATGGGTCAGATTATGTTAGGAGGGTCCGTATAGTCAAAGATAGCTAGGAGGGGTCCACAGGGGTCCAGATGGCTACGATTGTCGCAAGTGTTTTATGATGACCTAAAAGTGCTACTGATAATCCTAGATAGTTGGGAGGGGTGAAATGGGTCTGATAAGGATCAAGGGGATGATCCTATGATTGTTGTCCCGATCTTTCACAACGAGTAACCCGGACGGTAAATCCTTCCAACAACACCAACGGCGTCACCTGAAGGTGGGGAATAAATCCAGCAAGCAACGTGATGAAGATCACCACGCCTCTAACCCGAGCACGATAACACTTGATGAACACAAGCACCCTCGCAGCAATCTTTATTACAAACTGATAAACGGCATCGCCGTCCCCGGAGGGATGCTTCACCAACGAGCTCAAAGTCTATGGACTGTTTTTAATCTAAACTCAAGCTAACCCTAAAACGATGCCTAGCAACTCCTTATATGAGGGCGCTACAGTACCGCGCTACAGTACCGCGCTACAGTACCGCCCCCTACTGGACCCTAGGTTGACTTGGTTGGACAGGCCCAAACCAAGCCCAAACTCATAATTATTAAAAACTCTAATTATTTAAAATAGCAACACACGACGAATACACCTAACTTGGTGGAGTCCTGAAATTGGACTGCACCTCCCCCGTCGTTCCCATATCATCCTCCCCCCCTTCAAGAAGCGTTGTCCTCAACGCTTGAGGGTCGGCTCGAAAGGGTGGCGTGATAGCAGCAACAACATCACGCGTCTTCGTCATCTTCAAGTCTCGCTTGCCTTCCTCACCACATCCTCCCGCTCGGCCTGCTCGACTTGATACAGTCTTCGGCGGCTGCATCTCTTTCCTTCTCCACATGAGCTTGGACCTAGGCGCCACCATCTTCTTCTTCTCAACTCTTGCTGGAACCCCGTGTTGCTGAACATGAACCTGCTTTGCACGACCCTGCACAAGATGAGTAATGCCTGGGCCACACAACTGACGAACACGTCCATCCTTGCCTTTATGCACACGTACTGCTGCTCCAACAAAACGTTTCCGAGGTGTTCTCACAAAACTGTGGCTAACTACCCGCGGCACCATATGCACCGGAACACGATCAGCACCACTATCATCGGTCTGAACACCCATGTCAACACGAACTGGAATTTCCTTCTTCTCATCAATCAGAGGCATAACTTCAACCGGCTTGTCACTAACAAGTACAACTGGCTTGTCATCTACAGGCATGGCTGAAACAATGTCAACACTGACGCTCCGTGCATCATGCTCCTCAGGCTGCGGCGTAGCTAGCTCAGATTTTGGCTTAGCCTTGCGCAACTTCTCCTTGTGTACCACCAGCTCAACATCAGACTTTATTTGATCATCCTGCATAGGTTTCAAAGTCCGCTGTTTGCCATCATGCACAAAAGAATATGTATTTGCTCTCCCAGCATGAGTAACATTGCGATCATACTGCCATGGACGTCCAAGTAACAGTCCACATACCTCCAATGGCAACACATCGCATTCCACCTCATCAACATAGTCACCAACTATAAATGGCACACGAACCTTGTGAGTAATCTTCATCATACCGCAGCTATTAACCCACTCAATATGCCTCGGTTCTGGAATACGCCATGTGGATAAACCCAACGCTTCCACAACCGCCTTGCTAATGCCATTACAGTAGCTACCACTGTCAATCATCAACTTGCATGCTTTGCCCTTGATCATGCACTGCGCCTGAAATAAATTCCATCGCTGGCCTCTATCCACTGTCATACAAGTATCACCATGTACTCTCTTGAGTTGCATATTCAGCCCACTCAATGGTACAACATCCTCCACCGGACTTTTGTCCAAATCCGTAGACGGCTCCACAAATTTGGTGCGCAGAAATTGTTTGAATTCCTCCCAATTAGATGTTTGCCATGTGATGCCTCTCACACGCATCTCTTCCCGCCACCAACTCGACAACTTTGTATCTACTCGCCGGTACGCAATAACTAATGCAGTAGGGTCACCAAAATTGTAATCAAGCGTACGACATTTTGCAAAACCACTGTCCATGTCTGATTCCCAAGACTGATATTCTGCAGGCGTCGCCGAACTGTCCAATCTCCACTTGATTTTAGTTGGATCAAAGGCGAAACCAACAATGATACCAGTGTAGTCATGATAAACATCACCGGACCTTTCACCAGAAACACACCTCTTGCCATAAAAATCACCCTGAAACGAACTCATTATCAAGTCAAATTCGGTTCGGACTGACAGAAACTCTGAATTTGAAACGGACGTGATTTCCTCGTACGAAGTCCGAAACAGGCAAAGAAGCACTTGTTGGAAAGATAATTTTATGTACTTTCCAATGGGTAGGCTACCAAATCCCGATTCGTCACGTACAGGTCGCTGTGGCCTGAACAAGATGACGGTCGTTTCTGGACTCGGTAGAACGCAAGATCAACACAAGATTTTTTTTTTTAACTGGATCGATTCTGCAGATCGGATCTGAACTGAGCGTCACGCGTACGCTGGCTGGACTCTTCCTCGACAATCGTTGCTGGCCTCCGGCACGCAGAAACCTGGCCAAGATCGATCAAGGGAACTCCCCACGTGATGCTGCTGCTAGCGTTCTCACGATCAACACCACCTCGCAATGAAAAATACACCCACGATCTGCCTGCACTCCCTTCTTCCGATCAACCCCACGCAGCTGATCTGCTCCAACCTTCCCGATCTGACTACTGCCCGTATGGATGAACAAATCTCCACCAACCTGTAGCAGATCAACCAATCTCCACCAATAACAAATCGACTGATCAACAAAATTTCGCCGTGATCAACCTAGAGCTCTGATACCACATGATAAGGATCAAGGGGATGATCCTATGATTGTTGTCCCGATCTTTCACAACGAGTAACCCGGACGGTAAATCCTTCCAACAACACCAACGGCGTCACCTGAAGGTGGGGAATAAATCCAGCAAGCAACGTGATGAAGATCACCACGCCTCTAACCCGAGCACGATAACTGATGAGGATATATCGGTGGATTATGATGATTATTGGCAAACGGCTGTTCCCCCGTTGCCAATGCAACAGCTCTTCAACCCAATGGATATTCGCGACGCCTCACACCGATGCAACGTAGCCGCCGACCACGAAGCGGTTTTGCAATCTACTAATTCCCAGTGGAACAACAGATCACACTCAAACTTCGGATAATAATCTCCAGAGCGCAACACAGTGGAGAGGTTGAATTCCTGAGCGCAACACAGAGGAACTCGAATATAGATGAATGCTTAGCAATCCAATCTAGGGTTTATGTTTAAACGTGGTCTGTACCTAAAAGCCACGAAATTATAAGCCTTATAAAGGCTGCTGGACGTCCAACATAGAGTTGGAGTCGAAAACAACCATATCTCTAACTTTTCTAACTTAAAGGACTCTATTTGGAAACTGGCAGAAAACAACTTGTGACTTGTTGCGGTCACCGCGCCCAGTCCGAGCCGAACCGGGCCATGGGGCCGGACCCATTGGAAAGCCCTTCAAATTGCCTTTTCAGATTGTGCTTCTTTGCACTATTTGGAGTCCGTATAAAGAATCCACGTCCGTTTCAAATTCAGGACTTCTGTCAGTCCGAACCGAATCTGAACAAATCTTGAATCCGAATTGGAAAGGATCTTTCTTTGTTTGCAGCATCCCTTCTTCGCGTGATGGCTCCACTTCCTCCCTCGCCTCCCTCGTGCTAGCCACCTTGATGTTTGCCAACAGCCTCCATTCCTTGCCCACATCTTCTTCTCCATTCGCCATTATCTCCATTAACTCAAACCTAATGATACATAAACAGCATAACTTAAGCAGTATAACATTCTTATAATTCATGGTATCATATCCAACTAGGAATGAGTTCACCTTATAATAATCATCGATCATGTTTAATATTTCCTTCCAACTTAAACATGGATAATCATCATAATCCATAGATATATCCTCATCATCCTCCCTTTCTTCAAGAAAAGCCGTCCGCGGCTTTGGATAAGCTGAAAGTGGAAGAAACAAAAAGAACAACGTATACGCAAAGTATATGTATATGTAGCAGGTTGTATCATGTTTGTAAATAGTATGAATATTGTCAAATGACAAAATGCAACTAAAATTGCAAGCATAGCACATATAATTGTCATAATGGAACCAAGAAAATCTTAGCAATAAGCAATCAGAATTGCAAGTATAAGCTCTGATACCAAGATGATAAGGGGTGGCCCGATCTTCTCAGTGAGCGGTGGGTAGATGGATGATGGTGGAAGATAACTTGCGAGAATCCGACGAACTCTCCGGCTGTTCCCCCGTTGCCAATGCAACAGCTCTTCAACCCAATGGATATTCGCGACGCCTCACACCGATGCAACGTAGCCGCCGACCACGAAGCGGTTTTGCAATCTACTAATTCCCAGTGGAACAACAGATCACACTCAAACTTCGGATAATAATCTCCAGAGCGCAACACAGTGGAGAGGTTGAATTCCTGAGCGCAACACAGAGGAACTCGAATATAGATGAATGCTTGGAGCAAATTCGATCTAGGGTTTATCTTAAACGTGGTCTCTACCTAAAAGCCACGAAATTACAAGCCTTATAAAGGCTGCTGGACGTCCAACATAGAGTTGGAGTCGAAAACAACCATATCTCTAACTTTCCTAACTTAAAGGACTCTATTTGGAAACTGGCAGGAAACAGCCGTCGACTTGTTTTGGTCACCGAGGCTTGTCCGAGTCGAACCGGTGTTTGGGGTCGGATCCGTTGGAAAGGATTTGTAATTTCCTTTCTAACCTGTGCTTCGTTGCTTTATTTGGACTTCATATGAATACACCTTGACTGTTTCGAATTCGTGACTTCTGCTAGTCCGAATTGAATCTCTCTTCATTGATGGCTCCACTTCCTCCCTCGCCTCCCTCGTGCTTGCCACCTTGATGGTTGTCAATGATTTCCATTCCTTGCGCGCATCATCTTCTCCATGCGCCATGCCCTCTATTAACTCAAACCTAATGATACAAGAACACAATAACTTAGGTAGTATAACATTCTTATAAATCAAAGTATCATGTCCAACTAGGAATGAGTTCACCTTATAATAATCATCGATCATGTTTCGTATTTCCTTCCAGTTTAAGCATGGATAATCATCATAATCCACCGATATATCCTCATCATCCTCCCTTTCTTCAAGAAAAGCCGTCCGCGGCTTTGGATAAGCTGAAAGTGGAAGAAACAAAAAGAACAACGTGTATGCAGAGTATATGTATATATAGCAGGTTGTATCATGTTTGTAAATAGGATGATTATTCTCAAATGACAAAATGCAACGAAAATTGCGAGCATAGCACATATAATTGTCATAATGGAACCAAGAAAATCTCAGCAATAAGCAATCAGAATTGCAAGTATAAGTGAAGTTCATAGAATCATGATAAAAATGATAGACACAAATATATAAAATGTTATGATTCAGTATTAAATCCAATGTCCTCACAGAAGATCGATGATCAAATTTCATGCTATCAAGGTCAAACCAATCCAAACGATGCAAATCATCATATGTGTCATACCATGCTTCAATTGCGCTACTCTGATATGTAGAACAAAGCAATGACCATGCAGCACAAACAGGTAAATAGTCATGTCGATTATTTCCAGTACTTAAGATGCAACTCACTTTGCAAATATAAGTGAAGCATAAATCAGTTTGGGACAAACAAGACGGATGTGCATAATCATATGCAAATCTAGCAAGATCAGAACAGTCCAACAAAGGTGATGCTACCTTTGTTCGCTGAGGTACATCAACTAGACTAGAAGACATCATATTATCATGATAATGAGGTATTGTCCCAAAGCAAAAAGATTTCGGCACAGAGCATATATGATTGCAAGAAAAATGTTTTAGTTCAGCAATGTTATCATAGGTAATGCATATGTGATCCACCAAAAAATTCTCGTTCATGTTGTTGTCACCAATTAAATATAATCCGAAACAATTGGCATAGGTGCTAGAATTTACAAATGAAAGTTCAGAAATCTTATTCATAGCACAACTCATGGTAAGCGGTGCTTCTAGCATAATGTAATACAAAACATCAGTTGGTGGTATTTTAGCAAGAATCTCTTTATGTGTAATCAGTACCACATGATCGAAATTCGAATTTAGCAAATTATCACATGATGCTGAAATATGTTTGTGTATAAAATCACTAGAACCAGTCAGCGAAGAATCATACTCACAAAGTGACGCGCTTGCTGGCTGCAGCGCAAAATCAGTACCTTTTTCAATGGCAAACTCCTCAGATGTAGTAGGCACTGAAATAGGTTCCTCTAGTGGTGATGCAGGTTGAAGACTTGACGGCTCCCTTTCTTCAAAAGCAACCTGCATATCACAAGAAACAACACTAGAAGGAGAGATAGTTATATTAGCATTAATATCCTCACATGTCCTATCATCTACTACACTCATGTTATCTTTTTCTCTCATACTCTCGAAGTGGATGCACTCAACCTCACGTTTAGTGGAATCACACAGCTCACTTTTTATAACAATCTCACTCAATTTGGCTATGTGGCGCTCATTCTCACATGGGTTTTGATGCACAAGTAGCTCAACAGTTTTCAGATTCGGACACTCCACAACCATGCTCTTGTTCGTTTTTGATATTAAAAACTCTTTCTTCTTTTCCTTCCGAACAAGATGAAATGCATGAAAATCGTCTTCAGGTGTAGGTTGTAAGTATCTCTTCCTCATGTTCCAAATGATGGACAAACCATCAACACCTCGTGGACAACTTGCTTTAAATTGTCTCCACCACAGTGCTCCCAACATGATGTGACAAGAATCAAGCGCCACAGGAGATATATCACATACCACAACCTCGGTGTGCTGTCCTATGGTAATAGGAACCTCAGCCTGGTGTGAAATTTGGAGTGCACCATACGCAGAAGCTAGGAAATAAGGCTCTGAAAGGTAACATGTACTAAGCTGCAACTTTTCAACGACTTCAATGCTGACTAAATTAATAGATGAGAATCTCTCAATGGTTACAGCAGCAACTCGTCCACAAATAATGGCATTGAAGTGGAACAGACCGTTTCCTTGGATTGGACGACTTTCTTCTTTCCAAAAGGCTGCACTGCAAAATTTGCGTTTGCTAGTTTCAAAATCACCCTCGTATTCTGCCATGGTTAGTAAACAACACAAATATGTATATATGTGGCAAACTCTCAACTCACTCAAGACCGAAAGAAATTGTGTATCTTACCGTTCCAAAGTGAATAGTAAAGCTTACCACTAGTAGGGACAGTACGTGCATGGATGGGGTGAAGCGAATATTATGGGTATCAAAGTGTCACACAACAAACCAGGGTATTTGGTGGAGCTTGGTTGGGATACCTAACAACACTGATTCACAAAGCCTAGTGCTGATCGTATGACACAAGAGACACTCGGAAACGCACACGGTGGAGATAAATGGGGCAATTGCAACTCTGAAAATGAGCTAAGAATGATATATGTCGGAGTAATGCTCGTGTTGCAATGCAGAGGAGAGACGCTAGCAAAAGCTCAATAATAAGGGCACAAGATTGCTCAATTCTACTAGTGCAAGGCAGGAATATAATTTGCAAACAATGCTCCCAACAGATCTTATATGAGTAAAATTCTGGCCTCCTTTTCTTTTTCGCTCGTACTGTAGCTACAGTAATTTCAGAACTTCCTTTTTCTCTTCTTTTTTTTTCTCCCTTTTTCTCTGTTTAACTAAGCCACACAAATATTTCACAGGAGCAAATAAAATAGACTGCCAAAATAATGCACTTCCAACCTATATGAGCAGCCCAAAGAGCAAATAATTTACTAGTCTCGTAGGAAAGTTCTAAACACAAAAAGATAGACAGGCTTTTACCTAAGGCTTAGCAAAAGGAAGACTCGGATTAACGGGATCAGGGAATTTAATGGACGGACAAGAACAAAAACCTAATCAATCTAAATTCGGACTCTAATCAGACATGGAAACAGCAGCACACATATGCGGCATGGAAACCAAAAGAAAAACAGCAACGAAGATTGATTCAAACTTGTCTTTCCTTGTCCTTTGCTGCTTGGATACACGTGCAGGAAAATTCTTTGCTCAAACAAACACCTCACGAGGCAGGTATTTAAGCAAAGCAATTTTATATGGCGCAGCAGCGATTCGGCTGACTTCCGATTGGACAAACACGTAACAGACCAGCACTCCGATGACAAGAAAAACAGACGAAAAGAAACAGAGACCTAGACGCTAGGACGACTCAGATCGGAAGAAAAAGTAACGCGAAAAGACACGATCAGCAGCTAGACTCGATGAAACGATGCGATCTAAGGCTATGGCAAATATTTGTGGGGCTTTTTCTGGATAGGACGAAAAACAGTAAATCTACGGGATGGATTTGTGGATGCTCACCGAGTAAACTCTGGAAATCTGATACCAAGATGATAAGGGGTGGCCCGATCTTCTCAGTGAGCGGTGGGTAGATGGATGATGGTGGAAGATAACTTGCGAGAATCCGACGAACTCTCCGGCTGTTCCCCCGTTGCCAATGCAACAGCTCTTCAACCCAATGGATATTCGCGACGCCTCACACCGATGCAACGTAGCCGCCGACCACGAAGCGGTTTTGCAATCTACTAATTCCCAGTGGAACAACAGATCACACTCAAACTTCGGATAATAATCTCCAGAGCGCAACACAGTGGAGAGGTTGAATTCCTGAGCGCAACACAGAGGAACTCGAATATAGATGAATGCTTGGAGCAAATTCGATCTAGGGTTTATCTTAAACGTGGTCTCTACCTAAAAGCCACGAAATTACAAGCCTTATAAAGGCTGCTGGACGTCCAACATAGAGTTGGAGTCGAAAACAACCATATCTCTAACTTTCCTAACTTAAAGGACTCTATTTGGAAACTGGCAGGAAACAGCCGTCGACTTGTTTTGGTCACCGAGGCTTGTCCGAGTCGAACCGGTGTTTGGGGTCGGATCCGTTGGAAAGGATTTGTAATTTCCTTTCTAACCTGTGCTTCGTTGCTTTATTTGGACTTCATATGAATACACCTTGACTGTTTCGAATTCGTGACTTCTGCTAGTCCGAATTGAATCTCTCTTCATTGATGGCTCCACTTCCTCCCTCGCCTCCCTCGTGCTTGCCACCTTGATGGTTGTCAATGATTTCCATTCCTTGCGCGCATCATCTTCTCCATGCGCCATGCCCTCTATTAACTCAAACCTAATGATACAAGAACACAATAACTTAGGTAGTATAACATTCTTATAAATCAAAGTATCATGTCCAACTAGGAATGAGTTCACCTTATAATAATCATCGATCATGTTTCGTATTTCCTTCCAGTTTAAGCATGGATAATCATCATAATCCACCGATATATCCTCATCAATAACACTTGATGAACACAAGCACCCTCGCAGCAATCTTTATTACAAACTGATAAACGGCATCGCCGTCCCCGGAGGGATGCTTCACCAACGAGCTCAAAGTCTATGGACTGTTTTTAATCTAAACTCAAGCTAACCCTAAAACGATGCCTAGCAACTCCTTATATGAGGGCGCTACAGTACCGCGCTACAGTACCGCGCTACAGTACCGCCCCCTACTGGACCCTAGGTTGACTTGGTTGGACAGGCCCAAACCAAGCCCAAACTCATAATTATTAAAAACTCTAATTATTTAAAATAGCAACACACGACGAATACACCTAACTTGGTGGAGTCCTGAAATTGGACTGCACCTCCCCCGTCGTTCCCATATCAGGGTCAGATGAAGTAAGGAGGGTCCGTATACTCTAGATAGCTAGGAGGGGTCCACGGGAGTCCAGATGGCTAGGAGCCGTCCACGGGGGTCCAGATAGCTACGATTGTCGCACGCGCTTTAGGATGACCTAAAAGTGCAATTGATACTCCTAGATGGCTGGGAGGGGTGAAATGGGTCAGATGATGTAAGGAGGGTCCGTATACTCTAAATAGCTAGGAGGGGTCCACGGGAGTCCAGATGGCTACGATTGTCGCAAGTCTTTTAGGATGACCTAAATGTGCTACTGATACTCCTAGATCGTTGGGAGGGGTGAAATGGGTCAGATGACGTAAGGAGGGTCCGTATACTCCTAGGTTGCTTGGAGGGTTCCAGGGGGTCTAGATGGCTACGATTGTCGCACGTGCTTTACGATGACCTAAAACTGCAATTGATAGTCCTAGATGGCTTGGAGGGGTAAAATAGGTCAGATGACGTAAGGGGGGACCGTATACTCCTAGATGGCTAGAAGGGGTCCACGGGAGTCCAGATGACTACGATTGTCGCAAGTCTTTTAGGATGACCTAAAAGTGCTACTGAAACTCCTAGAGTGGTTGGGAGGGGTGAAATGGGTCAGATGACGTAAGTTGGGTCCGTATACTCCTGGATGGCTTGGGGGGTTCCAGGGGGTCCAGACGACTACGATTGTCGCACGTTCTTTAGGATGACCTAAAAGTGCAACTGATACTTCTAGATGGCTGTGAGGGGTGCAATGGGTCAGATAACGTAAGGAGGGTCCGTATACTCCTAGATGGCTAGGAGGGGTCCACGGGGGTCCAGATAGCTACGATTGTCTCACGCCTTTAGGATGACCTAAAAGTGCTACTGATACTCCAAGATCGCTGGGAGTGGTGCAATGGGTGAGAAGACGTAAGGAGAGTCCGTATAGTCCTTGATGGCTAGGAGGGTTCCAGGGGGTCCAGATGGCTACGATTGTCGCACGTGCTTTACGATGACCTAAAAGTGCAATTGATACTCCTAGATGGCTGGGAGGGGTGAAATGGGTCAGATGACATAAGGAGCGTCCGTATACTCCTAGATGGCTAGGAGGGGGTCCACGGGAGTCCAGATGGCTACGATTGTCGCTAGTGTTTTAAGATGACCTAAAAGTGCTATTGATACTCCTAGATGGTTGGGAGGGGTGAAATGGGTTAGATGACGTAAGGTGGGTCCGTATACTCCTAGATGGCTTGGGGATTCCAGGGGGTCCAGACGGCTACGATTGTCGCACGTGCTTTAGGATGAACTAAAAGTGCAACTGATACTTCTAGATGGCTGGGAGGGGTGCAATGGGTCAGATGACGTAAGGAGGGTCGTTGTAGTCCTAGATGGTTAGGAGGGGTCCACGGGGGTCCAGATGGCAATGATTCTCGCACATCCTTTAGGATGACCTAAAAGTGCAACTGATACTCTTAGATGGCTAGGAGGGGTGAAATGGGTCAGATGACGTCAGGTGGGTCTGTCTACTCCTAGATGGCTAGGATGGGTCCACGGGGGTCCAGATGGCTACGATTGTCGCAAGTATTTTAGGATGACCTAAAAGTGCTACTGATACTCCTAGATGGTTGGGAGGGGTGAAATGGGTCAGATGACGCAAGGAGGGTCCGTATACTCCTAGATGGCTAGGAGGGGTCCACGGGGGTCCAGATGGATACGATTGTCGTAAGTGCTTTTGGATGACCTAAAAGTGCTACTGTTACTCGTAGATGGCTGGGAGGGGTGCAATGGGTCAGATTATGTAAGGAGGGTCCGTATACTCCTAGATGGCTAGGAGGGGTCCACGGGGGGGGGGGGGGGGGGTCCAGATGGCTACGACTGTCGCAAGTGCTTTTGGATGACCTAAAAGTGCTACTGATACTCCTAGATGGCTGGGAGGGGTGCAATGCGTCAGATGATCTAAGGGGTCCAGATGGCTACGATTGTCGCAAGTGTTTTAGGATGACCTAAAAGTGCTACTGATAATCCTATATGGTTGGGAGGGGTGAAATGGGTCAGATGACGTAAGTAGGGTCCGTATACTTCTGATGGCTAGGAGGGGTCCACGGGGGTCCAGATAGCTACGATTGTCGCACGCGCTTTAGGATGACCTAAAAGTGCAATTGATACTCCTAGATGGCTGGGAGGGGTGAAATGGGTCAGATGACATAAGGAGGGTCCGTATACTCCTAGATGGCTAGGAGGGGTCCACGGGAGTCCAGATGGCTACGATTGTCGCAAGTCTTTTAGGATGACCTAAATGTGCTACTGATACTCCTAGATCGTTGGGAGGGGTGAAATGGGTCAGATGACGTAAGGAGGGTCCGTATCTCCTAGGTTGCTTGGAGGGTTCCAGGCGGTCTAGATGGGTACGATTGTCGCACGTGCTTTACGATGACCTAAAAGTGTAATTGATACTCCTAGATGGCTTGGAGGGGTGAAATGGGTCAGATGACGTAAGGGGGGTTCGTATACTCCTAGATGGCTAGGAGGGGTCCACGGTGGTCCAGATAGCTACGATTGTCGCACGCCTTTAGGATGACCTAAAAGTGCTACTGATACTCCTAGATCGCTGGGAGTGGTGCAATGGGTGAGAAGACGTAAGGAGGGTCCGTATAGTCCTTGATTGCTAGGAGGGTTCCAGGGTGTCCAGATGGCTACGATTGTTGCAATTGTTTAAGGATGACCTAAAAGTGCTACTGATACTCCTAGATGGTTGGGAAGGGTGAAATGGGTCAGATGACGTGAGGGTCCATATAGTCCTAGATGGCTTGGAGGGTTCCAGGGGGTCCAGATGGCTACGATTGTCGCAAGTGCTTTAGGATGAACTAAAAGTGCAACTGATACTTCTAGATGGCTGGGAGGGGTGCAATGGGTCAGATGACGTAAGGAGGGTCCGTATACTCCTAGATGGCTAGGAGGGGTCCACAGGAGTCCAGATGGCTACGATTGTCGCAAGTGTTTTAGGATGACCTAAAAGTGCTACTGATACTCCTAGATGGTTGGGAGGGGTGAAATGGGTCAGATGACGTAAGGTGGGTCTGTATACTCTTTGATGGCTTGGGGGTTCCAGAGGGTCCAAACGGCTACGATTGTCGCACGTGCTTTAGGATGACCTAAAAGTGCAACTGATACTTCTAGATGGCTGTGAGGGGTGCAATGGGTCAGATAACGTAAGGAGCATCCGTATAGTCCTAGATGACTAGGAGGGGTCCACGGGGGTCCAGATGGCTATGATTCTCGCACGTGCTTTAGGATGCCAAAAAAGTGCAACTGATACTCCCAGATGGTTGGGTTGGGTGAAATGGGTCAGATGACGTAAGGAGGGTCCGTATACTCCTAGATGGCTTGGAGGGTTCCAGGGGGTCCAGATGGCTACGATTGTCGCAAGTGCTTTAGGATGAATTAAAAGTGCAACTGATACTCCTAGCTAGCTGGGAGGGGTGAAATGGGTCCACGGGGGTCCAGATGGCTACGATTCTCGCACGTGCTTTAGGATGACCTAAAAGTGCAACTGATACTTCTTGATAGCTGTGAGGTGTGCAATGGGTCAGATAACGTAAGGAGCATCCGTATAGTCCAAGATGGCTAGGAGAGGTCCAACGGGGTCCAGATGGCTACGATTGTCGCAAGTGTTTTAGGATGACCTAAACATGCTACATATACTCCTAGATGGTTGGGGGGTGAAATGGGTTAGATGACGTAAGGAGGGTCCGTATACTCTTAGATGGGTTGGGGGGTTCCAGGGGGTCCAGATGGCTACAATTGTCGCAAGTGGGATGAACTAAAAGTGCAACTGATACTTCTGGATGGCTAGGAGGGGTGCAATGGGTCAGATGATGAAAGGAGGGTCCGTATAGTCCAAGATGGCTAGGAGGGGTCCACGGGGGTCCAGATGGCTACGATTTTCGCAATTGTTTTAGGATGACCTAAACGTGCTACAGATACTCCCAGATGGTTGGGATGGGTGAAATGGGTCAGATGACGTAAGGAGGGTCCATATACTCCTAGATGGCTTGGATGGTTCCAGGGGGTCCAGATGGCTACGATTTTCGCAAGTGCTTTAGGATGAACTAAAAGTGCAACTCATACTTCTAGATGGCTGGGAGGGGTGCAATGGGTCAGATGACGTAAGGAGGGTCCTTATAGTCCTAGATGGCTAGGAGGGCTCCACGGGTGGGGGTGGGTCCAGATGGCTACGATAGTCGCAAGTGCTTTTGGATGACCTAAAAGTGCTACTGATACTCCTAGATGCCTGGGAGGGGTGCAATGGGTCAGATGATGTACGGAGGGTCCGTATAGTCCAAGATGGCTAGGAGGGGTCCACAGGGGTCCAGATGGCTACGAATGTCGCAAGTGTTTTAGGATGGCCTAAAAGTGCTATTGATACTCCTAGATGGTTGGGAGGGGTGAAATGGGTCAGATGACGTATGGAGTGTCCGTATTCTCCTAGATGGCTAGGAGGGGTCCACGGGGGTCCAGATAGCTACGATTGTTGCACGCCTTTAGGATGACCTAAAACTTCTCCTGATACTCCTAGATCGATGGGAGTAGTGTAATGGGTGAGAAGACGTAAGGAGGGTCCGTATAGTCCTTGATGGCTAGGAGGGTTCCAGGGGGTCCAGATGGCTACGATTGTCACACGTGCTTTACGATGACCTAAAAGTGCAATTGATACTCCTAGATGGCTGGGAGGGGTGAAATGGGTCAGATGACATAAGGAGGGTCCGTATACTCCTAGATGGCTAGGAGGGGGTCCATGGGAGTCCAGATGGCTACGATTGTCGCTACTGTTTTAAGATGACCTAAAAGTGCTATTGATACTCCTAGATGGTTGGGAGGGGTGAAATGGGTTTGATGACGTAAGGTGGGTCCGTATACTCCTAGATGGCTTGGGGGGTTCCAGGGGGTCCAGACGGCTACGATTGTCGCACGTGCTTTAGGATGACCTAAAAGTTGCATAAAAGTGCAACTGATACTTCTAGATGGCATTGAGGGATGCAATGGGTCAGATAACCTAAGGAGCATCCGTATAGTCCTAGATGGCTAGGAGGGGTCCACGGGGGTCCAGATGGCTACGATTCTCGCACGTGCTTTGGGATGACCTAAAAGTGCAACTGATACTCCTAGATGACTGGGAGGGGTGAAATGGGTCAGATGACGTCAGGTGGGTCTGTATACTCCTAGATGGCTAGGATGGGTCCACGGGGGTTCGGATGGCTACGATTGTCGCAAGTATTTTAGGATGACCTAAAAGTGCTACTGATACTTCTAGGTTGTTGGGAGGGGTGAAATGGGTCAGATGACGCAAGGAGGGTCCGTATACTCCTAGATGGCTTGGAGAGGTCCACGGGGGTCCAGATGGCTACGATTGTCGCAAGTGCTTTTTGATGACCTAAAAGTGCTACTGATACTCCTAGATGGCTGGGAGGGGTGCAATGGGTCAGATTATGTAAGGAGGGTCCTTATAGTCCAAGATGGCTAGGATGGGTCCACAGGGGTCCAGATGGCTACGATTGTCGCAAGTGTTTTAGGATGACCTAAAAGTGCTACTGATAATCATAGATGGTTGGGAGGGGTGAAATCGGTCAGATGACGTAAGGAGGGTCTGTATACTCCAAGATGGCTAGGAGGGGTCCACGGGGGTCCAGATAGCTATGATTGTCGCACGCGCTTTAGGATGACCTAAAAGTGCAATTGATACTCCTATATGGCTGGGAGGGGTGAAATGGGTCAGATGACGTAAGGAGGGTCCGTATACTCCTAGATGGCTAGGAGCGGTCCCCGGGAGTCCAGAGGGCTACGATTGTCGCAAGTCTTTTAGGATGACCTAAAAGTGCTACTGAAACTCCAAGATGTTTGGGAGTGGGGAAATGGGTCAGATGACGTAAGGTGGGTCCGTATACTCCTGGATGGCTTGGGGGGTTCCAGGTGGTCCAGACGGCTACGATTGTCGCACGTGCTTTAGGATGACCTAAAAGTGCAACTGATACTTCTAGATGGCTGTGAGGGGTGCAATGGGTAAGATAACGTAAGGAGCATCTGTATAGTCCTAGATGGCTAGGAGGGGTCCACAGGGGTCCGGATGGCTACGATTCTCGCACGTGCTTTAGGATGTCCTAAAAGTTCAACTGATACTCCTAGATGACTGGGAGGGGTGAAATGGGTCAGATGACGTAAGGAGGGTCCGTATACTCCTAGATGGCTAGGAGGGGTCTACGGGGGTCCAGATAGCTACGATTGTCGCACGCTTTTAGGATGACCTAAAAGTGCTACTGATACTTCTAGATCGCTGGGAGTGGTGCAATGGGTGAGAAGACGTAAGGAGGGTCCGTATAGTCCTTGATGGCTAGGAGGGTTCCAGGGGGTCCAGATGGCTACGATTGTCGCACGTGCTTTACGATGACCTAAAGGTGCAATTGATACTCCTAGATGGCTGGGAGGGGTGAAATGGGTCAGATGACATAAGGAGCGTCCGTATACTCCTAGATTGCTAGGAGGGGGTCCACGGAAGTCCAGATGGCTACGATTGTCGCAAGTGTTTTAAGATGACATAAAAGTGCTATTGATACTCCTAGATGGTTGGGAGGGGTGAAATGGGTCAGATGACGCAAGGAGGGTCCGTATACTCCTAGATGGCTAGGAGAGGTCCACGGGGGTCCAGATGGCTACGATTGTCGCAAGTGCTTTTTGATGACCTAAAAGTGCTACTCATACTCCTAGATGGCTGGGAGGGGTGCAATGGGTCAGATTATGTAAGGAGGGTCCTTATAGTCCAAGATGGCTAGGATGGGTCCATAGGGGTCCAGATGGCTACGATTGTCGCAAGTGTTTTAGGATGACCTAAAAGTGCTACTGATAATCATAGATGGTTGGGAGGGGTGAAATCGGTCAGATGACGTAAGGAGGGTCTGTATACTCCTAGATGGCTAGGAGGGGTCCACGGGGGTCCAGATAGCTATGATTGTCGCACGCGCTTTAGGATGACCTAAAAGTGCAATTGATACTCCTAGATGGCTGGGAGGGGTGAAATGGGTCAGATGACGTAAGGAGGGTCCGTATACTCCTAGATGGCTAGGAGCGGTCCACGGGAGTCCAGAGGGCTACGATTGTCGCAAGTCTTTTAGGATGACCTAAAAGTGCTACTGAAACTCCAAGATGTTTGGGAGTGGGGAAATGGGTCAGATGACGTAAGGTGGGTCCGTATACTCCTGGATGGCTTGGGGGGTTCCAGGTGGTCCAGACGGCTACGATTGTCGCACGTGCTTTAGGATGACCTAAAAGTGCAACTGATACTTCTAGATGGCTGTGAGGGGTGCAATGGGTCAGATAACGTAAGGAGCATCTGTATAGTCCTAGATGGCTAGGAGGGGTCCACAGGGGTCCGGATGGCTACGATTCTCGCACGTGCTTTAGGATGTCCTAAAAGTTCAACTGATACTCCTAGATGACTGGAAGGGGTGAAATGGGTCAGATGACGTAAGGAGGGTCCGTATACTCCTAGATGGCTAGGAGGGGTCTACGGGGGTCCAGATAGCTACGATTGTCGCACGCCTTTAGGATGACCTAAAAGTGCTACTGATACTTCTAGATCGCTGGGAGTGGTGCAATGGGTGAGAAGACGTAAGGAGGGTCCGTATAGTCCTTGATGGCTAGGAGGGTTCCAGGGGGTCCAGATGGCTACGATTGTCGCACGTGCTTTACGATGACCTAAAGGTGCAATTGATACTCCTAGATGGCTGGGAGGGGTGAAATGGGTCAGATGACATAAGGAGCGTCCGTATACTCCTAGATGGCTAGGAGGGGGTCCACGGGAGTCCAGATGGCTACGATTGTCGCTACTGTTTTAAGATGACCTAAAAGTGCTATTGATACTCCTAGATGGTTGGGAGGGGTGAAATGGGTTAGATGACGAAAGGTGGGTCCGTATACTCCTAGATGGGTTGGGGGGTTCCAGGGTGTCCAGACGGCTATGATTGTCGCACGTGCTTTAGGATGACCTAAAAGTGCAACTGATACTTCTAGATGGCTGTGAGGGGTGCAATGGGTCAGATAACGTAAGGAGCATCCGTATAGTCCTAGATGGCTAGGAGGGGTCCACGGGGGTCCAGATGGCTACGATTCTCGCACGTGCTTTAGGATATAAGTGCAACTGATACTCCTAGATTGCTGGGAGGGGTGAAATGGGTTAGATTACGTCAGGTGGGTGTGAATACTCCTAGATGGCTAGGATGGGTCCACGGGGGTTCGGATGGCTACGATTGTCGCAAGTATTTTAGGATGCCCTAAAAGTGCTACTGATACTCCTAGATGGTTGGGACGGGTGAAATGGGTCAGATGACGCAAGGAGGGTCCGTATACTCCTAGAATGGCTAGGAGGGGTCCATGGGGGTCCAGATGGCTACGATTCTCGCAAGTGCTTTTGGATGACCTAAAAGTGCTACTGATACTCCTAGATGGCTGGGAGGGGTGCAATGGGTCAGATTATGTAAGGAGGGTCCGTATAGTTCAAGATGGTTACAAGGGGTCCACAGGGGTCCAGATGGCTACGATTGTCGCAAGTGCTTTTGGATGACCTAAAAGTGCTACTGATACTCCTAGATGGCTTGGAGGGGTGAAATGGGTCAGATGACGTAAGGAGGGTGTGTATACTCCTAGATGGCTAGGAGGGGTCCACGGGAGTCCAGATGGCAACGATTGTCACAAGTCTTTTAGGATGACCTAAATGTGCTACTGATATTCCTAGATCGTTGGGAGGTGTGAAATGGGTCAGATGACGTAAGGAGGGTCCGTATACTCCTAGGTTGCTTGGAGGGTTCCAGGGGGTCTAGAGGGCTACGATAGTCGCACGTGCTTTACGATGACCTAAAAGTGCAATTTATACTCCTTGATGGCTTGGAGGGGTGAAATGGGTCAGATGACGTAAGGGGGTCCGTATACTCCTAGATGGCTAGGAGGGGTCCACGGCAGTCCAGATGGCTACGACTGTCGCAAGTCATTTAGGATGACCTAAAAGTGCTACTGAAACTCCTAGATGGTTGGGAGGGGTGAAATGGGTCAGATGACGTAAGGTGGGTCCGTGTACTCCTGGATGGCTTGGGGGGTTCCAGGGGGTCCAGACGGTTACGATTGTCGCACGTGCTTTAGGATGACCTAAAAGTGCAACTGATACTTCTAGATTGCTGTGAGGGGTGCAATGGGTCAGATAACGTAAGGAGCATCCGTATAGTCCTAGATGGCTAGGAGGGGTCCACGGGGGTCCGGATGGCTACGATTCTCGCACGTGCTTTACGATGTCCTAAAAGTGCAACTGATACTCCAAGATAGCTGGGAGGGGTGAAATGGGTCAGATGACATAACTAGGGTCCGTATACTCCTAGTTGGCTAGGAGGGGTCTACGGGGGTCCAGATAGCTACGATTGTCGCACGCCTTTAGGATGACCTAAAAGTGCTACTGATACTTCTAGATCGCTGGGAGTGGTGCAATGGGTGAGAAGACGTAAGGAGGGTCTGTAAAGTCCTTGATGGCTAGGAGGGTTCCAGGGGGTCCAGTTGGCTACGATTGTCGCGCGTGCTTTACGATGACCTAAAAGTGCAATTGATAGTCCTAGATGGCTGGGAGGGGTGAGATGGGTCAGATGACATAAGGAGCGTCCGTATACTCCTAGATGGCTAGGAGGGGGTCCACGGGAGTCCAGATGGCTACGATTGTCGCTAGTGTTTTAGGATGACCTAAAAGTGCTATTGATACTCCTAGATGGTTGGGAGGGGTGAAATGGATTAAATGACGTAAGGTGGGTCCGTATACTCCTAGAAGGCTTGGGGGGTTCCAGGGTGTCCAGACGGCTACGATTGTCGCACGTGCTTTAGAATGACCTAAAAGTGCAACTGATACTTCTAGATGGCTGTGAGGGGTGCAATGGGTCAGATAACGTAAGGAGCATCCGTATAGTCCTAGATGGCTAGGAGGGGTCCACGGGGGTCCAGATGGCTACGATTCTCGCACGTGCTTTAGGATGACCTAAAAGTACAACTGATACTCCTAGATGGCTGGGAGGGGTGAAATGGGTTAGATGACGTCAGGTGGGTCTAATACTCCTAGATGGCTAGGATGGGTCCACGGGGGTTCGGATGGCTACGATTGTCGCAAGTATTTAAGGATGACCTAAAAGTGCTACTGATACTCCTAGATGGTTGGGAGGGGTGAAATGGGTAAGATGACGCAAGGAGGGTCCGTATACTCCTAGATGGCTAGGAGGGGTCCACGGGGGTCCAGATGGCTACGATTGTCGCAAGTGCTTTTGGATGACCTAAAAGTGCTACTGATACTCCTAGATGGCTGGGAGGGGTGCAATGGGTCAGATTATGTAAGGAGGGTCCGTATAGTCCAAGATGGCTAGGAGGGGTCCACAGGGGTCTAGATGGCTACGATTGTCGCAAGTGTTTTAGGATGACCTAAAAGTGCTACTGATAATGCAAGATAGTTGCAAGGGATGAAATGGGTCAGATGACGTAAGGTGAGTCCGTATACTCCTAGATGGCTAGGAGGGGTCCACGGGGGTCCAGATAGCTACGATTGTCGCACGCGCTTTAGGATGACCTAAAAGTGCAACTGATACTTCTAGATGGCTGTGAGGAGTGCAATGGGTCAGATAACGCAAGGAGCATCCGTATAGTCCTAGATGGCTAGGAGGGGTCCACGGGGGTCCTGGTGGCTAAGATTCTCGCACGTGCTTTAGGATGACCTAAAAGTACAACTGATACTCCTAGATGGCTGGGAGGGGTGAAATGGGTTAGATGACGTCAGGTGGGTCTAATACTCCTAGATGGCTAGGATGGGTCCACGGGGGTTCGGATGGCTACGATTGTCGCAAGTATTTAAGGATGACCTAAAAGTGCTACTGATACTCCTAGATGGTTGGGAGGGGTGAAATGGGTCAGATGACACAAGGAGGGTCCATATACTCCTAGATGGCTAGGAGGGGTCCACGGGGGTCCAGATGGCTACGATTGTCGCTAGTGCTTTTCGATGACCTAAAAGTGCTACTGATACTCCTAGATGGCTGGGAGGGGTGCAATGGGTCAGATGACACAAGGAGGGTCCATATACTCCTAGATGGCTAGGAGGGGTCCACGGGGGTCCAGATGGCTACGATTGTCGCAAGTGCTTTTGGATGACCTAAAAGTGCTACTGATAATCCTAGATGGTTGGGAGGGATGTAATGGGTCAGATGACGTAAGGTGGGTCCGTATACTCCTAGATGGCTAGGAGGGGTCCACGGGGGTCCAGATAGCTACGATTGTCGCACGCGCTTTAGGATGACCTAAAAGTGCAATTGATACTCCTAGATGGCTGGGAGGGGAGAAATGGGTCAGATGACGTTAGGAGGGTCCGTATACTCCATATGGCTAGGAGGGGTCCACGGGAGTCCAGATGGCTACGATTGTCGCAAGTGTTTTAGGTTGACCTAAATGTGCTACTGATACTCCTAGATCGTTGGGAGGGGTGAAATGGGTCAGATGACGTAAGGAGGGTCCGTATACTCCTAGGTTGCTTGGAGGGTTCCAAGGGGTCTAGATGGCTACGATTGCCGCATGTGCTTTACGATGACCTAAAAGTGTAATTGATACTCTTAGATGGCTTGGAGGGGTGGAATGGATCAGATGACGTAAGGGGGTCCGTATACTCCTTGATGGCTAGGAGGGGTCCACGGGAGTCCAGATGGCTACGATTGTCGCAAGTCTTTTAGGATGACCTAAAAGTGCTATTGAAACTCCTAGATGGTGGGTCCGTATACTCCTGGATGGCTCGGAGGGGTTCCAGGGGGTCCAGACGGCTACGATTGTCGGACGTGCTTTAGGATGACCTAAAAGTTAAACTGATACTTCTAGATGGCTGTGAGGGGTGCAATGGGCCAGATAACGTAAGGAGCATCCGTATAGTCCTAGATGGCTAGGAGGGGTCCACGGGGGTCCGGATGGCTACGATTCTCGGACGTGCTTTAGGATGTCCTAAAAGTGCAATAAATACTCCTAGATGGCTGGGAGGGGCGAAATGGGTCAGATGACGTAAGGAGGGTCCGTATACTCCTAGATGGCAAGGAGGGGTCCACGGGGGTCCAGATAGCTACGATTGTCGCACGCCTTTAGGATGACCTAAAAGTGCTACTGATACTTCTCGATCGCTGGGAGTGGTGCAATGGGTGAGAAGACGTAAGGAGGGTCCGTATAGTCCTTGATGGCTAGGAGGGTTCCAGGGGGTCCAGATGGCTACGATTGTCGCACGTGCTTTACGATGACCTAAAGGTGCAATTTTTTTTTTGAGATTAACCTAAAGGTGCAATTGATACTCCTAGATGGCTGGGAGGGGTGAAATGGGTCAGATGACGTTAGGAGGGTCCGTATACTCCATATGGCTAGGAGGGGTCCACGGGAGTCCAGATGGCTACGATTGTCGCAAGTCTTTTAGGGTTGACCTAAATGTGCTACTGATACTCCTAGATCGTTGGGAGGCGTGAAATGGGTTAGATGACGTAAGGAGGGTCCGTATACTCCTAGGTTGCTTGGAGGGTTCCAAGGGGTCTAGATGGCTACGATTGTCGCATGTGCTTTACGATGACCTAAAAGTGTAATTGATACTCTTAGATGGCTTGGAGGGGTGAAATGGATCAGATGACGTAAGGGGGGTCCGTATACTCCTTGATGGCTAGGAGGCGTCCACGGGAGTCCAGATGGCTACGATTGTCGCAAGTCTTTTAGGATGACCTAAAAGTGCTACTGAAACTCCTAGATGGCCGGGAGGGGTGAAATGGGTCAGATGACGTAAGGTGGGTCCGTATACTCCTTGATGGCTCGGGGGGGTTCCAGGGGGTCCAGACGGCTACGATTGTCGCACGTGCTTTAGGATGACCTAAAAGTGCAACTGATACTTCTAGATGGCTGTGAGGGGTGCAATGGGTCAGATAACGTAAGGAGCATCCGTATATTCCTAGATGGCTAGGAGGGGTCCACGGGGGTCCGGATGGCTACGATTCTCGGACGTGCTTTAGGATGTCCTAAAAGTGCAACTAATACTCCTAGATGGCTGGGAGGGGTGAAATGGGTCAGATGACGTAAGGAGGGTCCGTATACAGATGGCAAGGAGGGGTCCACGGGGGTCCAGATAGCTACGATTGTCGCACGCCTTTAGGATGACCTAAAAGTGCTACTGATACTCCTAGATTGCTGGGAGTGGTGCAATGGGTGAGAAGACGTAAGGAGGGTCCGTATAGTCTTTGGTGGCTAGGAGGGTTCCAGGGGATCCAGATGGCTACGATTGTCGCACGTGCTTTACGATGACCTAAAAGTGCAATAGATACTCCTATATGGGTGGGAGGGGTGAAATGGGTCAGATGACATAAGGAGCGTCTGTATACTCCTAGATGGCTAGGAGGGGGTCCACAGCAGTCCAGATGGCTATGATTGTCGCTAGTGTTTTAAGATGACCTAAAAGTGCTATTGATACTCCTAGATGGTTGGGAGGGGTGAAATGGGTTAGATGACGTAAGGTGGGTCCGTATACTCCTAGATGGCTTGGGGGGTTCCAGGGGGTCCAAAGGGCTACGATTGTCGCACGTGCTTTAGGATGACCTAAAAGTGCAACTGATACTTCTAGATGGCTGTGAGGGGTGCAGGGGGTCAGATAACGTAAGGAGCATCCGTATAGTCCTAGATGGCTAGGAGGGGTCCACGGGGGTCCAGATGGCTTCGATTCTCGCACGTGCTTTAGGATGACCTAAAAGTGCAACTGATACTCCTAGATGGCTGGGAGGGGTGAAATGGGTCAGATGACGTCAGGTGGGTCTGTATACCCCTAGATGGCTAGGATGCGTCCACGGGGGTTCAGATGGCTACGATTGTCGCAAGTATTTTAGGATGACCTAAAACTACTCCTGATACTCCTAGATGTTTGGGAGGGGTGAAATGGGTCAGATGACGTAAGGAGGGCCCGTATACTACTAGATGGCTAGGAGGGGTCCACGGGGGTCCAGATGGCTACGATTGTCGCAAGTGCTTTTGGATGACCTAAAAGTGCTACTGATACTCCTAGATGGCTGGGAGGGGTGCAATGGGTCAGATTATGTAAGGAGGGTCCGTATAGTCCAAGATGGCTTGGAGGGGTCCACGGGGGTCCAGATGGCTACGATTGTCGCAAGTGTTTTAGGATGACCTAAAAGTGCTACTGATAAACCTAGATGGTTGGGAGGGGTGAAATGGGTCAGATGACGTAAGGAGGGTCCGTATACTCCTAGATGTCTAGGAGGGGTGATGAGGACAGCCCTAGCTCTTCTACACTTTCTCCAATTGAAGATGTTTCTGTTCAACATAAACCCTAGCCGCCTCTAGATTGTATTGCTGGACAAGCATTCATCTTGAAGTATACCGCTGCAAATTCTACGTGCTATCTTGTTGTTCCACTGGGAATAAGGGGATACAGGACCATCTCGTGATCGTTGATTACGTTGTGCAAGAGTGTGTAGTTGAGAATATCCAAAGGGATTGATTGTTGTTGCATTGGCAACAGGGATTATCCGAGGAGAGTTTTCAGTGAGACACTAGTTATCTTTCATCCACCAAACATTCTCCAAAATTCGTGTTGCTCAGAAGAGAAGATCAGGCTACCCCATATCATCTTGGTATCATATTCTCGGGTTTACTCGGTGAGCTAATTCCATCCCGTAGATAAGTTGTTTTATTACCTATCCAGAAAAAGCCATACAAAAAAAATAGGTTTAGATTGTTGCCATAGCCTAGATCACACCGAAATTGCTTAGTTTACTTTGTTGTTTTGGTTGATTTTGCGTTTCTGTTTTTCCTTTTCTAGCTTTCGAGTTTAGGCTTTAGTTCTTTTCCGTGTCAAGTTCGTGTTTGTTTCGGAGTCCATATCGAAAATTCCAAAAAAAAATGTTTGTTCCGAGTTCGTTTCCGTTTCCAGACGCGAATCAGTTTCCATCGGTCGGATCGGCAGTTTCCATCGATAGACGTCACTGTTTTTGTCAGTCTTTCCGGTTCTGACTCCGTGTCGTAGACAGTTTCCGGCAGAAATTCAGAGTGTCATAACTTTTGCATACGAACTCCGATTTTGACGTTTTTTATCTCGTTTTGAAGAGGAGACCAAAGCGAAGGCAACCAAACTCACATCATCTGTTTACGGCTTTTCGACGTCTCAGAATACCCAAAAAAATTTCTTTGCAAAAACTTTAGACACAACCCTTCTACAGCAATTTAAACTTAGGCACCTACCCAAAAGAATAGCTATTTGTTGCTCATACAGGCTGCTCAAGTTCTCATACATCCTAGAGTGCAATTGTTGTTTCTATAATTTCTACTCCTCGCTTTGTTTCAGGCCATTGGAAAAATACATAAAAACAGAAAAGTGCTAGTAAAAAAAAGCAATATTCAAAGAGGCCGAAAGTTACAAGTGCATAAATTGCAGAGTGGAGCTGTTTTGATCCTTGCTATATATTGACACTACATTGAGCAATCTTGTGCCTGTTTTTCTTTGAGCTTAGCTAGTGTCTTTCTAGTGCATTGCAAAAACTCTATCTATATATTTGCATTGCCACATTTGTCTCCCAACTTTGTGTGAGTTTCCTAGGTGTGTTTTCTCTCATTCAAAACAGCAAATAGGCTTTATTATTTTGGTGTGTTAGGATTCCCATCCAAGCCCCACCTAATACCCTGTTTGACTTGTGACACTTCATATCCTGTTATTCTCTTCTCACACTTGGTACACGTTTCATTGATCCTTGTGGTACGTAAATCCTATTCACTTTGGAACGGTAAGATACACTATTCTTTGCTGGTTTTGAGTGAGTTGTGAGAGAAGACCACATCCCATTGTTATTTTGTTTCACTAACGTTTTAATCAATGTCGTCTCCTGTTAGTGATGTTGTTGTGCAGGCAAAGAAGGCACCTGAGGAAGTGGTCAAGTGGAATGAATATGAGGCCTTGAGAGACACCATGTACAACCGAATTGCGGCTGAAGTGGAGAGAAGTGATGATAGTTTGAGGGCCGATTGAACACGTTGGACCTCAAAATTGACGCTGCTGCGACTCAAGAATCTGTTGATGTGTTACAAGAGGTTGTGACCAATTTGACACGACAGATTGCGAATTTAACAACTATGGTACAACAACAACAAGCTCCACCCAATGCTCAGAATGATGAGCATGGCAATAGGCACGGTGGCCGTGGAGGATTGGCTGCTCGGCGGGTACCTTGGGAGAATAATCGAGAAGATGATGGTTTGGGCAAGCCAAAATTTTCTATACCTCCTCTCACTTGTGATACCGACGATGTGGAAGAGTACCTGACGTGGCAGCTGAAAATAGAAAAGCTTTGGCGGATGCATGACTATAGTGAAGAGAGGAAAGTAAAGCTTGCAGCTTCTGGATTTGATGGCTATGCTCTATTATGGTGGGATGGCATTACAAGATGCAGGGAAGAGAGAGACGAACCAGAAGTTGATACTTGGGAAGAGATGAAGCAAATGCTTCGGGACAGATTTGTACCCAAGAACTATATTAGGACTCTCTATGATAAATTACAGCAATTGAAGCAAGGCTCAAATTCGGTAGATACTTCCAAGGGCTCGGGTTAGAGAGGCTCCTGAACAAACAATGCAACGTTTTCTGTCCGGTTGCAATTTAAAATACGGAGTATTGTGCGGCATGTACCATATAGTGATATGACAGATTTGTTGCATCAAGCACGAGAGGCTGAGAAAAGGTTGGCCGAGGAGGTACAAATGAGTGCACGGCGGAGTTTTGCACCAAAGAACCCTGCCTTTTCACCGTCCACACCACAGGTTTCCCAAAACTGAAGTGGTACTAGTGCCAAACCTGAGGTTAGCACTTCTAGTGCAAGGAAAACAACCCCACCGATGTCAAGCTCAAATGGATCAACCACTACACCACGGAATAGAGAGATGACATGCCATACATGTGGTGGAAAAGGATATTTAAACGAGATTGTCCTAACAAGAAAGTCATGATTGTTAATGCTGATAATGAGTAGGAGACCGGAGATGATGCTGATCCTAATGAGGAAGATGATTGTGATGATGAAGATGGTCCTGTTGATGCCTATGCTACGCATTATCCAACTATCGTTTGCACACAAGCTTTGAGTGTAAGTCCACGTGAAGAAAGTCAGCGTTGTAACTTGTTCCAAACCAAAGCGGTTGTAGGTCCTCAAATGGCTTGCAAAGTGATCATTGATGGAGGGAGTTGCAGATATTTAGCAAGCAAAGATTTATGTGCCAAGCTCAAGTTGAGATATATTCCACATCGACACCCTTATTACATTCAGTGGTTAAGTGACAAAGAAGAGATTAAGGTGTGCCATATGGTGCGAGTGGAGTTTCAGATTGGACCATACAACGATACAATTGAGTGTGATGTGGTTCCCATGTCGGTTTGCCATATGCTTTTGGGGAGACCTTGGCAATTTGACCGCAAAGTTATACATGATGGGAGAGAAACCACATATCAATTACATTGGCATAACAAGGACATTGTTTTGAGGCCTATGACACCACAGCAAATTGTAAATGAGTCTCGTCGAAAAACAGAAGTGAATTTAGAAGAAGAGAGTGAGAGACATGGGAAGAGTGAAAACAATATTTCTGTGGGAGAAACTAAGCCTATGCCGAGTGATAAAAGTAAGGGAGTGAGCCTTTTGACAATGTTAGCCACCAAAGAGGACTTGAGAGAGTTTCGTGAGGATCCTAGTTTAGTACCTATAGTGCTTATGCATAAGGGGGAAATTTTAGTTTCTAATGACATGACCCCTCTCTCTCTCGGTGTTTCTAATGTTTTGCAGGAATTTGGTGATGTCTTTCCGGATGAGATACCCTCAGGGCTGCCACCACTTAGAAGGATTGAGCACCAAATTGATCTTATTCCTGGTTCTTCGTTGCCAAACCGAGCTCCCTATAGGACAAATCCCCAAGAAACTAAGGAAATTCAGAAACAAGTGCAAGAGATTTTGGACAAAGGGTATATTCAAATCAGCCTTTCTCCTTGTGCTGTTCCTGTTATTTTGGTCCCTAAGAAAGATGGTACGTGGCGCATGTGTGTCGATTGTAGGGCAATTAATAACATCACTATTCGTTATCGACATCCTATACCACGGTTGGAAGACATGTTAGATGAATTAAGTGGTGCTGCTGTTTTCTCTAAAATTGATTTGTGTAGTGGTTATCATCAAATTAGGATGAAAGAGGGGGATGAGTGGAAAACAACCTTTAAAAAAAAATTTGGTTTATACGAGTGGTGGATTGATGAAACAAGTGCAAGATATATAGCCACAATGAACATGACCACATTGATCATATTAGACAAGTCTTGCATGTGCTAAGAGACAATAAATTATTTGGTAACCTAGCGAAGTGCACTTTTTGTAAAGACAAGGTCATATTTCTTGGATATGTTGTATCTAAAAATGGGATAGAGGTCGATGAAACTAAAATTGATGCTATTCGTGGTTGGGCAATTCCCATAAATCTTAGTCAACTTCACAGTTTTCTTGGATTGGCTGGCTTTTATAGACGATTTGTGAAAGATTTTAGTACTGTTGCTGCCCCTTTGAATGATTTGACTAAGAAAGGTGTTGCTATCGTATGGGGGGTTGCTCAGGATATTGCTTTCGATACTTTGAAAAATATGTTGATTTCGGCTCCATTGTTGATGCTTCCTAACTTTCACAAACAATTCGAAATTGAATGTGATGCTAGTGGTATAGATATTGGCGGTGTGTTAATGCAAGATAAAAAACCACTTGCTTATTTTTCTGAGAAATTGCATGGTGCTCAATTGAATTATTCTGTATATGATAAAGAATTGTATGCACTTGTTCGAGCTCTTGAAGTTTGGAAACATTATTTGTGGCCAAAAGAATTTATCATACACTCTGATCATGAAGCATTAAATTTTTTAAAAAGTCAATCCAATCTTAATAAGAGACATGCTAAGTGGGTAGAATTTATTGAATCTTTCCCATAAATCATAAAATATAAGAAAGGATTGGATAATGTGGTTGTTGATGCTTTGTCTAGGAAAAACATGCTACTCACCAAATTAGATGTCCAAGTTTCGGGTTTGGAAAGTTTAAAACCTCTATATGCTGAAGATAATGAGTTTTCTATGCCATATGCTAAAGTTCCGCTGTAAGGGCTTGGGATAAATATCACATACATGATGGATTTCTGTTTAGAGCTAACAAATTGTGTATTCCCGAGTGTTCTTTGCGTTTGATGTTATTGCAGGAATCTCATAGTGGTGGATTGATGGGACACTTTGGACGTGAGAAAACATTACTTATGTTGGCTGACAATTTTTATTGGGCACACATGAGGCGTGGTGTGTATAGGTTTGTGAAACGTTGCATCACTTGCAACAAGCCTAAATCAAAATTGAAGCCTCATGGTTTGTATACTCCTCTTCCTGCACCTACTACTCCATGGGAAGATATTAGTATGGATTTTGTGCTAGGATTACCAAAAACTAAAAGAGGACATGATTCTATTTTTGTGGTAGTGGATAGATTTTCTAAGATGTCACACTTTATTGCATGCCACAAGAGCAACGATGCGTCGCATATTGCTAATCTATTTTTCAGGGACATTGTATGCTTACATGGAGTACCAAGGACAATTGTTTCTGATCGTGACGTGAAGTTTATGAGCTACTTTTGGAAGACATTGTGGGGGAAGTTGGGAACGAAGCTGTTGTTTAGTACCACTTGTCACCCACAAACTGATGGACAAACGGAGGTGGTAAATCGTTCATTATCCACCTTATTAATGGCTATGATCAAGAAAAATCTGCGGGAGTGGGAAGATTGTTTTACAGCATGTGGAGTTCGCTTATAATCGAGCGGTACATTCTACTACTCAGTTGTGCCCGTTTGAGGTTGTGTATGGTTTCAAACCTATCACACCACTTGATTTACTGCCACTTCCTATCCAAGAAAGAGTCAATATGGAGGCATCAAAGCGTGCAGATTTTGCGAAGAAAATCCATGAGAAGACCAAGCACTAAATTGAAAAGAAAGGGAGACTTGTTGCTGATCTTGTTAACAAGAAGCGCAAAGAGGTGATATTTCAGCCCGGAGATATGGTTTGGGTGCACTTTCGCAAGGATAGATTTCCTGCATTGCGCAAGTCTAAGTTGCTTCCACGTGGTGCTGGTCCATATAAAGTGCTTGCAAAGATCAATAATAATGCATACAAGATTGATCTTCCAACAGATGAGTTTGGTGTTAGTAATTCTTTCAATGTTGCTGATTTGACACCATACTTTGGAGAAGACATTGCTGCCTCGGGGTCGACGCCTTTTCAAGGGGGGAGGATGATGAGGACAGCCCTAGCTCTTCTACACTTTCTACAATTGAAGATGTTGCTGTTCAACATAAACCCTAGCCGCCTCTAGATTGTATTGCTGGACAAGCATTCATCTTGAAGTATACCGCTGCAAATTCTACGTGCTATCTTGTTGCTCCACTAGGAATAAGGGGATACATGACCATCTCGTGATCGTTGATTACGTTGTGCAAGAGTGTGTAGTTGAGAATATCCAAAGGGATTGATTGTTGTTGCATTGGCAACAGGGATTATCCGAGGAGAGTTTTCAGTGAGACACTAGTTATCTTTCATCCACCAAACATCCAGAAAAATTTGTGTTGCTCACAAGAGAAGATCGGGCTACCCCATATCAAGGGGTCCACGGGGGTCCAGATAGCTACAATTGTCGCACACGCTTTAGGATGACCTAAAAGTGCAACTGACACTCCTAGATGGCTGGGAGGGGTGAAATCTGTCAGATGACGTAAGGAGGGTCCGTATAGTCCTAGATGGTTAGGAGGGGTCCACTGGGGTCCAGAAGGCTACGTTTGTCGCAAGTGTTTTAGGATGACCTAAAAGTGCTACAGATACTCCTAGATGGTTGGGAGGGGTGAAATGGGTCAGATGACGTAAGGTGGGTCCGTATACTCCTCGATGGCTTGGGGGGTTCCAGGGGGTCCATACGTCTAGGATTGTCGCACGTGCTTTAGGATGACCTAAAAGTACAACTGATACTTCTAGATGGCTGTGAGGGGTGCAATGGGTCACATAACGTAAGGAGCATCCGTATAGTCCTAGATGGCTAGAAGGGGTCCACGGGGGACCGGATGGCTACGATTCTCGCACATGCTTTAGGATGTCCTAAAAGTGCAACTAATACTCCTAGATGGTTGGGAGGGGTGAAATGGGTCAGATGACGTAAGGAGGGTCCGTATACTCCTAGATGGCTAGGAGGGGTCCACTGTGGTCCAGATGGCTATGATTGTCGCAAGTGTTTTAGGATAACCTAAACGTGCTACAGATACTCCTAAATGGTTGGGAGGGGTGAAATGGGTCAGATGACGTAAGGAGGGTCTGTATACTCCTAGATGGCTTGGAGAGTTCCAGGGGGTTCCAAATGTCTACGATTGTCGCAAGTGCTTTAGGATGAACTAAAAGTGCAACTGATACTTCTAGATGGCTGGGAGGGGTGCAATGGTTCAGATGACGTAAGGAGGGTCCGTATAGCCCTAGATGGCTAGGAGGGGTCCACGGGGGTCCAGATGGCAACGATTGTCGCAAGTGTTTTAGGATGACCAAAAAGTGCAACTGATACTCCTAGATGGCTGGGAGGGGTGAAATGGGTCAGATGACGTAAGGAGGGTCCGTATAGTCCTAGATGGTTAGGAGGGGTCCACTGGGGTCCAGAAGGCTACGTTTGTCGCAAGTGATTTAGGATGACCTAAAAGTGCTACAGATACTCCTAGATGGTTGGGAGGGGTGAAATGGGTCAGATGACGTAAGGTGGGTCCGTATACTCCTCGATGGCTTGGGGGGTTCCAGGGGGTCCATACGTCTAGGATTGTCGCACGTGCTTTAGGATGACCTAAAAGTACAACTGATACTTCTAGATGGCTGTGAGGGGTGCAATGGGTCACATAACGTAAGGAGCATCCGTATAGTCCTAGATGGCTAGAAGGGGTCCACGGGGGACCGGATGGCTACGATTCTCGCACATGCTTTAGGATGTCTTAAAAGTGCAACTAATACTCCTAGATGGTTGGGAGGGGTGAAATGGGTCAGATGACGTAAGGAGGGTCCGTATACTCCTAGATGGCTAGGAGGGGTCCACTGTGGTCCAGATGGCTATGATTGTCGCAAGTGTTTTAGGATAACCTAAACGTGCTACAGATACTCCTAAATGGTTGGGAGGGGTGAAATGGGTCAGATGACGTAAGGAGGGTCTGTATACTCCTAGATGGCTTGGAGAGTTCCAGGGGGTTCCAGATGTCTACGATTGTCGCAAGTGCTTTAGGATGAACTAAAAGTGCAACTGATACTTCTAGATGGCTGGGAGGGGTGCAATGGTTCAGATGACGTAAGGAGGGTCCGTATAGCCCTAGATGGCTAGGAGGGGTCCACGGGGGTCCAGATGGCAACGATTGTCGCAAGTGTTTTAGGATGACCAAAAAGTGCAACTGATACTCCTAGATGGCTGGGAGGGGTGAAATGGGTCAGATGACGTAAGGAGGGTCCGTATAGTCCTAGATGGTTAGGAGGGGTCCACGCGGGTCCAGAAGGCTACGTTTGTCGCAAGTGATTTAGGATGACCTAAAAGTGCTACAGATACTCCTAGATGGTTGGGAGGGGTGAAATGGTTCAGATGACGTAAGGAGGGTCCGTATACTCCTAGGTTGCTTGGTGGGTTCCAGGGGGTCCAGATGGCTACGATTGTCGCACGTGCTTTACGATGACCTAAAAGTGCAATGGATACTCCTAGATGGCTGGGAGGGGTAAAATGCGTCAGATGACGTACGGAGGGTCCATATACTCCTAGATAGCTAGGAGGGGTCCACGGGAGTCCAGATGGCTACGATTGTCGCAAGTGTTTTAGAATGACCTAAAAGTGCTACTGATACTCCTAGATGGTTGGGAGGGGTGAAATGGGTAAGATGACGTAAGGTAGGTCCGTATACTCCTAGATGGCTTGGGGGGTTCCAGGGGGTCCAGACGGCTACGATTGTCGCACGTGCTTTAGGATGACCTAAAAGTGCAACTCATACTTCTAGATGGATGTGTGGGGTGCAATGGGTCAGATAACGTAAGGAGCATCCGTATAGTCCTAGATGGCTAGGAGGGGTCCACGGGGGTCCAGAAGGCTACGTTTGTCGCAAGTGTTTAAGGATGACCTAAAAGTGCTACTGATACTCCTAGATGGTTGGGAGGGGTGAAATGGGTCAGATGACGTCAGGTGGGTCCGTATACTCCTAGATGGCTGGGAGGGGTCCAGGGGGTCCAGATGGCTACGATTGTCGCACGTGCTTTACGATGACCTAAAAGTGCAATGGATACTCCTAGATGGCTGGGAGGGGTGAAATGTGTCAGATGACGTAAGGAGGTTCCGTATACTCCTAGATGTCTAGGAGGGGTCCACGGGAGTCCAGATGGCTACGATTGTCGCAAGTGTTTTAGGATGACCTAAAAGTGCTACTGATACTCCTAGATGGTTGGGAGGGGTGAAATGGGTCAGATCACGTAAGGTGGGTCCGTATACTCCTAGATGGCTTGGGGGGTTCCAGGAGGTCCAGATAGCTACGATTGTCGCACGTGCTTTAGGATGAACTAAAAGTGCAACTCATACTTCTAGATGGCTGTGAGGGGTGCAATGGGTCAGATAACGTAAGGAGCATCCGTATAGTCCTAGATGGCTAGGAGGGGTCCACGGGGGTCTAGATGGCTACAATTGTGGCAAGTGTTTTAGGATGACCTAAAAGTGCTACTGATACTCCTAAATGGTTGGGAGGGGTGAAATGGGTCAGATGACGTCAGGTGGGTATGTCTACTCCCAGATGGCTAGGATGGGTCCACGGTGGTCCAGATGGCTACGATTGTCGCAAGTGTTTTACGATGACCTAGAAGTGCTACTGATACTTCTAGATGGTTGGGAGAGGTGAAATGGGTCAGATGACGCAAGGAGGGTCCGTATACTCCTAGATGGCTAGGAGGGGTCCACGGGGGTCTAGATGGCTACGATTGTCGTAAGTGCTTTTGGATGAACCAAAAGTGCTACTGATACTCCTAGATGGCTAGGAGGGGTGCAATGGGTCAGATGATGTAAGGAGGGTTCGTATAGTCCAAGATCGCTAGGAGGGGTCCACAGGGGTCCAGATGGCTACGATTGTCGCAAGTGTTTTAGGATGACCTAAAAGTGCTACTGATACTCCTAGATGGTTGGGAGGGGTGAAATGGATCAGATGACGTAAGGAGGGTCCGTATACTCCTAGATGGCTAGGAGGGGTCCACGGGGGTCCAGATAGCTATGATTGTCGCACGCTTTTAGGATGACCTAAAAGTGCTACTGATACTCCAGATCACTGGGAGTGGTGCAATGGGTGAGAAGACGTAAGGAGCGTCCGTATAGTCCTTGATGGCTAGGAGGGTTCCAAGGGGTCCAGATGGCTACGATTCTCGCACGTGCTTTAGGATGACCTAAAAGTGATACCGATACTCCTAGATGGCTGGGAGAGGTGCAATGTGTCAGATGATGTAAGGAGGGTCCGTATAGTCCAAGATGGCTAGAGGGGTTCCAGGGGGTCCAGATGGCTCCAATTGTCGCATGTGCTTTACGATGAGCTAAAAGTGCAATTGATACTCCTAGATGGCTGGGAGGGGTGAAATGGGTCAGATGACATAAGGAGGGACCGTATACTCCTAGATGGCTACGAGGGGGTCCACGGGAGTCCAGATGGCTACGATTGTCGCTAGTGTTTTAAGAGGACCTAAAAGTGCTACTGATACTCCTAGATGGTTGGGAGGGGTGAAATGGGTAAGATGACGTAAGGTAGGTCCGTATACTCCTAGATGGCTTGGGGGGTTCCAGGGGGTCCAGACGGCTACGATTGTCGCACGTGCTTTAGGATGACCTAAAAGTGCAACTCATACTTCTAGATGGATGTGTGGGGTGCAATGGGTCAGATAACATAAGGAGCATCCGTATAGTCCTAGATGGCTAGGAGGGGTCCACGGGGGTCCAGAAGGCTACGTTTGTCGCAAGTGTTTAAGGATGACCTAAAAGTGCTACTGATACTCCTAGATGGTTGGGAGGGGTGAAATGGGTCAGATGACGTCAGGTGGGTCCGTATACTCCTAGATGGCTGGGAGGGGTCCAGGGGGTCCAGATGGCTACGATTGTCGCACGTGCTTTACGATGACCTAAAAGTGCAATGGATACTCCTAGATGGCTGGGAGGGGTGAAATGTGTCAGATGACGTAAGGAGGTTCCGTATACTCCTAGATGTCTAGGAGGGGTCCACGGGAGTCCAGATGGCTACGATTGTCGCAAGTGTTTTAGGATGACCTAAAAGTGCTACTGATACTCCTAGATGGTTGGGAGGGGTGAAATGGGTCAGATCACGTAAGGTGGGTCCGTATACTCCTAGATGGCTTGGGGGGTTCCAGGAGGTCCAGATAGCTACGATTGTCGCACGTGCTTTAGGATGAACTAAAAGTGCAACTCATACTTCTAGATGGCTGTGAGGGGTGCAATGGGTCAGATAACGTAAGGAGCATCCGTATAGTCCTAGATGGCTAGGAGGGGTCCACGGGGGTCTAGATGGCTACAATTGTCGCAAGTGTTTTAGGATGACCTAAAAGTGCTACTGATACTCCTAAATGGTTGGGAGGGGTGAAATGGGTCAGATGACGTCAGGTGGGTATGTCTACTCCCAGATGGCTAGGATGGGTCCTGATATGGGAACGACGGGGGAGGTGCAGCCCAATTTCAGGACTCCACCAAGTTAGGTGTATTCGTCGTGTGTTGCTATTTTAAATAAGTAGAGTTATTAATAATTATGAGTTTGGGCTTGGTTTGGGCCTGTCCAACCAAGTCAACGTAGGGTCCATTAGGGGGGCGGTACTGTAGCGCGGTACTGTAGCATCCCTCCCCTCATATAAGGAGCTGCTAGGCATCGTTTTAGGGTTAGCTTGAGTTTAGATTGACGCCGTTGGTGTTGTTGGAAGGATTTACCGTCCGGGTTGCTCGCTGTGAAAGATCGGGACAACAAACAGAGGATCATCCCCTTGATCCTTATCATGTGATGATATGGGAACGACGGGGGAGGTGCAGCCCAATTTCAGGACTCCACCAAGTTAGGTGTATTCGTCGTGTGTTGCTATTTTAAATAAGTAGAGTTATTAATAATTATGAGTTTGGGCTTGGTTTGGGCCTGTCCAACCAAGTCAACGTAGGGTCCATTAGGGGGGCGGTACTGTAGCGCGGTACTGTAGCATCCCTCCCCTCATATAAGGAGCTGCTAGGCATCGTTTTAGGGTTAGCTTGAGTTTAGATTGAAAACAGTCCATAGACTTTGAGCTCGTTGGTGAAGCATCCCTCCGGGGACGGCGATGTCGTTTATCAGTTTGTAATAAAGATTGCTGCGAGGGTGCTTGTGTTCATCAAGTGTTATCGTGCTCGGGTTAGAGGCGTGGTGATCTTCATCACGTTGCTTGCTGGATTTATTCTCCACCTTCAGGTGACGCCGTTGGTGTTGTTGGAAGGATTTACCGTCCGGGTTACTCGCTGTGAAAGATCGGGACAACAAACAGAGGATCATCCCCTTGATCCTTATCATGTGGTATCAGAGCACTGGGTTTATCACAACGAGTTTTGGTTGCTCAATCTGTTAGATTGATTTCGGTGGAGATTGGTTCAGGCGGTTGGCTGTGTTTGTCGGGAGCTTGGTTTTCTTTCGATTGGAGGCGATCTGATTGATTGCGTGGAGGTGATCGTGAGGGCAGAAGCAGTTCACGTGGTGTTGTTTGGCGGTGGCGTCCAAGCAGGTTCGGGAGCATCAACGTGAGGCCGTTCCGCTTGGCTCGATCTACGATCAGAGCCAGCGATCGTATCTGATTCTCGTTTGAAGAGTCCATACCGGGCACGCTTCGAGTACAGGCGAATAATCGATCGGATCGGACAGAAAAAAGGAAATCGAAGATTGCTTGGTTCCTTATGCATGTACGTGCAGGCAAGAGAAAAGAAATACCATCCGGCTGCTCTCCTTTTTTTTTTACACGTCTATAAGTCCTAGTTGTCCACGTTTTGCTAGGGATATTTAATTACCATCACCACCGGCCGCCGGCGATCGTTTTGTTGCCTGGATCGTCTAGCTACAAAGAGTTCTACACGCTGATATTTTCTTTCATCTGCCGAGGATTTGTGGCCGGTGCTGCTTTTGCTGAGAAGTCTTGTAGAACCTTGTCGTGACACAGATTTGATATTTTCTTTGCTGCTGCTGAGAGAAAAGAGAAAAAAAAAAGGTGAGGAAAAGAAAGTTCCGAAATCACTGTAGCTACAGTGCCGAGCGAAAAAAGAAAAAGAGGCCAGAATTTTACTCATATAAGGTCTGTTGGGAGCATTGTTTGCAAATTATATTCCTGCCTTGCACTAGTAGAATTGAGCAATCTTGTGCCCTTATTATTGAGTTTTTGCTAGCGTCTCTCCTGTGCATTGCAACACGAGCATTACTCCGACATATATCATTCTTAGCTCATTTTCAGAGTTGCAATTGCCCCATTTATCTCCACAGTGTGCGTTTCCGAGTGTCATGATGGATTCTTCTTCAGGTGATTATTTTGGTCACAGGTGTCGCTCTGGCAGGAAGTCAGGTGATATATTCAATGATTATCTTGACATCACGCATGGCGTGGCATATGATGCATCTAAACTCACGTGGAGACTAGACAGTTCTGCGACATCCGAAGAATACCAGCGTTGGGAGTTTCACATGCAACTTGGGTTCAAGCGATGTTATACATATGACAGCGAGTTTGATGACTATTCTAAGCTTGTTCTTGCACACCAGCGTGTGGATGCGGATGTGGCCAGTTGGTGGAATGAGGAATGGGAGAAGGGCATTACGTTTGCAACTTGGGAGGAGTTAAAGAAATTTCTGCGTGCATGTTTGATGCCTTCTTGCAACGTGGTACCTAGTACAAAGGGCAAGGTGATTGGGGTCAAGCAGCCACCCAAGGTTATGCATCGGCTAGCGGATGTTGGCAAGTCTATTCCGCCTTTACCCAAGGGAGCTACGGCTGTGACTACTCATTCTCGCGAGAAGTTAGCGACTGCCAAAATTTCAGCACCTTGCTCCACATCGATAGAGGTGCAAACTGTAGAGGATGTTCAGCCGGTTGTTCCAATGCAGCAAGTTAACAAGACAGCAGCCACGATTTCTGAAGTACAAAAGGCCGATGTTGTCTCGGCTGATGTTAGCAAGGATGTCGTGGAAGAGACTGAACCATTACATGGACTGAATATGCAACTCAAGCGGGTATATGATGATGCTTGTACGATAGTGAAAAGAGGTCAGCGTTGGAGCTTATTTCAAACGCAGTGCATGATCAAGGGCAAAGCGTGCAAGCTAATGGTGGATGGTGGTAGCTACTGTAATGGCATTAGTAAGGCTGTGGTGACGATGTTGGGTTTGTCGACATGGCGTATTCCTCAACCTAAGCATGTTGCGTGGTTAAATAGCTGCGGTATGCTGAAAGTTACTCATAAGGTACGTGTGCCGTTTACAGTTGGTGATTATGTTGATGAGGTGGAGTGCGATGTGTTGCCATTGGAGGTGTGTGGGCTGTTACTTGGACGTCCATGGCAGTATGATCGCAATGCTACTCATGTTGGGAGAGCAAATACATATTCTTTTGTGCATGATGGCAAACCGCAGACATTGAAACCTATGCAAGATGATCAAATAAAGTCTGATGTTGAGCCGGTGGTTCACAAGGAGAAGTTGCGCAAGGCTAAGCCAAAATTTGGGCCAGCTACGCCGCAGCCTGAGGAGCATGATGCACGGAGCGTCAGTGTTGACATTGTTTCAGCCATGCCTGTAGATGACAAGCCAGTTGTACTTGTTAGTGACAAGCCGATTGAAGTCAAGCCTCATATTGATGAAGGGAAGGATCTGTCAGCATGTGTTCCAGTTCATGTTGACATGGGTGTTCAGACTGATGACGGGGGTGCTGATCGTGTTCCGGTGCATATGGTGCCGCGGGTAGTTAGCCACAGTTTTGTGAGAACACCTCGGAAACGTTTTGTTGGAGCAGCAGTACGTGTGCATAAAGGCAAGGATGGACGTGTTCGTCAGTTGTGTGGCCCAGGCATTACTCATCTTGTGCAGGGTCGTGCAAAGCAGGTTCATGTTCAGCAACACGAGGTTCCAGCAAGAGTTGAGAAGAAGAAGATGGTGGCACCTACGTCCAAGCTCATGTGGAGAAGGAAAGAGATGCAGCCGCCGAAGACTGTATCAAGTCGAGCAGGCCGAGCGGGAGGATGTGGTGAGGAAGGCAAGCGAGACTTGAAGATGACGAAGACGCGTGATGTTGTTGCTGCTATCACGCCACCCTTTCGAGCCGACCCTCAAGCGTTGAGGACAACGCTTCTTGAAGGGGGGGAGGATGATATGGGAACGACGGGGGAGGTGCAGCCCAATTTCAGGACTCCACCAAGTTAGGTGTATTCGTCGTGTGTTGCTATTTTAAATAAGTAGAGTTATTAATAATTATGAGTTTGGGCTTGGTTTGTGCCTGTCCAACCAAGTCAACGTAGGGTCCATTAGGGGGGCGGTACTGTAGCGCGGTACTGTAGCATCCCTCCCCTCATATAAGGAGCTGCTAGGCATCGTTTTAGGGTTAGCTTGAGTTTAGATTGAAAACAGTCCATAGACTTTGAGCTCGTTGGTGAAGCATCCCTCCGGGGACGGCGATGCCGTTTATCAGTTTGTAATAAAGATTGCTGCGAGGGTGCTTGTGTTCATCAAGTGTTATCGTGCTCGGGTTAGAGGCGTGGTGATCTTCATCACGTTGCTTGCTGGATTTATTCTCCACCTTCAGGTGACGCCGTTGGTGTTGTTGGAAGGATTTACCGTCCGGGTTACTCGCTGTGAAAGATCGGGACAACAAACAGAGGATCATCCCCTTGAACCTTATCAGGTCCACGGTGGTCCAGATGGCTACGATTGTCGCAAGTGTTTTACGATGACCTAGAAGTGCTACTGATTCTTCTAGATGGTTGGGAGAGGTGAAATGGGTCAGATGACGCAAGGAGGGTCCGTATACTCCTAGATGGCTAGGAGGGGTCCACGGGGGTCTAGATGGCTACGATTGTCGTAAGTGCTTTTGGATGAACCAAAAGTGCTACTGATACTCCTAGATGGCTAGGAGGGGTGCAATGGGTCAGATGATGTAAGGAGGGTTCGTATAGTCCAAGATCGCTAGGAGGGGTCCACAGGGGTCCAGATGGCTACGATTGTCGCAAGTGTTTTAGGATGACCTAAAAGTGCTACTGATACTCCTAGATGGTTGGGAGGGGTGAAATGGATCAGATGACGTAAGGAGGGTCCGTATACTCCTAGATGGCTAGGAGGGGTCCACGGGGGTCCAGATAGCTACGATTGTCGCACGCTTTTAGGATGACCTAAAAGTGCTACTGATACTCCAGATCACTGGGAGTGGTGCAATGGGTGAGAAGACGTAAGGAGCGTCCGTATAGTCCTTGATGGCTAGGAGGGTTCCAAGGGGTCCAGATGGCTACGATTCTCGCACGTGCTTTAGGATGACCTAAAAGTGATACCGATACTCCTAGATGGCTGGGAGAGGTGCAATGTGTCAGATGATGTAAGGAGGGTCCGTATAGTCCAAGATGGCTAGAGGGGTTCCAGGGGGTCCAGATGGCTCCAATTGTCGCATGTGCTTTACGATGAGCTAAAAGTGCAATTGATACTCCTAGATGGCTGGGAGGGGTGAAATGGGTCAGATGACATAAGGAGGGACCGTATACTCCTAGATGGCTACGAGGGGGTCCACGGGAGTCCAGATGGCTACGATTGTCGCTAGTGTTTTAAGAGGACCTAAAAGTGCTACTGATACTCCTAGATGGTTGGGAGGGGTGAAATGGGTCAGATGACGTAAGGTGGGTCCGTATACTCCTAGATGGCTTGGGGGGGTTCCAGGAGGTCCAGATAGCTACGATTGTCGCACGTGCTTTAGGATGAACTAAAAGTGCAACTCATACTTCTAGATGGCTGTGAGGGGTGCAATGGGTCAGATAACGTAAGGAGCATCCGTATAGTCCTAGATGGCTAGGAGGGGTCCACGGGGGTCCAGATGGCTACGATTGTCGCTAGTGTTTTAAGAGGACCTAAAAGTGCTACTGATACTCCTAGATGGTTGGGAGGGGTGAAATGGGTTAGATGACGTAAGGTGGGTCCGTATACTCCAAGATGGCTTGGGCGGTTCCAGGGGGTCCGGACGGCTACGATTCTCGCACGTGCTTTAGGATGACCTAAGAGTGCAACTGATACTTCTAGATGGCTGTGAGGGGTGCAATGGGTCAGATAACGTAAGGATCATCCGTTTAGTCCTAGATGGCTAGGAGGGGTCCAGATGGCTTTGATTCTCGCACGTGCTTTAGGATGACCTAGAAGTGCAATTGATACTCCTAGATGGCTGGGAGGGGTGAAATGGGTCAGATGACGTCAGGTGGGTCTGTATACTCCTAGATGGCTAAGATGGCTCCACGGGGGTTCGTATGGCTACGATTGTCGCAAGTATTTTAGGATGACCTAAAAGTGCTACTGATGCTCCTAGATCACTGGGAGTGGTGCCTTGGGTGAGAAGACGTAAGGAGGGTTCGTATAGTCCTTGATGGCTAGGAGTGTTCCAGGGGGTCCAGATGGCTACGATTCTTGCTCGTGCTTTAGGATGACCTAAAAGTCCAACTGATACTCCTAGATGGCTGGGAGGGGTGAAATGGGTCATATGACGTCAGGTGAGTATGTATACTCCTAGATGGCTAGGATGGGTCCACGGGGGTCCAGATGGCTACGATTGTCACAAGTGTTTTAGGATGACCTAAAAGTGTTACTAATACTCCTAGATGGTTGGGAGTAGTGAAATGGGTCAGATGACGCAAGGAGGGTCCGTATACTCCTAGATGGCTAGGAGGGGTCCACAGGGGGGGGGCTCCAGATGGCTACGACTGTCGCAAGTGCTTTTGGATGCCCTAAAAGTGCTACTGATACTCCTAGATGATGTAGATGTTTGCCCGATCTTTCACCGCAAGAACCACCGAGATAACTAATCTCCCAACAACGTGAGCGATACACGTAGCCTGAAGATGGGGAACGCCAATCCTGCGAGCAACTCGACGATGAACGACGAACCTCACGCTGAATCAACACGCCAAAAGCTCGACAACCCTTGACAGATTCAAGGACCTTCGCGCACACAAGATTACTCTTGACAATTCAAGAACTCTCTTGTCTTTATTGATGGATAAGTAGACGAACGTCCGAGACGCCGTCATACACGCCGGTCCCTTGGGACGGAGGCGACCTTGAACACAATGTTCTACATATTTTTCAACTCCCCTAATATTGTGGCACCCCCTCTGGTTATAAAGGCCAAAGGGGTAGGAGCCGCTGAAACCTAACCTGGTTCGACTCGGACACCTAAACCTAATTGGACTCAAACTGATACAAACCGACCCATGGTTGGGTTCGGCCATATTTGGCACGCAGGCCCTAATTAACAACACCTTAGACTTATATTACTATTACATATGTCCTAGCGTGTCAACGGATCAATATAATGCCGACGATGCCCGTATCATCCTCCCCTTCTTAGAAAGGCGTTGTCCTCAACGCCGGAAGGTCTTCTCCGGCGCTTGTGGCGTCAAATCTGCACATCGCCACGATTCTTCTTCATCGTCAAGTCTTCGCTGGCCTGAGACACAAAACTTACGGATTGCATCTACAAACGAACCAGGCAAATTATCCCAGACACAACAGGACAGAATCCTGCACACCAAGGATCCAAATAAGCTGAATACGCCCATTGATACAATCTGAAATGGAGGTCAACCAAGCCCATCACCCAAAACGAACAAGACAAATTCCTGCAGGCCATGGATCCAAATGGACTGAGTTCACCATCGATTGGAACTAAAAACGAGTGTCTTTTTTTTTTTCAAACTGATCCGAAATTGCCTCTCTTTCGCTATCTATTTGAATCCCCCAAAATCCGGAAAAAATAAATCCGAAATTTGGTTTGCTTTCTTGGCCGCCAATTAAATCTTCTATATTCGAATCCCACAAAATCCGGAGTAATTAAATCCGAGAACTGCCAAAAAATCCGGTTCAAACCAGATCCGAACTTTCCTTTTATTTGCCTATCCGAATCTGCCCTTTCCTTTCTGTTCTGAATTAATTCCACGTAATCCGGAACTGAATCAAATCCGAGATCTCCCCTTCCTTTCTTTTCCTGCCTTTTTAGTCCCACGCGGAAACCTTTATGCACACAAGCTGAACCAAATCCGGATCAATCTGCTCTTTCCAAACCAGCTCCGATCTTTCCATGTATATCAATCCGATCCGAATTTTAAGGGAAACAAATCACTCGTAGGATATTTTCTGGTACGATCCTTTCTTTCCCTTTTTATTCTATACTGATCGCTAATCTTTCCTTTTCTCTGATCTGATCCAAACTACTCCAAGCCAGGGAGATTTCCTTTCTTGACTAGGGATGGCACCCGCAGGGTATGGGTAAGGGTGGAGCTACCCCGTACCCTTACCCGCCGCCCTCAACCTTACCCGTCACCCGTACCCATACCCTTAAGCGGGTACAACTTTTTCCCATACCCTTCACCCGACAGGGTAAAGGGTTACCCACGGGTAAAAATACCCTCGTTTGCAACACAACAAAATGAGTAGGAAGAGTCGTAAAAAAAATCGTATAATCAGCAAACACATTTTAAACCACATCACAAAATTATAAACTGCAGCACACTTCAAGTTCACAAATTCCGACAAAGTACATAGTAATTTTGACCGTACGCAAGACCACAGAATACTCATTACAATAATGTTTTGACACTAAACAAGTTCAACTAAAATAAACCGGAACAATCCAGCTGACTAGCTGATTCACCGTGACTAGCTGATTCCATGCCACCACATCTTGAAGGGCCTAGTCCTAGTGGAAAACGTGAATACATTCATTTATTAGAATTTGTATTTTAGATGATGCACTGAAATACTCAGGTTGGTGATTACTAACCTGCGTCCCCTCTTGGATGTCTTGGAGGCAAGTCCAGAAGCTAGCATCTCCTTTAATAGCATCTACAAAAATATTATATACATGACAAGACAATGATTGGCAATAGTTAAATAAAGATAAATAGTTCATCACACAAAACAATCGTATGTATTCATAGCGAATACATGAATACATCACATCATCTATATAAAAAACTAGATGCTTATGAGATCAATGCTCAAGATCATACACAAATCAAGACTCACCAAGTCAGAACCGCCTTATTCTTGTTCTTCTGCTTGACGGCTTGCTGCGAACCATTGCTTGGGCGCCGTCTTGAGGCGGGCGTCCCCGGCGTAGCGCTGCGGCGTTGCATCACCTTGGACACCGGAGCAGGAGGTGGAAGACCTGCACGTCGGCCGGGGACATGGTCCCTTCCTGGCGGCACGAGACGAAAGGCGCCGCCCGGCGACGGCGTCAGGCTTGGGGTTGGTGTAGCGTGCTCCTGGCCGTGGTGGTCACCACCGTCCGCCTCCAACGTTGGAGTGAGCTGCAGCTCCTGCTCCTTGTGCGTGACCTCGCGCGAGTGATCGTGATCCTCAGAAGCATCCATGTCGCTCTGAGCCTCGGAGTCGGAGACTCGGAGTTGATGTGGCCTTGAGGCGCCGGCGTCTGGCGCTGACCTAGCGTCCTAGCGGCGACTTCTAGCAAAAGCAGATCGATCTGCGACGACGGAAGTTACGGCTCACGATAGATAGGTATATGAATGCTGGGTCTGATCGTTCCTAGCATCATGCATGGCATGAATCGCATCGGTGATTCAGCTTATTAGGCAAGTAGCATGATTAAGGCAAAATAAAAAGGTACGTACCTAAGGTCATTATATCGGAGATCCCACCTGTCGCAAATTTAGACGGGTACATGGGTACGCGGGTATGGGTTATACGACCCCATACCCTTACCCTCTTTACCCGATGGGTATGAAATTTCCCCATTTATATACCCATGGGTAATTAGTTTCCCCAAACCCTTACCCTAATAGGGTTTTTACCCGCAGGGTACGCGGGTAACGGGTACCCATTGCCATCCCTATTCTTGACGCGTTACGATCGGCTCCCTAGCAGAAACCAATAGCACTTCGATCTAGAACTCCGCGTTTACGTACAAACTCGTCAGATACAGCGACAAGAAGACGGCTTCCGAATTCCGATCTTCCTGTCCAACTTGACGACTTTTCTCCTCCAGGCTCTGAGATGCAAATCTTGCCAACTCGTCGCCCATCCTTCCAAATAATTCCAGCAAAAAAATAAAATCTGCCAATCTGTAACAAACCTGCAGATCGATCTTCAACTGGACGAACTCCCTCGCGGTGATCAACCTGGCGCTCTGATACCACATGATGTAGATGTTTGCCCGATCTTTCACCGCAAGAACCACCGAGATAACTAATCTCCCAACAACGTGAGCGATACACGTAGCCTGAAGATGGGGAACGCCAATCCTGCGAGCAACTCGACGATGAACGACGAACCTCACGCTGAATCAACACGCCAAAAGCTCGACAACCCTTGACAGATTCAAGGACCTTCGCGCACACAAGATTACTCTTGACAATTCAAGAACTCTCTTGTCTTTATTGATGGATAAGTAGACGAACGTCCGAGACGCCGTCATACACGCCGGTCCCTTGGGACGGAGGCGACCTTGAACACAATGTTCTACATATTTTTCAACTCCCCTAATATTGTGGCACCCCCTCTGGTTATAAAGGCCAAAGGGGTAGGAGCCGCTGAAACCTAACCTGGTTCGACTCGGACACCTAAACCTAATTGGACTCAAACTGATACAAACCGACCCATGGTTGGGTTCGGCCATATTTGGCACGCAGGCCCTAATTAACAACACCTTAGACTTATATTACTATTACATATGTCCTAGCGTGTCAACGGATCAATATAATGCCGACGATGCCCGTATCACTAGATGGCTGGGAGGGGTGCAATGGGTCAGATGATCTAAGGAGGGTCCGTATAGTCCAAGATGGCTAGGAGGGGTCCACAGGGGTCCAGATGGCTACGAATGTCGCAAGTGTTTTAAGATGACCTAAAAGTGCTACTGATACTCCTAGATTGTTGGGATGGGTGAAATGGGTCAGATGACGTAAGGAGTGTCCGTATACTCCTAGATGGCTAGGAGGTGTCCACGGGGGTCCAGATAGCTACGATTGTCGCACGCCTTTAGGATGACCTAAAAGTCCTACTGATACTCTTAGACCGCTGGGAGTGGTGCAATGGGTGAGAAGACGTAAGGAGGGTCCGTATAGTCCTTGATGGCTAGGAGGGTTCCAGGGGGACCAGATGGCTACGATTCTCGCACGTGCTTTAGGATGACCTAAAAGTGCAACTGATACTCCTAGATGGCTGGGAGGGGTGAAATGGGTCAGATGACGTCAGGTGAGTCTGTATACTCCTAGATGGCTAGGATGGGTCCACGGGGGTCCAGATAGCTACGATTGTCACTAGTGTTTTAGGATGACCTAAAAGTGCTACTAATACTCCTAGATGGTTGGGAGTAGTGAAATGGGTCAGATGACGCAAGGAGGGTCCGTATACTCCTAGATGGCTAGGAGGGGTCCACGGGGGGGGGGGGGGGGTCCAGATGGCTACGATTGTCGCAAGTGCTTTTGGATGACCTAAAAGTGCTACTAATACTCCTAGATGGCTAGGAGGGGTGCAATGGGTCAGATTATCTAAGGAGGGTCCGTATAGTCCAAGATGGCTAGGAGGGGTCCACAGGGGTCCAGATGGCTACGAATGTCGTAAGTGTTTTTAGATGACCTAAAAGTGCTATTGATACTTCTAGATGGTTGGGAGGGGTGAAATGGGTCAGATGACGTAAGGAGTGTCCGTATACTCCTAGATGGCTAGGAGGTGTCCACGGGGGTCCAGATAGCTACGATTGTCGCACGCCTTTAGGATGACCTAAAAGTCCTACTGATACTCTTAGATCGCTGGGAGTGGTGCAATGGGTGAGAAGACGGAAGGAGGGTCCGTATAGTCCTTGATGGCTAGGAGGGTTCCAGGGGGACCAGATGGCTACGATTCTCGCACGTGCTTTAGGATGACCTAAAAGTGCAACTGATACTCCTAGATGCCTGGGAGGGGTGAAATGGGCCAGATGACGTCAGGTGAGTCTGTATACTCCTAGATGGCTGGAAGGGGTGCAATGTGTCAGATGATGTAAGGAGGGTCCGTATAGTCCAAGATGGCTAGAAGGGTTCCAGGGGGTCCAGATGGCTACGATTGTCGCACGTGCTTTACGATGACCTAAAAGTGCAATTGATACTCCTAGATTGCTGGGAGGGGTGAAATGGGTCAGATGACATAAGGAGGGTCCGTATACTCCTAGATGGCTACGAGGGGGTCCACGGGAGTCCAGATGGCTACGATTGTCGCTAGTGTTTTAAGATGACCTAAAAGTGCTACTGATACTCCTAGATGGTTGGGAGGGGTGAAATGGGTTAGATGACGTAAGGTGGGTCCGTATACTCCTAGATGGCTTGGGCGGTTCCAGGGGGTCCAGACGGCTACAATTGTCGCACGTGCTTTAGGATGACCTAAAAGTGCAACTGATACTTCTAGATGGCTGTGAGGGGTGCAATGGGTGAGAAAACGTAAGGAGCATCCGTATACTCCTAGATGGCTAGGAGGGGTCCACGGGGGTCCGGATGGCTACGATTCACGGACGTGCTTTAGGATGTCCTAAAAGTGCAACTAATACTCCTAGATGGCTGGGAGGGGTGAAATGGGTCAGATGACGTAAGGAGGGTCCGTATACTCCTAGATGGCAAGGAGGGGTCCACGGGGGTCCAGATAGCTACGATTGTCGCACGCCTTTAGGATGACCTAAAAGTCTTACTGATACTCCTAGATCACTGGGAGTGGTGCGATGGGTGAGAAGACGTAAGGAGGGTCCGTAAGTGCTTTTGGATTACCTAAAAGTGCTACTGATACTCCTAGATGGCTGGGAGGGGTGCAATGGGTCAGATTATGTAAGGAGGGTGATATGGGGTTGCCCGATCTTCTCGTTGAGCACGTCGATGGTGGATGGTGGATAACTTGGTGTCACCGATGAAATCTCCTCGCTAGATCCCTGCAGCCAATGCAACAGCTCTCTACCCTTCGGATATTCACGACTTCACACACTTGCGCACGTAGCTGCCGACCACGAAACGGTATAATTGCAATCTACTAATTCCCAATGGAAGAAACAGATCACACTTCAATTGCGGTTCAACTCTCCAGATCGATACGAATTGGAGATGTATTATTTCAGAGGAAAGCTTTCGCTGTTCAACCAAAACTAGGGTTTATCTAAACGTGGTCTAACCCTCTAGGGCGCAGCCCTTGGCTATTTAAAGGGGCTGGCCTAAAGTAGGACTTAATTCGGATCTGAACTCAAACCTGGTTCAACTCGGACTGATACAAACCGACCCATGGTGGGTTCGGCCTAAACAGGGCACGCAGGCCTCATGCATTGCACCTTAGACTAATATCTTCATACGTTATGTCCTAGTGCGCCACTTGACCCCTCTAACGTGCAAACGTGTGATCTCCTTCATTGCCCTTGTGCGCCGGCCTCCCTCTCCTCCCTCGCGCACTTGCTGATATTGGAAATCAGTGATTGCCCTTCTCCCTGTGGTAGCTCGTCTCCTCCTCCAACGCTTGTGTTATTAATAAACCTGATCATACATAAATGCATAGACTTAGGCAGTATAAAATTCTCATTAACACAAACATCATATTCAACTAAGAGCGAGTTCACCTGTTGCTGAAGTAACTTGGTTCGAGCTCTTGTCATTGGTCCGATTCGAACCTCATCATTGGACTTCTTCTTTGCAGCAACTCTCATGTCATCATCATGTATTGGAGAGGGAACAACAGTATGGATGTCCTCATCATCTCCCCCCCTTCAAAAGGCGTCGACCTCGACGCTCCAAGGTCATCTCCATCATACGGTGACAAATCAGCAACGTTGAAACTATTGCTAACAGCACCAAACTCGGCCATAGGAAGATCAATGGAGTAGGCATTGTTATTTATCTTTGCAATAACCTCAAAAGGACCAGCACCACGTGGCTTCAACTTCGAATTCCTCAAATGTGGAAATCTGTCCTTCCGCAAATGCACCCAAACCATGTCTCCGGGCTGAAACAAAACTTGCTTGCGGGACTGATTTCTTGCAGCAGCAATGTGCTTTCCTTTCTTCTCAATTGCCTCTCGAGTCTTCTCATGAATTTTCTTCACATAATCTGCTCGTTTTGATGCCTCCATATTGACTCTCTCATGCAACGGAAGAGGCAGCAAATTCAGCGGTGTAATTGGTTTGAAGCCGTACACCACCTCAAAAGGACAAAGCTGAGTGGTAGAGTGCACCGCTCGATTATACGCGAACTCAACATGTGGCAAACACTCCTCCCATTCACACAAATTTTTCTTGATCATAGCTCGCAGCAACTGTGACAAAGTTCGATTCACCACCTCCGTTTGACCATCTGTTTGGGGATGACACGTTGTGCTGAACAGCAACTTCGTCCCAAGCTTGCCCCACAATGTCTTCCAGAAATAGCTCATGAACTTGACATCACGATCAGAAACAGTCGTCCTAGGTACTCCATGAATGCGCACGATGTCCCTGAAAAACAGATTAGCAACATGCGACGCATCGTCGCTCTTGTGGCATGCAATAAAGTGTGCCATCTTAGATAACCTATCCACTACTACAAAAATACTATCATGTCCTCTTTTAGTGCGTGGTAAACCTAACACAAAATCCATACTAATATCTGCCCATGGCGTGTTAGGTGCCGGTAGTGGTGTATACAAACCGTGAGGCTTCAGCTTTGACTTGGATGTATTGCATGTAACACAGCGACGAACAAATCTGTCCACGTCACGCCTCATCTTGGGTCAATAAAAGTGATCAGCGAGCATGAGTAAGGTCTTCTCACGCCCAAAATGGCCCATCAAACCACCTGCATGGGATTCCTGCAACAACAACAAACGCACCGACGATTCTGGAACACACAATTTGTTAGCTCGAAACAGAAATCTATCATGTATGTGAAACTTATCCCATGCGTGTTTGAGCAGACATACGCGGTATGGTTCAGCAGAATCATGATCAGTAGCATATAAATCACATAAACTCTCCAAACCAGGAATCTTAACATCTAAATGTGTCAATAACATGTTCTTCCTAGATAGAGCATCAGCCACAACATTATCCTTCCCTTTCTTATACTTTATGATGTAGGGAAACGACTCAATGAACTCAACCCACTTAGCAAGACGCCGATGCAAGTTAGATTGAGCTTTCAGATATTTCAAAGCTTCATGATCAGAATGTATGATAAATTCTTTTGGCCACAAATAATGTTGCCAAACCTCAAGAACACGAACAAGTGCATACAATTCTTTATCATAAACAGGGTAGTTTAATCTAGCACCAGAAAGTTTCTCGCTGTAATAAGCAATAGGTCTACCTTCTTGCATCAAAACACCACCAATTCCTATGCCACTAGCATCACACTCAATTTCGAATTGTTTATTAAAATCTGGTAATGCAAGCAAAGGTGCAGAAGTAAGCAAACGTTTCAGCTCATCAAAAGCAATGTCTTGGGCAGCGCCCCACACAAAAGGTACACCTTTCTTAGTTAATTCAGTCAAGGGTGCAGCAATAGTACCAAAGTCTTTCACAAAACGCATATAAAAACCAGCAAGACCATGAATACTTCGTACTTGACTCACGTTCATGGGAGTAGGCCAATTCTGAATTGCTTCAATTTTAGATGAATCTACCTCTACCCCATTCTTAGATACAACATAGCCTAAAAATATCACCTTATCTTTAGCAAAAGTGCACTTCTCAAGATTAGCATATAATTTTGCATCACGTAACACTTGCAAAACTTGTCTAAGATGATCACAATGTTCAGATTCAGTGCGGCTGTAAACAAGTATATCATCAAAATACACAACCACGAATTTACCAATGAAGTCTCTCAAAACATGATTCATTAAACGCATAAATGTGCTAGGTGCATTAGTAAGACAAAAAGGCATAACTAGCCACTCATATAAGCCAAATTTTGTTTTGAAACCAGTTTTCCATTCATCCCCCTCGTTCATCCTAATTTGATGGTATCCACTACGCAAATCAATCTTAGAGAAAATAGCAGCACCACTTAATTCATCAAGCATATCTTCTAAGCGTGGAATAGGATGACGATATCGAATAGTGATGTTATTAATAGCGCGACAATCTACACACATACGCCATGTACCATCTTTCTTAGGAACCAAAATTATAGGAACAGCGCAAGGGCTAAGAGAGACACGAATGTACCCCTTGTCGAGTAGTGCTTGCACTTGTTGCTGTATCTCTTTCGTCTCTTCTGGATTTGTGCGATACGGCGCGCGGTTAGGAAGTGTGGCGCCCGGGATGAGATCAATTTGGTGCTCAATTCCACGCAAAGGTGGCAAACCTACGGGCACCTCCGCTGGAAAAACATCATCATAATCCTGCAAAACAGTAGACACACCAAGGGAAACAGGTTGCATGTCATTAGAAACCAAAATCTCGCCCTTGTACATAAGCACAAGAGGCATGGCTGTAGGATCCTCACGAAAGTCTCTCATATCATCTTTGGTGGCTAATATCAACAAATTAGGCACTCTCTCACTTTTCGTTATATCACTCACAACTTTTACAATTTTCTCCTTCCCTGGTGTTTTTTCTAAGTTTACTTCTGTTTTCTGGCGAGACTCATTCACTATTTGCTGCGGTGACATGGGCTGCAAACTAATTTTCCTGCCCTTGAACTCCAAGTGATATGTATTGGCACGCCCATTGTGTTGCACATGGCGATCGTACAGCCAAGGCCGTCCCAATAAAAGGTGACAAACAGTCATAGGCACCACATCAAACTCGATGAAATCCTTGTATGGCCTTATCTCAAAATTTACACGCACCATGTGACTCACCTTCATCTCACCATTATCACTCAACCACTGAATATATTATGGGTTTGGATGAGGTAAATATGTCAACTTCAGTTTAGCACACAACTCTTTACTTGCAAGATTTCTGCAGCTACCTCCATCAATGATAACTTTGCAAGCTTTATTGTGACCTACAAGTGCCTTTGTTTGAAACAGATTGCAACGCTGAGAATCCACATGTGCCTGGACACTCAATGTGCGTGGTGACACAACAATAACAGGGGCTGCTGTAGCAAAAGCATCAACGGCCTCATCACTTGTATAGCCATCATCATCCGCATTAGGATCAGCATCATCACCTGTTTCATACTCATTGTTCTCATTAATAAGCATAACTTTCCTGTTTGGGCAATCTTTCTTAAAGTGACCTTTGCCCCCACATGTGTGGCAACTCATGTCCCTATTGCGGGCTGTGGACATAGACGAATCAGTACTAGCAGCAGGTGCGGCAGGTCTCCTAGAAACAGGAGCAGTGGAGGCTGGTTTAGAATAGGAGGACGAGGCACGGCTTGGCTGGCCCTCGATTGGTGCAGCCGAGGGTGATGGCGCCCTACTAGAGAAACGCCCAGAGCTAGTGTAGCGTGCTTTGATTTGTGCCTCTTCAGCAAGGTGTGATTCAGCCTCCCTTGCATGGTGTAAGAGGTCATTCATATTGGTGTAGTGATGATGTCGCACAATACCCTTGATGGTGAACTTTAATCCATGAAGAAAGCGCTGCATAATCATCTCAACGGACTCCCGAACACGTGCACGCTGTAACCATCTCCATCTCCATGTAGTATGCATCAACTGTCATAGTCCCTTGCTTCAATTGTGTCAATTTGTCAAAAACTGAGCGCAAATAATTAGAGGGAACAAAACGAGCTCTCATAACAGCCTTCATCTCAGTCCATGTAAGAAAAGGAACTTCATTGTCAGCGTGGCGGTTTTGCACAAGGCCATCCCACCAACGCAATGCATATCCATCAAATTCAGAAGACGCAAGCTTGACCTTCCTCTCTTCTGTATAGTCATGTAAGCGCCATAATGTTTCTATCTTCAGCTCCCATGTGAGGTACTCTTCAACATCCGTGGATCCCTCAAACCGTGGAATAGAGAACTTGGGTTTTCCTAGTGGATCATCTTGTCCGTGGAGAGGTACACGCTGAGCACGGCCCAATGGAAGCACACCACGGCCCTGATTATAGTGAGCACGACCGCGGCCAGGAGCATTCATATTTTCGCCATGCACACTGGCCTCCTCAAAAGCATCATCAAATTGTTGTTGGTGCGGCTGCCGTTGGTCCAAAGCATGACGCAAAGCATGAATGGACTGCTGTAAGGTGTGCACACTTGTTTGGAGAGTATCAACCGTGGTTTGAATGGTGTTCACTGTGGTGTCAGTTGCGTCGAATTTGAGCTGCATGATTTGTATGTCGTTGGAAACGGCGTCAGTATTTTTCTCAAACAGCCTGCCCAAGTGATCACGCAAATGCTCATAGTCGCTCCATGTGACAGTAGTATTCGCATCCTTTTTCTGCATCACAATCTCATCACTAGAAGACATGATTAGAAGGTTAGTGCAAAAACAAAATCGATATGGTGGTACGCTCACAACTCACTCAACCAACAAGAAAAGGTAATCTGAAAATTCCAAAGTGAATAGCAATGCGTACCCGATCGTAGTGAGGACTAAATGCACGGATGTGATGAAGTGAATATCAGGGTATGAGAACGGTCACACGACAAGGCAGGGTATGAATGGTGGAGCTGTAGGTATGGAATCCTAACAACACCAACTACAAATCCTATTTGTTGATCGTGTGATACACAAAGACACAGGAAACACACACGTGTAGAAAATAGGGGCAAAGCAACTATAGGACTGAGCACAAATATATGGAGATATATCCGAAGTATAGCTCGTGGCTCGTGTTGCAATGCACTGGAAGGACACTAGCACGTTGCTCAAAGAATAGATGCAGGCGCAAGATTGCTCAATAACTAGTCGTGTCACAAAGGATGATATGCACTTTGGCCTCTTCTTTTCTCTGAATTTTTTTTATTCTTGTCTCTTTTTTTTCGACTTTTTTAATGTTCTATGACCAGCAAGTTGATAGACACAAGACACACAATATGGAGCAGACTGGGAGCACAAAACGTGAGCTATTCATGTATGGGTATACTTCCCGACGTTTGTTTGGGGATTCTGAGGTGTCGAGAAGGCGTAAACAGAGGAAGTGAGTTTGGTTGCCTTCGCTTTCGTCTCCTCTTCAAAACGAGCTAAAAATCGTCCAAATCGGAGTTCGTATGCAAAAGTTATGGCACTCTGAAATTCTGCTGGAAACTGTCTACGACACGGAGTCGGAACCGGAAAGATTGACGAAAACAGCGACGTATATCGCTCGAAACTGCCGATCCAGGGACGGAAACTGAACGGACGTCGGAAACAACTGATTTTTTTTTTTGATTTTTGACAAGGACTCCGAAACAAACTCAAACGTGATACAGAAAGACTAAACCCTAAACCTAAACAAACACGAAGACACAAACGGAAAAAAGGAAAACGCAACGGATCAACACAAACAACAAACTAGAGATGCAATCGATGCTATCTAGGCTAAGGCGAAATCTAACCCTAATTTGTTTTTGACTTTTTCTGTATAAGACGAAAATAAACTAATCTACGGGATGGATTTGTGGATGCTCACCGAGTAAACGCTGGAAATCTGATACCAGATGATATGGGGTTGCTCGATCTTCTCGTTGAGCACGTCGATGGTGGATGGTGGATAACTTGGTGTCACCGATGAACTCTTCTCGCTAGATCCCTGCAGCCAATGCAACAGCTCTCTACCCTTCGGATATTCACGACTTCACACACTTGCGCACGTAGCCGTCGACCACGAAACGGTATAATTGCAATCTACTAATTCCCAATGGAAGAAACAGATCACACTTCAATTGCGGTTCAACTCTCCAGATCGATATGAATTGGAGATGTATTATTTCAGAGGAAAGCTTTCGCTGTTCAACCAAAAATACGGTTTATCTAAACGTGGTCTAACCCTCTAGGGCGCAGCCCTTGGCTATTTAAAGGGGCTCGCCGAAAGTAGGACTTAATTCGGACCTGAACTCAAAACTGGTTCGGCTCGGACTGATACAAACCGACCCATGATGGGTTCGGCCTAAACAGGGCACGCAGGCCTCATGCATTGCACCTTAGACTAATATCTTCATACGTTGTGTCCTAGTGCGCCACTTGATCCCTCTAATGTGCAAACGTGTGATCTCCTTCATTGCCCTTGTGCGCCGGCCTCCCTCTCCTCCCTCGCGCACTTGCTGATATTGGAAATCAGTGATTGCCCTTCTCCTTGTGGTAGCTCGTCTCCTCCTCCAACGCTTGTGTTATTAATAAACCTGATCATACATAAATGCATAGACTTAGGCAGTATAAAATTCTCATTAACACAAACATCATATTCAACTAAGAGCGAGTTCACCTGTTGCTGAAGTAACTTGGTTCGAGCTCTTGTCATTGGTCCAATTCGAGCCTCATCATTGGACTTATTCTTTGCAGCAACTCTCATGTCATCATCATGTATTGGAGAGGGAACAACAGTATGGATGTCCTCATCAGAGGGTCTGTATAGTCCAAGATGGCTAGGAGGGGTCCAGAGGGGTCCAGATGGCTACGATTGTCGCAAGTGTTTTAGGATGACCTAAAAGTGCTACTGATAATCCTAGATGGTTGGGAGGGGTGAAATGGGTCAGATGACGAAAGCAGGGTCCGTATACTCCTAGATGGCTAGGAGGGGTCCACGGGGGTCCAGAGAGCTAAGATTGTCGCACGCGCTTTAGGATGACCTAAAAGTGCAATTGATACTCCTAGATGGCTAGGAGGGGTGAAATGGGTCAGATGACGTAAGGAGGGTCCGTATACTCCTAGATGGCTAGAAGGGGCCCACGGGATTCCAGATGGCTACGATTGTCGCAAGTGTTTTAGGATGACCTAAAAGTGCTACTGATACTCCTAGATGGTTGGGAGGGGTGAAATTGGTCAGATGACGTCAGGTGGGTCCGTATACTCCTAGATGGCTTGGGGGGTTCCAGGTGGTCCAGACGGCTACGATTGTCGCACGTGCTTTAGGATGACCTAAAAGTGCAACTCATACTTCTAGATAGCTGTGAGGGGTGCAATGGGTCAGATAACGTAAGGAGCATCCGTATAGTCCTAGATGGCTAGGAGGGGTCCACGGGGGTCCAGATGGTTACGATTGTCGCAAGTGTTTTAGGAATACCTAAAAGTGCTACTGATACTCCTAGATGGTTGGGAGGGGTGAAATGGGTCAGATGACGTCAGGTGGGTCCGTATACTCCTAGATGGCTTGGGGGGTTCCAGGTCGTCCAGACGGCTACGATTGTCGCACGTGCTTTAGGATGACCTAAAAGTGCAACTCATACTTCTAGATAGCAGTGAGGGGTGCAATGGGTCAGATAACGTAAGGAGCATCCGTATAGTCCTAGATGGCTATGAGGGGTCCACGGGGGTCCAGATGGCTACGATTGTCGCAAGTGTTTTAGGATGACCTAAAAGTGCTACTGATACTCCTAGCTGGATGGGAGGGGTGAAATGGGTCAGATGACGTCAGGTGGGTCTGTCTACTCCTAGATGGCTAGGAGGGGTCTACACGTATCCAGATGGCTACGAATTTCGCAAGTGTTTTAGGATGACCTAAAAGTGCTACTGATACTCCTAGATGGTTGGGAGGGGTGAAATGGGTCAGAGGACGTAAGGAGTGTCCGTATACTCCTAGATGGCGAGGAGGGGTCCACGGGGGTCCAGATGGCTACGATTGTCGCAAGTGCTTTTGGATGAACTAAAAGTGCTACTGATACTCCTAAATGGCTAGGAGGGGTCCAATGGGTCAGATGATGTAAGGAGGGTCTGTATAGTCCAAGATGGCTAGGAGGGGTCCACAGGGGTCCAGATGGCTACGATTGTTGCAAGTGTTTTAGGATGACCCAAAAGTGCTACTGATACTCCTAGATGGTTGGGAGGGGTGAAATGGGTCAGATGACGAAAGGAGGGTCCGTATACTCCTAGATGGCTAGGAGGGGGTCCACGGGAGTCCAGATGGCTACGATTGTCGCTAGTGTTTTAAGATGACCTAAAAGTGCTATTGATACTCCTAGATGGTTGGGAGGGGTGAAATGGGTTAGATGACGTAGGTGGGTCCGTATACTCCTAGATGGCTTGGGGGGTTCCAGGGGGTCCAGACGGCTACGATTGTTGCACGTGCTTTAGGATGACCTAAAAGTGCAACTGATACTTCTAAATGGCTGGGAGGGGTGAAATGGGTCAGATTATGTAAGGAGGGTCCGTATAGTGCAAGATGGCTAGGAGGGGTCTAGAGGGGCCAGATGGCTACGATTGTCGCAAGTGTTTTAGGATGACCTAAAAGAGCTACTGATAATCCTAGATGGTTGGGAGGGGTGAAATGGGTCAGATGACGTAAGGAGGGTCCGTATACTCCTAGATGGCAAGGAGGGGTCCACGGGGGTCCAGAGAGCTACGATTGTCGCACGCGCTTTAGGATGACCTAAAAGTGCAATTGATACTCCTAGATGGCTGGGAGGGGTGAAATGGGTCAGATGACGTAAGGAGGGTCCGTATACTCCTAGATGGCTAGGAGGGGTCCACGGGAGTCCAGATGGCTACGATTGTCGCAAGTGTTTTAGGATGACCTAAAAGTGCTACTGATACTCCTAGATGGTTGGGAGGGGTGAAATGGGTCAGATGACGTAAGGTGGCTCCGTATACTCCTAGATGGCTTGGGGGGTTCCAGGGGGTCGAGACGGCTACGATTGTTGCACGTGCTTTAGGATGACCTAAAAGTGCAACTGATACTTCTAGATGGCTGTGAGGGGTGCAATGGGTCAGATAACGTAAGGAGCATCCGTATAGTCCTAGATGGTTAGGAGGGGTCCACGGGGGTCCAGATGGCTATGATTCTCGCACGTGCTTTACGATGACCTAAAGGTGCAATTGATACTCCTAGATGGCTGGGAGGCGTGAAATGGGTCAGATGACGTCAGGTGGGTCTGTATACTCCAAGATGGCTAGGATGGGTCCACGGGGGTCGGATGGCTACGATTGTCGCCTGTATTTTAGGATGACCTAAAAGTGCTACTGATACTCCTAGATGGTTGGGAGGGGTGAAATGGGTCAGATGACGCAAGGAGGGTCCGTGTACTCCTCGATGGCTAGGAGGGGTCCACGGGGGTCCAGATGGCTACGATTGTCGCAAGTGCTTTTGGATGACCTAAATGTGCTACTGATACTCCTAAATGGCTTGCAATGGGTCAGATTATGTAAGGAGGGTCCGTATAGTCCAAGATTGCTAGGAGGGGTCTAGAGGGGCCAAATGGCTACGATTGTCGCAAGTGTTTTAGGATGACCTAAAAGTGCTACTGATAATCCTAGTTGGTTGGGAGGGGTGAAATGGGTCAGATGACGTAAGGAGGGTCCGTATACTCCTAGATGGCTAGGAGGGGTCCACGGGGGTCCAGAGAGCTACGATTGTCGCACGCGCTTGAGGATGACCTAAATGTGCAATTTATACTACTAGATGACTGGGAGAGGTGAAATGGGTCAGATGACGTAAGGAGGGTCCGTATACTCCTAGATGGCTAGGAGGTGTCCACGGGAGTCCAGATGGCTACGATTGTCGCAAGTGTTTTAGGACGACCTAAAAGTGCTACTGATACTCCTAGATGGTTGGGAGGGGTGAAATGGGTCACATGACGTAAGGTGGCTCCGTATACTCCTAGATGGCTTGGGGGGTTCCAGGGGGTCGAGATGGCTACGATTGTCGCACGTGCTTTAGGATGACCTAAAAGTGCAACTGATACTTCTAGATGGCTGTGAGGGGTGCAATGGGTCAAATAACGTAAGGAGCATCCGTATAGTCCAAGATGGCTAGGAGGGGTTCACGGGGGTCCAGATGGCTATGATTCTCGCACGTGCTTTAGAATGACCTAAAAGTGCAACTAATACTCCTAGATGGCTGGGAGGGGTGAAATGGGTCAGATTATGTAAGGAGGGTCCGTATAGTGCAAGATGGCTAGGAGGGGTCCAGAGGGGCCAGATGGCTACGATTGTCGCAAGTGTTTTAGGATGACCTAAAAGAGCTACTGATAATCCTAGATGGTTGGGAGGGGTGAAATGGGTCAGATGACGTAAGGAGGGTCCGTATACTCCTAGATGGCAAGGAGGGGTCCACGGGCGTCCAGAGAGCTACGATTGTCGCACGCGCTTTAGGATGACCTAAAAGTGCAATTGATACTCCTAGATGGCTGGGAGGGGTGAAATGGGTCAGATGACGTAAGGAGGGTCCGTATACTCCTAGATGGCTAGGAGGGGTCCACGGGAGTCCAGATGGCTACGATTGTCGCAAGTGTTTTAGGATGACCTAAAAGTGCTACTGATACTCCTAGATGGTTGGGAGGGGTGAAATGGGTCAGATGACGTAAGGTGGCTCCGTATACTCCTAGATGGCTTGGGGGGTTCCAGGGGGTCGAGACGGCTACGATTGTCGCACGTGCTTTAGGATGACCTAAAAATGCAACTCATACTTCTAGATGGCTGTGAGGGGTGCAATGGGTCAGATAACGTAAGGAGCATCCGTATAGTCCTAGATGGCTAGGAGGGGTCCACGGGGGTCCAGATGGCTACGATTGTCACAAGTGTTTTAGGATGACCTAAAAGTGCTACTGATACTCCTAGATGGTTGGGAGGGGTGAAATGGGTCAGATGACGCAAGGAGGGTCTGGATACTCCTAGATGGCTAGGAGGGGTCCACGGGGGTCCAGATGGCTACGATTGTCGCAAGTTCTTTTAGATGACCTAAAAGTGCAACTGATACTCCTAGATGTCTAGGAGGGGTGCAATGGGTCAGATGATGTAAGGAGGGTCCGTAAAGTCCAAGATGGCTACGATTGTCGCAAGTGTTTTAGGATGACCTAAAAGTGCAACTCATACTTCTAGATAGCAGTGAGGGGTGCAATGGGTCAGATAGCGTAAGGAGCATCCGTATAGTCCTAGATGGCTATGAGGGGTCCACGGGGGTCCAGATGGCTACGATTGTCGCAAGTGTTTTAGGATGACCTAAAAGTGCTACTGATACTCCTAGCTGGATGGGAGGGGTGAAATGGGTCAGATGACGTCAGGTGGGTCTTTCTACTCCTAGATGGCTAGGAGGGGTCCACAGGTATCCAGATGGCTACGAATGTCGCAAGTGTTTTAGGATGACCTAAAAGTGCTACTGATACTCCTAGATGGTTGGGAGGGGTGAAATGGGTCAGAGGACGTAAGGAGTGTCCGTATACTCCTAGATGGCGAGGAGGGGTCCACGGGGGTCCAAATGGCTACGATTGTCGCAAGTGCTTTTGGATGACCTAAAAGTGCTACTGATACTCCTAGATGGCTAGGAGGGGTCCAATGGGTCAGATGATGTAAGGAGGGTCTGTATAGTCCAATATGGCTAGGAGGGGTCCACAGGGGTCCAGATGGCTATGATTATTGCACGTGCTTTAGGGTGACCTAAAAGTGCAACTGATACTTCTAGATAGCAGTGATGGGTGCAATGGGGTACACGGGGGTCCAGATGGCTATGATTCTCGCACGTGCTTCAAGATGACCTAAAAGTTCAACTAATACTCCTAGATGGCTGGGAGGGGTGAAATGGGTCAGATGACGTCAGGTGGGTCTGTATACTCCAAGATGGCTAGGATGGGTCCACGGGGGGCGGATGGCTACGATTGTCGCAAGTATTTTAGGATGACCTAAAAGTGCTACTGATACTCCTAGATGGTTGGGAGGGGTGAAATGGGTCAGATGACGCAAGGAGGGTCCGTATACTCCTAGATGGCTAGGAGGGGTCCACGGGGGTCCAGATGGCTACGATTGTCGCACGCGCTTTAGGATGACCTAAAAGTGCAATTGATACTCCTAGATGGCTGGGAGGGGTGAAATGGGTCAGATGACGTAAGGAGGGTCTGTATACTCCTAGATGGCTAGGAGGGGTCCACGGGGGTCCAGAGAGCTACGATTGTCGCACGCGTTTTAGGATGACCTAAAAGTGCTACTGATACTCCTAGATGGTTGGGAGGGGTGAAATGGGTCAGATTACGTAAGGTGGCTCCGTATACTCCTAGATGGCTTAAGTGGTTCCAGGGGGTCCAGACGGCTACGATTGTCGCACTTTCTTTAGGATGACCTAAAAATGCAACTCATACTTCTAGATGGCTGTGAGGGGTGCAATGGGTCAGATAACGTAAGGAGCATCCGTATAGTCCTAGATGGCTCGGAGGGGTCCACGGGGGTCCAGATGGCTACGATTGTCGCAAGTGTTTTAGGATGACCTAAAAGTGCTACTGATACTCCTAGATGGTTGGGAGGGGTGAAATAGGTCAGATGACGCAAGGAGGGTCCGGATACTCCTAGATGGCTAGGAGGGGTCCACGGGGGGCCAGATGGCTACGATTGTCGCAAGTGCTGTTGGATGACCTAAAAGTGCTACTTATACTCCTAGATGTCTAGGAGGGGTCCAATGGGTCAGATGATGTAAGGAGGGTCCGTAAAGTCCAATATGGCTAGGAGGGGTCCACAGGGGTTCAGATGGCTATGATTGTCGCAAGTGTTTTAGGATGACCTAAAAGTGCTACTGATACTCCTAGATGGTTGGGACAGGTGAAATGGGTCAGATGACGTAAGGAGGGTCCGTATACTCCTGGATGGCTAGGAGGGGTCCACGGGGGTCCAGATAGCTACGATTGTCGCACGCGCTTTAGGATGACCTAAAAGTGCTCCTGATACTCCTAGATCACTGGGAGTGGTGCAATGGGTGAGAAGACGTAAGGAGGGTCCATATAGTCCTTGATGGCTAGGAGGGTTCCAGGCGGTCCAGATGGCTACGATTGTCGCACGTGCTTTTCGATGACCTAAAAGTGCAATTGATACTCCTATATGGCTGGGAGGGGTGAAATGGGTCAGATTACGTAAGGAGGGACCGTATACTTCTAGATGGCTAGGAGGGGTCCACAGGAGTCCAGATGGCTACGATTGTCGCAAGTGTTTTAGGATGACCTAAAAGTTCTACTGATACTCCTAGATGATTGGGAGGGGTAAAATGAGTCAGATGACGTAAGGTGGGTCCGTATACTCTTAGATGACTTGGGGGGTTCCAGGGGGTCCAGACGGCTACGATTGTCTCACGTGCTTTAGGATGACCTAAAAGTGCAACTGATACTTCTAGATGGCTGGGAGGGGTGCAATGGGTCAGATAACGTAAGGAGCATCCGTACAGTCCTAGATGGCTAGGAGGGGTCCACGGGGGTCCAGATGGATATGATTCTCGCACGTGCTTTAGGATGCCCCAAAAGTGCAACTCATACTCCTAGATGACTGGGAGGGGTGAAATAGGTCAGATGACGTAGGGAGGGTCAGTATACTCCTAGATGGCTAGGAGGGGTACACGGGGGTCCAGATGGCTACGATTGGCGCAAGTGTTTTAGGATGACCTAAACGTGCTACAGATACTCCCAGATGGTTGGGATGGGTGAAATGGGTCCGATGACGTAAGGAGGGTCCGTATACTCCTAGATGGCTTGGAGGGTTCCAGGGGGTCCAGATGGCTACGATTGTCGCAAGTGCTTTAGGATGAACTAAAAGTGAAACTGATACTTCTAGATGGCTGGGAGGGGTGCAATGGGTCAGATGACGTAAGGAGGGTCCTTATAGTCCTAGATGGCTAGGAGGGCTCCACGGGGGTCCAGATGGCTACGATTCTCGCACGTGCTTTAGGATGACCTAAAAGTGCACCTGATACTCCTAGATGGCTGGGAGGGGTGAAATGGGTCAAATGACGTCAGGTGAGTCTGTATACTCCTAGATGGCTAGGATGGGTCCACGGGGGTCCGGATGGCTACGATTGTCACAAGTGTTTTAGGATGACCTAAATGTGCTACTAATACTCCTTGATGGTTGGGAGTAGTGAAATGGGTCAGATGATGCAAGGAGGGTCTGTATACTCCTAGATGGCTAGGATGGGTCCACAGGGGGGGGGGGGCGGGGGTCCAGATGGCTACGATTGTCGCAAGTGTTTTAGGATGACCTAAAAGTGCTACTGATACTCCTAGATGGTTGGGAGGGGTGAAATGGGTCAGATGATGCAAGGAGGGTCCGTATACTCCTAGATGGCTAGGAGGGGTCCACGGAGGACCAGGTGGCTAGGATTCTCGCAAGTGCTTTTGGGTGACCTAAAAGTGCTACTGATACTCCTAGATGGCTGGGAGGGGTGCAATGGGTCAGATTATGTAAGGAGGGTCCGTATAGTCCAAGATGTCTAGGAGGGGTCCACAGGGGTCCAGATGGCTACGATTGTCGCAAGTGTTTTAGGATGACCTAAAAGTGCTACTGATAATCCTAGATGGTTGGGAGGGGGGAAATGGGTCAGATGACGTAAGGAGGGTCCGTATACAGGGACCGTAAGGAGGGTCCGTATACTCCTAGATGGCTAGGAGGGGTCCACGGGGGTCCAGAGAGCTACGATTATCGCACGCGCTTTAGGATGACCTAAAAGTGCAATTGATTCTCCTAGATGGCTGGGAGGGGTGAAATGGGTCAGACGACGTAAAGAGGGTCCGTATACTCCTAAATGGCTAAGAGGGGTCCACGGGAGTCCAGATGGCTACCATTGTCGCAAGTGTTTTTGGATGACCTAAAAGTGCTACTGACGACGTAAAGAGTCAGACGACGTAAAGAGGGTCCGTAAGGAGGGACCGTTTACTGCTAGATGGCTAGGAGGGGTCCATAGGAGTCCAGATGGCTACGATTGTCGCAAGTGTTTTAGGATGACCTAAAAGTGCTACTGATACTCCTAGATGGTTGGGAGGGGTGAAATGGGTCAGATGATGCAAGGAGGGTCCGTATACTCCTAGATGGCTAGGAGGGGTCCACGGAGGTCCAGGTGGCTAGGATTGTCGCAAGTGCTTTTGGGTGACCTAAAAGTGCTACTGATACTCCTAGATGGCTGGGAGGGGTGCAATGGGTCAGATTATGTAAGGAGGGTCCGTATAGTCCAAGATGGCTAGGAGGGGTCCACAGGGGTCCAGATGGCTACGATTGTCGCAAGTGTTTTAGGATGACCTAAAAGTGCTACTGATAATCCTAGATGGTTGGGAGGGGGGAAATGGGTCAGATGACGTAAGGAGGGTCCGTATACTCCTAGATGGCTAGGAGGGGTCCACGGGGGTCCAGAGAGCTACGATTATCGCACGCGCTTTAGGATGACCTAAAAGTGCAATTGATTCTCCTAGATGGCTGGGAGGGGTGAAATGGGTCAGACGACGTAAAGAGGGTCCGTATACTCCTAAATGGCTAAGAGGGGTCCACGGGAGTCCAGATGGCTACGATTGTCGCAAGTGCTTTTGGATGACCTAAAAGTGCTACTGATACTCCTAGATGGCTGGGAGGGGTGTAATGGGTCAGATGACGTCAGGTGAGTCTGTATACTCCTAGATGGCTAGGATGGGTCCACGGGGGTCCAGATGGCTACGATTGTCACAAGTGTTTTAGGATTACCTAAATGCGCTACTAATACTCCTAGATGGTTGGGAGTAGTGAAATGGGTCAGATGACGCAAGGAGGGTCCGTATACTCCTAGATGGCTAGGAGGGGTCCATGGGGGGGGGGGGTCCAGATGGCTACGATTGTTGCAAGTGCTTTTGGATGACCTAAAAGTGCTATTGATACTCCTAGAAGGCTGGGAGGGGTGTAATGGGTCAGATGACGTCAGGTGAGTTTGTATACTCCTAGATGGCTAGGATGGGTCCACGGGGGTCCAGATGGCTACGATTGTCACAAGTGTTTTAGGATGACCTAAATGTGCTACTAATACTCCTAGATGGTTGGGAGTAGTGAAATGGGTCAGATGACGCAAGGAGGGGTCCACGGGGGGGGGGGGGGGGGTCTAGATGGCTACGATTGTCGCAAGTGCTTTTGGATCACCTAAAAGTGCTACTACTCCTAGATGGCTGGGAGGGCTGCAATGGGTCAGATGATGTAAGGATGGTCCGTATAGTCCAAGATGGCTAGGAGGGGTCCACAGGGGTCCAGATGGCTCCGAATGTCGCTAGTGTTTTAGGATGAGCTAAAAGTGCTACTGATACTTCTAGATGGTTGGGAGGGGTGAAATGGGTCAGATGACGTAAGGAGTCTCCGTATACTCCTAGATGGCTAGGATGGGTCCACGGGGGTCCAGATAGCTACGATTGTCGCACGCCTTTAGGATGACCTAAAAGTGCTACTGATACTCCTAGATCGCTGGGAGTGGTGCAATGGGTGAGAAGACGTAAGGAGGGTCCGTATAGTCCTTGATGGCTAGGAGGGTTCCAGGGGGTCCAGATGGCTACGATTGTCGCACGTGGTTTACGATGACCTAAAAGTGCAATTGATACTCCTAGATGGCTGGGAGGGGTGAAATGGGTCAGATGACATAAGGAGGGTCCGTATACTCCCAGATGGTTAGGAGGAGGTCCACGCGAGTCCTGATGGCTACGATTGTCGCTAGTGTTTTAAGATGACATAACAGTGCTACTGTTACTCCTAGATGGTTGGGAGGGGTGAAATGGGTTAGATGATGCAAGGAGGGTCCGTATACTCCTAGATGGCTAGGAGGGGTCCACGGAGGTCCAGGTGGCTAGGATTGTCGCAAGTGCTTTTGGGTGACCTAAAAGTGCTACTGATACTCCTAGATGGCTGGGAGGGGTGCAATGGGTCAGATTATGTAAGGAGGGTCCGTATAGTCCAAGATGGCTAGGAGGGGTCCACAGGGGTCCAGATGGCTATGATTGTCGCAAGTGTTTTAGGATGACCTAAAAGTGCTACTGATAATCCTAGATGGTTGGGAGGGGGGAAATGGGTCAGATGACGTAAGGAGGGTCCGTATACTCCTAGATGGCTAGGAGGGGTCCACGGGGGTCCAGAGAGCTACGATTGTCGCACGCGCTTTAGGATGACCTAAAAGTGCAATTGATTCTCCTATATGGCTGGGAGGGGTGAAATGGGTCAGACGACGTAAAGAGGGTCTGTATACTCCTAAATGGCTAAGAGGGGTCCATGGGAGTCCAGATGGCTACGATTGTCGCAAGTGTTTTAGGATGACCTAAAAGTGCTACGGATACTCCTAGATGGTTGGGAGGGGTGAAATGGGTCAGATGACGTAAGGTGGGTCCGTATACTCCAAGATGGCTTGGGCGGTTCCAGGGGGTCCAGACGGCTACGATTGTCGCACGTGCTTTAGGATGACCTAAAAGTGCAACTCAACTTTCTAGATGGCTGTGAGGGGTGCAATGGGTCAGATAACGTAAGGAGCATCCGTATAGTCCTCGATGGCGAGGAGGGGTCCACGGGAGTCCAGATGGCTACGATTATCGCAAGTGTTTTAGGATGACCTAAAAGTGCTACTGATACTCCTAGATGGCTGGGAGGGGTGAAATGGGTCAGATGACGTCAGGTGGGTCTATCTACTCCTAGATGGCTAGGATGGGTCCACAGGGGTCCAGATGGCTACGATTGTCGCAAGTGTTTTAGGATGACCTAGAAGTGCTACTGATACTCCTAGATGGTTGGGAGGAGTGAAATGGGTCAGATGACGTAAGGAGGGTCCGTATACTCCTAGATGGCTAGGAGAGGTCCACGGGGGTCCAGATGGCCACGATTGTCGCAAGTGATTTTGGATGACCTAAAAGTGCTACTGATACTCCTAGATGGCTAGGAGGGGTGCAATGTGTCAGATGATGTAAGGAGGGTCCGTATAGTCCAAGATGGCTAGGAGGGCTCCACAGGGGTCCAGATGGCTACGATTGTCGCAAGTGTTTTAGGATGACCTAAAAGTGCTACTAATACTCCTAGATGGTTGGGAGGGGTGAAATGGGTCAGATGACGTCAGGTTGGTCTGTCTACTCTAGATGGCTAGGATGGGTCCACGGAGGTCCAGATGGCTACGATTGTCGCAAGTGTTTTCAGATGACCTAAAAGTGCTACTGATACTCCTAGATGGTTGGGAGGGGTGAAATGGGTCAGATGACGCAAGGAGGGTCCATATACTCCTAGATGGCTAGGAGGGGTCCACGGGGGTCGAGATGCCTACGATTCTCGCACGTGCTTTAGGATGACCTAAAAGTGCAACTGATACTCCAAGATGGCTGGGAGGGGTGAAATGGGTTAGATGACGTCAGGTGGGTCTGTATTCTCCTCGATGGCTAGGATGGGTCCACGGGGGTTCGGATGGCTACGATTGTCGCAAGTATTTTAGGATGAACTAAAAGTGCTACTGATACTCCTAGATTGTTGGGAGGGGTGAAATGGGTCAGATGACGCAAGGAGTGATGAGGACATCCCTGGTTCATCTCATGCATCATCATGTTCACAAGATGAAGCTACAAAAATACAAGGTGAAACCTCTCCAAAGAAGACATACTTGGGTCCCATGACAAGGAGCCGTGCTAAACATATACAACAAGAGGTGAATGCGCTTCTAGCTGATTCTAATATTGATATGAATGAGAACTATATACTGCCTAAATCTTGTGTGTTGCTTTTACTCAGGTTTCTACCTATGGAGATAATTCAAGCCTATGGAGAAAAGTGCAACGAACAAGACTTCATCAACGGCGTGCATTGCTTGAGGACCTCACCTTACACCCCATGGGCCCAGTGGGACGAGAAGGAGTTGGAGGATTACACCATGGAATCCAGCAAGCTGTTCCAGTCAAAAATACATCGCAAGTGCAGCTCCAGTTTTCGTCGCTGATCTTGCTGGGCCATGACACATGAACATGAACGTGTGTAACACGTTTGGAGGGACACATTGGACAGGAAATCAAATCTATTTTGCAGCAAAAGAAACCGTGCACCTTTTGAAGACCCAAGTCAAAAGATATGTGATTTCCAATGCTGAGCTGTCAAGACATTTATTGCTGCGCGAGGCTCCACACTTCTGCTTCCCATCCACCCAAGTTACCACGAATTTGAGCCTCATTTTCGTGCTGGCTTCACACCTAAGCTAGGAGGGCTGTTCCTAGTATAAGTACCCCTTTCCCCACTTCAAGCACAACTCTTTGGCAATCTGTTTTCAGCATAGGTTAGCTAAGTGCAACCAGAATATTGTTTGAGAGTTCACTTCCTCCTTAGCTCTTGTAAACTTGCCTTGTGAGAGGGTAAACTCACTTTGTGATTTACAACAGCAGCCGTTGAGGCGGCGACCAGTTCGTGCTTCCAACTTCGTGCGTGGTTGTGTGGATTGGAAAACTGAGAGTGTGGTTGGGCGAATACTTGTTGCTGGTTGTTGCATTGCAATAGTTAGCTTCGGTTTTGTCAGGTTGCACTACTTCTCCATTACCCGACAACGTTGTTGGCTGGGATCGAGGGTTTCCTTCGTACCCTTCAGGTGGCGTTGTTTCGATCATCAAGCAGATCCTCCGTGAAGATCGGGCACCCCGCATCATCTTGGTATCAGAGCCTCGGTTGACACGGTAGGATCTTGTATCCCTAGTTTAGTTTTAGTTGTTTTCATTCCTACAGTCCAGAAAAAGCCCCACAAAAATATTTCCCTTTACCTATAGCCTCTTTCAGTCTTAGATCTGTTGGTTTGGTGAGTTTTATCAGGTTCTTGTCCATTAGATTTTTTTTGTTTTAGTTGCTGAGTTTTTCCCCATCTGCGTTCTCCATTTGTGTTCATTTCCGTCCAAAAAAAAAAAAAATAGATCTGTTCGTGGTTGTTTGCTGCCAAAGTTTCAGCTCCTGTTTTGGTTGTTGAGTTCTTCCTTTGCAAAATAAAATTCGTGAAGTTCCACCAAGTGTGTGTTCAGATCAAGTCCCCTGTTGAAAAGTGTGTCAAATAAAAAAAAAAAAAAAAAAGAAAGAAAGAAAGAAGAGAAAATCTGGGACTGATCTTCACTTATATCTTGAGAAATCCTTGTTTGTGTGGTGTGAGCTGAAACAGTAGTCAAGTGTGTATCATCCAAAAATTCCTGTTGCAGCAAATCTGATTCATTGCTGAGTGTTCTTGTTCTACACTTATATCCTATTCAGCAACTAAGGCATTCGAATCTTGTGTGGATGATTACTTGGTTTAACAAGAACTAGACTGCAGATTAGTGTGCTGTTTCCACATATATACCCCCACCCAAAGCTCCACAAAACAGCCCCTGCATGTGCAACCCTAGACTTGTATTCGCTTAATTATCTCTCTCTATACCACCCACCGGCACCACAGTTGAGCATGTTCTGCTCTCACTTGGAAGTTACACGAGCTTCGGTTGGTAAGTGAAGGTGAGATCGAGATGTCACACACATATCCCGTGCTGTAGTATAGAACTTTGCACAACTAATCATGGCAGGTACCGGAGACACGTACGAGGTTGAAGGTAATGGGCATCTCAATGAACCCATCACCCGGTTTCACTTCAATGCCTTGCGTGATCATCTCCGTCGAGAGTTCAAAAACAGTCTTGACCCAATTGAAGAGAAGCAAGACAAGTTGTCACAAGATTTGCAACAACTTATGGGCAATGTGAATGAGCAGCTCACCCAAAATATTGAAGCAATGAGGGCTGATCTTGTTGCTGATATTGTGCGAGAGCTACGTCAAGGTCCTGAAGATGCAAGTGTACATGGAGCTCCCGGGAGAGGAAATGTTGGTGCTGCTGGTCGTGGTCGTGGTGTAGGTGCTGCTGGTCGTGGTCGTGATGAATATGCTGCTGGTCGTGGAGGCGGCCACCGGAGGGCCAATTTACACGATGAAGACAGCGAAGAAGAATTTGAGGAAGATAATTATGAGCAGCACCGAGATGGCAGATTTCGTCGCCAAGGCAACTATGGTCGTTTGCGGCACGAGGAGGAGAGGTTTGGTAAACTTAAATTTACCATGCCTAAGTTTGATGGTGGATCTGATCCAGAAACATACCTCACATGGGAATTAAAAGTTGACAAGATTTTTCGCATGCACAACTATTCCGAACAGAAGAAATTAGCAATGGCCTCTCTTGAATTTGAAGACTATGCTCTAATCTGGTGGGAGCAAGTTCAAAACCAGCGAGAAGAAGAGGGAGAACCTGCTGTAGCTACATGGGCTGAAATGAAAAGAGAAATGAGGGCCAGATTCATCCCAAAGCATTATAAGCGTGACATCTTTGACAAGCTCCAGAATTTGAGGCAAGGAAAAATGACCGTTGAAGAGTATCATAAGGAGATGGAGAAGTCAATGATAAGAGCCAATATACATGAAGATGAAGAGCAATCCATGTCAAGGTTTCTGTTTGGGCTGAATTCAAATGTGAAGCGAGTTGTTGATTTGCAGCCATATCGCAATGTGGTGGAGTTGGTGCATCTAGCTTCCAAGGCTGAAAGACAACTGCAAGAAGACTCAAGGCCAAATAGGACTATGCTATTTTCAGCTAGAGCTACATCAAGTGGGAGCAAGTTTGTACCCCAATTCAATGTTGGGAAAGGTATAATGGAAAATTCTGGTAGTGGTAGCCATTCCAATGTGCGTGCAGCCCCTATTAGGAGTGAAACATCAGCCCAAAAGGAGAGAAGTAAACCTGCTGCATCAGCCGCATCTTCAATGGGATCAAGTGGGAAAAGCAGCAAAATTGAGTGCTTTACATGTGGTGGTCGTGGTCACATGAGGAAGGAATGCCCCAATAAGCGTGCTATGCTGATCATGGAGAATGGAGAATATGATTCCTGTAGTGAACTTGAAGAAGATGAGGACGATGATGCTACACAAGAAAATGAACAGAAGTTTTGTGATTTTGAAGAAGGAACCTCTCTTGTTGTCACAAAAGTTTTGAGTGTGCAGATTAAAGAGGATGACATTGGACAGCGGCACAATCTGTTCCAAACAAGAGCTAAAGTTCATGACAAGGTATGCAAGGTTATTATTGATGGTGGGAGTTGCCACAATCTTGCTAGTATAGACATGTGTGAGAAACTTGGATTGAAAATGCTCCAACACCCCCACCCATATCATGTTCAATGGTTGAGTGATTGTGGTGAACTGAAAATCACACATATGGTGAAGGTCCAATTCAAGATTGGTGATTATATTGACACTGTTGAGTGTGACGTTGTGCCCATGAAAGTGTGTCACTTGCTGTTGGGAAGGCCGTGGCAATATGATCTTTCAGCTCAACATTGTGGTAGAACCAACCAGTACACCATCAAGTGGAAAGGAAAAGATTTGGTGCTTCGACCAATGACACCACAACAAATCATGGCTGAGCATGTACAAAAAGTTTCTGAAGTAAAATTTGTAAGTGGGAAAGAGGGAGAGAAAAAGAATTCGAGAGACATCCACAAAACAGCGAGTGAGTGCCACAAGCCAAATATGAGAGGTAAAAATAAAAGAGAGGGAGAGAACTTAGTCATGTTAGCCACAAAATCAGAAATGAGAGACGTGAGGCAAAACCCAGATCAAGTTGTCGTTGTACTCGTGTACAAGGATGACGTGATTTTTGCTAATGACTTAACTTGTCTTCCTAGAGCTGTTCGTGATCTCTTGCAGGATTTTAAAGATGTCTTTCCGGAGGATATACCCGCTGGTCTACCTCCATTGCGTGGCATAGAACATCAAATTGACCTCATTCCAGGAGCATCACTTCCCAATCGACCCGCCTACCGCGCCAACCCTGAAGAAACAAAGGAGATACAAAGGCAAGTACGAGAGCTTTTAGGAAAAGGCTATGTGCGTGAAAGTTTAAGTCCTTGTGCTGTTCCTGTAATTTTAGTGCCTAAGAAGGATGGTACTTGGCGCATGTGTGTTGATTGTAGGGCCATCAATAATATAACTGTTAGGTATCGTCATCCTATTCCTAGGTTAGATGATATGTTAGATGAATTGAGTGGTTCTGTTGTGTTCTCTAAAATTGATTTGAGAAGTGGGTACCATCAGATTAGAATGAGAGAAGGTGATGAATGGAAAACAGCTTTCAAAACAAAATTTGGTTTGTATGAGTGGTTAGTCATGCCTTTTGGATTAACCAATGCACCCAGTACCTTCATGCGATTAATGAATCATGTTTTGAGAGCTTACATTGGAAAGTTTGTTGTTGTGTACTTTGATGACATCTTAATCTACAGTAAATCCATAGACGAACATATAGAACATATCAAACAAGTTTTGGATGTGCTAAGAGTAGAAAAAACTATATGCTAATATTGAGAAGTGCTCGTTTTGCACAAACAAGGTTGTTTTTCTTGGCTATGTCGTTTCAGGACAGGGAATTGAAGTTGATGACTCTAAGGTGGAAGCAATCAAGAATTGGCCAACTCCTATCAATATAAGCCAGGTGAGAAGTTTTCTTGGCCTTGCTGGTTTCTATAGGAGATTTGTGAAAGATTTTAGTAGCATTGCTGCAGCTTTGCACGAATTGACAAAAAAAGGAGTTGTTTTTAAGTGGGGTGCGCCACAGGAAGAAGCTTTCATTGAACTTAAGAGACAATTAACTGAAGCACCTTTGCTGGTTTTGCCTGATTTCACTAAAACTTTTGAAATCGAATGTGATGCTAGTGGGATAGGCATTGGAGGTGTATTAATGCAGGAACGAAAACCAATTGCTTATTTTAGTGAAAAGCTAAGTGGTGCACAACTGAATTATTCTGTGTATGATAAAGAACTATATGCTTTGGTTAGAGCGCTTGAAACATGGCAGCACTATTTATGGCCTAAGGAATTTGTTGTACATTCTGATCATGAGGCTTTGAAGCATTTGAAAGGACAAGCTAAATTGAATAGAAGACATGCTAAATGGGTAGAATTCATTGAAACTTTCCCATATGTTGTAAAGTACAAGAAAGGCAAAGAAAATATGGTAGCTGATGCTTTGTCTCGTAGACATGTTCTACTGAATCAATTGGAAGTAAAAGTACCAGGACTTGAGAGTTTAAAAGAATTGTATAGTACTGATCATGTCTTTATGGAGCCATATGAAAAATGCAAAGATGGGAAAGGATGGGAAAAATACCATGTGCATGATGGTTTTCTTTTCAGGACTAACAAATTGTGTGTTCCAGATTCGTCGGTTCGACCCTTGTTGTTGCAGGAATCACATGCAGGTGGATTAATGGGACACTTTGGACGTGAGAAGACGTATGAGCTGCTGGCTGATCACTTCTATTGGCCAAAGATGAGGAAGGACGTTGAGAAATTTGTGCAGCGATGCATCACATGTCACAAAGCTAAGTCTAAACTGAACCCATATGGTTTATATACTCCCCTACCTGTTCCGCATGCTCCATGGGAAGATATTAGCATGGATTTTGTTTTGGGATTACCTAGAACAAAGAGGGGGAGGGATTCTGTTTTTGTTGTTGTAGATAGGTTCTCAAAGATGGCACACTTCATTCCATGCCATAAGAACGACGATGCTTCACATGTTGCTGATTTGTTTTTCAGGGAAGTTGTACGTTTGCACGGCATGCCGAGGACCATCGTATCAGACCGGGATGTCAAGTTCATGAGCTATTTTTGGAAGACATTGTGGGCAAAGCTAGGAACCAAGCTGCTGTTTTCAACAACATGCCACCCACAAACTGATGGCCAAACAGAAGTGGTGAACCGTACACTTTCAGCTTTGCTACGGACAATGATCAAGAAGAACTTAAAGGAGTGGGAAGAGTGTTTGCCGCATGTGGAGTTCGCCTATAACAGAGCTATTCACTCGACCACAAGCATGTGTCCATTTGAAGTGGTCTATGGATTCAAACCACTTGCCCCAATTGACTTGCTGCCACTTCCCTTACAAGAGAGAATTAACATGGATGCTTCCAAGCGTGCTGCATATGTGAAGAAAATTCATGAGAAGACAAGAGAAGAGATTGAGAAGAAATCCAAGTATTATGCCGCTAAGGCAAACAAGAACCGCAAGAAGGTGACTTTTGAGCCCGGTGATCTGGTTTGGATACATTTACGCAAAGATCGATTCCCTGAACGACGCAAATCAAAGCTCCTGCCTCGTGGAGATGGACCATTCAAAGTGTTGGCAAAGATAAATGATAATGCTTACAAGATCGACCTCCCTAAAGACTATTCTGTTAGTCCAACATTTAACGTAGCAGATTTGTCTCCATGCATTCATCAAGAAGATCAAGAGTCGAGGACGACTCCTTTTGAAGAGGGGGAGGATGATGAGGACATCCCTGGTTCATCTCATGCATCATCATGTTCACAAGATGAAGCTACAAAAATACAAGGTGAAACCTCTCCAAAGAAGACATACTTGGGTCCCATGACAAGGAGCCGTGCTAAACATATACAACAAGAGGTGAATGCGCTTCTAGCTGATTCTAATATTGATATGAATGAGAACTATATACTGCCTAAATCTTGTGTGTTGCTTTTACTCAGGTTTCTACCTATGGAGATAATTCAAGCCTATGGAGAAAAGTGCAACGAACAAGACTTCATCAACGGCGTGCATTGCTTGAGGACCTCACCTTACACCCCATGGGCCCAGTGGGACGAGAAGGAGTTGGAGGATTACACCATGGAATCCAGCAAGCTGTTCCAGTCAAAAATACATCGCAAGTGCAGCTCCAGTTTTCGTCGCTGATCTTGCTGGGCCATGACACATGAACATGAACGTGTGTAACACGTTTGGAGGGACACATTGGACAGGAAATCAAATCTATTTTGCAGCAAAAGAAACCGTGCACCTTTTGAAGACCCAAGTCAAAAGATATGTGATTTCCAATGCTGAGCTGTCAAGACATTTATTGCTGCGCGAGGCTCCACACTTCTGCTTCCCATCCACCCAAGTTACCACGAATTTGAGCCTCATTTTCGTGCTGGCTTCACACCTAAGCTAGGAGGGCTGTTCCTAGTATAAGTACCCCTTTCCCCACTTCAAGCACAACTCTTTGGCAATCTGTTTTCAGCATAGGTTAGCTAAGTGCAACCAGAATATTGTTTGAGAGTTCACTTCCTCCTTAGCTCTTGTAAACTTGCCTTGTGAGAGGGTAAACTCACTTTGTGATTTACAACAGCAGCCGTTGAGGCGGCGACCAGTTCGTGCTTCCAACTTCGTGCGTGGTTGTGTGGATTGGAAAACTGAGAGTGTGGTTGGGCGAATACTTGTTGCTGGTTGTTGCATTGCAATAGTTAGCTTCGGTTTTGTCAGGTTGCACTACTTCTCCATTACCCGACAACGTTGTTGGCTGGGATCGAGGGTTTCCTTCGTACCCTTCAGGTGGCGTTGTTTCGATCATCAAGCAGATCCTCCGTGAAGATCGGGCACCCCGCATCAAGGAGGGTCTGTATACTCCTAGATGGCTAGGAGGGGTCCACGGGGGTCCAGATGGCTAGGATTGTCGCAAGTGCTTTTGGATGACCTAAAAGTGCTACTGATACTCCTAGATGGCTGGGAGGGGTGCAATGGGTCAGATGACGTCAAGTGAGTCTGTATACTCCTAGATGGCTACGATGGGTCCACGGGGGTCCAGATGGCTACGATTATCGCAAGTGTTTTTGGATGACCTAAATGTGCTACTAATACTCCTAGATGTTGGGAGTAGTGAAATGGGTCAGATGACGCAAGGAGGGTCCGTATACTCCTACATGGCTAGGAGGGGTCCACGAGGGGGGGTCTAGATGGCTACGATTGTCGCAAGTGCTTTTGGATGACCTAAAAGTGCTACTGATACTCCTAGATGGCTGGGAGGGGTGCAATGGTTCAGATGATGTAAGGATGGTCCGTATAGTCCAAGATGGCTAGGAGGGGTCCACAGGGGTCCAGATGGCTCCGAATGTCGCTAGTGTTTTAGGATGAGCTAAAAGTGCTACTGATACTTCTAGATGGTTGGGAGGGGTGAAATGGGTCAGATGACATAAGGAGTGTCCGTATACTCCTAGATGGCTAGGAGGGGTCCACGGGGGTCCAGATAGCTACGATTGTCGCACGCCTTTAGGATGACCTAAAAGTGCTACTGATACTCCTTGATCGCTGGGAGTGGTGCAATGGGTGAGAAGACGTAAGGAGGGTCCGTATAGTCCTTGATGGCTAGGAGGGTTCCAGGGGGTCTAGATGGCTACGATTGTCGCACGTGGTTTACGATGACCTAAAAGTGCAATTGATACTCCTAGATGGTTGGGAGGGGTGAAATGGGTCAGATGACATAAGGAGGGTCCGTATACTCCTAGATGGCTAGGAGGGGGTCCACGGGAGTCCTGATGGCTACGATTGTCGCTAGTGTTTTAAGATGACATAACAGTGCTACTGATACTCCTAGATGGTTGGGAGGGGTGAAATGGGTTAGATGACGTAAGGTGGGTCCGTATACTCCTAGATGGCTTGGGGGGTTCCAGGGGGTCCAGACGGCTATGATTGTCGCACGTGCTTTAGGATGACCTAAAAGTGCAACTGATACTTCTAGATGGCTGTGAGGGGTGCAATGGGTCAGATAACGTAAGGAGCATCCGTATAGTCCTCGATGGCTAGGAGGGGTCCACGGGAGTCCAGATGGCTACGATTATCGCAAGTGTTTTAGGATGACCTAAAAGTGCTACTGATAATTCCTAGATGGTTGGGAGGGGTGAAATGGGTCAGATGACGTCAGGTGGGTCTGTCTTCTCCTAGATGGCTAGGATGGGTCCACAGGGGTCCAGATGGCTACGATTGTCGCAAGTGTTTTAGGATGACCTAAAAGTGCTACTGATACTCCTAGATGGTTGGGAGGGGTGAAATGGGTCAGATGACGCAAGGAGGGTCCGTATACTCCTAGATGGCTAGGAGGGGTCCACGGGGGTCCAGATGGCTACGATTCTCGCACGTGCTTTAGGAAGACCTAAAAGTGCAACTGATACTCCTAGATGGCTGGGAGGGGTGAAATGGGTTAGATGACGTCAGGTGGGTCTGTATACTCCTCGATGGCTAGGATGGGTCCACGGGGGTTCGGATGGCTACGATTGTCCCAAGTATTTTAGGATGAACTAAAAGTGCTACTGATACTCCTAGATGGTTGGGAGGGGTGAAATGGGTCAGATGACGCAAGGAGGGTCCGTATACTCCTTGATGGCTAGGAGGGGTCCACGGGGGTCCAGATGGCTAGGATTGTCGCCAGTGCTTTTGGATGACCTAAAAGTGCTACTGATACTCCTAGATGGCTGGGAGGGGTGCAATGGGTCAGATGACGTCAGGTGAGTCTGTATACTCCTAGATGGCTAGGATGGGTCCACGGGGGTCCAGATGGCTACGATTCTCGCACGTGCTTTAGGATGACCTAAAAGTGCAACTGATACTCCTAGATGGCTGGGAGGGGTGAAATGGATCAGATGACGTCAGGTGGGTGTGTATACTCCTAGTGATATGGGGTGGCCCAATCTTCTCGTTGAGCACGTCGATGGTGGATGGTGGAAACTTGGTGTCACCGATGAACTCTCCTCGCTAGATCCCTGCAGACAATGCAACAACTCTCTACCCTTCGGATATTCACGACTTCACACACTTGCGCACGTAGCCGTCGACCACGAAACGGTATATTTACAATCTACTAATTCCCAATGGAATAAACAGATCACAATTCAATTGCGGTTCAACTCTCCAGACCGATACGAATTGGAGATGTATTATTTTAGAGGAAAGCTTTCCCTGTTCAACGAAAACTAGGGTTTATCTAAACGTGGTCTCCTTCATTGCCCTTCTGCGCCGGCCTCCCTCTCCTCCCTCGCGCACTTGCTGATATTGGAAATCAGTGATTGCCCTTCTCCTTGTGGTAGCTCGACTCCTCCTCCACGCTTGTGTTATTAATAAACCTGATCATACATAAATGCATAGACTTAGGCAGTATAAAATTCTCATTAACACAAACATCATATTCAAGTAAGAGCGAGTTCACCTGTTGCTGAAGTAACTTGGTTCGAGCTCTTGTCATTGGTCCAATTCGAACCTCATCATTGGACTTCTTCTTTGCAGCAACTCTCATGTCATCATCATGTATTGGAGAGGGAACAACAGTATGGATGTCCTCATCATCTCCCCCCCCCCCCCCCCCCCCTTCAAAAGGCGTCGACCTCGACGCTCCAAGGTCATCTCCATCATACGGTGACAAATAAACAACGTTGAAACTATTGCTAACAACACCAAACTCGGCCATAGGAAGATCAATGGAGTAGGCATTGTCATTTATCTTTGCAGTAACCTCAAAAGGACCAGCACCACGTGGCTTCAACTTTGAATTCCGCAAATGTGGAAACCTGTCCTTCCGAAAATGCACCCAAACCATGTCTCCGGGCGGAAACAAAACTTGCTTGCGGGACTGATTTCTTGCAGCAACAATGTGCTTTCCCTTCTTCTCTATTGCCTCTCGAGTCTTCTCATGAATTTTCTTCACATAATCTGCTCGTTTTGATGCCTCCATATTGCCTCTCTCATGCAACGGTAGAGGCAATAAATCCAGCGGTGTAATTGGTTTGAAGCCATACATCACCTCAAAAGGACAAAGCTGAGTGGTAGAGTGCACCGCTCGATTATACGCGAACTCAACATGTGGCAAACACTCCTCCCATTCACGCAAATTTTTCTTGATCATAGCTCGCAGCAACTGTGACAAAGTTCGATTCACCACCTCCGTTTGACCAGTTGTTTGGGGACGACACGTTGTGCTGAACAACAACTTCGTCCCAAGCTTGCCCCACAATGTCTTCCAGAAGTAGCTCATGAACTTGACATCACGATCAGAAACAATCGTCCTAGGTACTCCATGAATGCGCACGATGTCCCTGAAAAACAGATTAGCAACATGCGACGCATCGTCGCTCTTGTGGCATGCAATAAAGTGTGCCATCTTAGAGAACCTATCCACTACTACAAAAATACTATCATGTCCTCTTTTAGTGCGTGGTAAACCTAACACAAAATCCATAATAATATCTGCCCATGGCGTGTTAGGTGCCGGTAGTGGTGTATACAAACCGTGAGGCTTCAGCTTTGACTTGGATGTATTGCATGTAACACAGCAAAGAACAAATATGTCCATGTCACGCCTCATCTTGGGCCAATAAAAGTGATCAGCGAGCATGAGTAAGGTCTTCTCACGCCCAAAATGGCCCATCAAACCACCTGCATGTGATTCCTGCAACAACAACAAACGCACCGATGATTCTGGAACACATAATTTGTTAGCTCGAAACACAAATCTATCATGTATGTGAAACTTATCCCATGCGTGTTTGAGCAGACATACGCGGTATGGTTCAGCAAAATCATGATCAGTAGCATATAAATCACATAAACTCTCCAAACCAGGAATTTTAACATCCAAATGTGTCAATAGCATGTTCTTCCTAGAGAGAGCATCAGCCACAACATTATCCTTCCCTTTCTTCTACTTTATGATGTAGGGAAACGACTCAATGAACTCAACCCACTTAGCAAGACGCCTATGCAAGTTAGATTGAGCTTTCAGATATTTCAAAGCTTCATGATCAGAGTGTATGATAAATTCTTTTGGCCACAAATAATGGTGCCAAACCTCAAGAACACGAACAAGTGCATACAATTCTTTATCATAAACAGGGTAGTTTAATCTAGCACCAGAAAGTTTCACGCTGTAAGAAGCAATAGGTCTACCTTCTTGCATCAAAACACCACCAATTCCTATGCCACTAGCATGACACTCAATTTCGAATTGTTTATTAAAATCTGGTAATGCAAGCAAAGGTGCAGAAGTAAGCAAACGTTTCAGCTCATCAAAAGCAATGTCTTGGGTAGCGCCCCACATAAAAGGTACACCTTTCTTAGTTAATTCAGTCAAGGGTGCAGCAATAGTACTAAAGTCTTTCACAAAACGCCTATAAAAACCAGCAAGACCATGAATACTACGTACTTGACTCACGTTCATGGGAGTAGGCCAATTCTGAATTGCTTCAATTTTAGATGAATCTACCTCTACCCCATTCTTAGATACAACATAGACTAAAAATATCACCTTATCTTTGGCAAAAGTGCTGATATGGGCACGACGGGGGAGGTGCAGCCCAATTTCAGGACTCCACCAAGTTAGGTGTATTCGTCGTGTGTTGCTATTTTAAATAATTAGAGTTTTTAATACTTATGAGTTTGGGCTTGGTTTGGGCCTGTCCAACCAAGTCAACGTAGGGTCCATTAGTGGGGCGGTACTGTAGCGCGGTACTGTAGCACCCCTCCCCTCATATAAGGAGTTGCTAGGCATCGTTTTAGGGTTAGCTTGAGTTTAGATTAAAAACAGTCCATAGACTTTGAGCTCGTTGGTGAAGCATCCCTCCGGGGACGGCGATGCCGTTTATCAGTTTGTAATAAAGATTGGTGCGAGGGTGCTTGTGTTCATCAAGTGTTATCGTGCTCGGGTTAGAGGCGTGGTGATCTTCATCACGTTGCTTGCTGGATTTATTCCCCACCTTCAGGTGACGCCGTTGGTGTTGTTGGAAGGATTTACCGTCCGGGTTACTCGTTGTGAAAGATCGGGACAACAATCATAGGATCATCCCCTTGATCCTTATCATGTGGTATCAGATTACTGGGTTTATCACAGCGAGTTTTGTTTGATCAATCTGCTAGATTGATTTCGGTGGAGATTGGTTCAGGCGGAGGCTGTTGGAGATCGCGTTCGTAGAGATCGTGTCGGTGGTCGTCCTGCAGGGAGTCCAGCGTACAGCCGGCAAGGAGGTTAGATCGATTGCAAATTTGCTAAGATCGTTTTCTGCTGCAGTCCCGATCGTGGTTGCTTTTGATCGTGGTTGTGTGGAGGTTGGCTGGAGCAGCACGTGAAGTCCGGGCAGTGCGGTTCCTGCTAGATCTGCTAGTCAATTTCAAACACCAAACATCAGATCGTGGAGGAGCAGCAAGGGACAGCACGTGGTGGTGTTTGATCATCAAGTCAAGGAAAAGGAAAGTCCAAACCGGATAGGAAATTCCAAGCAAGATCGGATCTGATAAAAACGGAAAGATAAATCTCGGATTTCATTAGTTCCGGATTTGGTGGGATTCTTTCTCGTTTTGTTTTCTGACGTGGAGTTTTGGCAGGAAAGGAAAGTAAACAAGAGGCAGATTCGGATTTCCTTGGCCGATAAGAAAGGAAAGGAAATACCGGAGGAAAGGAAAAGGCAAGAGGTCAGCTTTGATCTCGCGTTCTGCCCAGTCCAGAAACGACCGTCGTCTTGTTCAGCCCACAGTGACCTGCACGTGAGGAGTCGGGACTTGGGAGGCTACCAATTGGAAAGTACATAAAATTATCTTTCCGACAAGTGCTTATTTGCCTGTTTCGGACTTCCTACGAGGAAACCACGTCCGTTTTAAATTCAGAGTTTCTGTCAGTCCGAACCGAATTTGACGTGATAATGAGTTCGTTTCAGGGTGGTTTTTATGGCAAGAGGTGTGTTTCTGGTGAAAGGTCCGGTGATGTTTATCATGACTACACTGGTATCATTGTTGGTTTCGCCTTTGATCCAACTAAAATCAAGTGGAGATTGGACAGCTCGGCGACGCCTGCAGAATATCAGTCTTGGGAATCAGACATGGACAGTGGTTTTGCAAAATGTCGTACGCTTGATTACAATTTTGGTGACCCTACTGCATTAGTTATTGCGTACCGGCGAGTAGATACAAAGTTGTCGAGTTGGTGGCGGGAAGAGATGCGTGTGAGAGGCATCACATGGCAAACATCTAATTGGGAGGAATTCAAACAATTTCTGCGCACCAAATTTGTGGAGCCGTCTACGGATTTGGACAAAAGTCCGGTGGAGGATGTTGTACCATTGAGTGGGCTGAATATGCAACTCAAGAGAGTACATGGTGATACTTGTATGACAGTGGATAGAGGCCAGCGATGGAATTTATTTCAGGCGCAGTGCATGATCAAGGGCAAAGCATGCAAGTTGATGATTGACAGTGGTAGCTACTGTAATGGCATTAGCAAGGCGGTTGTGGAAGCGTTGGGTTTATCCACATGGCGTATTCCAGAACCGAGGCATGTTGAGTGGGTTAATAGCTGCGGTACGATGAAGATTACTCACAAGGTTCGTGTGCCATTTATAGTTGGTGACTATGTTGATGAGGTGGAATGCGATGTGTTGCCATTGGAGGTATGTGGACTGTTACTTGGACGTCCATGGCAGTATGATCGCAATGTTACTCATGCTGGGAGAGCAAATACATATTCTTTTGTGCATGATGGCAAACAGCAGACTTTGAAACCTATGCAGGATGATCAAATAAAGTCTGATGTTGAGCTGGTGGTACACAAGGAGAAGTTGCGCAAGGCTAAGCCAAAATCTGAGCTAGCTACGCCGCAGCCTGAGGAGCATGATGCACGGAGCGTCAGTGTTGACATTGTTTCAGCCATGCCTGTAGATGACAAGCCAGTTGTACTTGTTAGTGACAAGCCGGTTGAAGTTATGCCTCTGATTGATGAGAAGAAGGAAATTCCAGTTCGTGTTGACATGGGTGTTCAGACCGATGATAGTGGTGCTGATCGTGTTCCGGTGCATATATTGCCGCGGGTAGTTAGCCACAGTTTTGTGAGAACACCTCGGAAACGTTTTGTTGGAGCAGCAGTACGTGTGCATAAAGGCAAGGATGGACGTGTTCGTCAGTTGTGTGGCCCAGGCATTACTCATCTTGTGCAGGGTCGTGCAAAGCAGGTTCATGTTCAGCAACACGAGGTTCCAGCAAGAGTTGAGAAGAAGAAGATGGTGGCGCCTAGGTCCAAGCTCATGTGGAGAAGGAAAGAGATGCAGCCGCCGAAGACTGTATCAAGTCGAGCAAGCCGAGCGGGAGGATGTGGTGAGGAAGGCAAGCGAGACTTGAAGATGACGAAGACGCGTGATGTTGTTGCTGCTATCACGCCACCCTTTCGAGCCGACCCTCAAGCGTTGAGGACAACGCTTCTTGAAGGGGGGGAGGATGATATGGGCACGACGGGGGAGGTGCAGCCCAATTTCAGGACTCCACCAAGTTAGGTGTATTCGTCGTGTGTTGCTATTTTAAATAATTAGAGTTTTTAATACTTATGAGTTTGGGCTTGGTTTGGGCCTGTCCAACCAAGTCAACGTAGGGTCCATTAGTGGGGCGGTACTGTAGCGCGGTACTGTAGCACCCCTCCCCTCATATAAGGAGTTGCTAGGCATCGTTTTAGGGTTAGCTTGAGTTTAGATTAAAAACAGTCCATAGACTTTGAGCTCGTTGGTGAAGCATCCCTCCGGGGACGGCGATGCCGTTTATCAGTTTGTAATAAAGATTGCTGCGAGGGTGCTTGTGTTCATCAAGTGTTATCGTGCTCGGGTTAGAGGCGTGGTGATCTTCATCACGTTGCTTGCTGGATTTATTCCCCACCTTCAGGTGACGCCGTTGGTGTTGTTGGAAGGATTTACCGTCCGGGTTACTCGTTGTGAAAGATCGGGACAACAATCATAGGATCATCCCCTTGATCCTTATCAAGTGCACTTCTCAAGATTAGCATATAATTTTGCATCACGTAACACTTGCAAAACTTGTCTAAGATGATCACAATGTTCAGATTCAGTGCGGCTGTAAACTAGTATATCATCAAAATACACAACCACGAATTTACCAATGAAGTCTCTCAAAACATGATTCATTAAACGCATAAATGTGCTAGGTGCATTAGTAAGACCAAAAGGCATAACTAGCCACTCATATAAGCCAAATTTTGTTTTGAAAGCAGTTTTCCATTCATCCCCCTCGTTCATCCTAATTTGATGGTATCCACTACGCAAATCAATCTTAGAGAAAATAGCAGCACCACTTAATTCATCAAGCATATCTTCTAAGCGTGGAATAGGAATACGATATCGAATAGTGATGTTATTAATAGCGCGACAATCTACACCCATACGCCATGTACCATCTTTCTTAGGAACCAAAATTACAGGAACAGCGCAAGGGCTAAGAGAGACACGAATGTACCCCTTGTCGAGTAGTGCTTGCACTTGTTGCTGTATCTCTTTCGTCTCTTCTGGATTTGTGCGATACGGCGCGCGGTTAGGAAGTGTGGCGCCCGGGATGAGATCATTTTGGTGCTCAATTCCACGCAAAGGTGGCAAACCTGCGGGCACCTCCGCTGGAAAAACATCATCATAATCCTGCAAAACAGTAGACACACCAAGAGAAACAGGTTGCATGTCATTAGAAACCAAAACCTCGCCCTTGTACATGAGCACAAGAGGCATGGCTGTAGGATCCTCACGAAAGTCTCTCATATCATCTTTGGTGGCTAATATCAACAAATTAGGCACTCTCTCACTTTTCGCTATATCACTCACAGCTGTTACAATTTTCTCCTTCCCTGGTGTTTTTTCTAAGTTTACTTCTGTTTTCTGGCGAGACTCATTCACTATTTGCTGCGGTGACATGGGCTGCAAATTAATTTTCTTGCCCTTGAACTCCAAGTGATATGTATTGGCACGCCCATTGTGTTGCACATGGCGATCGTACAACCAAGGCCGTCCCAATAAAAGGTGACAAACAATCATAGGCACCACATCAAACTCGATGGAATCCTTGTATGGCCCTATCTCAAAATTTACACGCACCATGTGACTCACCTTCATCTCACCATTATCACTCAACCACTGAATATAGTATGGGTTTGGATGAGGTAAATATGTCAACTTCAGTTTGGCACACAACTCTTTACTTGCAAGATTTCTGCAACTACCTCCATCAATGATAACTTTGCAAGCTTTATTTTGACCTACAAGTGCCTTTGTTTGAAACAGATTGCAACGCTGAGAATCCACATGTGGCTGTACACTCAATGTGCATGGTGACACAACAATAACAGGGGCTGCTGCAGCAAAAGCATCAACGGCCTCATCACTTGTATAGCCATCATCATCATCCGCATTAGGATCAGCATCATCACCTGTTTCATACTCTTTGTTCTCATTAATAAGCATAACTTTCCTATTGGGGCAATCTTTTTTGAAGTGACCTTTGCCCCCACATGTGTGGCAACTCATGTCCCTATTGCGGGCTGTGGACATAGAGGAATCAGTACTAGCAGCGGGTGCGGCTGGTCTCCTAGAAACAGGAGCAGTGGAGGCTGGTTTAGAATAGGAGGACGAGGCGCGGCTTGGCTGTCCCTCGATTGGTGCTGCCGAGGTTGATGGCGCCCTACTAGAGAAACGCCCAGAACTAGTGTAGCGTGCTTTGATTTGTGCCTCTTCAGCAAGGTGTGATTCAGCCTCCCTTGCATGGTGTAAGAGCTCATTCATATTGGTGTAGTGATGATGTCGCACAATACCCTTGACGGTGAACTTTAATCCATGAAGAAAGCGCTGCATAGTCATCTCAACGGACTCCCGAACACGTGCACGCTGTAACAACATCTCCATCTCCATGTAGTATGCATCAACTTTCATAGTCCCTTGCTTTCAATTGTGTCAATTGTCAAAAACTGAGCGCAAATAATTAGAGGGAACAAAACGAGCTCTCATAACAGCCTTCATCTCAGGCCATGTAAGAAAAGGAACTTCATTGTCAGCGTGGCGGTTTTGCACAACATCTGTGGATCCCTCAAACCGTGGAATAGAGAACTTGGGTTTTCCTAGTGGATCATCTTGTCCGTGGATAGGTACACGCTGAGCACGGCCCAATGGAGGCACACCACGGCCCTGATTATAGTGAGCACGACCGCGGCCAGGAGCATTCATATTTTCGCCATGCACACTGGCCTCCTCAAAAGCATCATCAAATTGTTGTTGGTGCGGCTGCCGTTGGTGCAAAGCATGACGCAACGCATCAATGGACTGCTGTAAGGTGTGCACACTCGTTTGGAGAGTATCAACCGTGGTTTGAATGGTATTCACTGTGGTGTCAGTGGCGTCGAACTTGAGCTGCATGAATTGTATGTCGTTGGCAACGGCGTCAGTATTTTTCTCAAACAGCCTGCCCAAGTGATCACGCAAATGCTCATAGTCGCTCCAGGTGACATTAGTATTCGCATCCTTTTTCTGCATCACAATCTCATCACTAGAAGACATGATTAGTAGGTTAGTGCAAAAAACAAAATCGATATGGTGGTACGCTCACAACTCACTCAACCAACAAGAAAAGGTAATCTGAAAATTCCAAAGTGAATAGCAATGCGTACCCGATCGTAGTGAGGACTAAATGCACGGATGTGATGAAGTGAATATCAGGGTATGAAAACGGTCACACGACAAGGCAGGGTATGAATGGTGGAGCTGTAGGTATGGAATCCTAACAACACCAACTACAAATCCTATTTGTTGCTCGTTTGATACACAAAGACACAGGAAACACACACGTGTAGAAAATTAGGGCAAAGCAACTCTAGGACTGAGCACAAGTATATGGAGATATGTCCGAAGTATAGCTCGTGTTGCAATGCACTGAAAGGACACTAGCACGTTGCTCATAGAGTAGACGCAGGCGCAAGATTGCTCAAGAACTAGTCGTGTCACAAAGGATGATATGCACTTTGGCCTCTTCTTTTCTCTGATTTTTGTTTTTGATTCTTGTCTTTTTTTTTTGACTTTTTCAATGTTCTATGGCCAGCAATTTGATAGACACAAGACACACGATATGGAGCAGCCTGGGAGCACAAAACGTTAGCTAGTCCTATATGGGTAAGCTCCTAACACTGCTGTATAAGGGCTGTGTCTAAGGTTTGAGCACAAAAGTGGCAAAAAGAAATACTTTCCGATGTTTTTTGGGGATTCTGAGACGTCGAAAAGGCGTAAACAGACAAAGTCAGTTGGCTGCCTTCGCTTTCGTCTCCTCTTCAAAACGAGCTAAAAATCGTCCAAATCGGAGTTCGTATGCAAAAGTTATGGCGCTCTGAATTTCTGCTGGAAACTGTCTACGACACGGAGTCGGAAACGGAAAGATTGACGAAAACAACGACGTATATCGCTCGAAACAGCCGATCCAGTGACGGAAACTGAACGGACGTCGGAAACAACTGAATTTTTTTTTGAAGTTATGACAAGGATTCCGAAACAAACTCAAACTTGACACGGAAAGACTAAACCCTAAACCTAAACAAACACGAAGACACAAACGGAAAAAAAAGGAATACGCAACGGATCAACACGAACAGCAAACTAGAGATGCAATCGATGTTATCTAGGCTAAGGCGAAATCTAACCCTAATTTGTTTTTGGCTTTTTCTGTATAGGACGAAAATAAACTAATCTACGGGATGGATTTGTGGATGCTCACCGAGTAACGCTGGAAATCTGATACCAGATGATATGGGGTTGCCCGATCTTCTCGTTGAGCACGTCGATGGTGGATGGTGGATAACTTGGTGTCACCGATGAACTCTCCTCGCTAGATCCCTGCAGTCAATGCAACAGCTCTCTACCCTTCGGATATTCACGACTTCACACACTTGCGCACGTAGCCGTCGACCACCAAACGGTATAATTGCAATCTACTAATTCCCAATGGAAGAAACAGATCACACTTAAATTGCGGTTCAACTCTCTAAATCAATATGAATTGGAGATGTATTATTTCAGAGGAAATCTTTCGCTGTTTAACCAAAACTAGGGTTTATCTAAACGTGGTCTAACCCTCTAGGGCGCAGCCCTTGGCTATTTAAAGGGGCTGACCGAAAGTAGGACTTAATTTGGACCTGAACTGAAACCTGTTTCGACTCGGACTGATACAAACCGACCCATGGTGGGTTCGGCCTAAACAGGGCACGCAGACCTCATGCATTGCACCTTAGACTAATATCTTCATACGTTATGTCCTAGTGCGCCACTTGATCCCTCTAACGTGCAAACGTGTGATCTCCTTCATTGCCCTTGTGCGCCGGCCTCCCTCTCCTCCCTCGCGGACTTGCTGATATTGGAAATCAGTGATTGCCCTTCTCCTTGTGGTAGCTCGTCTCCTCCTCCAACGCTTGTGTTATTAATAAACCTGATCATACATAAATGCATAGACTTAGGCAGTATAAAATTCTCATTAAAACAAACATCATATTCAACTAAAAGCGAGTTCACCTGTTGCTGAAGTAACTTGGTTCGAGCTCTTGTCATTGGTCCAATTCGAACCTCATCATTGGACTTCTTCTTTGCAGCAACTCTCATGTCATCATCATGTATTGGAGAGGGAACAACAGTATGGATGACCTCATCAGCTGGGAGGGTGCAATGGGTCAGATGACGTAAGGAGGGTCGTTATAGTCCTAGATGGCTAGGAGGGGTCCACCGGGGTCTAGATGGCTCCAATTCCCGCACGTGCTTTAGGATGACCTAAAAGTGCAACTGATACTCCTAGATGGCTGGGAGGGGTGAAATGGGTCAGATGACGTCAGGTGGGTCTGTATACTCTGAGGTGGCTAGGATGGTTCCACAGGGGTCCGGATGGCTACGATTGTCGCAAGTATTTTAGGATGACCTAAAAGTGCTATTGATACTCCTAGATGGCTAGGAGGGGTGCACTGGGTCAGATGACGCAAGGAGGGTCCGTATACTCCTAGATGGCTAGGAGGGGTCCACGGGGGTCCAGATGGCTACGATTGTCGCAAGTGCTTTTGGATGACCTAAAAGTGCTATTGATACTCCTAGATGGCTGGGAGGGGTGCACTGGGTCAGATTATGTAAGGAGGGTCCGTATAGTCCAAGATGGCTAGGAGGGGTCCACAGGGGTCCAGATGGCTACGATTGTCGCAAGTGTTTTAGGATGACCTAAAGTGCTTCTGATAATCCTAGATGGTTGGGAGGGGTGAAATGGGTCAGATGACGTAAGGAGGGTCCGTATACTCCTAGATGGCTAGGAGGGTTCCACGGGGGTCCAGATAGTTAGGATTGTCGCACGCACTTTAGGATGACCTAAAAGTGCTACAGATACTCCTAGATCGCTGGGAGTGGTGCAATGGGTGAGAAGACGTAAGGAGGGTCCGTATAGTCCTTGATGGCTGGGAGGGTTCCAGGGGGTCCAGATGGCTACGATTGTCGCACGTGCTTTACGATGACCTAAAAGTGCAATTGATACTCCTAGATGGCTGGGAGGGGTGAAATGGCTCAGATGACGTAAGGATGGTTCGTATACTCCTAGATGGCTATGAGGGTTCCTCGGGAGTCCAGATGGCTACGATTGCCGCAAGTGTTTTAGGATGACCTAAACGTGCTACTGATACTCCTTGATGGTTGGGAGGGGTGAAATGGGTCAGATGACTCCGTATACTCCTTGATGGCTTGGTGGGTTCCAGGGGGTCCAGATGGTTACGATTGTCGCACGTGCTTTAGGACGACCTAAAACTGCAACTGATACTTCTGGATGGCTGGGAGGGGTGCAATGGGTCTGATGACGTAAGGAGGGTCCGTATAGTCCTAGATGGCTAGGAGCCGGTCCACGGGGGTCCAGATGGCAACGATTCTCGCATGTGCTTTAGGATGACCTAAAAGTGCAACTAATACTCCTAGATGGCAGGGAGGGGTGAAATGGGTAAAATGATGTAAGGAGGGTCCGTATACTTCTAGATGGCTGGGAGGGGTCCACGGGGGTCCAGATGGCTACGATTGTCGCAAGTGTTTTAGGATGACCTAAACGTGCTACAGATACTCCTAGATGGTTGGGAGGGGTGAAATGGGTCAGATGACGTAAGGAGGGTCTGTATACTCCTAGATGTCTTGGAGGGTTCCAGGGGGTCCAGATGGCTACGATTGTCGCAAGTGCTTTAGGATGAACTAAAGGTGCAACTGATACTTCTAGATGGCTGGGAGGGGTGCAATGGGTCACATGACGTAAGGAGGGTCCTTATAGTCCTAGATGGCTAGGAGGGGTCCACGGGGGTCTAGATGGCTACGATTCCCGCACGTGCTTTAGGATGACCGAAAAGTGCAACTTATACTCCTAGATGGCTGGGAGGGGTGAAATGGGTCAGATGACGTAAGGGGGGTCTGTATACTCCGAGATGGCTAGGATGGTTCCACGGGGGTCCGGATGGCTACGATTGTCGCAAGTATTTTAGGATGACCAAAAAGTGCTACTGCTACTCCTAGATGGTTGGGAGGGGTGAAATGGGTCAGATGACGCAAGGAGGGTCGGTATACTCCTAGATGGCTAGGAGGGGTCCACGGGGGTCCAGATGGCTACGATTGTCGCAAGTGCTTTTGGATGACCTAAAAGTGCTATTGATACTTGAAGGAGATATGCCCTAGAGGCAAATAAATAAGTAATATTTATTGCGTTATCTCATAAGTTTATAATAGGTTTGTGTATTATGCTGTGACTGTATTAATCGGAATTGTTAATACACGTGTGATACATAGACAACCAGGTCCCTAGCAAGCCTCTATGTGAGCTAGTCCATTGGGCAACAGTTGATCGAGATTCCCGATCAAGGACAATGACGTCGGTTGACAATGGGGTCATCTTGTTAGTAGAATAAGGTGATGGACATACGCAAAGTATTGCAATAAGATCGTATTACGATGTTTTTCATTTGCAATAGATAAGAGTATGATAGCTTATTCCTTAGACCGTGAGACCGTACTTATTGTTGCTTCGTAGGAGTGCTTTGAGAGCATCAAACGTTGTGTCTTATATAGCATGACAATAACAGTGTCCATCTTGGGTATTCCGAAAGAGCATCGAGACGTAAGGATCAAGAGCGGGATTTGTTCATTCTTGTAATGGAAAGATACTCTGGGCCCACTCGGTGAGATTACATCTATATATAGCTGCGCAGCTTATGACTAGGTCATGGAGATGTAATATCGCAGACGAGTTAATAACCTTCGTCAGTAACGAGATACAGCAAAGGCATCGATGTGTCTACGATCATATCTCGGACAACGTAGTATCGCAGAGACAAAGGGAACGAATATCATATTTATGGTGCAACGACGATATTCGTGGAATGCACAGGGGTCGTCATATATTTCCAGGTATCCCTGACGATCATTAGTGAGCGGAGTGTCTCGACCATGTCTGGAGTGTTCCCGAACCGTAGCGTAACAAACTTAAGGTCTTAGCGACGCTAGGAGATAGGTTCTGGAATTTTATAGGTTTTTGTTGGAGAGAGAGAAATGATCCGGAAAGAGTTCCGGTGGTCCGGAAGGAGTTCCGGAGAGGTCTGGAATGGTTCCAGGAATGTCCGAAAGTTGTTCGGGTGGTCCGAAAGAGTTTTCGGAGTCACGGGATATTGAATTATATATAAATATATTAATTATGAATTAATGGGATTTTTATATTAATTAAATAAAGGAAAAAGGGGGCTCCCACCTATATGGGCCCTAAGAGGGCCCAAGAGGGGGAGCCGCACCACCAAGGGGGGTGGGCCCCATTGGCTGGTTCGGCCAGCCCATGTGGGGGCCGAACCCCCCTCCCTTGTCCTTTGTTTAGTCCCACATGGGGGAGCCAAGGGGTTTGCACACCCCCTTCCCCCTTTATATAGCAAGGCATATTAATTGATTTAATACACAGGAAATTCAATTAATTCCCAATTTCTCTCTCGATCTCGTGGTTCCCAAGTTGGAGCCGCGCCGATCTGAGGAAGGGGGTCTTTCTCCACCTAAGCCATACCGCAGAGCGCCGTTGCTCTGCGGGATTCCAGATAAGATCTACTCCTGCGATTTCAGCTGGATCTGAATGACCGGGAGTTGTCGCTAGGCTCCGTATGTTTGCGAGTGCTCGGAGGCTACTCTTTTGAGGAGCTTGGGCGACGTCGTCTCGCCCCCTACAGCCGCCGCGCCACCCCCCCTCTGCTGCCGGCGCACCAGCCCCGGTGCCGGCGCTCTGCCTTCTTCCGCCCGACGCCCGTCGACGCAGATCATCGTCGACACCCCGGCGTCATCGACTCCGACATCGCGGCAAGTTCTCCGCGACCTCGAGGTCGGCTACGTACGACTTCATCGTCAACGCTTGTGCGGAAGCGTTATCTCCGCTATCGGTCTACATGGAGGTAATGTAACCCGTTCCGCCACCGTTATCGCATGTACTAGATAGATAGATCCTGACTAGTTAGGGTTTCGCTCGCTAGAAAATTATTGTTTTCTGCACCGTAACCCCTTCAATACTCCTAGATGGCTGGGAGGGGTGCACTGGGTCAGATTATGTAAGGAGGGTCCGTATAGTCCAAGATGGCTAGGAGGGGTCCACAGGAGTCCAGATGGCTATGATTATCGCAAGTGTTTTAGGATGACCTAAAAGTGCTACTGATAATCCTAGATGGTTGGGAGGGGTGAAATGGGTCAGATGACGTAAGGAGGGTCCGTATACTCCTAGATGGCTAGGAGGGGTCCACGGGGGTCCGGATAGCTACGACTGTCGCACGCGCTTTAGGATGACCTAAAAGTGCTACTGATACTCCTAGATCGCTGGGAGTGGTGCAATGGGTGAGAAGACGTAAGGATGATCCGTATAGTCCTCGATGGCTAGGAGGGGTCCACGGGGGTCTAGATGGCTACGATTGTCGCACGTGCTTTATGATGAACTAAAAGTGCAATTGATACTCCTAGATGGCTGGGAGGGGTGAAATGGGTCAGATGACGTAAGGAGGGTCCGTATACTCCTAGATTGCTAGGAGGCTTCCACGGGAGTCTAGATGGCTACGATTGTCGCAAGTGTTTTAGGATGACCTAAAAGTGCTACTGATACTCCTAGATGGTTGGGAGGGGTGAAATGGGTTAGATGACGTAAGGAGAGTCCGTATACTCCTAGATGGCTTGGTGGGTTTCAGGGGGTCCAGATGGTTACGATTGTCGCACGTGTTTTAGGACGACCTAAAACTGCAACTGATACTTCTGGAAGGCTGGGAGGGGTGCAATAGGTCTGATGACATAAGGAGGGTCCGTATAGTCCTAGATGGCTCGGAGGGGTCCACGGGGGTCTAGATGGCAACGATTCTCGCATGTGCTTTAGTATGACCTAAAAGTGCAACTGATACTCCTAGATGGCTGGGAGGGGTGAAATGGGTAAAATGACGTAAAGAGGGTCCGTATACTTCTAGATGGCTGGGAGGGGTCCACGGGGTCGAGATGGCTACGATTGTCGCAAGTGTTTTAGGATGACCCAAACGTGCTACAGATACTCCTAGATGGTTGGGAGGGGTGAAATGGGTCAGATGACGTAAGGAGGGTTTGTATACTCCTAGATGGCTTGGAGGGTTCCAGGGGGTCCAGATGGCTACGATTGTCGCAAGTGCTTTAGGATGAACTAAAGGTGCAACTGATACTTCTAGATGGCTGGGAGGGGTGCAATGGGTCAGATGATGTAAGGAGGGTCCTTATAGTCCTAGATGGCTAGGAGGGGTCCACGGGGGTCTAGATGGCTACGATTCCCGCACGTGCTTTAGGATGACCTAAAAGTGCAACTGATACTCCTAGATGGCTGGGAGGGGTGAAATGGGTCAGATGACGTCAAGTGGGTCTGTATACTCCGAGATGGCTAGGATGGTTCCACGGGGGACCGGATGGCTGCGATTGTTGCAAGTACTTGAGGATGACCTAAAAGTGCTACTGATACTCCTAGATGGTTGGGAGGGGTGAAATGGGTCAGATGACGCGAGGAGGGTCCGTATACTCCTAGATGGCTAGGAGGGGTCCACGGGGGGTCCAGATGGCTACGATTGTCGCAACTGCTTTTGGATGACCTAAAAGTGCTACTGATACTCCTTGATGGCAGGGAGGGGTGAAATGGGTAAAATGACGTAAGGAGGGTCCGTATACTTCTAGATGGCTAGGATGGGTCCACGGGGGTCCAGATGGCAACGATTCTTGCATGTGCTTTAGGATGACCTAAAATTGCAACTGATACTCCTAGATGGTTGGGAGTAGTGGAATGGGTAAAATGACATAAGGAGGGTCCGTATACTTCTAGATGGCTGGGAGGGGTCCACGGGGCTCCATATGGCTACGATTGTCGCAAGTGTTTTAGGATGACCTAAACGTGCTACAGATACTCCTAGATGGTTGGGAGGGGTGAAATGGGTCAGATGACGTAAGGAGGGTCTGTATACTCCTAGATGGCTTAGAGGGTTCCAGGGGGTCCAGATGGCTACGATTGTCGCAAGTGCTTTAGGATGAACTAAAGGTGCAACTGATACTTCTAGATAGCTGGGAGGGGTGCAATGGGTCAGATGACGTAAGGAGGGTCCTTATAGTCCTAGATGGCTAGGAGGTGTCCGCAGGTGTCTAGATGGCTACGATTCCCGCACGTGCTTTAGGATGACCTAAAAGTGCAACTGATACTCCTAGCTGGCTGGGAGGGGTGAAATGGGTCAAATGACGTCCGGTGGGTCTGCATACTCCGAGATGGCTAGGATGGTTCCACGGGGGTCCGGATGGCTACGATTGTCGCAAGTATTTTAGGATGACCTAAAAGTGTTACTCATACTCCTAGATGGTTTGGAGGGGTGAAATGGGTCAGATGACGCATGGAGGGTCCGTATACTCCTAGATGGCTAGGAGGGGTCCACGGGGGTCCAGATGGCTACGATTGTCGCAAGTGCTTTTGGATGACCTAAAAGTGCTATTGATACTCCTAGATGGCTGGGAGGGGTGCACTGGGTCAGATTATGTAAGGAGGGTCCGTATAGTCCAAGATGGCTAGGAGGGGTCCGCAGGGGTCCAGATGCTACGATTGTCGCAAGTATTTTAGGATGACCTAAAAGTGCTACTGATAATCCTAGATGGTTGGGAGGGGTTAAATGGGTCAGATGACGTAAGGAGGGTCCGAATACTCCTAGATGGCTAGGAGGGGTCCACGGGGGTCCAAATAGCTACGATTGTCGCACGCACTTTAGGATGACCTAAAAGTGCTACTGATACTCCTAGATCGCTGGGAGTGGTGCAATGGGTGAGAAGACGTAAGGAGGGTCCGTATAGTCCTTGATGGCTAGGAGGGTTCCAGGGGGTCCAGATGGTTACGATTGTCGCACGTGCTTTACGATGACCTAAAAGTGCAATTGATACTCCTAGATGGCTGGGAGGGGTGAAATGGGTCAGATGACGTAAGCAGGGTCCGTATACTCCTAGATGGCTAGGAGGGTTCCACGGGAGTCAAGATGGATACGATTGTCGCAAGTGTTTTAGGATGACCTAAAAGTGCTACTGATACTCCTAGATGGTTGGGACGGGTGAAATGGGTCAGATGACGTAAGGAGGATCCGTATACTCCTTGATGGATTGGTGGGTTCCAAGGGGTCCAGATGGTTACGATTGTCGCACGTGCTTTAGGACGACCTAAAACTGCAACTGATACTTCTGGATGGCTGGGAGGGGTGCAATGGGTCTGATGACGTAAGGAGGGTCCGTATAGTCCTAGATGGCTAGGAGCCGGTCCATGGGGGTCCAGATGGCAACGATTCTCGCATGTGCTTTAGGATGACCTAAAAGTGCAACTGATACTCCTAGATGGCTGGGAGGGGTGAAATGGGGTAAAATGATGAAGGAGGGTCCGTATACTTCTAGATGGCTGGGTGGGGTTCACGGGGGTCCAGATGGCTACGATTGTCGCAAGTGTTTTAGGATGACCTAAACGTGCTTCAGATACTCCTAGAGGGTTGGGAGGGGTGAAATGGGTCGGATGACGTAAGGAGGGTCTGTATACTCCTAGATGGCTTGGAGGGTTCCAGGGGGTCCAGATGGCTACGATTGTCGCAAGTGCTTTAGGATGTACTAAAGGTGCAACTGATACTTCTAGATGGCTGGGAGGGGTGCAATGGGTCAGATGACATAAGGAGGGTCCTTATATTCCTAGATGGCTAGGAGGTGTCCGCGGGTGTCTAGATGGCTACGATTCCCGCACGTGCTTTAGGATGACCTAAAAGTGCAACTGATACTCCTAGATGGCTGGGAGGGGTGAAATGGGTCAGATGATGTCAGGTGGGTCTGTATACTCCGAGATGGCTAGGATGGTTCCACGGGGGTCCGGATGGCTACGATTGTCGCAAGTATTTTAGGATGACCTAAAAGTGTTACTCATACTCCTAGATGGTTGGGAGGGGTGAAATGGGTCAGATGACGCAAGGAGGGTCCGTATACTCCTAGATGGCTAGGAGGGGTCCACGGGGGTCCAGATGGCTACGATTGTCGCAAGTGCTTTTGGATGACCCAAAAGTGCTATTGATACTCCTAGATGGCTGGGAGGGGTGCACTGGGTCAGATTATGTAAGGAGGGTCCGTATAGTCCAAGATGGCTAGGAGGGGTCCGCAGGGGTCCAGATGCTACGATTGTCGCAAGTGTTTTAGGATGACCTAAAAGTGCTACTGATAATCCTAGATGGTTGGGAGGGGTTTAATGGGTCAGATGACGTAAGGAGGGTCCGAATACTCCTAGATGGCTAGGAGGGGTCCACGGGGGTCCAGATAGCTATGATTGTCGCACGCACTTTAGGATGACCTAAAAGTGCTACTGATACTCCTAGATCGCTCGGAGTGGTGCAATGGGTGAGAAGACGTAAGGAGGGTCCGTATAGTCCTTGATGGCTAGGAGGGTTCCAGGGGGTCCAGATGGTTACGATTGTCGCACGTGCTTTACGATGACCTAAAAGTGCAATTGATACTCCTAGATGGCTGGGAGGGGTGAAATGGGTCAGATGACGTAAGCAGGGTCCGTATACTCCTAGATGGCTAGGAGGGTTCCACGGGAGTCCAGATGGATACGATTGTCGCAAGTGTTTTAGGATGACCTAAAAGTGCTACTGATACTCCTAGATGGTTGGGAGGGGTGAAATGGGTCAGATGACGTAAGGAGGATCCGTATACTCCTTGATGGATTGGTGGGTTCCAAGGGGTCCAGATGGTTACGATTGTCGCACGTGCTTTAGGACGACCTAAAACTGCAACTGATACTTCTGGATGGCTGGGAGGGGTGCAATGGGTCTGATGACGTAAGGAGGGTCCGTATAGTCCTAGATGGCTAGGAGCCGGTCCATGGGGGTCCAGATGGCAACGATTCTCGCATGTGCTTTAGGATGACCTAAAAGTGCAACTGATACTCCTAGATGGCTGGGAGGGGTGAAATGGGGTAAAATGATGAAGGAGGGTCCGTATACTTCTAGATGGCTGGGTGGGGTTCACGGGGGTCCAGATGGCTACGATTGTCGCAAGTGTTTTAGGATGACCTAAACGTGCTTCAGATACTCCTAGAGGGTTGGGAGGGGTGAAATGGGTCGGATGACGTAAGGAGGGTCTGTATACTCCTAGATGGCTTGGAGGGTTCCAGGGGGTCCAGATGGCTACGATTGTCGCAAGTGCTTTAGGATGAACTAAAGGTGCAACTGATACTTCTAGATGGCTGGGAGGGGTGCAATGGGTCAGATGACATAAGGAGGGTCCTTATATTCCTAGATGGCTAGGAGGTGTCCGCGGGTGTCTAGATGGCTACGATTCCCGCACGTGCTTTAGGATGACCTAAAAGTGCAACTGATACTCCTAGATGGCTGGGAGGGGTGAAATGGGTCAGATGATGTCAGGTGGGTCTGTATACTCCGAGATGGCTAGGATGGTTCCACGGGGGTCCGGATGGCTACGATTGTCGCAAGTATTTTAGGATGACCTAAAAGTGTTACTCATACTCCTAGATGGTTGGGAGGGGTGAAATGGGTCAGATGACGCAAGGAGGGTCCGTATACTCCTAGATGGCTAGGAGGGGTCCACGGGGGTCCAGATGGCTACGATTGTCGCAAGTGCTTTTGGATGACCCAAAAGTGCTATTGATACTCCTAGATGGCTGGGAGGGGTGCACTGGGTCAGATTATGTAAGGAGGGTCCGTATAGTCCAAGATGGCTAGGAGGGGTCCGCAGGGGTCCAGATGCTACGATTGTCGCAAGTGTTTTAGGATGACCTAAAAGTGCTACTGATAATCCTAGATGGTTGGGAGGGGTTTAATGGGTCAGATGACGTAAGGAGGGTCCGAATACTCCTAGATGGCTAGGAGGGGTCCACGGGGGTCCAGATAGCTATGATTGTCGCACGCACTTTAGGATGACCTAAAAGTGCTACTGATACTCCTAGATCGCTCGGAGTGGTGCAATGGGTGAGAAGACGTAAGGAGGGTCCGTATAGTCCTTGATGGCTAGGAGGGTTCCAGGGGGTCCAGATGGTTACGATTGTCGCACGTGCTTTACGATGACCTAAAAGTGCAATTGATACTCCTAGATGGCTGGGAGGGGTGAAATGGGTCAGATGACGTAAGCAGGGTCCGTATACTCCTAGATGGCTAGGAGGGTTCCACGGGAGTCCAGATGGATACGATTGTCGCAAGTGTTTTAGGATGACCTAAAAGTGCTACTGATACTCCTAGATGGTTGGGAGGGGTGAAATGGGTCAGATGACGTAAGGAGGATCCGTATACTCCTTGATGGATTGGTGGGTTCCAAGGGGTCCAGATGGTTACGATTGTCGCACGTGCTTTAGGACGACCTAAAACTGCAACTGATACTTCTGGATGGCTGGGAGGGGTGCAATGGGTCTGATGACGTAAGGAGGGTCCGTATAGTCCTAGATGGCTAGGAGCCGGTCCATGGGGGTCCAGATGGCAACGATTCTCGCATGTGCTTTAGGATGACCTAAAAGTGCAACTGATACTCCTAGATGGCTGGGAGGGGTGAAATGGGGTAAAATGATGAAGGAGGGTCCGTATACTTCTAGATGGCTGGGTGGGGTTCACGGGGGTCCAGATGGCTACGATTGTCGCAAGTGTTTTAGGATGACCTAAACGTGCTTCAGATACTCCTAGAGGGTTGGGAGGGGTGAAATGGGTCGGATGACGTAAGGAGGGTCTGTATACTCCTAGATGGCTTGGAGGGTTCCAGGGGGTCCAGATGGCTACGATTGTCGCAAGTGCTTTAGGATGAACTAAAGGTGCAACTGATACTTCTAGATGGCTGGGAGGGGTGCAATGGGTCAGATGACATAAGGAGGGTCCTTATATTCCTAGATGGCTAGGAGGTGTCCGCGGGTGTCTAGATGGCTACGATTCCCGCACGTGCTTTAGGATGACCTAAAAGTGCAACTGATACTCCTAGATGGCTGGGAGGGGTGAAATGGGTCAGATGATGTCAGGTGGGTCTGTATACTCCGAGATGGCTAGGATGGTTCCACGGGGGTCCGGATGGCTACGATTGTCGCAAGTATTTTAGGATGACCTAAAAGTGTTACTCATACTCCTAGATGGTTGGGAGGGGTGAAATGGGTCAGATGACGCAAGGAGGGTCCGTATACTCCTAGATGGCTAGGAGGGGTCCACGGGGGTCCAGATGGTTACGATTGTCGCAAGTGCTTTTGGATGACCCAAAAGTGCTATTGATACTCCTAGATGGCTGGGAGGGGTGCACTGGGTCAGATTATGTAAGGAGGGTCCGTATAGTCCAAGATGGCTAGGAGGGGTCCGCAGGGGTCCAGATGCTACGATTGTCGCAAGTGTTTTAGGATGACCTAAAAGTGCTACTGATAATCCTAGATGGTTGGGAGGGGTTTAATGGGTCAGATGACGTAAGGAGGGTCCGAATACTCCTAGATGGCTAGGAGGGGTCCACGGGGGTCCAGATAGCTATGATTGTCGCACGCACTTTAGGATGACCTAAAAGTGCTACTGATACTCCTAGATCGCTCGGAGTGGTGCAATGGGTGAGAAGACGTAAGGAGGGTCCGTATAGTCCTTGATGGCTAGGAGGGTTCCAGGGGGTCCAGATGGTTACGATTGTCGCACGTGCTTTACGATGACCTAAAAGTGCAATTGATACTCCTAGATGGCTGGTGATAAGGGGTGGCCCGATCTTCTCAGTGAGCCGATGGTGGAATCGATGGATGATGTAGATAACTCGCGGATGCTCTCGAACTCTCCGGCTGTTCCCCCGTTGCCAATGCAACAGCTCTTCAACCCAATGGATATTCGCAACACCACACGCTAGTGCAACGCAGCCGCCGACCACGAAGCGGTTTTGCAATCTACCAATTCCCAGTGGAACGACAGATCACACTCAAACTTTGGTAACAATAACCTCTCGATCGCAACAAAGGAGAGGGGTGAATTCCTGATCGCAGCAAAGAGGAATTCTGATAGATGAATTGATGCGGGGTGCCCGATCTTCACGGAGGATCTGCTTGATGATCGAAACAACGCCACCTGAAGGGTACGAAGGAAACCCTCGATCCCAGCCAACAACGTTGTCGGGTAATGGAGAAGTAGTGCAACCTGACAAAACCGAAGCTAACTATTGCAATGCAACAACCAGCAACAAGTATTCGCCCAACCACACTCTCAGTTTTCCAATCCACACAACCACGCACGAAGTTGGAAGCACGAACTGGTCGCCGCCTCAACGGCTGCTGTTGTAAATCACAAAGTGAGTTTACCCTCTCACAAGGCAAGTTTACAAGAGCTAAGGAGGAAGTGAACTCTCAAACAATATTCTGGTTGCACTTAGCTAACCTATGCTGAAAACAGATTGCCAAAGAGTTGTGCTTGAAGTGGGGAAAGGGGTACTTATACTAGGAACAGCCCTCCTAGCTTAGGTGTGAAGCCAGCACGAAAATGAGGCTCAAATTCGTGGTAACTTGGGTGGATGGGAAGCAGAAGTGTGGAGCCTCGCGCAGCAATAAATGTCTTGACAGCTCAGCATTGGAAATCACATATCTTTTGACTTGGGTCTTCAAAAGGTGCACGGTTTCTTTTGCTGCAAAATAGATTTGATTTCCTGTCCAATGTGTCCCTCCAAACGTGTTACACACGTTCATGTTCATGTGTCATGGCCCAGCAAGATCAGCGACGAAAACTGGAGCTGCACTTGCGATGTATTTTTGACTGGAACAGCTTGCTGGATTCCATGGTGTAATCCTCCAACTCCTTCTCGTCCCACTGGGCCCATGGGGTGTAAGGTGAGGTCCTCAAGCAATGCACGCCGTTGATGAAGTCTTGTTCGTTGCACTTTTCTCCATAGGCTTGAATTATCTCCATAGGTAGAAACCTGAGTAAAAGCAACACACAAGATTTAGGCAGTATATAGTTCTCATTCATATCAATATTAGAATCAGCTAGAAGCGCATTCACCTCTTGTTGTATATGTTTAGCACGGCTCCTTGTCATGGGACCCAAGTATGTCTTCTTTGGAGAGGTTTCACCTTGTATTTTTGTAGCTTCATCTTGTGAACATGATGATGCATGAGATGAACCAGGGATGTCCTCATCATCCTCCCCCTCTTCAAAAGGAGTCGTCCTCGACTCTTGATCTTCTTGATGAATGCATGGAGACAAATCTGCTACGTTAAATGTTGGACTAACAGAATAGTCTTTAGGGAGGTCGATCTTGTAAGCATTATCATTTATCTTTGCCAACACTTTGAATGGTCCATCTCCACGAGGCAGGAGCTTTGATTTGCGTCGTTCAGGGAATCGATCTTTGCGTAAATGTATCCAAACCAGATCACCGGGCTCAAAAGTCACCTTCTTGCGGTTCTTGTTTGCCTTAGCGGCATAATACTTGGATTTCTTCTCAATCTCTTCTCTTGTCTTCTCATGAATTTTCTTCACATATGCAGCACGCTTGGAAGCATCCATGTTAATTCTCTCTTGTAAGGGAAGTGGCAGCAAGTCAATTGGGGCAAGTGGTTTGAATCCATAGACCACTTCAAATGGACACATGCTTGTGGTCGAGTGAATAGCTCTGTTATAGGCGAACTCCACATGCGGCAAACACTCTTCCCACTCCTTTAAGTTCTTCTTGATCATTGTCCGTAGCAAAGCTGAAAGTGTACGGTTCACCACTTCTGTTTGGCCATCAGTTTGTGGGTGGCATGTTGTTGAAAACAGCAGCTTGGTTCCTAGCTTTGCCCACAATGTCTTCCAAAAATAGCTCATGAACTTGACATCCCGGTCTGATACGATGGTCCTCGGCATGCCGTGCAAACGTACAACTTCCCTGAAAAACAAATCAGCAACATGTGAAGCATCGTCGTTCTTATGGCATGGAATGAAGTGTGCCATCTTTGAGAACCTATCTACAACAACAAAAACAGAATCCCTCCCCCTCTTTGTTCTAGGTAATCCCAAAACAAAATCCATGCTAATATCTTCCCATGGAGCATGCGGAACAGGTAGGGGAGTATATAAACCATATGGGTTCAGTTTAGACTTAGCTTTGTGACATGTGATGCATCGCTGCACAAATTTCTCAACGTCCTTCCTCATCTTTGGCCAATAGAAGTGATCAGCCAGCAGCTCATACGTCTTCTCACGTCCAAAGTGTCCCATTAATCCACCTGCATGTGATTCCTGCAACAACAAGGGTCGAACCGACGAATCTGGAACACACAATTTGTTAGTCCTGAAAAGAAAACCATCATGCACATGGTATTTTTCCCATCCTTTCCCATCTTTGCATTTTTCATATGGCTCCATAAAGACATGATCAGTACTATACAATTCTTTTAAACTCTCAAGTCCTGGTACTTTTACTTCCAATTGATTCAGTAGAACATGTCTACGAGACAAAGCATCAGCTACCATATTTTCTTTGCCTTTCTTGTACTTTACAACATATGGGAAAGTTTCAATGAATTCTACCCATTTAGCATGTCTTCTATTCAATTTAGCTTGTCCTTTCAAATGCTTCAAAGCCTCATGATCAGAATGTACAACAAATTCCTTAGGCCATAAATAGTGCTGCCATGTTTCAAGCGCTCTAACCAAAGCATATAGTTCTTTATCATACACAGAATAATTCAGTTGTGCACCACTTAGCTTTTCACTAAAATAAGCAATTGGTTTTCGTTCCTGCATTAATACACCTCCAATGCCTATCCCACTAGCATCACATTCGATTTCAAAAGTTTTAGTGAAATCAGGCAAAACCAGCAAAGGTGCTTCAGTTAATTGTCTCTTAAGTTCAATGAAAGCTTCTTCCTGTGGCGCACCCCACTTAAAAACAACTCCTTTTTTTGTCAATTCGTGCAAAGCTGCAGCAATGCTACTAAAATCTTTCACAAATCTCCTATAGAAACCAGCAAGGCCAAGAAAACTTCTCACCTGGCTTATATTGATAGGAGTTGGCCAATTCTTGATTGCTTCCACCTTAGAGTCATCAACTTCAATTCCCTGTCCTGAAACGACATAGCCAAGAAAAACAACCTTGTTTGTGCAAAACGAGCACTTCTCAATATTAGCATATAGTTTTTCTACTCTTAGCACATCCAAAACTTGTTTGATATGTTCTATATGTTCGTCTATGGATTTACTGTAGATTAAGATGTCATCAAAGTACACAACAACAAACTTTCCAATGTAAGCTCTCAAAACATGATTCATTAATCGCATGAAGGTACTGGGTGCATTGGTTAATCCAAAAGGCATGACTAACCACTCATACAAACCAAATTTTGTTTTGAAAGCTGTTTTCCATTCATCACCTTCTCTCATTCTAATCTGATGGTACCCACTTCTCAAATCAATTTTAGAGAACACAACAGAACCACTCAATTCATCTAACATATCATCTAACCTAGGAATAGGATGACGATACCTAACAGTTATATTATTGATGGCCCTACAATCAACACACATGCGCCAAGTACCATCCTTCTTAGGCACTAAAATTACAGGAACAGCACAAGGACTTAAACTTTCACGCACATAGCCTTTTCCTAAAAGCTCTCGTACTTGCCTTTGTATCTCCTTTGTTTCTTCAGGGTTGGCGCGGTAGGCGGGTCGATTGGGAAGTGATGCTCCTGGAATGAGGTCAATTTGATGTTCTATGCCACGCAATGGAGGTAGACCAGCGGGTATATCCTCCGGAAAGACATCTTTAAAATCCTGCAAGAGATCACGAACAGCTCTAGGAAGACAAGTTAAGTCATTAGCAAAAATCACGTCATCCTTGTACACGAGTACAACGACAACTTGATCTGGGTTTTGTCTCACGTCTCTCATTTCTGATTTTGTGGCTAACATGACTAAGTTCTCTCCCTCTCTTTTATTTTTACCTCTCATATTTGGCTTGTGGCACTCACTCGCTGTTTTGTGGATGTCTCTCGAATTCTTTTTCTCTCCCTCTTTCCCACTTACAAATTTTACTTCAGAAACTTTTTGTACATGCTCAGCCATGATTTGTTGTGGTGTCATTGGTCGAAGCACCAAATCTTTTCCTTTCCACTTGATGGTGTACTGGTTGGTTCTACCACAATGTTGAGCTGAAAGATCATATTGCCACGGCCTTCCCAACAGCAAGTGACACACTTTCATGGGCACAACGTCACACTCAACAGTGTCAATATAATCACCAATCTTGAATTGGACCTTCACCATATGTGTGATTTTCAGTTCACCACAATCACTCAACCATTGAACATGATATGGGTGGGGGTGTTGGAGCATTTTCAATCCAAGTTTCTCACACATGTCTATACTAGCAAGATTGTGGCAACTCCCACCATCAATAATAACCTTGCATACCTTGTCATGAACTTTAGCTCTTGTTTGGAACAGATTGTGCCGCTGTCCAATGTCATCCTCTTTAATCTGCACACTCAAAACTTTTGTGACAACAAGAGAGGTTCCTTCTTCAAAATCACAAAACTTCTGTTCATTTTCTTGTGTAGCATCATCGTCCTCATCTTCTTCAAGTTCACTACAGGAATCATATTCTCCATTCTCCATGATCAGCATAGCACGCTTATTGGGGCATTCCTTCCTCATGTGACCACGACCACCACATGTAAAGCACTCAATTTTGCTGCTTTTCCCACTTGATCCCATTGAAGATGCGGCTGATGCAGCAGGTTTACTTCTCTCCTTTTGGGCTGATGTTTCACTCCTAATAGGGGCTGCACGCACATTGGAATGGCTACCACTACCAGAATTTTCCATTATACCTTTCCCAACATTGAATTGGGGTACAAACTTGCTCCCACTTGATGTAGCTCTAGCTGAAAATGGCATAGTCCTATTTGGCCTTGAGTCTTCTTGCAGTTGTCTTTCAGCCTTGGAAGCTAGATGCACCAACTCCACCACATTGCGATATGGCTGCAAATCAACAACTCGCTTCACATTTGAATTCAGCCCAAACAGAAACCTTGACATGGATTGCTCTTCATCTTCATGTATATTGGCTCTTATCATTGACTTCTCCATCTCCTTATGATACTCTTCAACGGTCATTTTTCCTTGCCTCAAATTCTGGAGCTTGTCAAAGATGTCACGCTTATAATGCTTTGGGATGAATCTGGCCCTCATTTCTCTTTTCATTTCAGCCCATGTAGCTACAGCAGGTTCTCCCTCTTCTTCTCGCTGGTTTTGAACTTGCTCCCACCAGATTAGAGCATAGTCTTCAAATTCAAGAGAGGCCATTGCTAATTTCTTCTGTTCGGAATAGTTGTGCATGCGAAAAATCTTGTCAACTTTTAATTCCCATGTGAGGTATGTTTCTGGATCAGATCCACCATCAAACTTAGGCATGGTAAATTTAAGTTTACCAAACCTCTCCTCCTCGTGCCGCAAACGACCATAGTTGCCTTGGCGACGAAATCTGCCATCTCGGTGCTGCTCATAATTATCTTCCTCAAATTCTTCTTCGCTGTCTTCATCGTGTAAATTGGCCCTCCGGTGGCCGCCTCCACGACCAGCAGCATATTCATCACGACCACGACCAGCAGCACCTACACCACGACCACGACCAGCAGCACCAACATTTCCTCTCCCGGGAGCTCCATGTACACTTGCATCTTCAGGACCTTGACGTAGCTCTCACACAATATCAGCAACAAGATCAGCCCTCATTGCTTCAATATTTTGGGTGAGCTGCTCATTCACATTGCCCATAAGTTGTTGCAAATCTTGTGACAACTTGTCTTGCTTCTCTTCAATTGGGTCAAGACTGTTTTTGAACTCTCGACGGAGATGATCACGCAAGGCATTGAAGTGAAACCGGGTGATGGGTTCATTGAGATGCCCATTACCTTCAACCTCGTACGTGTCTCCGGTACCTGCCATGATTAGTTGTGCAAAGTTCTATACTACAGCACGGGATATGTGTGTGACATCTCGATCTCACCTTCACTTACCAACCGAAGCTCGTGTAACTTCCAAGTGAGAGCAGAACATGCTCAACTGTGGTGCCGGTGGTTGGTATAGAGAGAGATAATTAAGCGAATACAAGTCTAGGGTTGCACATGCAGGGGCTGTTTTGTGGAGCTTTGGGTGGGGGTATATATGTGGAAACAGCACACTAATCTGCAGTCTAGTTCTTGTTAAACCAAGTAATCATCCACACAAGATTCGAATGCCTTAGTTGCTGAATAGGATATAAGTGTAGAACAAGAACACTCAGCAATGAATCAGATTTGCTGCAACAGGAATTTTTGGATGATACACACTTGACTACTGTTTCAGCTCACACCACACAAACAAGGATTTCTCAAGATATAAGTGAAGATCAGTCCCAGATTTTCTCTTCTTTCTTTCTTTCTTTTTTTTTGTATTTGACACACTTTTCAACAGGGGACTTGATCTGAACACACACTTGGTGGAACTTCACGAATTTTATTTTGCAAAGGAAGAACTCAACAACCAAAACAGGAGCTGAAACTTTGGCAGCAAACAACCACGAACAGATCTATTTTTTTTTTTTTTGGACGGAAATGAACACAAATGGAGAACGCAGATGGGGAAAAACTCAGCAACTAAAACAAAAAAATCTAATGGACAAGAACCTGATAAAACTCACCAAACCAACAGATCTAAGACTGAAAGAGGCTATAGGTAAAGGGAAATATTTTTGTGGGGCTTTTTCTGGACTGTAGGAATGAAAACAACTAAAACTAAACTAGGGATACAAGATCCTACCGTGTCAACCGAGGCTCTGATACCAAGATGATGCGGGGTGCCCGATCTTCACGGAGGATCTGCTTGATGATCGAAACAACGCCACCTGAAGGGTACGAAGGAAACCCTCGATCCCAGCCAACAACGTTGTCGGGTAATGGAGAAGTAGTGCAACCTGACAAAACCGAAGCTAACTATTGCAATGCAACAACCAGCAACAAGTATTCGCCCAACCACACTCTCAGTTTTCCAATCCACACAACCACGCACGAAGTTGGAAGCACGAACTGGTCGCCGCCTCAACGGCTGCTGTTGTAAATCACAAAGTGAGTTTACCCTCTCACAAGGCAAGTTTACAAGAGCTAAGGAGGAAGTGAACTCTCAAACAATATTCTGGTTGCACTTAGCTAACCTATGCTGAAAACAGATTGCCAAAGAGTTGTGCTTGAAGTGGGGAAAGGGGTACTTATACTAGGAACAGCCCTCCTAGCTTAGGTGTGAAGCCAGCACGAAAATGAGGCTCAAATTCGTGGTAACTTGGGTGGATGGGAAGCAGAAGTGTGGAGCCTCGCGCAGCAATAAATGTCTTGACAGCTCAGCATTGGAAATCACATATCTTTTGACTTGGGTCTTCAAAAGGTGCACGGTTTCTTTTGCTGCAAAATAGATTTGATTTCCTGTCCAATGTGTCCCTCCAAACGTGTTACACACGTTCATGTTCATGTGTCATGGCCCAGCAAGATCAGCGACGAAAACTGGAGCTGCACTTGCGATGTATTTTTGACTGGAACAGCTTGCTGGATTCCATGGTGTAATCCTCCAACTCCTTCTCGTCCCACTGGGCCCATGGGGTGTAAGGTGAGGTCCTCAAGCAATGCACGCCGTTGATGAAGTCTTGTTCGTTGCACTTTTCTCCATAGGCTTGAATTATCTCCATAGGTAGAAACCTGAGTAAAAGCAACACACAAGATTTAGGCAGTATATAGTTCTCATTCATATCAATATTAGAATCAGCTAGAAGCGCATTCACCTCTTGTTGTATATGTTTAGCACGGCTCCTTGTCATGGGACCCAAGTATGTCTTCTTTGGAGAGGTTTCACCTTGTATTTTTGTAGCTTCATCTTGTGAACATGATGATGCATGAGATGAACCAGGGATGTCCTCATCATGAATGCTTAGCAATTCGATCTAGGGTTTTGCTTAAACGTGGTCTACCTCTCTATGGCGCAGCCCTTGGCTATTTAAAGGGGCTGGCCGAAACTAGGACTCAATTCGGATCTGAACCCAAACCTGGTTCGACTCAAACTGATACAAACCGACCCATGGTGGTTCGGCCTAACATGGCACGCAGGCCTCGTGTATAACACCTTAGACTAATATCTTCTTACGTTATGTCCTGGTGCGCCACTTGATCCCTCTAACGTGCAAACGAGTGATTTCCTTCAATGCCCTGGTGCGCCGGCCTCCCTCTCCTCCCTCGCGCACTTGCTGATATTGGAAATCAGTGATGGTTCTTCTCATTGCTGTAGCTCGTCTCCTCCTCCCATGCTTGTGTTATCAATAAACCTGATCATACATAGATGCATAGACTTAGGCAGTATAAAGTTCTCATTAACACAAACATCATATTCAATTAAGAGTGAGTTCACCTGTTGCTCAAGTAACTTGGTTCGAGCCCTTGTCATTGGTCCAATCCTCACATCATTAGCTTTGTCTTGTACAGCAACATCATCAATAGGAGAAGATGGTAAAGGACTAGGGATGTCCTCATCATCCTCCCCCCCTTCAAAAGGCGTCGACCTCGACGCGTCAAGGTCTTCTCCAGCAAATGGCGTCAAATCAGCAACATTAAACGTATTGCTCACACCAAACTCAGATGTAGGAAGATCTATCTTGTATGCATTATCATTTATCTTGGCAAGAACCTTGAAAGGACCATCACCACGTGGCAGCAATTTAGACTTGCGCTGAACAGGAAATCTGTCCTTGCGAAAGTGCACCCAAACCATGTCGCCGGGCTGAAAAAGCACCTCCTTTCTTTTCTTGTTAACACGATCAGCATTGTACTTGCCTTTCTTCTCGATAGCCTCTTTAGTCTTCTCATGTATCTTCCTCACAAAATCTGCTCTTTTCGATGCATCCATGTTGACACGTTCTTGAATTGGAAGCGGCAGCAAATCAAGCGGTGTAATGGGTTTAAAACCATACACCACCTCAAATGGACACAATTGCGTGGTGGAGTGTACAGCCCTGTTATATGCAAACTCCACATGCGGCAAACACTCTTCCCACACACGCAGATTTTTCTTGATCATTGTCCGCAGCAACGCCGAAAGTGTGCGGTTCACCACCTCCGTTTGGCCATCAGTTTGGGGATGACAAGTTGTACTAAACAGCAGCTTCGTCCCCAGCTTTCCCCAAAGTGTCTTCCAAAAGTAGCTCATGAACTTCACATCACGGTCAGAAACAATTGTCTTCGGTACTCCATGTATGCGCACGATGTCCCTGAAAAACAGATTAGCAATATGCGACGCATCGTCGCTTTTGTGGCAGGCAATAAAATGAGCCATCTTAGAAAAACGATCCACTACCACAAAAATAGAATCATGTCCTCTACTGGTCCTAGGCAATCCTAACACAAAATCCATGCTTATATCTTCCCATGGTGTAGTAGGAGCAGGAAGAGGGGTATACAAACCGTGGGGCTTAAGTTTGGACTTAGCCTTGTTGCACGTAATGCAACGCTTCACAAACCTGTCCACATCCCGCCTCATGCGTGGCCAATAGAAGTTATCAGCCAACATCAACAACGTCTTCTCACGTCCAAAGTGACCCATCAAGCCGCCTCCATGTGATTCCTGCAACAAGAGCAAACGCACGGACGACTCGGGTACACATAACTTGTTAGCTCGAAACAAATATCCATCATGCATATGGTATTTTTCCCACGCCTTCACATCAGAACAGTTAGCAAAGGCAGTGGCAAAATCAGTATCAGAAGCATATAAATCACGCAGACTCTCTAAACCCGGAACTTGAACATCAAGATGTGTCAAAAGCATGTTTTTCCTAGAGAGTGCATCAGCAACAACATTATCTTTGCCCTTCTTATACTTAATAATGTATGGAAAAGATTCAATGAATTCCATCCATTTAGCATGACGTTTATTAAGATTAGTTTGGCACTTTAAAAATTTCAAAGCCTCATGATCAGAATGTATGATAAATTCTTTTGGCCATAAATAATGTTGCCAAACCTCAAGAGCACGAACAAGAGCATACAATTCCTTATCATAAACAGGATAGTTCAATTGTGCACCATTCAATTTTTCAGAAAAATATGCAACCGGCTTTCCCTCTTGCATCAACACACCTCCTATTCCAATGCCACTAGCATCACATTCAATATAAAATTGCTTATTGAAATCAGGAAGCATAAGCAAAGGTGCAGAAATCAAACAACGTTTCAATTCATCAAATGCAGCATCTTGGGCAGCGCCCCAAACAAAAGGAACACCTTTCTTAGTAAGATCATTCAAAGCTGCAGCAATAGTACTAAAGTCTCTCACGAAACGTCTATAAAATCCAGCAAGACCAAGAAAGCTTCGTAATTGACTTAGGTTCATGGGAGTAGGCCAATTTTTAATTGCTTCAATTTTAGAGTCATCTACCTCAACCCCATGCTTAGAAACAACAAATCCCAGAAATATTACCCTATCTTTGCAAAACGTGCATTTCTCAAGATTACCATAGAGCTTATTAGCACGCAGCACATGCAAAACTTGGCGAATATGATCAATATGTTCAGTTTCGTTGTGGCTATAAATTAATATGTCATCAAAATACACAACCACAAACTTTCCAATGAAATGCCTCAAAACATGATTCATTAATCTCATGAAAGTACTAGGTGCATTAGTTAAACCAAAAGGCATGACTAACCACTCATATAGACCGAATTTAGTTTTAAAGGCTGTTTTCCACTCATCTCCTTCTTTCATCCTAATTTGATGATAACCACTACGCAAATCAATCTTAGAGAAAATAGCAGCACCACTTAATTCATCGAGCATGTCATCCAACCGTGGAATAGGGTGACGATAACGAATAGTGATGTTATTAATTGCTCTACAATCTACACACATGCGCCATGTACCATCTTTCTTAGGAACTAAAATAACAGGAACAGCACAAGGACTTAAGCTCACACGAATATACCCTTTGTCCAGAAGTTCTTGTACTTGTCGCTGAATTTCCTTCGTCTCCTCAGGATTGGTACGGTAGGGGGCTCGGTTGGGCAAAGAGGCTCCTGGAATCAAATCAATTTGATGTTCTATGCCTCTCAATGGTGGCAAACCAGCCGGTACCGCGTCGGGAAAAACGTCCTCGAAATCCTGCAACACATTAGCAACACCAAGAGAGATAGGGGTCATGTCATTAGAAACAAGAATTTCGCCCTTGCACATAAGTACAAGAGGTACTAGAGTAGGATCCGCACGAAACTCTTGTAAATCAGATTTAGTGGCTAACATGACTAGCTTTTTCTCTCCCTCACTTTTCTTTTTACCACTCGAAGTTGGCTTGTGGCTCTCACTCACCGAAGGTGGAGTCTCTCTCCTATCTAATCTCTCACGCTCATCCTCACGGTGAACCTCAACTTTTTGACGAGATTGATTGACCACAGCTTGCGGTGTCATAGGCCTCAACATGATCTCCTTTCCTTGCCAATTGAGCTGGTATGTGTTGGCCCTACCATTGTGTCGGACATCTCTATCAAATTGCCATGGCCGACCCAACAATAAATGGCACACCGTCATAGGAACAACATCACACTCCACGGTGTCCTTATAAGGTCCAATCTGAAAGTCCACACGCACCATATGGTTGATCTTCATCTCCCCACTATCACTCAACCACTGAATAAAATAAGGATTAGGATGTGGCAAGTATTTCAGATTCAGTTTTTGACAAAGCTCTTTACTAGCCAAATTGCGGCAACTGCCACCATCAATTATCACTTTGCACGCCTTGCCATTACCAAGTGCAGCCATGGTTTGAAACAGATTGCAGCGCTGCTCCATGGGACTTGGCGTAACGCTCAATGCTCGCTGCGTACAAACAATAGTGGGCAAATGAGCAGCATCAGCATATATAAGACCGCTGTCCTCTTCCTCCACAAGATCAGCCGTATGGTCCACCTCATCACCACTCTCATACTCACCAGTTTCTTCATTGACTAACATAACTTTTCTATTGGGACAATCTCGCTTGAAATGACCCTTGCCGCCGCACGTATGGCAGTTCATATCACGTGTACGGGCTGTAGAATTCGAAGAACCGGTACCACTTGCTGTAGGTGGCGGTGGAGGCTTGTGAGAAGGTGCAGCCGAAATTGGCTTTGTAGGTGCAGCTCCATGAGAACGTGGTGCAACACTAGATTGCACAATACTAGGTGTAGCACGTGAGGAAAAACTGCCCCTTCCAAAGGAAGAACGAGACAAATATTTGGCATCTTCGGCCACTTGTAACTCAGCTTCACGTGCTTGATGCAATAAATCCTCTATATCAGCATATTGATAATGACGTACAATTCTCTTGACATGAAAGTTCAAACCTGACAAGAAACGCTGCATGGTTTGTTCAGATTCTTCTCTCACTTTAGCACGCTGCATAATCAACTCCATCTCCTTGTAATATTCATCCACGGAGGAAGTACCTTGCTTCAGATTTTGCAACTTGTCATACAAGGAACGCCTATAGTTACGAGGAACAAAACGATGGTGCATCTCTTCCTTCATCTCTCGCCAAGAACGAATAGGCAAGTCATTAGTTTCACGCCTTGCATTAACAAGACCATGCCACCAAAGCAAAGCATAACCATCAAACTCAGAAGATGCAAGCTTGATCTTTCTATCTTCCGTATAATCATGCAAACGCCATAATTGTTCCATCTTCAACTCCCAATTAATATATTCTTCCACATCAATAGAGCCCTCGAATTTGGGAATGCTGAATTTTGGTTTACCCAACCCGTCATCATCACGAATGGCTGCATGACCAACATTATCAAACAGACGACGAGCACGACCAATAGGTGCCCCACCACGCCCCGGATGTGCAGCACCGCGGCCGTCTCCTCGGCCAACATTAGCAGGAATAGCGTGGCCATTAACTGCCTCATCAGCATCATCATAAGCATCGTCATGTTCGGCCTGAACACTGGCATCGTCTGCTGGCTGTCCATGACGCTGTGTGATTGCCTCCATGGCTCGAGTCATAGCATCCACGGACCGCTGAAGAGTCCCCAATGAACGCTGTACAGTATCAACCTTGGCATCTGTGGCCGCCAAACCAGTGTGCAACCTCTCAGATTCAGCCCCAAACTGACGTGAAAGATGATCACGTAGGGCCTCATATTCCCGCCAATTAACCGAAGCATTATCCTCCTTCTTTTGCTGCACCACACTTGCGGTGTCATCACCTGACGACATGATTAGTGTGCACAAGAATATCGAGATATATATGTGGAAACTCTCAACTCACTCAAAAAAAAACAAAAGAATGTGTGGATCTTACCGTTCCAAAGTGAATTAGCAAAGCTTACCAACTTGTAATAGGAGCACGTGCACAGATGTGATGAAGCGAATATTATGGGTATCAAAGTGTCACACAACAAAAACAGGGTATAATGGTGGAGCTTGGTTGGGAGGCCTAACAACACCAACTACAAATCCTATTTGCTGTTCGTGTGAAACTCAAAAACACAGGAAACACACACGTGGAGAATAATGTGGCAAAGCAACTATAGGGATGAGCACAAATATGTAAAGATATGTCCGGAGTATAGCTCGTGTTGCAATGCACGGGAAGGACACTAGCAAGTTGCTCAAATAAACTCAGGCACAAGATTGCTCAACAATGAGTAGTGTCACAAAAGATACTATGCACTTCGGCCTATTTCCTTGCTCTTTTTTTTTTGAATTTTTCAATTTGCTATGGCCAGCACTCGAAGATACACAAGACACACAATAATGAGCAGCCTGGGAGCACAAAACGTTAGCTAGTCCTGTATGGGTAAGCTCCTAACACTGCTGTAGAAAGGCTGTGTCTAAGGTCTCTGCACAAAAGTGGCAAAAAGAAATACTTCCCGACGTTTTTTGGGAATTCTGAGACGTGGAAAAGCCGTAAACAGACGTAGTGAGTTTGGCTGCATTCTCTTTTGTCTCCTCTTCAAAACGAGCTAAAAATCGTCCAAATCGGAGTTCGTATGCAAAAGTTATGCCCGGTTGAATTTTCTGCCGGAACCGTATACGACACGAACTCGGAAACGGAACACGGAAGGAAAACAGCGACGTACGTCGATGGAAACTGCCGATTCTGACCCGAACTCGGAAACAACCGAAACCTCTTCTCCTTTTTTTTTTTTTTTTTTTGAATTTTGACAATGACTCCGAATCCAACACAACTAAGTACGGAAAGTAACAACTCCAAACCTAAACAAACTCTACGACACAAACGGAAAAAAAAGGAAACGCAAAAGATCGACACGAACAGCAACTAGAACATGCAATCGGTGCTATCTAGTCTATGGCGATGTCTAAACCCTAATATTTTTGTGTGGCTTTTTCTGTATAGGACGAAAAACAGTAAATCTACGGGATGGACTGGTGGATGCTCACCGAGTAAAACGCTGGAAATCTGATACCAAGATGATAAGGGGTGGCCCGATCTTCTCAGTGAGCCGATGGTGGAATCGATGGATGATGTAGATAACTCGCGGATGCTCTCGAACTCTCCGGCTGTTCCCCCGTTGCCAATGCAACAGCTCTTCAACCCAATGGATATTCGCAACACCACACGCTAGTGCAACGCAGCCGCCGACCACGAAGCGGTTTTGCAATCTACCAATTCCCAGTGGAACGACAGATCACACTCAAACTTTGGTAACAATAACCTCTCGATCGCAACAAAGGAGAGGGGTGAATTCCTGATCGCAGCAAAGAGGAATTCTGATAGATGAATGCTTAGCAATTCGATCTAGGGTTTTGCTTAAACGTGGTCTACCTCTCTATGGCGCAGCCCTTGGCTATTTAAAGGGGCTGGCCGAAACTAGGACTCAATTCGGATCTGAACCCAAACCTGGTTCGACTCAAACTGATACAAACCGACCCATGGTGGTTCGGCCTAACATGGCACGCAGGCCTCGTGTATAACACCTTAGACTAATATCTTCTTACGTTATGTCCTGGTGCGCCACTTGATCCCTCTAACGTGCAAACGAGTGATTTCCTTCAATGCCCTGGTGCGCCGGCCTCCCTCTCCTCCCTCGCGCACTTGCTGATATTGGAAATCAGTGATGGTTCTTCTCATTGCTGTAGCTCGTCTCCTCCTCCCATGCTTGTGTTATCAATAAACCTGATCATACATAGATGCATAGACTTAGGCAGTATAAAGTTCTCATTAACACAAACATCATATTCAATTAAGAGTGAGTTCACCTGTTGCTCAAGTAACTTGGTTCGAGCCCTTGTCATTGGTCCAATCCTCACATCATTAGCTTTGTCTTGTACAGCAACATCATCAATAGGAGAAGATGGTAAAGGACTAGGGATGTCCTCATCAGCTGGGAGGGGTGAAATGGGTCAGATGACGTAAGCAGGGTCCGTATACTCCTAGATGGCTAGGAGGGTTCCACGGGAGTCCAGATGGATACGATTGTCGCAAGTGTTTTAGGATGACCTAAAAGTGCTACTGATACTCCTAGATGGTTGGGAGGGGTGAAATGGGTCAGATGACGTAAGGAGGGTCCGTATACTCCTTGATGGCTTGGTGGGTTCCAAGGGGTCCAAATGGTTACGATTGTCGCACGTGCTTTAGGACGACCTAAAACTGCAACTGATACTTCTGGATGGCTGGGAGGGGTGCAATGGGTCTGATGACGTAAGGAGGGTCCGTATAGTCCTAGATGGCTAGGAGCCGGTCCATGGGGGTCCAGATGGCAACGATTCTCGCATGTGCTTTAGGATGACCTAAAAGTGCAACTGATACTCCTAGATGGCTGGGAGGCGTGAAATGGGTAAAATGATGTAAGGAGGGTCCGTATACTTCTAGATGGCTGGGAGGGGTCCACGGGGGTCCAGATGTCTAAGATTGTCGCAAGTGTTTTAGGATGACCTAAACGTGCTTCAGATACTCCTAGAGGGTTGGGAGGGGTGAAATGGGTCGGATGACGTAAGGAGGGTCTGTATACTCCTAGATGGCTTGGAGGGTTACAGGGGGTCTAGATGGCTACGATTGTCGCAAGTGCTTTAGGATGAACTAAAGGTGGAACTGATACTTCTAGATGGCTGGGAGGGGTGCAATGGGTCCGATGACGTAAGGAGGGTCCTTATAGTCCTAGATGGCTAGGAGGTGTCCGCGGGTGTCTAGATGGCTACGATACCCGCACGTGCTTTAGGATGACCTAAAAGTGCAACTGATACTCCTAGATGGCTGGGAGGGGTGAAATGGGTCAGATGACGTCAGGTGGGTCTGTATACTCCGAGATGGCTAGGATGGTTCCACGGGGGTCCGGATGGCTACGATTGTCGCAAGTATTTTAGGATGACCTAAAAGTGTTACTCATACTCCTAGATGGTTGGGAGGGGTGAAATGGGTCAGATGACGCAAGGAGGGTCCGTATACTCCTAGATGGCTAGGAGGGGTCCACGGGGGTCCAGATGGCTACGATTGTCGCAAGTGCTTTTGGATGACCTAAAAGTGCTATTGATACTCCTAGATGGCTGGGAGGGGTGCACTGGGTCAGATTATGTAAGGAGGGTCCGTATAGTCCAAGATGGCTAGGAGGGGTCCGCAGGGGTCCAGATGGCTATGATTGTCGCAAGTGTTTTAGGATGACCTAAAAGTGCTACTGATAATCCTAGATGGTTGGGAGGGGTTAAATGGGTCAGATGACGTAAGGAGGGTCCGAATACTCCTAGATGGCTAGGAGGGGTCCACGGGGGTCCAGATAGCTACGATTGTCGCACGCACTTTAGGATGACCTAAAAGTGCTACTGATACTCCTAGATCGCTGGGAGTGGTGCAATGGGTGAGAAGACGTAAGGAGGGTCCGTATAGTCCTTGATGGCTAGGGGGTTACAGGGGGTCCAGATGGTTACGATTGTCGCACGTGCTTTACGATGACCTAAAAGTGCAATTGATACTCCTAGATGGCTGGGAGGGGTGAAATGGGTCAGATGATGTAAGCAGGGTCCGTATACTCCTAGATGGCTAGGAGGGTTCCACGGGAGTCCAGATGGATACGATTGTCGCAAGTGTTTTAGGATGACCTAAAAGTGCTACTGATACTTCTAGATGGTTGGGAGGGGTGAAATGGGTCAGATGACGTAAGGAGGGTCCGTATACTCCTTGATGGCTTGGTGGGTTCCAGGGGGTCCAGATGGTTACGATTGTCGCACGTGCTTTAGGACGACCTAAAACTGCAACTGATACTTCTTGATGGCTGGGAGGGGTGCAATGGGTCTGATGACGTAAGGAGGGTCCGTATAGTCCTAGATGGCTAGGAGCCGGTCCATGGGGGTCCAGATGGCAACGATTCTCGCATGTGCTTTAGGATGACCTACAAGTGCAACTGATACTCCTAGATGGCTGGGAGGGGTGAAATGGGTAAAATGATGTAAGGAGGGTCCGTATACTTCTAGATGTCTGGGAGGGGTCCACGGGGGTCCAGATGGCTACGATTGTCGCAAGTGTTTTAGGATGACCTAAATGTGCTTCAGATACTCCTAGAGGGTTGGGAGGGGTGAAATGGGTCGGATGACGTAAGGAGGGTCTGTATACTCCTAGATGGCTTGGAGGGTTCCAGGGGGTCCAGATGGCTACGATTTTCGCAAGTGCTTTAGGATGAACTAAAGGTGCAACTGATACTTCTAGATGGCTGGGAGGGGTGCAATGGGTCAGATGACGTAAGGAGGGTCCTTATAGTCCTAGATGGCTAGGAGGTGTCCGCGGGTGTCTAGATGGCTACGTTTCCCGCACGTGCTTTAGGATGACCTAAAAGTGCAACTGATACTCATAGATGGCTGGGAGGGGTGAAATGGGTCAGATGACGTCAGGTCGGTCTGTATACTCCGAGATGGCTAGGATGGTTCCACGGGGGTCCGGATGGCTACGATTGTCGCAAGTATTTAAGGATGACCTAAAAGTGTTACTCATACTTCTAGATGGTTGGGAGGGGTGAAATGGGTCAGATGACGCAAGGAGGGTCCGTATACTCCTAGATGGCTAGGAGGGGTCCAGATGGCTACGATTGTCGCAAGTTCTTTTGGATGACCTAAAAGTGCTATTGATACTCCTAGATGGCTGGGAGGGGTGCACTGGGTCAGATTATGTAAGGAGGGTCCGTATAGTCCAAGATGGCTAGGAGGGGTCCGCAGGGGTCCAGATGCTACGATTGTCGCAAGTGTTTTAGGATGACCTAAAAGTGCTACTGATAATCCTAGATGGTTGGGAGGGGTTAAATGGGTCAGATGACGTAAGGAGGGTCCGAATACTCCTAGATGGCTAGGAGGGGTCCACGGGGGTCCAGAAAGCTACGATTGTCGCACGCACTTTAGGATGACCTAAAAGTGCTACTGATACTCCTAGATCGCTGGGAGTGGTGCAATGGGTGAGAAGACGTAAGGAGGGTCCGTATAGTCCTTGATGGCTAGGAGGGTTCCAGGGGGTCCAGATGGTTACGATTGTCGCACGTGCTTTACGATGACCTAAAAGTGCAATTGATACTCCTAGATGGCTGGGAGGGGTGAAATGGGTCAGATGACGTAAGCAGGGTCCGTATACTCCTAGATGGCTAGGGGGGTTCCACGGGAGTCCAGATGGATACGATGTCGCAAGTGTTTTAGGATGACCTAAAAGTGCTACTGATACTCCTAGATGGTTGGGAGGGGTGAAATTGGTCAGATGACGTAAGGAGGGTCCGTATACTCCTTGATGGCTTGGTGGGTTCCAGGGGGTCCAGATGGTTACGATTGTCGCACGTGCTTTAGGACGACCTAAAACTGCAACTGATACTTCTGGATGGCTGGGAGGGGTGCAATGGGTCTGATGACGTAAGGAGGGTCCGTATAGTCCTAGATGGCTAGGAGCCGGTCCATGGGGGTCCAGATGGCAACGATTCTAGCATGTGCTTTAGGATGACCTAAAAGTGCAACTGATACTCCTAGATGGCTGGGAGGGGTGAAATGGGTAAAATGATGTAAGGAGGGTCCGTATACTTCTAGATGGCTGGGAGGGGTCCACGGGGGTCCAGATGGCTACGATTGTCGCAAGTGTTTTAGGATGACCTGAACGTGCTTCAGATACTCCTAGAGGGTTGGGAGGGGTGAAATGGGTCGGATGACGTAAGGAGGGTCTGTATACTCCAAGATGGCTTGGAGGGTTGCAGGGGGTCCAGATGGCTACGATTGTCGCAAGTGCTTTAGGATGAACTAAAGGTGCAACTGATACTTCTAGATGGCTTGGACGGGTGCAATGGGTCAGATGACGTAAGGAGGGTCCTTGTAGTCCTAGATGGCTAGGAGGTGTCCGCGGGTGTCTAGATGGCTACGATTCCCGCACGTGCTTTAGGATGACCTAAAAGTGCAACTGATACTCCTAGATGGCTGGGAGGGGTGAAATGGGTCAGATGACGTCAGGTGGGTCTGTATACTCTGAGATGGCTAGGATGGTTCCACGGGGGTCCGCATGGCTTCGATTGTCGCAAGTATTTTAGGATGACCTAAAAGTGTTACTCATACTCCTAGATGGTTGGGAGGGGTGAAATGGGTCAGATTACGCAAGGAGGGTCCGTAAACTCCTAGATGGCTAGGAGGGGTCCACGGGGGTCCAGATGGCTACGATTGTTGCAAGTGCTTTTGGATGACCTAAAAGTGCTTCTGATACTCCTAGATGGCTGGGAGGTGTGCACTGGGTCAGATTATGAAAGGAGGGTCCGTATAGTCCAAGATGGCTAGGAGGGGTCCGCAGGGGTCCAGATGGTTACGATTGTCGCACGTGCTTTACGATGACCTAAAAGTGCAATTGATACTCCTAGATGGCTGGGAGGGGTGAAATGGGTCAGATGACGTAAGCAGGGTCCGTATACTCCTAGATGTCTAGGAGGGTTCCATGGGAGTCCAGATGGATACGATTGTCGCAATTGTTTTAGGATGACCTAAAAGTGCTACTGATACTCCTAGATGGTTGGGAGGGGTGAAATGGGTCAGATGACGTAAGGAGGGTCCGTATACTCCTTGATGGCTTGGTGGGTTCCAGGGGGTCCAGATGGTTACGATTGTCGCACGTGCTTTAGGACGACCTAAAACTGCAATTGATACTTCTGGATGGCTGGGAGGGGTGCAATGGGTCTGATGACGTAAGGAGGGTCCGTATAGTCCTAGATGGCTAGGAGACGGTCCATGGGGGTCCAGATGGCAACGATTCTCGCGTGTGCTTTAGGATGACCTAAAAGTGCAACTGATACTCCTAGATGGCTGGGAGGGGTGAAATGGGTAAAATGATGTAAGGAGGGTCCGTATACTTCTAGATGGCTGGGAGGGGTCCACGGGGGTCCAGATGGGTACGATTGTCGCAAGTGTTTTAGGATGACCTAAACGTGCTTCAGATACTCCTAGATGGTTGGGAGGGGTAAAATGGGTCGGATGACGTAAGGAGGGTTTGTATACTCCTAGATGTCTTGGAGGGTTCCATGGGGTCCAGATGGCTACGATTGTCGCAAGTGCTTTAGGATGAACTAAAGGTGCAACTGATACTTCTAGATGGTTTGGAGGGGTGCAATGGGTCAGATGACGTAAGGAGAGTCCTTATAGTCCTAGATGGCTAGGAGGGGTCCACGGGGGTCTAGATGGCTACGATTCCCGCACGTGCTTTAGGATGACCTAAAAGTGCAACTTATACTCCTAGATGGCTGGGAGGGGTGAAATGGGTCAGATGACGTCAGGTGGGTCTGTATACTCTGAGATGGCTAGGATGGTTCCACGGGGGTCCGGATGGCTACGATTGTCGCAAGTATTTTAGGATGACCCAAAAGTGTTACTCATACTCCTAGATGGTTGGGAGGGGTGAAATGGGTCAGATGACGCAAGGAGGGTCCGTATACTCCTAGATGGCTAGGAGGGGTCCACGGGGGTCCAGATGGCTACGATTGTCACAAGTGCTTTTGGATGACCTTAAAGTGCTACTGATACTCCTAGATGGCTGGGAGGTGTGCACTGGGTCAGATTATGTAAGGAGGGTCCGTATAGTCCAAGATGGCTAGGAGGGGTCCGCAGGGGTCCAGATGGTTACGATTGTCGCACGTGCTTTACGATGACCTAAAAGTGCAATTGATACTCCTAGATGGCTTGGAGGGGTGAAATGGGTCAGATGACGTAAGCAGGGTCCGTATACTCCTAGATGGCTAGGAGGGTTCCACGGGAGTCCAGATGGATACGATTGTCGCAAGTTTTTTAGGATGACCTAAAAGTGCTACTGATACTCCTAGATGGTTGGGAGGGGTGAAATGGGTCAGATGACGTAAGGAGGGTTCGTATACTCCTTGATGGCTTGGTGGGTTCCAGGGGGTCCAGATGGTTACGATTGTCGCACGTGCTTTAGGACGACCTAAAACTGCAACTGATACTTCTGGATGGCTGGGAGGGGTGCAATGGGTCTGATGACGTAAGGAGGGTCCGTATAGTCCTAGATGGCTAGGAGCCGGTCCATGGGGGTCCAGATGGCAACGATTCTCGCATGTGCTTTAGGATGACCTAAAAGTGCAACTGATACTCCAAGATGGCTGGGAGGGGTGAAATGGGTAAAATGATGTAAGGAGGGTCCGTATACTTCTAGATGGCTGGGAGGGGTCCACGGGGGTCCAGATGGCTACGATTGTCGCAAGTGTTTTAGGATGACTTAAACGTGCTTCAGATACTCCTAGATGGTTGGGAGGGGTGAAATGGGTCGGATGACGTAAGGAGGGTCTGTATACTCCTAGATGTCTTGGAGGGTTCCATGGGGTCCAGATGGCTACGATTGTCGCAAGTGCTTTAGGATGAACTAAAGGTGCAACTGATACTTCTAGATGGCTGGGAGGGGTGAAATGGGTCAGATGACGTAAGGAGGGTCCGTATACTCCTTGATGGCTTGGTGGGTTCCAGGGGGTCCAGATGGTTACGATTGTCGCACGTGCTTTAGGACGACCTAAAACTGCAATTGATACTTCTGGATGGCTGGGAGGGGTGCAATGGGTCTGATGACGTAAGGAGGGTCCGTATAGTCCTAGATGGCTAGGAGCCGGTCCATGGGGGTCCAGATGGCAACGATTCTCGCATGTGCTTTAGGATGACCTAAAAGTGCAACTGATACTCCTAGATGGCTGGGAGGGGTGAAATGGGTAAAATGATGTAAGGAGGGTCCGTATACTTCTAGATGGCTGGGAGGGGTCCACGGGGGTCCAGATGGCTACGATTGTCGCAAGTGTTTTAGGATGACTTAAACGTGCTTCAGATACTCCTAGATGGTTGGGAGGGGTGAAATGGGTCGGATGACGTAAGGAGGGTCTGTATACTCCTAGATGTCTTGGAGGGTTCCATGGGGTCCAGATGGCTACGATTGTCGCAAGTGCTTTAGGATGAACTAAAGGTGCAACTGATACTTCTAGATGGCTGGGAGGGGTGCAATGGGTCAGATGACGTAAGGAGAGTCCTTATAGTCCTAGATGACTAGGAGGGGTCCACGGGGGTCTAGATGGCTACGATTCCCGCACGTGCTTTAGGATGACCTAAAAGTGCAACTTATACTCCTAGATGGCTGGGAGGGGTGAAATGGGTCAGATGACGTCAGGTGGGTCTGTATACTCTGAGATGGCTAGGATGGTTCCACGGTGGTCCGGATTACTATGATTGTCGCAAGTATTTTAGGATGACCTAAAAGTGTTACTCATAATCCTAGATGGTTGAGAGGGGTGAAATGGGTCAGATGACGCAAGGAGGGTCCGTATACTCCTAGATGGTTAGGAGGTGTCCACGGGGGTCCAGATGGCTACGATTGTCGCAAGTGCTTTTGGATGACCTAAAAGTGCTACTGATACTCCTAGATGGCTGGGAGGTGTGCACTGGGTCAGATTATGTAAGGAGGGTCCGTATAGTCCAAGATGGCTAGGAGGGGTCCGCAGGGGTCCAGATGGTTACGATTGTCGCACGTGCTTTACAATGACCTAAAAGTGCAATTGATACTCCTAGATGGCTGGGAGGGGTGAAATGGGTCAGATGACGTAAGCAGGGTCCGTATACTCCTAGATGGCTAGGAGGGTTCCACGGGAGTCCAGATGGATACGATTGTCGCAAGTGTTTTAGGATGACCTAAAAGTGCTACTGATACTCCTAGATGGTTGGGAGGGGTGAAATGGGTCAGATGACGTAAGGAGGGTTCGTATACTCCTTGATGGCTTGGTGGGTTCCAGGGGGTCCAGATGGTTACGATTGTCGCACGTGCTTTAGGACGACCTAAAACTGCAACTGATACTTCTGGATGGCTGGGAGGGGTGCAATGGGTCTGATGACGTAAGGAGGGTCCGTATAGTCCTAGATGGCTAGGAGCCGGTCCATGGGGGTCCAGATCGCAACGATTCTCGCATGTGCTTTAGGATGACCTAAAAGTGCAACTGATACTCCAAGATGGCTGGGAGGGGTGAAATGGGTAAAATGATGTAAGGAGGGTCCGTATACTTCTAGATGGCTGGGAGGGGTCCACGGGGGTCCAGATGGCTACGATTGTCGCAAGTGTTTTAGGATGACCTAAACGTGCTTCAGATACTCCTAGATGGTTGGGAGGGGTAAAATGGGTCGGATGACGTAAGGAGGGTCTGTATACTCCTAGATGTCTTGGAGGGTTCCATGGGGTCCAGATGGCTACGATTGTCGCAAGTGCTTTAGGATGAACTAAAGGTGCAACTGATACTTCTAGATGGCTGGGAGGGGTGAAATGGGTCAGATGACGTAAGGAGGGTCCGTATACTCCTTGATGGCTTGGTGGGTTCCAGGGGGTCCAGATGGTTACGATTGTCGCACGTGCTTTAGGACGACCTAAAACTGCAATTGATACTTCTGGATGGCTGGGAGGGGTGCAATTGGTCTGATGACGTAAGGAGGGTCCGTATAGTCCTAGATGGCTAGGAGCCGGTCCATGGGGGTCCAGATGGCAACGATTCTCGCATGTGCTTTAGGATGACCTAAAAGTGCAACTGATACTCCTAGATGGCTGGGAGGGGTGAAATGGGTAAAATGATGTAAGGAGGGTCCGTATACTTCTAGATGGCTGGGAGGGGTCCACGGGGGTCCAGATGGCTACGATTGTCGCAAGTGTTTTAGGATGACCTAAACGTGCTTCAGATACTCCTAGATGGTTGGGAGGGGTGAAATGGGTCGGATGACGTAAGGACGGTCTGTATACTCCTAGATGTCTTGGAGGGTTCCATGGGGTCCAGATGGCTACGATTGTCGCAAGTGCTTTAGGATGAACTAAAGGTGCAACTGATACTTCTAGATGGCTGGGAGGGGTGCAATGGGTCAGATGACGTAAGGAGAGTCCTTATAGTCCTAGATGGCTAGGAGGGGTCCACGGGGGTCTAGATGGCTACGATTCCCGCACGTGCTTTAGGATGACCTAAAAGTGCAACTTATACTCCTAGATGGCTGGGAGGGGTGAAATGGGTCAGATGACGTGATGAGGACATCCCTGGTTCATCTCATGCATCATCATGTTCACAAGATGAAGCTACAAAAATACAAGGTGAAACCTCTCCAAAGAAGACATACTTGGGTCCCATGACAAGGAGCCGTGCTAAACATATACAACAAGAGGTGAATGCGCTTCTAGCTGATTCTAATATTGATATGAATGAGAACTATATACTGCCTAAATCTTGTGTGTTGCTTTTACTCAGGTTTCTACCTATGGAGATAATTCAAGCCTATGGAGAAAAGTGCAACGAACAAGACTTCATCAACGGCGTGCATTGCTTGAGGACCTCACCTTACACCCCATGGGCCCAGTGGGACGAGAAGGAGTTGGAGGATTACACCATGGAATCCAGCAAGCTGTTCCAGTCAAAAATACATCGCAAGTGCAGCTCCAGTTTTCGTCGCTGATCTTGCTGGGCCATGACACATGAACATGAACGTGTGTAACACGTTTGGAGGGACACATTGGACAGGAAATCAAATCTATTTTGCAGCAAAAGAAACCGTGCACCTTTTGAAGACCCAAGTCAAAAGATATGTGATTTCCAATGCTGAGCTGTCAAGACATTTATTGCTGCGCGAGGCTCCACACTTCTGCTTCCCATCCACCCAAGTTACCACGAATTTGAGCCTCATTTTCGTGCTGGCTTCACACCTAAGCTAGGAGGGCTGTTCCTAGTATAAGTACCCCTTTCCCCACTTCAAGCACAACTCTTTGGCAATCTGTTTTCAGCATAGGTTAGCTAAGTGCAACCAGAATATTGTTTGAGAGTTCACTTCCTCCTTAGCTCTTGTAAACTTGCCTTGTGAGAGGGTAAACTCACTTTGTGATTTACAACAGCAGCCGTTGAGGCGGCGACCAGTTCGTGCTTCCAACTTCGTGCGTGGTTGTGTGGATTGGAAAACTGAGAGTGTGGTTGGGCGAATACTTGTTGCTGGTTGTTGCATTGCAATAGTTAGCTTCGGTTTTGTCAGGTTGCACTACTTCTCCATTACCCGACAACGTTGTTGGCTGGGATCGAGGGTTTCCTTCGTACCCTTCAGGTGGCGTTGTTTCGATCATCAAGCAGATCCTCCGTGAAGATCGGGCACCCCGCATCATCTTGGTATCAGAGCCTCGGTTGACACGGTAGGATCTTGTATCCCTAGTTTAGTTTTAGTTGTTTTCATTCCTACAGTCCAGAAAAAGCCCCACAAAAATATTTCCCTTTACCTATAGCCTTTTTCAGTCTTAGATCTGTTGGTTTGGTGAGTTTTATCAGGTTCTTGTCCATTAGATTTTTTTGTTTTAGTTGCTGAGTTTTTCCCCATCTGCGTTCTCCATTTGTGTTCATTTCCGTCCAAAAAAAAAAAAATAGATCTGTTCGTGGTTGTTTGCTGCCAAAGTTTCAGCTCCTGTTTTGGTTGTTGAGTTCTTCCTTTGCAAAATAAAATTCGTGAAGTTCCACCAAGTGTGTGTTCAGATCAAGTCCCCTGTTGAAAAGTGTGTCAAATACAAAAAAAAAAAAAAAAAAGAAAGAAAGAAAGAAGAGAAAATCTGGGACTGATCTTCACTTATATCTTGAGAAATCCTTGTTTGTGTGGTGTGAGCTGAAACAGTAGTCAAGTGTGTATCATCCAAAAATTCCTGTTGCAGCAAATCTGATTCATTGCTGAGTGTTCTTGTTCTACACTTATATCCTATTCAGCAACTAAGGCATTCGAATCTTGTGTGGATGATTACTTGGTTTAACAAGAACTAGACTGCAGATTAGTGTGCTGTTTCCACATATATACCCCCACCCAAAGCTCCACAAAACAGCCCCTGCATGTGCAACCCTAGACTTGTATTCGCTTAATTATCTCTCTCTATACCAACCACCGGCACCACAGTTGAGCATGTTCTGCTCTCACTTGGAAGTTACACGAGCTTCGGTTGGTAAGTGAAGGTGAGATCGAGATGTCACACACATATCCCGTGCTGTAGTATAGAACTTTGCACAACTAATCATGGCAGGTACCGGAGACACGTACGAGGTTGAAGGTAATGGGCATCTCAATGAACCCATCACCCGGTTTCACTTCAATGCCTTGCGTGATCATCTCCGTCGAGAGTTCAAAAACAGTCTTGACCCAATTGAAGAGAAGCAAGACAAGTTGTCACAAGATTTGCAACAACTTATGGGCAATGTGAATGAGCAGCTCACCCAAAATATTGAAGCAATGAGGGCTGATCTTGTTGCTGATATTGTGCGAGAGCTACGTCAAGGTCCTGAAGATGCAAGTGTACATGGAGCTCCCGGGAGAGGAAATGTTGGTGCTGCTGGTCGTGGTCGTGGTGTAGGTGCTGCTGGTCGTGGTCGTGATGAATATGCTGCTGGTCGTGGAGGCGGCCACCGGAGGGCCAATTTACACGATGAAGACAGCGAAGAAGAATTTGAGGAAGATAATTATGAGCAGCACCGAGATGGCAGATTTCGTCGCCAAGGCAACTATGGTCGTTTGCGGCACGAGGAGGAGAGGTTTGGTAAACTTAAATTTACCATGCCTAAGTTTGATGGTGGATCTGATCCAGAAACATACCTCACATGGGAATTAAAAGTTGACAAGATTTTTCGCATGCACAACTATTCCGAACAGAAGAAATTAGCAATGGCCTCTCTTGAATTTGAAGACTATGCTCTAATCTGGTGGGAGCAAGTTCAAAACCAGCGAGAAGAAGAGGGAGAACCTGCTGTAGCTACATGGGCTGAAATGAAAAGAGAAATGAGGGCCAGATTCATCCCAAAGCATTATAAGCGTGACATCTTTGACAAGCTCCAGAATTTGAGGCAAGGAAAAATGACCGTTGAAGAGTATCATAAGGAGATGGAGAAGTCAATGATAAGAGCCAATATACATGAAGATGAAGAGCAATCCATGTCAAGGTTTCTGTTTGGGCTGAATTCAAATGTGAAGCGAGTTGTTGATTTGCAGCCATATCGCAATGTGGTGGAGTTGGTGCATCTAGCTTCCAAGGCTGAAAGACAACTGCAAGAAGACTCAAGGCCAAATAGGACTATGCCATTTTCAGCTAGAGCTACATCAAGTGGGAGCAAGTTTGTACCCCAATTCAATGTTGGGAAAGGTATAATGGAAAATTCTGGTAGTGGTAGCCATTCCAATGTGCGTGCAGCCCCTATTAGGAGTGAAACATCAGCCCAAAAGGAGAGAAGTAAACCTGCTGCATCAGCCGCATCTTCAATGGGATCAAGTGGGAAAAGCAGCAAAATTGAGTGCTTTACATGTGGTGGTCGTGGTCACATGAGGAAGGAATGCCCCAATAAGCGTGCTATGCTGATCATGGAGAATGGAGAATATGATTCCTGTAGTGAACTTGAAGAAGATGAGGACGATGATGCTACACAAGAAAATGAACAGAAGTTTTGTGATTTTGAAGAAGGAACCTCTCTTGTTGTCACAAAAGTTTTGAGTGTGCAGATTAAAGAGGATGACATTGGACAGCGGCACAATCTGTTCCAAACAAGAGCTAAAGTTCATGACAAGGTATGCAAGGTTATTATTGATGGTGGGAGTTGCCACAATCTTGCTAGTATAGACATGTGTGAGAAACTTGGATTGAAAATGCTCCAACACCCCCACCCATATCATGTTCAATGGTTGAGTGATTGTGGTGAACTGAAAATCACACATATGGTGAAGGTCCAATTCAAGATTGGTGATTATATTGACACTGTTGAGTGTGACGTTGTGCCCATGAAAGTGTGTCACTTGCTGTTGGGAAGGCCGTGGCAATATGATCTTTCAGCTCAACATTGTGGTAGAACCAACCAGTACACCATCAAGTGGAAAGGAAAAGATTTGGTGCTTCGACCAATGACACCACAACAAATCATGGCTGAGCATGTACAAAAAGTTTCTGAAGTAAAATTTGTAAGTGGGAAAGAGGGAGAGAAAAAGAATTCGAGAGACATCCACAAAACAGCGAGTGAGTGCCACAAGCCAAATATGAGAGGTAAAAATAAAAGAGAGGGAGAGAACTTAGTCATGTTAGCCACAAAATCAGAAATGAGAGACGTGAGGCAAAACCCAGATCAAGTTGTCGTTGTACTCGTGTACAAGGATGACGTGATTTTTGCTAATGACTTAACTTGTCTTCCTAGAGCTGTTCGTGATCTCTTGCAGGATTTTAAAGATGTCTTTCCGGAGGATATACCCGCTGGCCTACCTCCATTGCGTGGCATAGAACATCAAATTGACCTCATTCCAGGAGCATCACTTCCCAATCGACCCGCCTACCGCGCCAACCCTGAAGAAACAAAGGAGATACAAAGGCAAGTACGAGAGCTTTTAGGAAAAGGCTATGTGCGTGAAAGTTTAAGTCCTTGTGCTGTTCCTGTAATTTTAGTGCCTAAGAAGGATGGTACTTGGCGCATGTGTGTTGATTGTAGGGCCATCAATAATATAACTGTTAGGTATCGTCATCCTATTCCTAGGTTAGATGATATGTTAGATGAATTGAGTGGTTCTGTTGTGTTCTCTAAAATTGATTTGAGAAGTGGGTACCATCAGATTAGAATGAGAGAAGGTGATGAATGGAAAACAGCTTTCAAAACAAAATTTGGTTTGTATGAGTGGTTAGTCATGCCTTTTGGATTAACCAATGCACCCAGTACCTTCATGCGATTACTGAATCATGTTTTGAGAGCTTACATTGGAAAGTTTGTTGTTGTGTACTTTGATGACATCTTAATCTACAGTAAATCCATAGACGAACATATAGAACATATCAAACAAGTTTTGGATGTGCTAAGAGTAGAAAAACTATATGCTAATATTGAGAAGTGCTCGTTTTGCACAAACAAGGTTGTTTTTCTTGGCTATGTCGTTTCAGGACAGGGAATTGAAGTTGATGACTCTAAGGTGGAAGCAATCAAGAATTGGCCAACTCCTATCAATATAAGCCAGGTGAGAAGTTTTCTTGGCCTTGCTGGTTTCTATAGGAGATTTGTGAAAGATTTTAGTAGCATTGCTGCAGCTTTGCACGAATTGACAAAAAAAGGAGTTGTTTTTAAGTGGGGTGCGCCACAGGAAGAAGCTTTCATTGAACTTAAGAGACAATTAACTGAAGCACCTTTGCTGGTTTTGCCTGATTTCACTAAAACTTTTGAAATCGAATGTGATGCTAGTGGGATAGGCATTGGAGGTGTATTAATGCAGGAACGAAAACCAATTGCTTATTTTAGTGAAAAGCTAAGTGGTGCACAACTGAATTATTCTGTGTATGATAAAGAACTATATGCTTTGGTTAGAGCGCTTGAAACATGGCAGCACTATTTATGGCCTAAGGAATTTGTTGTACATTCTGATCATGAGGCTTTGAAGCATTTGAAAGGACAAGCTAAATTGAATAGAAGACATGCTAAATGGGTAGAATTCATTGAAACTTTCCCATATGTTGTAAAGTACAAGAAAGGCAAAGAAAATATGGTAGCTGATGCTTTGTCTCGTAGACATGTTCTACTGAATCAATTGGAAGTAAAAGTACCAGGACTTGAGAGTTTAAAAGAATTGTATAGTACTGATCATGTCTTTATGGAGCCATATGAAAAATGCAAAGATGGGAAAGGATGGGAAAAATACCATGTGCATGATGGTTTTCTTTTCAGGACTAACAAATTGTGTGTTCCAGATTCGTCGGTTCGACCCTTGTTGTTGCAGGAATCACATGCAGGTGGATTAATGGGACACTTTGGACGTGAGAAGACGTATGAGCTGCTGGCTGATCACTTCTATTGGCCAAAGATGAGGAAGGACGTTGAGAAATTTGTGCAGCGATGCATCACATGTCACAAAGCTAAGTCTAAACTGAACCCATATGGTTTATATACTCCCCTACCTGTTCCGCATGCTCCATGGGAAGATATTAGCATGGATTTTGTTTTGGGATTACCTAGAACAAAGAGGGGGAGGGATTCTGTTTTTGTTGTTGTAGATAGGTTCTCAAAGATGGCACACTTCATTCCATGCCATAAGAACGACGATGCTTCACATGTTGCTGATTTGTTTTTCAGGGAAGTTGTACGTTTGCACGGCATGCCGAGGACCATCGTATCAGACCGGGATGTCAAGTTCATGAGCTATTTTTGGAAGACATTGTGGGCAAAGCTAGGAACCAAGCTGCTGTTTTCAACAACATGCCACCCACAAACTGATGGCCAAACAGAAGTGGTGAACCGTACACTTTCAGCTTTGCTACGGACAATGATCAAGAAGAACTTAAAGGAGTGGGAAGAGTGTTTGCCGCATGTGGAGTTCGCCTATAACAGAGCTATTCACTCGACCACAAGCATGTGTCCATTTGAAGTGGTCTATGGATTCAAACCACTTGCCCCAATTGACTTGCTGCCACTTCCCTTACAAGAGAGAATTAACATGGATGCTTCCAAGCGTGCTGCATATGTGAAGAAAATTCATGAGAAGACAAGAGAAGAGATTGAGAAGAAATCCAAGTATTATGCCGCTAAGGCAAACAAGAACCGCAAGAAGGTGACTTTTGAGCCCGGTGATCTGGTTTGGATACATTTACGCAAAGATCGATTCCCTGAACGACGCAAATCAAAGCTCCTGCCTCGTGGAGATGGACCATTCAAAGTGTTGGCAAAGATAAATGATAATGCTTACAAGATCGACCTCCCTAAAGACTATTCTGTTAGTCCAACATTTAACGTAGCAGATTTGTCTCCATGCATTCATCAAGAAGATCAAGAGTCGAGGACGACTCCTTTTGAAGAGGGGGAGGATGATGAGGACATCCCTGGTTCATCTCATGCATCATCATGTTCACAAGATGAAGCTACAAAAATACAAGGTGAAACCTCTCCAAAGAAGACATACTTGGGTCCCATGACAAGGAGCCGTGCTAAACATATACAACAAGAGGTGAATGCGCTTCTAGCTGATTCTAATATTGATATGAATGAGAACTATATACTGCCTAAATCTTGTGTGTTGCTTTTACTCAGGTTTCTACCTATGGAGATAATTCAAGCCTATGGAGAAAAGTGCAACGAACAAGACTTCATCAACGGCGTGCATTGCTTGAGGACCTCACCTTACACCCCATGGGCCCAGTGGGACGAGAAGGAGTTGGAGGATTACACCATGGAATCCAGCAAGCTGTTCCAGTCAAAAATACATCGCAAGTGCAGCTCCAGTTTTCGTCGCTGATCTTGCTGGGCCATGACACATGAACATGAACGTGTGTAACACGTTTGGAGGGACACATTGGACAGGAAATCAAATCTATTTTGCAGCAAAAGAAACCGTGCACCTTTTGAAGACCCAAGTCAAAAGATATGTGATTTCCAATGCTGAGCTGTCAAGACATTTATTGCTGCGCGAGGCTCCACACTTCTGCTTCCCATCCACCCAAGTTACCACGAATTTGAGCCTCATTTTCGTGCTGGCTTCACACCTAAGCTAGGAGGGCTGTTCCTAGTATAAGTACCCCTTTCCCCACTTCAAGCACAACTCTTTGGCAATCTGTTTTCAGCATAGGTTAGCTAAGTGCAACCAGAATATTGTTTGAGAGTTCACTTCCTCCTTAGCTCTTGTAAACTTGCCTTGTGAGAGGGTAAACTCACTTTGTGATTTACAACAGCAGCCGTTGAGGCGGCGACCAGTTCGTGCTTCCAACTTCGTGCGTGGTTGTGTGGATTGGAAAACTGAGAGTGTGGTTGGGCGAATACTTGTTGCTGGTTGTTGCATTGCAATAGTTAGCTTCGGTTTTGTCAGGTTGCACTACTTCTCCATTACCCGACAACGTTGTTGGCTGGGATCGAGGGTTTCCTTCGTACCCTTCAGGTGGCGTTGTTTCGATCATCAAGCAGATCCTCCGTGAAGATCGGGCACCCCGCATCATGACGTCAGGTGGGTCTGTATACTCTGAGATGGCTAGGATGGTTCCACGGGGGTCCGGATGGCTACGATTGTCGCAAGTATTTTAGGATGACCTAAAAGTGTTACTCATACTCCTAGATGGTTGGGAGGGGTGAAATGGGTCAGATGACGCAAGGAGGGTCCGTATACTCCTAGATGGCTAGGAGGGGTCCACGGGGGTCCAGATGGCTACGATTGTCGCAAGTGCTTTTGGATGACCTAAAAGTGCTACTGATACTCCTAGATGGCTGGGAGGTGTGCACTGGGTCAGATTATGTAAGGAGGGTCCGTATAGTCCAAGATGGCTAGGAGGGGTCCGCAGGGGTCCAGATGGTTACGATTGTCGCACGTGCTTTACGATGACCTAAAAGTGCAATTGATATTCCTAGATGGCTTGGAGGGGTGAAATGGGTCAGATGACGTAAGCAGGGTCCGTATACTCCTAGATGGCTAGGAGGGTTCCACGGGAGTCCAGATGGATACGATTGTCGCAAGTTTTTTAGGATGACCTAAAAGTGCTACTGATACTCCTAGATGGTTGGGAGGGGTGAAATGGGTCAGATGACGTAAGGAGGGTTCGTATACTCCTTGATGGCTTGGTGGGTTCCAGGGGGTCCAGATGGTTACGATTGTCGCACGTGCTTTAGGACGACCTAAAACTGCAACTGATACTTCTGGATGGCTGGGAGGGGTGCAATGGGTCTGATGACGTAAGGAGGGTCCGTATAGTTCTAGATGGCTAGGAGCCGGTCCATGGGGGTCCAGATGGCAACGATTCTCGCATGTGCTTTAGGATGACCTAAAAGTGCAACTGATACTCCAAGATGGCTGGGAGGGGTGAAATGGGTAAAATGATGTAAGGAGGGTCCGTATACTTCTAGATGGCTGGGAGGGGTCCACGGGGGTCCAGATGGCTACGATTGTCGCAAGTGTTTTAGGATGACCTAAACGTGCTTCAGATACTCCTAGATGGTTGGGAGGGGTAAAATGGGTCGGATGACGTAAGGAGGGTCTGTATACTCCTAGATGTCTTGGAGGGTTCCATGGGGTCCAGATGGCTACGATTGTCGCAAGTGCTTTAGGATGAACTAAAGGTGCAACTGATACTTCTAGATGGTTGGGAGGGGTGCAATGGGTCAGATGACGTAAGGAGAGTCCTTATAGTCCTAGATGGCTAGGAGGGGTCCACGGGGGTCTAGATGGCTACGATTCCCGCACGTGCTTTAGGATGACCTAAAAGTGCAACTTATACTCCTAGATGGCTGGGAGCGGTGAAATGGGTCAGATGACATCAGGTGGGTCTGTATACTCCGAGACGGCTAGGATGGTTCCACGGGGGTCCGGATGGCTACGATTGTCGCAAGTATTTTAGGATGACCTAAAAGTGCTACTGATAATCCCAGATGGTTGGGAGGGGTGAAATGGGTCAGATGACGCAAGGAGGGTCCGTATACTCCTAGATGGCTAGGAGGAGTCCACGGGGGTCCAGATGGCTACGATTGTCGCAAGTGCTTTTGGATGACCTAAAAGTGCTATTGATACTCCTATATGGCTGGGAGGGGTGCACTGGGTCAGATTATGTAAGGAGGGCCCGTATAGTCCAAGATGGCTAGGAGGAGTCCACAGGGGTCCAGATGGCTACGATTGTCGCAAGTGTTTTAGGATGACCTAAAAGTGCTACTGATAATCCTAGATGGTTGGGAGGGGTGAAATGGGTCAGATGACGTAAGGAGGGTCCGTATACTCCTAGATGGCTAGGAGGGGTCCACGGTGGTCCAGATAGCTACGATTGTCTCACGCGCTTTAGGACTACCTAAAAGTGCTACTGATACACCTAGATCGCTGGGAGTGGTGCAATGGGTGAGAAGACGTAAGGAGGGTCCGTATAGTCATTGATGGCTAGGAGAGTTCCAGGGGTTCCAGATGGGTACAATTGTCGCACGTGCTTTACGATGACCTAAAAGTGCAATTAATACTCCTAGATGGCTGGGAGGGGTGAAATGGATCAGATGAGGTAAGGAGGGTCCGTATACTCCTAGATGGCTAGGAGGGTTCCACGGGAGTCCAGATGGCTACGATTGTCGCAAGTGTTTTAGGATGACCTAAAATTGCTACTGATACTCCTAGATGGTTGGGAGGGGTGACATGGGTCAGATGACGTAAGGAGGGTCCGTATACTCCTAGATGGCTTGGTGGGTTTCAGGGGGTCCAGATGGTTACGATTGTCGCACGTGCTTTAGGACGACCTAAAACTGCAACTGATACTTCTGGATGGCTTGGAGGGGTGCAATGGGTCTGATGACGTAAGGAGGGTCCGTATAGTCCTAGATCGCTAGGAGGGGTCCACAGGGGTCCAGATGGGAACGATTCTCGCATGTGCTTTAGTATGACCTAAAAGTGCAACTGATACTCCTAGATGGCTGGGAGGGGTGAAATGGGTAAAACGACGTAAGGAGGGTCCGTATACTTCTTGATGGCTGGGAGGGGTCCACGGGGTCCAGATGGCTACGATTGTCGCAAGTGTTTTAGGATGACCTAAACGTGCTACATATACTCCTAGATGGTTGGGAGGGGTGATATGGGTCAGATGACGTAAGGAGGGTCTGTATACTCCTAGATGGCTTGGAGGGTTCCAGGGGGTCCAGATGGCTACGATTGTCGCAAGTGCTTTAAGATGAACTAAAGGTGCAACTGAAACTTTTAGATGGCTGGGAGGGGTGCAAGGGGTCAGATGACGAAAGGAGGGTCCTTATAGTCCTTGATGGCTAGGAAGGGTCCACGGGGGTCTAGATGGCTACGATTCCCGCACGTGCTTTAGGATGACCTAAAAGTGCAACAGATACTCCTAGATGGCTGGGAGGGGTGAAATGGGTCAGATGACGTCAGGTGGGTCTATATACTCCGAGATGGCTAGGTTGGTTCCACGGGTGTCCGGATGGCTACGATTGTCGCAAGTATTTTATGATGACCTAAAAGTGGTACTGATACTCCTAGATGGTTGGGAGGGGTGAAATGGGTCAGATGACGCAAGGAGGGTCCGTACACTCCTATATGGCTAGGAGGGGTCCACGGGGGTCCAGATGGCTACGATTGTCGCAAGTGTTGTAGGATGACCTAAACGTGATTCAGATACTCCTAGAGGGTTGGGAGGGGTGAAATGGGTCGGATGACGTAAGGAGGGTCTGTATACTCCTAGATGGCTTGGAGGGTTCCAGGGGGTCCAGATGGCTACGATTGTCGCAAGTGCTTTAGGATGAACTAAAGGTGCAACTGATACTTCTAGATGGCTGGGACGGGTGCAATGGGTCAGATGATGTAAGGAGGGTCCTTATAGTCCTAGATGGCTAGGAGGTGTCCGCGGGTGTCTAGATGCTTACGATTCCCGCACGTGCTTTAGGATGACCGAAAAGTGCAACTGATACTTCTAGATGGCTGGGAGGGGTGAAATGGGTCAGATGACGTCAGGTGGGTCTGTATACTCTGAGATGGCTAGGATGGTTCCACGGGGGTCCGGATGGCTACGATTGTCGCAAGTATTTTAGGATGACCTAAAAGTGTTACTCATACTCCTAGATGGTTGGGAGGGGTGAAATGGGTCAGATTACGCAAGGAGGGTCCGTATACTCCTAGATGGCTAGGAGGGGTCCACGGGTGTCCAGATGGCTACGATTGTTGCAAGTGCTTTTGGATGACCTAAAAGTGCTACTGATACTCCTAGATGGCTGGGAGGTGTGCACTGGGTCAGATTATGAAAGGAGGGTCCGTATAGTCCAAGATGGCTAGGAGGGGTCCGTAGGGGTCCAGATGGTTACGATTGTCGCACGTGCTTTACGATGACCTAAAAGTGCAATTGCTACTCCTAGATGGCTGGGAGGGGTGAAATGGGTCAGATGACGTAAGCAGGGTCCGTATACTCCTAGATGGCTAGGAGGGTTCCACGGGAGTCCAGATGGATACGATTGTCGCAAGTGTTTTAGGATGACCTAAAAGTGCTACTGATACTCCTAGATGGTTGGGAGGGGTGAAATGGGTCAGATGACGTAAGGAGGGTCCGTATACTCCTTGATGGCTTGGTGGGTTCCAGGGGGTCCAGATGGTTACGATTGTCGCACGTGCTTTAGGACGACCTAAAACTGCAATTGATACTTTTGGATGGCTGGGAGGGGTGCAATGGGTCTGATGACGTAAGGAGGGTCCGTATAGTCCTAGATGGCTAGGAGCCGGTCCATGGGGGTCCAGATGGCAACGATTCTCGCATGTGCTTTAGGATGACCTAAAAGTGCAACTGATACTCCTAGATGGCTGGGAGGGGTGAAATGGGTAAAATGATGTAAGGAGGGTCCGTATACTTCTAGATGGCTGGGAGGGGTCCACGGGGGTCCAGATGGCTACGATTGTCGCAAGTGTTTTAGGATGACCTAAACGTGCTTCAGATACTCCTAGATGGTTGGGAGGGGTGAAATGGGTCGGATGACGTAAGGAGGGTCTTTATACTCCTAGATGTCTTGGAGGGTTCCATGGGGTCCAGATGGCTACGATTGTCGCAAGTGCTTTAGGATGAACTAAAGGTGCAACTGATACTTCTAGATGGCTGGGAGGGGTGCAATGGGTCAGATGACGTAAGGAGAGTCCTTATAGTCCTAGATGGCTAGGAGGGGTCCACGGGGGTCTAGATGGCTACGATTCCCGCACGTGCTTTAGGATGACCTAAAAGTGCAACTTATACTCCTAGATGGCTGGGAGGGGTGAAATGGGTCAGATGACGTCAGGTGGGTCTGTATACTCTGAGATGGCTAGGATGGTTCCACGGGGGTCCGGATGGCTACGATTGTCGCAAGTATTTTAGGATGACCTAAAAGTGTTACTCATACTCCTAGATGGTTGGGAGGGGTGAAATGGGTCAGATGACGCAAGGAGGGTCCGTATACTCCTAGATGGCTAGGAGGGGTCCACGGGGGTCCAGATGGCTACGATTGTCGCAAGTGCTTTTGGATGACCTAAAAGTGCTACTGATACTCCTAGATGGTTGGGAGGGGTGAAATGGGTCAGATGACGTAAGGAGGGTTCGTATACTCCTTGATGGCTTGGTGGGTTCCAGGGGGTCCAGATGGTTACGATTGTCGCACGTGCTTTAGGGCGACCTAAAACTGCAACTGATACTTCTGGATGGCTGGGAGGGGTGCAATGGGTCTGATGACGTAAGGAGGGTCCGTATAGTCCTAGATGGCTAGGAGCCGGTCCATTGGGGTCCAGATGGCAACGATTCTCGCATGTGCTTTAGGATGACCTAAAAGTGCAACTGATACTCCTAGATGGCTGGGAGGGGTGAAATGGGTAAAATGATATAAGGAGGGTCCGTATACTTCTAGATGGCTGGGAGGGGTCCACGGGGGTCCAGATGGCTACGATTGTCGCAAGTGTTGTAGGATGACCTAAACGTGCTTCAGATACTCCTAGATGGTTGGGAGGGGTAAAATGGGTCGGATGACGTAAGGAGGGTCTGTATACTCCTAGATGTCTTGGAGGGTTCCATGGGGTCCAGATGGCTACGATTGTCGCAAGTGCTTTAGGATGAACTAAAGGTGCAACTGATACTTCTAGATGGCTGGAAGGGGTGCAATGGGTCAGATGACGTAAGAAGAGTCCTTATAGTCCTAGATGGCTAGGAGGGGTCCACGGGGTTCTAGATGGCTACGATTCCCGCACGTGCTTTAGGATGACCTAAAAGTGCAACTTATACTCCTAGATGGCTGGGAGCGGTGAAATGGGTCAGATGACATCAGGTGGGTCTGTATACTCCGAGACGGCTAGGATGGTTCCACGGGGGTCCGGATGGCTACGATTGTCGCAAGTATTTTAGGATGACCTAAAAGTGCTACTGATAATCCCAGATGGTTGGGAGGGGTGAAATGGGTCAGATTACGCAAGGAGGGCCCGTATAGTCCAAGATGGTTAGGAGGAGTCCACAGGGGTCCAGATGGCTACGATTGTCGCAAGTGTTTTAGGATGACCTAAAAGTGCTACTGATAATCCTGGATGGTTGGGAGGGGTGGAATGGGTCAGATGACGTAAGGAGGGTCCGTATACTCCTAGATGGCTAGGAGGGGTCCACGGTGGTCCAGATAGCTACGATTGTCGCACGCGCTTTAGGACTACCTAAAAGTGCTACTGATACACCTAGATCGCTGGGAGTGGTGCAATGGGTGAGAAGACGTAAGGAGGGTCCGTATAGTCATTGATGGCTAGGAGAGTTCCAGGGGTTCCAGATGGGTACAATTGTCGCACGTGCTTTACGATGACCTAAAAGTGCAATTGATACTCCTAGATGGCTGGGAGGGGTGAAATGGATCAGATGAGGTAAGGAGGGTCCGTATACTCCTACATGGCTAGGAGGGTTCCACGGGAGTCCAGATGGTTACGATTGTCGCACGTGCTTTAGGACGACCTAAAACTGCAACTGATACTTCTGGATGGCTGGGAGGGGTGCAATGGGTCTGATGACGTAAGGAGGGTCCGTATAGTCCTAGATGGCTAGGAGGGGTCCACGGGGGTCCAGATGGGAACGATTCTCGCATGTGCTTTAGTATGACCTAAAAGTGCAACTGATACTCCTAGATGGCTGGGAGGGGTGAAATGGGTAAAACGACGTAAGGAGGGTCCGTATACTTCTTGATGGCTGGAAGGGGTCCACGGGGTCCAGATGGCTACGATTGTCGCAAGTGTTTTAGGATGACCTAAACGTGCTACAGATACTCCTAGATGGTTGGGAGGGGTGAAATGGGTCAGATGACGTAAGGAGGGTCCGTATACTCCTAGATGGCTAGGAGGGTTCCACGGGGGTCCAGATAGTTAGGATTGTCGCACGCACTTTAGGATGACCTAAAAGTGCTACAGATACTCCTAGATCGCTGGGAGTGGTGCAATGGGTGAGAAGACGTAAGGAGGGTCCGTATAGTCCTTGATGGCTGGGAGGGTTCCAGGGGGTCCAGATGGCTACGATTGTCGCACGTGCTTTACGATGACCTAAAAGTGCAATTGATACTCCTAGATGGCTGGGACGGGTGCAATGGGTCAGATGATGTAAGGAGGGTCCTTATAGTCCTAGATGGCTAGGAGGTGTCCGCGGGTGTCTAGATGGCTACGATTCCCGCACGTGCTTTAGGATGACCGAAAAGTGCAACTGATACTTCTAGATGGCTGGGAGGGGTGAAATGGGTCAGATGACGTCAGGTGGGTCTGTATACTCTGAGATGGCTAGGATGGTTCCACGGGGGTCCGGATGGCTACGATTGTCGCAAGTATTTTAGGATGACCTAAAAGTGTTACTCATACTCCTAGATGGTTGGGAGGGGTGAAATGGGTCAGATTACGCAAGGAGGGTCCGTATACTCCTAGATGGCTAGGAGGGGTCCACGGGTGTCCAGATGGCTACGATTGTTGCAAGTGCTTTTGGATGACCTAAAAGTGCTACTGATACTCCTAGATGGCTGGGAGGTGTGCACTGGGTCAGATTATGAAAGGAGGGTCCGTATAGTCCAAGATGGCTAGGAGGGGTCCGCAGGGGTCCAGATGGTTACGATTGTCGCACGTGCTTTACGATGACCTAAAAGTGCAATTGCTACTCCTAGATGGCTGGGAGGGGTGAAATGGGTCAGATGACGTAAGCAGGGTCCGTATACTCCTAGATGGCTAGGAGGGTTCCACGGGAGTCCAGATGGATACGATTGTCGCAAGTGTTTTAGGATGACCTAAAAGTGCTACTGATACTCCTAGATGGTTGGGAGGGGTGAAATGGGTCAGATGACGTAAGGAGGGTCCGTATACTCCTTGATGGCTTGGTGGGTTCCAGGGGGTCCAGATGGTTACGATTGTCGCACGTGCTTTAGGACGACCTAAAACTGCAATTGATACTTTTGGATGGCTGGGAGGGGTGCAATGGGTCTGATGACGTAAGGAGGGTCCGTATAGTCCTAGATGGCTAGGAGCCGGTCCATGGGGGTCCAGATGGCAACGATTCTCGCATGTGCTTTAGGATGACCTAAAAGTGCAACTGATACTCCTAGATGGCTGGGAGGGGTGAAATGGGTAAAATGATGTAAGGAGGGTCCGTATACTTCTAGATGGCTGGGAGGGGTCCACGGGGGTCCAGATGGCTACGATTGTCGCAAGTGTTTTAGGATGACCTAAACGTGCTTCAGATACTCCTAGATGGTTGGGAGGGGTGAAATGGGTCGGATGACGTAAGGAGGGTCTTTATACTCCTAGATGTCTTGGAGGGTTCCATGGGGTCCAGATGGCTACGATTGTCGCAAGTGCTTTAGGATGAACTAAAGGTGCAACTGATACTTCTAGATGGCTGGGAGGGGTGCAATGGGTCAGATGACGTAAGGAGAGTCCTTATAGTCCTAGATGGCTAGGAGGGGTCCACGGGGGTCTAGATGGCTACGATTCCCGCACGTGCTTTAGGATGACCTAAAAGTGCAACTTATACTCCTAGATGGCTGGGAGGGGTGAAATGGGTCAGATGACGTCAGGTGGGTCTGTATACTCTGAGATGGCTAGGATGGTTCCACGGGGGTCCGGATGGCTACGATTGTCGCAAGTATTTTAGGATGACCTAAAAGTGTTACTCATACTCCTAGATGGTTGGGAGGGGTGAAATGGGTCAGATGACGCAAGGAGGGTCCGTATACTCCTAGATGGCTAGGAGGGGTCCACGGGGGTCCAGATGGCTACGATTGTCGCAAGTGCTTTTGGATGACCTAAAAGTGCTACTGATACTCCTAGATGGTTGGGAGGGGTGAAATGGGTCAGATGACGTAAGGAGGGTTCGTATACTCCTTGATGGCTTGGTGGGTTCCAGGGGGTCCAGATGGTTACGATTGTCGCACGTGCTTTAGGACGACCTAAAACTGCAACTGATACTTCTGGATGGCTGGGAGGGGTGCAATGGGTCTGATGACGTAAGGAGGGTCCGTATAGTCCTAGATGGCTAGGAGCCGGTCCATTGGGGTCCAGATGGCAACGATTCTCGCATGTGCTTTAGGATGACCTAAAAGTGCAACTGATACTCCTAGATGGCTGGGAGGGGTGAAATGGGTAAAATGATATAAGGAGGGTCCGTATACTTCTAGATGGCTGGGAGGGGTCCACGGGGGTCCAGATGGCTACGATTGTCGCAAGTGTTGTAGGATGACCTAAACGTGCTTCAGATACTCCTAGATGGTTGGGAGGGGTAAAATGGGTCGGATGACGTAAGGAGGGTCTGTATACTCCTAGATGTCTTGGAGGGTTCCATGGGGTCCAGATGGCTACGATTGTCGCAAGTGCTTTAGGATGAACTAAAGGTGCAACTGATACTTCTAGATGGCTGGAAGGGGTGCAATGGGTCAGATGACGTAAGAAGAGTCCTTATAGTCCTAGATGGCTAGGAGGGGTCCACGGGGTTCTAGATGGCTACGATTCCCGCACGTGCTTTAGGATGACCTAAAAGTGCAACTTATACTCCTAGATGGCTGGGAGCGGTGAAATGGGTCAGATGACATCAGGTGGGTCTGTATACTCCGAGACGGCTAGGATGGTTCCACGGGGGTCCGGATGGCTACGATTGTCGCAAGTATTTTAGGATGACCTAAAAGTGCTACTGATAATCCCAGATGGTTGGGAGGGGTGAAATGGGTCAGATTACGCAAGGAGGGCCCGTATAGTCCAAGATGGCTAGGAGGAGTCCACAGGGGTCCAGATGGCTACGATTGTCGCAAGTGTTTTAGGATGACCTAAAAGTGCTACTGATAATCCTGGATGGTTGGGAGGGGTGAAATGGGTCAGATGACGTAAGGAGGGTCCGTATACTCCTAGATGGCTAGGAGGGGTCCACGGTGGTCCAGATAGCTACGATTGTCGCACGCGCTTTAGGACTACCTAAAAGTGCTACTGATACACCTAGATCGCTGGGAGTGGTGCAATGGGTGAGAAGACGTAAGGAGGGTCCGTATAGTCATTGATGGCTAGGAGAGTTCCAGGGGTTCCAGATGGGTACAATTGTCGCACGTGCTTTACGATGACCTAAAAGTGCAATTGATACTCCTAGATGGCTGGGAGGGGTGAAATGGATCAGATGAGGTAAGGAGGGTCCGTATACTCCTACATGGCTAGGAGGGTTCCACGGGAGTCCAGATGGTTACGATTGTCGCACGTGCTTTAGGACGACCTAAAACTGCAACTGATACTTCTGGATGGCTGGGAGGGGTGCAATGGGTCTGATGACGTAAGGAGGGTCCGTATAGTCCTAGATGGCTAGGAGGGGTCCACGGGGGTCCAGATGGGAACGATTCTCGCATGTGCTTTAGTATGACCTAAAAGTGCAACTGATACTCCTAGATGGCTGGGAGGGGTGAAATGGGTAAAACGACGTAAGGAGGGTCCGTATACTTCTTGATGGCTGGAAGGGGTCCACGGGGTCCAGATGGCTACGATTGTCGCAAGTGTTTTAGGATGACCTAAACGTGCTACAGATACTCCTAGATGGTTGGGAGGGGTGATATGGGTCAGATGACGTTAGGAGGGTCTGTATACTCCTAGATGGCTTGCAGGGTTCCAGGGGGTCCAGATGGCTACGATTGTCGCAAGTGCTTTAAGATGAACTAAAGGTGCAACTGAAACTTTTAGATGGCTGGGAGGGGTGCAAGGTGTCAGATGACGAAAGGAGGGTCCTTATAGTCCTTGATGGCTAGGAAGGGTCCACGGGGGTCTAGATGGCTACGATTCCCGCACGTGCTTTAGGATGACGTAAAAGTGCAAGTGATACTCCTAGATGGCTGGGAGGGGTGAAATGGGTCAGATGACGTCAGGTGGGTCTATATACTACGAGATGGCTAGGATGGTTCCACGGGTGTCCGGATGGCTACGATTGTCGCAAGTATTTTATGATGACCTAAAAGTGTTACTGATACTCCTAGATGGTTGGGAGGGGTGAAATGGGTCAGATGACGCAAGGAGGGTCCGTACACTCCTAGATGGCTAGGAGGGGTCCACGGGGGTCCAGATGGCTACGATTGTCACAAGTGCTTTTGGATGACCTAAAAGTGCTATTGATACTCCTAGATGGCTGGGAGGGGTGCACTGGGTCAGATTATGTAAGGAGGATCCGTATAGTCCAAGATGGCTAGGAGGGGTCCACAGGGTCCAAATGGCTACGATTGTCGCAAGTGTTTTAGGATGACCTAAAAGTGCTACTGATAATCCTAGATGGTTGGGAGGGGTGAAATGGGTCAGATGACGTAAGGAGGGTCCGTATACTCCTAGATGGCTAGGAGGGGTCCACGGGGGTCCAGATAGCTACGATTGTCGCACGCGCTTTAGGATGACCTAAACGTGCTACTGATACTCCTAGATCGCTGGGAGTGGTGCAATGAGTGAGAAGACGTAAGGAGGGTCCGTATAGTCCTTGATGGCTCGGAGGGTTCCAGGGGGTCCAGATGGCTACGATTGTCACACGTGCTTTACGATGACCTAAAAGTGCAATTGATACTCCTAGATGGCTGGGAGGGGTGAAATGGGTCAGATGACGTAAGGAGGGTCCTTATACTCCTAGATGGCTAGGAGGGTTCCACGGGAGTCCAGATGGTTACGATTGTCGCAAGTGTTTAAGGATGACCTAAAAGTGCAACTGATACTCCTAGATGGCTGGGAGGGGTGAAATGGGTAAAATGACGTAAGGAGGGTCCGTATACTTCTAGATGTCTGTGAGGGGTCCACGGGGGTCCAGATGGCTACGATTGTCGCAAGTGTTTTAGGATGACCTAAACATGCTACAGATACTCCTAGATGGTTGGGAGGGGTGAAATTGGTCAGATGACTTAAGGAGGGTCTGTATACTCCTAGATGGCTTGGTGGGTTCCAGGCGGTCCAGATGGCTACGATTGTCGCAAGTGCTTTAGGATGAACTAAAGGTGCAACTGATACTTCTAGATGGCTGGGAGGGGTGAAATGGGTCAGATGATGTAAGGAGGGTCCATATACTCATAGATGGCTAGGAGGGTTCCACGGGAGTCTAGATGGCTACGATTGTCGCAAGTGTTTTAGGATGACCTAAAAGTGCTACTGATACTCCTTGATGGTTGGGAGGGGTGAAACGGGTCAGATGACGTAAGGAGGGTCCGTATACTTCTAGATGGCTTGGTTGGTTCCAGGGGGTCCAGATGGTTACGATTGTCGCACGTGCTTTAGGACGACCTAAAACTGCAACTGATACTTCTGGATGGCTGGGAGGGGTGCAATGGGTCTGATGACGTAAGGAGGGTCCGTATAATCCTAGATGGCTAGGAGGGGTCCATGGGGGTCCAGATGGCAACGATTCTCGCATGTGCTTTACTATGACCTAAAAGTGCAACTGATACTCCTAGATGGCTGGGAGGGGTGAAATGGGTAAAATGACGTAAGGAGGGTCCGTATACTTCTTGATGGCTGGGAGGGGTTCACGGGGGTCCAGATGGCTACGATTCCCGCATGTGCTTTAGGATGACCTGAAAGTGCAACTGATACTCCTAGATGGCTGGGAGGGGTGAAATGGGTAAAATGAGGTAAGGAGGGTTCGTATACTTCTAGATGGCTGGGAGGGGTCCACGGGGGTCCAGATGGCTACGATTGTCGCAAGTGTTTTAGGATGATCTAAACGTGCATCAGATACTCCTAGATGGTTGGGAGGGGTGAAATGGGTCGGTGACGTAAGGAGGGTCTGTATACTCCTAGATGTCTTGGAGGGTTCCAGGGGGTCCAGATGGCTACAATTGTCGCAAGTGCTTTAGGATGAACTAAAGGTGTAACTGATACTTCTAGATGGCTGGGAGGGGTGCAATGGGTCAGATGACGTAAGGAGGGTCCTTATAGTCCTAGATGGCTAGGAGGGGTCCACAGGAGTCTAGATGGCTACGATTCCCGCACGTGCTTTAGGATGACCTAAAACTGCAACTGATACTCCTAGATGGCTGGGAGCGGTGAAATGGGTCAGATGACATCAGGTGGGTCTGTATACTCCGAGACGGCTAGGATGGTTCCACGGGGGTCGGGATGGCTACGATTTTCGCAACTATTTTAGGATGACCTAAAAGTGCTACTGATACTCCTAGATGGTTGGGAGGGGTGAAATGGGTCAGATGACGCAAGGAGGGTCCGTATACTCCTAGATGGCTATGAGGGGTCCACGGGGGTCTAGATGGCTACGATTGTCGCAAGTGCTTTTGGATGACCTAAAAGTGCTATTGATACTCCTATATGGCTGGGAGGGGTGCACTGGGTCAGATTAAGTAAGGAGGGTCCGTATAGTCCAAGATTGCTAGGAGGGGTCCACAGGGTTCCAGATGGCTACGATTGTCGCAAGTGTTTTAGGATGACCTAAACGTGCTACAGATACTCCTAGATGGTTGGGAGGGGTGATATGGGTCAGATGATGTAAGGAGGGTCTGTATACTCCTAGATGGCTTGGAGGGTTCCAGGGGGTCCAGATGGCTACGATTGTCGCAAGTGCTTTAAGATGAACTAAAGGTGCAACTGAAACTTTTAGATGTCTGGGAGGGGTGCAAGGGGTCAGATGACGTAAGGAGGGTCCTTATAGTCCTAGATGGCTAGGAGGGGTCCACGGGGGTCTAGATGGCTACGATTCCCGCATGTGCTTTAGGATGACCTAAAAGTGCAACTGATACTCCTAGATGGCTGGGAGGGGTGAAATGGGTCAGATGACGTCAGGTGGGTCTATATACTCCGAGATGGCTAGGATGGTTCCACGGGTGTCCGGATGGCTACGATTGTCGCAAGTATTTTATGATGACCTAAAAGTGTTACTGATACTCCTAGATGGTTGGGAGGGGTGAAATGGGTCAGATGACGCAAGGACGGTCCGTACACTCCTAGATGGCTAGGAGGGGTCCACGGCGGTCCAGATGGCTACGATTGTCGCAAGTGCTTTTGGATGACCTAAAAGTGCTATTGATACTCCTAGATGGCTGGGAGGGGTGCACTGGGTCAGAGTATGTAAGGAGGGTCCGTATAGTCCAAGATGGCTAGGAGGGGTCCACAGCGGTCCAGATGGTTACGATTGTCGCAAGTGTTTTAGGATGACCTAAAAGTGCTACTGATAATCCTAGATGGTTGGGAGGGGTGAAATGGGTCAGATGACGTAAGGAGGGTCCGTATACTCCTAGATGGCTAGGAGGGGTCCACGGGGGTCCAGATAGCTATGATTGTCGCACACGCTTTAGGATGACCTAAACGTGCTACTGATACTCCTAGATCGCTGGGAGTGGTGCAATGGGTGAGAAGACGTAAGGAGGGTCCGTATAGTCCTTGATGCCTAGGAGGGTTCCAGGGGGTCCAGATGGCTACGATTGTCACACGTGCTTTACGATGAGCTAAAAGTGCAATTGATACTCCTAGATGGCTGGGAGGGGTGAAATGGGTCAGATGACGTAAGGAGGGTCCGTATACTCCTAGATGGCTAGGAGGGTTCCACGGGAGTCCAGATGGTTACGATTGTCGCAAGTGTTTAAGGATGACCTAAAAGTGCAACTGATACTCCTAGATGGCTGGGAGGTGTGAAATGGGTAAAATGACGTAAGGAGGGTCCGTATACTTCTAGATGTTTGTGAGGGGTCCACGGGGGTCCAGATGGCTACGATTGTCGCAAGTGTTTTAGGATGACCTAAACATGCTATAGATAATCCTAGATGGTTGGGAGGGGTTAAATGGGTCAGATGACGTAAGGAGGGTCCGTATACTCCTAGATGGCTAGGAGGGTTCCACGGGAGTCCAGATGGCTACGATTGTCGCAAGTGTTTTAGGATGACCTAAAAGTGCAACTGATACTCCTAGATGGCTGGGAGGGGTGAAATGGGTAAAATGACGTAAGGAGGGTCTGTATACTTCTAGATGGCTAGGAGGGGTCCACGGGGGTCTAGATAGCTACGATTTTCGCATGCGCTTTAGAACGACCTAAAAGTGCTACTGATACTCCTAGATGCTGGGAGTGGTGCAATGGGTGAGAAGACGTAAGGAGGGTCCGTATAGTCCTTGATGGCTAGGAGAGTTCCAGGGATTCAAGATGGCTACGATTGTCGCACGTGCTTTACGATGACCTAAAAGTGCAATTTATACTCCTAGATGGCTGGGAGGGGTGAAATGGGTCAGATGAGGTAAGGAGGGTCCGTATACTCCTAGATGGCTAGGAGGGTTCCACGGGAGTCCAGATGGCTACGATTGTCGCAAGTGTTTTAGGATGACCTAAAATTGCTACTGATACTCCTAGATGGTTGGGAGGGGTGAAATGGGTCAGATGATGTAAGGAGGGTCCGTATACTCCTAGATGGCTTGGTGGGTTTCAGGGGGTCCAGATGGTTACGATTGTCGCACGTGCTTTAGGAAGACCTAAAACTGCAACTGATACTCCTAGATGGCTGGGAGGTGTGAAATGGGTAAAATGACGTAAGGAGGGTCCGTATACTTCTAGATGTTTGTGAGGGGTCCACGGGGGTCCAGATGGCTACGATTGTCGCAAGTGTTTTAGGATGACCTAAACATGCTATAGATACTCCTAGATGGTTGGGAGGGGTGAAATTGGTCAGATGACTTAAGGAGGGTCTCTATACTCCTAGATGGCTTGGAGGGTTCCAGGGGGTCCAGATGGCTACGATTGTCGCAAGTGCTTTAGGATGAACTAAAGGTGCAACTGATACTTCTAGATGGCTGGGAGGGATGCAATGGGTCAGATGACGTAAGGAGGGTCCTTATAGTACTAGATGGCTAGGAGGGGTCCACGGGGGTCTAGATGGCTACGATTCCCGCACGTGCTTTAGGATGACCTAAAAGTGCAACTTATACTCCTAGAAGGCTGGGAGGGGTGAAATGGGTCAGATGATGTAAGGAGGGTCCGTATACTCATAGATGGCTAGGAGGGTTCCACGGGAGTCTAGATGGCTACGATTGTCGCAAGTGTTTTAGTATGACCTAAAAGTGCTACTGATACTCCTTGATGGTTGGGAGGGGTGAAATGGGTCAGATGACGTAAGGAGGGTCCGTATAATTCTAGATGGCTTGGTTCGTTCCAGGGGGTCCAGATGGTTACGATTGTCGCACGTGCTTTAGGACGACCTAAAACTGCAACTGATACTTCTGGATGGCTGGGAGGGGTGCAATGGGTCTGATGACGTAAGGAGGGTCCGTATAGTCCTAGATGGCTAGGAGGGGTCCATGGGGGTCCAGATGGCAACGATTCTTGCATGTGCTTTAGGATGACCTAAAAGTGCAACTGATACTCCTTGATGGCTGGGAGGGGTGAAATGGGTAAAATGACGTAAGGAGGGTCCGTATACTTCTTGATGGCTGGGAGGGGTTCACGGGGGTCCAGATGGCTACGATTCTCGCATGTGCTTTAGGATGACCTAAAAGTGCAACTGATACTCCTAGATGGCTGGGAGGGGTGAAATGGGTAAAATGATGTAAGGAGGGTCCGTACACTCCTAGATGGCTAGGAGGGGTCCACGGGGTCCAGATGGCTACGATTGTCGCAAGTGTTTTAGGATGACCCAAACGTGCTACAGATACTCCTAGATGGTTGGGAGGGGTGAAATGGGTCGGATGACGTACGGAGGGTCTGTATACTCCTAGATGTCTTGGAGGGTTCCAGGGGGTCCAGATGGCTACGATGGTCGCAAGTGCTTTAGGATGAACTAAAGGTGCAACTGATACTTCTAGATGGCTGGGAGGGGTGCAATGGGTCAGATGACGTAAGGAGGGTACTTATAGTCCTAGATGGCTAGGAGGGGTCCACGGGGGTCTAGATGGCTACGATTCCTGCACGTACTTTAGGATAACCTTAAAGTGCAACTGATACTCCTAGATGGCTGGGAGCGGTGAAATGGGTCAGATGACATCAGGTGGGTCTGTATACTCCGAGACGGCTAGGATGGTTCCACGGGGGTCCGGATGGCTACGATTGTCGCAAGTATTTTAGGATGACCTAAAAGTGCTACTGATAATCCTAGATGGTTGGGAGGGGTGAAATGGGTCAGATGACGCAAGGAGAGTCCGTATACTCCTAAATGGCTATGAGGGGTCCACGGGGCTCCAGATGGCTACGATTGTCGCAAGTGCTTTTGGATGACCTAAAAGTGCTATTGATACTCCTATATGGCTGGGAGGGGTGCACTGGGTCAGATAAGGTAAGGAGGGTCCGTATAGTCCAAGATGGCTAGGAGGGGTCCACAGGGGTCCAGATGGCTACGATTGTCGCAAGTGTTTTAGGATTACCTAAAAGTGCTACTGATAATCCTAGATGGTTGGGAGGGGTTAAATGGGTCAGATGACGTAAGGAGGGTCCGTATACTCCTAGATGGCTAGGAGGGGTCCACGGGGGTCCAGATAGCTACGATTTTCGCATGCGCTTTAGAACGACCTAAAAGTGCTACTGATACTCCTAGATGCTGGGAGTGGTGCAATGGGTGAGAAGACGTAAGGAGGGTCCGTATAGTCCTTGATGGCTAGGAGAGTTCCAGGGATTCAAGATGGCTACGATTGTCGCACGTGCTTTACGATGACCTAAAAGTGCAATTTATACTCCTAGATGGCTGGGAGGGGTGAAATGGGTCAGATGAGGTAAGGAGGGTCCGTATACTCCTAGATGGCTAGGAGGGTTCCACGGGAGTCCAGATGGCTACGATTGTCGCAAGTGTTTTAGGATGACCTAAAATTGCTACTGATACTCCTAGATGGTTGGGAGGGGTGAAATGGGTCAGATGATGTAAGGAGGGTCCGTATACTCCTAGATGGCTTGGTGGGTTTCAGGGGGTCCAGATGGTTACGATTGTCGCACGTGCTTTAGGAAGACCTAAAACTGCAACTGATACTTCTGGATGGCTGGGAGGTATGCAATGGGTGTGATGACGTAAGGAGGGTCCGTATAGTCCTAGATGGCTAGGAGGGGTCCACGGGGGTCCAGATGGCAACGATTCTCGCATGTGCTTTAGTATGACCTAAAAGTGCAACTGATACTCCTAGATGGCTGGGAGGGGTGAAATGGGTAAAATGACGTAAGGAGGGTCCGTATACTTCTTGGTTGCTGGGAGGGGTCCACGGGGTCCAGATGGCTACGATTGTCGCAAGTGTTTTAGGATGACCTAAACGTGCTAAAGATACTCCTAGATGGTTGGGAGGGGTGAAATGGGTCAGATGACGTAAGGAGGGTATATATACTCCTAGATGGCTTGGAGGGTTCCAGGGGGTCCAGATGGCTACGATTGTCGCAAGTGCTTTAAGATGAACTAAAGGTGCAACTGATACTTTTAGATGGCTGGGAGGGGTGCAATGGGTCAGATGACGTAAGGAGGGTCCTTATAGTCCTAGATGGCTAGGAGGGGTCCACGGGGGTCTAGATGGCTACGATTCCCGCACGTGCTTTAGGATGACCTAAAAGTGCAACTAATACTCCTAGATGGCTGGGAGGGGTGAAATGGGTCAGATGACGTCAGGTGGGTCTATAGACTCCGAGATGGCTAGGATGGTTCCACGGGGGTCCGGATGGCTACGATTGTCGCAAGTATTTTATGATGACCTAAAAGTGTTACTGATACTCCCAGATGGTTGGGAGGGGTGAAATGGGTCAGATGACGCAAGGAGGGTCCGTATACTCCTAGATGGCTAGGAGGGGTCCACGGGGGTCCAGATGGCTACGATTGTCGCAAGTGCTTTTGGATGACCTAAAAGTGCTATTGATACTCCTAGATGGCTGGGAGGGGTGCACAGGGTCAGATTATGTAAGGAGGGTCCGTATAGTCTAAGATGGCTAGGAGGGGTCCACAGGGGTCCAGATGGCTACGATTGTCGCAAGTGTTTTAGGATGACCTAAAAGTGCTACTGATAATCCTAGATGGTTGGGAGGGGTGAAATGGGTCAGATGATGTGAGGAGGGTCCATATACTCCTAGATGGCTAGGAGGGGTCCACGGGGGTCCAGATAGCTACGATTGTCGCACACGCTTTAGGATGACCTAAACGTGCTACTGATACTCCTAGATCGCTGGGAGTGGTGCAATGGGTGAGAAGACGTAAGGAGGGTCCGTATATTCCTTGATGGCTAGGAGGGTTCCAGGGGGTCCAGATGGCTACGATTGTCGCACGTGCTTTACGATGACCTAAAAGTGCAATTGATACTCCTAGATGGCTGGGAGGGGTGAAATGGGTCAGATGACGTAAGGAGGGTCCGTATACTCCTAGATGGCTAGGAGGGTACCACGGGAGTCCAGATGGCTACGATTGTCGCAAGTGTTTAGGATGACCTGAAAGTGCAACTGATACTCCTAGATGGCTGGGAGGGGTGAAATGGGTAAAATGACGTAAGGAGGATCCGTATACTTCTAGATGTCTGGGAGGGGTCCACGGGGGTCCAGATGGCTACGATTGTCGCAAGTGTTTTAGGATGACCTAAACATGCTACAGATACTCCTAGATGGTTGGGAGGGGAGAAATGGGTCAGATGACTTAAGGAGGGTCTGTATACTCCTAGATGGCTTGGAGGGTTCCAGGGGGTCTAGATGGTTACGATTGTCGCAAGAGCTTTAGGATGAACTAAAGGTGCAACTGATACTTCTCGATGGCTGGGAGGGATGCAATGGGTCAGATGACGTAAGGAGGGTCCTTATAGTCCTAGACGGCTAGGAGGGGTCCACGGGGGTCTAGATGGCTACGATTCCCGCACGTGCTTTAGGATGACCTAAAAGTGCAACTGATACTCCTAGAAGGCTGGTGATGAGGACATCCCTGGTTCATCTCATGCATCATCATGTTCACAAGATGAAGCTACAAAAATACAAGGTGAAACCTCTCCAAAGAAGACATACTTGGGTCCCATGACAAGGAGCCGTGCTAAACATATACAACAAGAGGTGAATGCGCTTCTAGCTGATTCTAATATTGATATGAATGAGAACTATATACTGCCTAAATCTTGTGTGTTGCTTTTACTCAGGTTTCTACCTATGGAGATAATTCAAGCCTATGGAGAAAAGTGCAACGAACAAGACTTCATCAACGGCGTGCATTGCTTGAGGACCTCACCTTACACCCCATGGGCCCAGTGGGACGAGAAGGAGTTGGAGGATTACACCATGGAATCCAGCAAGCTGTTCCAGTCAAAAATACATCGCAAGTGCAGCTCCAGTTTTCGTCGCTGATCTTGCTGGGCCATGACACATGAACATGAACGTGTGTAACACGTTTGGAGGGACACATTGGACAGGAAATCAAATCTATTTTGCAGCAAAAGAAACCGTGCACCTTTTGAAGACCCAAGTCAAAAGATATGTGATTTCCAATGCTGAGCCGTCAAGACATTTATTGCTGCGCGAGGCTCCACACTTCTGCTTCCCATCCACCCAAGTTACCACGAATTTGAGCCTCATTTTCGTGCTGGCTTCACACCTAAGCTAGGAGGGCTGTTCCTAGTATAAGTACCCCTTTCCCCACTTCAAGCACAACTCTTTGGCAATCTGTTTTCAGCATAGGTTAGCTAAGTGCAACCAGAATATTGTTTGAGAGTTCACTTCCTCCTTAGCTCTTGTAAACTTGCCTTGTGAGAGGGTAAACTCACTTTGTGATTTACAACAGCAGCCGTTGAGGCGGCGACCAGTTCGTGCTTCCAACTTCGTGCGTGGTTGTGTGGATTGGAAAACTGAGAGTGTGGTTGGGCGAATACTTGTTGCTGGTTGTTGCATTGCAATAGTTAGCTTCGGTTTTGTCAGGTTGCACTACTTCTCCATTACCCGACAACGTTGTTGGCTGGGATCGAGGGTTTCCTTCGTACCCTTCAGGTGGCGTTGTTTCGATCATCAAGCAGATCCTCCGTGAAGATCGGGCACCCCGCATCATCTTGGTATCAGAGCCTCGGTTGACACGGTAGGATCTTGTATCCCTAGTTTAGTTTTAGTTGTTTTCATTCCTACAGTCCAGAAAAAGCCCCACAAAAATATTTCCCTTTACCTATAGCCTTTTTCAGTCTTAGATCTGTTGGTTTGGTGAGTTTTATCAGGTTCTTGTCCATTAGATTTTTTTGTTTTAGTTGCTGAGTTTTTCCCCATCTGCGTTCTCCATTTGTGTTCGTGGTTGTTTGCTGCCAAAGTTTCAGCTCCTGTTTTGGTTGTTGAGTTCTTCCTTTGCAAAATAAAATTCGTGAAGTTCCACCAAGTGTGTGTTCAGATCAAGTCCCCTGTTGAAAAGTGTGTCAAATCCAAAAAAAAAAAAAAAAAAGAAAGAAAGAAAGAAGAGAAAATCTGGGACTGATCTTCACTTATATCTTGAGAAATCCTTGTTTGTGTGGTGTGAGCTGAAACAGTAGTCAAGTGTGTATCATCCAAAAATTCCTGTTGCAGCAAATCTGATTCATTGCTGAGTGTTCTTGTTCTACACTTATATCCTATTCAGCAACTAAGGCATTCGAATCTTGTGTGGATGATTACTTGGTTTAACAAGAACTAGACTGCAGATTAGTGTGCTGTTTCCACATATATACCCCCACCCAAAGCTCCACAAAACAGCCCCTGCATGTGCAACCCTAGACTTGTATTCGCTTAATTATCTCTCTCTATACCAACCACCGGCACCACAGTTGAGCATGTTCTGCTCTCACTTGGAAGTTACACGAGCTTCGGTTGGTAAGTGAAGGTGAGATCGAGATGTCACACACATATCCCGTGCTGTAGTATAGAACTTTGCACAACTAATCATGGCAGGTACCGGAGACACGTACGAGGTTGAAGGTAATGGGCATCTCAATGAACCCATCACCCGGTTTCACTTCAATGCCTTGCGTGATCATCTCCGTCGAGAGTTCAAAAACAGTCTTGACCCAATTGAAGAGAAGCAAGACAAGTTGTCACAAGATTTGCAACAACTTATGGGCAATGTGAATGAGCAGCTCACCCAAAATATTGAAGCAATGAGGGCTGATCTTGTTGCTGATATTGTGCGAGAGCTACGTCAAGGTCCTGAAGATGCAAGTGTACATGGAGCTCCCGGGAGAGGAAATGTTGGTGCTGCTGGTCGTGGTCGTGGTGTAGGTGCTGCTGGTCGTGGTCGTGATGAATATGCTGCTGGTCGTGGAGGCGGCCACCGGAGGGCCAATTTACACGATGAAGACAGCGAAGAAGAATTTGAGGAAGATAATTATGAGCAGCACCGAGATGGCAGATTTCGTCGCCAAGGCAACTATGGTCGTTTGCGGCACGAGGAGGAGAGGTTTGGTAAACTTAAATTTACCATGCCTAAGTTTGATGGTGGATCTGATCCAGAAACATACCTCACATGGGAATTAAAAGTTGACAAGATTTTTCGCATGCACAACTATTCCGAACAGAAGAAATTAGCAATGGCCTCTCTTGAATTTGAAGACTATGCTCTAATCTGGTGGGAGCAAGTTCAAAACCAGCGAGAAGAAGAGGGAGAACCTGCTGTAGCTACATGGGCTGAAATGAAAAGAGAAATGAGGGCCAGATTCATCCCAAAGCATTATAAGCGTGACATCTTTGACAAGCTCCAGAATTTGAGGCAAGGAAAAATGACCGTTGAAGAGTATCATAAGGAGATGGAGAAGTCAATGATAAGAGCCAATATACATGAAGATGAAGAGCAATCCATGTCAAGGTTTCTGTTTGGGCTGAATTCAAATGTGAAGCGAGTTGTTGATTTGCAGCCATATCGCAATGTGGTGGAGTTGGTGCATCTAGCTTCCAAGGCTGAAAGACAACTGCAAGAAGACTCAAGGCCAAATAGGACTATGCCATTTTCAGCTAGAGCTACATCAAGTGGGAGCAAGTTTGTACCCCAATTCAATGTTGGGAAAGGTATAATGGAAAATTCTGGTAGTGGTAGCCATTCCAATGTGCGTGCAGCCCCTATTAGGAGTGAAACATCAGCCCAAAAGGAGAGAAGTAAACCTGCTGCATCAGCCGCATCTTCAATGGGATCAAGTGGGAAAAGCAGCAAAATTGAGTGCTTTACATGTGGTGGTCGTGGTCACATGAGGAAGGAATGCCCCAATAAGCGTGCTATGCTGATCATGGAGAATGGAGAATATGATTCCTGTAGTGAACTTGAAGAAGATGAGGACGATGATGCTACACAAGAAAATGAACAGAAGTTTTGTGATTTTGAAGAAGGAACCTCTCTTGTTGTCACAAAAGTTTTGAGTGTGCAGATTAAAGAGGATGACATTGGACAGCGGCACAATCTGTTCCAAACAAGAGCTAAAGTTCATGACAAGGTATGCAAGGTTATTATTGATGGTGGGAGTTGCCACAATCTTGCTAGTATAGACATGTGTGAGAAACTTGGATTGAAAATGCTCCAACACCCCCACCCATATCATGTTCAATGGTTGAGTGATTGTGGTGAACTGAAAATCACACATATGGTGAAGGTCCAATTCAAGATTGGTGATTATATTGACACTGTTGAGTGTGACGTTGTGCCCATGAAAGTGTGTCACTTGCTGTTGGGAAGGCCGTGGCAATATGATCTTTCAGCTCAACATTGTGGTAGAACCAACCAGTACACCATCAAGTGGAAAGGAAAAGATTTGGTGCTTCGACCAATGACACCACAACAAATCATGGCTGAGCATGTACAAAAAGTTTCTGAAGTAAAATTTGTAAGTGGGAAAGAGGGAGAGAAAAAGAATTCGAGAGACATCCACAAAACAGCGAGTGAGTGCCACAAGCCAAATATGAGAGGTAAAAATAAAAGAGAGGGAGAGAACTTAGTCATGTTAGCCACAAAATCAGAAATGAGAGACGTGAGGCAAAACCCAGATCAAGTTGTCGTTGTACTCGTGTACAAGGATGACGTGATTTTTGCTAATGACTTAACTTGTCTTCCTAGAGCTGTTCGTGATCTCTTGCAGGATTTTAAAGATGTCTTTCCGGAGGATATACCCGCTGGTCTACCTCCATTGCGTGGCATAGAACATCAAATTGACCTCATTCCAGGAGCATCACTTCCCAATCGACCCGCCTACCGCGCCAACCCTGAAGAAACAAAGGAGATACAAAGGCAAGTACGAGAGCTTTTAGGAAAAGGCTATGTGCGTGAAAGTTTAAGTCCTTGTGCTGTTCCTGTAATTTTAGTGCCTAAGAAGGATGGTACTTGGCGCATGTGTGTTGATTGTAGGGCCATCAATAATATAACTGTTAGGTATCGTCATCCTATTCCTAGGTTAGATGATATGTTAGATGAATTGAGTGGTTCTGTTGTGTTCTCTAAAATTGATTTGAGAAGTGGGTACCATCAGATTAGAATGAGAGAAGGTGATGAATGGAAAACAGCTTTCAAAACAAAATTTGGTTTGTATGAGTGGTTAGTCATGCCTTTTGGATTAACCAATGCACCCAGTACCTTCATGCGATTAATGAATCATGTTTTGAGAGCTTACATTGGAAAGTTTGTTGTTGTGTACTTTGATGACATCTTAATCTACAGTAAATCCATAGACGAACATATAGAACATATCAAACAAGTTTTGGATGTGCTAAGAGTAGAAAAACTATATGCTAATATTGAGAAGTGCTCGTTTTGCACAAACAAGGTTGTTTTTCTTGGCTATGTCGTTTCAGGACAGGGAATTGAAGTTGATGACTCTAAGGTGGCAGCAATCAAGAATTGGCCAACTCCTATCAATATAAGCCAGGTGAGAAGTTTTCTTGGCCTTGCTGGTTTCTATAGGAGATTTGTGAAAGATTTTAGTAGCATTGCTGCAGCTTTGCACGAATTGACAAAAAAAGGAGTTGTTTTTAAGTGGGGTGCGCCACAGGAAGAAGCTTTCATTGAACTTAAGAGACAATTAACTGAAGCACCTTTGCTGGTTTTGCCTGATTTCACTAAAACTTTTGAAATCGAATGTGATGCTAGTGGGATAGGCATTGGAGGTGTATTAATGCAGGAACGAAAACCAATTGCTTATTTTAGTGAAAAGCTAAGTGGTGCACAACTGAATTATTCTGTGTATGATAAAGAACTATATGCTTTGGTTAGAGCGCTTGAAACATGGCAGCACTATTTATGGCCTAAGGAATTTGTTGTACATTCTGATCATGAGGCTTTGAAGCATTTGAAAGGACAAGCTAAATTGAATAGAAGACATGCTAAATGGGTAGAATTCATTGAAACTTTCCCATATGTTGTAAAGTACAAGAAAGGCAAAGAAAATATGGTAGCTGATGCTTTGTCTCGTAGACATGTTCTACTGAATCAATTGGAAGTAAAAGTACCAGGACTTGAGAGTTTAAAAGAATTGTATAGTACTGATCATGTCTTTATGGAGCCATATGAAAAATGCAAAGATGGGAAAGGATGGGAAAAATACCATGTGCATGATGGTTTTCTTTTCAGGACTAACAAATTGTGTGTTCCAGATTCGTCGGTTCGACCCTTGTTGTTGCAGGAATCACATGCAGGTGGATTAATGGGACACTTTGGACGTGAGAAGACGTATGAGCTGCTGGCTGATCACTTCTATTGGCCAAAGATGAGGAAGGACGTTGAGAAATTTGTGCAGCGATGCATCACATGTCACAAAGCTAAGTCTAAACTGAACCCATATGGTTTATATACTCCCCTACCTGTTCCGCATGCTCCATGGGAAGATATTAGCATGGATTTTGTTTTGGGATTACCTAGAACAAAGAGGGGGAGGGATTCTGTTTTTGTTGTTGTAGATAGGTTCTCAAAGATGGCACACTTCATTCCATGCCATAAGAACGACGATGCTTCACATGTTGCTGATTTGTTTTTCAGGGAAGTTGTACGTTTGCACGGCATGCCGAGGACCATCGTATCAGATCGGGATGTCAAGTTCATGAGCTATTTTTGGAAGACATTGTGGGCAAAGCTAGGAACCAAGCTGCTGTTTTCAACAACATGCCACCCACAAACTGATGGCCAAACAGAAGTGGTGAACCGTACACTTTCAGCTTTGCTACGGACAATGATCAAGAAGAACTTAAAGGAGTGGGAAGAGTGTTTGCCGCATGTGGAGTTCGCCTATAACAGAGCTATTCACTCGACCACAAGCATGTGTCCATTTGAAGTGGTCTATGGATTCAAACCACTTGCCCCAATTGACTTGCTGCCACTTCCCTTACAAGAGAGAATTAACATGGATGCTTCCAAGCGTGCTGCATATGTGAAGAAAATTCATGAGAAGACAAGAGAAGAGATTGAGAAGAAATCCAAGTATTATGCCGCTAAGGCAAACAAGAACCGCAAGAAGGTGACTTTTGAGCCCGGTGATCTGGTTTGGATACATTTACGCAAAGATCGATTCCCTGAACGACGCAAATCAAAGCTCCTGCCTCGTGGAGATGGACCATTCAAAGTGTTGGCAAAGATAAATGATAATGCTTACAAGATCGACCTCCCTAAAGACTATTCTGTTAGTCCAACATTTAACGTAGCAGATTTGTCTCCATGCATTCATCAAGAAGATCAAGAGTCGAGGACGACTCCTTTTGAAGAGGGGGAGGATGATGAGGACATCCCTGGTTCATCTCATGCATCATCATGTTCACAAGATGAAGCTACAAAAATACAAGGTGAAACCTCTCCAAAGAAGACATACTTGGGTCCCATGACAAGGAGCCGTGCTAAACATATACAACAAGAGGTGAATGCGCTTCTAGCTGATTCTAATATTGATATGAATGAGAACTATATACTGCCTAAATCTTGTGTGTTGCTTTTACTCAGGTTTCTACCTATGGAGATAATTCAAGCCTATGGAGAAAAGTGCAACGAACAAGACTTCATCAACGGCGTGCATTGCTTGAGGACCTCACCTTACACCCCATGGGCCCAGTGGGACGAGAAGGAGTTGGAGGATTACACCATGGAATCCAGCAAGCTGTTCCAGTCAAAAATACATCGCAAGTGCAGCTCCAGTTTTCGTCGCTGATCTTGCTGGGCCATGACACATGAACATGAACGTGTGTAACACGTTTGGAGGGACACATTGGACAGGAAATCAAATCTATTTTGCAGCAAAAGAAACCGTGCACCTTTTGAAGACCCAAGTCAAAAGATATGTGATTTCCAATGCTGAGCCGTCAAGACATTTATTGCTGCGCGAGGCTCCACACTTCTGCTTCCCATCCACCCAAGTTACCACGAATTTGAGCCTCATTTTCGTGCTGGCTTCACACCTAAGCTAGGAGGGCTGTTCCTAGTATAAGTACCCCTTTCCCCACTTCAAGCACAACTCTTTGGCAATCTGTTTTCAGCATAGGTTAGCTAAGTGCAACCAGAATATTGTTTGAGAGTTCACTTCCTCCTTAGCTCTTGTAAACTTGCCTTGTGAGAGGGTAAACTCACTTTGTGATTTACAACAGCAGCCGTTGAGGCGGCGACCAGTTCGTGCTTCCAACTTCGTGCGTGGTTGTGTGGATTGGAAAACTGAGAGTGTGGTTGGGCGAATACTTGTTGCTGGTTGTTGCATTGCAATAGTTAGCTTCGGTTTTGTCAGGTTGCACTACTTCTCCATTACCCGACAACGTTGTTGGCTGGGATCGAGGGTTTCCTTCGTACCCTTCAGGTGGCGTTGTTTCGATCATCAAGCAGATCCTCCGTGAAGATCGGGCACCCCGCATCAGCTGGGAGGGGTGAAATGGGTCAGATGATGTAAGGAGGGTCCGTATACTCCTAGATGGCTAGGAGGGTTCCACGGGAGTCTAGATGGCTAGATAGTCGCAAGTGTTTTAGGATGACCTAAAAGTGCTACTGATACTCCTAGATGGTTGGGAGGGGTGCAATGGGTCTGATGACGTAAGGAGGGTCCGTATACTTCTAGTTGGCTTGGTTGGTTCCAGGGGGTCCAGATGGTTACGATTGTCGCACGTGCTTTAGGACGACCTAAAACTGCAACTGATACTTCTGGATGGCTGGGAGGGGTGCAATGGGTCTGATGACGTAAGAAGGGTCCGTATAGTCCTAGATGTCTAGGAGGGGTCCACGGGGGTCCAGATGGCAACGATTCTTGCATGTGCTTTAGGATGACCTAAAAGTGCAACTGATACTCCTAGATGGCTGGGAGGGGTGCAATGGGTCAGATGACGTAAGGAGGGTCCGTAAACTTCTAGATGGCTGGGAGGGGTCCACGGGGGTACAGATGGCTACGATTGTCGCAAGTGTTTTAGGATGACCTAAACATGCTATAGATACTCCTAGATGGTTGGGAGGGGTGAAATTGGTCAGATGACTTAAGGAGGGTCTCTATACTCCTAGATGGCTTGGAGGGTTCCAGGGGGTCCAGATGGCTACGATTGTCGCAAGTGCTTTAGGATGAACTAAAGGTGCAACTGATACTTCTAGATGGCTGGGAGGGATGCAATGGGTCAGATGACGTAAGGAGGGTCCTTATAGTACTAGATGGCTAGGAGGGGTCCACGGGGGTCTAGATGGCTACGATTCCCGCACGTGCTTTAGGATGACCTAAAAGTGCAACTTATACTCCTAGAAGGCTGGGAGGGGTGAAATGGGTTAGATGATGTAAGGAGGGTCCGTATACTCATAGATGGCTAGGAGGGTTCCACGGGAGTCTAGATGGCTACGATTGTCGCAAGTGTTTTAGTATGACCTAAAACTGCTACTGATACTCCTTGATGGTTGGGAGGGGTGAAATGGGTCAGATGACGTAAGGAGGGTCCGTATAATTCTAGATGGCTTGGTTCGTTCCAGGGGGTCCAGATGGTTACGATTGTCGCACGTGCTTTAGGACGACCTAAAACTGCAACTGATACTTCTGGATGGCTGGGAGGGGTGCAATGGGTCTGATGACGTAAGGAGGGTCCGTATAGTCCTAGATGGCTAGGAGGGGTCCATGGGGGTCCAGATGGCAACGATTCTTGCATGTGCTTTAGGATGACCTAAAAGTGCAACTGATACTCCTTGATGGCTGGGAGGGGTGAAATGGGTAAAATGACGTAAGGAGGGTCCGTATACTTCTTGATGGCTGGGAGGGGTTCACGGGGGTCCAGATGGCTACGATTCTCGCATGTGCTTTAGGATGACCTAAAAGTGCAACTGATACTCCTAGATGGCTGGGAGGGGTGAAATGGGTAAAATGATGTAAGGAGGGTCCGTACACTCCTTGATGGCTAGGAGGGGTCCACGGGGTCCAGATGGCTACGATTGTCGCAAGTGTTTTAGGATGACCCAAACGTGCTACAGATACTCCTAGATGGTTGGGAGGGGTGAAATGGGTCGGATGACGTACGGAGGGTCTGTATACTCCTAGATGTCTTGGAGGGTTCCAGGGGGTCCAGATGGCTACGATGGTCGCAAGTGCTTTAGGATGAACTAAAGGTGCAACTGATACTTCTAGATGGCTGGGAGGGGTGCAATGGGTCAGATGACGTAAGGAGGGTACTTATAGTCCTAGATGGCTAGGAGGGGTCCACGGGGGTCTAGATGGCTACGATTCCTGCACGTACTTTAGGATAACCTTAAAGTGCAACTGATACTCCTAGATGGCTGGGAGCGGTGAAATGGGTCAGATGACATCAGGTGGGTCTGTATACTCCGAGACGGCTAGGATGGTTCCACGGGGGTCCGGATGGCTACGATTGTCGCAAGTATTTTAGGATGACCTAAAAGTGCTACTGATAATCCTAGATGGTTGGGAGGGGTGAAATGGGTCAGATGACGCAAGGAGAGTCCGTATACTCCTAAATGGCTATGAGGGGTCCACGGGGGTCCAGATGGCTACGATTGTCGCAAGTGCTTTTGGATGACCTAAAAGTGCTATTGATACTCCTATATGGCTGGGAGGGGTGCACTGGGTCAGATAAGGTAAGGAGGGTTCGTATAGTCCAAGATGGCTAGGAGGGGTCCACAGGGGTCCAGATGGCTACGATTGTCGCAAGTGTTTTAGGATTACCTAAAAGTGCTACTGATAATCCTAGATGGTTGGGAGGGGTTAAATGGGTCAGATGACGTAAGGAGGGTCCGTATACTCCTAGATGGCTAGGAGGGGTCCACGGGGGTCCAGATAGCTACGATTTTCGCATGCGCTTTAGAACGACCTAAAAGTGCTACTGATACTCCTAGATGCTGGGAGTGGTGCAATGGGTGAGAAGACGTAAGGAGGGTCCGTATTGTCCTTGATGGCTAGGAGAGTTCCAGGGATTCAAGATGGCTACGATTGTCGCACGTGCTTTACGATGACCTAAAAGTGCAATTTATACTCCTAGATGGCTGGGAGGGGTGAAATGGGTCAGATGAGGTAAGGAGGGTCCGTATACTCCTAGATGGCTAGGAGGGTTCCACGGGAGTCCAGATGGCTACGATTGTCGCAAGTGTTTTAGGATGACCTAAAATTGCTACTGATACTCCTAGATGGTTGGGAGGGGTGAAATGGGTCAGATGATGTAAGGAGGGTCCGTATACTCCTAGATGGCTTGGTGGGTTTCAGGGGGTCCAGATGGTTACGATTGTCGCACGTGCTTTAGGAAGACCTAAAACTGCAACTGATACTTCTGGATGGCTGGGAGGTATGCAATGGGTGTGATGACGTAAGGAGGGTCCGTATAGTCCTAGATGGCTAGGAGGGGTCCACGGGGGTCCAGATGGCAACGATTCTCGCATGTGCTTTAGTATGACCTAAAAGTGCAACTGATACTCCTAGATGGCTGGCAGGGGTGAAATGGGTAAAATGACGTAAGGAGGGTCCGTATACTTCTTGATTGCTGGGAGGGGTCCACGGGGTCCAGATGGCTACGATTGTCGCAAGTGTTTTAGGATGACCTAAACGTGCTAAAGATACTCCTAGATGGTTGGGAGGGGTGAAATGGGTCAGATGACGTAAGGAGGGTATATATACTCCTAGATGGCTTGGAGGATTCCAGGGGGTCCAGATGGCTACGATTATCGCAAGTGCTTTAAGATGAACTAAAGGTGCAACTGATACTTTTAGATGGCTGGGAGGGGTGCAATGGGTCAGATGACGTAAGGAGGGTCCTTATAGTCCTAGATGTCTAGGAGGGGTCCACGGGGGTCTAGATGGCTACGATTCCCGCACGTGCTTTAGGATGACCTAAAAGTGCAACTAATACTCCTAGATGGCTGGGAGGGGTGAAATGGGTCAGATGACGTCAGGTGGGTCTATAGACTCCGAGATGGCTAGGATGGTTCCACGGGGGTCCGGATGGCTACGATTGTCGCAAGTATTTTATGATGACCTAAAAGTGTTACTGATACTCCCAGATGGTTGGGAGGGGTGAAATGGGTCAGATGACGCAAGGAGGGTCCGTATACTCCTAGATGGCTAGGAGGGGTCCACGGGGGTCCAGATGGCTACGATTGTCGCAAGTGCTTTTGGATGACCTAAAAGTGCTATTGATACTCCTAGATGGCTGGGAGGGGTGCACAGGGTCAGATTATGTAAGGAGGGTCCGTATAGTCTAAGATGGCTAGGAGGGGTCCACAGGGGTCCAGATGGCTACGATTGTCGCAAGTGTTTTAGGATGACCTAAAAGTGCTACTGATAATCCTAGATGGTTGGGAGGGGTGAAATGGGTCAGATGATGTGAGGAGGGTCCATATACTCCTAGATGGCTAGGAGGGGTCCACGGGGGTCCAGATAGCTACGATTGTCGCACACACTTTAGGATGACCTAAACGTGCTACTGATACTCCTAGATCGCTGGGAGTGGTGCAATGGGTGAGAAGACGTAAGGAGGGTCCGTATATTCCTTGATGGCTAGGAGGGTTCCAGGGGGTCCAGATGGCTACGATTGTCGCACGTGCTTTACGATGACCTAAAAGTGCAATTGATACTCCTAGATGGCTGGGAGGGGTGAAATGGGTCAGATGACGTAAGGAGGGTCCGTATACTCCTAGATGGCTAGGAGGGTTCCACGGGAGTCCAGATGGCTACGATTGTCGCAAGTGTTTAGGATGACCTGAAAGTGCAACTGATACTCCTAGATGGCTGGGAGGGGTGAAATGGGTAAAATGACGTAAGGAGGATCCGTATACTTCTAGATGTCTGGGAGGGGTCCACGGGGGTCCAGATGGCTACGATTGTCGCAAGTGTTTTAGGATGACCTAAACATGCTACAGATACTCCTAGATGGTTGGGAGGGGAGAAATGGGTCAGATGACTTAAGGAGGGTCTGTATACTCCTAGATGGCTTGGAGGGTTCCAGGGGGTCTAGATGGTTACGATTGTCGCAAGAGCTTTAGGATGAACTAAAGGTGCAACTGATACTTCTAGATGGCTGGGAGGGATGCAATGGGTCAGATGACGTAAGGAGGGTCCTTATAGTCCTAGACGGCTAGGAGGGGTCCACGGGGGTCTAGATGGCTACGATTCCCGCACGTGCTTTAGGATGACCTAAAAGTGCAACTGATACTCCTAGAAGGCTGGGAGGGGTGAAATGGGTCAGATGATGTAAGGAGGGTCCGTATACTCCTAGATGGTAGGAGGGTTCCACGGGAGTCTAGATGGCTAGATAGTCGCAAGTGTTTTAGGATGACCTAAAAGTGCTACTGATACTCCTAGATGGTTGGGAGGGGTGAAATGGGTCAGATGACGTAAGGAGGGTCCGTATACTTCTAGTTGGCTTGGTTGGTTCCAGGGGGTCCAGATGGTTATGATTGTCGCACGTGCTTTAGGACGACCTAAAACTGCAACTGATACTTCTGGATGGCTGGGAGGGGTGCAATGGGTCTGATGACGTAAGAAGGGTCCGTATAGTCCTAGATGTCTAGGAGGGGTCCACGGGGGTCCAGATGGCAACGATTCTTGCATGTGCTTTAGGATGACCTAAAAGTGCAACTGATACTCCTAGATGGCTGGGAGGGGTGAAATGGGTAAAATGACGTAAGGAGGGTCCGTAAACTTCTAGATGGCTGGGAGGGGTCCACGGGGGTACAGTTGGCTACGATTGTCGCAAGTGTTTTAGGATGACCTAAACGTGCTACAGATACTCCTAGATGGTTGGGAGGGGTGAAATGGGTCAGATGACGTAAGGAGGGTCTGTATACTCCTAGATGGCTTGGAGGGTTCCAGGGGGTCCAGATGGCTACGATTGTCGCAAGTGCTTTAGGATGAACTAAAGGTGAAACTGATACTTCTAGATGGCTGGGAGGGGTGCAATGGGTCAGATGACGTAAGGAGGGTCCTTTTAGTCCTAGATGGCTAGGAGGGGTCCACGGGGGTCTAGATGGCTACGATTCCCACACGTGCTTTTGGATGACCTAAAAGTGCAATTGATACTCCTAGATGGCTGGGAGGGGTGAAATGGGTGAGATGACGTCAGGTGGGTCTGTATAGTCCGAGACGGCTAGGATTGTTCCACGGGGGTCCGGATGGCTACGATTGTCGCAAGTATTTTAGGATGACCTAAAAGTTCTACTGATACTCCTAGATGGTTGGGAGGGGTGAAATGGGTCAGATGACGCAAGGAGGGTCCGTATACTCCTAGATGGCTAGGAGGGGTCCACGGGGGTCCAGATGGCTACGATTGTCACAAGTGCTTTTGGATGACCTAAATGTGCTATTGATACTCCTAGATGGCTGGGAGGGGTGCACTGGGTCAGATTATGTCAGGAGGGTCCGTATAGTCCAAGATGGCTAGGAGGGGTCCACAGGGGTCCATATGGCTACGATTGTTGCAAGTGTTTTAGGATGACCTAGAAGTGCTACTGATAATCCTAGATGGTTGGGAGGGGTGAAATGGGTCTGATGACGTAAGGAGGGTACGTATACTCTAATATGGCTAGGAGGGGTCCACGGGGGTCCAGATAGCTACGATTGTCGGACGCGCTTTAGGATGACCTAAAAGTGCTACTGATACTCCTAGATCGCTGGGAGTGGTGCAATGGGTGAGAAGACGTAAGGAGGGTCCTAGTCCTTGATGGCTAGGAGAGTTCCAGGGGGTCCAGATGGCTACGATTGTCGCGCGTGCTTTACGATGACCTAAAAGTGCAATTGATACTCCTAGATGGCTGGGAGGGGTGAAATGGGTCAGATGACGTAAGGAGGGTCCGTATAGTCCTAGATGGCTTGGACGGTTCCACGGGAGTCCAGATGGCTACGATTGTCGCAAGTGTTTTAGGATGACCTAAAAGTGCTACTGATACTCCTAGATGGTTGGGAGGGGTGAAATGGGTCAGATGACGAAAGGAGGGTCCGTATACTCCTAGATGGCTTGGTGGGTTCCAGGCGGTCCAGATGGTTACGATTGTCGCACGTGCTTTAGGACGACCTAAAACTGCAACTGATACTTCTGGATGGCTGGGAGGGGTGCAATGGGTCTGATGACGTAAGGAGGGTCCGTATAGTTCTAGATGGATAGGAGGGGTCCACGGGGGTCCAGATGGCAACGATTCTCGCATGTGTTTTAGTATGACCTAAAAGTGCAACTGATACTCCTAGATGGCTGGGATGGGTAAAATGGGTCCGTATACTTCTAGATGGCTGGGAGGGGTCCCGGGGTCCAGATGGCTACGATTGTCGCAAGTGTTTTAGGATGACCTAAACGTGCTACGGATACTCCTAGATGGTTGGGAGGGGTGATATGGGTCAGATGAAGTAAGGAGGGTCTGCATACTCCTAGATGGCTTGGAGGGTTCCAGGGGGTCCAGATGGCTATGATTGTCGCAAGTGCTTTAGTATGAACTAAAGGTGCAACTGATACTTCTAGATCGCTGGGAGTGGTGCAATGGTGAGAAGACGTAAGGAGGGTCCGTATAGTCGTTGATCGCTAGGAGGGTTCCAGGGGGTCCAGATGGCTACGATTGTCGCACGTGCTTTACGATGACCTAAAAGTGCAATTGATACTCCTAGATGGTTGGGAGGGGTGAAATGGGTCAAATGACGCAAGGAGGGTCCGTATCCTCCTAGGGTGCTAGGAGGGGTCCACGGGGGTCCAGATGGCTACGATTGTTGCAAGTGCTTTTGGATGACCTAAACGTGCTACTGATACTCCTAGATCGCTGGGAGTGGTGCAATGGGTGAGAAGACGTAGGGAGGGTCCTAGTCCTTGATGGCTAGGAGAGTTCCAGGGGGTCCAGATGGCTACGATTGTCGCACATGCTTTACGATGACCTAAAAGTGCAATTGATACTCCTGGATGGCTGGGAGGGGTGAAATAGGTCAGATGACGTAAGGAGGGTCCGTATACTCCTAGATGGCTAGGAGGGTTCCACGGGAGTCCAGATGGCTACGATGGTCGCAAGTGTTTTAGGATGACCTAAAAGTGCTACTGATACTCCTAGATGGTTGAGAGGGGTGAAATGGGTCAGATGACGAAAGGAGGGTCCGTATACTCCTAGATGGCTTGGTGGGTTCCAGGCGGTCCAGATGGTTACGATTGTCGCACGTGCTTTAAGACGACCTAAAACTGCAACTGACACTTCTGGATGGCTGGGAGGGGTGCAATGGGTCAGATGACGTAAGGAGGGTACTTATAGTCCTAGATGGCTAGGAGGGGTCCACGGGGGTCTAGATGGCTACGATTCCCGCACGTGCTTTAGGATGACCTAAAAGTGCAACTGATACTCCTAGGTGGGTCTGTATACTCTGAGATGGCTAGGATGGTTCCACGGGGGTCCGGATTGCTACGATTGTCGCAAGTATTTTAGGATGAACTAAAAGTGCTACTGATACTCCTAGATGGTTGGGAGGGGTGAAATGGGTCAGATGACGCAAGGAGGGTCCGTATACTCCTAGGGTGCTAGGAGGGGTCCACGGGGGTCCAGATGGCTATGATTGTCGCAAGTGCTTTTGGATGACCTAAACGTGCTATTGATACTCCTAGATGGCTGGGAGGGGTGCACTGGGTCAGATTATGTAAGGAGGGTCCGTATAGTCCAAGATGGCTAGGAGGGGTCCACAGTGGTCCAGATGGCTACGATTGTCGCAAGTGACCTAAAAGTGCTACTGATAATCCTAGATGGTTGGGAGGGGTGAAATGGGTCAGATGACGTAAGGAGGGTCCGTATACTCCTAGATGGCTATGATTGTCGCAAGTGCTTTAGTATGAACTAAAGGTGCAACTGATACTTCTAGATGGCTGGGAGGGGTGCAATGGGTCAGATGACTTAAGGAGGGTCCTTATAGTCCTAGATGGCTAGGAGGGGTCCACGGGGATCTAGATGGCTACGATTCCCGCACGTGCTTTAGGATGACCTAAAAGTGCAACTGATACTCCTAGATGGCTGGGAGGGGTGAAATGGGTCAGATGACGCCAAGTGGGTCTGTATACTCCGAGATGGCTAGGATGGTTCCACGGGGGTCCGGATGGCTACGATTGTCGCAAGTGTTTTAGGATGACCTAAAAGTGCTACTGATACTCCTAGATGGTTGGGAGGGGTGAAATGGGTCAGATGACGCAAGGAGTGTCCGTATACTCCTAGATGGCTAGGAGAGGTCCACGGGGGTCCAGATGGCTATGATAGTCGCAAGTGCTTTTGGATGACCTAAAAGTGCTATTGATACTCCTAGATGGCTGGGAGGGGTGCACTGGGTCAGATTATGTAAGAAGGGTCCGTATAGTCCAAGATGGCTAGGAGGGGTCCACAGGGGTCCAGATGGCTACGGTTGTTGCAAGTGTTTTAGGATGACCTAAAAGTGCTACTGATAATCCTAGATGGTTGGGAGGGGTGAAATGGGTCAGATGACGTAAGGCGGGTCCGTATACTCCAAGATGGCTAGGAGGGGTCCACGGGGGTCCAGATAGCTACGATTGTCGCACGCGCTTTAGGATGACCTAAAAGTGCTATTGATACTCCTAGATCGCTGGGAGTGGTGCAATGGGTGAGAAGACGTAAGGAGGGTCCGTATAGTCGTTGATCGCTAGGAGGGTTCCAGGGGGTCCAGATGGCTACGATTGTCGCATATGCTTTACCATGACCTAAAAGTGCAATTGATACTACTAGATGGCTGGGAGGGGTGAAATGGGTCAGATGACGTAAGGAGGGTCCGTATACTCCTAGATGGCTAGGAGGGTTCCACGGGAGTCCAGATGGCTACGATTGTCGCAAGTGTTTTAGGATGACCTAAAAGTGCAACTGATACTCCTAGATGGCTGGGAGGGGTGCAATGGGTAAAATGACGTAAGGAGGGTCTGTATACTTCTAGATGGCTGGGAGGGGTCCACGGGGGTCCAGATGGCTACGATTGTCACAAGTGTTTTAGGATGACCTAAACATGCTACAGATACTCCTAGATGGTTGGGAGGGCTGAAATGGGTCGGATGGCATAAGGAGGGTATGTATACTCCTAGATGGCTTGGGGGGTTCCAGGGGGTCCAGATGGCTACGATTGTCGCAAGTGCTTTAGGATGAACTAAACGTGCAACTGATACTTCTAGATGGCTGGGAGGGATGCAATGGGTCAGATGACATAAGGAGGGTCCTTATAGTCCTAGAAGGCTAGGAGGGGTCCACGGGGGTCTAGATGGCTACGATTGCCGCACGTGCATTAGGATGACCTAAAAGTGCAACTGATACTCCTAGATGGCTGGGAGGGGTGAAATGGGTCAGATGACGTAAGGAGGGTCCGTATACTCCTAGATGGCTAGGAGGGTTCCATGGGAGTCCAGATGGCTACGATTGTCGCAAGTGTTTTAGGCTGACCTAAAAGTGCTACAGATACTCCTAGATGGTAGGGAGGGGTGAAATGGGTCAGATGACGTAAGGAGGGTCCGTATACTTCTAGATCGCTTGGTGGGTTCCAGGGGGTCCAGATGGTTACGATTGTCGCACGTGCTTTAGGACGACCTAAAACTGCAACTGATACTTCTGGATGGCTGGGAGGGGTGCAATGGGTCTGATGACGTAAGGAGGGTCCGTATAGTCCTTGATGGCTAGGAGAGTTCACGGGGGTCCAGATGGCAACGATTCTCGCATGTGCTTTAGTATGACTTAAAAGTGCAACTAATACTCCTAGATGGCTGGGAGGGGTGAAATGGGTAAAATGACGTAAGGACGGTCTGTATACTTCTAGATGGCTGGCAGGGGTCCACAGGGTCCAGATGGCTACGATTGTCGCAAGTGCTTTTGGATGACCTAAAAGTGCTATTGATACTCCTAGATGGCTGGGAGGGGTGCACAGGGTCAGATTATGTAAGGAGGGTCCGTATAGTCTAAGATGGCTAGGAGGGGTCCACAGGGGTCCAGATGGCTACGATTGTCGCAAGTGTTTTAGGATGACCTAAAAGTGCTACTGATAATCCTAGATGGTTGGGAGGGGTGAAATGGGTCAGATGATGTAAGGAGGGTCCGTATAGTCTAAGATGGCTAGGAGGGGTCCACAGGGGTCCAGATGGCTACGGTTGTTGCAAGTGTTTTAGGATGACCTAAAAGTGCTACTGATAATCCTAGATGGTTGGGAGGGGTGAAATGGGTCAGATGACGTAAGGCGGGTCCGTATACTCCATCTTCCAAGATGGCTAGGAGGGGTCCACGGGGGTCCAGATAGCTACGATTGTCGCACGCGCTTTAGGATGACCTAAAAGTGCTATTGATACTCCTAGATCGCTGGGAGTGGTGCAATGGGTGAGAAGACGTAAGGAGGGTCCGTATAGTCGTTGATCGCTAGGAGGGTTCCAGGGGGTCCAGATGGCTACGATTGTCGCATATGCTTTACCATGACCTAAAAGTGCAATTGATACTCCTAGATGGCTGGGAGGGGTGAAATGGGTCAGATGACGTAAGGAGGGTCCGTATACTCCTAGATGGCTAGGAGGGTTCCACGGGAGTCCAGATGGCTACGATTGTCGCAAGTGTTTTAGGATGACCTAAAAGTGCAACTGATACTCCTAGATGGCTGGGAGGGGTGCAATGGGTAAAATGACGTAAGGAGGGTCTGTATACTTCTAGATGGCTGGGAGGGGTCCACGGGGGTCCAGATGGCTACGATTGTCACAAGTGTTTTAGGATGACCTAAACATGCTACATATACTCCTAGATGGTTGGGAGGGCTGAAATGGGTCGGATGGCATAAGGAGGGTATGTATACTCCTAGATGGCTTGGGGGGTTCCAGGGGGTCCAGATGGCTACGATTGTCGCAAGTGCTTTAGGATGAACTAAAGGTGCAACTGATACTTCTAGATGGCTGGGAGGGATGCAATGGGTCAGATGACATAAGGAGGGTCCTTATAGTCCTAGAAGGCTAGGAGGGGTCCACGGGGGTCTAGATGGCTACGATTGCCGCACGTGCATTAGGATGACCTAAAAGTGCAACTGATACTCCTAGATGGCTGGGAGGGGTGAAATGGGTCAGATGACGTAAGGAGGGTCCGTATACTCCTAGATGGCTAGGAGGGTTCCATGGGAGTCCAGATGGCTACGATTGTCGCAAGTGTTTTAGGCTGACCTAAAAGTGCTACAGATACTCCTAGATGGTAGGGAGGGGTGAAATGGGTCAGATGACGTAAGGAGGGTCTGTATACTTCTAGATCGCTTGGTGGGTTCCAGGGGGTCCAGATGGTTACGATTGTCGCACGTGCTTTAGGACGACCTAAAACTGCAACTGATACTTCTGGATGGCTGGGAGGGGTGCAATGGGTCTGATGACGTAAGGAGGGTCCGTATAGTCCTTGATGGCTAGGAGAGTTCACGGGGGTCCAGATGGCAACGATTCTCGCATGTGCTTTAGTATGACTTAAAAGTGCAACTAATACTCCTAGATGGCTGGGAGGGGTGAAATGGGTAAAATGACGTAAGGACGGTCTGTATACTTCTAGATGGCTGGCAGGGGTCCACAGGGTCCAGATGGCTACGATTGTCGCAAGTGCTTTTGGATGACCTAAAAGTGCTATTGATACTCCTAGATGGCTGGGAGGGGTGCACAGGGTCAGATTATGTAAGGAGGGTCCGTATAGTCTAAGATGGCTAGGAGGGGTCCACAGGGGTCCAGATGGCTATGATTGTCGCAAGTGTTTTAGGATGACCTAAAAGTGCTACTGATAATCCTAGATGGTTGGGAGGGGTTAAATGGGTCAGATGATGTAAGGAGGGTCCGTATAGTCTAAGATGGCTAGGAGGGGTCCACAGGGGTCCAGATGGCTACGGTTGTTGCAAGTGTTTTAGGATGACCTAAAAGTGCTACTGATAATCCTAGATGGTTGGGAGGGGTGAAATGGGTCAGATGACGTAAGGCGGGTCCGTATATTCCATCTTCCAAGATGGCTAGGAGGGGTCCACGGGGGTCCAGATAGCTACGACTGTCGCACGCGCTTTAGGATGACCTAAAAGTGCTATTGATACTCCTAGATCGCTGGGAGTGGTGCAATGGGTGAGAAGACGTAAGGAGGGTCCGTATAGTCGTTGATCGCTAGGAGGGTTCCAGGGGGTCCAGATGGCTACGATTGTCGCATGTGCTTTACCATGACCTAGAAGTGCAATTGATACTCCTAGATGGCTGGGAGGGGTGACATGGGTCAGATGACGTAAGGAGGGTCCGTATACTCCTAGATGGCTAGGAGGGTTCCACGGGAGTCCAGATGGCTACGATTGTCGCAAGTGTTTTAGGATGACCTAAAAGTGCAACTGATACTCCTAGATGGCTGGGAGGGGTGCAATGGGTAAAATGACGTAAGGAGGGTCTGTATACTTCTAGATGGCTGGGAGGGGTCCACGGGGGTCCAGATGGCTACGATTGTCACAAGTGTTTTAGGATGACCTAAACATGCTACAGATACTCCTAGATGGTTGGGAGGGCTGAAATGGGTCGGATGGCATAAGGAGGGTATGTATACTCCTAGATGGCTTGGGGGGTTCCAGGGGGTCCAGATGGCTACGATTGTCGCAAGTGCTTTAGGATGAACTAAACGTGCAACTGATACTTCTAGATGGCTGGGAGGGATGCAATGGGTCAGATGACATAAGGAGGGTCCTTATAGTCCTAGAAGGCTAGGAGGGGTCCACGGGGGTCTAGATGGCTACGATTGCCGCACGTGCATTAGGATGACCTAAAAGTGCAACTGATACTCCTAGATGGCTGGGAGGGGTGAAATGGGTCAGATGACGTAAGGAGGGTCCGTATACTCCTAGATGGCTAGGAGGGTTCCACGGGAGTCCAGATGGCTACGATTGTCGCAAGTGTTTTAGGCTGACCTAGAAGTGCTACAGATACTCCTAGATGGTAGGGAGGGGTGAAATGGGTCAGATGACGTAAGGAGGGTCCGTATACTTCTAGATCGCTTGGTGGGTTCCAGGGGGTCCAGATGGTTACGATTGTCGCACGTGCTTTAGGACGACCTAAAACTGCAACTGATACTTCTGGATGGCTGGGAGGGGTGCAATGGGTCTGATGACGTAAGGAGGGTCCGTATAGTCCTTGATGGCTAGGAGAGTTCACGGGAGTCCAGATAGATACGATTGTCGCAAGTGTTTTAGGATGACCTAAAAGTGCTACTGATACTCCTAGATGGTTGGGAGGGGTGAAATGGGTCAGATGACGTAAGGAGGGTCCGTATACTCCTTGATGGCTTGGTGGGTTCCAGGGGGTCCAGATGGTTACGATTGTCGCACGTGCTTTAGGACGACCTAAAACTGCAACTGATACTTCTGGATGGCTGGGACGGGTGATATGGGTCAGGTGACGTAAGGAGGGTCCGTATAGCTAATAGGGGTCCACGGGGGTCCAGATGGCAACGATTCTCGCATGTTCTTTAGTATGACCTAAAAGTGCAACTGATACTCCTAGATGACTGGGAGGGGTGAAATGGGTAAAATGACGTAAGGAGGGTCCGTATACTTCTAGATGGTTGGGAGGGGTCCACGGGGTCCAGATGGCTACGACTGTCGCAAGTTTTTTAGGATGACCTAAAAGTGCTACTGATACTCCTAGATGGTTGGGAGGGGTGAAATGGGTCAGATGACGCAAGGAGGGTCTGTATACTTCTAGATGGCTAGGAGGGGTCCACGGGGGTCCAGTTGGCTATGATAGTCACAAGTGCTTTTGGATGACCTAAAAGTGCTATTGATACTCCTAGATGGCTGGGAGGGGTGCACTGGGTCAGAATATGTAAGGAGGGTCCGTATAGTCCAAGATGGCTAGGAGGGGTCCACAAGGGTCCAGATGGCTACGGTTGTCGCAAGTGTTTTAGGATGACCTAAAAGTGCTACTGATACTCCTAGATGGTTGGGAGGGGTGAAATGGGTCAGATGACGTAAGGAGGGTCCGTATACTCCTTGATGGCTTGGTGGGTTCCAGGGGGTCCAGATGGTTACGATTGTCGCACGTGCTTTAGGACGACCAAAAACTGCAACTGATGCTTCTGGATGGCTGGGACGGGTGCAATGGGTCAGATGACGTAAGGAGGGTCCGTATAGTCCTAGATGGCTAGGAGGGGTCCACGGGGGTCCAGATGGCTACGATTGTCGCATGTGCTTTACGATGACCTAAAAGTGCAATTGATACTCCTAGATGGCTGGGAGGGGTGAAATGGGTAAAACGACGTAAGGAGGGTCCGTATACTTCTAGATGGCTGGGAGGGGTCCACGGGGTCCAGATGGCTACGATTGTCGCAAGTGTTTTAGGATGACCTAAACGTGCTACAGATACTCCTAGATGGTTGGGAGGGGTGATCTGGGTCAGATGACGTAAGGAGGGTCTGTATACTCCTAGATGGCTTGGAGGGTTCCAGGGGGTCCAGATGGCTATGATTGTCGCAAGTGCTTTAGTATGAACTAAAGGTGCAACTGATACTTCTAGATGGCTGGGAGGGGTGCAATGGGTCAGATGACTTAAGGAGGGTCCTTATAGTCCTAGATGGCTAGTAGGGGTCCACGGGGTCTAGATGGCTACGATTCCCGCACGTGTTTTAGGATGACCTAAAAGTGCAACTGATACTCCTAGATGGCTGGGAGGGGTGAAATGGGTCAGATGTTGTCAGGTGGGTCTGTATACTCCGAGATGGCTAGGATGGTTCCACGGGGGTCCGGATGGCTACGATTGTCGCAAGTGTTTTAGGATGACCTAAAAGTCCTACTGGTACTCCTAGATGGTTGGGAGGGGTGAAATGGGTCAGATGACGTAAGGAGGGTCCGTATACTCCTAGATGGCTAGGAGGGGTCCAGGGGGTCCAGATGGTTACGATTGTCGCACGTGCTTTAGGACGACCTAAAACTGCAACTGATACTTCTGGATGGCTGGGAGGGGTGCAATGGGTCTGATGACGTAAGGAGGGTCCGTATAGTCCTTGATGGCTAGGAGAGTTCACGGGGGTCCAGATGGCTACGATTGTCGCACGTGCTTTACGATGACCTAAAAGTGCAACTGATACTCCGAGATGGCTGGAAGGGGTGAAATGGGTGAGATGACGTAAGGAGGGTCCGTATACTCCTAGATGGCTTGGAGGGTTCCACGGGAGTCCAGATGGCTACGATTGTCGCAAGTGTTTTAGGATGACCTAAAAGTGCTACTGATACTCCTAGATGGTTGGGAGGGGTGAAATGGGCCAGATGACGTAAGGAGGGTCCGTATACTCCTAGATGGCTTGGTGGGTTCCAGGCGGTCCAGATGATTACGATTGTCGCACGTGCTTTACGATGACCTAAAAGTGCAATTGATACTCCTAGATGGCTGGGAGGGGTGAAATGGGTCAGATGACGTAAGCAGGGTCCGTATACTCCTAGATGGCTAGGACGGTTCCACGGGAGTCCAGATAGATACGATTGTCGCAAGTGTTTTAGGATGACCTAAAAGTGCTACTGATACTCCTAGATGGTTGGGAGGGGTGAAATGGGTCAGATGACGTAAGGAGGGTCCGTATACTCCTTGATGGCTTGGTGGGTTCCAGGGGGTCCAGATGGTTACGATTGTCGCACGTGCTTTAGGACGACCTAAAACTGCAACTGATACTTCTGGATGGCTGGGACGGGTGCAATGGGTCTGATGACGTAAGGAGGGTCCGTATAGTCCTAGATGGCTAATAGGGGTCCACGGGGGTCCAGATGGCAACGATTCTCGCATGTTCTTTAGTATGACCTAAAAGTGCAACTGATACTCCTAGATGACTGGGAGGGGTGAAATGGGTAAAATGACGTAAGGAGGGTCCGTATACTTCTAGATGGTTGGGAGGGGTCCACGGGGTCCAGATGGCTACGATTGTCGCAAGTGTTTTAGGATGACCTAAACATGCTACAGAAACTCCTAGATGGTTGGGAGGGGTGATCTGGGCCAGATGACGTAAGGAGGGTCCGTATACTCCTAGATGGCTTGGTGGGTTCCAGGCGGTCCAGATGGTTACGGTTGTCGCACGTGCTTTACGATGACCTAAAAGTGCAATAGATACTCCTAGATGGCTGGGAGGGGTGAAATGGGTCAGATGACGTAAGCAGGGTCCGTATACTCCTAGATGGCTAGGAGGGTTCCACGGGAGTCCAGATAGATACGATTGTCGCAAGTGTTTTAGGATGACCTAAAAGTGCTACTGATACTCCTAGATGGTTGGGAGGGGTGAAATGGGTCAGATGACGTAAGGAGGGTCCGTATACTCCTTGATGGCTTGGTGGGTTCCAGGGGGTCCAGATGGTTACGATTGTCGCACGTGCTTTAGGACGACCAAAAACTGCAACTGATGCTTCTGGATGGCTGGGACGGGTGCAATGGGTCAGATGACGTAAGGAGGGTCCGTATAGTCCTAGATGGCTAGGAGGGGTCCACGGGGGTCCAGATGGCAACGATTCTCGCATGTTCTTTAGTATGACCTAAAAGTTCAACTGATACTCCTAGATGACTGGGAGGGGTGAAATGGGTAAAACGACGTAAGGAGGGTCCGTATACTTCTAGATGACTGGGAGGGGTCCACGGGGTCCAGATGGCTACGATTGTCGCAAGTGTTTTAGGATGACCTAAACGTGCTACAGATACTCCTAGATGGTTGGGAGGGGTGATCTGGGTCAGATGACGCAAGGAGGGTCTGTATACTCCTAGATGGCTTGGAGGGTTCCAGGGGGTCCAGATGGCTATGATTGTCGCAAGTGCTTTAGTATGAACTAAAGGTGCAACTGATACTTCTAGATGGCTGGGAGGGGTGCAATGGGTCAGATGAGTTAAGGAGGGTCCTTATAGTCCTAGATGGCTAGTAGGGGTCCACGGGGTCTAGATGGCTACGATTCCCGCACGTGTTTTAGGATGACCTAAAAGTGCAACTGATACTCCTAGATGGCTGGGAGGGGTGAAATGGGTCAGATGTTGTCAGGTGGGTCTGTATACTCCGAGATGGCTAGGATGGTTCCACGGGGGTCCGGATGGCTACGATTGTCGCAAGTGTTTTAGGATGACCTAAAAGTGCTACTGGTACTCCTAGATGGTTGGGAGGGGTGAAATGGGTCAGATGACGTAAGGAGGGTCCGTATACTCCTAGATGGCTAGGAGGGGTCCACGGGGGTCCAGATAGCTACGATTGTCGCAAGTGCTTTTGGATGAGCTAAAAGTGCTATTGATACTCCTAGATGGCTGGGAGGGGTGCACTGGGTCAGATTATGTAAGGAGGGTCCGTATAGTCCAAGATGGCTAGGAGGGGTTTACAGGGGTCCATATGGCTACGATTGTTGCAAGTGTTTTAGGATGACCTAAAAGTGCTACTGATAATCCTAGATGGTTGGGAGGGGTGAAATGGGTCAGATAACGTAAGGAGGGTCCGTATACTCCAAGATGGCTAGGAGGGGTCCACGGGGGTCCAGATAGCTACGATTGTCGCACGCGCTTTAGGATGACCTAAAAGTGCTACTGATACTCCTAGATTGCTGGGAGTGGTGCAATGGGTGAGAAGACGTAAGGAGGGTCCGTATAGTCGTTGATCGCTAGGAGGGTTCCAGGGGGTCCAGATGGCTACGATTGTCGCACGTGCTTTACGATGACCTAAAAGTGCAATTGATACTCCTAGATGGCTGGGAGGGGTGAAATGGGTCAGACGACGTAAGGAGGGTCCGTATACTCCTAGATGGCTGGGAGGGGTCCACGGGGGTCCAGATGGCTACGATTGTCGCAAGTGTTTTAGGATGACTCAAACATGCTACAGATACTCCTAGATGGTTGGGAGGGGTGAAATGGGTCTGATGGCATAAGGAGGGTATGTATATTCCTAGATGGCTTGGGCGGTTCCAGGGGGTCCAGATGGCTATGATTGTCGCAAGTGCTTTAGGATGAACTAAACGTGCAACTGATACTTCTAGATGGCTGGGAGGGATGCAATGGGTCAGATGACGTAAGGAGGGTCCTTAAAGTCCTAGAAGGCTAGGAGGGGTCCACGGGGGTCTAGATGGATACGATTCCCGCACGTGCTTTAGGATGACCTAAAAGTGCAACTGATACTCCTAGATGGTTGGGAGGGGTGCAATGGGTCAGATGACGTAAGGAGGGTCCGCATACTCCTTGTTGGCTAGGACGGGTCCACGGGGGTCCAGATAGCTACAACTGTCGCCAGTGCTTTAGGATGACCTAAAAGTGCTACGGGTATGGTTGGGAGGCGTGAAATGGGTCAGATGACGTAAGGAGGGTCCGTATACTCCTAGTTGGCTAGGAGGGGTCCACGGGGGTCCAGATAGCTACCATTGTCGCAAGTGCTTTAGGATGACCTAAAAGTGCTACTGGTACTCCTAGATGGCTGGGAGGGGTGCAGTGGGTTAGATGACGTATGAAGTGTCCGTATAGTCCTAGATGCTAGGAGGGGTCCACGGGGGTCCAGATGGCTACGATTGTTGCAAGTGCTTTAGGATGACCTAAAAGTGCTACTGATACTCCTAGATGGTTGGGAGGGGTGAAATAGGTCAGATGACGTAAGGAGGGTCTGTATACTCCTAGTTGGCTAGGAGGGTTCCACGGGGGTCTAGATAGCTACGATTATCGCAAGAGCTTTATGATGACCTTACAGTGCTACTGATACTCCTAGATGGCCAGAAGGGGTGCAATGGGTCAGATGACATAAGGAGGGTCCGCATACTCCTTGTTTGCTAGGACGGGTCCACGGGGGTCCAGATAGCTACGACTGTCGCAAGTGCTTTAGGATGACCTAAAAGTGCTACTGGAACTCCTAGATGGTTGGGAGACGTGAAATGGGTCAGATGACGTAAGGAGGGTCCGTATACTCCTCGTTGGCTAGGAGGGGTCCACGGGGGTCCAGATAGCTACCATTGTCGCAAGTGCTTTAGGATGACCTAAAAGTGCTACTGATACTCCTAGATGGCTAGGAGGGGTGCAATGGGTCAGATGACGTAAGGAGGGTCCGTATACTCCTAGTTGGCTAGGAGGGGTCCACGAGGGTCTAGATAACTACGATTGCCGCAAGTGCTTTAGGATTACCTAAAAGTGCTAGTGATACTCCTAGATGGCTAGGAGGGGTGCAATGAGTCAGATGACGTAAGGAGGGTCCATATACTCCTAGTTGGCTGGGAGGGGCCCACGCTGGTCCAGATAGCTACCATTGTCGCAAGGAGGGTCCGTATACTCCTAGATGGCTAGGAGGGGTGCACGGGGGTCCAGATGGCTACGATTGTCGCAAGTGTTTTAGGATGACCTAAAAGTGCTACTGATACTCCTAGATGGTTGAGAGGGGTGAAATGGGTCAGATGACGTAAGGCGGGTCCGTATACTCCTAGTTGACAAGGAGGGGTCCACCGGCTTCCAGATGGCTACGATTGTCGCAACTACTTTAGGATGACCTAAAAGTGCTACTGATACTCGTAGATGGCTGGGAGGGGTGCAATAGGTCAGATGACCTAAGGAGGGTCCGTATACTCCTAGATGGCTAGGAGGGGTCCACGGGGTCCAGATAGTTTCGATTGTCGCTAGTGCTTTCGGATGACCTAAAAGTGCTACTGATACTCCTAGATGGCTGGGAGGGGTGCAATGGGTCCAATTACGTAAGGAGGGTCCGTATAGTCCTAGATGGCCGGGAGGGGTCCACGGGTCTCCCGTTGGCTACGATTCTCGCACGTCCTTTTGGATGACCTAAAAGTGCAACTGATACTCCTAGATGACTGGAAGGGGTGCAAACTGTCAGATGACGTGAGGAGGGTCCGTATAGTCCAAGATGGCTAGGAGCGGTCCACGGGGGTCCAAATGGCTACGATTGTCGCAAGTGCTTTAGGACGACCTAAAAGTGCTACCGATACTCCTAGATGGCTGGGAGGGGTGTAATGGGTCAGATGACGTAAGGAGGGTCCTTATAGTCCAAGATGGCTAGGAGGGGTCCACGGGGTTCCAGATGGCTATGATTGTCCCACGTGCTTTAGGATGAACTAAAAGTGCAACTGATACTCCTAGATGGCTGGGAGGGGTGCAATGGGTCAGATGACGTAAGGAGGGTCCGTATAGTCCTAGATGGCTAGTAGGGGTCCACGGGGGTCCAGATGGCTACGATTGTCGCACGTTCTTTTGGATGACTTAAAAGTTCTACTGATACTCCTAGATGGCTGGGAGGGATGCAAATTGTCAGTCGACGTAAGGAGGGTCCGTATAGTCCTAGATGGCTTGGAGGGTTCCACGGGGGTCCAAATGGTTACGATTGTCCCACATGCTTTATGATGACCTAAAAGTGCAACTGATACTCCTAGATGGCTGGGAGGTGTACAATGGGTCAGATGACGAATGGAATTTCCGTATAGTGCTAGATGGCTAGGAGGGGTCCACGGGGGTCCAGATGGCTACGATTGTCTCATGTTCTTTAGGATGACCTAAGAGTGCAACTGATACTCCTAGATGGATGCGAGGGGTGAAATGGGTCAGATGACCTAAGGAGGGTCCGTATACTCCTAGATGGCTAGGAGGGGTGCATGGGGGTCCAGATGGCTACGATTGTCGCAAGTGTTTTAGGATGAACCTAAAAGTGCTACTTATACTCCTAGATGGTTGAGAGGGGTGAAATGGGTCAGATGACGTAAGGCGGGTCCGTATACTCCTAGTTGACTAGGAGGGGTCCACGGGGGTCCAGATGGCTACGATTGTCGCATCTGCTTTAGGATGACCTAAAAGTGCTACTGATACTCGTAGATGGCTGGGAGGGGTGCAATAGGTCAGATGACGTAAGGAGGGTCCGTATACTCCCAGATGGCTAGGAGGGGTCCACGGGGTCCAGGTAGCTACGATTGTCGCTAGTGCTTTAGGATGACCTAAAAGTGCTACTGATAGTCCTAGATGGCTGGGAGGGGTGCAATGGGTCCAATGACGTAAGGAGGGTCCGTATAGTCCTAGATGGCCGGGAGGGGTCCACGGGTGTCCACTTGGCTACGATTCTCGCACGTCCTTTTGGATGACCTAAAAGTGCAACTGATACTCCTAGATGGCTGGGAGGGGTGCAAATTCTCAGATGAGGTAAGGAGGGTCCGTATAGTACTAGATGGCTAGGAGCGGTCCAGGGGGGTCCAGATGGCTACGATTGTCGCAAGTGCTTTAGGAGGACCTAAAAGTGCAATTGATACTCCTAGATGGCTGGGAGGGGTGCAATGGGTCAGATGACGTAAAGAGGGTCCGTATAGTCCTAGATGGCTAGTAGGGGTCCACGCGGGTCCAGATGGCAACGATTGTCGCACGTTCTTTTGGATGACTTAAAAGTGCTACTGATACTCCTAGATGGCTGGGAGGGGTGCAAATTGTCAGATGACGTAAGGAGGGTCCGTATAGTCCTAGATGGCTTGGAGGGTTCAATGGCGGTCCAGATGGCTACGATTGTCCCACGTTGTTTATGATGACCTAAAAGTGCAACTAATACTCCTAAATGGCTGGGAGGTGTGCAATGGGTCAGATGACGGAAGGAATTTCCATATAGTCCTAGATGGCTAGGAGGGGTCCACGGGGGTCCAGATGGCTACGATTGTCGCACGTTCTTTAGGATGACCTAAGAGTGCAACTGATACTCCTAGATGGATGCGAGGGGTGAAATTGGTCAGATGACGTAAGGAGGGTCCGTATACTCCTAGATGGCTAGGAGGGGTGCACGGGGGTCCAGATGGCTACGATTGTCGCAAGTGTTTTAGGATGACCTAAAAGTGCTACTGATACTCCTAGATGGTTGAGAGGGGTGAAATGGGTCAGATGACGTAAGGCGGGTCCGTATACTCTTAGTTCACTAGGAGGGGTCCACCGGTTTCCAGATGGCTACGATTGTCGCAACTGCTTTAGGATGACCTAAAAGTGCTACTAATAATCGTAGATGGCTGGGAGGGGTGCAATAGGTCAGATGACGTAAGGAGGGTCCGTATACTCCTAGATGCCTAGGAGGGGTCCACGGGGTCCAGTTAGCTACGATTGTCGCTAGTGCTTTAGGATGACCTAAAAGTGCTACTGATACACCTAGATGGCTGGGAGGGGTGCAATGGGTCCAATGACGTAAGGAGGGTCCGTATAGTCCTAGATGGCCGGGAGGGGTCCACGGGTGTCCCGTTGGCTACGATTCTCGCACGTCCTTTTGGATGACCTAAAAGTGCAACTGATACTCCTAGATGGCTAAGAGGGGTGCAAATTGTCCGATGACGTAAGGAGGGTCCGTATAGTCTTAGATGTCTAGGAGCGGTCCACGGGGGTCCAGATGGCTACGATTGTCGCAAGTGCTTAAGGACGACCTAAAAGTGCTACTGATACTCCTAGATGGCTGGGAGGGGTGCAATGGGTCAGATGACGTAAGGAGGGTCCTTATAGTCCTAGATGGCTAGGAGGGGTCTACGGGGTTCCAGATGGCTATGATTGTCCCACGTGCTTTAGGATGACCTAAAAGTGCAACTGATACTCCTAGATGGCTGGGAGGGGTGCAATGGGTCAGATGACGTAAGGAGGGTCCGTATAGTCCTAGATGGCTAGTAGGGGTCCATGGGGGTCCAGATGGCTACGATTGTCGCACGTTCTTTTGGATGACTTAAAAGTGCTACTGATACTCCTAGATGGCTGGGAGGGGTGCAAATTGTCAGATGACGTAAAGAGGGTCCGTATAGTCCTAGATAGCTTGGAGGGTTCAACGGGGGTCCAGATGGCTACGATTTTCCCACGTTCTTTATGATGACCTAAAAGTGCAACTGATACTCCTAGATGGCAGGGAGGTGTGCAATGGGTCAGATGACGTAAGGAATTTCCGTATAGTCCTAGATGGCTAGGAGGGGTCCACGGGGGTCCAGATGGCTACGATTGTCGCACGTTCTTTAGGATGACCTAATAGTGCAACTGATACTTCTAGATGGCTGGGAGGGGTGAAATGGGTCAGATGACGTAAGGAGGGTCTGTATACTCCTAGATGGCTAGGAGGGGTGCACGGGGGTCCAGATGGCTACGATTGTCGCAAGTGTTTTAGGATGACCTAAAAGTGCTACTGATACTCCTAGATGGTTGAGAGGGGTGAAATGGGTCAGATGACGTAAGGCGGGTCCGTATACTCCTAGTTGACTAGGAGGGGTCCACGGGGGTCCAGATGGCTACGATTGTCGCAACTGCTTTAGGATGACCTAAAAGTGCTACTGATACTCGTAGATGGCTGGGAGCGGTGCAATAGGTCAGATGACGTAAGGAGGGTCCGTATACTCCCAGATGGCTAGGAGGGGTCCACGGGGTCCAGATAGCTACGATTGTCGCTAGTGCTTTAGGATGACCTAAAAGTGCTACTGATACTCCTAGATGGCTGGGAGGGGTGGAATGGGTCCAATGACGTAAGGAGGGTCCGTATAGTCCTAGATGGCCGGGAGGGGTCCACGGGTGTCCACTTGGCTACGATTCTCGCACGTCCTTTTGGATGACCTAAAAGTGCAACTGATATTCCTAGATGGCTGGGAGGGGTGCAAATTGTCAGATGAGGTAAGGAGGGTCCGTATAGTACTAGATGGCTAGGAGCAGTCCGGGGGGGTCCAGATGGCTACGATTGTCGCAAGTGCTTTAGGAGGACCTAAAAGTGCAACTGATACTCCTAGATGGCTGGGAGGGGTGCAATGGGTAAGATGACGTAAAGAGGGTCCGTATAGTCCTAGATGGCTAGTAGGGGTCCACGCGGGTCCAGATGGCAACGATTGTCGCACGTTCTTTTGGATGACTTAAAAGTGCTACTGATACTCCTAGATGGCTGGGAGGGGTGCAAATTGTCAGATGACGTAAGGAGGGTCCGTATAGTCCTATATGGCTTGGAGGGTTCAATGGCGGTCCAGATGGCTACGATTGTCCCACGTTGTTTATGATGACCTAAAAGTGCAACTAATACTCCTAAATGGCTGGGAGGTGTGCAATGGGTCAGATGACGGAAGGAATTTCCATATTGTCCTAGATGGCTAGGAGGGGTCCACGGAGGTCCAGATGGCTACGATTGTCGCACGTTCTTTAGGATGACCTAAGAGTGCAACTGATACTCCTAGATGGATGCGAGGGGTGAAATTGGTCAGATGACGTAAGGAGGGTCCGTATACTCCTAGATGGCTAGGAGGGGTGCACGGGGTCCAGATGGCTACGATTGTCACAAGTGTTTTAGGATGACCTAAAAGTGCTACTGATACTCCTAGATGGTTGAGAGGGGTGAAATGGGTCAGATGACGTAAGGCGGGTCCGTATACTCTTAGTTGACTAGAAGGGGTCCACCGGTTTCCAGATGGCTACGATTGTCGCAACTGCTTTAGGATGACCTAAAAGTGCTACTGATACTCGTAGATGGCTGGGAGGGGTGCAATAGGTCAGATGACGTAAGGAGGGTCCGTATACTCCTAGATGCCTAGGAGGGGTCCACGGGGTCCAGTTAGCTACGATTGTCGCTAGTGCTTTAGGATGACCTAAAAGTGCTACTGATACTCCTAGATGGCTGGGAGGGGTGCAATGGGTCCAATGACGTAAGGAGGGTCCGTATAGTCCTAGATGGCCGGGAGGGGTCCACGGGTGTCCCGTTGGCTACGATTCTCGCACGTCCTTTTGGATGACCTAAAAGTGCAACTGATACTCCTAGATGGCTAAGAGGGGTGCAAATTGTCCGATGACGTAAGGAGGGTCCGTATAGTCTTAGATGTCTAGGAGCGGTCCACGGGGGTCCAGATGGCTACGATTGTCGCAAGTGCTTAAGGACGACCTAAAAGTGCTACTGATACTCCTAGATGGCTGGGAGGGGTGCAATGGGTCAGATGACGTAAGGAGGGTCCTTATAGTCCTAGATGGCTAGGAGGGGTCCACGGGGTTCCAGATGGCTATGATTGTCCCACGTGCTTTAGGATGACCTAAAAGTGCAACTGATACTCCTAGATGGCTGGGAGGGGTGCAATGGGTCAGATGACGTAAGGAGGGTCCGTATAGTCCTAGATGGCTAGTAGGGGTCCACGGGGGTCCAGATGGCTACGATTGTCGCACGTTCTTTTGGATGAATTAAAAGTGCTACTGATACTCCTAGATGGCTGGGAGGGGTGCAAATTGTCAGATGACGTAAAGAGGGTCCGTATAGTCCTAGATGGCTTGGAGGGTTAAACGGGGGTCTAGATGGCTACGATTTTCCGACGTTCTTTATGATGACCTAAAAGTGCAACTGATACTCCTAGATGGCAGGGAGGTGTGCAATGGGTCAGATGACGTAAGGAATTTCCGTATAGTCCTAGATGGCTAGGAGGGGTCCACGGGGGTCCAGATGGCTACGATTGTCGCACGTTCTTTAGGATGACCTAATAGTGCAACTGATACTTCTATATGGCTGGGAGGGGTGAAATGGGTCAGATGACGTAAGGAGGGTCTGTATACTCCTAGATGGCTAGGAGGGGTGCACGGGGGTCCAGATGGCTACGATTGTCGCAAGTGTTTTAGGATGGCCTAAAAGTGCTACTGATACTCCTAGATGGTTGAGAGGGGTGAAATGGGTCAGATGACGTAAGGCGGGTCCGTATACTCCTAGTTGACTAGGAGGGGTCCACGGGGGTCCAGATGGCTACGATTGTCGCAACTTCTTTAGGATGACCTAAAAGTGCTACTGATACTCGTAGATGGCTGGGAGCGGTGCAATAGGTCAGATGACGTAAGGAGGGTCCGTATACTCCCAGATGGCTAGGAGGGGTCCACGGGGTCCAGATAGCTACGATTGTCGCTAGTGCTTTAGGATGACCTAAAAGTGCTACTTATACTCCTAGATGGCTGGGAGGGGTGCAATGGGTCCAATGACGTAAGGAGGGTCCGTATAGTCCTAGATGGCCGGGAGGGGTCCACGGGTGTCCACTTGGCTACGATTCTCGCACGTCCTTTTGGATGACCTAAAAGTGCAACTGATACTCCTAGATGGCTGGGAGGGGTGCAAATTGTCAGATGAGGTAAGGAGGGTCCGTATAGTACTAGATGGCTAGGAGCGGTCCGGGGGGGTCCAGATGGCTACGATTGTCGCAAGTGCTTTAGGAGGACCTAAAAGTGCAACTTATACTCCTAGATGGCTGGGAGGGGTGCAATGGGTCAGATGACGTAAAGAGGGTCCGTATAGTCCTAGATGGCTAGTAGGGGTCCACGCGGGTCCAGATGGCAACGATTGTCGCACGTTCTTTTGGATGACTTAAAAGTGCTACTGATACTCCTAGATGGCTGGGAGGGGTGCAAATTGTCAGATGACGTAAGGAGGGTCCGTATAGTCCTATATGGCTTGGAGGGTTCAATGGCGGTCCAGATGGCTACGATTGTCCCACGTTGTTTATGATGACCTAAAAGTGCAACTAATACTCCTAAATGGCTGGGAGGTGTGCAATGGGTCAGATGACGGAAGGAATTTCCATATAGTCCTAGATGGCTAGGAGGGGTCCACGGGGGTCCAGATGGCTACGACTGTCGCACGTTCTTTAGGATGACCTAAGAGTGCAACTGATACTCCTAGATGGATGCGAGGGGTGAAATTGGTCAGATGACGTAAGGAGGGTCCGTATACTCCTAGATGGCTAGGAGGGGTGCACGGGGTCCAGATGGCTACGATTGTCGCAAGTGTTTTAGGATGACCTAAAAGTGCTACTGATACTCCTAGATGGTTGAGAGGGGTGAAATGGGTCAGATGACGTAAGGCGGGTCCGTATACTCTTAGTTGACTAGGAGTGGTCCACCGGTTTCCAGATGGCTACGTTTGTCGCAACTGCTTTAGGATGACCTAAAAGTGCTACTGATACTCGTAGATGGCTGGGAGGGGTGCAATAGGTCAGATGACGTAAGGAGGGTCCGTATACTCCTAGATGCCTAGGAGGGGTCCACGGGGTCCAGTTAGCTACGATTGTCGCTAGTGCTTTAGGATGACCTAAAAGTGCTACTGATACTCCTAGATGGCTGGGAGGGGTGCAATGGGTCCAATGACGTAAGGAGGGTCCGTATAGTCCTAGATGGCCGGGAGGGGTCCACGGGTGTCCCGTTGGCTACGATTCTCGCACGTCCTTTTGGATGACCTAAAAGTGCAACTGATACTCCTAGATGGCTAAGAGGGGTGCAAATTGTCCGATCACGTAAGGAGGGTCCGTATAGTCTTAGATGTCTAGGAGCGGTCCACGGGGGTCCAGATGGCTACGATTGTCGCAAGTGCTTAAGGACGACCTAAAAGTGCTACTGATACTCCTAGATGGCTGGGAGGGGTGCAATGGGTCAGATGACGTAAGGAGGGTCCTTATAGTCCTAGATGGCTAGGAGGGGTCCACGGGGTTCCAGATGGCTATGATTGTCCCACGTGCTTTAGGATGACCTAAAAGTGCAACTGATACTCCTAGATGGCTGGGAGGGGTGCAATGGGTCAGATGACGTAAGGAGGGTCCGTATAGTCCTAGATGGCTAGTAGGGGTCCACGGGGGTCCAGATGGCTACGATTCTCGCACGTTCTTTTGGATGACTTAAAAGTGCTACTGATACTCCTAGATGGCTGGGAGGGGTGCAAATTGTCAGATGACGTAAAGAGGGTCCGTATAGTCCTAGATGGCTTGGAGGGTTCAACGGGGGTCTAGATGGCTACGATTTTCCCACGTTCTTTATGATGACCTAAAAGTGCAACTGATACTCCTAGATGGCAGGGAGGTGTGCAATGGGTCAGATGACGTAAGGAATTTCCGTATAGTCCTAGATGGCTAGGAGGGGTCCACGGGGGTCCAGATGGCTACGATTGTCGCACGTTCTTTAGGATGACCTAAGAGTGCAACTGATACTCCTAGATGGATGCGAGGGGTGAAATTGGTCAGATGACGTAAGGAGGGTCCGTATACTCCTAGATGGCTAGGAGGGGTGCACGGGGGGTCTAGATGGCTACGATTGTCGCAAGTATTTTAGGATGACCTAATAGTGCTACTGATACTCCTAGATGGCTGGGAGGGGTGCAAATTGTCAGATGACGTAAGAAGGGTCCGTATAGTACTAGATGGCTTGGAGGGTTCCACGGGGGTCCAAATGGCTACGATTGTCCCACGTGCTTTAAAATGACCTAAAAGTGCAAGTGATACTCCTAGATGGCTGGGAGGTGTGCAATGTGTCAGATGACGGAAGGAATTTTCGTATAGTCCTAGATGGCTAGTAGGGGTCCACGCGGGTCCAGATGGCTATGATTGTCGCACGTTCTTTTGGATGACTTAAAAGTGCTACTGATACTCCTAGATGGCTGGGAGGGGTGCAATAGGTCCAATGACGTAAGGAGGGTCCGTATAGTACTAGATGGCTAGTAGGGGTCCACGGGGGTCCAGATGGCTACGATTGTCGCAAGTGCTTTAGGAGGACCTAAAAGGTCAACTGATACTCCTAGATGGCTGGGAGGGGTGCAATGGGTCAGATAGTAAAGAGGGTCCGTATAGTCCTAGATGGCTAGTAGGGGTCCACGCGGGTCCAGATGGCTACGATTGTCGCACGTTCTTTTGGATGACTTAAAAGTGGTACTGATACTCCTAGATGGCTGGGAGGGGTGCAAATTGTCAGATGACGTAAGGAGGGTCCGTATAGTCCTTGATGGCTTGGAGGGTTCAACGGGGGTCCAGATGGTTACGATTGTCCCACGTTCTTTATGATGACCTAAAAGTGCAATTGATACTCCTAGATGGCTGGGAGGTGTGCAATGGGTCAGATGACGTAAGGAATTTCCGTATAGTCCTATATGGCTAGGAGTGGTCCACGGGGGTCCAGATGGCAATGATTGTCGCACGTTCTTTAGGATGACCTAATAGTGCAACTGATACTCCTAGATGGCTGGAAGGGGTGAAATGGGTCAGATGACGTAAGGAGGGTCCGTATACTCCTAGATGGCTAGGAGGGGTGCATGGGGGTCCAGATGGCTACGATTGTCGCAAGTGTTTTAGGATGACCTAAAAGTGCTACTGATACTTCTAGATGGTTGAGAGGGGTGAAATGGGTCAAATGACGTAAGGCGGGTCCGTATACTCCTAGTTGACTAGGAGGGGTCCACGGGGGTCCAGATGGCTACGATTGTCGCAACTCTTTTAGGATGACCTAAAAGTGCTACTGATACTCCTAGATGGCTGGGAGGGGTGCAATGGGTCAGATGACGTAAGGAGGGTCCGAATAGTCTTAGATGGCTTGGAGGGTTCCACGGGGGTCCAGATGGCTACAATTGTCCCACGTGCTTTATGATGACCTAAAAGTGGAACTGATACTCTTAGATGGCTGGGAGGGGTGAAATGGGTCAGATGACGTATGGAGGGTCCGTATATTCCTAGATGGCTAGGAGGGGTGCACGGGGTCCAGATGGCTACGATTAACGCAAGTGTTTTAGGATGACCTAAAAGTGATACTGATACTCCAAGATGGTTTAGAGGGTTGAAATGGGTCAGATGACGTCAGGAGGGTCCGTATACTCCTAGATGGCTATGAGGGGTCCACGGGGTCCAGATAGCTACGATTGTCGCTAGTGCTTTAGGATGACCTAAAAGTTCTACTGATACTCCTAGATGGCTGAGAGGGGTGCAATGGGTCAGATGACGTAAGGAGGGTCCGTATAGTCCTAGATGGCCGGGAGGGTTCCACGGGTGTCCAGTTGGCTACGATTCTCGCACGTCCTTTTCGATGACCTAAAAGTGCAACTGATACTCCTAGATGGCTGGGAGGGGTGCAAATTGTCAGATGACGTAAGGAGGGTCCGTATAGTACTAGATGGCTTGGAGGGTTCCACGGGGGTCCAAATGGCTACGATTGTCGCAAGTGCTTTAGGATGGCTGGGAGGTGTGCAATGGGTCAGATGACGGAAGGAATTTTCGTATAGTCCTAGATGGCTAGTAGGGGTCCACGCGGGTCCAGATGGCTATGATTGTCGCACGTTCTTTTGGATGACTTAAAAGTGCTACTGATACTCCTAGATGGCTGGGAGGGGTGCAAATTGTCAGATGACGTAAGGAGGGTCCGTATAGTCCTAGATGGCTTAGAGGGTTCAACGGGGGTCCAGATGGCTACGATTGTCCCACATGCTTTGTGATGACCTAAAAGTGCTACTGATACTCCTAGATGGCTGGGAGGGGTGCAATGGGTCCAATGACGTAAGGAGGGTCCGTATAGTCCTAGATGGTCGGGAGGTGTCCACGGGTGTCCCGTTGGCTACGATTCTCGCACGTCCTTTTGGATGACCTAAAAGTGCAACTGATACTCCTAGATGGCTGGGAGGGGTGCAAATTGTCCGATGACGTAAGGAGGGTCCGTATAGTCCTAGATGTCTAGGAGCGGTCCACGGGGTTCCAGATGGCTATGATTGTCCCACGTGCTTTAGGATGACCTAAAAGTGCAACTGATACTCCTAGATGGCTGGGAGGGGTGCAATGGGTCAGATGACGTAAGGAGGGTCCGTATAGTCCTAGATGGCTAGTAGGGGTCCACGGGGGTCCAGATGGCTACGATTGTCGCACGTTCTTTTGGATGACTTAAAAGTGCTACTGATACTCCTAGATGGCTGGGAGGGGTGCAAATTGTCAGATGACGTAAAGAGGGTCCGTATAGTCCTAGATGGCTTGGAGGGTTCAACGAGGGTCCAGATGGCTACGATTGTCCCACGTTCTTTATGATGACCTAAAAGTGCAACTGATACTCCTAGATGGCTGGGAGGTGTGCAATGGGTCAGATGACGTAAGGAATTTCCGTATAGTCCTAGGTGGCTAGGAGGGGTCCATGGGGGTCCAGATGGCTACGATTGTCGCACGTTCTTTAGGATGACCTAATAGTGCAACTGATACTCCTAGATGGCTGGGAGGGGTGAAATGGGTCAGATGATGTAAGGAGGGTCCTTATACTCCTAGATGGCTAGGAGGGGTGCACGGGGGTCCAGATGGCTACGATTGTCGCAAGTGTTTTAGGATGACCTAAAAGTGCTACTGATACTCCTAGATGGTTGAGAGGGGTGAGATGGGTCAGATGACGTAAGGCGGGTCCGTATACTCCTAGTTGACTAGGAGGGGTCCACGGGGGTCCAGATGGCTACGATTGTCGCAACTGCTTTAGGATGACCTAAAAGTGCTACTGATACTCGTAGATGGCTGGGAGGGGTGCAATAGGTCTAATGACGTAAGGAGGGTCCGTATACTCCTAGATGGCTAGGAGGGGTCCACAGGGTCCAGATAGCTATGATTGTCGCTAGTGCTTTAGGATGACCTAAAAGTGCTACTGATACTCCTAGATGGCTGGGAGGGGTGCAATGGGTCCAATGACGTAAGGAGGGTCCGTATAGTCCTAGATGGCCGGGAGGGGTCCACAGGTGTCCAGTTGGCTACGATTCTCGCACGTCCTTTTGGATGACCTAAAAGTGCAACTGATACTCCTAGATGGCTGGGAGGGGTGCAAATTGTCAAATGACGTAAGGAGGGTCCGTAAAGTACTAGATGGCTAGGAGCGGTCCACGGGGGTCCAGATGGCTACATTTGTCGCAAGTGCTTTAGGATGACCTAAAAGTGCAACTGATACTCTTAGATGGCTGGGAGGGGTGCAATGGGTCAGATGACGTAAGGAGGGTCTTTATAGTCCTAGATGGCTAGTAGGGGTCCACGGGGGTCCAGATGGCTACGATTGTCGCACGTTCTTTTGGATGACTTAAAAGTGCTACTGATACTCCTAGATGGCTGGGAGGGGTGCAAATTGTCAGATGACGTAAAGAGGGTCCGTATAGTCCTAGATGGCTTGGAGGGTTCAACGGGGGTCCAGATGGCTACGATTGTCCCACGTTCTTTATGATGACCTAAAAGTGCAACTGATACTCCTAGATGGCTGGGAGGTGTGCAATGGGTCAGATGACGTAAGGAATTTCCGTATAGTCCTAGATGCTAGGAGGGGTCCACGGGGGTCCAGATGGCTACGATTGTCGCACGTTCTTTAGGGTGACCTAATAGTGCAACTGATACTCCTAGATGGCTGGGAGGGGTGAAATGGGTCAGATGACGTAAGGAGGGTCCGTATACTCCTTGATGGCTAGGAGGGGTGCACGGGGGTCCAGATGGCTGCGATTATCGCAAGTGGTTTAGGATGACCTAAAAGTGCTACTGATACTCCTAGATGGTTGAGATTGGTGAGATGGGTCAGATGACGTAAGGCGGGTCCGTATACTCCTAGTTGACTAGGAGGGGTCCACGGGGGTCCAGATGGCTACGATTGTCGCAACTGCTTCAGGATGAACTAAAAGTGCTACTGATACTCGTAGATGGCTGGGAGGGGTGCAATAGGTCAGATGACGTATGGAGGGTCTGTATACTCCTAGATGGCTAGGAGGGGTCCTTAGGGTCCAGATAGCTACGATTGTCGCTAGTGCTTTAGGATGACCTAAAAGTGCTACAGATACTCCTAGATGGCTGGGAGGGGTGCAATGGGTCCAATGACGTAAGGAGGGTCCGTATAGTCCTAGATCACCGGGAGGGGTCCACGGGTGTCCTGTTGGCTACGATTCTCGCACGTCCTTTTGGATGACCTAAAAGTGCAACTGATACTCCTAGATGGCTGGGAGGGGTACAAATTGTCAGATGACGTAAGGAGGGTCCGTAAAGTACTAGATGGCTAGGAGCGGTCCACGGGGGTCCAGATGGCTACGATTGTCGCAAGTGCTTTAGGATGACCTAAAAGTGCAACTGATACTCCTAGATGGCAGGGAGGGGTGCAATGGGTCAGATGACGTAAGGAGGGTCCGTATAGTCCTAGATGGCTAGTAGGGGTTTACGCGGGTCCAGATGGCTACGATTGTCGCACGTTCTTTTGGATGACTTAAAAGTGCTACTGATACTCCTCGATGGCTGGGAGGGGTGCAAATTGTCAGATGACGTAAGGAGGGTCTGTATAGTCCTAGATGGCTTGGAGGGTTCAACGGGGGTCCAGATGGCTACGATTGTCCCACGTGCTTTATGATGACCTAAAAGTGCAACTGATACTCCTAGATGGCTGGGAGGTGTGCAATGGGTCAGATGGCGTAAGGAATTTCCGTATAGTCCTAGATAGCAAGGAGGGGTCCACGGGGGTGCAGATGGCTACAATTGTCGCACGTTCTTTAGGATGACCTAATAGTGCAACTGATACTCCTAGATGGCTGAGAGGGGTGAAATGGGTCAGATGACGTAAGGAGGGTCCGTATACTCCTAGATGGCTAGGAGGGGTGCACGAGGGTCCAGATGGCTACGATTGTCGCAAGTTTTTTAGGATGACCTAAAAGTGCTACTGATACTGCTAGATGGTTGAGAGGGGTGAAATGGGTCAGATGACGTAAGGAGGCTCCGTATACTCCTAGTTGACTAGGAGGGGTCCACGGGGGTCCAGATGGCTACGATTGTCGCAACTGCTTTAGGATGACCCTAAAAGTGCTACTGATACTCGTAGATGGCTAGTGGGGTGCAATAGGTCAGATGACGTAAGGAGTGTTCGTATACTCCTAGATGGCTACGATTGTCGCAAGTGCTTTAGGATGACCTAAAAGTGCTACTGATACTCTTGGATGGCTGGTAGGGGTGCAATGGGTCCAATGACGTAAGGAGGGTCCGTATAGTACTAGATGGCTAGTAGGGGTCCACGGAGGTCCAGATGGCTACGATTGTCCCAAGTGCTTTAGGAGGACCTAAAAGTTCAACTGATACTCTTAGATGGCTGGAAGGGCTGCAATGGGTCAGATGACGTAAAGAGGGTCCGTATAGTCCTAGATGGCTAGTAGGGGTCCACGCGGGTCCAGATGGCTACAATTGTCGCACATTCTTTTGGATGACTTAAAAGTGCTACTGATACTCCTAGATGGCTGGGACGGGTGCAAATTGTCAGATGACGTAAGGAGGGTCCGTATAGTCCGAGATGGCTAGGAGGGTTAAACGGGGGTCCAGATGGCTACGATTGTCCCACGTTCTTTATGATGACCTAAAAGTGCAATTGATACTCCTAGATGGCTGGGAGGTGTGCAATGGGTCAGATGACGTAAGGAATTTCCGTATAGTCCTAGATAGCTAGGAGGGGTCCACGGGGGTCCAGATGGCTACGATTGTCGCACGTTCTTTAGGATGACCTAATAGTGCAACTGATACTCCTAGATGACTGGAAGGGGTGAAATGGGTCAGATGATGTAAGGAGGGTCCGTATACTCCTAGATGGCTAGGAGGGTTGCACGGGGGTCCAGATGGCAACGATTGTCGCAAGTGTTTTAGGATGACCTAAAAGTGCTACTGATACTGCTAGATGGTTGAGAGGGGTGAAATGGGTCAGATGACGTAAGGCGGGTCCGTATACTCCTAGTTGACTAGGAGGGGTCCACGGGGGTCCAGATGGCTATGATTGTCGCAACTGTTTTAGGATGACCTAAAAGTGCTACTGATACTCCTAAATGGCTGGGAGGGGTGCAATGGGTCAGACGACGTAAGGAGGGTCCGCATAGTCTTAGATGGCTTGGAGGGTTCCACGGGGTCCAGATGGCTACAATTGTCCCACGTGCTTTATGATGACCTAAAAGTGTAACTGATACTCTTAGATGGCTGGGAGGGGTGAAATGGGTCAGATGACGTATGGAGGGTCCGTATATTCATAGATGGCTAGGAGGGGTCCATGGGGTCCAGATGGCTACGATTGTCGCAAGTGTTTTAGGATGACCTAAAAGTGCTACTGATACTCCTAGATGGTTGAGAGGGTTGAAATGGGTCAGATGACGTAAGGAGGGTCCGTATACTCCTTGATGGCTAGGAGGGGTCCACGGGGTCCAGATAGCTACGATTGTCGCTAGTGCTTTAGGATGACCTAAAAGTGCTACTGATACTCCGAGGATGCTGGGAGGGGTGCAATGGGTCCAATGACGTAAGGAGGGTTCGTATAGTCCTAGATGGCCGGGAGGGGTCCACGGGTGTCCAGTTGGCAACGATTCTCGCACGTCCTTTTGGATGACCTAAAAGTACAACTGATACTCCTAGATGGCTGGGAGGGGTGCAAATTGTCAAATGACGTAAGCAGGGTCCGTATAGTACTAGATGGCTAGGAGCGGTCCACGGGGGTCCAGATGGCTACGATTGTCACAAGTGCTTTAGGATGACCTAAAAGTGCAACTGATACTCCTAGATGGCTGGGAGGGGTGCAATGGGTCAGATGACGTAAGGAGGGTCCATATAGTCCTAGATGGCTAGTAGGGGTCCACGCGGGTCCAGATGGCTACGATTGTCGCATGTTCTTTTGGATGACTTAAAAGTGCTACTGATACTCCTAGATGGCTGGGAAGGGTGCGAATTGTCAGATGACGTAAGGAGGGTCCGTATAGTCCTAGATGGCTTGGAGGGTTCAACGGGGGTCCAGGTGGCTACGATTGTCCCACGTGCTTTATGATGACCTAAAAGTGCAACAGATACTCCTAGATGGCTGGGAGGTGTGCAATGGGTCAGATGACGTAAGGAATTTCCGTATAGTCCTAGATAGCAAGGAGGGGTCCACGGGGGTGCAGATGGCTACGATTGTCGCACGTTCTTTAGGATGACCTAATAGTGCAACTTATACTCCTCGATGGCTGGGAGGGGTGAAATGGGTCAGATGACGTAAGGAGGGTCCGTATACTCCTAGATGGCTAGGAGGGGTGCACGGGGGTCCAGATGGCTACGATTGTCGCAAGTGTTTTAGGATGACCTAATAGTGCAACTGATACTGCTAGATGGTTGAGAGGGGTGAAATGGGTCAGATCACGTAAGGAGGCTCCGTATACTCCTAGTTGACTAGGAGGGGTCCACGGGGGTCTAGATGGCTACCATTTTCGCAACTGCTTTAGGATGACCTAAAAGTGCTACTGATACTCGTAGATGGCTGGGAGGGGTGCAATAGGTCAGATGACGTAAGGAGGGTCCGTATACTCCTAGATGGCTAGGAGGGGTCCACAGGGTCCAGATAGCTACGATTGTCGCTAGTGCTTTAGGATGACCTAAAAGTGCTACTGATACTCCTAGATGGCTGAGAGGGGTGCAATGGGTCCAATGACGTAAGGAGGGTCCGTATAGTCCTAGATGGCCGGGAGGGTTCCACGGGTGTCCAGTTGGCTATGATTCTTGCACGTCCTTTTGGATGACCTAAAACTGCAACTGATACTCCTAGATGGCTGGGAGGGGTGCAAATTATCAGATGACGTAAGGAGGGTCCATATAGTCCTAGATGGTTTGGAGGGTTCCACGGGGGTCCAAATGGCTTCGATTGTCCCACGTGCTTTATGATGACCTAAAAGTTCAACTGATACTCCTAGATGGCTGGGAGGTGTGCAATGGATCAGATGACGGAAGGAATTTCCGTATAGTCCTAGATGGTTAGGAGGGGTCCACGGGGGTCCAGATGGTTACGATTGTCGCATATTCTTTAGGATGACCTAAGAGTGCAACTTATACTCCTAGATGGATGCGAGGGGTGAAATGGGTCAGATGACGTAAGGAGGGTCCGTATACTCCTAGATGGCAAGGAGGGGTGCACGGGGGGTCTAGATGGCTACGATTGTCGCAAGTGTTTTAGGATGACCTAAAAGTTCTACTGATACTCCTAGATGGTTGAGAGGGGTGAAATGGGTCAGATGGCGTAAGGCGGGTCCGTATACTCCTAGTTTACTAGGAGGGGTCCACGGGGGTCCAGATGGCTACGATTGTCGCAACTGCTTTAGGATGACCTAAAAGTGCTACTGGTACTCGTAGATGGCTAGAGGGGTGCAATAGGTCAGATGACGTAAGGAGTGTTCGTATGCTCCTAGATGGCTAGGAGGGGTCCATGGGGTTCAGATAGCTACGATTGTCGCTAGTGCTTTAGGATGACCTAAAAGTGCTACTGATACTCCTAGATGGCTGGGAGGGGTGCAATGGGTCCAATGACGTAAGGAGGGTCCGTATAGTACTAGATGGCTAGTAGGGGTCCACGGGGGTCCAGATGGCTACGATTGTCGCAAGTGCTTTAGGAGGACCTAAAAGTTCAACTGATAATCCTAGATGGCTGGGAGGGGTGCAATGGGTCAGATGACGTAAAGAGGGTCCGTATAGTCCTAGATGGCTAGTAGGGGTCCACGCGGGTCCAGATGGCTACGATTGTCGCACGTTCTTTTGGATGACTTAAAAGTGCTACTGATACTCCTAGATGGCTGGGAGGGGTGCAAATTGTCAGATGACGTAAGGAGGGTCCGTATGGTCCTAGATAGCTTGGAGGGTTCAACGGGGGTCCAGATGGCTACGATTGTCCCACGTTCTTTATGATGACCTAAAAGTGCAATTGATACTCCTAGATGGCTGGGAGGTGTGCAATGGGAGATGACATAAGGAATTTCTGTATAGTCCTAGATGGCTAGGAGGGGTCCACGGGGGTCCAGATGGCTACGATTGTCGCACGTTTTTAGGATGACCTAATAGTGCAACTGATACTCCTAGATGGCTGGAAGGGGTGAAATGGGTCAGATGACGTAAGGAGGGTCCGTATACTCCTAGATGGCTAGGAGGGGTGCACGGGGATCCAGATGGCTACGATTGTCGCAAGTGTTTTAGGATGACCTAAAAGTGCTACTGATACTCCTAGATGGTTGAGAGGGGTGAAATGGGTCAGATGATGTAAGGCGGGTCCGTATACTCCTAGTTGACTAGGAGGGGTCCACGGAAGTCCAGATGGCTACGATTGTCGCAACTGTTTTAGGATGACCTAAAAGTGCTACTGATACTCCTAGATGGCTGGGAGGGGTGCAATGGGTCAGATGACGTAAGGAGGGTCCGAATAGTCTTTGATGGCTTGGAGGGTTCCACGGGGGTCCAGATGGCTACAATTGTCCCACGTGCTTTATGATGACCTAAAAGTGTAACTAATACTCTTAGATGGCTGGGAGGGGTGAAATGGGTCAGATGACGTATGGAGGGTCCGTATATTCCTAGATGGCTAGGAGGGGTGCACGGGGGTCCAGATGGCTACGATTGTCGCAAGTGTTTTAGGATGACCTTAAAGTGCTACTGATACTCCTAGATTGTTGAGAGGGTTGAAATGGTTCAGATGACGTAAGGAGGGTCCGTATACTCCTAGATGGCTAGCAGGGGTCCACGGGGTCCAGATAGCTACGATTGTCGCTAGTGCTTTAGGATGACCTAAAAGTGCTACTGATACTCCTAGATGGCTAGGAGGGGTGCAATGGGGCCAATGACGTAAGGAGGGTCCGTATAGTCCTAGATGGCCGGGAGGGGTCCACGGGTGTCCAGTTGGCGACGATTCTCGCACGTCCTTTTGGATGACCTAACAGTGCAACTGATACTCCTAGATGGCTGGGAGGGGTGCAAATTGTCAAATGACGTAAGGAGGGTCCGTAAAGTACTAGATGGCTAGGAGCGGTCCACGGGGGTCCAGATGGCTACGATTGTCGCAAGTGCTTTAGGATGACCTAAAAGTGCAAATGATACTCCTAGATGGCTGGGAGGGGTGCAATGGGTCCGATGACGTAAGGAGGGTCCATATAGTCCTAGATGGCTAGTAGAGGTCCACGCGGGTCCAGATGGCTACGATTGTCGCACGTTCTTTTGGATGACTTAAAAGTGCTACGGATACTCCTAGATTGCTGGGAGGGGTGCAAATTGTCAGATGACGTAAGGAGGGTCCGTATAGACCTAGATGGCCTGGAGAGTTCAACGGGGGTCCAGATGGCTACGATTGTCCCACGTCCTTTATGATGACCTAAAAGTGCAACTGATACTCCTAGATGGCTGGGAGGTGTGCAATGGGTCAGATGACGTAAGGAATTTCCGTATAGTCCTAGATAGCAAGGAGGGGTCCACGGGGGTCCAGATGGCTACGATTGTCGCACGTTCTTTAGGATGACCTAATAGTACAACTGATACTCCTTGATGGCTGGGAGGGGTGAAATGGGTCAGATGACGTAAGGAGGGTCCGTATACTCCTAGATGGCTAGGAGGGGTGCACGGGGGTCCAGATGGCTACGATTGTCGCAAGTGTTTTAGGATGACCTAAAAGTGCTACTGATACTGCTAGATGGTTGAGAGGGGTGAAATGGGTTAGATGACGTAAGGAGGCTCCGTATACTCCTAGTTGACTAGGAGGGGTCCACGGGGGTCTAGATGGCTACGATTGTCGCAACTGCTTTAGGATGACCTAAAAGTGCTACTGATACTCGTAGATGGCTGGGAGGGGTGCAATAGGTCAGATGACGTAAGGAGGGTCCGTATACTCGTAGATGGCTAGGAGGGGTCCACGGGGTCCAGATAGCTACGATTGTCGCTAGTGCTTTAGGATGACCTAAAAGTGCTACTGATACTCCTAGATGGCTGAGAGGGGTGCAATGGGTCCAATGACGTAAGGAGGGTCCGTATAGTCCTAGATGGCCGGGAGGGTTCCACGGGTGTCCAGTTGGCTACGATTCTCGCACGTCCTTTTGGATGACCTAAAAGTGCAACTGATACTCCTAGATGGCTGGGAGGGGTGCAAATTGTCAGATGACGTAAGGAGGGTCCGTATAGTCCAAGATGGCTTGGAGGGTTCCACGGGGGTACAAATGGCTACGTTTGTCCCACGTGCTTTTTGATGACCTAAAAGTGCAACTGATACTCCTAGATGGCTGGGAGGTGTGCAATGGGTCAGATGACGGAAGGAATTTCCGTATAGTCCTAGATGGATAGGAGGGGTCCACGGGGGGTCCAGATGGTTACGATTGTCGCATGTTCTTTAGGATGACCTAAGAGTGCAACTGATTCTCTGTAACAGCCCCAGGTTTAAAACCTGAAAACCTCTGTAATTTTTCCACTTTTGGGTAATTGCATCATGGCATCCATATCATTTTGCTACTTTTATGAACATTGCAACCAAGACACTTGAGTCTTGCATATTTGTCAAGGAAGTTCCAAGAGTTCAAAAGAAGATAATTGCACTTGCTAAAACCAAACTACTTTGAATCTTGCATATTTGTCAAGGAAGTTCTAGGAGCTCAAATTATTATATTTACATTGTCTCCAAATTATTAAAGTAGCAACATATGGAAAATCTCATCAAAATGCCTAATTAACCCCTCTGAACAAAAGTGCATCAGAACATTTTATTCTGAGGAGCCAATTTTTGTGGTGCCTCTACATGGTATGGGGAGGCTCCCTGAATTTTCTCAAATTTTTATAAAATGTTTAACTGCCTCAATTAAATCAAAACAGTGCACTGGTTTTAAAAGAAAGGAAAAAGGACCTGTTTGTGAGGAGAAATAAATCGGGCAGGGGGTTCTTTGCAAAAGCGTCTTCTTCTTCCTGTAGCGACCGAGGGCTTCGTCTCCGCCGCGCCCCGTCGCCGTGTCGCCATGCCGTGCGCTGCGCCCGGACCCCCCCCCCTCTCCTCCTCTGCTGCTGCGAGTGGATAAGGCCGCCACCGACGCGCTCTGCTCTCTCTCCCCCCAGATAATTCCTCCTCTGTTCCCTCACGAGCCCGAACCCTAGCCACGGATGCCGAGCTCGCCGCCGGCGATTGAGTGCGCCCCGAGCCCAGCTAGGACACCCGCGAGGACCGCCGTGCCGTCTGCTACCTCTACGCCGTAGGAATCGATCCGGGGACGCCCGCATTGCCGTGCACGTGCCGTTCCCTTCCGACACCGCCGCTGCTCCGCCGCTCGATTCCGGCGCCGTCGGGCCTCCTCCGACCTCGCCGTCCTCCTCTACCTGCTCAGGGTGAGCTCGCCGTCCTAATGGACCCCTCCTCCCTCTCCATCTTTCTCTGGCTCGCCGCGTAGACGTCGCCTCCGTCGGAGCCGTAGCACGTCGCCGCCGCCGCTCGTCGCCGGAGCACTTCCCGGCGACCATTTGGCCCGTAGCCCCGCCACGAGGCTCCACGCGCTCGTGCGCGTCGAACGCGAGCACTCCCGGACTCCCTGGCGCCGTAGAATCGCACGCCCGTGCGCCTCGCCGCCGGCGTCCACTCCGGCCACGCGCTCCGGCCGCGCTGACCGCTGGGCCCACGCGTCAGCGACCCCGAGCCAGCCCCGTGCCGCGTCAGCGCCGCGTCAGCGCAACCATGGCCCCTGGCCCGCGCGTCAGTGGCTCGGGCTAGCCCTGCCCTCGGTGAAAAACGCCCGAACGATTTATCTGCGAATTAATAAAAAGACAGAAATGATTCAAACTTCAAAAATTCATAACTTTCAAAATACTTATCCAAATTTAGCAAATAATATACCAAAATGCTCAGAAAAATAAATGTTAACTAATGGACTGACTCACACTTCCATTACTGCTACTGTAATTTTCTGTTTTGCTAAAATGAAGAAAGGGGTAGAAATAAAAAGGTGTAGTTTAACTTCATAATAAATTCCTCAAATTGCTAGAATTGTACCCTCTACGTAAAAATGATTATAAGCATTGGTTCTACACATTCAGAATAATTTCAAGCATGTTACCTAAATTAAAAGTGTAGGGGAACTTAAAAACAAATAGGAAAATATATTTCCTATATCGTTGAATAATTATTCTTAGCATCCCATTTAAATGTCATATAGTTGTTATAATAATTCAGTGCATTAAAATGTCATACCATCATGTGTTTGCGCATTGCATATGAATTGCTTGTATTGATTGTGTTCTTTCCGGCGTTTTTAAACATCGATAGATCAAGGAACCGGGGTCTCGCCACATTACCCCGACGATCAGTATTACCCGCCTGCTGAGCAAGGCAAGCGTGATCCCCACCCTCTTGCATATCTTATCCTATTTTATGCAAATTATTTTCTCCACTATAATATTGCATGCGGTTCCAAATGTCAATTTGATTGGATTAGAGTATCCTATCGTTGCATTCAGTTACCTAAGCCATTACCTGTTTCCCCTCCTATTATCCATAGGATTGTGTTGATGGCCTGAATTAATTAATTCGCTAGGTTGTTGCTTAGCCATGCTTAGTTAACTGCTTAGTGGTCCGATGGATATTCATGTTGGGATCAGAGGTGGAAATTCCGCGGATTATGGTGGAGAAATGGTGGTAATGCTTAATAAAATGCTAAAAGGTGGGGATGAGAGGCCACATGGATGTGGTGGGTTGTCTCGTTCTCGCCGCCTCAGTGCGAGTTCTCGCCTTCGAGCCAAGTTGAGCGTGCTACCATGCGTGGGTGTATGGAACCTCATCGACCGACTAACTTGTGTCGGACTAGCCGAGGGTCCTCTAGTTTGGCTTTCCATTTGCGTGTGTGTTGAGATGGTGGCCAAGACTGAGATGAGGATGATGGTGGTAGGAAAAATGAGTGGCCGCGGGGCAGGGTGTTGGAGGCACTGAACTTGTCCTACGGTCACTGATGATCCTAGGTTAGTCCAAAGCGAGGTAAAGGTCGTAGCCGCTCCCACCCAGCCGGCTTTCCCCGGAAGAGAGCTAGTTGTACAGGCAATGGGCCGGACGGTACGCATGGATAAGGAGCTGGGAGGTCCCTCGGGAACCTGGCGACTTTCACATTGTACACCCCCTTCAGGGATAAATCTTTTCGAAAAGCCGTGTCCACGGTTAAGGACGACTTGGTGACGAATTCAGGGATCATAGAATAACTTTAACGGAATGATTAAAAACTGGGTACTAAAGGTACCACTCACGAATGTGAGGTTGACTTCCTCGAGGTTGATTCGGGGAGGTGCCTTTGTTAAACAGGTACAGTGGTGGATGATGAGTAAGTGAATAAAAAGAAAAGAGTTACTTCTTACCCCTCTTCGAAAATATTCTGATAGTCGATGCCTTGGAGTTATATTTTAAGAATAAAATCAGCTTTACGCAAAACAGCCATAAAACCTTGAGAGCCAATCATAGAGCAAATAGCTCAAAATCTTGTTGAGTTCGTCGAACTCACCCTTGTTTATTTTTGTTTCAGAGGAGGACTTTACTTACCCCGAAGGTGGGTTCTATGTTGACATCGACGAGTAGTCTGGGGTTCCCGGGTGGCAGCCTGGGGCAACTAGGAACCAGCTGGCACGGGATTGTTTATCTGTAGGCCTCTTAGGCCATATTTGGATCTTGTTGTTTAGAACAACTTAATTTGCTTCCGCTTGATGTACTGATGGGTCTGTGACCTTGGATTGTAATATTTGCTATCTTTCTCTACTAAGAGTTGAACTATATTATCTTGAGTCGTAGGGTCTGTCATGTGCCAGGTGTTCCGGTGTCTTAGTCTCTTTATTATACTTGAGGGCTATGCTTTGGATATGGCATGATCGAAGGGTTGTGTTGCCGATGATCCATGCCGAGCACGCCTGCCGATGTTTACTCGGCCTGGGAGTGGTAACCCCAGTAACCTTCGATTATGTAGCATGACCACCGACACATAGCATCATTGTATAATTTATGGACTGGGGCATTACATTCTCCCAGATGGATGCAAGGGGTGAAATGGGTCAGACAACATAAGGAGGGTCCGTATACTCCTAGATGGCTAGGAGGGGTGCCGTCTAGATGGCTACGATTGTCGCAAGTGTTTTAGGATGACCTAAAGGTGCTACTGATACTCCTAGATGGTTGAGAGGGGTGAAATGGGTCAGATGACGTAAGACGGGTCCGTATACTCCTAGTTTACTAGGAGGGGTCCACGGGGGTCCAGATGGCTACGATTGTCGCAACTGCTTTAGGATGACCTAAAAGTGCTACTGATACTCGTAGATGGCTAGAGGGGTGCAATAGGTCAGATGACGTAAGTCATATACTCTTAGATGGCTAAGAGGGTCCATGGGGTCCAGATAGCTACAATTGTCGCTAGTGCTTTAGGATGACCTAAAAGTGCTACTGATACTCCTAGATGGCTGGGAGGGGTGCAATGGGTCCAATGACGTAAGGAGGGTCCGTATAGTACTAGATGGCTAGTAGGGGTCCACGGGGGTCCAGATGGCTACGATTGTCGCAAAGGACCTAAAAGTTCAACTGATACTGCTAGATGGCTGGGAGGGGTGCAATGGGTCAGATGACGTAAAGAGGGTCCGTATAGTCCTAAATGGCTAGTAGGGGTCCACGCGGGTCCAAGTGGCTATGATTGTCGCACGTTCTTTTGGATGACTTAAAAGTGCTACTGATACTCCTAGATGGCTGGGAGGGGTGCAAATTGTCAGATGACGTAAGGAGGGTCCGTATAGTCCTAGATGGCTTGGAGGGTTCAACGGGGGTCCAGATGGCTACGATTGTCCCACGTTCTTTATGATGACCTAAAAGTGCAATTGATACTCCTAGATGGCTGGGAGGTGTGCAATGGGTCAGATGACGTAAGGAATTTCCGTATAGTCCTAGATGGCTAGGAGGGGTCCACGGTCCAGATGGCAACGATTTTCGCACGTTCTTTAGGATGACCTAATAGTGCAACTGATACTACTAGATGGCTGGAAAGGGTGAAATGGGTCAGATGATGTAAGGAGGGTCCGTATACTCGTAGATGGCTAGGAGGGGTGCACGGGGATCCAGATGGCTACGATTGTCGCAAGTGTTTTAGGATGACCTAAAAGTGCTACTGATACTCCAGATGGTTGAGAGGGGTGAAGTGGGTCAGATTACGTAAGACGGGTCCATATACTCCTAGTTGACTAGGAGGGGTCCACGGGGGTCCAGATGGCTACGATTGTCGCAACTGTTTTAGGATGACCTAAAAGTGCTACTGATACTTCTAGATGGCTGGGAGGGGTGCGATGGGTCAGATGACGTAAGGAGGGTCCGAATAGTCTTAGATGGCTTGGAGGGTTCCACGGGGGTCCAGATGGCTACAATTGTCCCACGTGCTTTATGATGACCTAATAGTGTAACTGATACTCTTATATGGCTGGGAGGGGTGAAATGGGTCAGATGACGTATGGAGGGTCCGTATATTCCATGATGGCTAGGAGGGGTGCACGGGGGTCCAGATGGCTACGATTGTCGCAAGTGTTTTAGGATGACCTAAAAGTGCTACTGATACTCCTAGATGGTTGAGAGGGTTGAAATGGGTCAGATGACGTAAGGAGGGTCCGTATACTCCTAGATGGCTAGGAGGGGTCCACGGGGTCCAGATAGCTACGATTGTCGCTAGTGCTTTAGGATGACCTAAAAGTGCTACTGATACTCCTAGATGGCTGGGAGGGGTGCAATGGGTCCAATGACGTAAGGAGGGTCCGTATAGTCCTAGATGGCCGGGAGGGGTCCACGGGTGTCTAGTTGGCGACGATTCTCGCACGTCCTTTTGGATGACCTAAAAGTGCAACTGATACTCCTAGATGGCTGGGAGGGGTGCAAATTGTCAGATGACGTAAGGAGGGTCCGTATAGTACTAGATGGCTAGGAGCGGTCCATGGGGGTCCAGATGGCTACGATTGTCGCAAGTGCTTTAGGAGGACCTAAAAGTTCAACTGATACTCCTAGATGGCTGGGAGGGGTGGAATGGGTCCGATGACGTAAGGAGGGTCCGTATAGTCCTAGAAGGCTAGTAGGGGTCCACGCGGGTCCAGATGGCTACGATTGTCGCACGTTCTTTTGGATGACTTAAAAGTGCTACTGATACTCCTAGATGGCTGGGAGGGGTGCAAATTGTCAGATGACGTAAGGAGGGTCCGTATAGTCCTAGATGGCTTGGAGGGTTCAAGGGGGGTCCAGATGGCTACGATTGTCCCACATGCTTTATGATGACCTAAAAGTGCAACTGATACTCCTAGATGGCTGGAAGGTGTGCAATGGGTCAGATGACGTAAGGAATTTCCGTATAGTCCTAGATAGCAAGGAGGGGTCCACGAGGGTCCAGATGGCTACGATTGTCGCACGTTCTTTAGGATGACCTAATAGTGCAACTGATACTCCTAGATGGCTGGGATGGGTGAAATGGGAAAGATGACGTAAGGAGGGTCCGTATACTCCTAGATGGCTAGGAGGGGTGCACGGGGGTCCAGATGGCTACAATTGTCGCAAGTGTTTTAGGATGACCTAAAAGTGCTACTGATACTCCTAGATTGTTGAGAGGGGTGAAATGGGTTAGATGACGTAAGGAGGCTCCGTATACTCCTAGTTGACTAGGAGGGGTCCATGGGGGTCTAGATGGCTACAATTGTCGCAACTACTTTAGGATGACCTAAAAGTGCTACTGATACTCGTACATGGCTGGGAGGGGTGCAATAGGTCAGATGACGTAAGGAGGGTCCGTATACTCCTAGATGGCTAGGAGGGGTCCATGGTGTCCACATAGCTACGATTGTTGCTAGTGCTTTAGGATGACCTAAAAGTGCTACTGATACTCCTAGATGGCTAGGAGGGGTGCAATGGGTCCAATGACGTAAGGAGGGTCCGTATAGTCCTAGATGGCCGGGAGGGTTCCACGGGTGTCCAGTTGGCTACAATTCTCGCACGACCTTTTGGATGACCTAAAAGTGCAACTGATACTCCTAGATAGCTGGAAGGGGTGCAATTTTTCAGATGACGTAAGGAGGGTCCATATAGTCCTAGATGGCTAGGAGCGGTCCACGGGGGTCCAGATGGCTACAATTGTCGCAAGTGCTTTAGGACGACCTAAAAGTGCTACTGATACTCCTAGATGGCTCGGAGGGGTGCAATGGGTCAGATGAAGTAAGGAGGGTCCTTATAGTCCTAGATGGCTAGGAGCGGTCCACGGGGTTCCAGATGGCTATGATTGTCCCACGTGCTTTAGGATGACCTAAAAGTGCAACTGATACTCCTAAATGGCTGGGAGGGGTGCAATGGGTCAGATGACGTAAGGAGGGTCCGTATAGTCCTAGATGGCTTGGAGGGTTCAACGGGCGTCCAGATGGCTACGATTGTCCCATGTGCTTTATGATGACCTAAAAGTGCAACTGATACTCCTAGATGGCTGGGAGGTGTGCAATGGGTCAGATGACGTAAGGAATTTCCGTATAGTCCTAGATGGCTAGGAGGGGTCCACGAGGGTCCAGATGGCTACGATTGTCGTTCTTTAGGATGACCTAACAGTGCAACTGATACTCCTAGATGACTGGGAGGGGTGAAATGGGTGAGATGACGTAAGGAGGGTCCATATACTCCTAGATGGATAGGAGGGGTACACGGGGGTCCAGATGGCTACGATTGTCGCAGGTGTTTTAAGATGACCTAAAAGTGCTACTAATACTCCTAGATGGTTGAGAGGGGTGAAATGGGTCAGATGACGTAAGGGGGGTCCGAATACTCCTAGTTGACTAAAAGGGGTCTACGGGGGTCCAGATGGCTACGATTGTCGCAAGGGCTTTAGGATGACCTAAAAGTGCTACGAATACTCGTAGATGGCTGGGAGGGGTGCAATAGGTCAGATGATGTAAGGAGGGTCTGTATACTCCTAGATGGCTAGGAGGGGTCCACGTGGTCCAGATAGGTACGATTGTCGCAAGTGCTTTAGGATGACCTAAAAGTGCTACTGATACTCCTAGATGGCTGGGAGGGGTGCAATGGGTCCGATGACGTTAGGAGGGTCCGTATAGTCGTAGATGGCCGGGAGGGGTCCACTGGTGTCCAGTTGGCTACTATTCTCGCACGTGCTTTTGGATGACCTAAAAGTGCAACTGATACTCCTAGATGGCTGGGAGGGGTGCAAATTGTCAGATGACGTAAGGAGGGTCTGTATAGTTCTAGATGGCTTGGAGGGGTCCACGGGGGTCCAGATGGCTACGATTGTCGCACGTGCTTTAGGATAACCTAGAAGTGCAACTGAAACTCCAAGATGGCTGGGAGGGGTGCAATGGGTCAGATGACGTAAGGAGGGTCCGAATTGTCCTAGATGGCTTGGAGGGTTCCACGGGGTCCAGATGGCTACGATTGTCCAACGTGCTTTCTAATAACCTAAAAGTGTAACTGATACTCCTAGATGGCTGGGAGGGTTGAAATGGGTCAGATGACATAAGGAGGGTCTGTATACTCCTAGATGGCTAGGAGGGGTGCACGGAGGTCCAGATGGCTACGATTGTCGCAAGTGTTTTAGGATGACCTAAAAGTGCTACCGATACTCCTAGATGGTTGAGAGGGTTGAAATGGGTCAGATGACGTAAGGAGGGTCCGTATACTCCTAATTGACTAGGAGGGGTCCACGGGGGTCCAGATAGCTACGATTGTCGCCAGTGCTGTAGGATGACCTAAAAGTGCTACTGATACTCCTAAATGGCTAGGAGGGGTGAAATGGTCAGATGACGAAGGAGGGTCGTATACTCCTAGATGGCGAGGAGGGGTCCACGGGGGTGCAGATAGCTATGATTGTCGCAAGTGCTTTAGGATGACCTAAAAGTGCTACTGATACAGCTAGATGGCTGGGAGTGGTGAAATGGGTCAGATGACGTAAGGAGGGTCCGTATACTCCTAGATGGCTAGGAGGGGTGCACGGGGGTCCAGATGGCTACGATTGTCGCAAGTGTTTTAGGATGACCTAAAAGTGCTACTGATACTCCTAGATGGTTGAGTGGGGTGAAATGGGTCAGATGACGTAAGGAGGGTCCGTAAACTCCTAGTTGACTAGGAGGGGTCCACGGGGGTCCTGATGGCTACGATTGTCGCAACTGCTTTAGGATGACCTAAAAGTGCTACTATGTAACATCCCAACATTTTATAATGTTCAAAAATCATAAAAATTTAAAACTTTCTTTTTTATTAAAATAAAATATTAAATGCATAAGGAAACCAACTATAAAAGACTTCAAAGTTTAATATTTCAAATGTCACAGTTTAAAACATTTTATTATCCCATGTATTTCAAAACCTTCAAATATAATTTGACAAAAATGTTACAAACTACAATTCATATTATTTTAAATAAATTAGTTCTTTATAAGTATTTGAAGTCTTGTCCAAAGTTGTTATGAAGTTTCAAATGCATAAAATATAATGTTGCTCAAATTATTTTCAATTAAAATTGAATACATTATATGATAAGGATCACGCCGGCGATCCTAAGATTGTTGCCCGATCTTTCACAGCGAGAAACCCGGATAATAAATCCTTCCAACAACACCAATGGCATCACCTGAAGGTGGGGAATAAATCCAGCAAGCAACGTGATGAAGATCACCACGCCTCAAACCACAGCTCGATAATCCTTGATGACGCAAGAACCCTCGCAGCAATCTTTATTGGATAAACGGCGGCGCCGTCCCCGGAGGGATGCTTCACCTCGAAACACACGTGATAGTTTTTAGACTAAAATTCTGAACCCCTAATACCTAGGACGGCCAACTCCTTATATGGGGAAGTGGTGCGGCCAAAACAACTTGGACTCAAACCTGGTTCGTTTTGGACAGGCCCAAACCGAACATGACCATAATAGAAAACACAAATAAAACGCAAACTATTTATTAAAAAGACTAACTCGGTGGAGTCCTAAAATTGGGCTTCACCTCCTCTGTCCTGCCCATATCATCCTCCCCTCCTTCAAAAAGCGTTGTCCCCAACGCGTGAGGGTCTGCTCGAAAAGGTGACGTGATATGAACAGAAACATCACGTGTCTCCCTGGACACCTTCACCTCCTTCCTTCGCCACACAAGCTTGGTTGTAGGCGCCACCATCTTCTTCTTCTTCTCAACTCTAGCTGGACACTTGTATTGCTGAACATGAACCTGCTTTGCACGCCGCTGCAAAATAGTAATGCCTGGTCCACAAAGTTGACGAACACGTCCATCTCTTCCTGTGTGAATACGCACTGCTGCTCCAACTAAACTCCTCACAGGTGAGCTGACATAGTTGTGATCATTGACTTTCGGTACCACATGTATCGAGACATGATCAACACAATCATCATTGGTCTGAACACCTTTGTCAACACAAACTGGAACACGTGCTGCAATACCCTTCGTCTCCTCAAGAATAGGTTTGTCTTCAACTAGCTTGTCACCAACAAACACAGGCTTGTCATCTACATGCATTGTTGAATCAATTTCTGTACCAACACTCCTTGCATCATGCTCCACTTGCTGCAACTTAGCTAACCTCTGTTTTTGTTCAGCTCTATGCAACTTCTCCTTGTGAATAACCAGCTCCACATCAGATTTAATTTGATCATCCTTCATAGGCTTGAAAATCTGATGTTTCCCATCATGCATAAAAGAATAAGTATTGGCTCTCCCAGCATGAGTAACATTGCAATCATACTGCCAAGGTCGACCAAGTAATAGCCCACACACCTCCAATGGCAATACATCGCACTCAACCTCATCAATATAATCACCAACTGTAAATGGCACACGCACCTTATGAGTAACCTTCAGCATACCACAACTATTTAACCACTCCAGATGCTTAGGTTCTGGAATACGCCAAGTAGACAACCCCAATGCTGCCACCATTGCCTTGCTTATGCCATTAGTACAGCTACCACCATCAATCATGAGCTTGCAGTGTTTGCCTTTTATCATGCACTGAGTCTGAAATAAACTCCATCGTTGACACTTGTCAACTATTTTGCAAGCCTCCTCATGTTTCCTTTTGAGTTGCATATTTAGCCCACTCAATGGTTCCACCGTATCCACTGCAGTTTCAGCGCACACAACCACGTTCTCAACATCAGGCTGCTGTTTAGAACACTTTATCTCGGCTGCGCTGAACGTTTGCAACGGAACAACGGGCTTCACACCCATGGCAGAAGGTGGAGAAGATAGAGCAACCTCCTCGGACGAAAGCTGCACCCTCTTGTCAACATTAGCCCTCTGCTGCACAACCTTTGTCACGTTCACAGGTTTGGTACAAGGTTCCCTATGACGAGGAGACAGAAAACAAGCACGTAAAAAATTAGTGAAGTCATGCCAAATCCCATATGTGCTTTCCTTCCCATGCCTCTCCTCATTCCACCAACGAGTAACCTCCTCATCCACACGTCGTAGTGCAAGAAACACACGCGTAGACTGATCCACTCGTTCCCAAGTATCACATCTGTGAAAACCCTGAAGCATAAGACGTTCCCATGACTCATATTCTTTAGCCGTGGCAACATGAGTAAGTCTCCACGTGACCTTCGACGCATCAGAGGCCACACCGCCCAAGCCCAAGATATCGAGATAGTCATTGAACACATCACCATCTCTCTTGCCACTTTGACACCTCTTGCCATAGTAATCACTCATAAAAGTACTCATAGCTGAATATTGTGTAATTCACGTACTGCTACAGTAACAGTAAAAAACTGTGCAACAATCCAACGAGCAGCCGTCACGGCAGAGAAACTGCTCAAAATTCTGCCGGCGCGGCAGCAAACAGATTGGTAGCTGTGCCGGCGGCAGGCAGCGCATGCGCGTGCGTTGGCGAGCTGAACGCGGCCGAGAAAATGCAGAAACTGTGCCGGGCAGAGTCCAAGTAAACAAGGCACTCCACGCGAGCAAGCTGTAATCCGATTCCCTTCTTTCCTTTCCTTGTACGTGAGAGCTCCGGTCTCTTCTTTCGTGAATTGTAAACGGTAATCAAGTAACGCACCTCTCGTACCGTACGTAAAACCAATCCCGAGCGATACGCTCCTTTCCCGATCGGACGCACCCTCCACGAAACAGAATCGGAACAGAAACCAGGAGCGATCCTGGATCTCTACCTTCTGTTTTTCTTGTTCAGTCCGATCCGATCTGGTACCTCTTCGTTCGTTTCGTGAAACTCCACGATCAGCGCTCCTTCCCACGTACGGAAACAGGACTCCTTCGCGTGTACCTCCTTCTGATCGCTGTTAGCTAGAGCAACGCAAAGCAACGACGATTGAGCGACGAAACTTCACGATCCCACACAGAATCTCTGACTCGACCAGATGCAACCAACAGCACGAACACAAACCAAACAGCAAGATCAACTGATGCAAAGCAAAACCAGCAGATCAACAAGAACTCGCCGTGATCAACCCAGAGCTCTGATACCACATGATAAAAGGATCAAGGGGATGATCCTAAGATTGTTGCCCGATCTTTCACAGCGAGAAACCCGGATAATAAATCCTTCCAACAACACCAATGGCATCACCTGAAGGTGGGGAATAAATCCAGCAAGCAACGTGATGAAGATCACCACGCCTCAAACCACAGCTCGATAATCCTTGATGACGCAAGAACCCTCGCAGCAATCTTTATTGGATAAACGGCGGCGCCGTCCCCGGAGGGATGCTTCACCTCGAAACACACGTGATAGTTTTTAGACTAAAATTCTGAACCCCTAATACCTAGGACGGCCAACTCCTTATATGGGGAAGTGGTGCGGCCAAAACAACTTGGACTCAAACCTGGTTCGTTTTGGACAGGCCCAAACCGAACATGACCATAATAGAAAACACAAATAAAACGCAAACTATTTATTAAAAAGACTAACTCGGTGGAGTCCTAAAATTGGGCTTCACCTCCTCTGTCCTGCCCATATCATTATATCTTCTCTTTTCCATTTTCATATAGTTGTGTTATATCATTAATAATTATACCAAAGCCAAAAATGAATTTAGAAATTGAAAATGAGTTTAAATAACTTAAACCCAAACATATTGAAATGTGGGTATTTCTACAAATTTATTTTAGCCAAAGGAAAATTTAAATAGGATAGAAATTCAAATGTGACTTAAGTGTCAAATTGGTAATTAATCAATATTTCAAAATATTAATTTTCAAAAATATTCAAAACATACCCACAACTGGTTTAACAGCAAGACATTATTTTTACAAATTTTTAGAAATTAATTTGACATCATTTGGACATTTAAATCAAAAGATATGAATTAAAGAAATAAAATCAGAAAAGAAAATATCGGCTGACGTCATGCTGACGTCAGCAGATCTTCTTCTTCCTCTAACCGAACGAAGCGAAGAATATGGAAATCGAATCGGAGTCCAAATCCTCTCCGATTCGTGCGGGATACGATCTCCGAAGCCCCCTATATAATCCCCGGACCCCGCCGCGTCTTTTCCCCCTCGAAACCCTAACTAAATCACGCCGCCAGGCCGCTGGAAAGCTCGCCGGAGTTCGCCTCCTCCGCCGCCGTCCTCTGCAGTTTCCGGTGAGCCCCGAGCCTCCGAAGCCCTCTCATCCCCCCCCCCCTCGCTTTCCCATCGTCGTGCGCACCTACTAAGCCTCGTGTTCGGTGGTTTCGTGCAGCGAGTCGAGCGCCCCGTTCTCGACCGGATCGCCCGGAGCGCCGCCGCACTCCATCCGCCGCAGCCGGCCGCGCCAGGAAGACAGAGACGACACCGCCACCTCCATCGCCCTCCCCGCGACGCGCCGCGCTCGGGGCTGCTCTCCTCGCATCCGGGGAGGCACGGCAACGACCGGAGCGTCCACGCCGGAGCCCGTGCCGCCGTCAGCTCCTAACTCCGGTGAGAAGCGCCGCCATCTTCTGGAGGAGCACGGTGAGCCATCCGATCTACATCGTACGGTTGTAAATAGATCCTTTAAAACGAAGCGGTACGATCTGATCTGGACCGTCAGATCCAGATCTGACGGCCCAGATCTATAACTTATCCACGTAGACAGCCACGTCAGCGCCACGTCACTGCCCAGTCAGCTGCCACGTGGAAAACAATTTCCTTAATTAAATTTAATCGGCAATTTTGCAGAAACACCCCTGCCACTTAGATCTGTCACAACTTTTTAACCACAACTCCAAATTTAATAATTTTTATATATTTGAAAAGCTCTCGACATGTAGAATAATTTGGATCAGACAAAATTCAAATTTGACTTAGTATAAAATATTCAAATTTCAAATGGTGAAATTGAGTATATTTGTAATAACTTTAAATCTATAAATCCAAAAATTGCAAATAAATATGTTTTAGAAACCTTAAAATATTTGTAAATTAATACCACTGCTATAAAATATTTTTGAGTAATTTTTGAATGATTTCATAGTTGTGTGTTTAATTTGAATAGTTTGACTAATTTTGAAATAACTTTTAATAGAAACAATATTTTTGATTAAATCCAATTGCAATAGATCTAATTAAATGCTCTCTGTCTATTAACATTAATTTATAAAATTTTGTTATAAAAATTTAGTCATGGGAAACTTTAATCTTATAATTATTCCTTTTAGTATATTTTCCAAAATTAGAAATTAATTAAATTGCATTTATAAATCCATGCATATTTATAAATAAAACACAAAAGTTATTTTTATGTTTCTTGTGATTTAAGATTTCATTTCATTCATAGCATATTTTATATTGTAGATATAATTCTCAAAGGAAAACCCCTCTTCAATAGTTTTCTCTAAGTTTGGATTATTTTCAAACTTAGTATTTTGGGAAAAGTGCTATGCACTTAGACACTTAGTAATTTTCAAGATGGAGCTAGAAGACCATTGAAGGACTTAGCCAAAAACAAGACTTCAGAAGGATCTTCAAGGAGAAGAAACACTTAGAAGAAAATCAAGGAGAGGTTCATGAAGGACTTAGAAGAAAACAGACTCTGGAAGCATCCTCAAGATGTCAAGCACTTAGAAGAAAAGTGAGAAGAAGTTCAAGAAGGCCAACTCCCTTTTATTCTCTAAGTCTCTCTCTTTGTCTTTTCTTCTCCTCTGAGATTTCATGAAGACTAAGTAAATCCAAGACCAGCCTCGAGGATACAAGAATCATCAAGTCTGAAGATTCATCAGGACTACTCAGAACTCAATCAAAACATCATCAAGGAGAATATTACAAGTCTGGAGATGAAGCCTGGAGGACAACTACATCTTTCTTTCTATCTTTTCCCTCTTTCCTAATCTTGTCTTTTAGACTTAAACAAATTTTGATCATGATGTTACCATCTTGAAGTTGTTGGATCCTAGCAGCATAGTGGGATGAACCGGCCTGGAAACAAACCTTACATGTCCACGTACATGAGACCTGTTCCACAATTTAAGTGGCTGGCCGGGTGTCTGTCTCTCTCACTATAGTGAATGTCCAATTTACAAAGAGTTGATAATAATTGTTGATCATCTGGAACAAATGACTTAGTATTTTTCTCTAGGTATTTTGCACATCATGGCTAAGCCATTAGAGTGCTTGTTTAAAGATGATATAAAACAAAGTATTTTTATCCAACTTGCGACCTTAGCCCTTAGTCCTTTTTGGACCAATCTATTTGCCTTGCATTAACTTAAAAGATTTTCCATGGCATGGCTTGCACCTCTAGTCCTTAGAAATAACTTGCATATCATGCATGTCATGTTTTCCTTAGAAGTTTAAGAAACTTGTTTGTAAGTGTTGTGTTGTTTTATGATTGTTGTATTGTTGTTTGTTTGTATTGTTTAGACTGAACGGAGAGTCCCGAGTATCGTTGAAAAGAGTTGTGAACAACGACAACATTCAAAGGCAAGTGGCACACCTCATAAACTTCCTATTTTTATGCATTACTTAGTGTATTTTTATATGCATGTGTTGCTATGCTAAACCTGTAGAATCCCTTATTCCTGTGTCTAGGTTCCTATGCAATACTTGGTAGAATTATTGATGCTATGCAAATGTTGTTTTGTGAAAATCTAAATTCTACTAAGTTAAGAATAAAACACCTGGGTGGTAATTGGTCGGAGGGTTTATGTTGAGTGGCTACTCAGGTCCATTTCTATGGTTCCTAGAGTATGTACACTTGAGAACGGCCACCCAGGAACAGAGGAATCTGAAGGAACTCCAAGTGACGATTGCTTCCAGTGCAGCCATTGCCATATGGGCTCTGGCTTGATCAATTATGTTGCGTGGACTCTCTCCGGCTTGACAAGCAGATGTAGGGGGATGTTAGGTGGAACGGGTCAAGCCAGTATGGGGAGGGAAAATGCTTCTGAAAGATCTCGTCTCATTCTCTCCTTTCCTTATCACAAATGGTGTGTAAAGGATACCTTGGGTTGAATGGGTACAATGGTGAAAGTGCACAACCTCTGCAGAGTGTAAAACTAAGTACTTAGCCGTGTCCCGGTTACGGACAATTTTGAGCAGCTGATCAAGGACGTCAACGGAGGATTCCACCATTCCAACTTCAGAAATAAAACTTGATGGGTGAACAAGGGTAGAATGAGACAGTGGATTTCATGCCACGGATGTCTCGAATAGAAGATGATACGGGGTGGCCCGATCTTCTCAATGAACTCTTGCGAATTATGTTGATGGTGGTGCTGTGGATGGATTGGTAACTAGTGCTACACTGAGATCTCTCCTGGATAATCCCCGTTGCCAATGCAACAACAATCTCTCCCTTTGGATATTCTCAACTACACACTCTTGCACCTGCAATCAAGATCACAAGTGGTCCTGTATCCCCTTATTCCCAATGGAACAACAAGATAGACGTAGAATTTGCGATGGTATACTTCAAGATGAATGCTTAGCAGCAATACAATCTGGAGGCTAGGGTTTTAGGTTTAAACTGGTTCTGTCCTATTCCACACGCAGGTGGTGACTATATGTGAGGGAGGGGTGCGGCCACAAGCTCCTTGCGCAAGCAACCCTAGCTCAACTCGGACTGGACTCCTATTTGGACTTAATTGGGATACAAACCGGCCCATAAGGGACTCGGCCAAATAAGGACACGCAGGACCTTGCCTAAATTAATTAGGACTTATAACTATGGCGCATTAATCTTCAATGGGGCGCCCTCCTCTTGTACTCATGTGTGCACCAAGTGTCTTCACGTTTTCATCAAGCTCCAAGTGATTTCCCTCCATATCTTGATGCTCCCCTCCATTAGCATTTGTGTTATCAACAAACCTAATCATACATAGATGCATAGATTTAGGTAGTATAAAATTCTCATGATTTAAATTATCACAATCAACTAGGAAAGAATTCACCTGTTGTTCTAATAACTTGGTTCTTGATCTTGTCATTGGACCAAGTCTCACTTCATTGGAATTATCTTGGACAGCAACTTCTTCAATTGGAGTAGTAGTAGAAACACTAGGGATGTCCTCATCATCCTCCCCCCCTTGAAAAGGCATCGTCCTCGATGCAAGATCCTCTCCAATGTAAGGTGATAAATCAGCCACATTGAATGAATTACTCACACCATATTCAGCACTTGGAAGGTCTATTTTGTAGGCATTGTCATTGATTTTTTCGAGCACTCTAAAAGGACCAGCACCTCTAGGCATCAATTTGGACTTTCTCAAAGTTGGAAATCTATCTTTTCTGAAATGCACCCAAACCATGTCTCCTGGCCGAAACAACACCTCCTTCCTCTTCTTGTTTACTCTATCAGCCACATACTTCCCTTTCTTCTCTATGGCCTCCTTTGTTTTCTCATGAATCTTTCTCACAAAATCAGCTCTCTTGGATGCCTCCATATTTGTTCTCTCATGGATAGGAAGTGGCAATAAATCAAGTGGTGTAATTGGCTTGAAACCATAAACTACCTCAAAAGGGCAAAGCTGAGTAGTTGAGTGAACAGCTCTATTATATGCGAATTCCACATGTGGTAAACACTCCTCCCACTCCTTCAAGTTTTTCTTGATCATGGTTCTTAATAATGTTGACAATGTTCTATTCACCACTTCTGTTTGTCCATCTGTTTGGGGGTGGCAAGTTGTAGAAAACAGCAGCTTTGTTCCAAGTTTCCCCCATAGTGTCTTCCAAAAATAGCTCATGAATTTTACATCTCGATCAGAAACAATTGTTCTTGGTACTCCATGTATTCTCACAATGTCCCTGAAAAACAGATTAGCAATATGCGACGCATCGTCGCTCTTGTGGCAAGCAATAAAGTGTGACATCTTAGAAAATCTATCCACTACCACAAAAATTGAATCATGTCCTCTTTTAGTTCTTGGTAAACCTAGCACAAAATCCATACTAATATCTTCCCATGGAGTAGTAGGTGCAGGTAGAGGAGTATACAAACCGTGGGGCTTCAATTTAGATTTTGCTTTGTTGCAAGTAATGCAACGTTGTACAAACCTATATACATCACGCCTCATATGTCCCCAATAAAAATTTTCAGCAAGCATGAGCAATGTTTTCTCTCTTCCAAAGTGTCCCATTAATCCACCACTATGTGATTCCTGCAATAACATCAAACGCAAAGAACACTCGGGAATACATAGCTTGTTAGCTCTAAACAAAAATCCATCATGTATATGATACTTATCCCAAGCTTTCACATCAGAACATTTAGCATAGGGCGTAGAAAATTCATTATCTTCAGCATATAAAGGTTTTAAATCCCCCAAACCCGAAACTTGAACATCCAATTTTGTGAGTAACATATTTTTCCTTGATAAAGCATCAGCAACTACATTATCTAATCCTTTCTTGTGTTTTATAATGTATGGAAAAGATTCAATAAATTCAACCCATTTAGCATGTCTCTTATTAAGATTGGATTGACTCTTTAAAAATTTCAATGCCTCATGATCAGAATGTATAATGAATTCTTTAGGCCACAAATAATGTTTCCAAACTTGAAGAACTCTAACAAGAGCATATAATTCTTTATCATAGACAGAATAATTCAATTGTGCACCATGTAATTTTTCAGAAAAATAAGCAATAGGCTTCATATCTTGCATTAACACACCTCCAATACCTATGCCACTAGCATCACATTCAATCTCAAATTGTTTATGAAAATCAGGAAGCATTAATAATGGAGCCGAAATCAACCTATTCTTCATAGTGTCAAAAGCAATATCTTGAGCAACCCCCCATTCGAATTCCACACCTTTCTTTGTTAAATCATTCAAAGGGGCAGCAATGGTGCTAAAATCTTTCACAAATCGTCTATAAAAACCAGCTAGTCCATTAAAACTTCTTACTTGACTCACATTCATGGGTATAGGCCAATTTTTAATTGCTTCAATTTTAGATTCATCCACCTCTATCCCATGTTTAGAAACAACATATCCAAGAAATATGACTTTATCTTTGCAAAAAGTGCACTTCTCAAGATTACCAAATAATTTATTTTCTCTTAGCACTTGCAAAACTTGTCTAATATGTCCAATGTGTTCATGTTCATTGTGGCTATATATGAGAATATCATCAAAATAAACTACCACAAACTTGCCTATAAATTCTCTCAAAACATGGTTCATTAATCTCATAAAAGTACTAGGTGCATTAGTTAATCCAAAAGGCATTACTAACCACTCATATAAACCAAATTTTGTTTTAAAGGCTGTTTTCCACTCATCCCCCTCTTTCATCCTAATTTGATGATAACCACTACGCAAATCAATTTTAGAGAAAACAGCAGCACCACTCAATTCATCAAGCATATCTTCCAATCTAGGAATTGGATGTCTATATCTAATAGTGATGTTGTTTATTGCTCTACAATCTACACACATGCGCCATGTACCATCTTTCTTAGGAACTAAAATAACAGGAACAGCACAAGGAGAGAGGCTTATTCGAATATAACCTTTGTCCAAAAGCTCTTGTACTTGTTTCTGAATTTCCTTTGTTTCTTGTGGATTTGTCCTATAGGGAGCTCGGTTTGGCAATGATGCACCAGGAATAAGATCAATTTGGTGCTCAATTCCCCTCAATGGCGGTAGACCCGAAGGTATCTCACTTGGAAAAACATCACCAAATTCCTGCAAGACATTAGAAACACCAATAGATAGAGGAGTCATGTCATTAGAAACTAAAATTTCCCCCTTATGCATGAGCACTATAGGTACTAAACTAGGATCCTCACTAAACTCTCTCAAATCATCTTTGGTGGCTAACATTGTTAAAAGGCTCACTCCCTTACTTTTACCACTCGGCCTAGGTTTGTTTTCTCCCACAGAAAAATTGTTTTCACTCTTTTCTTGTCTCTCACTCTCCTTTTCTAAATTCACTTCAGTTTTTTGTCTAGACTCATTTACAATTTGCTGTGGTGTCATAGGCCTCAATATAATGTCCTTATTATGCCAATTCAATTGATATGTGTTTGCTCTCCCATCATGAATAACCTTCTTGTCGAATTGCCATGGTCTCCCCAATAGCATGTGACAAACTGACATAGGAACAACATCACATTCAATTGTATCCTTGTATGCTCCAATCTGAAATTCCACTCTCACCATATGGCACACCTTAATTTCTTCTTTATCACTCAACCATTGAATATAATAAGGGTGTGGGTGTGGGATATACTTCAATTTGAGCTTTGCACACAATTCTTTGCTTGCTAAATTTCTGCAACTTCCTCCATCAATGATCACCTTGCAAGCCATTTGAGGACCTACAATTGCTTTGGTTTGGAATAAATTGCATCTTTGGCTTTCTTCACTGGGCACAACACTCAAAGCTTGTGTGCACACAATTGTGGGATAATGTGTAGCATAGGCATCAATAGGACCATCATCATCATCATCATAATCATATGCATTGTCCTCATTAGGATCAGCATCTTCTCCTGTTTCATAATCATCCTGTCCATGGCATATCATGACTTTCTTGTTAGGACAATCTTTCTTGAAGTGTCCTTTTCCTCCACATGTATGACAAGTCATGTCTCTATTTCGAGGTGCACTAGAATTAGCCACGGGTTGGCTTGATTTCTTGGCATTAGATGTGCTACTCTCTGGTTTGCCATTAGAAACACCTCGGGTTTGAGCAACTGGAGGAGGTGGTGAAGAGAAAACAGATTTTTGTTGTGTATATGTCCTCCTTGTACTCAATTGTGTTTCCTCGGCCAATCGCTTTTCAGCTTCTCTAGCTTGATGCAACAAATCAGTCATATCATTATATTGTGTATGCCTTACAATGCTCTTAATTTTGAATTGCAAACCAGCAAGAAATCTTTGCATTGTTTGATCAGGGGCCTCTCTAACCCGAGCTCTTTGGAGAATTAATTCCATCTCTTTGTAATATGCATCGACTGATTTGGATCCTTGCTTCAATTGCTGTAACTTATCATAGAGAGTTCTAATATAATTCTTGGGCACAAATCTGTCTCGAAGCAATTGTTTCATCTCAGCCCACGTATCCACTTCTGGTTCCTCATGTTCTGCTCTCAAACTTGTAAGACCATCCCACCACAAAAGAGCATAACCTTCCAAACCCGAAGAAGCAAGCTTTATTTTTCTCTCTTCATTATAATCATGCAATCTCCAAAGCTTCTCAATTTTCAGCTCCCACATCAAATATTCTTCCACATCTTCAGAATCACAAGTGAGAGTAGGAATAGAGAATTTAGGTTTGCCCAAGCCATCTTCCTCTCTATTTTCCAATTGCACTCTCCTTGCAGCAACACCTCCACGGCCACCTTGCAAATCAGCACCATTATTAGCATTAGGTGGATTTTGCCTTTGTTGCACCATGGTTGTCAAATTGGTAATCTGTCTTGTCAAATTATTCACAGCTTCTTGCAAAATATTAACAGATTCTTGGGAGGCTCTCTCTTCAATTTTGAGGTCCAAAGTAGTCAATTCCTTCCTCAAGCTATCATCACTTTGGTCCACGGCAGCATCAATCCTTTTGTATAATGTATCTCTCAAAGCTTCATACTCATTCCACTTGACAAGTTCCTCGGGTTTCTTCTTTTCCTGCACAATAGCATCACTAGCAGAATCCATTTGATTAATTTGTTAGTGAAAACAAAAATATCAATAGGATGTGGTGCTCTCTCACAACTCACTCAAAACCAGAAATACTAGTGTATCTCACCTGTTCCAAAGTGAATAGGATCAACTTACCACAAGTAATAATGATGGGTGTGTAAAATGTGAGAAGAGAATAACCAGGAAATCAAGTGTCACAATGCAACTAGGGTATTTGGTGGAGCTTGGTCGGGAATCCTAACACACCAAAATACAAAGCCTAATTTGCTGCTTGTGAAGATATAAAAAACACACCTATGGAACTCACACAATTTATTGGAGACAAATGTGGCAATGCAAATATATGGATGGAAATTTTGCAATGCACTCGAAAGACACTAGCTATGCTCAATGAAAACAGGAACAAGATTGCTCAATAATGTCAATGTGTTGCAATGATCAAAACTAGCTCCAATCTTCCAAATATTGTAATGAAACTTTCGGCCTCTTTCTCTTTTCTCTTTTTTTTTTTTTTTTATATACTTTTGCTTTTTCTATTTTTTTTTGTACTTTTCCAATGGCCAATATATCAAAACAGGAGCAAATGAACTAAAAACAGAAAGTAAACACACTGATAGGAACTTTTATGAGCAGCCTGTATGAGCAGAAATAGCTATTCTTTATGGGTAGGCTCCTAATTTATATTGCTGTAGAAAGGCTGTGTCTAGGCTCACAAAGATCAGACTTGAAACCCTAAAGAAAATTGCAAAGGAAAAACAAAACGAAAACTAGCTAAACTCACTAATGGATCACGGCAGAAAAACAGCTCAAAACGCTGCCGGGCCGGCAGAGATCAAACGTGCCTCAAAAAATTCTCAAATAATTTTTATGCTGATCTGAAGACACGGAGGACTCTACTAGACAGTACCAAGCCAATGCAAAAGGCCGATCTCGATTTGGACTAGGAATCCGATTTGCACAAGGAGATCCACCCGAACCAAAACAACTCGAATTTTAGGGAGAAGTAGGACTCGGATTGGAAACCAAATTCGACTAGAACTAATATATTTGGGATGTTTAGGGTATAAGCTCGAAAAAACAGGAATAAGAACTCGGATAGATCTAACAAATTGAAAACCTAATTAGATGAACTCGAAACTAAAAACAGAAAAACAGAGACACAAAATCAACCCAAACAGCAAAGTGAACTAAGCAAATTGGTGTGATCTAGGCTCTGGCACAATCTAAACCTAATATTTTTGGCTTTTTCTGGATAGGAAATAAAAACACTCGAAACTAGGGGATAGAAATAGCTCACTGAGTAAACCTGTGAATCTGATACCAAGATGATACGGGGTGGCCCGATCTTCTCAATGAACTCTTGCGAATTATGTTGATGGTGGTGCTGTGGATGGATTGGTAACTAGTGCTACACTGAGATCTCTCCTGGATAATCCCCGTTGCCAATGCAACAACAATCTCTCCCTTTGGATATTCTCAACTACACACTCTTGCACCTGCAATCAAGATCACAAGTGGTCCTGTATCCCCTTATTCCCAATGGAACAACAAGATAGACGTAGAATTTGCGATGGTATACTTCAAGATGAATGCTTAGCAGCAATACAATCTGGAGGCTAGGGTTTTAGGTTTAAACTGGTTCTGTCCTATTCCACACGCAGGTGGTGACTATATGTGAGGGAGGGGTGCGGCCACAAGCTCCTTGCGCAAGCAACCCTAGCTCAACTCGGACTGGACTCCTATTTGGACTTAATTGGGATACAAACCGGCCCATAAGGGACTCGGCCAAATAAGGACACGCAGGACCTTGCCTAAATTAATTAGGACTTATAACTATGGCGCATTAATCTTCAATGGGGCGCCCTCCTCTTGTACTCATGTGTGCACCAAGTGTCTTCACGTTTTCATCAAGCTCCAAGTGATTTCCCTCCATATCTTGATGCTCCCCTCCATTAGCATTTGTGTTATCAACAAACCTAATCATACATAGATGCATAGATTTAGGTAGTATAAAATTCTCATGATTTAAATTATCACAATCAACTAGGAAAGAATTCACCTGTTGTTCTAATAACTTGGTTCTTGATCTTGTCATTGGACCAAGTCTCACTTCATTGGAATTATCTTGGACAGCAACTTCTTCAATTGGAGTAGTAGTAGAAACACTAGGGATGTCCTCATCAGAAGAAAAGTGTTTTCAAAAGAGTAGGAAAAATTGGCTTTATGCAAATTAGCCTTGAGCTCCACCAGCCAAATATTCATATAGGCTTTAGAGTTATTCCATAAGTGTCCACCATAGTGTCACTTGCCAGACTCCATTTTTAATGGAATCTGACCCACGTTGTTGCAATATTTTTTCTTATTGCAGATTGATCAGATGACGAGTGAGGTTTCGTTTAAAGGTTTCGAGTCTACAACCAACATGTTTTCGCCTGTGGCAGCATGAAAGTTATAGAGGCTCACTGCTATTGTATTTCCGCTGTGTACTTTTCAAAGCTAGCTTTATGCTATGCAATTTGTAAAGAATATTTTGTAATTCTGGATCATCGATGTAATAAAATTGACGCTTTGTTGTGATATTACATCGTAAACTGTGTGTGCAAATGAATCGATCCAGGGATTTGCACTATACACAGGTATCTGCCTTATTTAAAGTGCAGGTACGCTACATACTAATACTCCTAGATGGCTGGGAGGGGTGCAATAGGTCAGATGACGTAAGGAGGGTCCGTATAGTCCTAGATGGCCGTGAGGGGTCCACTGGTGTCCAGTTGGCTACGATTCTCGCACGTGCTTTTGGATGACCTGAAAGTGCAACTGATACTCCTAGATGGCTGTGAGGGGTGCAAATTATCAGATGACGCAAGGATGGTCTGTATAGTCTTAGATGGCAAGGAGCGGTCCACGGGGGTCCAGATGGCTACGATTGTCGCACGTGCTTTAGGATGACCTAAAAGTGCAACTAATACTCCTAGATGGCTGGGAGGGGTGCAATGGGTCAGATGACGTAAGGAGGGTCCGAATAGTCTTAGATGGCTTGGAGGGTTCCACGGGGGTCCAGATGGCTACAATTGTCCCACGTGCTTTATGATGACCTAAAAGTGTAACTGATACTCTTAGATGGCTGGGAGGGGTGAAATGGGTCAGATGACGTATGGAGGGTCCGTATATTCCTAGATGGCCAGGAGGGGTGCACGGGGGTCCAGATGGCTACGATTGCCGCAAGTGTTTTAGGATGACCTAAAAGTGCTACTGATACTCCTAGATGGTTGAGAGGGTTGATATGGGTCATATGACGTAAGGAGGGTCCGTATACTCCTAATTGACTAGGAGGGGTCCACGGGGGTCCAGATAGCTACGATTGTCGCCAGTGCTTTAGGATGACCTAAAAGTGCTACTGATACTCGTAGATGGCTGGGAGGGGTGCAATGGGTCAGATGACGTAAGGAGGGTCTGTATAGTCCTAGATGGGTAGAGGGGTGCAATGGGTCAGATGACGTAAGGAGGGTCGGTATACTCCTAGATGGCTAGGAGGGGTCCACGGGGTCCAGATAGCTATGATAGTCGCAAGTGGTTTAGGATGACCTAAAAGTGCTACTGTTACTCCTAGATGGCTAGGAGGGGTGCAATGGGTCAGATGACGTAAGGAGGGTCTGTATAGTCCGAGATGGCTAGGAGGGGTGCAATGGGTCAGATGACGTAAGGAGTGTCCGTATAGTCCTATATTGCTAGGAGGGGTCCACGGTGGTCCAGTTGGCAATGATTGTCGCACGTGTTTTTGAGTGACCTAAAAGTGCTAGTGATACTTCTAAATGGCTGGGAGGGGTTCAAATTGTCAGATGACGTAAGGAGGGTCCGTATAGTCATAGATAGCTTGAAGGGTTCCATGGGGGTCCAGATGGCTACGATTCTCCCACGTGCTATAGGATGACCTAAAAGTGCAACTGATATTCCTAGATGGCTTGGAGGGGTCCAATGGGTCAGATGACGTTAGGAGGGCTGTATAGTCCTAGATGGCTAGGAGGGGTCCACGGGGGTCCAGATGGCTACGATTGTCGCACGTTCTTTAGGATGACCTAAAAGTGCTACTGATACTCCTAGATGGTTGACATGGGTGAAATGGGTTATATGACATAAGGAGGGTTCGAATACTCCTAGTTGACCAGGAGGGGTCCATGGGTGTCCAGATAACATCGATTGTCGCAAGTGCTTTAGGATTACCTAAAAGTGCTACTGATACTCCTAGATGGCTAGGAGGGGTCCAATGGGTCAGATGACGTTAGGAGCGTCCGTATAGTCCTAGATGGCCGTGAGGGGTCCACTGGTGTCCAGTTGGCTACGATTCTCGCACGTGCTTTTGGATGACCTGAAAGTGCAACTGATACTCCTAGATGGCTGTGAGGGGTGCAAATTATCAGATGACGCAAGGATGGTCTGTATAGTCTTAGATGGCAAGGAGCGGTCCACGGGGGTCCAGATGGCTACGATTGTCGCACGTGCTTTAGGATGACCTAAAAGTGCAACTAATACTCCTAGATGGCTGGGAGGGGTGTTGATACGGGGTGGCCCGATCTTCTCAATGAACTCTTGCGAATTATGTTGATGGTGGTGCTGTGGATGGATTGGTAACTAGTGCTACACTGAGATCTCTCCTGGATAATCCCCGTTGCCAATGCAACAACAATCTCTCCCTTTGGATATTCTCAACTACACACTCTTGCACCTGCAATCAAGATCACAAGTGGTCCTGTATCCCCTTATTCCCAATGGAACAACAAGATAGACGTAGAATTTGCGATGGTATACTTCAAGATGAATGCTTAGCAGCAATACAATCTGGAGGCTAGGGTTTTAGGTTTAAACTGGTTCTGTCCTATTCCACACGCAGGTGGTGACTATATGTGAGGGAGGGGTGCGGCCACAAGCTCCTTGCGCAAGCAACCCTAGCTCAACTCGGACTGGACTCCTATTTGGACTTAATTGGGATACAAACCGGCCCATAAGGGACTCGGCCAAATAAGGACACGCAGGACCTTGCCTAAATTAATTAGGACTTATAACTATGGCGCATTAATCTTCAATGGGGCGCCCTCCTCTTGTACTCATGTGTGCACCAAGTGTCTTCACGTTTTCATCAAGCTCCAAGTGATTTCCCTCCATATCTTGATGCTCCCCTCCATTAGCATTTGTGTTATCAACAAACCTAATCATACATAGATGCATAGATTTAGGTAGTATAAAATTCTCATGATTTAAATTATCACAATCAACTAGGAAAGAATTCACCTGTTGTTCTAATAACTTGGTTCTTGATCTTGTCATTGGACCAAGTCTCACTTCATTGGAATTATCTTGGACAGCAACTTCTTCAATTGGAGTAGTAGTAGAAACACTAGGGATGTCCTCATCATCCTCCCCCCCTTGAAAAGGCATCGTCCTCGATGCAAGATCCTCTCCAATGTAAGGTGATAAATCAGCCACATTGAATGAATTACTCACACCATATTCAGCACTTGGAAGGTCTATTTTGTAGGCATTGTCATTGATTTTTTCGAGCACTCTAAAAGGACCAGCACCTCTAGGCATCAATTTGGACTTTCTCAAAGTTGGAAATCTATCTTTTCTGAAATGCACCCAAACCATGTCTCCTGGCCGAAACAACACCTCCTTCCTCTTCTTGTTTACTCTATCAGCCACATACTTCCCTTTCTTCTCTATGGCCTCCTTTGTTTTCTCATGAATCTTTCTCACAAAATCAGCTCTCTTGGATGCCTCCATATTTGTTCTCTCATGGATAGGAAGTGGCAATAAATCAAGTGGTGTAATTGGCTTGAAACCATAAACTACCTCAAAAGGGCAAAGCTGAGTAGTTGAGTGAACAGCTCTATTATATGCGAATTCCACATGTGGTAAACACTCCTCCCACTCCTTCAAGTTTTTCTTGATCATGGTTCTTAATAATGTTGACAATGTTCTATTCACCACTTCTGTTTGTCCATCTGTTTGGGGGTGGCAAGTTGTAGAAAACAGCAGCTTTGTTCCAAGTTTCCCCCATAGTGTCTTCCAAAAATAGCTCATGAATTTTACATCTCGATCAGAAACAATTGTTCTTGGTACTCCATGTATTCTCACAATGTCCCTGAAAAACAGATTAGCAATATGCGACGCATCGTCGCTCTTGTGGCAAGCAATAAAGTGTGACATCTTAGAAAATCTATCCACTACCACAAAAATTGAATCATGTCCTCTTTTAGTTCTTGGTAAACCTAGCACAAAATCCATACTAATATCTTCCCATGGAGTAGTAGGTGCAGGTAGAGGAGTATACAAACCGTGGGGCTTCAATTTAGATTTTGCTTTGTTGCAAGTAATGCAACGTTGTACAAACCTATATACATCACGCCTCATATGTCCCCAATAAAAATTTTCAGCAAGCATGAGCAATGTTTTCTCTCTTCCAAAGTGTCCCATTAATCCACCACTATGTGATTCCTGCAATAACATCAAACGCAAAGAACACTCGGGAATACATAGCTTGTTAGCTCTAAACAAAAATCCATCATGTATATGATACTTATCCCAAGCTTTCACATCAGAACATTTAGCATAGGGCGTAGAAAATTCATTATCTTCAGCATATAAAGGTTTTAAATCCCCCAAACCCGAAACTTGAACATCCAATTTTGTGAGTAACATATTTTTCCTTGATAAAGCATCAGCAACTACATTATCTAATCCTTTCTTGTGTTTTATAATGTATGGAAAAGATTCAATAAATTCAACCCATTTAGCATGTCTCTTATTAAGATTGGATTGACTCTTTAAAAATTTCAATGCCTCATGATCAGAATGTATAATGAATTCTTTAGGCCACAAATAATGTTTCCAAACTTGAAGAACTCTAACAAGAGCATATAATTCTTTATCATAGACAGAATAATTCAATTGTGCACCATGTAATTTTTCAGAACAATAAGCAATAGGCTTCATATCTTGCATTAACACACCTCCAATACCTATGCCACTAGCATCACATTCAATCTCAAATTGTTTATGAAAATCAGGAAGCATTAATAATGGAGCCGAAATCAACCTATTCTTCATAGTGTCAAAAGCAATATCTTGAGCAACCCCCCATTCGAATTCCACACCTTTCTTTGTTAAATCATTCAAAGGGGCAGCAATGGTGCTAAAATCTTTCACAAATCGTCTATAAAAACCAGCTAGTCCATTAAAACTTCTTACTTGACTCACATTCATGGGTATAGGCCAATTTTTAATTGCTTCAATTTTAGATTCATCCACCTCTATCCCATGTTTAGAAACAACATATCCAAGAAATATGACTTTATCTTTGCAAAAAGTGCACTTCTCAAGATTACCAAATAATTTATTTTCTCTTAGCACTTGCAAAACTTGTCTAATATGTCCAATGTGTTCATGTTCATTGTGGCTATATATGAGAATATCATCAAAATAAACTACCACAAACTTGCCTATAAATTCTCTCAAAACATGGTTCATTAATCTCATAAAAGTACTAGGTGCATTAGTTAATCCAAAAGGCATTACTAACCACTCATATAAACCAAATTTTGTTTTAAAGGCTGTTTTCCACTCATCCCCCTCTTTCATCCTAATTTGATGATAACCACTACGCAAATCAATTTTAGAGAAAACAGCAGCACCACTCAATTCATCAAGCATATCTTCCAATCTAGGAATTGGATGTCTATATCTAATAGTGATGTTGTTTATTGCTCTACAATCTACACACATGCGCCATGTACCATCTTTCTTAGGAACTAAAATAACAGGAACAGCACAAGGAGAGAGGCTTATTCGAATATAACCTTTGTCCAAAAGCTCTTGTACTTGTTTCTGAATTTCCTTTGTTTCTTGTGGATTTGTCCTATAGGGAGCTCGGTTTGGCAATGATGCACCAGGAATAAGATCAATTTGGTGCTCAATTCCCCTCAATGGCGGTAGACCCGAAGGTATCTCACTTGGAAAAACATCACCAAATTCCTGCAAGACATTAGAAACACCAATAGATAGAGGAGTCATGTCATTAGAAACTAAAATTTCCCCCTTATGCATGAGCACTATAGGTACTAAACTAGGATCCTCACTAAACTCTCTCAAATCATCTTTGGTGGCTAACATTGTTAAAAGGCTCACTCCCTTACTTTTACCACTCGGCCTAGGTTTGTTTTCTCCCACAGAAAAATTGTTTTCACTCTTTTCTTGTCTCTCACTCTCCTTTTCTAAATTCACTTCAGTTTTTTGTCTAGACTCATTTACAATTTGCTGTGGTGTCATAGGCCTCAATATAATGTCCTTATTATGCCAATTCAATTGATATGTGTTTGCTCTCCCATCATGAATAACCTTCTTGTCGAATTGCCATGGTCTCCCCAATAGCATGTGACAAACTGACATAGGAACAACATCACATTCAATTGTATCCTTGTATGCTCCAATCTGAAATTCCACTCTCACCATATGGCACACCTTAATTTCTTCTTTATCACTCAACCATTGAATATAATAAGGGTGTGGGTGTGGGATATACTTCAATTTGAGCTTTGCACACAATTCTTTGCTTGCTAAATTTCTGCAACTTCCTCCATCAATGATCACCTTGCAAGCCATTTGAGGACCTACAATTGCTTTGGTTTGGAATAAATTGCATCTTTGGCTTTCTTCACTGGGCACAACACTCAAAGCTTGTGTGCACACAATTGTGGGATAATGTGTAGCATAGGCATCAATAGGACCATCATGATCATCATCATAATCATATGCATTGTCCTCATTAGGATCAGCATCTTCTCCTGTTTCATAATCATCCTGTCCATGGCATATCATGACTTTCTTGTTAGGACAATCTTTCTTGAAGTGTCCTTTTCCTCCACATGTATGACAAGTCATGTCTCTATTTCGAGGTGCACTAGAATTAGCCACGGGTTGGCTTGATTTCTTGGCATTAGATGTGCTACTCTCTGGTTTGCCATTAGAAACACCTCGGGTTTGAGCAACTGGAGGAGGTGGTGAAGAGAAAACAGATTTTTGTTGTGTATATGTCCTCCTTGTACTCAATTGTGTTTCCTCGGCCAATCGCTTTTCAGCTTCTCTAGCTTGATGCAACAAATCAGTCATATCATTATATTGTGTATGCCTTACAATGCTCTTAATTTTGAATTGCAAACCAGCAAGAAATCTTTGCATTGTTTGATCAGGGGCCTCTCTAACCCGAGCTCTTTGGAGAATTAATTCCATCTCTTTGTAATATGCATCGACTGATTTGGATCCTTGCTTCAATTGCTGTAACTTATCATAGAGAGTTCTAATATAATTCTTGGGCACAAATCTGTCTCGAAGCAATTGTTTCATCTCAGCCCACGTATCCACTTCTGGTTCCTCATGTTCTGCTCTCAAACTTGTAAGACCATCCCACCACAAAAGAGCATAACCTTCCAAACCCGAAGAAGCAAGCTTTATTTTTCTCTCTTCATTATAATCATGCAATCTCCAAAGCTTCTCAATTTTCAGCTCCCACATCAAATATTCTTCCACATCTTCAGAATCACAAGTGAGAGTAGGAATAGAGAATTTAGGTTTGCCCAAGCCATCTTCCTCTCTATTTTCCAATTGCACTCTCCTTGCAGCAACACCTCCACGGCCACCTTGCAAATCAGCACCATTATTAGCATTAGGTGGATTTTGCCTTTGTTGCACCATGGTTGTCAAATTGGTAATCTGTCTTGTCAAATTATTCACAGCTTCTTGCAAAATATTAACAGATTCTTGGGAGGCTCTCTCTTCAATTTTGAGGTCCAAAGTAGTCAATTCCTTCCTCAAGCTATCATCACTTTGGTCCACGGCAGCATCAATCCTTTTGTATAATGTATCTCTCAAAGCTTCATACTCATTCCACTTGACAAGTTCCTCGGGTTTCTTCTTTTCCTGCACAATAGCATCACTAGCAGAATCCATTTGATTAATTTGTTAGTGAAAACAAAAATATCAATAGGATGTGGTGCTCTCTCACAACTCACTCAAAACCAGAAATACTAGTGTATCTCACCTGTTCCAAAGTGAATAGGATCAACTTACCACAAGTAATAATGATGGGTGTGTAAAATGTGAGAAGAGAATAACCAGGAAATCAAGTGTCACAATGCAACTAGGGTATTTGGTGGAGCTTGGTCGGGAATCCTAACACACCAAAATACAAAGCCTAATTTGCTGCTTGTGAAGATATAAAAAACACACCTATGGAACTCACACAATTTATTGGAGACAAATGTGGCAATGCAAATATATGGATGGAAATTTTGCAATGCACTCGAAAGACACTAGCTATGCTCAATGAAAACAGGAACAAGATTGCTCAATAATGTCAATGTGTTGCAATGATCAAAACTAGCTCCAATCTTCCAAATATTGTAATGAAACTTTCGGCCTCTTTCTCTTTTCTCTTTTTTTTTTTTATATACTTTTGCTTTTTCTATTTTTTTTTTGTACTTTTCCAATGGCCAATATATCAAAACAGGAGCAAATGAACTAAAAACAGAAAGTAAACACACTGATATGAACTTTTATGAGCAGCCTGTATGAGCAGAAATAGCTATTCTTTATGGGTAGGCTCCTAATTTATATTGCTGTAGAAAGGCTGTGTCTAGGCTCACAAAGATCAGACTTGAAACCCTAAAGAAAATTGCAAAGGAAAAACAAAACGAAAACTAGCTAAACTCACTAATGGATCACGGCAGAAAAACAGCTCAAAACGCTGCCGGGCCGGCAGAGATCAAACGTGCCTCAAAAAATTCTCAAATAATTTTTATGCTGATCTGAAGACACGGAGGACTCTACTAGACAGTACCAAGCCAATGCAAAAGGCCGATCTCGATTTGGACTAGGAATCCGATTTGCACAAGGAGATCCACCCGAACCAAAACAACTCGAATTTTAGGGAGAAGTAGGACTCGGATTGGAAACCAAATTCGACTAGAACTAATATATTTGGGATGTTTAGGGTATAAGCTCGAAAAAACAGGAATAAGAACTCGGATAGATCTAACAAATTGAAAACCTAATTAGATGAACTCGAAACTAAAAACAGAAAAACAGAGACACAAAATCAACCCAAACAGCAAAGTGAACTAAGCAAATTGGTGTGATCTAGGCTCTGGCACAATCTAAACCTAATATTTTTGGCTTTTTCTGGATAGGAAATAAAAACACTCGAAACTAGGGGATAGAAATAGCTCACTGAGTAAACCTGTGAATCTGATACCAAGATGATACGGGGTGGCCCGATCTTCTCAATGAACTCTTGCGAATTATGTTGATGGTGGTGCTGTGGATGGATTGGTAACTAGTGCTACACTGAGATCTCTCCTGGATAATCCCCGTTGCCAATGCAACAACAATCTCTCCCTTTGGATATTCTCAACTACACACTCTTGCACCTGCAATCAAGATCACAAGTGGTCCTGTATCCCCTTATTCCCAATGGAACAACAAGATAGACGTAGAATTTGCGATGGTATACTTCAAGATGAATGCTTAGCAGCAATACAATCTGGAGGCTAGGGTTTTAGGTTTAAACTGGTTCTGTCCTATTCCACACGCAGGTGGTGACTATATGTGAGGGAGGGGTGCGGCCACAAGCTCCTTGCGCAAGCAACCCTAGCTCAACTCGGACTGGACTCCTATTTGGACTTAATTGGGATACAAACCGGCCCATAAGGGACTCGGCCAAATAAGGACACGCAGGACCTTGCCTAAATTAATTAGGACTTATAACTATGGCGCATTAATCTTCAATGGGGCGCCCTCCTCTTGTACTCATGTGTGCACCAAGTGTCTTCACGTTTTCATCAAGCTCCAAGTGATTTCCCTCCATATCTTGATGCTCCCCTCCATTAGCATTTGTGTTATCAACAAACCTAATCATACATAGATGCATAGATTTAGGTAGTATAAAATTCTCATGATTTAAATTATCACAATCAACTAGGAAAGAATTCACCTGTTGTTCTAATAACTTGGTTCTTGATCTTGTCATTGGACCAAGTCTCACTTCATTGGAATTATCTTGGACAGCAACTTCTTCAATTGGAGTAGTAGTAGAAACACTAGGGATGTCCTCATCAGGTGTAATGGGTCAGATGACGTAAGGAGGGTCCGAATAGTCTTAGATGGCTTGGAGGGTTCCACGGGGGTCCAGATGGCTACAATTGTCCTACGTGCTTTATGATGACCTAAAAGTGTAACTGATACTCTTAGATGGCTGGGAGGGGTGAAATGGGTCAGGTGACGTATGGAGGGTCCGTATATTCCTAGATGGCCAGGAGGGGTGCACGGGGGCCCAGATGGCTACGATTGCCGCAAGTGTTTTAGGATGACCTAAAAGTGCTACTGATACTCCTAGATGGTTGAGAGGGTTGATATGGGTCATATGACGTAAGGAGGGTCCGTATACTCCTAATTGACTAGGAGGGGTCCACGGGGGTCCAGATAGCTACGATTGTCGCCAGTGCTTTAGGATGACCTAAAAGTGCTACTGATACTCGTAGATGGCTGGGAGGGGTGCAATGGGTCAGATGACGTAAGGAGGGTCTGTATAGTCCTAGATGGGTAGAGGGGTGCAATGGGTCAGATGACGTAAGGAGGGTCGGTATACTCCTAGATGGCTAGGAGGGGTCCACGGGGTCCAGATAGCTATGATAGTCGCAAGTGGTTTAGGATGACCTAAAAGTGCTACTGTTACTCCTAGATGGCTAGGAGGGGTGCAATGGGTCAGATGACGTAAGGAGGGTCTGTATAGTCCGAGATGGCTAGGAGGGGTGCAATGGGTCAGATGACGTAAAGAGTGTCCGTATAGTCCTATATTGCTAGGAGGGGTCCACGGTGGTCCAGTTGGCAACGATTGTCGCACGTGTTTTTGGATGACCTAAAAGTGCTAGTGATACTTCTAAATGGCTGGGAGGGGTTCAAATTGTCAGATGACGTAAGGAGGGTCCGTATAGTCATAGATAGCTTGAAGGGTTCCATGGGGGTCCAGATGGCTACCATTGTCCCACGTGCTACAGGATGACCTAAAAGTGCAACTGATATTCCTAGATGGCTTGGAGGGGTCCAATGGGTCAGATGACGTTAGGAGGGCTGTATAGTCCTAGATGGCTAGGAGGGGTCCACGGGGGTCCAGATGGCTACGATTGTCGCACGTTCTTTAGGATGACCTAAAAGTGCTACTGATACTCCTAGATGGTTGACATGGGTGAAATGGGTTATATGACATAAGGAGGGTTCGAATACTCCTAGTTGACCAGGAGGGGTCCACGGGTGTCCAGATAACATCGATTGTCGCAAGTGCTTTAGGATTACCTAAAAGTGCTACTGATACTCCTAGATGGCTAGGAGGGGTCCAATGGGTCAGATGACGTTAGGAGGGTCCGTATAGTCCTAGATGGCCGTGAGGGGTCCACTGGTGTCCAGTTGGCTACGATTCTCGCACGTGCTTTTGGATGACCTGAAAGTGCAACTGATACTCCTAGATGGCTGTGAGGGGTGCAAATTATCAGATGACGCAAGGATGGTCTGTATAGTCTTAGATGGCAAGGAGCGGTCCACGGGGGTCCAGATGGCTACGATTGTCGCACGTGCTTTAGGATGACCTAAAAGTGCAACTAATACTCCTAGATGGCTGGGAGGGGTGTAATGGGTCAGATGACGTAAGGAGGGTCCGAATAGTCTTAGATGGCTTGGAGGGTTCCATGGGGGTCCAGATGGCTACAATTGTCCCACGTGCTTTATGATGACCTAAAAGTGTAACTGATACTCTTAGATGGCTGGGAGGGGTGAAATGGGTCAGATGACGTATGGAGGGTCCGTATATTCCTAGATGGCCAGGAGGGGTGCACGGGGGTCCAGATGGCTACGATTGCCGCAAGTGTTTTAGGATGACCTAAAAGTGCTACTGATACTCCTAGATGGTTGAGAGGGTTGATATGGGTCATATGACGTAAGGAGGGTCCGTATACTCCTAATTGACTAGGAGGGGTCCACGGGGGTCCAGATAGCTACGATTGTCGCCAGTGCTTTAGGATGACCTAAAAGTGCTACTGATACTCGTAGATGGCTGGGAGGGGTGCAATGGGTCAGATGACGTAAGGAGGGTCTGTATAGTCCTAGATGGGTAGAGGGGTGCAATGGGTCAGATGACGTAAGGAGGGTCGGTATACTCCTAGATGGCTAGGAGGGGTCCACGGGGTCCAGATAGCTATGATAGTCGCAAGTGGTTTAGGATGACCTAAAAGTGCTACTGTTACTCCTAGATGGCTAGGAGGGGTGCAATGGGTCAGATGACGTAAGGAGGGTCTGTATAGTCCGAGATGGCTAGGAGGGGTGCAATGGGTCAGATGACGTAAGGAGTGTCCGTATAGTCCTATATTGCTAGGAGGGGTCCACGGTGGTCCAGTTGGCAACGATTGTCGCACGTGTTTTTGGATGACCTAAAAGTGCTAGTGATACTTCTAAATGGCTGGGAGGGGTTCAAATTGTCAGATGACGTAAGGAGGGTCCGTATAGTCATAGATAGCTTGAAGGGTTCCATGGGGGTCCAGATGGCTACGATTTTCCCACGTGCTATAGGATGACCTAAAAGTGCAACTGATATTCCTAGATGGCTTGGAGGGGTCCAATGGGTCAGATGACGTTAGGAGGGCTGTATAGTCCTAGATGGCTAGGAGGGGTCCACGGGGGTCCAGATGGCTACGACTGTCGCACGTTATTTAGGATGACCTAAAAGTGCTACTGATACTCCTAGATGGTTGACATGGGTGAAATGGGTTAGATGACATAAGGAGGGTTCGAATACTCCTAGTTGACCAGGAGGGGTCCACGGGTGTCCAGATAACATCGATTGTCGCAAGTGCTTTAGGATTACCTAAAAGTGCTACTGATACTCCTAGATGGCTAGGAGGGGTCCAATGGGTCAGATGACGTTAGGAGGGCTGTATAGTCCAAGATGGCCGTGAGGGGTCCACTTGTGTCCAGTTGGCTACGATTCTCGCACGTGCTTTTGGATGACCTGAAAGTGCAACTGATACTCCTAGATGGCTGGGAGGGGTGCAAATTGTCAGATGACGTAAGGAGGGTCCGTATAGTCCTAGATGGCTAGGAGCGGTCCACGGGGGTCCAGATGGCTACGATTGTCGCACGTGCTTTAGGATGACCTAAAAGTGCTACTGATACTCCTAGATGGCTAGGAGGGGTGCAATGGGTCAGTTGACGTAAGGACGGTCCATATACTCCTAGATGGCGAGGAGGGGTCCATGTAGGTCCAGATAGCTACGATTGTCGCAAGTGCTTTAGGATGACCTAAAAGTGCAACTGATACTCCTAGATGGTTGGGAGGGGTGCAATGATTCAAATGACATAATGAGGGTCCGTATAGTCCTAGATAGCTAGGAGGGGTCCACGGGGGTCCAGTTGGCTACGATTCTCACACGTGCTTTTGGATGACCTAAAAGTGCACCTAATACTCCTAGATGGCTGGGAGGGGTGCAAATTGTCAGATGACGTAAGGAGGGTATGTATAGTCCTAGATGTCTAGGAGCGGTCCACGGGGGTCCAGATGGCTACGATTGTCGCAAGTGCTTTAGGATGGCCTAAAAGTGCAACTCATACTCCTAGATGGCTGGGAGGGGTGCAATGGGTTAGATGAAGTAAGGAGGGTCCATATAGTCCTAGATAGCTTGGAGGGTTCCACGGGGGCCCAGATGGCTACGATTGTCCCACGTGCTTTAGGATGACCTAAAAGTCCAACTGATACTCCTAAATGGCTGCGAGGGGTGCAATGGGTCAGATGACGTAAGGAGGGTCCGAATACTCCTAGTTGACTAGGAGGGGTCTACGGGGGTCCAGATGTCTACGATTGTCGCAAGTGCTTTAGGATGACCTAAAAGTGCTACTGATACTCGTAGATGGCTGGGAGGGGTGTAATAGGTCTGATGACGTAAGGAGGGTCCGAATACTCCTAGATGACTATGAGGGGTCCACGGGGTCCAGATAGCTACGATTGTCGCAAATGCTTAAGGAAGACCTAAAAGTGCTACTAATACTTTTTAATGGCTGGGAGGGGTGCAATGGGTCCGATGACGTAAGCAGGGTCCGTATAGTCCTAGATGACCGTGAGGGGTCCAGTTGGCTACGATTCTCGCATGTGCTTTTGGATGACCTGAAAGTGCAACTGATACTCCTAGATGTCTGGGAGGGGTGCAAATTGTCAGATGATGTAAGGAGGGTCCGTATAGTCCTAGATGGCTAGGAGCGGTCCACGGGGTCCAGATGGCTACGATTGTCGCACGTGCTTTAGGATGACCTAAAAGTGCAACTGATACTCCTAGATGGCTGGGAGGGGTGCAATGGGTCAGATGACGTAAGGAGGGTCCGAATAGTCCTAGATGGCTTGGAGGGTTCCACGGGGGTCCAGATGGCTACAATTGTCCCACGTGCTTTATGATGACCTAAAAGTGTAAATGATACTCTTAGATGGCTGAGAGGGGTGAAATGGGTCAGATCACGTATGGACGGTTCGTATATTCCTAGATGGCTAGGAGGGGTGCACGGGGGTCCAGATGGCTACGATAGTCGCAAGTGTTTTAGGATGACCTAAAAGTGCTACTGATACTCCTAGATGGTTGAGAGGGTTGAAATGGGTCAGATGACGTAAAGAGGGTCCGTATACTCCTAATTGACTAGGAGGGGTCCACGGGGGTCCAGATAGCTACGATTGTCGCAAGTGCTTTAGGATTACCTAAAAGTGCTACTGATACTCCTAGATGGCTAGAGGGGTGCAATGGGTCAGATGAGCTAAGGAGGGTCCGTATACTCCTAGGTGGCTAGGAGGGGTCCACGGGGTCCAGATAGCTATGATAGTGGCAAGTGGTTTAGGATGACCTAAAAGTGCTACTGATACTCCTAGATGGCTAGGAGGGGTGCAATGGGTCAGATGACGTAAGGAGGGTCTGTATAGTCCTAGATGGCTAGAAGGGGTGCAATGGGTCAGATGACGTAAGGAGTGTCCGTATAGTCCTGGAAGGCTAGGAGGGGTCCACGGTGGTCCAGATGGCTACGATTGTCGCACGTGCTTTTGGATGACCTAGAAGTGCTACTGATACTGCTAAATGTCTGGGAGGGGTGCAAATTGTCAGATGACGTAAGGAGGGTCCGTATAGTCATAGATAGCTTGGAGGGTTCCATGGGGGTCCAGATGGCTACTATTGTCCCACGTGCTATAGGATGACCTAAAAGTGCAACTGATATTCCTAGATGGTTAGGAGGGGTGCAATGGGTCAGATGACGTAAGGAGGGTCTGTATAGTCTTAGATGGCTAGGAGGGGTCCACGGGGGTCCAGATGGCTACGATTGTCGCACTTCTTTAGGATGACCTAAAAGTGCTACTGATACTCCTAGATGGTTGAGAGGGGTGAAATTGGTTAGATGACATAAGGAGGGTCCGTATACTCCTAGTTGACCAGGAGGAGTCCATGGGGGTCCAGATAACATCGATTGTCGCAAGTGCTTTAGGATGACCAAAAAGTGCTACTGATAATCCAAGATGGCTAGGAGGGGTGCAACGGGTCAGATGACGTAAGGACGGTCCATATACTCCTAGATGGCTAGGAGGGGTCCACGTAGGTCCAGATAGCTACGATTGTGGCAAGTGCTTTAGGATGACCTAAAAGTGCAACTGATACTCCTAGATGGCTGGAAGGGGTGCAATGGGTCAGATGACGTAAGGAGGGTCCGTATAGTCCTAGATAGCTAAGAGGGGTCCACGGGGGTCCAGTTGGCTATGATTCTCACACGTGCTTTTGAATGACCTAAAAGTGCAACTAATACTCCTAGATGGCTGGGAGGGGTGCAAATTGTCAGATGACGTATGGAGGGTACGTATAGTCCTAGATGGCTAGGAGCGGTCCACGGGGGTCCACATGGTTACGATTGTCGCAAGTGCAACTCATACTCCTAGATGGCTGGGAGGGGTGCAATGGGTTAGTTGACCTAAGGAGGGTCCATATAGTCCTAGATGGCTTGGAGGGTTCCACGGGGGCCCAGATGGCTACGATTGTCCCACGTGCTTTAGGATGACCTAAAAGTGCAACTGATACTCCTAAATGGCTGTGAGGGGTGCAGTGGGTCAGATGACGTAAGGAGGGTCCGTATAGTCCTAGATGGCTAGGAGGGGTCCACGGGAGTCCAGATGGCTACGATTGTTGCACGTGCTTTAGGATGACCTAAAAGTGCAATTGATACTCCTAGATGGCTGGGAGAGGTGCAATGGGTCAGATGACGTAAGGAGGGTCCGTATAGTCCTAGATGGATAGGAGGAGTCCACGGTGTCCAGATAGCCACGATTATCGCAAGTGCTTTAGGATGACCTAAAAGTGCTCTTGATACTCCTAGATAGCTGGGAGGGGTGCAATGGGTCAGATGTCGTAAGGAGGTTCCGTATATTCCTAGATGGCTAGGAGGGGTCCACGGGGTTCCAGATGGCTACGATTGTCCCACGTGCTTCAAGATGACCTAAAAGTACAACTGATACTCCTAGATGACGTAAGGAGGGTCCGTAGATGGCTAGGAGGGGCCCACGGGGGTCCTGTTGGCTATTATTCTCGCACGTGCTTTTGGATGACCTGAAAGTGCAACTGATACTCCTAGATGGCTGGGAGGGGTGCACATTGTCAGATGACGTAAGGAGGGTCCGTATAGTCATAGATGGCTAGGAGCGGTCCACGGGGGTCCAGATGACTACGTTTGTCGTACGTGCTTTAGGATGACCTAAAAGTGCAACCGATACTCCTAGATGGCTGGGAGGGGTGCAATGGGTCAGATGGCGAAAGGAGGGTCCGAATAGACCTAGATGGCTTGGAGGGTTCCACGGGGGTCCAGATGGCTACGATTGTCCCACGTGCTTTAGGATGACCTAAAAGTGCAACTGATATTCCTGGATGGTTAGGAGGGGATCAATGGGTCAGATGACGTAAGGAGGGTACGTATACTCCTAGATGGCTAGGAGGGGTGCACGGGGGTCCAGATGGCTACGATTGTCGCAAGTGTTTTAGGATGACCTAAAAGTGCTACTGATACTCCTAGATGGTTGAGATTGTTGAAATGGGTCAGATGACGTAAGGAGTGTCCGTATACTCCTAATTGACTAGGAGGGGTCCACGGGGGTCCAGATAGCATCGATGGTCGCAAGTGCTTTAGAATGACCTAAAAGTGCTACTGATACTCCTAGATGGCTAGGAGGGGTGCAATGGGTCAGATGACGTAAGGAGGGTCCATATACTCCTAGATGGGTAGGAGGGTTCCACGGGGGTCCAGATAGCTACGATTGTCGCAAGTGCTTTAGGATGACCTAAAAGTGCTACTGATACTCCTAGATGGCTGGGAGGGGTGCAATGGGTCAGATGACGTAAGGAGGGACCGTATAGTCCTAGATGGCTAGGAGGGGTCCACGGGGTTCCAGATGGCTACGATTGTCCCACGTGCTTTAGGATGACCTAAATGTGCAACTGATACTCCTAGATGGTTGGGAGGGGTGCAATGGGTCAGATGACGTAAGGAGGGTCCGTATAGTCCTAGATAACTAGTAGGGGTCCACGGGGGTCCAGGTTGCTACGATTCTCGCACGTGCTTTTGGATAACCTAAAAGTGCAACTAATACTCCTAGATGCCTGGGAGGGGTGCAAATTGTCAGATGACGAAAGGAGGGTCCGTATAGTCCTAGATGGCTAGGAGCGGTCCACGGGGGTCCAGATGGCTGCGATTGTCGCAAGTGCTTTAGGATGACCTAAAAGTGCAACTCATACTCCTAGATGGCTGGGAGGGGTGCAATGGGTCAGATGATGATAGGGTAAGGTTGCCCGATCTTTCGATGAGACGGTAGCTAGCGATTTGGGTGGAGGTCGATGTTGACGATCCGACTACAAACGTGCGAGACGTTGCGCCAATGCAATCGCTACACCAACTTCCTGAGGCTATTGATCTCGCCAGGGCTAGATCAACCTGATCCGTAGATCAAGTCATGCAAGCAATCGAAGAACTAGCAAGAATTATAGATGCAATCAAGATATTGCGGAATAAAGATGAAGGCTTTATATGTGGGATTCTGCAAGTGCGAAGTACAATAGGTCTGGACCGACTCTAGAGTCTTTGGCGAAGAATAGCAATGGCTAAGTCTTAAACTAAACTAAATCCGCGTCTAAACGAAGACCTAAACGGGGTATATATGGAGGGACGAAGGGGGAGTCGGCCAGCCTTGGAAAAGGGGTCGAATTCCACCCTGTCGGTTTCCTTCCACTTATACGGACTCTAATTGTTCTCACACTTAATTTGGACGAAAATAAATGGGCCTGGCCCATAACTAAAAGGTGACGCAGCACCATACGAATATATGGACAAAAATATGAAGTACAATTCGTCCAACTCTTCTCCTCTCTCTATGGTGGCTTTAATATATGAATTCTCCATAAGTGGCATCATCTTAAATCATCTTCATGCGAGATCATTCTCCACTATTTGTCCCTCTCATCCTTGCTAGGGCCATCATTCCTAAGTATGACAAACACGTCTGATTTAGGCAGCATCATATGTTCATGTATGTGAGGATTGATTCCAAGAAACGAAAGTACCTAATAATTAAGTTGTTGTGCACACGCTCGTGTGATAGGTCCTTGTATTGTTGTTGTAGGTGCAACTGTTGTATCAGCATGTGGGATATCCTCATCATCCTCCCCTTCTTGAAATGAAGTCGTCCTCGACGCAATGTCATCATCCTCTCCTAAGTATGGCTTCAAATCTGCAATGTTAAATGAAGGGCTTACAGTACCATATTCTGCAGGAAGCTCAAGTTTGTATCCATTATCATTAATTTTTTGTAACACTTTAAATGGACCAGCACCGCGTGGCATTAATTTGGACTTGCGCAAATCAAGAAAACGTTCTTTGCACAAATGTAACTAAACAAGATCTCCAACATCAAACACAATATGCTTTTTTCCCTTATCACCAGCAATTGTAAATTTAGCATTCATATGTTCTATATTGGCCTTAGTAGTAGCATGCAATTTCAATATTAGTTCAACACGTTGTGATGCATCTAAATTATTTTGCACCGAAGATGGTAAAGGTAATAAATCAATTGGTGCACGAGGAACAAAACCATAAACAACTTCAAAAGGGCACATCCTTGTGGTAGAATGTATTGAACAATTATAAGCAAACTCAATATGAGGTAAACAATCTTCCCATAAGTTTAAGTTCTTCTTTAGAACAACCCTTAACATAGTAGACAAAGTTCTATTCACAACTTCAGTTTGTCCATCAGTTTGGGGATGACATGTAGTACTAAACAACAATTTTGTCCCCAATCTAGCCCATAAACATCTCCAAAAATGACTAAGAAATTTAGTATCACAATCTGAAACAATAGTATTGGGCACACCATGTAAACGAACAATTTCACGAAAGAATAAATCAGCAACATGTGCAGCATCATCACTCTTGTGACAAGGAATAAAATGTGCCATCTTAGAAAACCGATCCACAACAACAAAAAATACTATCCCTCCCCTTCTGTGTACGAGGCAATCCCAAAACAAAGTCCATCGAAATATCCTCCCAAGGTACACAAGGAACAGGAAGAGGCATATATAAACCATGGGGATTAAGACGTGACTTAGCTTTTTGACATGTAGTGCAGCGAGAAACGAATCTCTCAACATCCCTACGCATCCGTGGCCAAAAGAAGTGTGTCGCGAGTACATCCTCCGTCTTCTCTACTCCAAAGTGACCCATCAAACCTCCTCCATGTGCCTCCTGTAACAACAAAAGACGAACAGAGCTATCCGGAATACATAGTTTGTTAGCACGGAACACAAACCCATCACTGAGGACGAATTTGTTCCAAGTTTTGCCCTCTTTGCAATTCTGCAACACATCTTTAAATTCAGCGTCATGCACATATTGTTGCTTAATTGTTTCCAATCCAAATATTTTGAAGTCAAGCTGAGATAGCATTGTATGACGACATGACAAAGCATCAGCAATAATATTATCTTTACCCTTTTCGTGTTTAATAATGCAAGGAAAAGACTCAATAAATTCGACCCACTTTGCATGCCGTTTATTTAACTTAGCTTGACTACGAAGGTGCTTCAATGATTCATGATCAGAATGTACAACAAATTCTTTGGGCCATAGATAATGATGCCAAGTTTCTAATGTTCGAACTAGAGCATATAATTCTTTATCATAAGTAGAATAATTCAGACTTGGCCCACTTAGTTTTTCGCTAAAATATGCAACAGGTTTGCCCTCTTGTAATAACACACCTCCTAATCCAATACCACTAGCATCACATTCAAGCTCAAAAGTCTTATTGAAATTAGGAAGTTGCAACAAAGGAGCATGAGTTAACCTTTCTTTCAGTAACATGAAAGCCTCTTGTTGTGCATCTCCCCAAACGATGGGGACATCTTTTTTTGTAAGCTCATAAAGCGCTGCAGCAATGGATCCAAAATCCCGAGAAAACTCCTCAATTGGGTGACCGTTAGAGGTTGCGGCCAACTCCAAATTGCTTCAATCTTGGCTGGATCAACTTCAATACCTTGTGCTGTAACAAAAAAGCCAAGAAAAGCAACTCGATCCGTGCAAAAGGTGCACTTCTCAATATTTCCAAACAAATGTGCATGGCGTAAAGCAGTAAAAACAGCACGCAAATGATCCAAGTGTTCCTCTAAAGATGTGCTATATATGAGGATATCATCAAAGTAAACCACCACAAAACGTCCAATAAAATTACGCAAAACTTTGTTCATTAATCTCATGAAGGTGCTAGGTGCATTAGTGAGACCAAAAGGAAATACTAACCACTCATATAAACCAAACTTAGTTTTAAACGTTGTTTTCCACTCATCTCCTAATTTCATCCGAATTTGGTGGTAACCACTACGCAAATCAACTTTAGAGAACATGGTAGAGCCACTCAATTCATCAAGCATATCATCTAAACGTGGTATAGGATGACGATAACGAATAGAAATATTATTGATAGCCCTACAATCAGTACACATGCGCGATGTACCATCTTTCTTAGGAACCAATATAATAGGTACATCACATGGACTAAGAGACTCATGAATATGACCTTTATCAAGTAGTACTTGAATTTGTCGGTGAATCTCTTTGGTCTCCTCCGGGTTGGTTCGATATGGCGCACGGTTGGGTAGTGATGATCCAGGAATTAAGTCAATTTGATGCTCGATTCCACGAATAGGTGGCAATCCTGGAGGTACATCTTGTGAAAAAACGTCCACGAACTCCTGCAAAATGTTATCAACCGCAGGTGGCAAAGAAGGAGGCATGTCCTCAAAAGAAAACAACACCACTTTGCAAACAATAGCATAACATGCGGTAGTACTCACATCAATTTCAGAAATATCAGATTTGCTAGCAAGTAAGCAAGTACTTTTCAAACGAATTTCATTAGCATGTTTCGGATCAGAGTTGGAAGTACTCTTAGAAAGCATCAATTCTTTTACAACAATCTGATTTTCGCTCAGCTTTTTCTCCTCATTATGTGCTCTACTAGCTCGAGCAAGATCATCTTTCAAGATATTTTCAGGAGACATAGGAAGTAACACAATTGGTTTATCATTATGAACAAGAGAATATTGGATTGTGCTACCATGACGTACAGAATTTGTATCAAATTGCCATGGTCTACCAAGTAAAAGAGCGCATGCTTGCATAGGAACAACATCACATTCAACATAATCAGAGTATGCAGCAATAGTAAAATGCACACGAACGGTACGTGTTACCTTAACTTTGCCGCTGTTGTTACACCATTGAATGTAATATGGGCGAGGATGAGCTCGTGTCGTGAGAGAGAGCTTCTCCACCATCTCAATACTCGCCAAATTGTTGCAGCTTCCTCCATCAATAATAATGCGAATGCATCGATCTTTGATAACACCCTTTGTATGGAACAAATTATTGCGTTGACTTGGTTCTGCTTTTGTCACTTGTGCACTCAAAACGCGATGCGCAATTAAGCTCGGGTATCGCTCCGCATGTTCTGCAGCCATGTATTCGGCATCTTGTGCTGTGGTTGCAGCCGTGCATTGTTCTTCGTGTGCGAGAAGAGCCAACGTATCTTCATCATAGTCACTGGCGGAGTCGTATGCACCATCATCAAGAGCAATCATCACGCGCGCAGAGGGGCATTCGCATGCAAAGTGACCAAGCCCGCTGCATTTGCGGCACTTAAGGTGCTAGTCTTGCCCGTAGAAGCCATGGAAGACGACGAACTCGAGGCTGGTCCAACATGTGTACTCTTGGCTGCAAGTGGTGGAAACGAAGACGATGTAGACCGTGTGGGGGCGGTAGTGGTAGGAGTCGGAGCAGCAGTCTGTGACGGTGTAGACGGTGTTCGTGGTGTCCATGAAGTAGAACGTCCTGCAGAAAAGTTAGGTCGTGTTGCGGCTCGCCGATCCTGCACTTCACATTCAGCTTTGCAAGCAAGATGAAACAAAGGCATAATCCTTATATTCCAGAATTGTTTGAATCTCTTTATTTAACCCACCAAAAAATCTAGCAAGTAAAGCTTCAGTATCCTCGACAACACCACAACGAATCATGCCCGTCTGTAATTCCCGATAGTACTCTTCTACGTAATTTTTGCCTTGTTCTAAACGAGTTAATTTCTTGAGCAAGTCACGTTGATAATATGGAGGAACAAAGCGAGTACGCATAGCACGTTTCAATCCAGTCCAAGTAGTAGGTGGATTAGCATGGTTCAAACGGCAATATTCAGACCACCAAACGGAAGCAAAACTAGTGAACTCACAAGTAGCAGCGCTAACACGTCTCTCCTCAGGATAATTTAAGCACGAAAACTGTTGTTCTAATTCTAATTCCCAAGAGAGGTACGCATCGGGATTATAACGGCCATCAAAATGCGGAACGTTCAACTTAAGTTTGGCAACATGATCATCGTCACGTACCAGCGTCTGTGGAGGGGGACGCGCGTTGCGTCTGTGCACTCGTGGACGTCCAGCTGCAGGTTGGGGAACTTCGCCCGCGTCGTCCTGTTCACTGTCATATTCATCCTCTCCTTCATACTCTGGTTCATACTCGTCATGTCGTATCGTGTTAGCCGAAGCACCCGCAGTCGATGTGTTGGCATGATGGAGAGGTACACGCTGGGCGCGGCCGGAGGTGTTCGGTGGTGGGAGGCGATGCAACAGCTCCTGAAACTTTTCGTCGAGCTTGGCAGTGAAGGATGTGTCGAGGCCGTCTAGTTTGGCGGTGAAGGATGTGTCGAGGCCGTCAAGCTTCTCCATGGTATCCCCGAAACGCTTGTCGACGTCCTGTATATGGTCTGTGACGAGGTGCGTGAAGTGGGTGTGGAGCTCAGGGATGGTCATCAGCTCCGGGTCGGTTGTTATGGCCGGACCTGTCATGATTAGAAAGCAAAACACAAAAACACAACTAGATGGTGGCGGTTGTGGGAAAGAAAGGTGGTGGAAACAACACTCTATCTAGCAAGCAAACCAATACTCTTACTCGTTCTTACCCTGCAGCAGGTGGTGACTTGCCACCGAGGAGATCAAGCTTCGAGAAGATTGAATGTAGCGATTACCAGGTAGTGTCAACGCACGGTGTAGGAGTATGTGGAGCTGTAGGTGGCTGTGAATATCTGTAGCAACAATTCAAAACAGCAATGCAACAAGTTGAATAGATGCTGAACGACGGTACCGTGCTGGTCCTAGGCTAGACCAAACTAGAGACGCGAGCCTAGAACACCAACAAAGTCAAGCCGCGACAACTCGCACACTGGAATAGCTCAAAAGCAAGATATAAGTGAAGATCACAGAAATTTGTCAAAACTGAAACACAAAAGTGGGAAAAAGTCCCCCTTCCTGGCCTTTTTTTAGGATTCTAGGCAGTCCAAAAGTCCGGATGCGCTTTAAAATCTACAAAATTTGAAGGTAAAGATCGCTCAAATCGGACTTCGTATGCAAAAGTTATAGCCGGTCAAAGTTCTGGTAAAAAACTGTCTTAATTCGGACTAATTTCGGACTGGACTAGTAGAAATCGTCGTCAACCCGACTGGGATGCGGATTGACTTTTTTTGGACAATTCTTTTTTTGCAATTTTTTTTTCAATTTTTTTTTAACTACACCGAATCTGACACGAAACAAACACCGAAACTAGTAGGAAACAAACATGAATATGAGATATGGTTGGATCGGATATGAGCACAAAGTTTGTAGGGAAAGTAAACAACAAATCCGAACACGACTTGAGGTATGAAGATGGTGGCGGCACGGATGGCGGCGTATAGATGGAAAGGATGGCGGTGGCGCGGTGGAATAGATGGTATGGTGGATGGTGGTGGCGGTTATAGATGGAAAGGAAGGCGGTGGCGCGGCGGAATAGATGGTATGGTGGATGGTGCGGCTAGGGTTTATCTTTTGGTGGCGGCGGTGCGGCGGCGGCAAGACGAATATGAACAGAACTCGAAACTCTAAAGGTCAAAACGCTACGACCAGCACTCGACACGACGATGCAGACACGAATTCAACAATGCAAAAACTGAAAAGAAAAATGCAAAGGCTCGAAATTGTTCTAGGAGAAGATCTATCCCTAATATTTTTGTCTTTTTTGTGGACTGTAGGAAGAAAAACAGATGCAATCTACACTAGTAAACTGTAAGATCTCACCGATAAACCTGAAATCTGATACCACTTGATAGGGTAAGGTTGCCCGATCTTTCGATGAGACGGTAGCTAGCGATTTGGGTGGAGGTCGATGTTGACGATCCGACTACAAACGTGCGAGACGTTGCGCCAATGCAATCGCTACACCAACTTCCTGAGGCTATTGATCTCGCCAGGGCTAGATCAACCTGATCCGTAGATCAATTCCTACAAGCAATCGAAGAACTAGCAAGAATTATAGATGCAATCAAGATATTGCGGAATAAAGAAGAAAGCTTTATATGTGGGATTCTGCAAGTGCGAAGTACAATAGGTCTGGACCGACACTAGAGTCTTTGGCGTAGAATAGCAATGGCTAAGTCTTAAACTAAACAAAATCCGCGTCTAACGAAGACCTAAACGAGGTATATATGGAGGGACGAAGGGGGAGTCGACCAGCCTTGGAAAAGGGGTCGAATTCCACCCTAAGTCGGTTTCCTTCCACTTATACGGACTCTAATTGTTCTCACATTTAATTTGGACGAAAATACATGGGCCTGGCCCATAACTAAAAGTTGACGCAGCACCATACGAATATATGGACGAAAATCTGAAGTACAATTCGTCCAACTCTTGTCCTCTCTCTATGGTGGCTTTAATATATGAATTCTCCATAAGTGGCATCATCTTCAATCATCTTCATGCGAGATCATGCTCCACTGTTTGTCCCTCTCATCCTTGCTAGGGCAATCATTCCTAAGTATGACAAACACGTCTGATTTAGCCAGCATCATATGTTCATGTATGTGAGGATTGATTCCGAGAAACGAAAGTACCTGATAATTAAGTTGTTGTGCACGCGCTCGTGTGATAGGTCCTTGTATTGTTGTTGTAGGTGCAACGGTTGTATAAGCATGTGGGATGTCCTCATCAGATGACGTAAGGAGGGTCCATATAGTCCTAGATGGCTAGGAGGGGCCCACGGGGGTCCAGTTGGCTACGATTCTCGCACGTGCTTTTGGATGACCTAAAAGTGCAACTGATACTCCTAGATGGCTGGGAGGGGTGCAAATTGTCAGATGACGTAAGGAGGGTCCGTATAGTCCTAGATGGCTAGGAGCGGTCCACGGGGGTCCAGATGGCTACGATTGTCACACGTGCTTTAGGATGACCTAAAAGTGCTACTGATACTCCTAGATGGCTGGGAGGGGTGCAATGGGTCGGATGACGTAAGGAGGGTCCGTATAGTCCTAGATGGCTAAGAGGGGTCCACGGGGGTCCAGATGTCTAAGAGTGTCGCACGTGCTTTAGGATGACCTAAAAGTGCTAGTGATACTCCTAGATGGCCGGGAGGGGTGCAATGGGTCCGTATAGTCCTAGATGGCCGGGAGGGGTCCACGGGGGTCCAGTTGGCTACGATTCTCGCACGTGCTTTTGGATGACCTAAAAGTGCAACTGATACTCCTAGATGGCTGGGAGGGGTGCAAATTGTCAGATGACGTAAGGAGGGTCCGTATAGTCCTAGATGGCTAGGAGCGGTCCGCGGGGGTCCAGATGGCTACGATTGTCGCACGTGCTTCACGTGCTTTAGGATGACCTAAAAGTGCAACTGATACTCCTAGATGGGTGGGAGGGGTGCAATGGGTCAGATGACGTAAGGAGGGTCCGAATAGTCCTAGATGGCTTGGAGGGTTCCACGGGGGTCCAGATGGCTACGATTGTCCCACGTGCTTTAAGATGACCTAAAAGTGTAATAGATACTCCTAGATGGCTGGGAGGGGTGAAATGGGTCAGATGACGTAAGGAGGGTTTGAGTACTGTTAGATGGCTAGGAGGGGTGCACGGGGGTCCAGATGGCTACGATTGTCGCAATTGTTTTAGGATGACCTAAAAGTGCTACTGATACTACTAGATGGTTGAGAGGGTTCAAATGGGTCAGTTGACGTAAGGAGGGTCCGTATAGTCCTAGTTGACTAGGAGTGATCCACGGGGGTCCAAATAGCTACGACTGTCGCAAGTCCTTAAGGATGACCTAAAAGTGCTACTGATACTCCTAGATGGCTAGGAGGGGTGCAATGGGTCAGATGACGTAAGGAGGGTCTGTATAGTCCAAGATGGCTAGGAGGGGTGCAATGGGTCAGATGACGTAAGGAGGGTCCGTATAGTCCTAGATGGCTAGGAGGGGTCCACGGGGGTCCAGATGGCTACGATTGTCGCACGTGATTTTGGATGACCTAAAAGTGCTACTGATACACCTAGATGGCTGGGAGGGTGCAAATTGTCAGATGACGTAAGCAGGGTCCGTATAGTCCTAGATAGCTTGGAGGGGTGCACGGGGTCTAGACGGCTACGATTGTCGCAAGTGTTTTAAGATGACCTAAAAGTGCTACTGATACTTCTAGATGGTTGAGAGGGGTGCAATGGGTCAGATGACATAAGGAGGGTCCATATACTCCTAGTTGACTAGGAGGGGTCCACGGGGGTCCAGATAGCTACGATTGTCGCAAGTGCTTTAGGATAACCTAAAAGTGCTACTGATACTCCTTAATGGTTAGGAGAGTTCAATGGGTCAGATGACGTAAGGAGGGTCCGTATACTCCTAGATGGCTAGGAGGGGTCCACGGGGGTCCAGATAGCTACGATTATCGCAAGTGCTTTAGGATGACCTAAAAGTGCTACTGATACTCCAAGATGGCTGGGAGGGGTGCAATGGGTCATATGACGTAAGAAGGGACCGTATAGTCCTAGATGGCTAGGAGGGGTCCACGGGGTTCTAGATGGCTACGATTGTCCCACGTGCTTTAGGATGACCTAAAAGTGCAATTGATACTCCTAGATGGCTGGGAGGTGTGCAATGGGTCAGATGACGTAAGGAGGGTCCGTATAGTCCTAGATAGCTAGGAGGGGTCCACGAGGGTCCAGTTGGCTACGATTCTCGCACGTGTTTTTGGATGACCTAAAAGTGCAACTGATACTCCTAGATGGCTTGGAGGGGTGCAATGGGTCAGATGACGTAAGGAGGGTCCGAATAGTCCTAGATGGCTTGGAGGGTTCCACGGGGGTCCAGATGGCTACGATTGTCCCACGTGCTTTAAGATGACCTAAAAGTGTAATAGATACTCCTAGATGGCTGGGAGGGGTGAAATGGGTCAGATGACGTAAGGAGGGTTTGAGTACTGTTAGATGGCTAGGAGGGGTGCACGGGGGTCCAGATGGCTACGATTGTCGCAATTGTTTTAGGATGACCTAAAAGTGCTACTGATACTACTAGATGGTTGAGAGGGTTGAAATGGGTCAGTTGACGTAAGGAGGGTCCGTATAGTCCTAGTTGACTAGGAGTGATCCACGGGGGTCCAAATAGCTACGACTGTCGCAAGTCCTTAAGGATGACCTAAAAGTGCTACTGATACTCCTAGATGGCTAGGAGGGGTGCAATGGGTCAGATGACGTAAGGAGGGTCTGTATAGTCCAAGATGGCTAGGAGGGGTGCAATGGGTCAGATGACGTAAGGAGGGTCCGTATAGTCCTAGAAGGCTAGGAGGGGTCCACGGGGGTCCAGATGGCTACGATTGTCGCACGTGATTTTGGATGACCTAAAAGTGCTACTGATACTCCTAGATGGCTGGGAGGGTGCAAATTGTCAGATGACGTAAGCAGGGTCCGTATAGTCCTAGATAGCTTGGAGGGGTGCACGGGGTCTAGATGGCTACGATTGTCGCAAGTGTTTTAAGATGACCTAAAAGTGCTACTGATACTTCTAGATGGTTGAGAGGGGTGCAATGGGTCAGATGACATAAGGAGGGTCCATATACTCCTAGTTGACTAGGAGGGGTCCACGGGGGTCCAGATAGCTACGATTGTCGCAAGTGCTTTAGGATAACCTAAAAGTGCTACTGATACTCCTTAATGGTTAGGAGAGTTCAATGGGTCAGATGACGTAAGATGGGTCCGTATACTCCTAGATGGCTAGGAGGGGTCCACGGGGGTCCAGATAGCTACGATTATCGCAAGTGCTTTAGGATGACCTAAAAGTGCTACTGATACTCCAAGATGGCTGGGAGGGGTGCAATGGGTCATATGACGTAAGAAGGGACCGTATAGTCCTAGATGGCTAGGAGGGGTCCACGGGGTTCTAGATGTCTACGATTGTCCCACGTGCTTTAGGATGACCTAAAAGTGCAATTGATACTCCTAGATGGCTGGGAGGTGTGCAATGGGTCAGATGACGTAAGGAGGGTCCGTATAGTCCTAGATAGCTAGGAGGGGTCCACGAGGGTCCAGTTGGCTACGATTCTCGCACGTGTTTTTGGATGACCTAAAAGTGCAACTGATACTCCTAGATGGCTTGGAGGGGTGCAATGGGTCAGATGACGTAAGGAGGGTCCGTATAATCCTAGATGGCTAGGAGCGGTCCACGGGAGTCCAGATGGCTACGATTGTCGCACGTGCTTTAGGATAACCAAAAAGTGGTACTGATACTCCTAGATGGCTGGGAGGGGTGCAATGGGTCAGATGATGTAAGGAGGGTCCGTATACTCCTAGATGGCAAGGAGGGGTCCACGTGGTCCAGATAGCTACGATTGTCGCAAGTGCTTTAGGATGATCTAAAAGTGCTACTGATACTCCTAGATGGCTGGGAGGGGTGCAATGGGTCAGATGACATAAGGAGGGTCCATATAGTCCTAGATGGCTATAGGAGTCCACGGGGGTCCAGATGGCTACGATTGTCGCACGTTCTTTTGGATGACTTAAAAGTGCTACTAATACTCTTAGATGGCTGGGAGGGGTGCAAAAATTCAGATGACGTAAGGAGGGTGCGTATAGTCCTAGATGGCTTGGAGGGTTCCACGGGGGTCCAGATGGCTACGATTTTCCCACGTGCTTTAGGTGACCTAAAAGTGCAACTGATACTCAAGATGTCTGGGAAGTGTGCAATGGGTCAGATGACGTAAGGAATTTCCGTATAGTCTTAGATGGCTAGGAGGGGTCCACGGTGGTCCAGATGGCTACGATTGTCGCAAGTGCTTTAGGATGACCTCAAAGTGCTACTGATACTCCTAGATGGATGGGTGGCGTGCAACAGGTCAGATGACGTAAGGAGTGTCCGTAAACTCCTAGATGGCTAGGAGGGGTCCACGGGGGTCCAGATAGCTACGATTATTGCAAGTGCTGACCTAAAAGTGATATTGAAACTCCTCAATGGCTGGGAGGGATGCAATGGGTCAGATGACGTAAGGAGGGTCCGTATAGTCCTAGATGGCTAGGAGGGGTCCATGGGGTTCCAGATGGCTACGATTGTCCCACGTGCTTTAGGATGACCTAAAAGTGCAACTGATACTCCTAGCTGGCTGGGAGGGGTGCTATGGGCCAGATGACGTAAGGAGGATCAGTATAGTCCTCGATGGCTAGGAGCGGTCCACGGGGGTCCAGATGGCTACGATTGTCGCAGGTGCTTTAGGATGACCTAAAAGTGGAACTGATACTCCTAGATGGCTAGGAGGGGTGCAATGGGTCTGATGACGTAAGGAGGGTCCGAATAGTCCTAGATGGCTTGGAGGGTTCCACGGGGGTCCAGATGGCTACGATTGTCCCACGTGGTTTAGGATGACCTAAAAGTGTAACTGATACTACTAGATGGCTGGGAGGGGTGAAATGGGTCAGATGACGTAAGGAGGGTCGGTAGACTCCTAGATGGCTAGGAGGGGTGCACGGGGGTCCAGATGGCTACGATTGTCGCAAGTTTTTTAGGATGACCTAAAAGTGCTACTGATACTCCTAGATGGTTGAGAGGGGTGAAATGGGTCAGATGACGTAAGGAGGGTCCGTATACTCCTTGCTGACTAGGAGGGGTCCACGGGGGTCTAGATAGCTACGATTGTCGCAAGTGCTTTAGGATGACCTAACAGTGCAACTGATACTCCTAGATGGCTAGGAGGGGTGCAATGGGTCAGATGATGTAAGGAGGGTCCGTATACTCCTAGATTGCAAGGAGGGGTCTACGGGGGTCCATAAAGCTTCGATTGTCGCGAGTGCTTTAGGATGACCTAAAGGTGCTATTGATACTCCTAGATGGGTGGGAGGGGTGCAATGGGTCAGATGACGTAAGGAGGGTCCCTAAAGTCCTAGATGGCAAGGAGGGGTTCACGGGGTTCCAGATGGCTACGATTGTCCCACGTGCTTTAGGATGACCTAAAGTGCAACTAATACTCCTAGATGCCTGGGAGGGGTGCAATGGGTCAGATGACATAAGGAGGGTCCGTATTGTCCTAGATGGCTTGGAGGAGTCTACGGGGGTCCAGATGGCTACGATTGTCGCACGTGCTTTTGGATGACTTAAAAGTGCTACCGATACTCCTACATGGCTGGGAGGGGTCCAAATTGTCAGATGACGTAAGGAGGCTCCGTATAGTCCTAGATGCCTTGGAGGGTTCCACGGGGGTACAGATGGCTACTATTGTCCCACGTGCTATAGGATGACCTAAAAGTGCAACCGATACTCCTAGATGGCTGGGAGGGGTACAATGGGTCAGATGACGTAAGGAGGGGCCGTATAGTCCTAGATGGCTAGGAGGGGTCCACTGGGGTCCAGATGGCTATGATTGTCGCATGTTCTTTAGGATGACCTAAAAGTGCAACTGATACTCCTAGATGGCTGGGAGGAGTGAAATTGGTCAGATGACGTAAGGAGAATCCGTATAGTCCTAGATGGCTAGGAGGGGTCCACGGGGGCCCAGATAGCTACGATTGTCGCAATTGCTTTAGGATGAACTAAAAGTGCTACTGATACTACTAGATGGCTAGGAGGGGTGCAATGGGTCAGATGACGTAAGGAGGGTCCGTATACTCCTAGATGGCTAGGAGGGGTCCACGGGGGTCTAGATAGCTACGATTATCGCAAGTGCATTAGGATGACCTAAAAGTGATACTCCTAGATGGCTAGGAGGGGTGCAATGGGGTTCCACTTGTCTACGATTGTCCCACGTCCTTTAGGATGACCTAAAAGTGCAACTGATACTCCTAGATGGCTGGGAGGGGTGCAATGGGTCAGATGACGTAAGGAGGGTCCGTATAGTCCTAGATGGCTAGGAGGGGTCCACGGGGGTCCAGTTGGTTATGATTCTCGCACAGGCTTTTGGATGACCTAAAAGTGCAACTGATACTCTTAGATGGCTGGGAGGGGTGCAAATTGTCAGATGATGTAAGGAGGGTTCGTATAGTCCTAGGTGGCTAGGAGTGGCCCACTGGGGTCTAGATGGCTACGATTGTCACACGTTCTTTAGGATGACCTAAAAGTGCAACTGATACTCCTAGATGGCTGGGAGGGGTGCAAATTGTCAGATGACGTAAGGAGGGTCCGTATAGTACTAGATGGCTAGGAGTGGTCCACGGGGGTCCAGATGGCTACGATTGTCGTACGTTCTTTAGGATGACCTAAAAGTGCAACTGATACTCCTAGATGGCTGGGAGGAGTGAAATGGGTCAGATGACGTAAGGAGAATCCGTATAGTCCTAGATGGCTAGGAGGGGTCAACGGGGGTCCAGATGGAAACGATTGTCGCACGTGCTTTAGGATGACCTAAAAGTGCAATGGGTCAGATGACGTAAGGAGTGTTTGTATAGTCCTAGATAGCAAGGAGGGGTCCACGGGGGTCCAGATGGCTACGATTCTCGCACGTGCTTTAGGATGACGTAAAAGTGCAACTGATACTCGTAGATGGATGGAAGGGGTGCAATGGGTAAGATGACGTAAGGAGGGTCCGTATAATCCTAGATGGCAAGGAGGGGTCCACGGGGTCCAGATGGCTACGATTCTCGCACGTGCTTTAGGATGACCTAAAAGTGCAACTGATACTCCTAGATGGCTGGGAGGGTTCCAATGGTTCAGATGATGTAAGGAGGGTCCGTATAGTCTCTGTATAGTCCTAGATGGCTAGGAGGGGTCCACGGGGGTCCAGATGGCTACGATTCTCGCACGTGCTTTAGGATGACCAAAAAGTGCAACTGATACTCCTAAATGGCTGGGAGGGGTGCAATGGGTCCGATGACGTAAGGAGGGTCCGTATAGTCCTAGATGTCTTGGATGGGTCCACAGTAGTCCAGATGGCTGCGATTCTCGCACGTGCTTTAGGATGACCTAAAGTGCTACTGATACTGCTATATGGTTGGGAGGGGTGAAATGGGTCAGATGACGTAAGGTGTGTCCGTATACTCCTAGTTGGCTAGGAGGGGTCCACGGGGGTCCCGATGGCTACGATTGTCGCAAGTTTTTAGGATGACCTAAAAGTGCTACTGATACTCCTATATGGCTAGGAGGGGTGCAATGGGTCAGATGACGTAAGGAGGGTCTGTATACTCCTAGATGGCTAGGAGGGTCCACGGGGGTCCAGATAGCTACGGTTATCGTAAGTGCTTTAGGATGACCTAAAAGTGCTAGTGATACTCCTAGATGGCTGGAACGGGTGCAATGGGTCAGATGACGTAATGATGGTCGATGGCTACAATTGTCCCACGTGCTTTAGGATGACCTAAAAGTGCAACTGATGCTCCTAGATGGCTGGGAGGGGTGCTGATGAGGACATCCATACTGTTGTTCCCTCTCCAATACATGATGATGACATGAGAGAGTTGCTGCAAATAATAAGTCCAATGATGAGGTTCTAATTAGACCAATGACAAGAGCTCTAACCAAGTTACTTCAGCAACAAGTCAACTCGCTCTTAGTTGAATATGATGTTTGTGCTAATGAGAATTTTATACTGCCTAAGTCGTGCATTTATGTATGATCAGGTTTATTAATAACACAAGCGTTGTAGGAGGAGAAGAGCTACCACAAGGAGAAGGGCAATCGCTGATTTCCAATATCAGCAAGTGCGCGAGGGAGGAGAGGGAGGCTGGCGCACAAGGGCAATGAAGGAGATCACAGGTTTGCACGTTAGAGGGATCAAGTGGCGCACTAGGACATAACGTATGAAGATATTAGTCTAAGGTGCAATGCATGAGGACTGCGTGCCCTATTTAGGCCGAACCCACCATGGGTCGGTTTGTATCAGTCTGAGTCGAACCAGGTTTGAGTTCAGGTCCGAATTAAGTCCTCCTTTCGGCAAGCCCCTTTAAATAGCCAAGGGCTGCACCCTAGAGGGTTCCACCACGTTAAGATAAACCCTAGTTTTGGTTGAACAGCGAAAGCTTTCCTCTAAAATAATACATCTCCAATTCGTATCGATCTGGAGAGTTGAACTGCAATTGAAGTGTGATCTGTTTCTTCCACTGGGAATTAGTAGATTGCAATTATACCGTTTCGTCGTCGACGGCTGCGTGCGCAAGTGTGTGAAGTCGTCAATATCCGAAGGGTAGAGAGCTGTTGCATTGGCTGCAGGGATCTTGCGAAGAGAGTTCATCGGTGACACCAAGTTATCCACCTTCCACCATCGACGTGCTCAACGAAAAGATCGGGCAACCCCATATCAGGTGCAATGGGTCAAATGACGTAAGGAGGGTCCGTATCCTCCTTGATGGCCAGGAGGGGTCCACGGGGGTCCAGATAGCTACGATTGTCGCAAGTGCTTTAGGATGACCTAAAAGTGCTACTGATACTCCTAGAGGGCTGGGTGGGGTGCAATGGGTCAGATAACGTAAGGAGGGTCCATATAGTCCTAGTGGTTAGGAGGGGTCCACGGGGGTCCAGATGGCTACGATTGTCGCACGTTCTTTAGGATGACCTAAAACTGCAACTGATACTCCTAGATGGCTGGGAGGGGTGAAATGGGTCAGATGACGTAAGGAGGGTCCATATACTCCTAAATGGCAAGGAGGGGTCCATGAGGGTCCAGATGGCTACGATTCTCGCCCGTGCTTTAGGATGACCTTAAAGTGCAACTGATACTCCTAGATGGCTGGGAGGGTTCCAATGGGTCAAATGACGTAAGGAGGGTATTTATAGTCCTAAATGGCTAAGAGGGGTCCACGGGAGTCCAGATGGCTACGATTGTCGCACGTGCTTTAGGATGACCTAAAAGTGGAATTGATACTCCTAGATGGCTAGGAGGGGTGCAATGGGTCATATGACGTAAGGAGGGTCCGTATACTCCTAGATGGCTAGGAGGTGTCCATGGGGTCCAGATAGCAACGATTTTCAGAAGTGCTTTAGGATGACCTAAAAGTGCTACTGATACTCCTAGATGGCTGGGAGGGGTGCAATGGGTCAGATGTCGTAAGGAGGGTCCGTATATTCCTAGATGGCAAGGAGGGGTCCACGGGGTTCCAGATGGCTACGATTGTCCCACGTGCTTCAAGTTGACCTAAAAGTGCAACTGATACTCCTAGATGGCTGGGAGGGGTGCAATGGGTCAGATTACATAAGGAGGATCCGTGTAGTTCTATATGGCTAGGAGGGGCCCACGGGGGTCCTGTTGGATACGATTGTCGCACGTGCTTTAGGATGACCTAAAAGTCCTACTGATACTCCTAGATGGCTGGGAGGGGTGCAATGGGTCAGATAATGTAAGGAGGGTCCGTATAGTCCTAGATGGCTAGGAGGGTCCACGGGGGTCCAGATGGCTACGATTGTCGCGCGTTCTTTAGGATGACCTAAAAGTGCAACTGATACTCCAAGATGGCAGCGAGGGGTGAAATGGGTCAGATGACGTAAGGAGGGTCGGTATACTCCTAGATGGCTAGGAGGGCTGCTAGGGGGTCCAGATGACTACGATTGTCGCAAGTGTTTTATAATTACCTAAAAGTGCTACTGATACTCCTAGATGGCTGGGAGGGGTTTAATGGGTCAGATGACGTAAAGAGGGTCCGTATACTCTTAGTTGACTAGGAGGGGTCCACGGGGGTCCAGACAGCTACGATTGTCGCAAGTGCTTTAGGATGACCTAAAAGTGCAACTGATACTCCTAGGTGGCTGGGAGGGCTGCAATGGGTCAGATGACGTAAGGAGGGTCCGTATAGTCCTAGATGGCAAGGAGGGGTCCACTGGGGTCTAGATTGCTACGATTCTCGCATGTGCTTTAGGATGACCTAAAAGTGCAAGTGATACTCCAAGATAGCTTGGAGGGGTGCAATGGGTAAGATGACGTAAGGAGGGTCCGTTTAGTCCTAGATGGCTAGGAGGGGTCCACGGGGGTCCAGATGGCTATGATTGTCGCACGTGCTTTGGGATGACCTAAAAGTGCTACATATACTCCTACATGGCTGGGAGGGTGCAATGGGTCAGTTGACGTAAGGAGGGTTTGTATACTCCTGGATGGCTAGGAGGGGTCCACGGGAGTCCAGATGTCTACGATTGTCGCACGTGCTTTAGGGTGACCTAAAAGTGCTACTGATAATCCTAGATTGCTAGGAGGGGTGCAATGGGTCCGATGACGTAAGGAAGATCCACATACTTCTAGATGGCTAGCAAGGGTCCACGGGAGTCCAGAAGGCTATGAAAGTCGCACGTCCTATAGGATGACCTATAAGTGCTGCTGATACTCTTAGATGGCTGGGAGGGGTGCAACGGGTCATATGACGTAAGGAGGGTCCGTGTAGTCCTAGATGGCTAAGAGGGGTTCACGGGGGTCCAGACGTCTAAGAGTGTCGCACGTGCTTTAGGATGACCTAAAAGTGCTAGTGATACTCCTGGATGGCCGGGAGGGGTGCAATGGGTCAGATACCGAAGGAGGGTCCGTATAGTCCTAGATGGCTAGGAGGGGTCCACGGGAGTCCGGATTGCTAAGAGTGTCGCACGTGCTCTAGGATGACCTAAAAGTGCTACTGATACTCTTAGATGGTCGGGAGGGGAGCAATGGGTCAGATGACGTAAGGAAGGTCTGCATATTCCTATATGGATAGGACGGGTCCACGGGAGTACAGATGGCTACGATTGTCGCACGTGCTTTAGGATGACCCAAAAGTGCTACTGGTACTCCTAGATGGCTGGGAGGGGTCCAATCGGTCGGATGACGTAAGGAGGGTCCGTATAGTCCTAGATGGCTAGGAGGGGTCCACGGGAGTATGGATGGCTAAAAGTGTCGCACGTGCTCTAGGATGACCTAAAAGTGCTACTAATACTCCTAGATGGCAGGGAGATGTGCAATGGGTCAGATGCCGTAAGGAGGATCCGTATACTCCTAGATGGCTAGGAGGGGCCCACGTGGTCCAGATGGCTATGATTGTCGCACGTGCTTTGGGATGACCTAAAAGTGCTACAGATACTCCTACATGGCTGGGAGGGTGCAATGGGTCAGTTGACGTAAGGAGGGTTCATATACTCCTGGATGGCTAGGAGGGGTCCACAGTAGTCCAGAAGGCTATGATAGTCGCACGTGCTTTAGGATGACCTAAAAGTGCTACTGATACTCTTCGATGGCTGGGAGGGGTGCAACGGGTCAGATGACGTAAGGAGGGTCCGTATACTCCTAGATGGCTAGCAAGGGTCCACGGGAGTCCAGAAGGCTATGATAGTCGCACGTGCTTTAGGATGACCTAAAAGTGCTACTGATACTCTTAGATGGCTGGGAGGGGTGCAACGGGTCAGATGACGTAAGGAGGGCCCGATACTCCTAGATGGCTAGGAGGGGTCCATGGGGGTCCAGATGTCTAAGAGTGTCGCACGTGCTTTAGGATGACCTAAAACTGCTACTGATGCTCCTAAATGGCTAGGAGGGGTGCAATGGGTCAGATGATGTAAGGAGGGCCCGATACTCCTAGATGGCTAGGAGGGGTCCACAGGAGTCCGGATGGCTACTATATTGTCGCACGTGCTTTAGGATGACCTAAAAGTGCTACTGATAATCCTAGATGGCTGGGAGGGGTGCAATGGGCCAGATCACGTAAGGAAGGTCCGCATACACCTAGATGGATAGGACGGGTCCACGCGAGTCCAGATGGCTACGATTGTCACACGTGCTTTAGGATGACCTAAAACTGCTACTGATGCTCCTAAATGGCTAGGAGGGGTGCAACGGGTCAGATGATGCTAGGAGGGTCCGTATACTCCTAGATGGCTAGGAGTGGTCCTCGGGAGTCCAGATGGATATAATATTGTCGCACGTGCTTTAGGACGACCTAAAAGTGCTACAGATACTCCTAGATAGAAGGGAGGGGTGCAATGGGTCAGATGCCGTAAGGAGGGTCCGTATACTCCTTGATGGCTAGCAGGGGTCCACGGGAGTCAAGATGGCTACGATTGTCGCACGTGCTTTAGGGTGAGCTAAAAGTGCTACGCATACTCCTAGATGGTTGGGAGGGGTGCAATGGGTCAAATGTCGTAAGGAGGGTCCGTATACTCCTTGATGGCTAGGAGGAGTCCACGGGGGTCCGGATGGCTAAGATTGTCGCACGTGCTTTAGGATGACCTAAAATAGCTATTGATACTCCTAGATGGTCGGGAGGGGTGCAATGGGTCAAATGCCGTAAGGAGGGTCCGTATACTCCTAGATGGCTAGGAGGGGTCCACGTGGTCCAAATGGATATGATTGTCGCACGTGCTTTAGGATGACCTAAAATTGCTACTGATACTCCTACATGGCTGGTAGGGGTTTAATGGGTCAGATGACGTAAGGAGGGTCCGTATACTCCTAGATGGCTAGGAGGGGTCTACAGGAGTCCAGATGGCTACGGTTGTCTCACGTGCTTTAGGGTGAGATAAAAGTGCTACTGGTAATCCTTGATGGCTGGGAGGGGTGCAATGGGTCAGATGAAGTAAGGAAGGTCCGCATACTTCTAGATGGCTGGCAGGGGTCCATGGGAGTCCAGATGGCTATGATAGTCGCACGTGCTTTAGGATGACCTAAAAGTGCTACTGATACTCCTACATGGCTGGTAGGGGTTTAATGGGTCAGATGACGTAAGGAGGGTCCGTATACTCCTAGATGGCTAGGAGGGGTCTACAGGAGTCCAGATGGCTACGATTGTCTCACGTGCTTTAGGGTGACATAAAAGTGCTACTGATAATCCTTGATGGCTGGGAGGGGTGCAAAGGGTCAGATGAAGTAAGGAAGGTCCGCATACTTCTAGATGGCTAGCAGGGGTCCACGGCAGTCCAGATGGCTATGATGGTCGCATGTGCTTTAGGATGACCTAAAAGTGCTACTCATAATCCTAGATGGCTGTTAGGGGTGTAACAAGTAAAATGACGTAAGGAGGGTCCGTAAACTCCTAGATGGCTAGGAGGGGTCCACGGGGGTCCAGATGTCTAAGAGTGTCGCACGTTCTTTAGGATGACCTAAAACTGCTACTGATACTCCTAATTGGCTGGGAGGGGTGCAATGGGTCAGATAATGTAAGGAGGGTCCGTATACTCCTGGATGGCTAGGAAGGGTCCACGGGATTCCAGATGGCTACGATATTTTTGCACGTGCTTTAGGAAGACCTAAATGTGGTACTCATAATCCTAGATGGCTGTTAGGGGTGCAATGGGTCAGATGACGTAAGGAAGGTCTGTATACTCCTAGATGGATAAGACGGGTCCACGGGAGTAAAGATGGCTACGATTGTCACACATGATTTAGGATGACCAAAAAGTGCTACAGATGCGCCTAGATGGCTGGGAGGGGTGCAATGGGTCAGATGATGTAAGGAGGGTCCGTATACTCCTAGATGGCTATGCTTGTCGCACGTGCTTTAGGATGACCTAAAAGTTCTCCTGATACTCCTAGATGGCTGGGAGGGGTGCAATGGGTCAGATGACGTAAGGAGGGTCAGCATACTCCTAGATGGCTAAGAGGGGTCCATGAACGTCCAGATGGCTACGATTGTCGCACGTGCTTTAGGATGACCTAAAAGTGCAATAGATACTCCTAGATGGCTGGGAGGGGTGCAATGGGTCAGATGCCGTAAGGAGGGTCCGTATACTCCTTGATGGCTAGCAGTTGTCCACAAGAGTCAAGATGGCTACGATTGTCTCACATGCTTTAGGGTGACCTAAAAGTGCTACGCATACTCCTATATGGCTAGGAGGGGTGCAATGGGTCAGATGCCGTAAGGAGGGTCAGCATACACCTAGATGGCTAAGAGGGGTCCATGAACATCTAGATGGTTACAATTGTCGCACGTGCTTTAGTATGACCTAAAAGTGCTACAGACACTCCTAGATGGCTGGGAGGGGTGCAATGGGTCAAATGCCGTAAGGAGGGTCCGTATACTCCTTGATGGCTAGCAGGGGTCCACGGGAGTCAAGATGGCTACGATTGATGCACGTGCATTAGGGTGACCTAAAAGTGCTACGCATACTCCTAGATGGCTGGGAGGTGTCGGGGGGCTGCCCCCCGGGTAGGAGTAGATCCCGGTAAATTATAATGGATAACAACAGTGCTTGACCTTTGGCGATAGCAAAGGGCACCCCTTGGTGTGCCGAAAGGGCAGCTGGCCACTTGGACGCAGGGAAAGGCCAAGGGGCCCCGTGGCAGCCGTAAGGGTCAGGTCTTGCGGCTATAAATAGACATCCCCGACCCTCGCATTTGCAGCACGGGCAAGAGCGGATAGTTCCTCTAAGAACTAGCTTCTCGAAGATGTCTTTGCTGGTAGACTAAGACATCTTCGGGAGGCTAGGCCTAGAGTTACTCATCCTGAGATAAGTTCGGACATCTCCGGAAAGGATCCCGGACCTGGGACACCGAGGAGGTTCCCGGGTGATGGTGTACTCGGCTTTACCGGATAGGTATCCCGGGTAAGCACTAACCGGAATGTACGTGTCGATCTTGATCTTATGCAGAAGAGGCTCCCCAGTGGCAAGAGAGGGGGTAGCCGGCGAGAGAGCTCCCGGTAGGCCGTCAACGGTCTAGAGCAGGCTTTCCCGTATATCGCGGGGGGAAGTACCGTTCCGCCTGACACGGAAGCATGGTCACCTCCCGCCTGGCACGGAAGCATGGTCACCTCCCGCCTGACACGGAAGCGCGTCAGCCGGTAAGACAACGGTACGACAAGACCTGACATGCCTAGCCCGGCAATCCGGAAAAGGCTATCCGGAATGGGCAAAGACATGTCTTGTCTCTGACAAGGGGACAATGATGATGCAGGACGGCGCCTGCCGTCCTTAGCGAGATGATGACGCAGGGGCTACACCGGATAGTCCGGCGACTAGGTCGCACTAGCCTGTGACGACATCCCGGCTAGACCTGTCCGGTGGGGCCGAGGTAGTTTAGGGTTTCCGGCCCTCCCGGCCGAAACTCTATAAAAGGCGCCATAACTGCTCCTGAGAGGGAGAGACCAACCTGAGAGCCAAAGCTATAGTTGCATTTACTTTTAGAGCAGTTACTCCTCTGCACCTTGAGCTCATCTAGCTCTTAGTACTTCTACCTTTGATAGATCTTGTAGCAAGTCGTAGTTCTTGTACCACCAATATATAGAGAAGAAAGGCAGGAGTAGGGGTGTTACCTCCTCACGAGGGCCCTGAACCTGGGTATATCGTGTGTGTGCTTGGTGCCTTCGTGCATTTGTTTGTATTTGTTAGATCTTCCCCGTTGCACTTTGTTCTTGTTTCGTGTTCTTGGGAGATCTCGATTTTACCGGGATCCTCCCCGTGTGAGTTCTTCAACTCGCTATCCCTCCCCGGATCCACCAACGTCCATCGGCCCCACAAATTAGCCATCCTATGGCATCTGCCGTGACACCACCACGACAGTTGGCGCCCACCGTGGGGCTGACGGAGGCGTTGGCTGGTGTACACATCCGGACGGGCTCCCCGGTACGTTTCGACGTTCGGGTTCTCTCTGGCCTAGTCGTAAGACTTGGGGAAATGGACTTCGTCGCCGACAACGCAGGTTGCTTCCGGAACAAACCGTTCCCGGGGAATGGATGTCTTATCGACTTCGGTGGTTTCACCACCTATGTGGCCACCGAGGTTGTCTGTAGCTACCCGGACCTAGTCCTGGAGGCTGAGGACCCTCCCATGCTCTGCGCAGCTCGGGGTCTGCGTACTGACCGCCACCCGAGTTCCGTCGCAGTAATGATGGTCGGAACCACCGAGGAGGAATACCAGGATGCTGATGGCGATACCGACGGCGTCCCTCGTTTGGCCAAACCCCCGCAGGAAAGACCTGCGGCCCGAGATGGTGATCCGCAGACGTCCCAGCCGCGACACCGTCCGGATCCCCTCTCGGGTTTGGTAGCCAAGTTAGCTGTACCCGTGGTCACCGGAGTGGATACCCAGGCCACTTCGGCTGAGTTGGAGGAGCAGCGGAAGTTGCTTCTCGCTGAGGCAAAGGAAATCGCCGAGCTCCGTCGCGATCTCAGCGTTAGCCTCCGGGAGTACAATGCTGCTCACGGATTCACTAAGATAGACTTCCGGGAGAAGCGCATTGCAGATCTGCGCAAGAAGGGAAGAATGGTGAATGAGGAACTGGCTGGTGGAGCCACCACTAGCAACACCGGAAGCCGGATTTCTGCGGGGAAGCCAGTGTACAGTTCACCGGCAAAAACTCTTAGGGCCGCCGAAGCCGCCATGGCAGAGTTGGTGGGGTTATCCGGTGAAGCCCTGCGCAAGCAACATGAGAGGGTCAACGAGCTGGTGGTTGAGGCCAACCGGCAGAACCAGGCCTTCAAGAAGAAGAACCCCGGAGCAGGGTCACAGGTGCATTCCGCCAGACCCAATAGCCGGATGTCGGATGGGGAGGCCTCTTCCCCACATCCGAGCAGAAGCAAGAGCAAGAGCAAGAGCCGGAGCCAGAGTAGAGGTTCCGGGAGGAACAAGCAGCTACAGACCTATGACCCGGCATTTGCCGGTATCCAGCAGGCAGGGCAAGCCGGACAGCATAACCCGGGACAGGCGGAAAGTACCCGTGGAGATGGTAACCGGGGTGTGGGAAACAATAGCCCGGTTGGCCGTGGTAATCCCCCCCGGAATCCTCCCCATGTACAGGGAAACCCGCAGAGGGACATCATCTCCGCCCCCCGTCAAGCCGTGATCCCTGTGCAGGATAGTCTCAACGATCGCAACTCGGGGATGCAGCAGCTCGAGTATCAGCCAGACGAGAACCCCTTGGGATCTCGGATAGGAACAAGACAGCTGAACCCGGCAGATGCAAGGTTCCGGCTGGACCGGATTCACCAGTCCGAGATGGTGGAAGAGCAAGGACCTCCGGGACCTGCTTGCTTCGGACCTCGGATCATGCGGGAACCTCCTGTTCGGAACTTTCAGCTCAACAGGGGTGCCAAGACCTATGACGGCAGCAAGAAGCCGGAGGACTAGCTGACCGACTATGTAACTGCAGTAAGCATAGCCGGTGGAAACAGACGATGGGCGGTACGTTATATACCGCAGATGTTGGAAGGACCTGCCCGGATCTGGTTGAACAATCTGATAACTGGCAGTATAGACTGCTGGTTGGACTTTGAAGAAGCATTCATCAGCAACTTCACCAGCACGTACAAGAGGCCCAACAGACCTCAGCAGCTCGCCATCTGTAGGCAAAGGAGCAATGAGACTGACCGGGAATACCTTACCCGGTGGAGCAATATTCGCAACTCTTGCGAAGGAGTGGTGGAGGCGCAGGCCATCTCCTGGTTTGCGCAAGGATGCCGACATGGCTCTATGCTATGGCAGAAACTGCAGAGAAAGATGCCAACGACTTTGGCGGAAACCATGCGCATCGCCGATACCTATACGCTTGGAGATCCCATGCAACCCCTGGTGGATGTTGGAGACTCCAACAGGAGGAATGCGGGACCTCAGCGCTCAGGACCGAGCAGGAGCCATGATCGCCAAGAGTTCGGCCACAAGAGGAATCAGCCGGAATACCACCATGCCGCGCAGCATGTCGCAGCAGTAAGCCGGGGACAGGAGGTAGCCTCCCGGGAGCAGGAGGATGCCGGCAACACCCAGCGTCAGAAGACAAGTGGCCCAGCTTGGGGTCAAAGTCAGGAGGAGCTAAAGACCTGGGTGGAGCAGAAGAAGCCCCTGACATATGAGGAGATGCTGAATAAGCCATGCTGCTACCACACTCTGGAGGCCAACAAACCCGCAAACCACTCTACTCGGCAGTGCAGCTGGTATCAGCGCACGTTGCAGGAGGGCAACTCGGGAGGTATTCGGCCGAGTGCTCCGGCATCTCGGCCCAATATTCCGAGACCCCCTCCTCCGACATCGGGGGCCAACAATGTCCGACTTCCCCCTCCTCCGAGAGGACCCCCACCTCGCCCAGTGAATGTGGTACACTCCCGGAACGACAACGGCAACCAAGGCGGACAGCAGCAGGGTAACTACCGGGAGGCGCACCAAAGCTACGTGGTCTTCGTGACTGAGCCTACGGACCGAAAGAGTGTGCGGCAGCGTGCTCTGGAGGTGAACGCTGTGATCCCGGCAGTGCCCAAATTCTTGCACTGGTCCGAGATGGAGATCACCTGGAGCCGGAAGGATCACCCCCGGGTTATGCCCAAGCCGGGGGCGTATGCCTTGGTGGTGGACCCAACTTTCGTCGGACCCAACCTCAACGTCCGCTTCAGCCGGGTTCTGATTGACAATGGCAGTGCCATTAACATCATGTACAAGGACACTATGCTGAAACTGGGAGTATCCATGAATACCCTGCTGCCCACTGAGACAACCTTCCATGGCATTGTGCCCGGGGTCTCTTGCTCACCCATGGGAAAAATCTGGATTGAGGTGCTATTCGGAACTCGGGAGAACTGTCGAACCGAGAGCTTGGAGTTCGAGGTCGTGGACCTCGAGAGCCCGTATCATGCACTGATCGGCAGACCGGCCCTCGCCAAGTTCATGATCTCAACACACATGGGCTACCTCAAGATGAAGATGCCGGGACCTAACGGCATAATCACCATCTCGGGAGACCACAAGCGCTCCATGGAGTGTGCTTCGGCGGGGTCGTGCTTAGCTGAGTCCCTGGTGATAGCAGAAGAGAAGAAGAGGATCCAGCAGGTGGTGGCGATGGCTAAGACCTCACAACTCGGAATGCCCGGGATGCTGAACCCGGAGCAGGGTGCATCATTTCAGCCCCCCAAGGAGACCAAGAAGGTGTCCGTAGACCCCAGCAACCCGGAGCGCCAAGTTATCATTGGCAGCAACCTGGACAGCAAATAGGAAAGCGAGCTCGTCGACTTCCTCCGTGAGAATCGGGATGCCTTTGCGTGGTCGAGTGACGATCTGCAGGGCGTCCCGAGGGAGTTGGCTGAGCACTCTCTATTTGTTCGACCGGATGCGAAGCCGGTGAAGCAACCAACTAGGCGCCTCTCGGATGAAAGAAGAGCTGCGGTCATGGAGCACCTGGCTATACTGCTGGCTGCCGGATTCATAATGGAGGTGCTGCACCCGGATTGGATTTCGAATCCGGTCCTGGTGGAAAAGAAGAAAGATGATCCCCTCCTGCTTAAGGTGTGGCGCATGTGCATCGACTTCACCAACCTCAACAAGGCATGCCCGAAAGACCCCTTTCCGCTGCCCCGGATAGATCAAGTGATAGACTCCACTGCCGGGAGTGAGCTTTTAACTTTTCTAGATGCTTATTCTGGTTTCCACCAGATACCTTCGAATCCGGATGATCAATTAAAAACCGCTTTTATTACCCCTTACGGGGCTTATTGCTATCGTGTTATGACTTTCGGATTGAGAAATGCTGGTGCTACCTACCAAAGATGCATGCAGAAATGCTTGCATGACCAAATAGGCCGGAATGCCGAGGTCTATGTCGATGACATAGTCATAAAAACAAAAGAAAAGGCCTCACTAATAGATGATCTGAGGGAAACATTCAAGAACCTAAGAAGATTCCGGATGAGGTTGAATCCGGATAAGTGCACATTTGGTGTTCCGGCAGGAAAGCTTCTCGGTTTCCTCATCTCAAGCCGGGGAATCGAGGTCAACCCGGGTAAAATTCGTGCTATAGAGAGCATGAAGTTGCCTGTACGTCTCAAGGATGTGCAGAAGTTTACCGGGTGTCTGGCGTCCCTAAGTCGGTTTGTGAGCCGACTTGGGGAGAAGGCCTTGCCTCTGTACCAACTGATGAAGAAGAGCAAAACATTTATTTGGACCCCGCAGGCGGATGCAGCGTTCAACGATTTGAAGAGAATGCTCTCAACAGCACCAGTATTGGCATCCCCATTGCCCAAGGAACCTATGCTGTTGTATATTGCAGCAACATCCCGAGTAGTCAGTGTGGCAATGGTGGTAGAAAGGGAAGAAGGGGGCAAGCTGATACAGAGGCCGGTGTATTACCTCAGTGAGGTGATCTCGGAATCCAAGCAGAACTACCCCCACTACCAGAAGATGGCGTATGGAGTGTACATGGCAGTAACCAAGCTCAAGCACTACTTTCAAGAACACCCGATCACAGTGGTATGCGAAGCTCCTCTGGCCGAAATCATCGGTTGCAAGGATGCTAGCGGCCGGGTAGCCAAATGGGCCATCCAGTTGTCGCAATACGCTCCGGCGTATGAGAGACAAGATGCCATCAAGTCGCAGACGCTGCCGGACTTTTTGGTAGACTGGGCCGAGATGCAGTATGAACCTCCCATGTCGGATTACAATTTCTGGAGGATGCATTTCGATGGCTCAAAAGCTAAGATCGGATTGGGTGCCGGAGTGGTTCTCACCTCCCCGAAACAAGATGTACTGAAGTATGTGCTGCAGATCCATTTTCGGGCATCCAATAATGTCGCGGAGTATGAGGCTTTGGTTCACGGATTGAATGTCGCCAAGGAAATCGGTATCCGCCGGATAGAGTGTTTCGGTGACTCCGACCTCGTGGTGCAACAAGTGTCGGGGAATTGGGATGCCCTTGATGCAAACATGGCCTTGTACAGGTTTCATGTGCAGAAAATTTCCGGATTTTTTGAAGGATGCGAGTTCAAGCACATACCCAGAGGAGAAAACGAAGCAGCAGATGTCTTGTCCAAACTAGGGTCATCACGGGATGCCATCCCACCCGGAATAGCCCTGGAACATTTGAGGAAGCCGTCTATACAACCATCACCCGAGTCAGATTCTATCTTCACCCCCAAGGAACCTGGTTCAGAAGCAGTACCCATGGAAGTAGATGTCGGGAGCATAACATCGAACCCGGGGACTGCCTCCCAGTGCTCAGAGAGGCAAAGACAGATGATGATAGAGGTGATGTCGGCAGAACCAATGGACATAGACGCTCCAGCGTTCCCGGTGCGACCTGTCCCGGATTGGGCACAGCCCATTATGGTGTACATCTTGGAAGGAACCCTCCCGGAGAATGAGGTGGAAGCCCGTCAGATAATGCGAAGATCAAAGGCATACACTGTCATTAACCAAGAGCTATACAAGAGAAGTGTCACCGAGGTGCTCCAGAGATGCGTGGAGCCGGCAGAAGGGCAAGAGATGCTCCTGGAGATACACCAGGGAGAGTGTGGACATCATGCATCATCCCGGGCCCTGGTGGCAAAAGTGTTCCGCCATGGGTTCTACTGGCCCACTGCGTTGCAGCAAGCAGAAGATATTGTCCGAAAGTGTGGAGGATGCCAGAGATTTGCTCACCGGATACACATGCCGGCGTCAGCACTGAAAACAATCCCTATCACTTGGCCATTTGCAGTATGGTGTTTGGACATGGTCGGGCAATTCAAACCAGCAAGGGGCAACATGACACATATACTGGTAATGGTGGACAAATTTACAAAGTGGATAGAGGTCAAGCCAATCCGGAAGTGCGATGGACACACCGCTGTGCAATTCCTGAAAGACATCATCTTGAGATACGGATACCCACACAGCATTATCACAGATAATGGAACAAACTTTGCTGTGGGGGAATTCGCTCGATTTTGTGCTGAGAAGGGAATCCGGCTAGATGTAGCATCAGTCGCACATCCGGAAGCAAATGGGAAAGTCGAAAGGGCTAACGCCTTAGTCTTGGCTGGTATCAAAGCTCGCTTGATCGAACCATTGTTGAGAACTCCGGGATGCTGGATAGAGGAGTTGCCGGCGGTGTTATGGGGTCTCCGGACTACACCGAATAGATCTACCGGATACACCCCATTCTTCATGGTATATGGAGCTGAGGCAGTACTCCCAACCGACATACAGTATGATTCTCCGAGAGTAACAATGTTCACCGAGACCGAGGCAAAGGAGGCCCGAGAAGATGATGTGGATTTACTCGAAGAGGCAAGAGAATTGGCACTATCTCGGTCGGCAATTTATCAACAGAACCTCCGTCGCTATCATAGCCGGAAAGTACACCCGAGGGTATTTCGGGAGGGGGATCTGGTGCTGAGGCTCATCCAACGCACGGCCGGAATTCATAAGCTGTCACCTCCATGGGAGGGACCTTTTGTGATAAGCAGGGCATTACACAATGATTCTTATTACCTTGTAGACGCACAGGAGGCTAGGAAAGGTGTAATGGACAAGTCCGGTGAGGAAACCAAGCGTCCATGGAATGTAGCTCTACTTCGCCCCTTTTACACGTAAAGGGCTCAGTGTATGTTATATCTCAATTCTCAAACATCAATGAAAGTAAGGCACCCCGGGAGGAACCCGGGGACTGCCTGGTTACGTGCATATTTTGTTGTTTTTGTCAAGTTTATTTACTGTTTTTCTGCCGGTATCCCGGGAAGGAACCCGGGGACTGCCGGATAGCTGTCTGGTAATTTATTGTGTGCATGCCGGGAAAGTTCCGAATCCAATTCTCAAAGTCAAAGTAATGTATGTCATGTAAAATCATCTTGTGACTCGACTGACGAACGCCGAAATGGTAGTCAAGAGCAAAGAGATGGAAGGTGGGGAACACGAAAATGGTCTCGGGGACTTGGAACAGGAACTTATCCGGCATGCTTATTTCAACTTAGTTGTTTTTTATGTCGGGAATTCGGTTAGTAGGAACTCGGATTGTTTTAAGTAATGTATGCCGTATGTGGAGTTTTGTGACTCGACTGTCGAACGCCGAAATGGTAGACAAGAGCAGAAATTACCTAAGTACGGTAAACATGAAAGGCAATTCGGGAACTAAAAGCTGAGTACATTGGCATAATTTGTTCGAATAAATAGTCGCGGTGAAGCAGAAATAATTTAAGTGTACGATACATATTGCACCCGGCATCCCGGGGATTTAACGAATTTGCTACTAAGTGTTTTTAAGCGGTGGGGGAAGTAGGCTTCTCGACGGCGACTTCCGGAGCGATGACCTCGGGAGCGACGACCTCGGGAGCGCCGACCTCGGGAGGAGGAGTAGCTTCACCTTCAGCATCGGCAGCACCACTCGGGACGTCGGGATGCACCTCGGTCTCGGTGGCCTCGGGTATCGGCGAAGATGTTGCATCCCGGGAAACCACCTTCTCGGACGCAGCACCAGAAGCAGCGTCATCTCCCTCCAGGATTTCTTCTTCCCCATCGCCGGAAGCGGCATCATCTTCTTCGGAGTCCTCGTTATCTGACTCAGACTCTGAAGGAACGGTGCTGGCGGTGAAGGCACGGATGCTGGCCCACTTCGCAATGCGGTGCGCCACCTCTCGCCGCTGCTGGATCTTTGCCGGATCTTTAACCCAAGGCGACACCGTCCGCAGGCGCAGGATCGCTGCCAGATCAAAACCCTCGTACCAGCTGAGTACTTGGGTCAAGACTTGATCCGCACCAGCTCTAGCACGGGATTGCTTCCAAGCGTGGATGCGGCTACCGGCACCCAGGAGTGCGCGCGAGAGCTCCGGGATCGAGAGCTTCCCGCGGATGCTCGGCCACAAGGCGCCGTGGACGTGAATCGCCGCGCTGAGGAGCTCCGTCCCGATAGCCCGGAGAGGTACTATCCGGGCCTTCAGGGCAGTGAGGTGATCCTCAATGTCCCAGGCGTCCGAGATGGGACCCTTCCCGGCACGCTTCTCTCGGGCGGCAGCAACAGCTTTGGCGGCGGCTTCGCGGGAGTGCTCGAACTCTCCTTTAAAAAGAAGAGCTGTCAAAACGACTAAGTCACAAGAAGAGCAACAACAAATTAAGGAAGTAACAGGAGAGGAGGGATGTCGGATTACTTACTGTTGAGATCCCGGTTCAGTACGGTGAGCTCGGTGAGCCAAGCATCAGATCGCGACCGGAGAAGATCCAGCTCGGTCTTGATGTTATCCGCGCGCGCCACCGATTGGTCCAGGGTCTCTTTCTGCTTTTTGGTCGCCTCAATGAAGCGCGTCTTCATCTCGGACATAGCAGCCTGGGCCTTTCCGAGCTCGCCGTTCAACCGAGCGATCTCGGATTGCGCGGTGGAAAGAGCAGTCTTCTGATCCACCGAGATCTGGCGCGCCGCGTCTCGCTCCTCCCGGAAGCGCTCCTCGGACTTCTTCGACTGACCGAGTTCAGCGAGAACCCGGTTGAAGATGTCGCGGCGTTGTTGGCTGCACTCCTGATAGCAAGACAAAGAAGGCAAAGTCAGTATGGAAAAAGAAGTAAAGAACCCGGTTGGGAGGGTCTCGGGGACTCAATATCCGAGTCCTGGATTTTTTCTCTAAGATTGGAACCTAGTGATCTGCTATTCGGTGGAATCTAGAGCACTAGGCACCAATCTCGGGGACTAGTGGTGGTGGAAAGAACAAGTGTGTTTTGGATAAAAGAAGAAAAATTTACCTCGCTTATTCGGGTGACGTCCAGCGCGGCCACCTGGAGAGCATGCAGGGCTTGAGCGCTGCGGCTCGGACCTGCAGCGTGCAAGTCCCCTGCAGTCTCGGAAGCATCGGCGGCAAGCCAGGCCTTGTTGAAGTCATCAACAACCCGGATGCCGGAGCTGCCGGCAACGCAGGTGGCAGCGATGTCCCGAGATCCTGAAGATGCAAAGGAGCTGACCGTTGCTCGCAACATCCGCAATGCGGCAGTAGGGATCTCGGCAGGAGGTGGTGGTAACGAGGAGAACTTACCCGGGCGCAGCACCAAGTCCTGGGAAGAAGATGTCGGAGCAGCTGCGGGCGGGGCAGAAGATGTTTTCTGCCCAGAAGTCTTGCCGCGAGACTTGGGAATTTGTTCTGCCGGCCGGGAGGAGGCGGTAGGCTGTTTCTCCGGGATGGCCTTGGGCGCGGCTGGCCGAGAGGCCCCACTCGCCGCAGGTTGCCGGCGAGGGCTAGCGATCTCTGCCTCCAGTCCGGGAACCCGGCGCGGGCTATCCGGAAGAACAATCTCTCCCGAGGTGGCCGTGGCCGGCATCGCGATCTCGTCAATCACCGGAGGTGCATCCGAGGTCGCGACACTTGCCGGTGCGGCACCGGAGGCGGCGGATTCATTTCCTCGAGCAGAAGGGCGAAGAGGTGAAGGAGAGGCCCGAACCGGACTAGGAGTCCGAGTTCCCGGAGGAGGAGGAACAGTAGGTGTCGGGAGCTCGAGCGCGTCACTGAAAGAAAATGTCTTAGTAAAAGTTATGGAGAGAGCGAAGTCGAGTAACATGAGGCAAGAAAGACGTACCCGGAATCCACAAGGGGAGGACCCCTCTGCCGGCGTCGAGGAGGCTTCTCGGTCGTCTTCTTGCTCGGTTTATTCTTCTTGGGGGGGTTGCCGGAGGCTTCAGCCCCATCGATATCGGAAGCCGCGCGCTTCCGGCTCTCGGCACGTTTGGTCCCGGCTGACGGTTTCCGAACCACAGCTGAGGCCCAATTCAGAGGGACAGCGTCAATAACGTCAAGGATCTCGCAGTCAATCTCATCGTCATCCGAGGAAATGGAAATTGTCTCTGAGGTTGAAGGATTACCCGGGGCCTTAACGAAAGGGATGGCGAGATGGTCCTCGCCGTCGAGATCCTCTCTCGGCATCACGTCCGGTTTCGGGAAATCCGGGGCGTAATTCCCGTTGACGTGGACGGCGTCTTCTTCGTGCTGACGCTCGAACAACTGCGCAAACAAGTTAGGTCGTGTCGGTGTCCAGGTGAGCGCATGTACGAAGGCGTAGGCGTGAAAGACTGATGTAAGCACCTGGTCAACCGGTCGTTTCCGGGATCCCCCTATGACCCCCCATTCATAATCCTCCGTCATCTCCGTCCGAGCAATAGCTCGGGCACGACGGACGATTGCCCCGTGGCTTAGCCTATGGATACTGGTCCTGGTGGGGTCGAAGTTCCCGGACATGTGGCACATCTTGTGCACTCGGTGTTGAAGGGGGCAGACCCGGCGAACAATAAAGCAGCGCAAGAGGTCATCCCCGGTCATATCCTGGGTGAGCACCTCCAGAACATCGTGCATGTATCCGATCTCCTCGCTGTCGGGAAGATGCTTCCAGCGACCGAATTCGCGCGGAGGACCCATGACGAATTCAGGCAGATTAATGAAGTCCGGGTTCGAGGATCCCGGGCCATCTCCCAAGGACTCCCGGTTCTTCACGTAGAAGAAGCTGCGCTGCCATTTCCGGCAAGACTCTAATCCCTTGACGATGGGGAATCCGGAGTCCACGCGAGGGATGACGGTGGCCGCTCCGCAGTCGACCAGGTCTTTTACCTTCTGATCCGGGTTGGGGATGGCTTGTCGGCGGAGGATAAAGTACTTGGCCCAGAGATCCACAAAGGGCCATATGCCAAGGTACGCCTCCGCGTAAGTGATGAAGACAGAAAGCATCATGATGGCGTTCAAAGTGCGATAGGAATACCACAAATTCCCCGGGTTGGGGTTCCGGCGCAACCTCCTCTCCCGGTAGACGACTCTCGACTTCCGGAGGAATCCGGTGAGTCCGATACAGCCAATCAAGATCCGACTGCTTTGTCTCGGATCCGTCCCAACACCCCCGGGCACGTTCTTCACCCATCTCGGAGAAGTACGCGGGAGTATTCGGGCTATTCTGCAGATGCAGCGGCGGTTAGTCGGAGTTAGTCTATCCGAAATGAGGATGTCGGGGCATAAACTGCTGAAAACTACCGGGTTCATGGGAAGCAAGATCTACCGTGGGTCGTATAATCACAACTAAAGGAAGGAAAAATGGATCTTGCTAAACTCAAGTGAGGCACGAACAAGGGTAACCAATCTACATCCTAGCGCCACGGTGGTTCTTCACCGTACATCTCGCGCGCGCCGCCCGAGTGTGGTCACCGGCGTCGGCGCAACCGTGCTCGTGCTAGGGCACGGCCGGGGTTGGGAAACTACTCTACCGAAGAAACGCATCGGTGCGGAGAAGGGAAACTCACCGGCGATGGAGGTCGACGGCGTGCGAGAAGGACGACGGGGCGCGAGCTCCGGCGAGACGACGTACGGGCAACGAGCGCAGCGACGGCGGCGAGCTCGCAACGGTGGCGAAGAGGAAGTGCGAAGGAGAAGAAGTGAGGGAGACTGTTCCGGTCCCCTATTTATGGGGGGGATTCCGGAGCGGTTCCCGTTTTTCCCGCCCACGATCTCCACGATCGTGGGTGGGATCTGTTTCGTGCCGCGGGCCACGTGGCATTATTCAGAGCGCTCGATCCGGCCACACCGAGGGCCACAAGGCCCCAACGGTTCGTTTCCGGATGAGATGTGGCTCCCTGGCGCGGGAACCCAAGCGACACCGTGCGTACGCAGAAGCACTTGAGTGCGCCTCTGCGCAGACGGGACGTCGGGTGGGCCCAGACTCGCTATCTCGGATTCATCGGGAAATCAACGGTCAAGATTTGCTGAGATGGTGCTAATCGGTCGCAGGCTTTGCCTCCCGGTTGAGAACATCTCGGTGAGAGGATCTCGGAAAGAATTAATCTAGGCATGGAATAAAAGATTGATGTCATGTCTTCTCGGAAGAAAGTTTGTTATTAAAGCTGATCCCGCACATCATCCGGGGTCGCTGTGCCGCACCAGCTTCGGGGACTAGTGTCGGGGGGCTGCCCCCCGGGTAGGGGTAGATCCCGGTAAATTATAATGGATAACAACAGTGCTTGACCTTTGGCGACAGCAAAGGGCACCCCTTGGTGTGCCGAAAGGGCAGCTGGCCACTTGGACGCAGGGAAAGGCCAAGGGGCCCCGTGGCAGCCGTAAGGGTCAGGTCTTGCGGCTATAAATAGACATCCCCGACCCTCGCATTTGCAGCACGGGCAAGAGCGGATAGTTCCTCTAAGAACTAGCTTCTCGAAGATGTCTTTGCTGGTAGACTAAGACATCTTCGGGAGGCTAGGCCTAGAGTTACTCATCCTGAGATGAGTTCGGACATCTCCGGAAAGGATCCCGGACCTGGGACACCGAGGAGGTTCCCGGGTGATGGTGTACTCGGCTTTACCGGATAGGTATCCCGGGTAAGCACTAACCGGAATGTACGTGTCGATCTTGATCTTATGCAGAAGAGGCTCCCCAGTGGCAAGAGAGGGGGTAGCCGGCGAGAGAGCTCCCGGTAGGCCGTCAACGGTCTAGAGCAGGCTTTCCCGTATATCGCGGGGGGAAGTACCGTTCCGCCTGACACGGAAGCATGGTCACCTCCCGCCTGACACGGAAGCATGGTCACCTCCCGCCTGACACGGAAGCGCGTCAGCCGGTAAGACAACGGTACGACAAGACCTGACATGCCTAGCCCGGCAATCCGGAAAAGGCTATCCGGAATGGGCAAAGACATGTCTTGTCTCTGACAAGGGGACAATGATGATGCAGGACGGCGCCTGCCGTCCTTAGCGAGATGATGACGCAGGGGCTACACCGGATAGTCCGGCGACTAGGTCGCACTAGCCGGTGACGACATCCCGGCTAGACCTGTCCGGTGGGGCCGAGGCAGTTTAGGGTTTCCGGCCCTCCCGGCCGAAACTCTATAAAAGGCGCCATAACTGCTCCTGAGAGGGAGAGACCAACCTGAGAGCCAAAGCTATAGTTGCATTTACTTTTAGAGCAGTTACTCCTCTGCACCTTGAGCTCATCTAGCTCTTAGTACTTCTACCTTTGATAGATCTTGTAGCAAGTCGTAGTTCTTGTACCACCAATATATAGAGAAGAAAAGCAGGAGTAGGGGTGTTACCTCCTCACGAGGGCCTGAACCTGGGTATATCGTGTGTGTGCTTGGTGCCTTCGTGCATTTGTTTGTATTTGTTAGATCTTCCCCGTTGCACTTTGTTCTTGTTTCGTGTTCTTGGGAGATCTCGGTTTTACCGGGATCCTCCCCGTGTGAGTTCTTCAACTCGCTATCCCTCCCCGGATCCACCAACGTCCATCGGCCCCACAAATTAGCCATCCTATGGCATCTGCCGTGACACCACCACGACAGGAGGGGTCCACGTGGTCCAAATGGATATGATTGTGGCACGTGCTTTAGGATGACCTAAAAGTGCTACTGATACTCCTACATGGCTGGTAGGGGTGCAATGGGTCAGATGACGTAAGGAGGGTCCGTATACTCCTAGATGGCTAGGAGGGGTCTACAGGATTCCAGATGGCTACGATTGTCTCACGTGCTTTAGGGTGACATAAAAGTGCTACTGATAATCCTTGATATCTGGGAGGGGTGCAATGGGTCAGATGACGTAAGGAAGGTCCGCATACTTCTAGATGGCTAGCAGGAGTCCACGGGTGTCCAGATGTCTAAGAGTGTCGCACGTGCTTTAGGATGACCTAAAACTGCTACTGATGCTCCTTAATGGCAAGGAGGGTTGCAACGGGTCAAATGACGTAAGGAGTGTCCGTATACTCCTTGATGGCTAGGAGGGGTCCACAGGAGTCCGGATGGCTACTATATTGTCGCACGTGCTTTAGGATGACATAAAAGTGCTACTGATAATCCTAGATGGCTGGGAGGGGTGCACTGGGCCAGATGACGTAAGGAAGGTCCGCATACACCTAGATGGATAGGACGGGTCCACGAGAGTCCAGATGGCTACGATTGTCACACGTGCTTTAGGATGACCTAAAACTGCTACTGATGATCCTAAATGGCTAGGAGGGGTGCAATGGGTCGGATGATGTTAGGAGGGTCCGTATACTCCTAGATGGCTTGGAGGGGACCACGGGAGTCCAGATGGCTACGATATTGTCGCACGTGCTTTAGGATGACATAAAAGTGCTACAGATACTCCTAGATGACAGGGAGGGGTGCAATGGGTCAGATGCCGTACGGAGGGTCCGTATACTCCTAGATGGCTAGGAGGGGTCCACGTGGTCCAAATGGATATGATTGTGGCACGTGCTTTAGGATTACCTAAAAGTGCTTCTGATACTCCTACATGGCTGGTAGGGGTGCAATGGGTCAGATGACGTAAGGAGGGTCCGTATACTCCTAGATGGCTACAAGGGGTCTACAGGATTCCAGATGGCTACGATTGTCTCGCGTGCTTTAGGGTGACATAAAAGTGCTACTGATAATCCTTGATGTCTAGGAGGGGTGCAATGGGTCAGATGACGTAAGGAAGGTCCGCATACTTCTAGATGGCTAGCAGGAGTCCACGGGAGTCCAGATGGCTATGATAGTCGCACGTGCTTTAGGATGACCTAAAAGTGCTACTTATAATGCTAGATGGCTGTAAGGGTTGCAACGGGTCAAATGACGTAAGGAGTGTCCGTATACTCCTTGATGGCTAGGAGGAGTCCACGGGTGTCCAGATGTCTAAGAGTGTCGCACGTGCTTTAGGATGACCTAAAACTGCTACTGATGCTCCTTAATGGCAAGGAGGGGTGCAATGGGTCAGATGATGTAAGGAGGGCCCGTATACTCCTAGATGGCTAGGAGGGGTCCACAGGAGTCCGGATGGCTACTATATTGTCGCACGTGCTTTAGGATGACATAAAAGTGCTACTGATAATCCTAGATGGCTGGGAGGGGTGCACTGGGCCAGATGACGTAAGGAAGGTCCGCATACACCTAGATGGATAGGAAGGGTCCACGAGAGTCCAGATGGCTACGATTGTCACACGTGCTTTAGGATGACCTAAAACTGCTACTGATGATCCTAAATGGCTAGGAGGGGTGCAATGGGTCAGATGATGTTAGGAGGGTCCGTATACTCCTAGATGGCTTGGAGGGGACCACGGGAGTCCAGATGGCTACGATATTGTCGCACGTGCTTTAGGATGACATAAAAGTGCTACAGATACTCCTAGATGACAGGGAGGGGTGCAATGGGTCAGATGCCGTAAGGAGGGTCCGTATACTCCTAGATGGCTAGGAGGGGTCCACGTGGTCCAAATGGATATGATTGTGGCACGTGCTTTAGGATTACCTAAAAGTGCTTCTGATACTCCTACATGGCTGGTAGGGGTGCAATGGGTCAGATGACGTAAGGAGGGTCCGTATACTCCTAGATGGCTACAAGGGGTCTACAGGATTCCAGATGGCTACGATTGTCTCACGTGCTTTAGGGTGACATAAAAGTGCTACTGATAATCCTTCATGTCTAGGAGGGGTGCAATGGGTCAGATGACGTAAGGAAGGTCCGCATACTTCTAGATGGCTAGTAGGGGTCCACGGGAGTCCAGATGGCTATGATAGTCGCACGTGTTTTAGGATGACCTAAAAGTGCTACTTATAATCCTAGATGGCTGTTAGCAACGGGTCAAATGACGTAAGGAGTGTCCGTATACTCCTTGATGGCTAGGAGGGGTCCACGGGTGTCCAGATGTCTAAGAGTGTCGCACGTGCTTTAGGATGACCTAAAACGTCTACTGATGCTCCTTAATGGCAAGGAGGGGTGCAATGGGTCAGATGATGTAAGGAGGGCCCGTATACTCCTAGATGGCTAGGAGGGATCCACAGGAGTCCGGATGGCTACTATATTGTCGCACGTGCTTTAGGATGACCTAAAAGTGCTACTGATAATCCTAGATGGCTGGGAGGGGTGCAATGGGCCAGATGACGTAAGGAAGGTCCGCATACACCTAGATTGATATGACGGGTCCACGGGAGTCCAGATGGCTACGGTTGTCACACGTGCTTTAGGATGACCTAAAACTGCTACTGATGCTCCTAAATGGCTAGGAGGGGTGCAATGGGTCAGATGATGTTAGGAGGGTCCGTATACTCCTAGATGGCTAGGAGGGATCCACGGGAGTCCAGATGGCAACGATATTGTCGCACGTGCTTTAGGATGACATAAAGTGCTACAGATACTCCTAGATGACAGGGAGGGGTGCAATGGGTCAGATGCCGTAAGGAGGGTCCGTATACTCCTTGATGGCTAGCAGGGGTCCACGGGAGTCAAGATGGCTACGATTGTCGCACGTGCTTTAGGGTGACCTAAAAGTGCTACACATACTCCTAGATGGCTGGAAGGGGTGCAATGGGTCAGATGCCGTAAGGAGGGTTCGTATACTCCTTGATGGCTAGGAGGAGTCCACGGGGGTCCCGATGGCTAAGATTGTCGCACGTGCTTTAGGATGACCTAAAATTGCTACTGATACTCCTAGATGGTCGGGAAGGGTGCAATTGGTCAAATGCCGTAAGGATGGTCTGTATACTCCTAGATGGCTAGGAGGGGTCCACGTGGTCCAAATGGATATGATTCTCGCACGTGCTACTGATACTCCTACATGGCTGGTAGGGGTTCAATGGGTCAGCTGACGAAAGGAGGGTCTGTATACTCCTAGATGGCTAGGAGGGGTCTACAGGAGTCCAGATGGATATGATTGTGGCACGTGCTTTAGGATGATCTAAAAGTGCTACTGATACTCCTACATGGCTGGTAGGGGTGCAATGGGTCAGATGACGTAAGGAGGGTCCGTATACTCCTTGATGGCTAGGAGGGGTCTACAGGAGTCCAGATGGCTACGATTGTCTCACGTGCTTTAGGGTGACATAAAAGTGCTACTGATAATCCTTGATGGCTGGGAGGGGTGCAATGGGTCAGATGACGTAAGGAAGGTCCGCATACTTCTAGATGGCTAGCAGGGGTCCACGGGAGTCCAGATGGCTATGATAGTCGCACGTGCTTTAGGATGACCTAAAAGTGCTACTCATAATCCTACATGGCTGTTAAGGGTGCAACGGGTCAAATGACGAAAGAAGGGTCCGTAAACTCCTAGATGGCTAGGAGGGGTCCACGGGGGTCCAGATGGCTAAGAGTGTTGCACGTGCTTTAGGATGACCTAAATGAGCTACTGAGACTCCTAGATGGCCGGGAGGGGTGCAATGGGTCAGATGTTGTAAGGAGGGTATGTAAACTCCTAGATGGCTAGGAGGGGTCCACAGGAGTCCGGATGGCTACGATATTTTTGCACGTGCTTTAGGATGACCTAAATGTGCTGCTCATAATCCTGGATGGCTGTTATGGGTGCAATGGGTCAGATGACGTAAGGAAGGTCCGCATACTCCTAGATGGATAGGACGGGTCCACGGGAGTCCAGATGGCTTAGAGTGTCGCACGTGCTTTGGGATGACCTAAAGGTGCTACTGATACTCCTAGATAGCCGGGAGGGGTGCAATGGGTCAGATGCCATAAGGAGGGTATGTATACTCCTAGATGGCTAAGAGGGTCCACGTGGTCCAGATGGCTATGATTGTCGCACGTGCTTTCGGATGACCTAAAAGTGCTACTGATACTCCTACATGGTTGGGAGGGTGCAATGGGTCAGATGACGTAAGGAGGGTTCGTATACTCCTAGATGGCTAGGAGGGGTCCACGGGAGTCCAGATGGCTTCGATTGTTGCACGTGCTTTAGGGTGACCTAAAAGTGCTATTGATAATCCTAGATTGCTGGGAGGGGTGCAATAGGTCAGATAATGTAAGGAAGGTCCGCTTATTTCAAGATGGCTAGCAGAGGTCCGCGGGAGTCCTGATGGCTATGATAGTCGCACGTGCTTTAGGATGACCTAAAAGTGCAACTTATAATCCTAGATCGTAGTTAGGCGTGCAACGGGTCAAATGACGTAAGGAGTGTCCGTATACTCCTAGATGGCTAGGAGGGTTCCACAAGGGTCCAGATGTCTAAGAGTGTCGCACGTTCTTTAGGATGACCTAAAACTGATACTGATGCTCCTAAATGGTTGGGAGGGGTGCAATGGGTCAGATGATGTAAGGAGGGTCCGTATACTCTTAGATGGCGAGGAGGGGTCCACGGGAGTCCAGATGGCTACGATTGTCGCACATGCTTTAGGATGACCTAAAAGTGCTACTGATCTTCCTAGATGGCTGGGAGGGGTGCAATCGGTCGGATGACGTAAGGAGGGTCCGTATACTCCTAGATGGCTAAGGTGTCGCACGTGCTTTAGGATGACCTAAAAGTGCTACTGGTACTCCTTGATGGTCGGGAGGGGTGCAATGGGTCAGATGCCGTAATGAGGGTCCGTATACTCCTAGATGGCTAGGAGGGGTCCACGTGGTCCAAATGGATATGATTGTCGCAAGTGCTTTAGGATGACCTAAAAGTTCTACTGATACTCCTACATGGCTGGTAGGGGTGCAATGGGTCAGATGACGTAAGGAGGGTCCGTATACTCCTAGATGGCTACAAGGGGTCTACAGGATTCCAGATGGCTACGATTGTCTCACGTGCTTTAGGGTGACATAAAAGTGCTACTGATAATCCTTGATGTCTAGGAGGGGTGCAATGGGTCAGATGACGTAAGGAAGGTCCGCATACTTCTAGATGGCTAGCAGGGGTCCACGGGAGTCCAGATGGCTATGATAGTCGCACGTGTTTTAGGATGACCTAAAAGTGCTACTTATAATCCTAGATGGCTGTTAGCAACGTGATAAGGGGTGGCCCGATCTTCTCAGTGAGCCGATGGTGGAATCGATGGATGATGTAGATAACTCGCGGATGCTCTCGAACTCTCCGGCTGTTCCCCCGTTGCCAATGCAACAGCTCTTCAACCCAATGGATATTCGCAACACCACACGCTAGTGCAACGCAGCCGCCGACCACGAAGCGGTTTTGCAATCTACCAATTCCCAGTGGAACGACAGATCACACTCAAACTTCGGATAATAATCTCCAGAGCGCAACACAGTGGAGAGGTTGAATTCCTGAGCGCAACACAGAGGAACTCGAATATAGATGAATGCTTAGCAATCCAATCTAGGGTTTATGTTTAAACGTGGTCTAAACCTAAAAGCCACGAAATTACAAGCCTTATAAAGGCTGCTGGACGTCCAACATTGTGTTGGAGTCAAAACCTAACTTTCCTAACTTTAATGGACTCTGTTTGGAAACAGGCAGAAAACAACTCGTGACTTGTTGCGGTCACCGCGCCCAGTCCGAGCCGAACTGGGGCATGGGGCCGGACCCATTGGAAAGCCCTTCAAATTGCCTTTTCAGATTGTGCTTCTTTGCTCTATTTGGAGTCCGTATAAAGAATCCACGTCCGTTTCAAATTCAGGACTTCTGTCAGTCCGAACCGAATCTGAACAAATCTTGAATCCGAATTGGAAAGGATCTTTCTTTGTTTGCAGCATCCCTTCTTCGCGTGATGGCTCCACTTCCTCCCTCGCCTCCCTCGTGCTAGCCACCTTGATGTTTGTCAACAGCCTCCATTCCTTGCCCACATCTTCTTCTCCATTCGCCATTATCTCCATTAACTCAAACCTAATGATACATAAACATAATAACTTAGGCAGTATAACATTCTTATAATTCATGGTATCATATCCAACTAGGAATGAGTTCACCTTATAATAATCATCGATCATGTTTAATATTTCCTTCCAACTTAAACATGGATAATCATCATAATCCATAGATATATCCTCATCATCCTCCCTTTCTTCAAGAAAAGCCGTCCGCGGCTTTGGATAAGCTGAAAGTGGAAGAAACAAAAAGAACAACGTGTACGCAGAGTATATGTATATATAGCAGGTTGTATCATGTTTGTAAATAGGATGATTATTCTCAAATGACAAAATGCAACGAAAATTGCGAGCATAGCACATATAATTGTCATAATGGAACCAAGAAAATCTCAGCAATAAGCAATCAGAATTGCAAGTATAAGTGAAGTTCATAGAATCATGATCAAAATGATAGACACAAATATATAAAATCTTATGATTCAGTATTAAATCGAATGTCCTCACAGAAGATCGATGATCAAATTTCATGCTATCAAGGTCAAACCAATCCAAACGATGCAAATCATCATATGTGTCATACCATGCTTTAATTGCGCTACTCTGATATGTAGAACAAAGCAATGACCATGCAGCACAAACAGGTAAATAGTCATGTCCATTATTTCCAGTACTTAAGATGCAACTCAGTTTGCAAATATAAGTGAAGCATAAATCAGTTTGGGACAAACAAGACGGATGTGCATAATCATATGCAAATCTAGCAAGATCAGAACAGTCCAACAAAGGTGATGCTACCTTTGTTCGCTGAGGTACATCAACTAGACTAGAAGACATCATATTATCATGATAATGAGGTATTGTCCCAAAGCAAAAAGATTTCGGCACAGAGCATATATGATTGCAAGAAATATGTTTTAGTTCAGCAATGTTATCATAGGTAATGCATATGTGATCCACCAAAAAATTCTCGTTCATGTTATAGTCACCAATTAAATATAATCCGAAACAATTGGCATAGGTGCTAGAATTTACAAATGAAAGTTCAGAAATCTTATTCATAGCACAACTCATGGTAAGCGGTGCTTCTAGCATAATGTAATACAAAACATCAGTTGGTGGTATTTTAGCAAGAATCTCTTTATGTGTAATCAGTACCACATGATCGAAATTCGAATTTAGCAAATTATCACATGATGCTGAAATATGTTTGTGTATAAAATCACTAGAACCAGTCAACGAAGAATCATACTCACAAAGTGACGCGCTTGCTGGCTGCAGCGCAAAATCAGTACCTTTTTCAATGGCAAACTCCTCAGATGTAGTAGGCACTGAAATAGGTTCCTCTAGTGGTGATGCAGGTTGAAGACTTGACGGCTCCCTTTCTTCAAAAGCAACCTGCATATCACAAGAAACAACACTAGAAGGAGAGATAGTTACATTAGCAGAAATATCCTCACATGTCCTATCATCTACTACACTCATGTTATCTTTTTCTCTCATACTCTCGAAGTGGATGCACTCAACCTCACGTTTAGTGGAATCACACAGCTCACTTTTTATAACACTCTCACTCAATTTGGCTATGTGGCGCTCATTCTCACATGGGTTTTGATGCACAAGTAGCTCAACAGTTTTCAGATTCGGACACTCCACAACCATGCTCTTGTTCGTTTTTGACATTAAAAACTCTTTCTTCTTTTCCTTCCGAACAAGATGAAATGCATGAAAATCGTCTTCAGGTGTAGGTTGTAAGTATCTCTTCCTCATGTTCCAAATGATGGACAAACCATCAACACCTCGTGGACAACTTGCTTTAAATTGTCTCCACCACAGTGCTCCCAACATGATGTGACAAGAATCAAGTGCCACAGGAGATATATCACATACCACAACCTCGGTGTGCTGTCCTATGGTAATAGGAACCTCAGCCTGGTGTGAAATTTGGAGTGCACCATACGCAGAAGCTAGGAAATAAGGCTCTGAAAGGTAACATGTACTAAGCTGCAACTTTTCAACGACTTCAATGCTGACTAAATTAATAGACGAGAATCTCTCAATGGTTACAGCAGCAACTCGTCCACAAATAATGGCATTGAAGTGGAATAGACCGTTTCCTTGGATTGGACGACTTTCTTCTTTCCAAAAGGCTGCACTGCAAAAGTTGCGTTTGCTAGTTTCAAAATCACCCTCGTATTCTGCCATGGTTAGTAAACAACACAAATATGTATATATGTGGGAAACTCTCAACTCACTCAAGACCGAAAGAAATTGTGTATCTTACCGTTCCAAAGTGAATAGTAAAGCTTACCAATCGTAGGGACAGTACGTGCACGGATGGGGTGAAGCGAATATTATGGGTATCAAAGTGTCACACAACAAAACAGGGTATTTGGTGGAGCTTGGTTGGGATACCTAATAACACCGATTTACAAAGCCTAGTGCTGATCGTATGACACAAGAGACACTCGGAAACGCACACGGTGGAGATAAAAGGGGCAAGTGCAACTCTGAAAATGAGCTAAAAAAATATGATGTATGTCGGAGTAATGCTCGTGTTGCAATGCACAGAAGAGACGCTAGCAAAAGCTCAATAATAAGGGCACAAGATTGCTCAATTCTACTAGTGCAAGGCAGGAATATAATTCGCAAACAATGCTCCAAACAGACTGATATGAATAAAATTCTGGCCTCTTTTTTTTTTGGTCGGTACTGTAGCTGAAGTAATTTCGGGACTTTCCTTTTTCTCTTCTTTTTTTTTCTCCCTTTTTCTCTGTTTAACTAGGCCACGCAAATATTTCACAGGAGCAAAGAAAATAGACTGCCAAAATAAAGCACTTTCCAACCTATATGAGCAGCCCAAAGAGCATAGAAATTACTAGTCTCGTAGGAAAGTTCTAGACAAAAATAGACAGGCTTATACCTAAGTTTATCAATGGAAATACACGGAAAAGGAAACACCTAAGGAAACTAAATTAAACACGAACTTGACTAAGGAAAAAAAAGGACACCGACACACCTCGACACGGACACAACGACAGGACCTAGGAGTGCCGCACAGAAAACTGAACGGAAACAAAATCGGTCAAGAATTCTCTTTCCTCTTTTTTTTTTACTTATATTTCTGAAACGAATCTGACAAGGATCAGAAGGAAAAACAACGCAAAAGGACACACGATCAGCAGCTAAACTAGATGAACCGATGCAAAACTAAGGCTATGGCAAATATTTTTGTGGGGCTTTTTCTGGATAGGACAAAAAACAGTAAATCTACGGGATGGATTTGTGGATGCTCACCGAGTAAACTCTGGAAATCTGATACCAAGATGATAAGGGGTGGCCCGATCTTCTCAGTGAGCCGATGGTGGAATCGATGGATGATGTAGATAACTCGCGGATGCTCTCGAACTCTCCGGCTGTTCCCCCGTTGCCAATGCAACAGCTCTTCAACCCAATGGATATTCGCAACACCACACGCTAGTGCAACGCAGCCGCCGACCACGAAGCGGTTTTGCAATCTACCAATTCCCAGTGGAACGACAGATCACACTCAAACTTCGGATAATAATCTCCAGAGCGCAACACAGTGGAGAGGTTGAATTCCTGAGCGCAACACAGAGGAACTCGAATATAGATGAATGCTTAGCAATCCAATCTAGGGTTTATGTTTAAACGTGGTCTAAACCTAAAAGCCACGAAATTACAAGCCTTATAAAGGCTGCTGGACGTCCAACATTGTGTTGGAGTCAAAACCTAACTTTCCTAACTTTAATGGACTCTGTTTGGAAACAGGCAGAAAACAACTCGTGACTTGTTGCGGTCACCGCGCCCAGTCCGAGCCGAACTGGGGCATGGGGCCGGACCCATTGGAAAGCCCTTCAAATTGCCTTTTCAGATTGTGCTTCTTTGCTCTATTTGGAGTCCGTATAAAGAATCCACGTCCGTTTCAAATTCAGGACTTCTGTCAGTCCGAACCGAATCTGAACAAATCTTGAATCCGAATTGGAAAGGATCTTTCTTTGTTTGCAGCATCCCTTCTTCGCGTGATGGCTCCACTTCCTCCCTCGCCTCCCTCGTGCTAGCCACCTTGATGTTTGTCAACAGCCTCCATTCCTTGCCCACATCTTCTTCTCCATTCGCCATTATCTCCATTAACTCAAACCTAATGATACATAAACATAATAACTTAGGCAGTATAACATTCTTATAATTCATGGTATCATATCCAACTAGGAATGAGTTCACCTTATAATAATCATCGATCATGTTTAATATTTCCTTCCAACTTAAACATGGATAATCATCATAATCCATAGATATATCCTCATCACAACGGGTCAAATGACGTAAGGAGTGTCCGTATACTCCTTGATGGCTAGGAGGGGTCCACGGGTGTCCAGATGTCTAAGAGTGTCGCACGTGCTTTAGGATGACCTAAAACGTCTACTGATGCTCCTTAATGGCAAGGAGGGGTGCAATGGGTCAGATGATGTAAGGAGGGCCCGTATACTCCTAGATGGCTAGGAGGGATCCACAGGAGTCCGGATGGCTACTATATTGTCGCACGTGCTTTAGGATGACCTAAAAGTGCTACTGATAATCCTAGATGGCTGGGAGGGGTGCAATGGGCCAGATGACGTAAGGAAGGTCCGCATACACCTAGATTGATATGACGGGTCCACGGGAGTCCAGATGGCTACGGTTGTCACACGTGCTTTAGGATGACCTAAAACTGCTACTGATGCTCCTAAATGGCTAGGAGGGGTGCAATGGGTCAGATGATGTTAGGAGGGTCCGTATACTCCTAGATGGCTAGGAGGGATCCACGGGAGTCCAGATGGCAACGATATTGTCGCACGTGCTTTAGGATGACATAAAGTGCTACAGATACTCCTAGATGACAGGGAGGGGTGCAATGGGTCAGATGCCGTAAGGAGGGTCCGTATACTCCTTGATGGCTAGCAGGGGTCCACGGGAGTCAAGATGGCTACGATTGTCGCACGTGCTTTAGGGTGACCTAAAAGTGCTACACATACTCCTAGATGGCTGGAAGGGGTGCAATGGGTCAGATGCCGTAAGGAGGGTTCGTATACTCCTTGATGGCTAGGAGGAGTCCACGGGGGTCCCGATGGCTAAGATTGTCGCACGTGCTTTAGGATGACCTAAAATTGCTACTGATACTCCTAGATGGTCGGGAAGGGTGCAATTGGTCAAATGCCGTAAGGATGGTCTGTATACTCCTAGATGGCTAGGAGGGGTCCACGTGGTCCAAATGGATATGATTCTCGCACGTGCTACTGATACTCCTACATGGCTGGTAGGGGTTCAATGGGTCAGCTGACGAAAGGAGGGTCTGTATACTCCTAGATGGCTAGGAGGGGTCTACAGGAGTCCAGATGGATATGATTGTGGCACGTGCTTTAGGATGATCTAAAAGTGCTACTGATACTCCTACATGGCTGGTAGGGGTGCAATGGGTCAGATGACGTAAGGAGGGTCCGTATACTCCTTGATGGCTAGGAGGGGTCTACAGGAGTCCAGATGGCTACGATTGTCTCACGTGCTTTAGGGTGACATAAAAGTGCTACTGATAATCCTTGATGGCTGGGAGGGGTGCAATGGGTCAGATGACGTAAGGAAGGTCCGCATACTTCTAGATGGCTAGCAGGGGTCCACGGGAGTCCAGATGGCTATGATAGTCGCACGTGCTTTAGGATGACCTAAAAGTGCTACTCATAATCCTACATGGCTGTTAAGGGTGCAACGGGTCAAATGACGAAAGAAGGGTCCGTAAACTCCTAGATGGCTAGGAGGGGTCCACGGGGGTCCAGATGGCTAAGAGTGTTGCACGTGCTTTAGGATGACCTAAATGAGCTACTGAGACTCCTAGATGGCCGGGAGGGGTGCAATGGGTCAGATGTTGTAAGGAGGGTATGTAAACTCCTAGATGGCTAGGAGGGGTCCACAGGAGTCCGGATGGCTACGATATTTTTGCACGTGCTTTAGGATGACCTAAATGTGCTGCTCATAATCCTGGATGGCTGTTATGGGTGCAATGGGTCAGATGACGTAAGGAAGGTCCGCATACTCCTAGATGGATAGGACGGGTCCACGGGAGTCCAGATGGCTTAGAGTGTCGCACGTGCTTTGGGATGACCTAAAGGTGCTACTGATACTCCTAGATAGCCGGGAGGGGTGCAATGGGTCAGATGCCATAAGGAGGGTATGTATACTCCTAGATGGCTAAGAGGGTCCACGTGGTCCAGATGGCTATGATTGTCGCACGTGCTTTCGGATGACCTAAAAGTGCTACTGATACTCCTACATGGTTGGGAGGGTGCAATGGGTCAGATGACGTAAGGAGGGTTCGTATACTCCTAGATGGCTAGGAGGGGTCCACGGGAGTCCAGATGGCTTCGATTGTTGCACGTGCTTTAGGGTGACCTAAAAGTGCTATTGATAATCCTAGATTGCTGGGAGGGGTGCAATAGGTCAGATAATGTAAGGAAGGTCCGCTTATTTCAAGATGGCTAGCAGAGGTCCGCGGGAGTCCTGATGGCTATGATAGTCGCACGTGCTTTAGGATGACCTAAAAGTGCAACTTATAATCCTAGATCGTAGTTAGGCGTGCAACGGGTCAAATGACGTAAGGAGTGTCCGTATACTCCTAGATGGCTAGGAGGGTTCCACAAGGGTCCAGATGTCTAAGAGTGTCGCACGTTCTTTAGGATGACCTAAAACTGATACTGATGCTCCTAAATGGTTGGGAGGGGTGCAACGGGTCAGATGATGTAAGGAGGGTCCGTATACTCTTAGATGGCGAGGAGGGGTCCACGGGAGTCCAGATGGCTACGATTGTCGCACATGCTTTAGGATGACCTAAAAGTGCTACTGATCTTCCTAGATGGCTGGGAGGGGTGCAATCGGTCGGATGACGTAAGGAGGGTCCGTATACTCCTAGATGGCTAAGGTGTCGCACGTGCTTTAGGATGACCTAAAAGTGCTACTGGTACTCCTTGATGGTCGGGAGGGGTGCAATGGGTCAGATGCCGTAATGAGGGTCCGTATACTCCTAGATGGCTAGGAGGGGTCCACGTGGTCCAAATGGATATGATTGTCGCAAGTGCTTTAGGATGACCTAAAAGTTCTACTGATACTCCTACATGGCTGGTAGGGGTGCAATGGGTCAGATGACGTAAGTAGAGTCCGTATACTCCTAGATGGCTAGGAGGGGTCTACAGGAGTCCTGATGGCTACGATTGTCTCACGTACTTTAGGGTGACATAAAAGTGCTACTGATAATCCTTGATGGCTAGGTGGGGTGCAATGGGTCAGATGACGTAAGGAAGGTCCGCATACTTCTAGATGACTAGGACGGGGTCCACGGCAGTCCAGTTGGCTATGATAGTCGCACGTGCTTTAGGATGACCTAAAAGTGCAACTTATACTCCTAGATGGCTGTTAGGGGTGCAACGGGTCAAATGACGTAAGGAGTGTCCGTATACTCCTTGATGGCTAGGAGGGGTCCACGGGGCTCCAGATGTATAAGAGTGTCGCACGTTCTTTAGGATGACCTAAAACTGCTACTGATGCTCCTAAATGGCTGCGAGGGGTGCAATGGGTCAGATGATGTAAGGAGGGTCCGTATAATCTTAGATGGCGAGGAGGGGTCCACGGGAGTCCAGATGGCTATGATAGTTTTGCACGTGCTTTAGCATGACCTAAATGTGCTACTCATAATCCTAGATGGCTGTTAGGGGTGCAATGGGTCAGATGACGTAAGCAAGGTCCGCATACTCCTAGATGGACAGGACGGGTCCACATGAGTCCAGATGGCTACGATTGTCAGACGTGCTTTAGGATGACCTAAAAGTGCTACTGATACTCCTAGATGGCTGGGAGGGGTGCGATCGGTCAGATGACGTAAGGAGGGTCTGTATAGTCCTAGATAGCTAGGAGGGGTCCACGGGAGTCCAGATGGGTAAGAGTGTCGCACGTGCTTTAGGATAACCTAAAAGTGCTACTGATACTCCTTGATGGCCGGGAGGGGTGCAATGGGACAGATGCCGTAAGGAGGGTCCGTATACTCCTAGATGGCTAGGAGGGGTCCACGTGGTCCAGATGGCTAAGAGTGTCGCACGTGCTTTAGGATGACCTAAAAGTGCTACTGATACTCCTAAATGGCCTGGAAGGGTGCAATGAGTCAGATGATGTAAGGAGGGTACGTATACTCCTAGATGGCTAGGAGGGGTCCACGGGGTCCAGATGGCTATGCTTGTCGCACGTGCTTTAGGATGACCTAAAAGTTCTCCTGATACTCCTAGATGGCTGGGAGGGGTGCAATGGGTCAGATGACGTAAGGACGGTCAGTATACTCCTAGATGGCTAGGAGGGGTCCATGAACATCCAGATGGCTACGATTGTCGCATGTGCTTTAGGATGACCTAAAAGTGCTACAGATACTCCTAGATGGCTGTTAGGGGTGCAATGGGTCAGATGACGTAAGGAAGGTCCGCATACTCCTAGATGGATAGGATGGGTCCACGGGAGTCCAGATGGCTACGATTGTCGCATATGCTTTAGGATGACCTAAAAGTGCTACTGATCCTCCTATATGGCTGGGAGGGGTGCAATGGGTCAGATGACGTAAGGAGGGTCCATATACTCCTTGATGGCTAGGAGGGGTCCACGGGGGTCCAGATGGCTAAGAGTGTCGCACGTGCTTTAGGATGACCTAAAAGTGCTACTAATACTCCTAGATGGCCGGGAGGGGTGCAATGGGTCAGATGATGTAAGGAGGGTCCGTATACTCCTAGATGGCTAGGAGGGGTCCACGGGGTCCAGATGGCTATGCTTGTCGCACGTGCTTTAGAATGATCTAAAAGTTCTCCTGATACTCCTAGATGGCTGGGAGGGGTGCAATGGGTCAGATGACGTAAGGACGGTCACTATACTCCTAGATGGCTAGGAGGGGTCCATGAACATCCAGATGGCTACGATTGTCGCATGTGCTTTAGGATGACCTAAAAGTGCTACAGATACTCCTAGATGGCTGGGAGGGGTGCAATGGATCAGATGCCGTAAGGAGGGTCCGTATACTCCTTGATGGCTAGCAATGGTCCACGGGAGTCAAGATGGCTACAATTGTCGCACGTGCTTTAGGGTGACCAACTTTAGGATGACCTAAAAGTGTTACTGATACTCCTACATGGCTGGTAGGGGTTCAATGGGTCAGATGACCAAAGGAGGGTCCGTATACTCCTAGATGGCTAGGAGGGGTCTACAGGAGTCCAGATGGCTATGATTGCCTCGCGTGCTTTAGGGCGACATAAAAGTGCTACTGATAATCCTTGATGGTTGGGAGGGGTGTAATGGGTCAGATGAAGTAAGGAAGGTCCGCATACTTCTAGATGGCTTGTAGGGGTCCACGGGAGTCCACATGGCTATGATAGCCGCACGTGCTTTAGGATGACCTAAAAGTCCTACTCATAATCCCAGATGGCTGTTAGGGGTGCAACGGGTCAAATGACGTAAGGAGGGTCTGTATACTCCTAGATGGCTAGGAGGGGGTCCAAGGGGGTCTAGATGTCTAAGAGTGTCGCACGTTCTTTAGGATGACCTAAAACTGCTACTGATGCTGCTAAATGGCTGGGAGGGGTGCAATGGGTCAGATGATGTAAGGAGGGTCCGTATACTCCTAGATGGTTAGGAGGGGTCCACGGGAGTCCAGATGGCTACGATATTTTAGCATGTGCTTTAGGATGACCTAAATGAGCTACTCATAATTCTAGATGGCTGTTAGGGGTGCAATGGGTCAGATGACGTAAGGAAGGTCCGTATACTCCTAGATGGATAGGATGGGTCCACGGGAGTCCAGAAGGCTACGATTGTCGCACATGCTTTAGGATGACCTAAAAGTGCTACTGATCCTCCTAGATGGCTGGGAGGGGTGCAATGGGTCAGATGACGTAAGGAGGGTCCATCTACTCCAAGATGCCTAGGAGGGGTCCAACGGGGTCCAGATGGCTAAGAGTCTCGCACGTGCTTTAGGATGACCTAAAAGTGCTACTGATACTCCTAAATGGCTGGGAGGGGTGCAATGTGTCAGATGACGTAAGGTGGGTCTGTATACTCCTTGATGGCTAGGAGGGGTCCACGGGGGTCCAGATGGCTAAGAGTGTCGCACGTGCTTTAGGATGACCTAAAAGTGCTACTGATACTCCTAGATGTCCGGGAGGGGTGCAATGGGTCAAATGATGTAAGGAGGGTTCGTATACTCCTAGATGGTTAGGAGGGGTCCACGGGAGTCTAGATGGCTACGATATTTTAGCATGTACTTTAGGATGACCTAAATGTGCTACTCATAATTCTAGATGGCTGTTAGGGGTGCAATGGGTCAGATGACGTAAGGAAGGTCCGCATACTCCTAGATGGATAGGATGGGTCCACGGGAGTCCAGATGGCTACGATTGTCGCATATGCTTTAGGATGACCTAAAAGTGCTACTGATCCTCCTAGATGGCTGGGAGGGGTGCAATAGGTCAGATGACGTAAGGAGGGTCCATATACTCCTTGATGGCTAGGAGGGGTCCACGGGGGTCCAGATGGCTAAGAGTGTCGCACGTGCTTTAGGATGACCTAAAAGTGCTACTAATACTCCTAGATGGCCGGGAGGGGTGCAATGGGTTAGATGATGTAAGGAGGGTCCGTATACTCCTAGATGGCTAGGAGGGGTCCACGGGGTCCAGATGGCTATGATTGTCGCACGTGCTTTAGGATGACCTAAAAGTTCTCCTGATACTTCTAGATGGCTGGGAGAGGTGCAATGGGTCAGATGACGTAAGGACGGTCAGTATACTCCTAGATGGCTAGGAGGGGTCCATGAACATCCAGATGGCTACGATTGTCGCATGTGCTTTAGGATGACCTAAAAGTGCTACAGATACTCCTAGATGGCTGGGAGGGGTGCAATGGATCAGATGTTGTAAGGAGGGTCCGTATACTCCTTGATGGCTAGCAAGGGTCCACGGGAGTAAAGATGGCTACAATTATCGCACGTGCTTTAGGGTGACCAACATTAGGATGACCTAAAAGTGTTACTGATACTCCTACATGGCTGGTAGGGGTTCAATGGGTCATATGACTTAAGGAGGGTCCGTATACTCCTAGATGGCTAGGAGGGGTCTACAAGAGTCCAGATGGCTATGATTGCCTCACGTGCTTTAGGGCGACATAAAAGTGCTACTGATAATCCTTGATGGTTGGGAGGGGTGCAATGGGTCAGATGAAGTAAGGAAGATCCGCATACTTCTAAATGGCTAGCAGGGGTCCACGGGAGTCCACATGGCTATGATAGCCGCACGTGCATTAGGATGACCTAAAAGTCCTACTCATAATCCTAGATGGCTGTTAGGGGTGCAACGGGTCAAATGACGTAAGGAGGGTCCGTATACTCCTAGATGGCTAGGAGGGGGTCCACGGGGGTCTAGATGTCTAAGAGTGTCGCACGTTCTTTAGGATGACCTAAAACTGTTATTGATGCTCCTAAATGGCTGGGAGGGGTGCAATGGGTCAGATGGTGTAAGGAGGGTCCGTATACTCCTAGATGGTTAGGAGGGGTCCACGGGAGTCCAGATGGCTACGATATTTTAGCATGTCCTTTAGGATGACCTAAATGAGCTACTCATAATTCTAGATGGCTGTTAGGGGTGCAATGGGTCAGATGACGTAAGGAAGGTCCGTATACTCCTAGATGGATATGATGGGTCCTCGGGAGTCCAGATGGCTACGATTGTCGCACATGCTTTAGGATGACCTAAAAGTGCTACTGATCCTCCTAGATGGCTGGGAGGGGTGCAATGGGTCAGATGACGTAAGGAGGGTCCATATACTCCTAGATGCCTAGGAGGGGTCCAACGGGGTCCAGATGGCTAAGAGTCTCGCACGTGCTTTAGGATGACCTAAAAGTGCTACTGATACTCCTAAATGGCTGGGAGGGGTGCAATGTGTCAGATGACGTAAGGAGGGTCCGTATACTCCTTGATGGCTAGGAGGGGTCCACGGGGGTCCAGATGGCTAAGAGTGTCGCACGTGCTTTAGGATGACCTAAAAGTGCTACTAATACTCCTAGATGGCCGGGAGGGGTGCAATGGGTTAGATGATGTAAGGAGGGTCCGTATACTCCTAGATGGCTAGGAGGGGTCCACGGGGTCCAGATGGCTATGATTGTCGCACGTGCTTTAGGATGACCTAAAAGTTCTCCTGATACTCCTAGATGGCTGGGAGAGGTGCAATGGGTCAGATGACGTAAGGACGGTCAGTATACTCCTAGATGGCTAGGAGGGGTCCATGAACATCCAGATGGCTACGATTGTCGCATGTGCTTTAGGATGACCTAAAAGTGCTACAGATACTCCTAGATGGCTGGGAGGGGTGCAATGGATCAGATGTTGTAAGGAGGGTCCGTATACTCGTTGATGGCTAGCAAGGGTCCACGGGAGTAAAGATGGCTACAATTATCGCACGTGCTTTAGGGTGACCAACATTAGGATGACCTAAAAGTGTTACTGATACTCCTACATGGCTGGTAGGGGTTCAATGGGTCAGATGACTTAAGGAGGGTCCGTATACTCCTAGATGGCTAGGAGGGGTCTACAAGAGTCCAGATGGCTATGATTGCCTCACGTGCTTTAGGGCGACATAAAAGTGCTACTGATAATCCTTGATGGTTGGGAGGGGTGCAATGGGTCAGATGAAGTAAGGAAGATACGCATACTTCTAAATGGCTAGCAGGGGTCCACGGGAGTCCACATGGCTATGATAGCCGCACGTGCTTTAGGATGACCTAAAAGTCCTACTCATAATCCTAGATGGCTGTTAGGGGTGCAACGGGTCAAATGACGTAAGGAGGGTCCGTATACTCCTAGATGGCTAGGAGGGGGTCCACGGGGGTCTAGATGTCTAAGAGTGTCGCACGTTCTTTAGGATGACCTAAAACTGTTATTGATGCTCCTAAATGGCTGGGAGGGGTGCAATGGGTCAGATGGTGTAAGGAGGGTCCGTATACTCCTAGATGGTTAGGAGGGGTCCACGGGAGTCCAGATGGCTACGATATTTTAGCATGTCCTTTAGGATGACCTAAATGAGCTACTCATAATTCTAGATGGCTGTTAGGGGTGCAATGGGTCAGATGACGTAAGGAAGGTCCGTATACTCCTAGATGGATATGATGGGTCCTCGGGAGTCCAGATGGCTACGATTGTCGCACATGCTTTAGGATGACCTAAAAGTGCTACTGATCCTCCTAGATGGCTGGGAGGGGTGCAATGGGTCAGATGACGTAAGGAGGGTCCATATACTCCTAGATGGCTAGGAGGGGTCCATGAACATCCAGATGGCTACGATTGTCGCATGTGCTTTAGGATGACCTAAAAGTGCTACAGATACTCCTAGATGGCTGGGAGGGGTGCAATGGATCAGATGTTGTAAGGAGGGTCCGTATACTCCTTGATGGCTAGCAAGGGTCCACGGGAGTAAAGATGGCTACAATTATCGCACGTGCTTTAGGGTGACCAACATTAGGATGACCTAAAAGTGTTACTGATACTCCTACATGGCTGGTAGGGGTTCAATGGGTCAGATGACTTAAGGAGGGTCCGTATACTCCTAGATGGCTAGGAGGGGTCTACAAGAGTCCAGATGGCTATGATTGCCTCACGTGCTTTAGGGCGACATAAAAGTGCTACTGATAATCCTTGATGGTTGGGAGGGGTGCAATGGGTCAGATGAAGTAAGGAAGATACGCATACTTCTAAATGGCTAGCAGGGGTCCACGGGAGTTCACATGGCTATGATAGCCGCACGTGCTTTAGGATGACCTAAAAGTCCTACTCATAATCCTAGATGGCTGTTAGGGGTGCAACGGGTCAAATGACGTAAGGAGGGTCCGTATACTCCTAGATGGCTAGGAGGGGGTCCACGGGGGTCTAGATGTCTAAGAGTGTCGCACGTTCTTTAGGATGACCTAAAACTGTTATTGATGCTCCTAAATGGCTGGGAGGGGTGCAATGGGTCAGATGGTGTAAGGAGGGTCCGTATACTCCTAGATGGTTAGGAGGGGTCCACGGGAGTCCAGATGGCTACGATATTTTAGCATGTCCTTTAGGATGACCTAAATGAGCTACTCATAATTCTAGATGGCTGTTAGGGGTGCAATGGGTCAGATGACGTAAGGAAGGTCCGTATACTCCTAGATGGATATGATGGGTCCTCGGGAGTCCAGATGGCTACGATTGTCGCACATGCTTTAGGATGACCTAAAAGTGCTACTGATCCTCCTAGATGGCTGGGAGGGGTGCAATGGGTCAGATGACGTAAGGAGGGTCCATATACTCCTAGATGCCTAGGAGGGGTCCAACGGGGTCCAGATGGCTAAGAGTCTCGCACGTGCTTTAGGATGACCTAAAAGTGCTACTGATACTCCTAAATGGCTGGGAGGGGTGCAATGTGTCAGATGACGTAAGGAGGGTCCGTATACTCCTTGATGGCTAGGAGGGGTCCACGGGGGTCCAGATGGCTAAGAGTGTCGCACGTGCTTTAGGATGACCTAAAAGTGCTACTGATACTCCTAGATGTCCGGGAGGGGTGCAATGGTTCAGATGATGTAAGGAGGGTCCGTATACTCCTAGATGGCTAGGAGGGGTCCACGGGGTCCAGATGGCTATGCTTCTCGCACGTGCTTCAGGATGACCTAAAAGTTCTCCTGATACTCCTACATGGCTGGGAGGGGTGCAATGGGTCAGATGACGTAAGGAGGGTCAGTATACTCCTAGATGGCTAGGAGGGGTCCATGAACATCCAGATGGCTACGATTGTCGCACGTGCTTTAGGATGACCTAAAAGTGCTACAGATACACCTAGATGGCTGGGAGGGGTGCAATGGATCAGATGCCGTAAGGAGGGTCCGTACACTCCTTGATGGCTAGCACGGGTCCACGGGAGTCAAGATGTCTACGATTGTCGCACGTGCTTTAGGGTGACCTAAAAGTGCTACGCATACTCTTAGATGGCTGGGAGGGGTGCAATGGGTCAGATGCCGTAAGGAGGGTCCGTATACTCCTAGAAGGCTAGGAGGGGTCCACGTGGTCCAAATGGATATGATTGACGCACATGCTTTAGGATGACCTAAAAGTGCTACTGATACTCCTACATGGCTGGTACGGGTTCAATGGGTCAGATGACCTAAGGAGGGTCCGTATACTCCTAGATGGCTAGGAGAGGTCTAACAGGAGTCCAGATGGCTACAATTGTCTCACGTGCTTTAGGGTGACATAAAAGTGCTACTGATAATCCTTGATGGCTGGGAGGGGTGCAATGTGTCAGATAAAGTAAGGAAGGTCCGCATACTTCTAGAAGGCTAGCAGGGGTCCACGGGAGTCCAGATGGCTATGATAGTCGCACGTGCTTTAGGATGACCTAAAAGTGCTACTCATAATTCTAGATGTTTGTTTGGGGTGCAACAGGTCAAATGACGTAAGGAGGGTCCGTATACTCTTAGATGGCTAGGAGGGGTCCACGGGGGTCCAGATGTCTAAGAGTGTCGCACGTTCTTTAGGATGACCTAAACCTGCTACTGATGCTCCTAAATGGTTGGGAGGGGTGCAATGGGTCAGATGATGTAAGGAGGGTCCGTATACTCCTAGATGGCTAGGAGGGGTCCACGGGAGTCCAGATGGCTACGATATTTTTGCACGTGCTTTAGGATGACCTAAATGTGCTACTCATAATTCTAGATGGATGTAAGGGTGCAATGGGTCAGATGACGTAAGGAAGGTCTGCATACTCCTAGATGGATTGGACGGGTCCACGGGAGTCCAGATGGCTACGATTGTCGCACATGCTTTAGGATGACCTAATAGTGCTAGTGATCCTCCTAAATGGCTGGGAGGGGTGCAATGGGTCAGATGACATAAGGAGGGTCAGTATACTCCTAGATGGCTAGGAGGGGTCCATGAACATCCAGATGGCTACGATTGTCGCACGTTCTTTAGGATGACCTAAAAGTGCTACAGATACTCCTAGATGGCTGGGAGGGGTGCAATGGATCAAATGCCATAAGGAGGGTCCGTATACTCCTTGATTGCTAGCAGGGGTCCACGGGAGTCAAGATGGCTACGATTGTCGCACGTGCTTTAGGGTGACCTAAAAGTGCTACGCATACTCGTAGATGGCTGGGAGGGGTGCAATGGGTCAAATGCCGTAAGAGGGTCCGTATACTCCTAGATGGCTAGGAGGGGTCCACGTGGTCCAAGTGGAAATGATTGTCGCACGTGCTTTAGGATGACCTAAAAGTGCTACTGATACTCCTACATGGCTGGTACGGGTTCAATGGGTCAGATGACCTAAGGAGGGTCCGTATACTCCTTGATGGCTAGGAGGGGTCTACTGGAGTCCAGATGGCTACGATTGTCTCACGTGCTTTAGGGTGACATAAAAGTGCTACTGATAATCCTTGATGGCTGGGAGGGGTGCAATGGGTCAGATGAAGTAAGGAAGGTCTGCATACTTGTAGATGGCTAGCAGCGGTCCACGGGAGTCCGGATGGCTATGATAGTCGCACGTGCTTTAGGATGACCTAAAACTGCTACTCATAATCCTACATGGCTATTAGGGGTGTAACGGGTCAAATGACGTAAGGAGGGTCTGTATACTCCTAGATGGCTAGGAGGGGTCCACGGCGGTCCAGATGTCTAAGAGTGTCGCACGTTCTTTAGGATGACCTAAGCCTGCTACTGATGCTCCTAAATGGTTGGGAGGGGTGCAATGGGTCAGAAGATGTAAGGAGGGTCACTATACTCCTAGATGGCTAGGAGGGGTCCACGGGAGTCCAGATGGCTACGATATTTTCGCACGTGCTTTAGGATGACCTAAATGTGCTACTCATAATTCTAGATGGCTGTTAGGGTGCAATGGGTCAGATGACGTAAGGAAGGTCCGCATACTCCTAGATGGATTGGACGGGTCCACGGGAGTCAGATGGCTACGATTGTCGCACATGCTTTAGGATGACCTAAAAGTGCTATTGATCCTCCTAGATGGATGGGAGGGGTGCAATGGGTCAGATGACGAAAGGAGGGTCCGTATATTCCTAGATGGCTAGGAGGGGTCCACGGGGTCCAGATGACTAAGAGTCTCGCACATTCTTTAGGATGACCTAAAAGTGCTACTGATACTCCTAAATGGCTGGGAGGGGTGCAATGTGTCTGATCACGTGAGGAGGGTCCGTATACTCCAAGATGGTTAGGAGGGGTCCACGGGGGTCCAGATGGCTAAGAGTGTCGCACATGCTTTATGATGACCTAAAAGAGCTACTGATACTCCTAGATGGCCGGGAGGGGTGCAATGGGTCAGATAATGTAAGGAGGGTCTGTAAACTCCTAGATGGCTAGGAGGGGTCCACGGGGTCCAGATGGCTATGCTTGTCGCACGTGCTTTAGGATGACCTAAAAGTTCTCCTGATACTACTAGATGGCTGGGAGGGGTGCAATGGGTCAGATGACGTAAGGAGGGTCAGCATACTCCTAGATGGCTAGGAGGGGTCCATGAACATCCAGATGGCTACGATTGTCGCACATGCTTTAGGATGAGCTAAAAGTGCTACGTATAATCCAAGATGGCTTGGAGGGGTGCAATGGGTCAGATGCCGTAAGGAGGGTCCGTATACTCCTTGGTTGCTAGGAGGAGTCCACGGGGGTCCGGATGGCTAAGATTTTCGCACGTGCTTTAGGAAGACCTAAAAGTGCTACTGATACTCCTAGATGGTCGGGAGGGGTCTAATGGGTTAGATGGCGTAAGGAGGGTCCGTATACTCCTAGATGGCTAGGAGGGGTCCACGTGGTCAAAATGGATATGATTGTCGCACGTGCTTTAGGATGACCTAAAAGTGCTACCGATACTCCTACATGGCTGCTAGGGGTTCAATGGGTCAGATGACGTAAGGAGGGTCCGTATACTCCTTGATGGCTAGGAGGGGTCTACAGTGGTCCAGATGGCTACGATAGTCTCACGTGCTTTAGGGTGACATAAAAGTGCTACTGATAATCCTTGATGGCTGGGAGGGGTGCAATGGGTCAGATGAAGTAAGGAAGGTCTGCATACTTCTAGATGGCTAGGAGGGGTCCACGGGAGTCCAGATGGCTATGATAGTCGCACGTGCATTAGGATGACCTAAAAGTGCTACTCATAATCCTACATGGCTGTTAAGGGTGCAACGGGTCAAATGACGAAAGGAGGGTCCGTAAACTCCTAGATGGCTAGGAGGGGTCCACGGGGGTCCAGATGGCTAAGAGTGTTGCACGTGCTTTAGGATGACCTAAATGAGCTACTGAGACTCCTAGATGGCCGGGAGGGGTGCAATGGGTCAGATGTTGTAAGGAGGGTATGTAAACTCCTAGATGTCTAGGAGGGGTCCACGGGGTCCAGGTGGCTATGCTTGTCGTACGTGCTTTAGGATGACCTAAAAGTTCTCCTGATACTCCTAGATGGCTGGGAGGGGTGCAATGGGTCAGATGACGTAATTCTCTTAGATGGCTAGGAGGGATCCATGAACATCCAGATGGCTACGATTGTCGCACGTGGTTTAGGATGACCTAAAATACAGATACTCCTAGATGGCTGGGAGGGGTGCAATGGGTCAGATGCCGTAAGGACGGTCCGTATACTCCTTGAAGGCTAGCAGGGGTCCACGGGAGTCAAGATGGCTACGATTGTCGCACGTGCTTTTGGATAACCTAAAAGTGCTACTGATACTCCTAGATCGTCGGGAGGGGTCTAATGGGTTAGATGGCGTAAGGAGGGTCCATATACTACTAGATGGCTAGGAGGGGTCCACGTGGTCCAAATGGATATGGTTGTCGCACGTGCTTTAGGATGACCTAAAAGTGCTACCGATACTCCTACATGGCTGCTAGGGGATCAATGGGTCAGATGACGTAAGGAGGGTCCATATACTCCTAGATGGATACGCCGGGTCCACGGGAGTCTAGATGGCTACGATTGTCGCACATGCTTTAGGATGACCTAAAAGTGCTTCCGATCCTCCTAGATGGCTGGGAGGTGTGCAATGGGTCAGATGATGTAAGGAGGGTCCATATACTCCTAGATGGCTAGGAGGGGTCCACGGGGGTCCAGATGGCTAAGAGTGTCGCATGTGCTTTAGGATGCCCTAAAAATGCTACTGATACTCCTAGATGGCCGGGAGGGGTGCAATGAGTCAGATGATGTAAGGAGGGTCCGTATACTCCTAGATGGCTAGGAGAGGTCCACCGGGTCCAGATGGCTATGCTTGTCGCACGTGCTTTAGGAAGCCTAAAAGTTCTCCTAATACTCCTACGTGGCTGGGAGGGGTGCAATGGGTCAGATGACGTAAGGAGGGACAACATACTCCTATATGGCTAGGAGGAGTCCATGAACATCCAGATGGCTACGATTGTCACACGTGCTTTAGGATGATCTAAAAGTGCTACAGATACTCCTTGATTGCTCGGAGGGGTGCAATGGGTCAGATGCCGTAAGGAGGGTCCGTATACTCTTTTATGGCTAGCAGGGGTCCACGGGAGTCAAGATGGCTACGATTGTCGCACGTGCTTTAGGGTGACCTAAAAGTGCTACGCATACTCCTAGATGGCTGGGAGGGGTGCAATGGGTAAGATGCCGTAAGGAGGGTCCGTATACTCCTTGCTGGCTAGGAGGTGTCCACGGAGGTCCGGATGGCTAAGATTGTCGCGCGTGCTTTAGGATGTCATAAAAGTGTTACTGATAATCCTTGATGGCTGGCAGGGGTGCAATAGGTCAGATGACGTAAAGAAGGTCCGCATACTTCTAGATGGCTAGCAAGGGTCCACGGGAGTCTAGATGGCTATGATAGTCGCACGTGCTTTAGGATGACCTAAAAGTGCTACTTATAATCCTAGATGGCTGTTAGGGGTGCAACGGGTCAAATGACGTAAGGAGGGTCCGTATACTCCTAGATGGCTAGGATGGGTCCACCGGGGTCCATATGTCTAAGAGTGTCGCACGTTCTTTAGGATGACCTAAAGCTGCTACTGATGCTCCTAAATGGCTGGGAGGGGTGCAATGGGTCAGATGATTTAAGGAGGGTCAGTATACTCGTAGATGGCTAGGAGGGGTTCACGGGAGTCCAGATGGGTACGATATTTTCGCACGTGCTTTAGGATGACCTAAATGTGCTACTCATAATCCTAGATGGCTGTTAGTGGTGCAATGGTTCAGATGACGTACGGAAGGTCCGCATACTCCTAGATGGATAGGACGGGTCCACGAGAGTCCAGATGGCTACGATTGTCGCACGTGCTTTAGGATAACCTAAAAGTGCTACTCGTACTCCTACATGGCTGGGAGGGGTGCAATCGGTCAGATGACGTTAAGGAGGGTCCGTATAGTCCTAGGTGGCTAGGAGGGGTCCACGGGAATACGGATGGCTATGATAGTTGCACGTGCTTTAGGATGACATAAAAGTGCTACTTATAATCCTAGATGGCTGTTAGGGGTGCAACGGGTCAAATGACGTAAGGAGGGTCCGTATACTCCTAGATGGCTATGATTGTCGCACGTGCTTTGGGATGACCTAAAAGTGCTACTGATACTCCTACATGGCTGGGAGGGTGCAATGGGTCAGATGACGTAAGGAGGGTTTGTATACACCTGGATGGCTAGGAGGGGTCCACGGGAGTCCAGATGGCTACGATTGTCGCACCTGCTTTAGGGTGACCTAAAAGTGCTACTGACAATCCTGGATTGCTGGGAGGGGTGCAATGGGTCAGATGTCATAAGGAAGGTCCGCATACTTCTAGATGGCTAGCAGGGGTCCACAGGAGTCCAGATGGCTATGATAGTCGTACGTGCTTTAGGATGACCTAAAAGTGCTACTGATACTCTTAGATGGCTGGGAGGGGTGCAACGGGTCAGATGACGTAAGGAGGGTCCGTATTATCCTAGGTGGCTAGGAGGTGTCCATGGGGGTCCAGATGTCTAAGCGTGTCGCACGTGCTTTAGGATGACCTAAAACTGCTACTGATGCTCCTAAATGGCAAGGAGGGGTGCAATCGGTCAGCTGATGTAGGAGGGTTCGTATACTCCTCGATGGCTAGGAGGGGTCCACGGGAGTCCAGATGGCTACGATATTGTCGCACGTGCTTTAGGATGACCTAAAAGTGCTACTGATAATCCAAGATGGCTGGGAGGGGTGCCATGGGTCAGATGCCGTAAGGGGTGCCAAAGGAGTCAAGATGGCTACGATTGTCTCACGTGCATAAGGGTGACCTAAAAGTGTTACGCATACTCCTAGATGGCTGGGAGGGGTCCACGTGGTCCAAATGAATATGATTGTCGCACGTGCTTTAGGATGACCTAAAAGTTCTACTGATGCTCCTACATGGCTGGTAGGGGTGCAATGATTCCGATAACGTAAGGAGGGTCCGTGTACTCCTAGATGGCTAGGAAGGGTCTATAGGAGTCCAGATGGCTACGATTGTCTCACGTGCTTTAGGGTGATATAAAAGAGCTACTGATATTCCTTGATGGCTGGGAGGGGCGCAATGGGTCAGATGACGTACGGAAGATCCGCATACTTCTAGATGGCTAGCAGGGGTCCACGGGAGTCCAGATATCTATGATAGTCACACATGCTTTAGGATGACCTAAATGTGCTACTCATAATCCTAGATGGCTGTTAGGGGTGCAACGGGTCAAATGACGTAAGGAAGGTCCGTATGGCTCGGAGGGGTGCACGTGGTCCAGATGGCTATAATTGTCGCACGTGCTTTGGGATGACCTAAAAGTGCTACAGATACTCCTACATGGCTGGGAGGGTGCAATGGGTCAGATGACGTAAGGAGGGTTCGTATACTCCTGGATGGCTAGGAGGGGTCCACGGGAGTCCAGATGGCTAAGATGGACGCACGTGTTTTAGGGTGACCTAAAAGTGCAACTGATAATCCTAGATTGCTGGGAGGGTTGCAATGGGTCAGATAACGTAAGGAAGGTCCGCATACTTCTAGATGGCTAGCAGGCGTCCGCAGGAGGTCAGATGGCTATGATAGTCGCACGTTCTTTAGGATGACCTAAAAGTGCTACTAATACTCTTAGATGGCTGGGAGGGGTGCAACGGGTCAGATGACGTAAGGAGGGTCCATATTCTCCTAGATGGTAGGAGGGGTCCACGGGGGTCCAGATGTCTAACAGTGTCGCACGTGCTTTAGGATGACCTAAAACTGCTACTGATGCACCTAAATGGCTAGGAGGGGTGCAATCAGTCACATGATGTAAGGAGGGTCCGTATACTCCTCGATGGCTATGAGGGGTCCACGGGAGTCCAGATGCTACGATATTGTCGCACGTGCTTTAGGATGACCTAAAAGTGCTACTGATAATCCTAGATGGCTGGGAGGGGTGCAATGGGTCAGATGACGTAAGGAAGGTCCGCATACTCCAAGATGGATAGGACGGGTCCACGGGAGTCCAGATGGCTACGATTGTCGCACGTTCTTTAGGATGACCTAAAACTTCTACTGATGCTCCTAAATGGCTAGGAGGGGTGCAATGGGTCAGATGACGTACGGAGGGTCCGTATACTCATAGGTGGCTAGGAGTTTTCCACAGGGGTCCAGATGGCTATGATTGTCGCACGTGCTTTAGCATGAAAAGTGCTACTGATACTCATAGATAGCTAGGAGGGGTGCAACGGGTCAAATGACGTAAGGATGGTCCGCATACTCCTAGATGGGTAGGAGGGGTCCACGGGAGTCCAAATGGTTACAATATTGTCGCACGTGAATTAGGATGACCTAAAAGTGCTACTTGTACTCCTAGATGGCTGGGAGGGGTGCAATCGGTCAGATTATGTAAGGAGGGTCCGTATAGTCCTAGATGGATAGAAGGGCTCCACGGGAGTCCGGATGGCTAAGAGTGTCGCACGTGCTTTAGGATGACCTAAAATTGCTACTGATACTCCTAGATAGCTGGGAGGGGCGCCATGGGTCAGATGACATAAGGAGGGTCCGTATACTCCTAGTTGACTAGGAGGGGTCCACGGGGGTCCAGATGTCTAAGAGTGTCGCACGTGCTTTAGGATGACCTAAAAGTGCTACTGATACTCCTAGATGGCCGGGAGGGTGCAATGGGTCAGATGATGTAAGGAGGGTCTGTATACTCCTAGATGGCAAGGAGGGGTCCACGGGGTCTAGATGGCTATGCTTCTCCCACGTGCTTTAGGATGACCTAAAAGTTCTCCTGATACTCTTAGATGGCTGGGAGGGGTGCAATTGGTCAGATATCGTAAGGAGGGTCAGCGTACTCCTAGATGGCTAAGAGGGGCCATGAACGTCCAGATGGCTACGATTGTCGCACGTGCTTTAGGATGACCTAAAAGTGAACAAATACTCCTAGATGGCTGGGAGGGGTGCAATGGGTCAGATGCCGTAAGGAGGGTCTGTATACTCCTCGATGGCTAGCAGTAGTCCACAGGAGTCAAGATGGCTACGATTGTCTCACGTGCTTTAGAGTGACCTCAAAGTGCTACGCATACTCCTAGATGGCTGGGAGGGGTGCAATGGGTCAGATGCGTAAGGAGGGTCCGCATACTCCTAGATGGCTAGGAGGGGTCTACGTGGTCCAAACGGATATGATTGTCGCACATGCTTTAGGATGACCTAAAAGTGCTACTGATACTCCTACATTGCTGGTAGGGGTGCAATGAGTCAGATGACGTAAGGAGGGTCTGTATAGTCCAAGATGGCTAGGAAGGGTCTATAGGAGTCCAGATGGCTACGATTGTCTCATGTTCTTTAGGGTTATATAAAAGTGCTACTGATAATCCTTGATGGCTGGGAGGGGTGCAATGGGTCAGATGACGTACGGAAGATCCGCATACTTCTAGATGGCTAGCAGGGGTCCACGGGAGTCCAGATGGCTTTGATAGTCACACATGCTTTAGGATGACCTAAATGTTCGACTCATAATCCTATATGGCTGTTAGGGGTGCAATGGGTCAGATGACGTAAGGAAGGTCTGCATACTCCTAGATGGAAAGGTCAGGTCCACGGGAGTCCAGATGGCTACGATTGTCGCACGTGCTTTGGGATGACCTAAAAGTGCCACTGATTATCCTTGATGGCTTGGAGGGGTGCAATGGGTCAGATGATGTAAGGAAGGTCCGCATACTTCTAGATGGCTAGCAGGGGTCCACGGGAGTCCAGATGGCTATGATAGTCGCACGTGCTTTAGGATGACCTAAAAGTGCTACTTATAATCCTAGATGGCTGTAAGGGGTGCAACGGGTCATATGATGTAAGGAGGGTCCGTATACTCCTCGATGGCCATGAGAGGTCGACGGGAGTCCAGATGGCTACGATATTGTCGCACGTGCTTTAGGATGACCTAAAAGTGCTACTGATAATCCTAGATGGCTGGGAGGGGTGCAATGGTTCAGATGACGTAAGGAACGTGCGCATACTCCTAGATGGAAAGGACGGGTCCACGGGAGTTGATGAGGACATCCATACTGTTGTTCCATCTCCAATACATGATGATGACATGAGAGTTGCTGCAAAGAAGAAGTCCAATGATGAGGTTCGAATTGGACCAATGACAAGAGCTCGAACCAAGTTACTTCAGCAACAGGTGAACTCGCTTTTAGTTGAATATGATGTTTGTGTCAATGAGAATTTTATACTGCCTAAGTCTATGCATTTATGTATGATCAGGTTTATTAATAACACAAGCGTTGGAGGAGGAGACGAGCTACCACAAGGAGAAGGGAAATCACTGATTTCCAATATCAGCAAGTGCGCGAGGGAGGAGAGGGAGGCCGACGCACAAGGGCAATGAAGGAGATCACACGTTTGCACGTTAGAGGGATCAAGTGGCGCACTAGGACATAACGTATGAAGATATTAGTCTAAGGTGCAATGCATGAGGCCTACGTGCCCTGTTTAGGCCGAACCCACAATGGGTCGGTTTGTATCAGTCCGAGTCGAACCAGGTTTGAGTTCAGGTCCGAATTAAGTCCTACTTTCGGCCTGCCCCTTTAAATAGCCAAGGGCTGCGACCTAGAAGGTTAGACCAGGTTTAGATAAACCCTAGTTTTGGTTGAGCAGCGAAATCTTTCCTCTGAACTAATACATCTCCAATTCGTATCGATCTGGAGAGTTGAACCGCAATTGAAGTGTGATATGTTTCTTCCATTGGGAATTAGTAGATTGCAATTATACCGTTTCGTGGTCGACGGCTACGTGCGCAAGCGTGTGAAGTCGTGAATATCCGAAGGGTAGAGAGCTGTTGCATTGGCTGCAGGAATCTAGCGAGGAGAGTTCATCGGTGACACCAAGTTATCCACCATCCACCATCGACGTGCTCAACGAGAAGATCGGGCAACACCATATCAGGAGTCCAGATGGCTACGATTGTCTCACGTGCTTTAGGGTGACCTAAAATTGCTACGCATACTCCTAGATGGCTGGGAGGGGTGCAATGGGTCAGATGACGTAAGGAGGGTCCGCATACTCCTAGATGGCTAGGAGGGGTCTACGTGGTTCAAATGGATATGATTGTCGCAACTGCTTTAGGATGACCTAAAAGTGCTACTGATACTCCTACATTGCTGGTAGGGGTGCAATGAGTCAGATGACGTAAGTAAGGTCCGTATACTCCAAGATGGCTAGGAAGGGTCTATGGGAGTCCAGATGGCTACGATTTTCTCACGTGCTTTAGCGTGATATAAAAGTGCTACTGATAATCCTTGATGGCTGGGAGGGGTGCAATGGGTCAGATGACGTACGGAAGATCCGCATACTTCTAGATGGCTAGCAGGGGTCCACGGGAGTACAGATGGCTTTGATAGTCACACATGCTTTAGGATGACCTAAATGTGCTACTCATAATCCTATATGGCTGTTAGGGGTGCAATGGGTCAGTTGACGTAAGGAACGTCCGCATACTCCTAGATGGATAGGACAAGTCCACGGGAGTCCACATGGCTACGATTGTCGCACGTGCTTTGGGATGACCTAAAAGTGCCACTGATGCTCCTAAATGGCTAGGAGGGGTGCAATGGGTCAGATGATGTAAAGAGGGTCCGTATACTCCTAGATGGCTAGGTGGGTCCGCGGGAGTCCAGATGGCTGTGTGGGGTGCAATGGGTCAGATGATGTAAGGAAGGTCCGCATACTTCTAGATGGCTAGCAGGGGTCCACGGGAGTCCAGATGGCTATGATAGTCGCACGTGCTTTATGATGATCTAAAAGTGCTACTTATAATCCTAGATGACTGTTAGGGGTGCAACGTGTCATATGATGAAAGGAGAGTCCGTATACTCCTCGATGGCTATGAGGGCTCCACGGGAGTCCAGATGGCTACGATATTGTCGCATGTGGTTTAGGATGACCTAAAAGTGCTACCGATAATCCTAGATGGCTGGGAGGGGTGCACTGGGTCAGATGACGTAAGGAAGGTCTGCATACTCCTAGATGGAAAGGACGGGTCCACGGGAGTCCAGATGGCTACGATTGTCACACGTGCTTTAGGATGACCTAAAACTGCTACTGATGCTCCTAAATGGCTGGGAGGGGTGCAATGGGTCATATGATGTAAGGAGGGTCCGTATACTCCTAGATGGCAAGGTGGGTCCGCGGGAGTCCAGATAGCTATGATATTGTCGCACGTGCTTTAGGATGACCTAAAAGTGCTACTGATAATTCTAGATGGCTGGGAGGGGTACAATGGGTCAGATGACGAAAGGAAGGTCTGCATACTCCTAGATGGATAGGACGGGTCCACAGGAGTCCAGATGGCTACGATTGTCGCACATGCTTTAGGATGACCTAAAAGTTCTACTGATACTCCTAGATGGCTGGGAGGTGTGCAATGGGTCAGATGACATACATAGGGTCCGTATAGTCCTAGATGGCTAGGAGTTTTCCACGGGGGTCTAGATGGCTACGATTGTCGCACGTGCTTTAGCATGAAAAGTGCTACTGATACTCATATATAGCTAGGAGGGGTGCAACGGGTCAAATGACGTAAGGATGGTCTGTATACTCCAAGATTGGTAGGAGGAGTCCACGGGAGTCCAGATGGCTTCGATATTGTCGCACGTGCTTTCGGATGACCTAAAAGTGCTACTGATACTCCTAGATGGCTGGGAGGGCGGAAATCTGTCAGATGATGTATGGAGGGTCCTTATAGTCCTAGATGTCTAGGAGGGGTCCACGGGAGTTCGGATGGCTAAGAGTGTCGCACGTGCTTTAGGATGACCTAAAAGTGCTACTGATACTCCTAGATGGCTGGAAGGGGTGCAATGGGTCAAGTGACGTAAGGAGGGTCCGTATACTCCTAGATGGCTAGGAGGGGTCCACGGGGGTCCAGATGTCTAAGAGTGTCGCACGTGCTTTAGGATGACCTAAAAGTTCTGCTGATACTCCTAGATGGCCGGGAGGGGTGCAATGGGTCAGATGACGTAAGGAGGGTCTGCATACTCCTAGATGGCAAGGAGGGGTCCACGGGGTCTAGATGGCTATGCTTGTCGCACGTGCTTTAGGATGACCTAAAATTTCTCCTGATACTCCTAGATGGCTGGGAGGGGTGCAATGGGTCAGATGACGTAAGGAGGGTCATCATACTCCTAGATGGCTAAGAGGGGTCCATGAACGTCCAGATGGCTACGATTGTCGCACGTGCTTTAGGATGACCTAAAAGTGCAACAGATACTCCTAGATGGCTGGGAGGGGTGCAATGGGTCAGATGCCGTAAGGAGGGTCCGTATACTCCTTGATGGCTAGCAGTGGTCCACAAGAGTCAAGATGGCTACGATTGTCTCACATGCTTTAGGGTGACCTAAAAGTGCTACGCATACTCCTATATGGCTGGGAGGGGTGCAATGGGTCAGATGCCGTAAGGAGGGTCCGCATACTCCTAGATGGCTAGGAGGGGTCCACGTGGTCCAAATGGATATGATTGTCGCACGTGCTTTAGGATGACCTAAAAGTGCTACCGATACTCCTACATGGTTGGTAGGGGTGCAATCAGTCTGATGACGAAAGGAGGGTCCGTATACTCCTAGATGGCTAGGAAGGGTCTATAGGAGTCCAGATGGCGACGATTGTCTCACGTGCTTTAGGGTGATATAAAACTGCTACTGATAATCCTTGATGGCTGGGAGGGTGCAATATGTCAGATGAAGTACGGAAGATCCGCATACTTCTAGATGGCTAGCAGGGGTCCACGGGATTCCAGATGGCTTTGATTGTCACACATGCTTTAGGATAACCTAAATGTGCTAGTCATAATCCTAGATGGCTGTTAGGGGTGCAATGGGTCAGATGACGTAAGGAAGGTCCGCATACTCCTAGATGGATAGGACGGGTCCACGGGAGTCCAGATGGCTACGATTGTCGCACGTGCTTTGGGATGACCTAAAAGTGCCACTGATAATCCTTGATGGCTGGGAGGCTGGGGGGGTGCAATGGGTCAGGTGACGTAAGGAAGGTCCGCATACTTCTAGATGGTCGGGAGGGGTCCACAGGAGTACAGATGACTATGATAGTCGCATGTGGTTTAGGATGACCTAAAAGTGCACCCTTTAATCCTAGATGGCTGTTAGGGGTGCAACGGGTCAAATGACGTAAGAAGGGTCCGTATACTCCTAGATGGCTAGGAGGGGTCCACGGGGGTCCAGATATCTAAGAGTGTCGCACGTTGTTTAGGATAACCTAAAACTGCTACTGATGCTCCAAAATGGCTGGGAGGGGTGCAATAGGTCAGATGATGTAAGGAGAGTCGGTATACTCTTAGATGGCTAGGAGGGGTCCACGGGAGTCCAGATGGCTACGATATTTCCGCACGTGCTTTAGGATGACCTAAATGTGCTACTCATAATCCTAGATGGCTGTTAGGGGTGCAATTGGTCAGATGACGTAAGGAAGGTCCGCATACTCCTAGATGGGTAGGACGGGTCCACGGGAGTCCAGATGGCTACGATTGTCGCACATGCTTTAGGCTGACCTAAAAGTTCTACTGATACTCCTAGATGGCTGGGAGGGGTGCAATGGCTCAGATGACGTACGGAGGGTCCGTATAGTCCTAGATGGCTGGGAGTTTTCCACGGGGGTCCAGATGGCTTCGATTTTCGCACGTGCTTTTGCATGAAAACTGCTTTTGATACTCATTGATAGCAAGGAGGGGTGCAACGGGTCAAATGACGTAAGGATGGTCCGTATACTCCTAGATTGGAAGGAGGGGTCCACGGGAGTCCAGATGGCTATGATATTGTCGCACGTGCTTTAGGATGACCTAATAGTGCTATTGATACTCCTAGATGGCTGGGAGGGCTGCAATTGGTCAGATGATGTTAGGAGGGTCCTTATAGTCCTAGATGGCTAGGAGGGGTCCATGGGAGTCCGGATGGCTAAGAGTGCCGCACGTGCTTTAGGATGACCTAAAAGTGCTACTGATACTCCTAGATGGCTGGGAGGGGTGCAATGGCTCAATTGACGTAAGGAGGGTCCGTATACTCCTAGATGGCTCGGAGGGGTCCACGGGGCTCCAAATGGCAGCATGTGTCGCACGTGCTTTAGGATGACCTAAAACTGCTATAGATACTCCTAGATGGCCGGAAGGAGTGCAATGGGTTAGATGATGTAAGGAGGGTCCGTATACTCCTAGATGGCTAGGAGGGGTCCACGGGGTCTGGATAGCTATGCTTGTCGCATGTGTTTTAGGATGACCTAAAAGTTCTCCTGATACTCCTAGATGGCAGGGAGGGGTGCAATGGGTCAGATGACGTAAGGAGGGTCAACATACTCCTAGATGGCTAAGAGGGGTCCATGAACGTCCAGATGGATACGATTGTCGCACGTGCTCTAGGATGACCTAAAAGTGCTACAGATACTCCGAGATGGCTGGGAGGGGTGCAATGGGCCAGCTGCCGTAAGGAGGGTCCGTATACTCCTTGAGGGCTAGTAGTGGTTTACGGGAGTCAAGATGGCTCCAATTGTCGCACGTGCTTTAGGGTGACCTAAAAGTGCTACGCATACTCCTAGATGGCTGGGAGGGGTGCAATGGGTCAGATGACGTAAGGAGGGTCCGTATACTCCGAGATGGCTAGGAGGAGTCCACGGGGGTCCGATTCGCTAAGATTATCGCACGTGCTTTAGGATGACCTAAAAGTGCTACTTATACTTCTATATGGTCGGGAGGGGTGCAATTGGTCAGATGCCGTAAGGAGGGTCAGCATACTCCTAGATGGCTAGGAGGGGTCCACGTGGTCCAAATGGATATGATTGTTGCACGTGCTTTAGGATGACCTAAAAGTGCAACTGATACTCCTACATGGCTGGTAGGGGTGCAATGGATCAGATGACGTTAGGAAGGTCCGCATATTCCTAGATGGATATGACGGGTCCACGGGAGTCCAGATGGCTACTATTCTCACACGTGCTTTAGGGTGACCTAAAAGTGCGACTGATAATCCTAGATTGCTGGGAGGGGTGCAATGGGTCAGATGACGTAAGGAAGGTCCGCATACTTCTAGATGGCTAGGAGGGGTCCACGGGAGTCCAGATGGCTATGATAGTCGCACATGCTTTAGGATGACCTAAAAGTGCTACTGATACTCTTAGATGCCTGGGAGGGGTGCAACGGGTCAGATTACGTAAGGAGGGTCCGTATACTCCTAGATGGCTAGGAGGGGTCCACGGGGGTCCAGATGTCTAAGAGTGTCGCACGTGCTTTAGGATGACCTAAAACTGCTACTGATGCTCCTAAATGGCTAGGAGGGGTGCAATGGGTCATATGATGTAAGGAGGGTCCGTATACTCCTAGATGGCTAGGAGGGGTCCGCGGGAGTCTAGATGGCTACGATATTGTCACACGTGCTTTAGGATGACCTAAAAGTGCTACTGATAATTCTAGATGGCTAGGAGGGTACAATGGATCAGATGACGTAAGGAAGGTCCGCATACTCCTAGATGGGTAGGACGGGTCCACGGGAGTCCAGATGGCTACGATTGTCGCACATGCTTTAGGCTGACCTAAAAGGTCTACTGATACTCCTACATGGCTGGGAGGGGTGCAATGGGTCAGATGACGTACGGAGGGTCCGTATAGTCCTAGATGGCTGGGAGTTTTCCACGGGGGTCCAGATTGCTTCGATTGTCGCACGTGCTTTTGCATGAAAAGTGCTTTTGATACTCATAGATAGCAAGGAGGGGTGCAACGGGTCAAATGACGTAAGGATGGTCCGTATACTCCTAGATTGGAAGGAGGTGATATGGGAACGACGGGGGAGGTGCAGTCCAATTTCAGGACTCCACCAAGTTAGGTGTATTCGTCGTGTGTTGCTATTTTAAATAATTAGAGTTTTTAATAATTATGAGTTTGGGCTTGGTTTGGGCCTGTCCAACCAAGTCAACCTAGGGTCCATTAGGGGGGCGGTACTGTAGCGCGGTACTGTAGCGCGGTACTGTAGCATCCCTCCCCTCATATAAGGAGTTGCTAGGCATCGTTTTAGGGTTAGCTTGAGTTTAGATTAAAAACAGTCCATAGACTTTGAGCTCGTTGGTGAAGCATCCCTCCGGGGACGGCGATGCCGTTTATCAGTTTGTAATAAAGATTGCTGCGAGGGTGCTTGTGTTCATCAAGTGTTATCGTGCTCGGGTTAGAGGCGTGGTGATCTTCATCACGTTGCTTGCTGGATTTATTCCCCACCTTCAGGTGACGCCGTTGGTGTTGTTGGAAGGATTTACCGTCCGGGTTACTCGTTGTGAAAGATCGGGACAACAATCATAGGATCATCCCCTTGATCCTTATCATGTGGTATCAGATTACTGGGTTTATCACAGCGAGTTTTGTTTGATCAATCTGCTAGATTGATTTCGGTGGAGATTGGTTCAGGCGGAAGCTGTTGGAGATCGCGTTCGTAGAGATCGTGTCGGTGGTCGTCCTGCAGGGAGTCCAGCGTACAGCCGGCAAGGAGGTTAGATCGATTGCAAATTTGCTAAGATCGTTTTCTGCTGCAGTCCCGATCGTGGTTGCTTTTGATCGTGGTTGTGTGGAGGTTGGCTGGAGCAGCACGTGAAGTCCAGGCAGTGCGGTTCCTGCTAGATCTGCTAGTCAATTTCAAACACCAAACATCAGATCGTGGAGGAGCAGCAAGGGACAGCACGTGGTGGTGTTTGATCATCAAGTCAAGGAAAAGGAAAGTCCAAACCGGATAGGAAATTCCAAGCAAGATCGGATCTGATAAAAACGGAAAGATAAATCTCGGATTTCATTAGTTCCGGATTTGGTGGGATTCTTTCTCGTTTTGTTTTCTGACGTGGAGTTTTGGCAGGAAAGGAAAGTAAACAAGAGGCAGATTCGGATTTACTTGGCCGATAAGAAAGGAAAGGAAATACCGGAGGAAAGGAAAAGGCAAGAGGTCAGCTTTGATCTCGCGTTCTGCCCAGTCCAGAAACGACCGTCGTCTTGTTCAGCCCACAGTGACCTGCACGTGAGGAGTCGGGACTTGGGAGGCTACCAATTGGAAAGTACATAAAATTATCTTTCCGACAAGTGCTTATTTGCCTGTTTCGGACTTCCTACGAGGAAACCACGTCCGTTTTAAATTCAGAGTTTCTGTCAGTCCGAACCGAATTTGACGTGATAATGAGTTCGTTTCAGGGTGATTTTTATGGCAAGAGGTGTGTTTCTGGTGAAAGGTCCGGTGATGTTTATCATGACTACACTGGTATCATTGTTGGTTTCGCCTTTGATCCAACTAAAATCAAGTGGAGATTGGACAGCTCGGCGACGCCTACAGAATATCAGTCTTGGGAATCAGACATGGACAGTGGTTTTGCAAAATGTCGTACGCTTGATTGCAATTTTGGTGACCCTACTGCATTAGTTATTGCGTACCGGCGAGTAGATACAAAGTTGTCGAGTTGGTGGCGGGAAGAGATGCGTGTGAGAGGCATCACATGGCAAACATCTAATTGGGAGGAATTCAAACAATTTCTGCGCACCAAATTTGTGGAGCCGTCTACGGATTTGGACAAAAGTCCGGTGGAGGATGTTGTACCATTGAGTGGGCTGAATATGCAACTCAAGAGAGTACATGGTGATACTTGTATGACAGTGGATAGAGGCCAGCGATGGAATTTATTTCAGGCGCAGTGCATGATCAAGGGCAAAGCATGCAAGTTGATGATTGACAGTGGTAGCTACTGTAATGGCATTAGCAAGGCGGTTGTGGAAGCGTTGGGTTTATCCACATGGCGTATTCCAGAACCGAGGCATGTTGAGTGGGTTAATAGCTGCGGTATGATGAAGATTACTCACAAGGTTCGTGTGACATTTATAGTTGGTGACTATGTTGATGAGGTGGAATGCGATGTGTTGCCATTGGAGGTATGTGGACTGTTACTTGGACGTCCATGGCAGTATGATCGCAATGTTACTCATGCTGGGAGAGCAAATACATATTCTTTTGTGCATGATGGCAAACAGCGGACTTTGAAATCTACCACTAATAGTGCTACTGATACTGCTAGATGGCTGGGAGGGCTGCAATCGGTTAGATGATGTTAGGAGGGTCCTTATAGTCCTAGATGGCTAGGAGGGGTCCATGGGAGTCCGGATGGCTAAGAGTGCCGCACGTGCTTTAGGATGACCTAAAAGTGCTACTGATACTCCTAGATGGCTGGGAGGGGTGCAATGGCTCAATTGACGTAAGGAGGGTCCGTATACTCCTAGATGGCTAGGAGGGGTCCACGGGGCTCCAAATGGCAGCACGTGTCGCACGTGCTTTAGGATGACCTAAAAGTGCTATAGATACTCCTAGATGGCCGGAAGGAGTGCAATGGGTCAGATGATGTAAGGAGGGCCCGTATACTCCTAGATGGCTAGGAGGGGTCCACGGGGTCTGGATAGCTATGCTTGTCGCACGTGTTTTAGGATGACCTAAAAGTTCTCCTGATACTCCTAGATGGCAGGGAGGGGTGCAATGGGTCAGATGACGTAAGGAGGGTCAGCATACTCCTAGATGGCTAAGAGGGGTCCATGAACGTCCATATGGATACGATTGTCGCACGTGCTCTAGGATGACCTAAAAGTGCTACAGATACTCCGAGATGGCTGGGAGGGGTGCAATGGGTCAGCTGCCGTAAGGAGGGTCCGTATACTCCTTGAGGGCTAGCAGTGGTTTACGGGAGTCAAGATGGCTCCAATTGTCGCACGTGCTTTAGGGTGACCTAAAAGTAATACGCATACTCCTAGATGGCTGGGAGGGGTGCAATGGGTCAGATGCCGAAAGGAGGGTCCGTAAACTCCGAGATGGCTAGGAGGAGTCCACGGGGGTCCGATTCGCTAAGATTATCGCACGTGCTTTAGGATGACCTAAAAGTGCTACTGATACTCCTATATGGTCGGGAGGGGTGCAATTGGTCAGATGCCGTAAGGAGGGTCAGCATACTCCTAGATGGCTAGGAGGGGTCCACGTGGTCCAAATGGATATGATTGTCGCACGTGCTTTAGGATGACCTAAAAGTGCAACTGATACTCCTACATGGCTGGTAGGGGTGCAATGGGTCAGATGACGTTAGGAAGGTCCGCATACTCCTAGATGGATAGGACGGGTCCACGGGAGTCCAGATGGCTTCGATTGTCGCACGTGCTTTAGGACGACCTAAAAGTGCTACTGATACTCCTAGATGGCTGGGAGGGGTGCAATCGATCAGATGATGAAAGGAGGGTCCGTAAAGTCCTAAATGGCTAGGAGGGGTCCACGAGAGTCCGGATGGCTAAGAGTGTCACACGTGCTTTATGATGATCTAAAAGTGCTACTGATACTCCTACATGGCCGGGAGGGGTGCAATGGGTCAGATGCCGTAAGGAGGGTCCGTATACTCCTAGATGGCTAGGAGGGGTCCACGTTGTCCAGATGGCTATGATTGTTGCACGTGCTTTGGGATGACCTAAAAGTGCTATTCATACTCCTACATGGCTGGGAGGGGTGGAATGGGTCAGATGACGTAAGGAGGGTCCGTATACTCTTAGATGGCTAGGAGGGGTCCACGGGAGTCCAGATGGCTACGATTGTCGCACGTGCTTTACGGTGACCTAAAAGTGGTACTGATAATCCTAGATTACTGGGAGGGGTGCAATGGGTCAGATGACGTAAGGAAGGTCCGCATACTTATAGATGGCTAGGAGGGGTCCACGGGAGTCCAGATGGCTATGATAGTCGCACGTGCTTTAGGATGACCTAAAAGTGCTACAGATACTCTTAGACGGCTGGGAGGGGTGCAACGGGTCAGATGACGTAAGGAGGGTCCGTATACTCCTAGATAGCTAGGAGGGGTTCACGGGGGTCCTGATGTCTAAGAGTGTTGCACGTCCTTTAGGATGACCTAAAACTGCTACTGATGCTCCTAAATGGCTAGGATGGGTGCAATGGGTCAGATGATGTAAGGAGGGTCCGTATACTCCTAGATGGCTAGGAGGGGTCTACGGGAGTCCAGATGGCTACGATATTGTCGCACGTGCTTTAGGATGACCTAAAACTGCTACTGATAATCCTAGATGGCTGTGAGGGGTGCAATGGGTCAGATGACGTTAGGAAGGTTCGCATACTCCTAGATGGAGAGGATGGGTCCATGGGAGTCCAGATGGCTACGATTGACGCACGTGCTTTAGGATGACCTAAAAGTTCTCCTGATACTCTTAAATGGTTGGGAGGGGTGCAATGGGTCAGATGACGTACGGAGGGTCCGTATAGTCCTAGATGGCTAGGAGTTTCCACGGGGGTCCAGATGGCTACGATTGTCGAACGTGCTTTAGCATGAAAAGTTCTACTGATACTCATAGATAGCTAGGAGGGGTGCAATCGGTCAAATGACGTAAGGATGGTCCGTATCCTCCTAGATGGCTAGGAGGGGTCCACGGGAGTCCAGATGGCTACGATGTTGTCGCACGTGCTTTAGGATGACCTAAAAGTGCTACTGATACTCCTTGATGGCTGGGAGGGTGCAATCGGTCAGACACCTGCCGCGGGAATCCCCCTTGGAAACCCGATACTTGCACAAACCCCTGTGCCAGCACCAAACCCGACCAATTTGGTTAGGCCCCCTCTGTTGCAACAACATGTTCTCACGGGAACTTCAGTAGGCCCGACACAGTAATAGGGAGAGGTAACAAACAATAGCACGGCTATGATGAGAGAGTTAGAGGAACTAAGACAGGCGGTGGCAAGGGCGAATCAAGTGCGCGCGAACGAGATCCGACGTATTCAGGATAGAGAATAGCTTGTGATCCAGCAAGAGTAGAGTCTATTGGAAGAAAGGAATACCCTCCAGAGGGGAAGAAACGAGTTAACTGCTGTCTAGAACAGGAGACGTGGAAGCCGGCTCCACCTTCCAACCGAAACAAACACCATAGCACCTCAGGTCTTGGAGTTCCAGACAACGCCAAATGCGGCACCTGCACCTGCGCAAGTGGCAACGGTGAACCCGACGCCACGGGCAGGCGCGCCCGTGGCCGGGTTGCCGGGAGCATCAGCGAGAAACTCGGCAGGGGACGGAGTAGCAGTCATCGAGCGACAACCACCACCACCCAAGTTTGATCCCCCTCCGGATCATTACAATAACCCAGTTGACAACATTTTGGCAGCGACACACGCCCTGGAGCAAATAACCTTCGACAACTCACCGGCCGGCTTAGAAGCAACGAGAGCCGTAGATCTACTACAGACGGCTGTTGTCCAGCAGAACAATAACCCGCGAGGTTCACAAGCTCTGAACTCAGAACCGGCGAGGACCCGTACCAGAACACGGCATACAGAGCCGGTAGCAGCAAGGTCAGTTCAGAACAGGTTGGGGCCGGTAAACCGGCCAGCCCCGCAACCAGTACAACAACCACAACCACAGCAGCAGGCACCTACGCCACGGAGGATGGCCGCGCCTTCCGCCTCTGCGGCCCAGTCCTTAGTAGACAGTTCGAGAGCTAGACGCGCGGCAACCGGATTTGCTGCACTAGAAGCCGGAGTAGGAGTTGGAGCCATGGCTCACCCAAGACCCGTCATGAACTCACCAGCACCGGGTTTGGGAGGAGGCTCGTCAGCAAACCTAACAGGGCTCAAGTTTTTTTCAGAAGCGATCAGATCAGAACCTTTTCCAGAATAATTCAAAGAGCCAAGCAAAATTGTTAACTATGAGCCGAACATGAACCTGGAGACGTGGTTGAGTGGATATTGTATGGCCATGGACATGAAGAACGCAACAACAAACCTGTGTGCGAGATACCTGTACCTGATGATGGCAGAAGGAGCACCCAAGATTTGGCTTGACCGGCTTCCGCCGAACAACATCCATTCATGGGAGGAACTCAAGACGGCGTTTATTTCAAATTTTGCCGGGACATGCAAGAAACAGTACACCGAGGCGGATCTGGATCGGTGTGTCATGAGGAAGACCGAGTCAGCAAGGCAATGGGTAGCCCGGATCACAGAGATTCTGCAGTCATCAATCAATATCTCAGGGCAATTGGCAATAACAACGATGGAGAAGAACTGTGCCTTCGATTCTTTGACGCACAAACTCGGACATATGAGGAAAGATCCGGCTCGCCAAGACATCACCATCGGTGAAGTGGTTTCAATTGCTTACAAGTATGCTGTGACAGACAAAAGAGTAGGCGAGACGGAAGAGCAGCAAAAGAATAACTGGATCAACGCAGCGCGTAACCCGGCGCCAAATCAGAACAACGGAAACTAAACAACAAAAGACCCTACGAAGGAGGAAATTCAAAGTTTGTTGGAACCACCCAGGCTTCAGGTTACAGAGGACTGAGACCTGGCGGAAACTTCAGAGGCGGCCCTGCGAGAGGACCAAACATCAGCAAGATATACAACATGTCGTGCCCTAGGCATGCCAAGAACGGTAAACCAGCCCACGTTAGCACAATGTGCTGACATGAGAGCATGGAGGAGACATGAGCAGTCTTTGGAGCAGAATCAAGGCAACTTCAATGGAAACAATGGGAAAAGTGGAAATCATGGTAACCACGACAACAACGGTAACCCGGCCAACCAAGGGCAAGGGTCCGGGTCTCAGGGACTACCTAACAACAATGCCGGGTCAAATCAGAATCAGGGAGGAGGTTATCAACAAACTCCAAAAGAACTTCATAGTCAGGGCCAATATCATGTGTTCACGACTAGCACGTGCAGAAGAGAGCAAAAGTTGAAGGAAAGAGAGGTCAATGCCGTAGCAACAGGTTTACCAAAGTACTTGAAGTGGTCCAAACAGCTAGTTATGTGGAGTAGAGAGGATCACCCGGAAGGAATAGAACACCCGGGTCTCCTAGCCTTGGTGGTGGCACCACAGGTTGATGGTTTTCGTTTGAACAAGGTTCTGATGGACGGAGGAAGCAGTATCAATATCTTATACCTAGACACATTCCAAAGGATGGGTCTATCTGAGAGCCGGGTAACACCAACATCAATAATTTTTCACGGCATAGTGCCAGGAAAGTCGGCTCATCCGATTGGCAAAATCAGATTGGAAGTAGCTTTCTGAGTAAGCAAGGCATAATACAGATCAGAGTACCTGACATTTGAGGTGGTAGATTTGAAGAGCCCGTATCATGCTTTATTCAGAAGACCGGCTTACGCCAAGTTCATGGCAAGACCATGTTATGTTTACCTCAAGTTGAAGATACCGGGTCCCCAGGGGATTATCACTGTTGAAGGAAGCAAAGACATGGCAATCAAGTGTGACCGAGGTGATGCCATCATAGCAGATCAGGCCTGCTCAGAAGAAGAATTGAAATACTACAAGTCTCAGGTAGACCCGACTGACAAACGCGTGCTGGATAAACCGGCTCACGAAGAAGAGAAGAAAAAGTTCAAGTCAGCCCAGGATACCAAGATGGCCGATTTTATGGAAGGAGATTCCTCCAAGCAGTTCTCGATCGGGTCTCACATGGACCCAAAATAGGAAAACGCGCTCGTCGAGTTCATCTGTGAGCATCGTCACATCTTTGCATGGTCCCCCTCAGACATGCCGGGTGTCCCGAGCAAACTCGCCGAGCATAGCTTACATGTTGATCCAGCAGCAAAGCCAATAAAGTAGGGTCTGCGTCGTTTTAATCCAGACAGGAAAAAGATCATTGGAGAGGAGATAGCCCGCCTTCTAGCGGCCGGCTTTATCATGGAAGTGTATCACACGAAGTGGCTGGCTAACTCGGTCCTCGTGTTAATAAAGAATAGAGAGTGGAGAATGTGTGTTGATTACACAAGTTTGAACAAATTTGTCCGAAGGATCCTTTTGCGCTGCCTCGGATAAACCAAATAATTGATGCCTCAGCCGGCAGCGAGTTACTGTGTTTCCTGGATGCTTATTCCGGGTATCACCAGATAAAGCTCAAAAAAGAAGACCAAGAGAAGACATGATTCATCACACCCTTTGGAGCGTTTTGTTACAAGACAATGTCCTTCGGCCTTAAGAACGCAGGGGAAACATACCAGAGGTGTATCCAGAAGTGTTTTGAGGATCAGATCGGACGCAACGTTCATGCTTACGTCGATGATGTTGTGATCAAGTCACAAAAAGCCGAGTCACTCCTAGATGACCTGAAGGAGACCTTCACCAATCTCCGCAAGTAACAGATGAAGCTAAACCCGACCAAATGCGTGTTCGCGGTTCCAGCAGGCATGTTACTCGGTTTCATAGTCTCAGAAAAAGGAATTGAGGCAAACCCGGCCAAGATTAAGGCGATCATGAACCTTAAGAAGCCGGAGTGCGTAAACGATGTCCAGAAGTTGACGGGTTGCATCACAGCCCTAAGCCGGTTCATAGCAAGGATGGGAGAAAAAGCAGTTCCACTGCACAAGCTATTGAAGAAATCAGACAAGTTCGTATGGGACCAGGAAGCAGATGATGCCTTTGAAGATCTAAAGAAAACATTGTCCACAGCACCAGTCTTAGCGGCTCCTACAAGCAAGGAACCAATGTTGTTGTATGTCTCAGCCAACTCACGAGCCATCAGTGCCGTGGTTGTCATAGAGAGGAAAGAGGAAGGAAAAGAGTACCCGGTTCAGAGGCCGGTTTACTATGTCAGTGAAGCCCTAACCGAGTCAAAACGGAGATACCCGCAATGGCAGAAGTTGGTCTTTGGATTCTTCATGGCAAGCCGGAAAATGCCACACTACTTTCAGGAACACCCCATAACAGTGGTGAGCTCGGCCCCCTAGCAGAAATAATCAGAAACAGATAGGCAATAGGTAGAGTGGCAAAGTGGGCCATCGAGATGGGGCCTTACCACATCAACTACGAGCCAGGGACAACAATCAAGTCTCAAGCATTAGCTGATTTCATCAATGACTGGACCGAGTTTGACCCCTTGCCTGCTGCGCCAAGTATCAAGCATTGGGTCATGCACTTCGACGGGTCTAATCTTTTTGGAGGATCGGGAGCCGGCGTGGTTTTGACCTCGCCCAAGGGAGATAAGCTGAGTTATGTCTTATAGATACACTTCGAGCCATGCACAAATAACATTGCTGAGTATGAGGCTCTGTTACACGGCCTGAGAGTCGGCAAGGAGATGGGTATCAAGAGGATCATGTGCTATGGGGACTCAGACCTAATGGCACAGCAAGTATCAGGGACCTAGGATCGGAAGGACGCTAATATGACAGCATTCAGAAGAGAAGTTGACAGGGAAGCCGGGTTCTTTTCCGGGTATCAAGTGGAACACGTCGATAGAAGAAACAATGAGGCGGCATATGCTCTATCAAGAATCGGCTCCAGGAGAGACCCGATACCACCTAATGTATTCAAGGCCGAGTTATATCATCCATCCGTCAAGCTTCCAACAGAAGAAGAACTTGCAGTCCCTGATGACCTAGAGTCCCAGTTGGTTGCCGCCTTACACCAGACCCCGTCGTGGACTGAGCCGTATCTGGCTTACCTGCTCAGAGAGGAGTTACCGCAAGACGAAGTTCTGGCAAGAAAAATTGTACGCCGGGCTAAGGCATATATCATCATCAATGGCGAGTTACACAAGAAGAGCACTACAGGAGTTTTTCTGCGATGTGTCTCACCAGAGGAAGGCCGGAAAATCTTTTAGGAGATCCACTCAGGAGATTGCGGACACCACGCATCAACAAGATCAATTGTAGCCAAAGCATACATGCATGGTTTTTTTATGGTTGACGACTTTGGCAGACGCGGAGAACATAGCCCGGGTTTGCGATGGATGACAGAGGTATGCAAGGCAGATTCATGTGCCGGCTCAGGACTTAAGGACCATACCAATCACATGGCCTTTCGCAGTATGGGGTATGGACATGGTGGGACCTTTCCAGCCATCACCCGACAAGAAAACTCATCTCTTGGTAGAAGTGGACAAATTCACAAAGTGGGTCCAGGTTCAAGCCGTCAACAGCTGCTCAGCAGCAACAGTAGTTAAATTCCCGAAGAAAATCATATTCAGATTCGGGTATCCTCACAGTATCATCACGGACAATGGGACAAACTTTTCACTCGGAGAAATGGAGAACTTCTATGGAGACAACGGGATCCGGCTTGACCTAGCTTCAGTTTCACATCCATAGTCAAACGGCCAAGTTGAAAGAACAAACAAGGAGCTGCTCAGAGGAGTAAAACCAAGACTCCGGGTTCCACTTATCAGGGCAACTGGAGCTTGGGAGGAAGAGTTACCATCTGTTGTCTGGAGCATCAACACAACCCCAAACAGGTCCACAGACTTCACACCTTTCTTCATGGTGTATGGGGCAGAGGCCGTGTTACCCAGCGATATCCTTCATGATTCTCCAAGAGTTGCAAATTATGTGGAGACAGAAAATGAGAAAGCCCGGCTCACCTCAGTGGAGTTATTGGAAGAGGCAAGAGAGCTAGCCCTGGCAAGATCAGCTATATATCAGCAAGACCTAAGGCGATATCATAGTCGCCGGGTTAGATCAAGGACTTTCCAGGAGGGAGACCTGGTCCTTAGACTGGCTCATAATAGAGCCGGCTTTCATAAGCTCACTCCCCCATGGGAAGGACCTTTCGTGATAAGCAGAAATTTACAAAACGGATCCTACTACTTGGTGGATCTACGAGAAGAAACCACAATGATAGGACCCAACACATATCAACAAGGTACCCAATGACAGAAAATGACAGGCCTTGGAATATAGCAGAGCTCATGCCATACTACACATAGACAGAAGGAGACCCAGATGAGACGGGTTCCACCCCTTTTTTGTATTTTTCCTTTCATCGTGAAAGTAGCAGGTTTCAGACGCGCTCTTTTCCTTACCAGGGTACCTAAGGGGGCTGGAAGGTTTTTAATGAGGCGGCTTGCTAGCTATGTACATATCTTATGATAAATAAAAGAGAACTTCTCTGGAGAAAAGAGTTGGTTGATCCAGAATTTCAATTGTCATAACAGTAAGGGGTCTTGGGGGCTTACTCACCAAGAGTTAGAAGCTGAAAACTCAAGACTCGGCAGAGACGCCACCAAAGTTCATATTTTTATTCCTTAAGGGGTCTTGGGGGCTTACTAACCAAGAGTTAGAAGTTGAAAACTCAAGACTCGGCAGAGAAGCCACCAAGTTCATACTTTTTGTTTCTTAAGGGGTCTTGGGGGCTTACTAACTAAGAAAGTTGCAAGTTGACAACTCAAGCCCGGCAAAGACGACACAATATTCTTGGTTACACTTGCTTGCTAGCTTGATGCTATTCTAACCCGGCATTGACGCCACCATGACCAGATGCTAAAAATTCGGCTTTCAAACTGACTATGGTACCCATGGGGACTTAGCAGATCCTGATTGACCTAGAGTTTTACGCGCGAACAAGGTCACAAAGAAAGCCGGCTAGGTAGAAAGCTAAGGAAACCAAAAAGGTGTCTTCAACACCGATGGAAGACTTGCATATTCAGGAAAAGCATAAGTATATAGATAAGCATGTCCTTTAGAGCCACACAAAGGCTGCACATAAGGCAAATCGATGCACAAGTTTTAACCTTAAACTATTAAAGACCAAAAGATTGTTTGCCACCTCAAGAGCTCGAGAGCCGTCACAAGACATAGCAACGAAGGAAGACATTCAAGAAGATTTCTCCAAGGAACCCTGTCGATGATCCTTTTCACCAGACGGCTTCAGCTGGATAGTGGAAGTCAAGGCTTCAAATCTGCCAAGATCAGAAGGACGCGAAGGAGCAGGGACCACTGGAGTAGAGCTTGATGGTGCAGCACCAGTAATAATAGGAGTGAACAACTGCGGGGTCTCCTCGATGGGCTTCCACATGTCAAAGGGTTGCACCGAGTCTTCTTCAACGACCTTGTTATCCTCATCATATGAAGCCTGGAGATCCGTCAGCGTCAGCCTATCTGCAATGCGGCAAGCTAGGAGCCGGACGGATTTCACAAGCTTAGCAAATATCTTCGCGGTGTACCGGGTCCCGTCAGCCTGGAATTCAGGGAAGCCCTTGGAGAGCAGCACTGGATCCACTTGAGAGTAATAAGCCTTAGCAAGCGCCAAGACCCGGATGGCACCCTTGCGATAGGAGGAGGCTTTCTAGCGCCGCATTAGAGTCGGCACAGTTGAGGTGGAAGCCAAGAAATCCGGCAAGCTCGGGGGAAGATGCTCAACAGGTGACGCCATCTTGATCATCTTGGTACAGCCAAAGTAAAGCCGGCGAGTTACTCCATATATAGCTTAGACCTTTTCAATGGTCATCTTGCTGGTCACCCCCTGAGCCCCGCCTACAAGCAAACATCGAGTAAGAAAACAGAAGACAGGAGAGGGAGAAAGCAAGAGCCAAAATCAGCAACACAAGAAAAATTACTTACCAAAGACGGCGATGGACAAATCATGGACGCACTTCTTAACCTTTTCAAGCTCTACGGAGATCTTCTTCATGGCTACGTCCTGGATCTGGATAACCCTCTCTTGGTCCTTCAACTTCTTTATCAAAGTCCCATTGTCAAGGGAGAGCCGGCGAATCGTATCTTCATGAGCCTTGATTTGGTGTTCGGCTTTCTCACGAAAGCCGGCTTCCTGAGCCATCTGGTGACGAGTGTCACTGTTCTTTTTGGACATCTCAGCAGAATATTCCTGCAAGACATACAAGGGAGGCCGTGAGAAAAAAGAGAAAAGACAAAACATAGACAGAACTCAGTAAAGGCCATAGCAAAGTGGCTCAAAATTGTTATGAAGTCCCAGGTCGCTACGGAGAGTGACCCGGCACTTGGTGTAGCGTACCTGCACTTTAAATAAGGCAGATACCTGTGTATAATGCAAATCCCTGGATCGATTCGTTTGCACACACAGTTTACGATGTAATATCACAACAAAGTATCAATTTTATTATATCGATGATCCAGACTTACAAAATATTCATTACAAGTTGCATAGCATAAAGCTAGCTTTGAAATAGTACACAGCGGAAATACAATAGCAGTGAGTCTCTATCACTTTCATGCTGCCACAGGCGAAAAACATGTTGGTTGTAGACTCGAAACCTATAAACGAAACCTCACTCGTCATCTGAACAATCTGCAATAAGAAATATATTGCAACAACGTGGGTCAGATTCCATTAAAAATGGAGTCTGGCAAGTGACACTATGGTGGACACTTAATGGAATAACTCCATAGCATATATGCATATTTGGCTGGTGGAGTTCATGTCTATTTTGCATAAAGCCAATTTTTCCTATCTCTTTGGAAAATACTTTCTTCAAATTAAGACAAGTATGGCATGAAAACCATAAATCTCATCTTCCCTTGTTCACCCATGAAGTTTTATTTCTGAAGTTGGAATGGTGGAATCCTCCGTTGACGTCCGTGATCAGCTGCTCAAATTGTCCGTACCGGGGACACGGCTAAGTACTTAGTTTTACACTCTGCAGAGGTTGTGCACGTTCACCATTGTACCCATTCAACCCAAATTATCCTTTACACACCATTTATGATAAGGAAAGGAGAAGAATGAGACGAGATCATTAATAAGCATTTTCCCTCACACCTGCCTTGACCCGTTCAACCTAACACCCCCTACATCTGCTTGTCAAGTCGGAGAGAGTCCACGCAACATAATTGATCAAGCCAGAGCCCATATGGCAATGGCTGCACTGGAAGCAATCGTCACTCGGAGTTCTTCAGATTCCTCTGTTCCCTGGGTGGCCATCCACAAGTGCACGTACTCAAGGAACCATAGACATGGACCGGAGTAGCCACTCAACTTCGCCACCATTAACAACCAGTCCACCCAGGAGTTTCATTAAGTTAGTGGATGTGCACTCTCAGGTAAAAATCACCATGCTCACGGCCCTAAGTAGAATAGACATTCATCCTAGGCGACGACAACAATGAGCACAGCCCTGAGTAGTCACTTAACATTTTGTAAAACTTTTCATCAATTGCATAGCATCAATACATCTACTAAGTATTATATAAGAACCTAGACATAGGAGTAAGGGAATTCTACACAGGTTTAGCATAGCAATACTATCCTACTCATGCATATAAAAATACACTAAGTAATGCATATAGAAAATAATAGGAAGTTTATGAGGTGTGCCACTTGTCTTTGAATGTTGTCGTTGTTCACAAACTCTTTTCAACAACGAACGTGTGCTCTCCGTTCAATCTAAACATTATAAGCAAACATAAATACAACAATCAACAAACAACAACCATCACATTCATGCACATACGAAGTGAACAAACATGTTTCATAAAACTTCTAAGGAAAATATGTTTATGCATGATATGCAAATTATTTCTAAGGACTAGAGATGCATGTCAGCCCATGAAAATCTTTTAAGTCAATGCAAGTAAAATATGTTGGTCAAAATGACTAAGGACTAAAGGTCATAAGTTGGATAAAAATAACATTGTTATAATTCATCTTGAATAAGCACTCTAATGGCTTAGCTATGATATGCATAATACTTAGAGAAAATACTAAGTCTATTCTTCAAGGTGATCAGCAATTATTATCAACTCTTTGTAAATTGGATACTCACTATAGTGAGAGAGACATACACCCGGCCAGCCACTTAAGTCGTGGGACAGGTCTCATGTACATGGACATGTAAGGTTTGTCTCCAGGCCGCTTCATCTCACTATGCCGCTAGAATCCAACAACTTCAAGATGGTAATAATATGATCAAAATTGTTTAAGTCAAATGTGAAAGACAAGATTAGAAAAGAGGGAAAAGATAGAAGAAAGATGTGGTTGTCCTCAAGGCTTCATCTCTAGACTTGTAATATTCTCCTTGGTGATGTCTTGATTGAATTCTTGGTAGACTTGAATAATCTTCGGCCTTGGTGGTTCTTGTATCCTCGAGACTGGTCTTGGATTTAACTTAGTCATCATGAGGTCTAACAGAAGAAAGGAGAAAAGAGAGAGGGAAGCAAGACTTAGAAAATATTTTTGGTTGGTCTTCATGGACTTCTTCTTGATCTTTCTCCTAAGTTCTTCTACTCCTTGGAGATTCTTCTGAAGTCTTGTTTTGGCTAATTCCTTCATTGGTCTTCTAGCTCCATGTTGAAAATACTAAGTGTCTAGTGCATAACACTTTTACCAAAATACTAAGTTTGGAAAATATTCCTAACTTAGAGAAAAATAATGAAGAGATTTCCTATGGGAAATATATCTATATGAGAAAACAAGTCATGCATGCAATGCACTTTTAAATCCTAAGAAATATCATACAAAATTTGTGATATGTATAAAGTATGCATTAGGATTATAAATGCAATTTAATCAATTTCTATTTTTGGAAAATATAATAAAAGGAATAACTATAAGATTAAGGTTTTCTATAATTCAATTTTTTTAATTTTTTTTTGTAATTAGTGTTAATAGTCAGGGGGCATTTAATTAAATTTATAGCAATTTGATTTAATCAAAAATAATATTTCTATTAATATTTATGTTGAAAATACTCAAACTATTCAAATTAAACATATAACTATGAATTCATTCAAATATTACTCAAAAATATTTTATAGCAGTGGCATCGATTTATAAATATTCCATAGTCTCTAAAACAATTTTATTTGCAATTTTTGGAATTATAGATTTAAAGTTATGACAAATATACTCAAATTCACCATTTGAAATTTGAATATTTCTAAACTAAGTCAAATTTGAATGTTGGCAGATCCAAAATATTCTACATGTCAAGGTCTTTCAAAATATGTAAAAATATTTAAATTTGGATCAGTGATTAAAAAGTTATGACAGATCTAAGTTGCAGGGTCTTTTCTATAAAACTGCCAAATTAAATAAATTGAGAAAATGATTTTACACGTTAGCGCTGACTGGGCGTGGACTGGGACGTTGACTGGGCGGAAAATTCCCCCGAGTGCGGTTGTCGCGGCGGAGTAGATGGAGGTGACGAGGTCGTCTCGGGCGTTCCGGAGCTCCGTGAGGCGTGGCCGAAGGTGCTCGGGCGCCGGCGAGCTCCGGTGAGCTCCCTCCGATCGAATTAGCTGCGTAGGAGAGACTGGGAGGGGTTAGGGAGGTGTGGTTCCGCGAGGGGAGGAAGAGGGGGTCGGTCTCGGGCTCGGGGGTGGCTTACATCGCCGGGAACGGAAGAATTACGGCGGCGGAGGAGACGAACTTAGGCGAGCTCCTGTGACGGCCTAGGGGCGTGAAACGAAGAGGGAGGAGAGGGGAAATACGCGGCAGAGGCTGGGGGTTTTATAGGGCAGGAGAGGAAAACCGATTGCGCGATCATCTCTCCGGATTTTGGAAAGAATCGGGGGCGGGATTCTCGGGCGTGATTTTTGCCGGAGGAGGAAGACGATGACGTTAGCGATGACGTCACCCATTTTTCTTTTTCTTTTTCTGATTTTTTCATTTAATTCATATCTTTTGATTTATTTGTCCAAATGATGTCAAACAAATTTCTAAAAAATTGTAAAATTATTATCTTTGTGTTAAACCAGTTGTGGGCATGTTTTGAACATTTTTGAAAAATAATATTTTGAAATATTGATTAAATACAAATTTGACACTTAAAGTCAAATTTGAAATTATATCTTAATTAAATTTTTTTTTGGCTAAATAAAATTTGTAAATACCCACATTCCAATATGTTTGAATTTAAGTCATTTAAACTCATTTCCAAATAGTAAGTTCATTTTAGGCTTTAGTATATTACTAAATAACATATCACAAACTATATGAAAATAATGTATTAATTTTAATTCAAAATAATTTGTGCACCAATATATTTATAATAGGATAAATCATATGAAATTTCATGAAACAACTTTGGAAACGATTTTAGATTTAATTCATTTCTTATATAGGATATATTCATTATTTCATGCTCTGTAAATAAATGAAATTCATTTAAGCAAATGAAATGTTTATTTGTATAATTATTAATTTTAATTTATGGAGTTTTAAAGTTATAAACTATAGGCTTATAATTTATAAAACTATGTTTTGAACTCAGGTGAAAGAGTGAAACTATGTGGCAATTATACCATGTTTTAAATAGTTGTAATATTATTTTAATTTATGATTAGCTATGGCTAAGTGGTTGAAATCAAATACTTACAAAGAAACTTTTTATTATATGAAATTTGTTTGAAAGTTTGTCAAACATTCATCAAATTACATATTAAGGGTTTTGAAATACAATGGATAATATAATGTTTAATTGGAAATAACTTTTGAAATACATGACACATTGAGAATTTTGAAATAATAGACTTTTTCAAATTGGTTGAAGTCTTTTATATTTGGTTTTCTTATGCATTTTAATATTTTATTTTAATCAAAACAAAAGTTTTAAATTTTAGTGATTTTTGAACATTCCAAAATGTTGGGATGTTACACTTGGGGACTACTCAATTTAGAGCAGAGAATTTTTTCAAAGAAGACCCGGAACACGGCTGGTATTCCGGCTCTTGGGGACTACTTAGCAGAAAAAATAAAGGTTGAGGAAGAAAGATTTCAAGAAAACCCGGAGTTCAGCCAAGCTAAAACCACAGCTCTTGGGGACTACTACGGATAGGGAAAATTGAGAGAACATATCGTGAAGCGTTTGTGGAGGTAGCACCTCATCCTGGACTCCTCCTTTCTACACAGATAGGCGCTCATGAATATACTGGAAGGTGGAGGGGAAATCCATGGTCCTCAGGGGACTGTCTTCCGCCACGGCGACCTTGATCTTCTTGGGGGGGGGGGGGGGGGGGGACTTTGGAGGCCTCCTTGTCTTTTGCCTCCGGCTCCACTACCGGCTCTGGAGTCTTGGCCTTTGTAGACGAAGAGGCCTTCGGGTCCGAAAACCCGGTGCCAGTGATCACGACTTCATCCTCCTCGTGGACAGTAGGCAGCATGTCCTTCAGAGAAGAGCCCACTGCGGCCGGAGGAGATCGGGTCTCGTTAACCGGCTTCGTATCTCGGGTCTCGGGAACAGGAGGAGCAGGAGCTGGAGACTTGGTAGCCTCGACCTAATGAGGAGCTTCCTCCTCATCTTCCAGTTCGGCTTTGGCCCTGCGTGAGACAAAGAGAGAGAATAGATGGTTGATTAGTGAAAAAGTAAGTACCGAAAAGCCTACGCAAGCAACGATCAAGCAAGGAGCAAGAGACGTACCCCTTGTTCACCGTAAAATCGGAGAGGGGGACGTCCGAGCCAGAATCTGAAGAGCCTGACAAAGACTGGGATTTAGAGACCCGGACATTGCCAGCCAAGGGATAAAGAACAGCGGGAGAAGCCGAAGGAGTGGGACGCCTGCGAGGAGAAGGGCTGAGAGGTATACCTGAAGAGAGCTCCTCAGAGGAAGTAGAGGAGCGAGTCCTTCGGCACTTCGGAGTCGCCTCTTCGGTACCCTGCGCAGAAGTTCGGCTTTGAGAAACAGAGGCCTCAAGCTCGCGAAAGCGAGTGTCGGAGATCATGCGTACCACAGCCCGGGTGCGCTTGCAGAGGACCGGTGGAGACGGAGGCGGATCAGCGGCTGCAATCTCTTGACCCTATTGCTCTGGTAAAGGGGGAGTGGCAGTGGTGGACTCATCTTCCCGATCGGCTTCCAGAAATTGGACGAAGAGCCGGCCTAGCGGATCCAACTCACCTTCCTATTCGACCTCCTCTGCTCCGGAGTTGTCTTCGTCGTCATTGCTTTGGAGGGAGGAGGAAGGAATCCTTTTGGTAGCTTGCCACCATTCGTTGTCCTCCTAAGAAAGAAACAAAGGGAGATAAGGCACAAGACAAGCAAGATCAAAGACAAGTTCAAAGGAGGTAAAATATGAATATGTTACCGGAGGTGCCGGGTTGTCGGCGCAGAACGGGAGCAAGCCATCTTGCTGGACTTCGGCCACGATCTCCATCAAGAGACGTTTCGCCGTCTTGACCACATCGGCGTCGTCCGGCTCTTGCGTGGTGAACCGGAGAGGGTCGCTGGGAAGATTGGTATACTCGTTGATAAACTTGAGCCGGATGGAGAGTGGCTTGATGCACCACCCGACCCAACATTTCACCAGGTCGGTCCCCTTGAGCCCGTGGGCGTTGAGGGCCTGGATCCGCGACATGGTGGGAGCGAGAGATTCGCGATCCTCGCAGTACGAGTTCACGGTCTCCCCCAGCTCCAAGGGTTCGGCCCGGAAACCCGGTAAAACAGGTTGGCCTTTGGGAGAGGTGTCTTTACAGTAGAAGAAAGTGGACTGCCAAGTCCGGGGGTGGCTGGCGAGTTTGAGAGGAGGAAAGATGCAATCGCGACGGCGTTGGATCACAACGCCACCGCAGATGTTCAAGGGACCACCCGCAGAGGAGCGTTGCGGGTTGCAGTAGAAGAATTCAAGAAAGAAATCGATCGTGGGCTCGATCTGGAGGTAGTCCTCGCAGAGCACGGTGAAATTAGAGAGGGAAAGAATGGAATTCGGAGCAAGGTCTTGGGGGCGAAGGCCATAGTAGGCAAGAAGCGAGCGGAAGAAGAAGGAACCCGGAGGTTTGAAACCCCGGCTGAGATGATCGGTGAAAATGATTACCTCATCCTCTCGGGGCGCGGGGACGATTTCGCCAACGGGAGCGCGCTAGGAGATGGTCTTCTGGGTCTGGAGGTGGCTTGCGTCGACCAAGTCATGGAGCTTGGCATTGGACATAGTGGAGCCGCTCTAGTTGACCGAGGTTGCGGGAGCCACGCCGGCGCCGGAGGCGGAGGCCTTGCCCTTCTTCGCCTTCAAGCTCGCTGTTGCCGCGGCCGCGGCAGCGACAGGAGCCCTGGTGGTCTGCTTTTTCCCCATGGTGGAGGAGAGAGAATGTGGATCTGGATCTGAGAAGACTAAAGTAGTGTGAAGAGCTCGGGTGCGGCGGATGCGGCTGCGGGCTACGATCACGATTGCGGAAGGAATGGCAGCACGACGAGCAAGCTGGGAGGCATAGAGCGAAGAGCTTGAGAGTGGAAGTGACGGAGGTAGAAGACGATGTGGGGCGCACAAGGGGGAAATGATTGATCTCCCCGGTCCCCACCTATTTATCCCAGGAGACGTTGACCTAGGGGCAGAATGGGGAAAGATAACCTTGGTAAACCCTTGTTTCCCCACGCCACGCTAGACAAGCTCCTGATGTCGGAAGCCGCCATGCCCCTCATCTCAAGTTACCTCCGGGTAACATCTGTCGTGACAATCCCACGACACGTATAGTCCTAGATGGCTAGGAGGGGTTCACGGGAGTCCGGATGGATAAGAGTGTCACACATGCTTTAGGATGACCTAAAAGTGCTACTGATACTCCTAGATGGCCGAGAGGGGTGCAATGGATACGATGTCGTAAGGAGGGTCCGTATACTCCTAGATGGCTAGGAGGAGTCCACGGGGGTCCAGGTGGCTAAGAGTGTCGCAAGTGCTTTAGGATGACCTAAAAGTGCTACAGATACTACTAGATGGCGGGGAGGGGTGCAATGGGTTAGATGCCGTATGGAGGGTCCGTATACTACTACATGGCTAGAAGGGGTCCACGTGGTCCATATGGCTATGATTGTCGCACGTGATGTAGGATGATCTAAAAGTGCTATTGATACTCTTAGATGGCTGGGAGAGGTGCAATGGGTCAGATGACGTAAGGAAGGTCCGTATACTCCTAGATGGCTAGGAGTGGTCCACGGGAGTCCAGATAGCTATGATAGTCGCACGTGCTTTAGGATGACCTAAAAGTGCTACTGATACTCTTAGATGGGTGGGAGGGGTGCAACGGGTCAGATGACGTAAGGAGGGTCCGTATACTCCTAGATAGCTAGGAGGGGTGCACGGGGGTCCAGATGTCTAAGAGTGTCGCACGTGCTTTAGGTTGACCTAAAAGTGCTACGGATGCTCCTAAATGGCTGGGGGGTGGGTGCAATGGGTCAGATGATATAAGGAGGGCCTGTATACTCCTATATGGCAAGGAAGGGTCCGCGGGGGACTAGATGGCTACGATATTGTCGCACGTGCTTTAGGATGACCTAAAAAGTGCTACTGATAATCCTAGATGGCTGGGAGTGGTGCAATGGGTCAAATGATGTAAGGAAGGTCCGCATACTCCTAGATACACAGGATGGGTCCACGGGAGTCCAGATGGCTATGATTGTCGCACGTGCGTTATGATGACCTAAAACTTCTACGGATACTCCTAGATGGCTGGGAGGGGTGCAATGGGTTAGATGACGTTAGGAGGGTCCGTAAAGTCCTAGATGGCCAGGAGGGGTCCACGGGAGTCCGGATGGCTAAGAGCGTCACACGTGCTTTAGGATGACATAAAAGTGCTACTGATACACCTAGATGGCCCGGAGGGGTGCAATGGGTCAGATGCCGTAAGGAGGGTCCGTATACTCCTATATGGCTAGGAGGAGTCCACAGCGGTCCGAATGGCTAAGAGTGTCAGACGTGCTTTAGGGTGACCTAAAAGTGTTACTGACACTCCTAGATGGCCGGGAGTGGTGCAATGGGTCAGATGCCGTAAGGAGGGTACGTATACTCCTAGATGGCTAGGAGGGGTCCACTGGAGTCCAGATGGCTACGGTTGACGCACATGCTTTAGGGTGACCTAAAAGTGCTACTGATAATCCTAGATGGCTGGGGGGGGGGGTGCAATGGGTCAGATGACGTAAGGAAGGTCCGCATACTTCTAGATGGCTAGTAGGGGTCCACGGGAGTCCAGATGGCTACGATAGTTGTACGTGCTTTCGGATGGCCTAAAAGTGCTACTGATACTCTTAGATGGCTGGGAGGGGTGCAATGGGTCAGATGACTTAAGGAGGGTCCGTATACTCCTAGATGGCTAGGAGGGGTCCACGGGGGTCCACATGTCTAAGAGTGTCGCACGTCCTTTACGAAGACCTAAAAGTGCTACTGATGCTCCTAAATGGCTGGGAGGGGTGCAATTGGTCAGATGACGTAAGGAAGGTCCGCATACTCCTATATGGATAGGACGGGTCAACGGGAGTCCAGATGGGTACGATTGTCGCACGTGCTTTACGATGACCTAAAAGTGCTACTAATACTCCTAGATGGCTAGGACGGGTGCAATGGGTCAGATGACGTAAGGAGGGTCCGAATAGTCCTAGATGGCTAGGAGGGGTCCACGGGAGTCCGGATGGCTAAGAGTGTCGCACGTGCTTTAGGATGACCTAAAGGTGCAACTGATACTTCTAGATGGCCGGGTGGGGTGCAATGGGTCAGATGCCGTAAGGAGGGTTTGTATACACCTAGATGGCTAGGAGGGGTCCACGTGGTCTAGATGGCTATGATTGTCGCACATGCTTTGGGATGACCTAAAAGTGCTACTGATACTACTACATGGCTGGGAGGGGTGCAATGGGTCAGATGACGTAAGGAGGGTCCGTATACTCCTAAATGGCTAGGAGGGGTCCACGGAAGTCCAGATGGCTACGATATTGTCGCACGTGCTTTAGGATGACCTAAAAGTGCTACTGATAATCCTAAATGGCTAGGTGTGGTGCAACGGGTCAGATGACGAAAGGAGGGTCCGCATACTCCTTGATGGATAGGACGGGTCCACGGGGGTCCATATGTCTAAGAGTGTCGCACGTGCTTTAGGATGACCTAAAAGTGCTACCGATGCTCCTAAAGGGCTAGGAGGGGATGCAATGGGTCAGATGATGTAAGGAGGGTCCGTATACTCCTAGATGGATAGGATGGGTCCACGGGAGTCCAGATGGCTATGATTGTCGCACGTGCGTTATGATGACCTAAAACTGCTACGGATATTCCTAGATGGCCGGGAGGGGTGCAATGGGTTAGATGACGTTAGGAGGGTCAATATAGTCGTAGATGGCCAGGACGGGTCCACGGGAGTCCGGATGGCTAAGAGCGTCACACGTGCTTTAGGATGACATAAAAGTGCTACTGGTACACCTAGATGGCCCGGAGGGGTGCAATGGGTCAGATGCCGTAAGGAGGGTCCGTATACTCCTATATGGCTAGGAGGAGTCCACAGGGCTCTGAATGGCTAAGAGTGCCGCACGTGCTTTAGGATGACCTAAAAGTGTTACTGATACTCCTAGATGGCCGGGAGTGGTGCAATGGGTCAGATGCCGTAAGGAGGGTACGTATACTCCTAGATGGCTAGGAGGGGTCCTTTGGAGTCCAGATGGCTACGGTTGACGCACGTGCTTTAGGGTGACCTAAAAGTGCTACTGATAATCCTAGATGGCTGGGAGGGGTGCAATGGGTCAGATGACGTAAGGAAGGTCCGCATACTTCTAGATAGCTAGTAGGGGTCCACGGGAGTCCAGATGGCTATGATAGTCGCACGTGCTTTCGGATGGCCTAAAAGTGCTACTGATACTCTCAGATGGCTGGGAGGGGTGCAATGGGTCAGATGACTTAAGGAGGGTCCGTATACTCCTAGATGGCTAGGAGGGGTCCACGGGGGTCCAGATGTCTAAGAGTGTCGCACGTGCTTTAGGAAGACCTAAAAGTGCTACTGATGGTCCTAAATGGCTGGGAGGGGTGCAATTGGTCAGATGATGTAAGTAGGGTCCATATACTGCTAGATGGCTAGGAGGGGTCCATGGGAGTCCAGATGGCTACGATATTGTCGCACGTGCTTTAGGATGGCCTAAAAGTGCTACTGATAATCCTAGATGGCTGGGAGGAGTGCAATGGGTCAGATGGCGTAAGGAAGGTCCGCATACTCCTAGATGGATAGGACGGGTCAACGGGAGTCCAGATGGGTACGATTGTCGCACGTGCTTTACTATGACCTAAAAGTGCTACTGATACTCCTATATTGCTGGGAGGGGTGCAATGGGTCAGATGACGTAAGGAGGGTCCGAATAGTCCTAGATGGCTAGGAGGGGTCCACGGGAGTCCGGATGGCTAAGAGTGTCGCACGTGCTTTAGGATGACCTAAAAGTGCAACTGATACTTCTAGATGGCCGGGTGGGGTGCAGTGGGTCAGATGCCGTAAGGAGGGTCTGTATACTCCTAGATGGCTAGGAGGGGTCCACGTGGTCTAGATGGCTATGATTGCCGCACGTGCTTTGGGATGACCTAAAAGTGCTACTGATATTACTACATGGCTGGGAGGGGTGCAATGGGTCACATGACGTAAGAAGGGTCTGTATACTCCTAGATGGCTAGGAGTGGTCAACGGGGGTCCAGATGGCTACGATTGTCGCACGTGCTTTAGGGTGACTTAAAAGTGCTACTAATAATCCTAGATTGCTGGGAGGGCTGCAATGGGTTAGATGATGTAAGGAGGGTCCGTATACTCCTAAATGGCTAGGAGGGGTCCACGGGAGTCCAGATGGCTACGATATTGTCGCACGTGCTTTTGGATGACCTAAAAGTGCTACTGATAATCCTAAATGGCTGGGTGGGGTGGAATGGGTCAAATGACGTATGGAAGGTCCGCATACTCCTAGATGGATATGATGGGTCCACGAGAGTCCACATGGCTATGATTGTCGCATGTGCGTTATGATGACCTAAAACTGCTACGGAGAATCGTAGATGGCTGGGAGGGGTGCAATGGGTCAGATGACGTAAGGAGGGTCCGTATAGTCCTAGATGGCCAGGAGGGGTACACGGGAGTCCAGATGGTTAAGAGGGTCGCACGTGCTTTAGGATGACCTAGAAGTGCTACTGATACTCCTAGATGGTTGGGAGGGGTGCAATTGGTCACGTGATGTAAGGAGGGTCCGTATACTCCTAGATGGCTAGGAGGGGTCCATGGAGTCCAGATTGCTATAATATTGTCGCACGTGCTTTAGGATGACCTAAAAGTGCTATTGATAATCCTAGATGGTTGGGAGGGGTGCAATGGGTCAGATGACGTAAGGAAGGTCCGCACAGTCCTAGATGGATACGAGGGATCAACGGGAGTCCAGATGGGTACGATTCTCGCACGTGCTTTACGATGACCTAAAAGTGCAACTGATACTTCTAGATGGCCGGGAGGGGTGCAATGGGTCAGATGATGTAAGGAGGGTCTGTATACTCCTAGATGGCTAGGAGGGGTCCACGAGAGTCTAGATGGCTTCGATATTGTCGCACGTGCTTTAGGATGACCTAAAAGTGCTATTGATAATCCTAAATGGCTGGGAGGGGTGCAATGGGTCATATGACGTATGGAAGGTCCGCATACTCCTAGATTGATAGTGTAACAGCCCTTTTGTAACTTTCCAAAAATATGTGCTTGCTTGTGCAATGAATTAGTTAATCATGTCATCATTCCATAGGTGGTTGCATTTAATTAAAAATGTTGCTTAAAATTCAAATTCCAAATTTAAATTCTTATTTTAAACTCAAATGCTTCTCAAATAAATTCAATTGAAGTTTTCAAATTATTTGTAAATAACCAAACCAATAATTAAAAGAACTAATTTGAAACTATTAAAAATTGTTCAAAAGTTTTTATTAAGTTTCCTTCTGATTTGTTTTAAAAATACAAGAACCAGGAAAGAAGAAAAAGAAAATCAGTACAAAAAAAAGGAGCCATGCCGAGATGGGCCAAATCCGGCCCATCTCAGCCCAGCTGCCAGCCAGCCCTGCCCACCGGCTCTGTCACCCTCCTCCGTACTGCTCAGAGGAGGCAAACACCTTTCCAGGTGGCCATGGCCTCCCCCACTGCTCGCTAGCCCCCACGGCTCGCCCCCACTACCTCCACCTCTCCTTCTTATCCCCTGCCCCGCGCCGACCCCTAACCCTATCCTCTCCTCTCCCCTGCCGCCGTAGCTCGCTCCCCTCGCTCCGCCGTCGAGATGTTCGTGACGGGCAAAAATTGCCCTCCCTCATAGACGGCCACCGCGTCCCTGCTACTCCGTCGGAGAACCTCGCCAGCAACTTCTTCGACCGCGACACCAGGAGCAGGACCGGGAAGCTCTCCGCACCCTCCTCTCCACCGACGAACTCCGCAGACACCGGCGCCTCTCCGAGCACCGTTTCCTCTTCTCCGGCCACCACGACAGCCCTCCTCTCGCCACAACCATCCCCGAGGTGAGACGCGTCCGTTCCCCTCCTTCCCCCTTGGTTTGCTGCTCTGGGTGGCTCGTCTCCGACGTCGTCGTCGCCGGCATCACCACCGCCGTGTCGCGCGCACGCGTGGGCACGTCGCTCTGGGCCTCCCTCCTCGCGTCCTAGCACCCAGAAACGCACCCCGAACCCTGTCCGTCCTCACGCACGTAGACGCACGAAAGATCAACGCCGATTCGTGGTCGACGCCGGCCTCTGGCTCTGCCGTGCGCCTCGGCCCGATTTTTTGGGTTCAGTTTCGTCAGATCGGCTAACACCGCGGTTTTGTCTAATAAAAAGAAACCAACGCGGATACTAGCAACATCACACCCCAGCTCTTCTGGCTAGCACCGTGCGCTCGATCCGCGCAGCGCGCGTCGCGGGTTCGAACCCTGGCAGTGGAGAAAAAGGCCAGCCTTTTTGCTTTTGCGCACCGTGACCGAGCGGTCCCACCTGTCAGCGACAGTGGGCATCCGCGCACCCCTTTCCACACGCAGTCAGCGCCACGCGGGCGCTAGCCCCGCTCGTCAGCGACCCGGGGTGATTTGCGCCGCGGTGAGAAAAGCCCGAGGCGCCTGTAATCTTGCACCGGAGCCCCTAGTGTCCTTGAATTGCACAGAAGCCCTTTCCAGCACTGTTTCCTCACGGATAAGTCCCTGAAAATTTCAGAAACAACCCTAGACTTGTAATTGCAATAACTTTAATTCTATAAACTCAAATAAAATAAAATTTATATGTTTTCATATCAGAAAAATGCAATAAACATTAATATAACATTATTATGTCATTTTGCCTCATTTATTTTAAATGCTTAGTTTAATTTAACAATTGCAGTTAAATAATTAAAATATGGAATGGTGGGGTAATAAATATATAATGCCCTAATTCCATTTAATATGCTCATATCTTTTACACCACGTCTTGCCATGCTAATAAACATTTAATTGGAGTTGAAGATAAATAATTTGCAATTAATTACTAAATATGTAATATGTTGGGCAAATAATTAATTAATGTCTATTCCAATTAAATTAATTAGATCACCATACCTGCTATTATGTTAAGCAACATTTAATTGGTTGGTTACACAAATAACTTGCAACCTAATCTTTTGTCGGGATTTCATCCCCGCTTTAAATATGACCTAATCATCTCATACCATAATGCACCATCATTTGTTACGCATTTCTTTGTATTGATTATTGCTTCCTATTGTCTGTGTTTGGCTTTCTCTGGGTAGACGACGACGTGCCTGCTGCGAGTACCTACGATACTGAGGTTCCAGCTTTCGTGCCAGGCCACGAGCTGCCAGGCAAGCTTCTGCTAACCGGTTACACGATTGTTTGGTTTTCATTCTTGCCTTTTGATCCATGCTATCCTAGTTATCGATTCTTGAACTGCGATCCCATCACATGATTATCCTGCAGCCTATACAGCTATATCCCCACAACCTATAACCCCTTGCATGTTTATCTGTTGGCCTTTGCGAGTCGTAATGCATGCTTAGATTTGGTTGAGCGAGTCGGTCCTTTGTATTTTATCTCATATGCTTAGTATGATAGATTGTTCTACTTTAATAAACTGGTGTCTTATGTTGGGGAACTATAATTAAAAGATAAGGCACCAGGCGGAAGGCCTTGCGAGGTGCTTTGTTCTGCTCAGTGTCGACCTAGGAACTGAGATTTTGTCCTCGGATCCAATTTTGAGCGCACTAACCACTTGTGGGTGGCCCAATGGAGCCCCCCTCGACTTTGAACGGATCCTCAGCTCGTCCATGTGCCGCAAGTAGTTCAGGTTTTCCATTTTCTCATATGCATGTGCATGATGATGATGTTCGATGAGAGGTTACTTGTTACGGGGGGTCATACAGGAGCGGTACGTCGCGAAGCGGACAATTCCTACTGTGGTTTGAGCCGCATGGCGGCGTAGTCGCAAACTAATGAGTCCGCAATTGAGATTCGGCCGGACTCCTGACGCGGGTAACAACTCATATGGGTGGCAATTGGACTTGCTGTAGTGAAGGAATGAGTCGTGTTGAGAGGCCCTAATGTTTTTGACTGGGTTGATCATGCGAGTATGGGTACAGTAGTGCACCCCTGCAGGGTATAATCTTATCGATGAGCTGTGTCCACGGTTATGGACGACTTGGTGATAATGCTGGCTAACAAGATCTAGACAACTTACACCTAATCATTGTTAATTAATTTGACTAGTAATATAGAATTACTTACACCATAAATGGTAACTAAAATTGTTAACGTGTGAGTATTCCCGGATTGCTTACTCATACTTGGTTGAGGGGGTTAATTCGAGAATGGGTTATGACTGGTGTTAGTTGTAGATGGCTACTTAAACGCTCTCTTATCCCTCTCTAATTAGACGGAAGTTTTAGCGCGTCTCTTTAGGTTGCTAGTGTTGCTGCCGCTAAGTACACCTACCCCCATACTTTGGGAATGTACTGTTTTGTAACCTGTTAGCTTAAGCTTGTTCGATACGCTTCGGTGTATTGACCCGTTCGTGGGCTGTGGTTTTTCTACAGTTGAGGATTCTACGTACGACCAGGTTGGTGGATACTACGTGGATTTCGACGACGAGATCTACGACGAGTAGTTAGAGTTCCCCTGGGCTTCTTCCCGGTGGACTGCGTGGATGGGCCTTCTTTTCCGTTTCGGCCTTGAGCCCTTTGCTTCTTGTCTGTACTCAGACCGGTTTGTTTTCCGCTGCATAATGTAATGTTGGGACATGTGTACTCTGATTGGTGCCATTTGCTATATTTTGCTCAGTGAGAGCTTTTGGATAATTATTTCCTTTCTTTGTCTCTTAGGTTTATTCCGTGGTTTCAACTTGTTAAAAATCCGACTCGTATACCATGTGTGTATGGTTGAAGTATACGAGTTGGAATACTTTTTTGGGTTCTTGTGTGCACAATTTTGAAACGTATGTGACGTTGGGATCGCCAAGAGCTATCGGCCGATGATCCATTCCGAGCCTAGCCTGCATGTTTCCTGGGATTGGTATTCCCCAGTATGCTCTTGGTTGTGTGGCCCAACCGATACGCTTTGTTTGTGTAGCCTGAACTCAGGGTCTGACATATAGGACGGGTCCATGAGAGTCCACATGGCTATGATTGTCGCACATGCGTTATGATGACCTAAAACTGCTACGGATACTCCTAGATGGCTGGGAGGGGTGCAATGGGTCAGATGACGTAAGGAGGGTCCGTATAGTCCTAGATGGCCAGGAGGGGTCCACGGGAGTCCGGAAGGCTAAGAGGGTCGCACGTGCTTTAGGATGACCTAAAAATGCTAGTGATACTCCTAGATTGCCGGGAGGGGTGCAATGGGTCAGATGACGTAAGGAGGGTCCGTATAATCCTAGATGGCTAGGAGGGGTCCACGGGAGTCCAGATGGCTATGTTGGTCGCACGTGCTTTAGGATGACCTAAAAGTGCAACCGATACTCTTACATGGCTGGGAGGGGTGCAATGGGTCAGATGACGTAAGGACGGTCCGTATACTCCAAGATGGCTAGGAGGGGTCCACGTGGGTCTAGATGTCTAAGAGTGTCGCACGTGCTTTAGGATGACCTGAAAGTGCTACTGATACTCCTAAATGGCTTGGAGGGGTGTAATGGGTCAGATGATGTAAGGAGGGTCTGTATATGCCTAGATGGCTAGGAGGGGTCCACGGGAGTCCAGATAGCTACGATATTGTCGCACGTGCTTTGGGATGACCTAAAAGTGCTAGTGATACTCCTACATGGCTTGGAGGGGTTCAGTGGGTCAGATGACGTAAGGACGGTCCGCATACTCCTAGATGGGTAGGATGGGTCCACGTCAGTCCATATGACTACGATTGTCGCATGTGCTTTAGGATGACCTAAAAGTGCTACTGATACTCCTCAATGGCTGGGAGGGGTGCAACGGGTTAGATGATGTAAGGAGGGTCCATATAGTCCTAGATGGCTAGGAGGGGTCCACGGGAGTCCGGATGGCTAAGAGTGTCGCATGTGCTTTATGATGACCTAAAAGTGCTACTAATACTCCTATCTGGCCGAGAGTGGTGCAATAGGTCAGATGTCGTACGGAGGGATAGTATACTCCAAGATGGCTAGTAGGAGTCCATGGGGGTCCGGATCTCTAAGAGTGACGCACGTGCTTTAGGATGACCTAAAAGTGCTACTGATACTCCTAGATGGCCGGGAAGGGTGCAATGGGTTAGATGCCGTAAGGAGGGTCCGTATACTCCTAGATGGCTAGGAGGGGTCCACGTGGTCCAGGTGGCTATGATTGTCACGCGTGCTTTAGGTGACCTAAAATTGCTACTGATACTCTTACATGGCTGGGAGGGGTGCAATGGGTCAGATGACATAAGGAGGGTCTGTATACTCCAAGATGGCTGGGAGGGGTCCACGGGAGTCCAGATGGTTACGATTGTCGCACGTGCTTTAGGGTGACCTAAAAGTGCTACTGATAATCCTCGAAGGCTGGGAGGGGTGGAATGGGTCAGATGACGTAAGGAAGGTCTGCATACTTCTTGATGGCTAGCAGGGGTACACGGGGTTCCAGATGGCTATGATAGTCGCACGTGCTTTAGGATGACCTAAAAGTGCCACTAATACTCTTAGATGGCTGGGAAGGGTGCAACGGGTCAGATGACGTAAGGAGGGTGCGTATACTCCTAGATGGCTAGGAGGGGTCCACGGGGGTCCACATGTCTAAGAGTGTCACAATTGCTTTAGAATGACCTAAAAGTGCTACTGATGCTCCTAAATGGCTGGGAGGGGTGCAATGGGTCAGATGATGTGAGGAGGGTCCGTATACTCCTAGATGGCTAGGAGGGGTCACCGGGGTGTAGATGGCTACGATATTGTCGCACATGCTTTAGGATGACCTAAAAGTACTACTGATAATCCTAGATGGCTGGGAAGGGTGCAATGTGTAAGATGATGTAAGGAAGGTCCGCATACTCCTAGATGGATAGGACGGGTCCACGGGAGTCCAAATGGCTACGATAGAATGACCTAAAACTGCTACGGATACTCCTAGATGGTTGGGAGGGGCGCAATGGGTCAGATGACGTAAGGAGGGTCCGTATAGTCCAAGATGGCTAGGAAGGGTTCACGGGAGTCCGGATGGCTAAGAGTGTCGCTCGTGCTTTAGGATGACCTACAAGTGCTACTGATACTCCTAGATGGCCGGGAGGAATTCAATGGGTCAGATGCTGTAAGGAGGGTTCGTATACTCCTAGACGGCTAGGAAGAGTCCACGGGGGTCCGGATGGCTAAGAGTGTCGTACGTGCTTTAGGATGACCCAAAAGTGCTACTGATACTTCTATATGGCCGGGAGGGGTGCAATGGGTCAGATGCCGTAAGGAGGGTCCGTATACTCCTAGATGGCTAGGAGGGGTCCACGTGGGTCTAGATGTCTAAGAGTGTCGCACGTGCTTTAGGTTGACCTGAAAGTGCTACTGATACTCCTAAATGGCTTGGAGGGGTGCAATGGGTCAGATGATGTAAGGAGGGTCCGTATACGCCTAGATGGCTAGGAGGGGTCCACGGGAGTCCAGATAGCTACGATATTGTCGCACGTGCTTTAGAATGACCTAAAAGTGCTAGTGATACTCCTACATGGCTTGGAGGGGTTCAGTGGGTCAGATGACGTAAGGACGGTCCGCATACTCCTAGATGGATAGGACGGGTCCACATCAGTCCAGATGACTACGATTGTCGCATGTGCTTTAGGATGACCTAAAAGTGCTACTGATACTCCTAAATGGCTGGGAGGGGTGCAATGGGTCAGATGACGTAAGGAGGGTCCGTATAGTCCTAGATGACTAGGAGGGGTCCACGGGAGTCCGGATGGCTAAGAGTGTCGCATGTGCTTTATGATGACCTAAAAGTGCTACTAATACTCCTATCTGGCCGGGAGTGGTGCAATGGGTCAGATGCCGTACGGAGGGTCAGTATACTCCAAGATGGCTAGTAGGAGTCCATGGGGCTCCGGATGGCTAAGAGTGACGCACGTGCTTTAGGATGACCTAAAAGTGCAACTTATACTCCTAGATGGCCGGGAAGGGTGCAATGGGTTAGATGCCGTAAGGAGGTTCCATATACTCCTAGATGGCTAGGAGGGGTCCACGTGGTCCAGGTGGCTATGATTGTCACGCGTGCTTTAGGATGACCTAAAAGTGCTACTGATACTCCTACATGGCTGGGAGGGGTTCAATGGGTCAGATGACATAAGGAGGGTCTGTATACTCCAAGATGGCTGGGAGGGGTCCACGGGAGTCCAGATGGTTACGATTGTCGCACGTGCTTTAGGGTGACATAAAAGTGCTACAGATAATTCTAGATGGCTGGGAGGGGTGCAATGGGTCAGATGACGAAAGGAAGGTTTGCATACTTCTAGATGGCTAGCAGGGGTCCACGGGATTCCAGATGGCTATGATAGTCGCACGTGCTTTAGGATGACCTAAAAGTGCCACTAATACTCTTAGATGGCTGGGAAGGGTGCAACGGGTCAGATGACATAAGGAGGGTCCGTATACTCCTTGATGGCTAGGAGGGGTCCACGGGGGTCCACATGTCTAAGAGTGTCGCACTTGCTTTAGAATGACCTAAAAGTGCTACTGATGCTCCTAAATGGCTGGGAGGGGTGCAATGGGTCAGATGAGGTAAGGAGGGCCGTATACTCCTAGATGGCTTGGAGGGGTCCACGGGGTGTAGATGGCTACGATATTGTCGCACGTGCTTTAGGATGACCTAAAAGTGCTACTGATAATCCTAGATGGCTGGGAAGGGTGCAATGTGTAAGGTGATGTAAGGAAGGTCCGCATACTCCTAGATGGATAGGACGGGTCCACGGGAGTCCAAATGGCTACGATAGAATGACCTAAAACTGCTACGGATACTCCTAGATGGTTGGGAGGGGCGCAATGGGTCAGATGCCGTAAGGAGGGTTCGTATACTCCTAGACGGCTAGGAGGAGTCCACGGGGGTCCGGATGGCTAAGAGTGTCGTACGTGCTTTAGGATGACCCAAAAGTTCTACTGATACTTATAGATGGCCGGGAGGGGTGCAATGGGTCAGATGCCGTAAGGAGGGTCCGTATACTCCTAGATGGCTAGGAGGGGTCCACGTGGTCTAGATGGGTAGGATTGTCGCACGTGCTTTAGGATGACCTAAAAGTGCTACTGATACTCCAACATGGCTGGGAGGGGTGCAATGGGTCAGATGACGTAAGGAGGGTCCGTATACTCCTAGATGGCTAGGAGGGGTCCACTGTAGCGTACCTGCACTTAAAATAAGGCAGATACATGTGTATAGTGCAAATCCCTGTATCGATTCGTATGCACACACAATTTACGATGTAATATCAGAACAAAGTATCAATTTTATTACATCGATGATCCAGACTTACAAAATATTCAATACAAGTTGCATAGCATAAAGCTAGCTTCGAAAGAGTAAACATCGGAAATACAATGGCAGTGAGTCTCCGTCAACTTCATGTTGCCACAGGCGAAAACATGTTGGTTGTAGACTCGAAACCTTTAAACCTCACTCGTCATCGGATCAAATCTGCAATAAGAAAAATATTGCAACAACATGGTTCAGATTCCATTAAAAATGGAGTCTTGCAGGTGACACTATGGTGGACACTTATTGGAATAATTCTAATAGCCTATATGCATATTTGGCTGGTGGGGTTCAATGCTATTTTGCATAAAGCCAATTTTTCCTATCTCTTTGGAAAACACTTTCTTCAAATCAAGACAAGTATGGCATGAAAACCATAATCTCATCTTCCCTTGTTCACCCATCAAGTTTTATTTCTGAAGTTGGAATGGTGGAATCCTCTGTTGACGTCCGTGATCAGCTGTTCAAATTGTCCGTACCGGGGACACGGGTAAGTACTTATATTTTAACTCTGCAGAGGTTGTGCACGTTCACCATTGTACCCATTCAATCCAATTTATCCTTTACACACCATTTGTGATAAGGAAAGGAGAAGAATGAGACGAGAACTTTCAGAAGCATTTTCCCTCCCACTCTGGCCTGACGCGCTCCACCTACAAACCACTACCTCCACCTGTCAGGCCGGTGCGAGTCCACGCAGCTTAGTTGATCAAGCCAGAGCCCATATTGGCAATGGATGCACGAGAAGCAGTCCTCACTCGGAGTTCTTCAGATCCCTTTGTTCCTGTGTGGCCATCCATAAGTGAATATCCCACAGGTAAATCCCCTGGGGACAACACTCAACTCATACAGCCAAGCAACCAATTCCACCGAGGTGTTTGATTATAACTTAGTAGAATTTAACATTTCATCAAATAGTTTTGCATAGCATCACTATTCTACTAAGTATTTTCATAAGAACCTAGACACAAGAATAAAGAAGTCTAAACATGGCTTGCATAGCAATACTATCCTACACATGCTTATAGAAAAATAATCTACTCATGCATAGAAAATAATAGGACTTTTATGGGGGTGTGCCACTTGCCTTTGAATGTTGTCTTTGTTCACAAACTCTTTTCAACAACGAATGTTTGCTCTCTGTTCAATCTAAACAATATAAGCAAACAACAATACAACAATCAACAAACAACAATCATCAAACATAAATGCACATACACAGTGAACAAATAAGTTTCATAAAACTTCTAAGGAAAACATGTTATCTATCATATGCAAATTATTTCTAAGGACTAGAGATGCATGTAATGCACTTTTTAAACATAAGAAACATTATACTAATTTTTGTGATATTTATAAAGTATGCATTAGGCTATAAATGCAATTTAATTAATTTCTATTTTTACATAATATAAATAAAGGAATAAATAAAAAAATTAAAGTTTTATGTGATTAAATTTTTATAACAAAATTTTATAAATAGTGTTAATAGACAGGGAGCATTTAATTAAATTTATAGCAATTTGATTTAATCAAAAATAGTATTTCTATTAATAGTTATGTTGAAAATACTCAAACTATTCAAATTAAATATATAACTATGAATTCTTTCAAATATTACTCAAAATATTTTATAGCAGTGGCATCAATTTACAAATATTCCAAAGTTTCTAAAACAATTTTATTTGCAATTTTTGGAATTATAGATTTAAAGTTATGACAAATATACTCAAATCTTCCATATGAAATTTGAATATTTTAAACTTAGTCAAAATTGAATTTTGGCAGATCTAAAATATTCTACATGTCGAGGGCTTTCCAAAAATATAAAGTTTGTCAAATTTGGATAAGTGGTTAAAAAGTTATGACAGATTTAAGTTGCAGGGTCTTTTTTGTAAAACTGCCAAATTAAATAAATCGAGAAAATGATTTTACACGTCAGCGCTGACTGGGCGCTGACTGTATGCTGACTGGGCTCGATTCTAACGCAGCCATACCGATTCGATTAAGTAATCTAATCACGATCGTCTAAATCGGATCTAACGGCCAGGAGTGAAACCGAGAGGGGAGCTCGCCAATGGCGGCGGCGACGGCTCGGCATTCACGTTCTACGCGCTCTAGGGGGTCTCGGGACGAGCAAACCATACCGGAGCGAGTAGGATGGCGAGCCGGTGTCGATGGCATGCTCGGAGACCTTGTCGTGTTTGCGTTCTTCGGTAACTCCTCGTCGGAGTAGCAACCGGCGGCGGTCGTCTTCGTTCGCGGACGAACTGCTCGCTCCATTGAGGGAAAGATAAAACCAAGGTGTCACCGAGATGCTCAAGAAGAAAATAATGCGAAAAGAAAAGCTGGGAGGGCTCGGGGTTGCAGAGGCTCACCGGAAACAGAGAAATTCGCCAGCGGCAATGACGGGCGACGACGATGAAATTCTTCGGCCTGACGGCGCGTATTGGAGAAGAAGGAGAGGGGAAATAGAGAGGAGACCTAGTAGATTTATAGGGCAGGGTCGGGGTGCTCATTAAACCCCTTAATCGCGCGGAATCACGACGAGGAAATCTTGCCCGAAACTATCGGGCGCGTGATCTTCGGCGCGAGGTTGAAGGAGATGCTGACGTGTGGGCCCCACACGTCAGCGGGAGTGGAAGAGGGAGTCGGGCTGGGCTGCTGTTGGGCTTGCTGCTGTCTACGCGCGCGAGGAAGAGCTGATGGGCTTCGGCCCAGTTGATCTTTCTCTCCTCTCTTTTTGTTCTTTTCCTTTTCTTTTTTTTCTGGATTTTTAAATAACTTTTGAATTATGAATCCAAATAACTTCTAATTAGTTTCTTTAATTTTGTAAAAATCATATCTTTGCTTTAAAACATTAGTGGGTATGTTTTTAAAACCTTTTAAAATTAATTATTTTTAAATATTCATTAAATACAAATTTGACATTTAAAGTCAAATTTGATATTATATCTAAATTTTCTTTTAGCTAAATAAAATTTGTAGAATACCCCTATTCAATATGTTTGAATTTAAGTTATGTAAACACATTTTCTTAAACAGACATCATTATTTTGGTTTTATAGAAGAATAATAGAATATAAATAATTTTAAAGTAATAGGAAAATATAATGGATTCTAATGTTAATTAAATTTTATTCTGTGTACCATTATATTTTATATTAAGATAAATCATTCGAAACTTTACAAACAACTTTGGAAAAGATTTTAGATTTAATTCTTTTCTTATATTAGAATATATATATTCATGAAAATCATTTTATGTTTTGAAAATAAATGGAATTCATTTTAAGCTAATGAAAAGTTTATTTGGATAATCCATTTATTATATATGAATTTATTAAATTTATAAACTATAGGGTTGTAATTTCAACACTAAGTTTTGAACTAGTTGAAAGAATCAAAACTATTTGACAAATAGATCATGTTTAAAATAGTTTAAAAAGAACACTTGTAAATATTATTTTAATTTATGAATAGATATGGCTATGTGGTTGGAATCATATACTTACAAAGAACTTTTTATTACAGGGAAATGGTTTCAAAGTTTGTATAACATTTATCAAATTAGATATTGAGGTTTTAAGAATTACAATGGATAATAAAATGTTTAACCTGAAACCACTTTTGAAAATGATGATAAACTGAGATATTTGAAATATTAAATCCTTTAAATATGTTTGAAATCTTTTATAGTTGGTTTTCTTATGCATATAATGTTTTTATTTTTAATCAAAACAAAAGTTTTAAATTTTAGTGATTTTGAAACATTATAAAATGTTGGGATGTTACATCCACGGGAGTCCAGATGGCTACGTTTATCGCACGTGCTTTAGGATGACCTAAAAGTGCTAATGATAATCCTAGATGGCTGGGAGGGGTGCAATGAGTCAGATGACGTAAGGAAGGTCCGCAAACTTCTAGATGGCTAGCAGGGGTCCACGGTAGTCCAGATGGCTATGATAGTCGCACGTGCTTTTGGATGTCCTAAAAGTGCTACTGATACTCGTAGATGGTTGAAGGGGTGCAATGGGTCAGATGACGTAAGGAGGGTCCGTATACTCCTAGATGGCTAGGAGGGTTCCACGGGGGTCCAGATGTCTAAGAGTGTTGCACATGCTTTAGGATGACCTAAAAGTGCTACTGATGCTCCTCAATGGCAGGTAGGGGTGCAATGGGTCAGATGATGAAAGTAGGGTCCGTATACTCCCAGATGGCAAGGAAGGGTCCACAGGAGTCCAGATGGCTACGATATTGTCGCACGTGCTTTAGGATGACTTAAAAGTGCTACTGCTAATCCTAGATGACTGGGAGGGGTGCAATGGGTCAGATGACGAAAGGAAGGTCCGCATACTCCTAGATGGATAGGACAGGTCCACGGGAGTCCAGATGGCAACGATTGTTGCACGTGCTTTAGGATGACCTAACAGTGCTACTGATACTCCTAGATTGCTGGGGGGGTGCAATGGGTTCAGATGTCGTAAGGAGGGTCCGTATAGTCCTAGATGGCTAGGAGGAGTCCACGGGGATCCGGATGGCTAAGAGTGTCGCATGTGCTTTAGGATGACCTAAAAGTGCAACTGATACTCCTTGATGGCCGGGAGGGTGCAATGGGTCAGATGACGAAAGGAGGGTCGTATACTCCTAAATGGCTAGGAGGGGTCGACGTGGTCCAGATGGCTATAATTGTCGCACGTGCTTTAGGATGACCTAAAACTGCTACTGATACTCCTTCATGGCTGGGAGAGGTGCAATGGGTTAGATGACGTCAGGAGGGTCCGTATACTCTTACATGGCTAGGAGGGGTCCACGGGAGTCCAGATGGCTACGATTGTCGCACGTGCTTTAGGGTGACCTAAAAGTACTACTGATAATCCGAGATGGCTGGTAGGGGTGCAATGGGTCAGATGACGTAAGGACGGTTCGCATACTTCTATATGGCTAGCAGGGGTCCACGGGAGTCCAGATGGCCATGATAGTCGCACGTGCTCTACGATGACCTAAAAGTGCAACTGATACTCTTAGATGGCTGGGAGGGATGCAATGGGTCAGATGACGTAAGGAGGGTCCATATACTCCTAGATGGCTTGGAGGGGTCCACGGGGGTCCAAATGTCTAAGTGTGTCGCACATGCTTTAGGATGACCTAAAAGTGCTAACGATACTCCTTAATGGCTTGGAAGGGTGCAATATGTCAGATGATGTAAGGAGGGTCCGTATACTCCTAGATGGCTAGGACGGGTCCACGGGAGTCCAGGTGGCTACGATATTGTCGCTTGTGCTTTAGGATGACCTAAAAGTGCTACTGAAACTCCTACATGGTTGGGAGGGGTGCAATGGGTCAGATGACGTAAGGAAGGTCTGCATACTCCTAGATGGATAGGACGGGTCTATGAGAATCCAGATGACTACGATTTTCGCACGTCCTTTAGGATGACCTAAAAGTGCTACTCATACTCCTAAATGGCTGGGAGGGGTGCAATGGATCAGATGACGTAAGGAGGGTCCGTATAGTCCTAGATGGCTAGGAGGGGTCCACGGGAGTCCGGATGGCTAAGAGAGTCGCACGTGCTTTAGGATGACCTAAAAGTGCTACTGATACTCTGATAAGGGGTTGCCCGATCTTCTCAATGAGCGGTGGGTGGATGTATGATGGTGGAAGATAACTTCCAAGATTCCGACGAACTCTCCGGCTGTTCCTCCGTTGCCAATGCAACAGCTCTTCAACCCAATGGATATTCGCGACATCTCACACCGTTGCAACGTAGCCGCCAACCACGAAACGGTTTTGCAATCTACTAATTCCCAAGGGAACAACAGATCACACTCAAACTTCGGATAATAATCTCCAGAGCGCAACACAGTGGAGTGGTTGAATTCCTGAGCGCAACACAGAGGAACTCGAATATAGATGAATGCTTGGAGCAAATTCGATCTAGGGTTTATCTTAAACATGGTATACCTCTCTATGGCGCAGCCCATGACTATCTAAAGGGGCTGGCCGAAACTAGGACTCAATTCGGATATGCACCCAAACCCGGTTCGACTCAAACTCATACAAACCGACCCATGGTGGGTTCGGCCTTGAACATGGCACGCAGGCCTCATGCATTGCACCTTAGACTAATATCTTCATACGTTATGTCCTAGTGCACCACTTGATCCCTCTAACGTGCAAACGAGTGATTTCCTTCAATGCCCTTATGCACCGGCCTCCCTCTCCTCCCTCGCGCACTTGCTGACATTCGAAATCAGTGATTGTTCTTCTCCTTGTTGTAGCTCGTCTCCTCCTCCAATGCTTGTGTTATTAATAAATCTGATCATATATAAATGCATAGACTTAGGCAGTATAAAGTTCTCATTAACACAAACATCATATTCAACTAAGAGTGAGTGATATGTGGTTGCCCGATCTTCTCGTTGAGTATGTCGATGGTGGATGGTGGATAACTTGGTGTCACCGATGAACTCTCCTCGCTAGATCCCTGCAGCCAATGCAACAGCTCTCTACCCTTCGGATATTCACGACTTCACACACTTGCGCACGTAGCCGTCGACCACGAAACGGTATAATTTCAATCTACTAATTCCCAGTAGAACAAACAGATCACACTTCAATTGCATTTCAACTCTCCAGGGCGATACGAATTGGAGATGTATTATTTTAGAGGAAAACTTTCGTTGTTAAACCAAAACTTGGGTTTATCTAAACGTGGTCTTGATAGGGGAAGGTTGCCCGATCTTTCGATGAGACGGTAGCTAACGATTTGGGTGGAGGTCGACGTTGACGATCCGACTACAAACGTGCGAGACGTTGCGCCAATGCAATCGCTACACCAACTTCCTTAGCCTATTGATCTCGCTGGAGCTAGATCAACCTGATCCGTAGATCAATTCCTGCAAGCAATTGAAGAACTAGCAAGAATTATAGATGCAATCAAGATATTGCGGAATAAAGATGAAAGCTTTATATGTGGGATTCTGCGAGCGCGAAGTACAATAGGTCTGGACCGACACTAGAATCTTTAGCGAAGAATAGCAATGGCTAAGTCTTAAACTAAACAAAATCCACCTCTAAACGAAGACCTAAACGGGCTATATATGGAGGGACAAAGGCGGAGTCGGCCAGCCTTGGAAAAGGGGTCGAATTCCACCCTAAGTCGGTTTCCTTCCACTTATACGGACTCTAATTGTTCTCACACTTACTTCGGACGAAAATACTTGGGCCTGACCCATAACTAAAAGGTGACGCAGCACCATACGAATATATGGACGAAAATATGAAGTATATTTCGTCCAAGTCTTCTCCTCTCTCTATGGTGGCTTCAATGTACGAATTCTTCATAAGTGGCATCATCTTCAATCCTCTTCATGCGAGATCATGCTCCACCGTTTTCCCTCTCATCCTTGCTAGGGCCATCATTCGTAAGTATGGCAAATACATCTGATTTAGGCAGCATCATATGTTCATGTATGTGAGGATTGATTCCAAGAAACGAGAGTACCTGATAACTAAGTTGTTGTGCACGAGCTCGTGTGATAGGTCCTTGTATTGTTGTTGTAGGTGCAGCAGTTGTATCAGCATGTGGGATGTCCTTATCATCCTCCCCTTTTTGAAATGAAGTCGTCCTCGACGCAATGCCATAATCCTCTCCCAAGTATGGCTTCAAATCTGCAATGTTAAATGAAGGGCTTACAGTACCATATTCTACAGGAAGCTCAAGTTTGTATGCATTATCATTAATTCTTTGTAACACTTAAAAGGACCAGCAACTCGTGGCATTAATTTGGACTTACGCAATTCAGGAAAATGTTCTTTGCGCAAATGTAACCAAACAAGATCTCCAACATCAAACACAACATGCTTTTTCCCCTTATCACCAGCAACTTTAAATTTAACACTCATATGTTCTATATTGGCCTTAGTAGTAGCATGCAATTTGATTATTAGTTCAGCACGTTGTGAAGCATCTAAATTATTTCACACCGAAGATGGTAAGGGTAATAAATCAATTGGTGCACGAGGAACAAAACCATAAACAACTTCAAAAGGACACATCTTGGTGGTAGAATGTATTGAACGATTATAAGAAAACTCAATATGCGGCAAACAATCTTCCCATAATTTTAAGTTCTTCTTTAGAATAGCCCTCAACATAGTAGACAAAGTTCTATTCACAACTTCAGTTTGTCCATCAGTTTGGGGATGACATGTAGTACTAAACAGCAATTTCGTTCCCAGTTTAGCCCATAAACATCTCCAAAATGGCTAAGAAATTTAGTATCACAATCAGAAACAATAGTATTGGGCACACCATGTAAACGAACAATTTCACGAAAGAATAAATCAGCAACATGTGCGGCATCATCACTCTTGGTACAAGGAATAAAATGTGCCATCTTAGAAAACAGATCCACAACAACAAAAATACTATCCCTCCCCTTCTGTGTACGAGGCAATCCCAAAACAAAGTCCATCGAAATATCCTCCCAAGGTACACAAGGAACAGGAAGATGCATATATAAACCATGGGGTTAAGACGTGACTTAGCTTTTTGACATGAAGTGCAGCGAGCAACAAATCTCTCAACATCCCTACGCATCCGTGGCCAAAAGAAGTGTGTCGCGAGTACACCCTCCATCTTCTTTACTCCAAAGTGACCCATCAAACCTCCTCCATGTGCCTCCTGTAACAACAAAAGACGAACAGAGCTATCCGGAATACATAGTTTGTTAGCACGGAACATAAACCCATCATTGAGGACGAATTTGTTCCAAGTTTTGCCCTCTTTGCAATTCTGCAACACATCTTTAAATTCAGCGTCATGCACATATTGTAGCTTAATTGTTTCCAATCCAAATATTTTGAAGTCAAGCTGAGATAGCATTGTATAACGACGTGACAAAGCATCAGCAATAATATTATCTTTACCCTTTTTGTGTTTAATAATGTAAGGAAAAGACTCAATAAATTCGACCCACTTTGCATGCCGTTTATTTAACTTAGCTTGACTACGAAGGTGCTTCAATGATTCATGATCAGAATGTATAACAAATTCTTTGGGCCATAGATAATGTTGTCAAGTTTCTAATGTTCGAACTAGAGCATATAATTCTTTATCATAAGTAGAATAATTCAGACTTGGCCCACTTAGTTTTTCACTCAAATATGCAACAGGTTTGCCCTCTTGTAATAACACACCTCCTAATCTGTAGCGTACCTGCACTTTAAATAAGGCAGATACTTGTGTATAGTGCAAATCCCTGGATCGATTCATTTGCACACACAGTTTACGATGTAATATCACAACAAAGCGTCAATTTTATTACATCGATGATCCAGAATTACAAAATATTCGATACAAGTAGCATATCATAAAGCTAACATTGAAAAAGTACACAGCGGAAATACAATAGCAGTGGGTCTCCAACAACTTCATGTTGCCACAGGCGAAAACATGTTGGTTGTAGACTCGAAACCTATCAACGAAACCTCACTCGTCATCTGAACAATCTGCAATAAGAAAAATATTGCAACAACGTGGGTCAGATTCCATTAAAAATGGAGTCTGGCAAGTGACACTATGGTGGACACTTAATGGAATAACTCTAAAGCCTATATGCATATTTGGCTGGTGGAGTTCAAGGCTAATTTGCATAAAGCCAATTTTTCCTACTCTTTTGAAAACACTTTTCTTGAAATCAAGACGAGTATGGCATGAAAACCATAAATCTCATCTTCCCTTGTTCACCCATCAAGTTTTATTTCTGAAGTTGGAATGATGGAATCCTCCGTTGACGTCCGTGATCAGCTGCTCAAATTGTCTGTACCGGGGACACGGCTAAATACTTAGTTTTACACTCTGCAGAGGTTGTGCACTTTCACCTTTAGACTCAATTTGTCCGAGAAATCCTATACACGCGGAGTGTATTATGGAAAGGAGAGAATTGAGACAAGAACTTTCAGAAGAAGAATGCAACCATACTAGCAAGACCCGTTCCACCTATCATCCCCCTACATCTGCTTGTCAAGCTGATAGGTTCCACCCTCACAACTTAATTATTCTAGACAGAGCCCATTGTCAAAAGGCTGCACGGGAAGCAATCGTCACTCGGAGTTCTTCAGATTCATTTGTTCCCTGGGTGGCTATCCAGAAGTGCACGTACTCCAGGGACCATAGACATGGACCTGAGCAGCCACTCAACTTCGCCGCCATACAACCAATCCACCCAGGAGTTTCATTCACTTAGTGGATGTGCACTCTCAGGTAAAAATCACCATGCTCACGGCCCTAAGTAGAATATACATTCATCCTAGGTGACGACAACCATGAGCACAACCCTGAGTAGTCACTTAACATTTTGTAAAACTTTTCATCAATTGCATAGCATCAATACATCTACTAAGTATGATATAGGAACCTAGACACAGGAGTAAGGGAATTCTACACAGGTTTAGCATTGCAATACTATCCTACTCATGCATATAAAAATACTAAGTAATGCATGTAGAAATAATAGGAAGTTTATGAGGTGTGCCACTTGCCATTGAATGTTGTCGTTGTTCACAACTCTTTTCAACGATACTCGGGACTCTCCGTTCAATCTAACAGTATAGACAAACAACAATACAACAATCAACAGCCAGCACAACTCCACAATACACACAAAACACATAATAGATGAATAAATAAGTTTTATAAAACTTTCTAAGGAAATATGTTTATGCATGATGTGCAAAATATTCCTAAGGGCTAGAAATTCTTTTTCATGCCATGAAAATCCTTTAAGTTAATGCAAGGCAAATAGGTTGGTCCAAAAGGACTAAGGGCTAAGGTCATAAGTTGAATAAAATATTTTGTTTTATATCATCTTGAATAAGCACTCTAATGGCTTAGTCTTGATGTGCAAAATACTTAGAGGAAATTGCTAGCTCTATTCATCGAGGTGATCAACAATTATTATCAACTCTTTGTAAATTGGATATTCACTAAAGTGAGAGAGACAGACACCCGGCCAACCACTTAAATTGTGGAACAGGTCTCATGTACGTGGACATGTAAGGTTTGTTTCCAGGCCGCTTCATCCCACTATGCCGCTAGGATCCAACAACTTCAAGATGATAACATCATGATAAAAAATTGTTTAAGTCAAAAGTGAAAGACAAGATTAGAAAGGACGGGAAAAGATAGAAAGAGAGATGTAGTTGTCCTCCAGGCTTCATCTCCAGACTTGGTGGTTCTGGTATCCTCGAGGCTGGTCTTGGATTTACTTAGTCATCACGAAGTCTAACAGAAGAAGGAGGGAGAAAGAAGAAAGAGGGAGAAAGACTTAGAAAATATTTCTGGTTGGTCTTCATGAACTTCTTCTTGATCTTTCTTCTAAGTGCTTCCACTCCTTGAAGATTCTTCTGGAGTCTTGTTTGGCTAAGTCCTTCATTGGTCTTCCAGCTCCATGTTGAAAATTACTAAGTGTCTAAGTGTAGTACTTCACAAAAATGCTAAGTTTGAAAATAATCCTAACTTAGGGAAATGGGGAGGAGTTTTCCTTATGGGAAATATAACTACAAAATATGCTATGCATGACATGCAAATTTTAAATCATAATAATAATTTTTGTGACATTTATAAAGTATGCATAAAGTTATAATTGCAGTTTAATTAGTTTATAATTTTTGGAAGTATAATAAAAGGAATAATTATCAGACTAAAGTTTTCTATGATTAATATTTCTCTAACAAATTTTATAAATAGTGTCAATAGACAGGGGTATTTTAATTAAATTTATAGCAATTTACTTTAATCACAAATAATAAATATTTTTTTAATAGTTATGTTAAAAATAGTCAAACTATTCAAATTAAATATATATAACTATGAATTTATTCAAAAATTACTCAAAAATATTTTATAGCAGTGGCATCAATTTACTAATATTCTAAAGTTTCTAAAACAATTTTATTTGTAATTTTTGGATTTATAGATTTAAAGTTATTACAAATATACTCAAATTCACCATTTGAAATTTGAATATTTTATAATAAGTCAAATTTGAATTTTGGCCGATATAAAATAATCTACATGTCAAGGGCTTTCCAAATATATAAAGTTTGTTAAATTTGGATAAGTGGTTAAAAAGTTATGAAGGTTTGAATCTGCAGGGGCTTTTCTGCAAAATTGCTAGATCTGTTGACTGGGCGCTGACTGGATCTGACGTGGCTGCTGACTAGATGCTGACTGTGCACGCAGACATGGATAAGTGATTGAATCGGGATCGTCAGATCTGGATCTGACGGTCCAGATCTGATCTTACCGGTTGACCAAAACTTCTAATCGTGACCGTATAAAATAGATCGGACGCTCACCGTGCGATGGAGAGGAGGTGGCGGCGGAAACTCGCCGGAGCTGGAGGAGATGGCGGCGGTGCTCTCGGGAGAGGACGGCGCCGGTGTTATAGCTCCTCCCCGGATGAACGGAAGGCAGCTCCGGGCGCGGCGCGTCACGGGGAGGGCGATGGAGGCGGCAGCGTCTTCCCGTTCTTCCTGGAGCAGCGTGGACACGCGGGCGGAGCCACGGGTACTCCGGCGACCTCGGGTCGAGCACGAACTCGTCGTTCTGGCGCCTAACAAGTCATGGGAAAAATCAGAGAGTTGCGCACGGACGAAGCAGAGCGGATGGGACAGAGGAGAGAGCACGAGGTGGTCTTTATTCACCGAACCCAAGGAAAACACCGGCGGCAATGGCGAACTCCGGCGATGCGATTTGACGGCCTGGGGGCGTTCCGAGCTAGGGTTTGAGAGGGGAAATGCGGAGGAGGGGCAGGGGGTTTAAATAGCAACGACCGAGCGTTAAATCCGTGCATTAATCGTGCGGATTTGGAGAAGGAAACTCCGGTGGTCTCGGGCGCGATTTGGGGCAAAGGTTGAAGACGTGCTGACGTCAGCAATTTTTCTTTTTCTGTTTTTCTGATTTTTCTTATAATTCATATCTTTTGATTTATTGGTCCAAATGATGTCAAACAAATTTCTAAAAGTTTGTAAAATTATTATCTTTGTGATAAAACAGTTGTGAGCATGTTTTGGACACTTTTCAAAAATAATAATTTCGAAATATTGCTTAAATGAAAAATTGACACTTTATGTTTAATTTAAAACTGGTATTTAATTAATTTTAATTTTGGTTAAATAAATTATATGAAATACCCTTATTCAATTATGTTTGAATTTAAGTTATTTAAACTCATTTCCCATATTAAATAAATTTTAGCTTTAATAGATTATTAAATAACATATTACAACTATTTGTAATGAAAAGAGAAAATGTAATGTAAACATTTTTAATTTCAATTATTTTGTGCACCATTAAGTTTTATATTATGCTTAATCATTTGAAAAACTTTATATCAACTTTGGAAAACATTTTAGATTTAATTCATTTCCTTATATAGAATATATTAATCATTTCATGCTTTGAAAATAAATGAAATTCATTTAAGCAAATGAAATGCTTATTTGGCTAAGTGGTTGGAATCAATTTCTTATAAGTAAACTATTTACTTAAAATAAAATGGATTGTAGTTTGTAAAATATTTGTCAAATTACATTTTAAGGTTTTTAAAATAAAGTGGATAATACCATGTTTTAATTGTGACATTTAAAATATTAAACTCTTTCAATAAATTTGGAGTCTTTTATAGTTGGTTTCCTTATGCATTTAATATTTTATTTTAAATAAAAAGAAAGGTTTTAAATTTTAGTGATTTTTGAACATTATAAAATGTTGGGATGTTACAGACTTCCACCCTTAAAAGGAATCTCGTCCCCGAGATTTGGAGAAGCTAAAAAGAAAACCAAATGCTTGAATGATTCTGATAACTCGAGAGGTTTTGAGAAATGTACTTTCTGACATGGAAACTTGAAAACTTGGCAGCGAATGATTTTTCTGATTAGGAGGATAGAAAGATAGTTTGAGATCTCGGGGTTTAGGCGACTGGGTTTGAATTACCTAGGTGGCTACCACCCTTAAAAGAAATTTTTGGGGTCAGTCTAGAAACTTTGTTTAATCCCTTTTATTTCTCCGTTATAGAGCGTACAAGTATTCGAAATACAATGACAGGTGGTAGCTACGAGAAGTTTGAGCACTCGCGTTTTCCACTCGCTCCTTAAAGAGATTTAATCCTCTTCCACTCAGGGCAGCCACTGGCATAGTGTCCCTTATCCTTGCACCTGTAGCATGTTAAGTGACTAAGATCCTTCTTGGATTCACTCTTTTGTCTTTGTTCCTCCAGGATCTTCATGAGAGACTGTTGCATTCCTTCCTTGGCTTGCTGGTTAGCTTGTTGCACCAAGGGATAATATGGGCATTGGATTGGAACATGGGTCGTTCCTTCACACAGGAAGCAAATAATCCTTTTGGAGCGGCGTCCATTACTTGGACGTCTGATGTGACCATGGGGCCACTCATCAGAGCAATCTTCGGACGTATGTCCTATCTCTCCACAAGTTTTGCATGCCTTTAGTTTGGTCATAGGGTCTTCTTCAACATCCCTATGATTTTGATCAATCTTAGGCGAGTGGTCATTGACCACCTTCTGACTCGGGTCCCTTAACAGTATTCGCGTAGTGGGGTAAAATTTATTGTTGGTGATATTGAAGTGAGACATCTGCTGATTTTTAGAGAATAAATGAGTTATTTATATGTATTATGGAGAATTCAATAATTTTAGAACAAGGCAACCAATTCCTAACAATTCTATCAACATGATTAAAACACATGCAAACACATAAATTTCACACTTATTTTGAGAACTCGAACTAATCATTTATCGAACGAAAACACATCAATGTCATGGAATTACAAAAACGATAGTACTGCCATACCACAATTTGATAGGTCAATACATCAAATCGATACGATAAGCTAAATGAGATAAATGGTGGTCCCTCTAACGTGGTTTGTCTTGCTACACTTATTCCTCCTAAATCTTACGCTTGCGTTTTATTGCGTGGTTATTTGCCACAGGCGTGACTTCTCCCTTAGTTAACTCTTCAAACAGCACCTCTTCGGGGTCTTCTTCCTCCGGTCCTTCCTCCTTCGTAGCTGCAGGTACAGTCACATCTCCAGTGCCCTGGTCACCTCCTTCTTCAGCTACTGGTGGTGGTGGAGGTGGAATGAGTTGCGCCTCAAGCATGGCAATCTGCTCATCCTTGCCAAGGTTCTGCAAATGTAGGTCATGGATGAGTTCCTCCAAATGACTAACAAGATTTTCAGAAGCCTGGAATTCTTGGGTTTTTGCGTGTATGACGGCTTGTGCATGATCCGCGACGTCATAAGCCTGTTGAACCTTCCTAGTCAGACAGTTGATGAGAAAATCCAAGTCTTCAAACATCTTCTTAACGATGGGCAGGTCCAGGCGATTTCCCGTGTGAGCCATCGAGAGACCATGTGCATCCCTCTTCCCAAAGGCACGGAAGGGCGATCCTGGTGCTAGCTTGTAGCGATACTTGTAACACAAACGAGCCATTAAGTCCACCATAGCTATGTTCACTCCCTCAATCCACTCTGGGTAGTAGGTGGCATAGTCCACGGGCTCGAAGTCTGGCATCGTGGGATCCGGGGTCATGATGGTGCGGATTTCCCAACGTGTCACATTGGGTATGTCGGTCTCCTCTTTCCTTCCTCGGAAATAGGGCGGTGGTAGCTTCAATTGACTTGTCAACCTGGACAGCTGTCTCCCAAAGATGAATCCTGACAAAACTCCGGCATACGCGGTCTCAGTGTACTCTCCCATCTAAAATTTTGAACAGGTAAGAGTATTAGAATTTAAAAAGAAAGGGAAAGATGCAAGACAAGATAATTAATGTAAAACAATATTAAAGGAAATTTCAAAATTTACGCATGTTTTGGAAACTTAGTTTATTTAACTATTTAACCTTTGGGGTCTCCGTCCAATCCTAGGGGTTTCGAACCTACAGGCAACACAGTGCTCTGATACCATATGTAGCGTACCTGCACTTTAAATAAGGCAGATACCTGTGTATAGTGCGAATCACTGGATCGATGTATTTGCACACACAGTTTACGATGTAACATCACAACAAAGCGTCAATTTTATTACATCGATGATCCAGAATTACAAAATATTCAATACAAGTAGCATAGCATAAAGCTAGCATTGAAAAAGTACACATCGGAAATACAATAGCAGTGGGTCTCCAACAACTTCATGTTGCCACAGGCGAACATATGTTGGTTGTAGACTCGAAACCTCACTTGTCATCTGAACAATCTGCAATAAGAAAAATATCGCAACAACGTGGGTCAGATTCCATTAAAAATGGAGTCTGGCAAGTGACACTATGGTGGACACTTAATGGAATAACTCTAAAGCCTATATGCATATTTGGCTGGTGGAGTTCAAGGCTAATTTGCATAAAGCCAATTTTTCCTACTCTTTTGAAAACACTTTTCTTGAAATCAAGACGAGTATGGCATGAAAACCATAAATCTCATCTTCCCTTGTTCACCCATCAAGTTTTATTTCTGAAGTTGGAATGATGGAATCCTCCGTTGACGTCCGTGATCAGCTGCTCAAATTGTCCGTACCGGGGACACGGCTAAGTACTTAGTTTTACACTCTGCAGAGGTTGTGCACTTTCACCTTTAGACTCAATTTGTCCGAGAAATCCTATACACGCGGAGTGTATTATGGAAAGGAGAGAATTGAGACAAGAACTTTCAGAAGAAGAATGCAACCATACTAGCAAGACCCGTTCCATCTATCATACCCCTACATCTGCTTGTCAAGCTGACAGGTTGCACCCTCACAACTTAATTATTCTAGACAGAGCCCATTGTCAAAAGCCTGCACGGGAAGCAATCGTCACTCGGAGTTCTTCAGATTCCTATGTTCCCTGGGTGGCTATCCACAAGTGCACGTACTCCAGGGACCATAGACATGGACCTGAGCAGCCACTCAACGTCGCCGCCATACAACCAATCCACCCAGGAGTTTCATTCACTTAGTGGATGTGCACTCTCAGGTAAAAATCACCATGCTCACGGCCCTAAGTAGAATAGACATTCATCCTAGGCGACGACAACCATGAGCACAACCCTGAGTAGTCACTTAACATTTTGTAAAACTATTCATCAATTGCATAGCATCAATACATCTACTAAGTATGATATAGGAACCTAGACACAGGAGTAAGGGAATTCTACACAGGTTTAGCATTGCAATACTATCCTACTCATGCATATAAAAATACTAAGTAATGCATGCAGAAATAATAGGAAGTTTATGAGGTGTGCCACTTGCCTTTGAATGTTGTCGTTGTTCACAACTCTTTTCAACGATACTCGGGACTCTCCGTTCAATCTAACAGTATAGACAAACAACAATACAACAATCAACAGCAAGCACAACTCCACAATACACACAAAACACATACTAGATGAATAAATAAGTTTTATAAAACTTTCTGATATGGGAACGACGGGGGAGGTGCAGCCCAATTTCAGGACTCCACCAAGTTAGGTGTATTCGTCGTGTGTTGCTATTTTAAATAATTAGAGTTTTTAATAATTATGAGTTTGGGCTTGGTTTGGGCCTGTCCAACCAAGTCAACCTAGGGTCCATTAGGGGGCGGTACTGTAGCGCGGTACTGTAGCATCCCTCCCCTCATATAAGGAGTTGCTAGGCATCGTTTTAGGGTTAGCTTGAGTTTAGATTAAAAACAGTCCATAGACTTTGAGCTCGTTGGTGAAGCATCCCTCCGGGGACGGCGATGCCGTTTATCAGTTTGTAATAAAGATTGCTGCGAGGGTGCTTGTGTTCATCAAGTGTTATCGTGCTCGGGTTAGAGGCGTGGTGATCTTCATCACGTTGCTTGCTGGATTTATTCCCCACCTTCAGGTGACGCCGTTGGTGTTGTTGGAAGGATTTACCGTCCGGGTTACTCGTTGTGAAAGATTGGGACAACAATCATAGGATCATTCCCTTGATCCTTATCATATGGTATCAGATTACTGGGTTTATCACAGCGAGTTTTGTTTGATCAATCTGCTAGATTGATTTCGGTGGAGATTGGTTCAGGCGGAGGCTGTTGGAGATCGCGTTCGTAGAGATCGTGTCGGTGGTCGTCCTGCAGGGAGTCCAGCGTACAGCCGGCAAGGAGGTTAGATCGATTGCAAATTTGCTAAGATCGTTTTCTGCTGCAGTCCCGATCGTGGTTGCTTTTGATCGTGGTTGTGTGGAGGTTGGCTGGAGCAGCACGTGAAGTCCAGGCAGTGCGGTTCCTGCTAGATCTGCTAGTCAATTTCAAACACCAAACATCAGATCGTGGAGGAGCAGCAAGGGACAGCACGTGGTGGTGTTTGATCATCAAGTCAAGGAAAAGGAAAGTCCAAACCGGATAGGACATTCCAAGCAAGATCGGATCTGATAAAAACGGAAAGATAAATCTCGGATTTCATTAGTTCCGGATTTGGTGGGATTCTTTCTCGTTTTGTTTTCTGACGTGGAGTTTTGGCAGGAAAGGAAAGTAAACAAGAGGCAGATTCGGATTTACTTGGCCGATAAGAAAGGAAAGGAAATACCGGAGGAAAGGAAAAGGCAAGAGGTCAGCTTTGATCTCGCGTTCTGCCCAGTCCAGAAACGACCGTCGTCTTGTTCAGCCCACAGTGACCTGCACGTGAGGAGTCGGGACTTGGGAGGCTACCAATTGGAAAGTACATAAAATTATCTTTCCGACAAGTGCTTATTTGCCTGTTTCGGACTTCCTACGAGGAAACCACGTCCGTTTTAAATTCAGAGTTTCTGTCAGTCCGAACCGAATTTGACTTGATAATGAGTTCGTTTCAGGGTGATTTTTATGGCAAGAGGTGTGTTTCTGGTGAAAGGTCCGGTGATGTTTATCATGACTACACTGGTATCATTGTTGGTTTCGCCTTTGATCCAACTAAAATCAAGTGGAGATTGGACAGTTCGGCGACGCCTGCAGAATATCAGTCTTGGGAATCAGACATGGACAGTGGTTTTGCAAAATGTCGTACGCTTGATTACAATTTTGGTGACCCTACTGCATTAGTTATTGCGTACCGGCGAGTAGATACAAAGTTGTCGAGTTGGTGGCGGGAAGAGATGCGTGTGAGAGGCATCACATGGCAAACATCTAATTGGGAGGAATTCAAACAATTTCTGCGCACCAAATTTGTGGAGCCGTCTACGGATTTGGACAAAAGTCCGGTGGAGGATGTTGTACCATTGAGTGGGCTGAATATGCAACTCAAGAGAGTACATGGTGATACTTGTATGACAGTGGATAGAGGCCAGCGATGGAATTTATTTCAGGCGCAGTGCATGATCAAGGGCAAAGCATGCAAGTTGATGATTGACAGTGGTAGCTACTGTAATGGCATTAGCAAGGCGGTTGTGGAAGCGTTGGGTTTATCCACATGGCGTATTCCAGAACCGAGGCATATTGAGTGGGTTAATAGCTGCGGTATGATGAAGATTACTCACAAGGTTCGTGTGCCATTTATAGTTGGTGACTATGTTGATGAGGTGGAATGCGATGTGTTGCCATTGGAGGTATGTGGACTGTTACTTGGACGTCCATGGCAGTATGATCGCAATGTTACTCATGCTGGGAGAGCAAATACATATTCTTTTGTGCATGATGGCAAACAGCGGACTTTGAAACCTATGCAGGATGATCAAATAAAGTCTGATGTTGAGCTGGTGGTACACAAGGAGAAGTTGCGCAAGGCTAAGCCAAAATCTGAGCTAGCTACGCCGCAGCCTGAGGAGCATGATGCACGGAGTGTCAGTGTTGACATTGTTTCAGCCATGCCCGTAGATGACAAGCCAGTTGTACTTGTTAGTGACAAGCCGGTTGAAGTTATGCCTCTGATTGATGAGAAGAAGGAAATTCCAGTTCGTGTTGACATGGGTGTTCAGACCGATGATAGTGGTGCTGATCGTGTTCCGGTGCATATGGTGCCGCGGGTAGTTAGCCACAGTTTTGTGAGAACACCTCGGAAACGTTTTGTTGGAGCAGCAGTACGTGTGCATAAAGGCAAGGATGGACGTGTTCGTCAGTTGTGTGGCCCAGGCATTACTCATCTTGTGCAGGGTCGTGCAAAGCAGGTTCATGTTCAGCAACACGGGGTTCCAGCAAGAGTTGAGAAGAAGAAGATGGTGGCGCCTAGGTCCAAGCTCATGTGGAGAAGGAAAGAGATGCAGCCGCCGAAGACTGTATCAAGTCGAGTAGGCCGAGCGGGAGGATGTGGTGAGGAAGGCAAGCGAGACTTGAAGATGACGAAGACGCGTGATGTTGTTGCTGCTATCACGCCACCCTTTCGAGCCGACCCTCAAGCGTTGAGGACAACGCTTCTTGAAGGGGGGGAGGATGATATGGGAACGACGGGGGAGGTGCAGCCCAATTTCAGGACTCCACCAAGTTAGGTGTATTCGTCGTGTGTTGCTATTTTAAATAATTAGAGTTTTTAATAATTATGAGTTTGGGCTTGGTTTGGGCCTGTCCAACCAAGTCAACCTAGGGTCCATTAGGGGGCGGTACTGTAGCGCGGTACTGTAGCGCGGTACTGTAGCATCCCTCCCCTCATATAAGGAGTTGCTAGGCATCGTTTTAGGGTTAGCTTGAGTTTAGATTAAAAACAGTCCATAGACTTTGAGCTCGTTGGTGAAGCATCCCTCCGGGGACGGCGATGCCGTTTATCAGTTTGTAATAAAGATTGCTGCGAGGGTGCTTGTGTTCATCAAGTGTTATCGTGCTCGGGTTAGAGGCGTGGTGATCTTCATCACGTTGCTTGCTGGATTTATTCCCCACCTTCAGGTGACGCCGTTGGTGTTGTTGGAAGGATTTACCGTCCGGGTTACTCGTTGTGAAAGATTGGGACAACAATCATAGGATCATTCCCTTGATCCTTATCACTTTCTAAGGAAATATGTTTATGCATGATGTGCAAAATTTTCCTAAGGGCTAGAAATGCTTTTTCATGCCATGAAAATCCTTTAAGTTAATGCAAGGCAAATAGGTTGGTCCAAAAGGACTAAGGGCTAAGGTCATAAGTTGAATAAAATATTTTGTTTTATATCATCCTGAATAAGCACTCTAATGGCTTAGTCTTGATGTGCAAAATACTTAGAGGAAATTACTAGCTCTATTCTTCGAGGTGATCAACAATTATTATCAACTCTTTGTAAATTGGATATTCACTAAAGTGAGAGAGACAGACACCCGGCCAGCCACTTAAATTGTAGATCAGGTCTCATGTACGTGGACATGTAAGGTTTGTTTCCAGGCCGCTTCATCCCACTATGCCGCTAGGATCCAACAACTTCAAGATGATAACATCATGATCAAAAATTGTTTAAGTCAAAAGTGAAAGACAAGATTAGAAAGGAGGGGAAAAGATAGAAAGAGAGATGTAGTTGTCCTCCAGGCTTCATCTCCAGACTTGGTGGTTCTGGTATCCTCGAGGCTGGTCTTGGATTTACTTATTCATCACGAAGTCTAACAGAAGAAGGAGGGAGAAAGAAGAAAGAGGGAGAAAGACTTAGAAAATATTTCTGGTTGGTCTTCATGAACTTCTTCTTGATCTTTCTTCTAAGTGCTTCCACTCCTTGGAGATTCTTCTGGAGTCTCGTTTGGCTAAGTCCTTCATTGGTCTTCCAGCTCCATGTTGAAAATTACTAAGTGTCTAAGTGTAGTACTTCACAAAAATGCTAAGTTTGAAAATAATCCTAACTTAGGGAAAATGGGGAGGAGTTTTCCTTATGGGAAATATAACTACAAAATATGCTATGCATGACATGCAAATTTTAAATCATAATAATAATTTTTGTGACATTTATAAAGTATGCATAAAGTTATAATTGCAATTTAATTAGTTTATAATTTTTGGAAGTATAATAAAAGGAATAATTATCAGATTAAAGTTTTCTATGATTAATATTTCTATAACAAATTTTATAAATAGTGTCAATAGACAGGGGGTATTTTAATTAAATTTATAGCAATTTACTTTAATCACAAATAATATTTTTTTTATAGTTATGTTGAAAATAGTCAAACTATTCAAATTAAATATATATAACTATGAATTTATTCAAAAATTACTCAAAAATATTTTATAGCAGTGGCATCAATTTACAAATATTCTAAAATTTCTAAAACAATTTTATTTGTAATTTTTGGATTTATAGATTTAAAGTTATTACAAATATACTCAAATTCACCATTTGAAATTTGAATATTTTATAATAAGTCGAATTTGAATTTTGGCCGATCTAAAATAATCTACATGTCAAGGGCTTTCCAAATATATAAAGTTTGTTAAATTTGGATAAGTGGTTAAAAAGTTATGAAGGTTTGAATCTGCAGGGGCTTTTCTGCAAAATTGCCAGATCTGTTGACTGGGCGCTGACTGGATCTGACGTGGCTGCTGACTAGGTGCTGACTGTGCACGCTGACGTGGATAAGTGATTGAATCGGGATCGTCAGATCTGGATCTGACGGTCCAGATCTGATCTTACCGGTTGACCAAAACTTCTAATCGTGACCGTATAAAATAGATCGGACGCTCACCGTGCGATGGAGAGGAGGTGGCGGCGGAAACTCGCCGGAGTTGGAGGAGATGGCGGCGGTGCTCTCGGGAGAGGACGGCGCCGGTGTTGTAGCTCCTCCCCGGATGAACGGAAGGCAGCTCCAGGCGCGGCGCGTCGCGGGGAGGGCGATGGAGGCGGCGGCGTCTTCCCGTTCTTCCTGGAGCAGCGTGGACACGCGGGCGGAGCCACGGGTACTCCGGCGACCTCGGATCGAGCACGGACTCGTCGTTCTGGCGCCTAACAAGTCATGGGAAAAATCAGAGAGTTGCGCACGGATGAAGCAGAGGGGATGGGACAGAGGAGAGAGCACGAGGTGGTCTTTATACACCGGAACTCGAGGAAAACACCGGCGGCAATGGCGAACTCCGGCGATGCGATTTGACGGCCTGGGGGCGTTCCGAGCTAGGGTTTGAGAGGGGAAATGCGGAGGAGGGGCAGGGGGTTTAAATAGCAATGACCGAGCGTTAAATCCGTGCCTTAATCTTGCAGATTTGGAGAAGGAAACTCCGGTGGTCTCGGGCGCGATTTGAGGCAAAGGTTGAAGACGGGCTGACGTCAGCATGACGTCAGCAATTTTTCTTTTTCTGTTTTTCTGATTTTTCTTTTAATTCATATCTTTTGATTTATTTGTCCAAATGATGTCAAACAAATTTCTAAAAATTTGTAAAATTATTATCTTTTTGATAAACCAGTTGTGGGCATGTTTTGGACACTTTTAAAAAATAATAATTTCGAAATATTGCTTAAATGAAAAATTGACACTTTATGTTTAATTTAAAACTAGTATTTAATTAATTTTAATTTTGGTTAAATAAATTATATGAAATACCCATATTCAATTATGTTTGAATTTAAGTTATTTAAACTCATTTCCCATATTATTAAATAACATATTACAACTATTTGTAATGAAAAGAGAAAATATAATGTAAACATTTTTTATTTCAATTATTTTGTGCACCATTAAGTTTTATATTATGCTTAATCATTTGAAAAACTTTATATCAACTTTGGAAAACATTTTAGATTTAATTCATTTCCTTATATAGAATATATTAATCATTTCATGCTTTGAAAATAAATGAAATTCATTTAAGCAAATGAAATGCTTATTTGGCTAAGTGGTTGGAATCAATTTATTATAAGTAAACTATTTACTTAAAATAAAATGGATTGTAGTTTGTAAAATATTTGTCAATTTACATTTTAAGGTTTTTGAAATATAGTGGATAATAACATGTTTAAATTGTGACATTTGAAATATTAAACTCTTTCAATAAATTTGGAGTCTTTTATAGTTGGTTTCCTTATGCATTTAATATTTTATTTTAAATAAAAAGAAAGGTTTTAAATTTTAGTGATTTTTTAACATTATAAAATGTTGGGATGTTACATAATCCAATACCACTAGCATCACATTCAAGCTCAAAAGTCTTTTTGAAATTAGGAAGTTGCAACAAAGGAGCATGAGTTAACTTTTCTTTCAGTAACATGAAAGCCTCTTGTTGTGCATTGCCCCAAACGAAGGGAACATCTTTTTTTGTAAGCTCATAAAGTGCTGCAGCAATGGATCCAAAATGTCGGACGAAACGCCTATAAAATCCAGCGAGCCCGAGAAAACTCCTCAATTGGGTGACCATTAGAGGCTGCGGCCAACTCCAAATTGTTTCAATCTTGGCTGGATAACCTTCAATACCTTGTGCTGTAACAACAAAGCCAGGAAAAGCAACTCGATCCGTGCAAAAGGTGCACTTCTCAATATTTCCAAACAAACGTGCATTGCGTAAAGCAGTAAAAACAGCACGCAAATGATCCAAGTGTTCCTCTAAAGATGTGCTATATATGAGGATATCATCAATGTAAACCACCACAAACGTCCAATAAAATTACGCAAAACTTCGTTCATTAATATCATGAAGGTGCTAGGTGCATTAGTGAGACCAAAAGGCATTACTAACCACTCATATAAACCGAACTTAGTTTTAAACGTTGTTTCCATTCATCTCCTAATTTCATCCGAATTTGGTGGTAACCACTACGCAAATCAACTTTAGAGAACATGGTAGAGCCACTCAATTCATCAAGAATATCATCTAAACATGGTATAGGATGACGATAACGAATAGTAATATTATTGATAGCCTTACAATCAGTACACATGCGCGATGAACCATCTTTCTTAGGAACCAATATAATAGGTACATCACATGGACTAAGAGACTCACGAATATGACCTTTATCAAGTACTACTTGAATTTGTCGCTGAATCTCTTTGGTCTCCTCCGGGTTGGTACGATATGGCTCACGGTTGGGTAGTGATTCTCCAGGAATTAAGTCAATTTGATGCTCGATTTCGCGAATAGGTGGCAATCCTGGAGGTACATCTTGTGAAAAAACGTCCACGAACTCCTGCAAAATGTTAGCAACCACAGGTGGCAAAGAAGGAGGCATGTCCTCAAAAGAAAACAACACCTCTTTGCAAACAATAGCATAACAGGCGGTAGTACTCACATCAATTTCAGAAATATCAGCTTTGCTAGCAAGTAAGCAAGTACTATTCAAACGAATTTCATTAGCATGTTTCGGATCAGAGTTGGAAGTACTCTTAGAAGGCATCAATTCTTTTGCAACAATATGATTTTCGCTCAGCTTTTTCTCCTCATTATGTGCTCTACTAGATCGAGCAAGATCATGTTTCAAGATATTTTCAGGAGACATAGGAAGTAGCACAACTGGTTTATCATTATGAACAAGAGAATATTGGTTTGTGCTACCATGATGTATAGAATTTGTATCAAATTGCCATGGTCTACCAAGTAAAAGAGCGCATGCTTGCATAGGAACAACATCACATTCAACATAATCAGAGTATGCAGCAATAGTAAAATGGAACGAACGGTACGTGTTACCTTAACTTTGCAGCTGTTGTTAAACCATTGAATGTAATATGGGCGAGGATGAGCTCGTGTCGTGAGAAAGAGCTTCTCCACCATCTCAATACTCGCCAAATTGTTGCAGCTACCTCCATCAATAATAATGCGAATGCATCGATCTTGGACAACACCCTTTGTATGGAACAGATTATTGCGCTGAGTTGGTTCTGCTTTTGTCACTTGTGCACTCAAAACGCGATGCGCAATTAAGCTCGGGTATTGCTCCGCATGTTCTGCAGCCATGTATTCGGCATCTTGTGCCGTGGTTGCAGCCGTGCATTGCTCCTCGTGTGCGAGAAGAGCCAACGTATCTTCATCATAGTCACTGGCGGAGTCGTATCCACCATCATCAAGAGCAATCATCACACGCGCAGAGGGGCATTCGCGTGCAAAGTGACCAAGCCCGCTGCATTTGCGGCACTTAATGGAGCTAGTCTTGCCCGTAGAAGCCATGGACGACGACGAACTCGAGGCTGGTCCAGCAGGTGTACTCTTGGCTGCAAGTGGTGGAAACGAAGACGATGTAGACCGTGTGGGGGCGGTAGTGGTAGGAGTCGAAGCAGCAGTCCGTGATGGTGTAGACGGTGTTCGTGGTGTCCATGAAGTAGAACGCCCTGCAGAAAAATTAGGTCGTGCTGCGGCTCGCCGATCCTGCACTTCACATTCAGCTTTGCAAGCAAGATGAAACAAACGAGTGATAGTGGCATAATCCTTATATTCCAGAATTGTTTGAATCTCTTTATTTAACCCACCAAAAAATCTAGCAAGTAAAGCTTGCCCGTCTGTAATTCCTCTACAACACCACAACGAATCATGCCCGTCTGTAATTCCTGATAGTACTCTTCTATGTAATTTTTGCCTTGTTCTAAACGAGTTAATTTCTTAAGCAAGTCACGTTGATAATATGGAGGAACAAAGCGAGTACGCATAGCACGTTTCAATTCAGTCCAAGTAGTAGGTGGATTAGCATGGTTCAAACGGCAATATTCAGACCACCAAACGGAAGAAAAACTAGTGAACTCACAAGTAGCAGCGGTAACACGTCTCTCCTCAGGATAATTTAAGCACGAAAAACGTTGTTCAATTCTAATTCCCAAGAGAGGTACGCATCCGGATTATAACGACCATCAAAAGGTGGAACATTCAACTATAGTTTGGCAACATGGTCATCGTCACGTACCAGCGGCTGTGGAGGGGGACGCGTGTTGCGTCTGTGCACTCGTGGACGTCCAGCTGCAGGTTGGGGAACTTTGCCCGCGTCGTCCTGTTCATCGTCATATTCATCCTCTCCTTCATACTCTGGTTCATACTCGTCATGTCGTCTCGTGTTAGCCGAAGCACCCGCAGTCGATGTGTTGGCATGATGTAGAGGTACACGCTGGGCGCGGCCGGAGGTGTTCGGTGGTGGGAGGCGACGCAACAGCTCCTGAAACTTGTCGTCGAGCTTGGCAGTGAAGGATGTGTCGAGGCCGTCTAGTTGGGCGGTGAAGGATGTGTCAAGGCCGTCAAGCTTCTCCATGGTATCCCCGAAACGCTTGTCGACGTCCTGTATATGGTCTGTGATAAGGTGCGTGAAGTGGGTGTGGAGCTCCGGGATGGTCAGCAACTCTGGGTCGGTTGTTATGGCCGGACCTGTCATGATTAGAAAGCAAAACACAAAAACACAACTAGATGGTGGCGGTTGTGGCACAGAAAGGTGGTGGAAACAACACTCTATCTATCAAGCAAACCAATACTCTTACTCGTTCTTACCCTGCAGCAGGTGGTGACTTGCCACCGAGGAGATCAAGCTTCGAGAAGATTGAGAATAGCGATTACCAGGTGGTGTCAACGCACGGTGTAGGAGTATGTGGAGCTCTAGGTGGCTGTCAATATCTGTAGCAACAATTCAAAACAGTAATGCAACAAGTTGAATAGATGCTCAGAGTCAAGCCGCGACAACTCGCACACTGGAATAGCTCAAAAGCAAGATATAAGTGAAGATCACAGAAATTTGCCGAAACTGAAACACAAAAGTGGCAAAAAGTCCCCCTTCACGGCCTTTTTTTGGTATTATGAGCAGTCCAAAAGGCCGCAAACGCCGAAGGAGTTAGGGCTGGATGCGCTTTAAAATCTACAAAATTTGAAGGAAAAGATCGCTCAAATCGGACTTCGTATGCAAAATTTATAGCCGGTCAAAGTTGTGGTAAAAAACTGTCTCAATTCGGACTAATTTCGGACTGGACTAGTAGAAATCGTGGTCAACCCGACTGGGATGCTGATTAACTTTTTTCGGGCATTTTTGTTTTTTTGCAATATTTTTTTTTAACTACACCTTATCTGACACGAAACAAACACCGAAACTAGTATGAAACAAACACGAATATGAGATATGGTTGCATCGGATATGAGCACAAAGCTTGTAGGGAAAGTAAACAATAAATCCGAACACCACTTGAGGTATGAAGATGGTGGCGGCACGGATGGCGGCGTATAGATGGTATGGTGGATGGTGGTGGCGGTTATAGATGGAAAGGATGGCGGTGGCGCGGTGGAATAGATGGTATGGTGGATGGTGGTGGCGGTTATAGATGGAAAGGATGGCGGTGGCGCGGCGGAGTAGATGGTATGGTGGAAGGTGCGGCTAGGGTTTATCTTTTTGTGGCGGCGGCGGCGAGACGAATATGAACATAACTCGAAACTCTAAAGGTCAAAACGCTACGACCAGCACTCGACATGACGATGCAGACACGAATTCAACAATGCAAAAACTGAAAAGAAAAGATGCAAAGGCTCTAAATTGTTCAAGGAGAAGATCTATCCCGAATATTTTTGGCTTTTTCGTGGACTGTAGGAAGAAAAACAGATGCAATCTACACTAGTAAACTGTAAGATCTCACCGATAAACCTGAAATCTGATACCACTTGATAGGGGAAGGTTGCCCGATCTTTCGATGATACGGTAGCTAACGATTTGGGTGGAGGTCGACATTGACGATCCGACTACAAACGTGCGAGACGTTGCGCCAATGCAATCGCTACACCAACTTCCTGAGGCTATTGATCTCGCCGGAGCTAGATCAACATGATCCGTAGATCAATTCCTGCAAGCAATCGAAGAACTAGCAAGAATTATAGATGCAATCAAGATATTGCGGAATAAAGATGAAAGCTTTATATGTGGGATTCTGCAAGTGCGAAGTACAATAGGTCTAGACCGACACTAGAGTCTTTGGCGAAGAATAGCAATGGCTAAGTCTTAAACTAAACAAAATCCGCCTCTAAACGAAGACCTAAACGGGCTATATATGGAGGGACGAAGGGGGAATCGGTCAGCCTTGGAAAAGGGGTCGAATTCCATCCTAAGTCGGTTTCCTTCCAATTATACGGACTCTAATTGTTCTCACACTTAATTCGGACAAAAATACTTGGGCCTGGCCCATAACTAAAAGGTGACGCAGCACCATACGAATATATGGACGAAAATATGAAGTATATTTCGTCCAAGTCTTCTCCTCTGTCTATGGTGGCTTCAATGTACAAATTCTTCATAAGTGGCATCATCTTCAATCCTCTTCATGCGAGATCATGCTCCACTATTTGTCCCTCTCATCCTTGCTAGGGCCATCATTACTTAGTATGACAAATACATCTGATTTAGGTAGCATCATATGTTCATGTATGTGAGGACTGATTCCAAGAAACGAAAGTACCTGATAACTAAGTTGTTGTGCACGAGCTCGTGTGATAGGTACTTGTCTTGTTGTTGTAGGTGCATTGTATCAACATGTGGGATGTCCTCATCAGGTCTAACCCTCTAGGGCGCAGCCCTTGGCTATTTAAAGGGGCTGTCCGAAAGTAGGACTTAGTTCGGAGCTGAACTCAAACCTGGTTCGACTCGGACGGATACAAACCGACACATGGTGGGTTTGGCCTAAATAGGGCACGCAGGCCTCATGCATTGCACCTTAGACTAATATCTTCATACGTTATATCCTAGTGCGCCACTTGATCCCTCTAACGTGCAAACGTGTGATCTCCTTCATTGCCCTTGTGCGCCGGCCTCCCTCTCCTCCCTCGCGCACTTGCTGATATTGGAAATCGGTGATTGCCCTTCTCCTTGTAGTAGCTCTTCTCCTCCTCCAACGCTTGTGTTTTTAATAAACCTGATCATACATAAATGTATAGACTTAGACAGTATAAAATTCTCATTAACACAAACATCATATTGAACTAAGAGCGAGTTCACCTGTTGCTGAAGTAACTTGGTTCGAGCTCTTGTCATTGGTCCAATTCGAACCTCATCATTGGACTTCTTCTTTGCAGCAACTCTCATGTCATCATCATGTATTGGAGAGGGAAAAACAGTATGGATGTCCTCATCAGTGAGTTCACCTGTTGCTCAACTAGCTTGGTTCGAGCTCTTGTTATTGGTCCAATCCTCACACCTTTAGTTGTGTCTTGTACAACAACATTATCAATAGGAGAAGATGGTAAAGAACTAGGGATGTCCTCATCATCCTCCCCCCCCCCTTGAAAAGGCGTAGACCTCGACGCGTCAAGGTCTTCTCCACCAAATGGCGTCAAATCAGCAACATTAAACGTATTGCTCACACCAAACTCAGATGTAGGAAGATCTATCTTGTATGCATTATTATTTATCTTGGCAATAACTTTGAAAGGACCATCACCACGTGGCATCAATTTAGATTTGCGCTGAACCGGAAATCTGTCCTTGCAAAAGTGCACCCAAACCATATCGCCGGGCTGAAAAATCACCTCCTTTCTCTTCTTGTTAACGCGAGCAGCATTGTACTTTCCTTTCTTCTCGATTGCCTCTTTAGTATTCTCATGTATCGTCCTTACAAAATCTGCTCGCTTCGATGCATCCATGTTGACACGTTCTTGAATTGGAAGCGGCAACAAATCAAGCAGTGTAATGGGTTTAAAACCATACACCACCTAAAACGGACACAATTGCGTGGTGGAGTGTACATCCCTGTTATAAGCAAACTCCACATGCGGCAAACACTCTTCCCACACGCGCTGATTTTTCTTGATCATTGTTCGCAACAACGACGAAAGTGTGCGGTTCACCACCTCCGTTTGGCCATCAGTTTGGGGATGACAAGTTGTACTAAACAACAGCTTCGTCCCCAGCTTTCCCCAAAGTGACTTCCAAAAGTAGCTCATGAACTTCACATCACGGTCAGAAACAATCGTCTTCGGTACTCCATGTATGTGCACGATGTCCATGAAAAACAGATTAGCAATATGCGACCCATCGTCGCTTTTGTGGCAGGCAATAAAATGAGCCATCTTAGAAAAACGATCCACGACCACAAAAATAGAATCATGTCCTCTACTGGTCCTAGGCAACCCTAACACAAAATCCATGCTTATATCTTCCCATGGTTTAGTAGGAGCAGGAAGAGGGGTATACAAACCGTGAGGCTTTAGTTTGGATTTTGCCTTGTTGCAATTGATACAACGTTTTACAAACCTGTCCACATCTCGCCTCATCCGTGGCCAATAAAAGTGATCAGCCAACATTAACAACGTATTCTCACGTGCAACGTGACCCATCAAGCCGCCTCCATGTGATTCCTGTAACAATAGCAAACGCACGGACGACCCGGGCACACATAACTTGTTAGCTCTAAACAAATATCCATCATTCGTATGGTATTTTTCCCACGCCTTCACATAGGAACACTTAGCAAACTCTCACGCAAACTCAGTATCGGAAGCATATAAATCACGCAAACTCTCCAAACCAGGACTTTAATATCTAGATGTGACAATAACATGTTCTTCCTAGAGAGAGCATCAACAACAACATTATCTTTGCCTTTCTTATACTTAATGATATATGGGAAAGATTCAATGAATTCCATCCATTTAGCATGACGTTTATTGAGATTAGTTTGGCATTTCAAAAATTTCAAAGCCTCATGATCATAATGTATGATAAATTATTTTGGCCACAAATAATGTTGCGAAACGTCAAGAGCACGAACAAGAGCCTATAATTCTTTATCATAAACAGGATAGTTCAATTGTGCACCATTCAATTTTTCAGAAAAATATGCAATCGGCTTGCCCTCTTGCATCAACACACCTCCTATTCCAACGCCACTAGCATCACATTCAATATCAAATTGTTTAGTGAAGTCAGGAAGCATAAGCAAAGGTGCAGAAATCAAACAACGTTTCAATTCGTCAATGCAACGCCCCAAACAAAAAGAACACCTTTCTTAGTAAGATCATTTAAAGCTGCAGCAATAGCACTAAAGTCTCGTACGAAACGTCTATAAAATCCAACAAGAACAGGAAAACTTCGTAATTGACTAAGATTCATGGGAATAGGCCAATTTTTAATTGCTTCAATTTTAGACTCATCTACCTCGACCCCATGCTTAGAAACAACAAATCCCAGAAATATGACCTTGTCTTTGCAAAACGTGCACTTCTCAAGATTACCATAAAGCTTATTATCTCGCAGCACATGCAAAACTTTTTGAATGTGATCAATATGTTCAGTTTTGTGGTGGCTATAAATTAATATGTCATCAAAATACACAACCACAAACTTTCCAATGAAATGCCGCAAAACATGATTCACTAATCTCATGAAAGTACTAGGTGCATTAGTTAAACCAAAAGGCTCCACCAACCACTCATATAAACCAAGTTTTGTTTTAAAGTCAGTTTTCCATTCAACACCTTCTTTCATCCTAATTTGATGATAACCACTACGCAAATCAATTTTAGAGAAAATAGCAGCACCACTTAATTCGTCTAGCATGTCATCCAACCGTGGAACAGGGTGACGATAACGAATAGTAATGTTATTATTTTCTCTACAATCGACACGCATGCGCCATGTACCATCTTTCTTAGGAACTAAAATAACAGGAACAACACAAGGACTCAAGCTCACACAGATATAACCTTTGTCTAGAAGTTCTTGTACTTGTCGCTGAATTTCCTTCGTCTCGTCAGGATTGGTACGGTAAGGGGCTTGGTTTGGCAAAGAAGCTCCTGGAATCAAATCAATTTGATGTTCTATGCCTCGCAAAGGTGGCAAACCAGCCGGTACCGCAGCGGGAAAAACGTCCACGAAATCCTGTAACACATTAGCAACACCAACAGAAATAGGGGTCATATCATTAGAAAAAAGAATTTCACCCTTGCACATAAGAACAAGATGTACTAGTGTAGGATCCTCACGAAACTCTCGCAAATCAGATTTGGTGGCTAACATTACTAAGGAAGTCTCTCCCTCACTTTTCTTCTTACCACTCGAATTTGGCTTGTGGCTCTCACTCACCGAAGGTGGGGGCACTCGGCTAGCTAATCTCTCACGCTCCACCTCACAATCCACTTCCACCTTTTGCCTCGAATCATTGACAACTTCGGATGGTGTTAAAGGACGCAAGATGATCTCCTTGTCAAGCCAATTGAGTTGGTATGTGTTAGAGCGACCATTGTGTCGAACATCACGATCATATTGCCAAGGACGACCCAACAACAAATGACACACCGTCATTGGAACCACATCACACTGCACGGTGTCTTTGTATGGTCCAATCTGAAAGTCAATGCGCACCATGTGGTTGATCTTCATCTCTCCGCTATCACTCAACCACTGAATATAATATGGATGCGGGTGTGGCAAATATTTCAGATGCAGCTTCTGACATAGCTCTTTACTAGCTAAATTGTGGCAACTACCACCATCTATGATTACTTTGCACGACCTTCCATTACCAACAACAGCTCTTGTTTGAAACAAATTGCAGCGCTGTTCCGCAGGACTTGGTGTAACGCTCAAAACTCGAGGCGTGCAAACAATGGACGGTAACCGAACAACATCGGCATAGTAAGAACCGTCCTTCTTCTCCTCCACATATGCTGGTTCGGCCTCCATTTCATCACCACTCTCATACTTACCGGTCTCCTCGTTAATTAACATAACCTTGCGGTTTGGACAATCTTTCTTGAAGTGTCCTTTTCCTCCACAAGTGTAGCAATTCATATCACGAGTACGGGCTGTAGAATCTGATGAACCAACACTCACAGCAGGATTATGTGCTGGTTTAGGCGTAGGTGCAGCCGAACTGAATTTGGATGCAGCAGGTGTAGAAGCACGGGACACGGACGCGGGTATCGGTGCCACGACAGCAGGTGTCACGCGTGGTGTAAAGGGTCATCGGCTATATGCAGGGCGGGGTGCATACTTGGGTCCTCCGCCAACTGTAACTCAGCGTCATGTGCTTGATGCAATAAATCTTGTACATCTCCATATTGATGATGACGCACAATTTGCTTGATATTAACACTCAAACCTGGTAAGAAACGCTGCATTGTTTGTTCTGGTTCTTCACGCACTTTAGCACGCTGCATGATCATCTCCACCTCCTTGTAGTACTCATCGACGGACAGGGTACCTTGCCTCAAATTCTGCAGCTTGTCATATAAAGAACGGATGTAATTACGAGGAATAAAACGGTGACGCATCTCTTCCCTCATCTTCTGCCAAGAACGAATTGGCAAATCATTAGCATCACGCCGAGCATTCACAAGTCTGTCCCACCATAGTAAAGCATAACTATCAAACTCAGAAGATGCAAGCTTGATCTTTCTATCTTCAGTACACTCATGCAAACGCCGTAGTTTTTCCATCTTCAGGTCCCAACTGATATATTCGTCTACGTCAGTAGAGCCTTCAAATTTAGGAATGCTGAATTTTGGTTTGACAAGAACATCATCATTATCATGTCCGGCAGGAACAAAATTACGACGCGCACCAAAAGGTGCAAAACCACGACCATGAAGTCCACCACGACCAACGCCACAGCCGGCATTGGCATGCGGCATCCCCGTAGGACCATTCTCCTCCGCAGTATCAAACTCCTCGTCGTGATCAGCCTGGACACTTTTATCATCCGATGGCTGGTTGTTGCGCTGTGTCAGCGTGCTCATATTCGCATCAAGTAACCGTTGCTGTTGCATCCTTCCTTTGCTGCACCACGCTATCGTCCGCTGAAGACATGATTAGTGCACACAATACTATATATATATATGTAGGTGGAAAACTGTCAACTCACTGTAAACCGAAAGAAATTGTGTATTTTACCGTTCCAAAGTGAATAGCGAAAGCTTACCGCTCGTAGGACAGAACGTGCACGGAGGGGGTGAAGCGAATATTATAGGTTTCAAAGTGTCACACAACAAAACCAGGGTATGTAAGTTTAGCTTGGCAGGGATACCTAACTACACCAAATTACAAATCCTAGTGCTGGTCGTATGACACCACAGGAAACGCACACAGTGGAGATAAACAGGGCAAAGCAACTATGAAACAAGAGTGTCACAATGCACGAGAGAGACACTAGCAAATGCTCAAAGTATAAGGGCACAAGATTGCTCAAATTTACTAGTGAAACAGCACCGCAAACAGGTTCAACAAACAGGATATAGCAACAAACTTTCAGCTTCTTGTTTCTTTAATTCGCTGGCTCTTTTTCTCTCATTTTTTTTCTTCTTTTCTATTCTTCCAAACCAGCAAAAAGAGTCAACTTTCGTGACACTGTAGCTACAGTACAAATTGAGGCCACAATATGTCGCACCACGAGGAAATTTTCCAAAACTGCCGAACGGGTGCACACAAAACCTTTCCTAATTGAGCAGCCCAAGATCAAGGAAAATCTAGTATCGTGGGAAAGTTCCTACACCAAAAGGAAGGCTTTCTAAGGTTGTCAAATGGAAAATAAACATAACTCTTTGTGGACTCGGTAACAAAAACAAAAACAGGAAGAACTCGGAAACCAACTCGAACTCGGACTCAACTTTTTTGTGTTTTTTTTGGGAAATTTCAGTTTACGACTCTAACTCGACTTGCACAAAGAAACGAACAGAACCTAGACCTCTACGACTCGGACAAGATAAGGTACGCGAAGGAAAAACCGACCAACACTAAAACTTGTAATCCGATGCAATCTATGGTTCTGGCGAGATCTAAACCTAATAATTTTTTTTGGCTTTTTCTGTATAGGACGAAAACAGTAAATCTACGGGATGGATATGTGGATGCTCACCGAGTAAAATGTGGAAATATGATACCAAGATGATAAGGGGTTGCCCGATCTTCTCAGTGAGTGGTGGGTGGATGGATGATGGTGGAAGATAACTTGCAAGATTCCGACGAACTCTCCGGCTGTTCCCCCGTTGCCAATGCAACAACTCTTGAACCCAATGGATATTCATGACGCCTCACACTGTTGCACCGTAGCCGCCGACCACGAAGCGGTTTTGTAATCTACTAATTCCCAGTGGAACAACAGATCACACTCAAACTTCGGATAATAATCTCCAGAGCGCAACACAGTGGAGAGGTTGAATTCCTGAGCGCAACACAAAGGAACTCGAATATAGATGAATACTTGGAGCAAATTCGATCTAGGGTTTATCTTAAACGTGGTCTACCTCTCTATGGCGCAGCCCTTGGCTATTTAAAGGGGCTGGCCGAAACTAGGACTCAATTCGGATCTGAACCTAAACCTGGTTCGACTCAAACTAATACAAACCGACCCATGGTGGGTTCGGCCTTAAACATGGCACGCAAGACTCATTCATTGCACCTTAGACTAATATCTTCATACGTTATGTCCTAGTGCGCCACTTAATGCCTCTAACGTGCAAACGAGTGATTTCCTTCAATGCCTTGATCCGCCGGCCTCCCTCTCCTCCCTCGCGCACTTGCTGACATTTGAAATCAGTGATTGTTCTTATCCTTGTTGTAGCTAGTCTCCTCCTCCAATGCTTGTGTTATTAATAAATCTGATCATACATACATGTATAGACTTAGGGAGGATAAAGTTCTCATTAACACAAACATCATATTCAACTAAGAGTGAGTTCCCCTGTTGCTCAACTAGCTTGGTTCGAGCTATTGTCATTGGTCCAATCCTCACACCTTTAGTTGTGTCTTGTACAGCAACATCATTAATAGGAGAAGATGGTAAAGAACTAGGGATGTCCTCATCATACTCCTACATGGCCGGGAGGGGTGCAATGGGTCAGATGCCGTAAGGAGGTTCCGTATACTCCTAGATGGCTAGGAGGAGTCCACGGGGGTCAGGATGGCTAAGAGTGTCACACGTGCTTTAGGATGACCTAAAAGTGCTACTGATACTCCTAGATGGCCAAGTGTGGTGCAATGGGTCAGATCCGTAAGGAGGGTCCGTATACTCCTAGTTGGCTAGGAGGGGTCCACGTGGTCCAGATGGCTTTGATTGTCGCACGTGCTTTAGGATGACCTAAAAGTGCTACCGATACTCCTACATAGAAGGGGTGCAATGGGTCAGATGATGTAAGTTGGGTCCGTATAATCCCCTAGATGGCTAGGAGGGGTCCACGGGAGTCTAGATGGCTATGATTGTCGCACGTGATATAGGGTGACCAAAAAGTGCTACTGATAATCCTAGATAGCAGGGAGGTGTGCAATTGGTCAAATGCCGTAAGGAAGGTCCGCATACTTCTAGATGGCTAGCAGGAGTCCACGTGAGTCCAGATGGCTATGATTGTCGCACGTGCATTAGGATGACCTAAAAGTGCAACTCCTAGATGGCTGGGAGGGGTGCAATGGGTCGGATGACATAAGGAGGGTCTGTATACTCCTAGATGGCTAGGAGGGATCCACGGGGGTCCAGATGTCTAAGAGTGTCGCACGTGCTTTAAGATAACCTAACAGTGCTATTGATACTCCTAATGGCTTGGAGGGGTGCAATGTGTCAGATGATGAAAGGAGGGTCTGTATACTCCTGGATGGCTAGGAGGGGTCCACGGGAGTCCAGATGGCTACGATTATCGCACGTGCTTTAGGATGACCTAACAGTGATACTGATACTCCTAGATGGCTGGGAGGGGTGCAATGGGTCAGATGACGTAAGGAGGGTCCGTATAGTCCTAGATGGCTAGGAGGGGTCCACGAGAGTCCGGATGGCTAAGAGTGTCGCACGTGCTTTAGGATGACCTAAAAGTGCTACTGATATGCCTAGATGGCCGGGAGGGGTGCAATGGGTCCGATGCCGCAAGGAGGGTCCATATACGCCTAGATGGCTACGAGGAGTCGACGGGTGTCCGGATGGCTAAGAGTGTTGCACGTGCTTTAGGATGAACTAAAAGTGCTACTGATACTCCTAGATGCCCAAGTGGGGTGCAATGGGTCAGATGCCGTAAGGAGCGTTCGTATACTCCTAGTTGGCTAGGAGGGGTCCACGTGGTCCAGATGCCTTTTATTGTCGCACGTGCTTTAGGGTGACCTAAAAGTGCTACTGATACTCCTACATGGCTAGGAGGGGTGCAATGGGTCAGATGACGTAAGGAGGGTCCATATAATCCCTAGATTGCTAGGAGGGGCCCACGGGAGTCCAGGTGGTTACGATTGTCGCACGTGATTTAGGGTGACATAAAAGTGCTACTGATAATCCTAGATAGTTAGGAGGTGTGCAATGGGTCAAATGGCATAAGGAAGGTCCGCATACTTCTAGATGGCTAGCAGGGGTCCACTCAGATGGCTATGATTGTCGCACGTGCTTTAGGATGACCTAAAAGTGCAACTGATACTCTTAGATGGCTGGGAGGGGTGCAATGGGTCAGATGACGTAAGGAGGGTCCGTATTCTCCTAGATGGCTAGGAGGGGTCCACGGGGGTCAAGATGTCTAAGAGTGTCACACGTGCTTTAGGATGACCTAACAGTGCTACTGATACTCCTAGATTTCTGTGCGGGGTGCAATGGGTCAGATGGTGTAAGGAGGGTCCGTATAGTCCTAGATGGCTAGGAGGGGTCCACGGGAGTCCGGATGGCTAAGAGTGTCGCATGTGCTTTAGGATGACTTAAAAGTGCTACTGATACTCCTAGATGGCCGGGTGGGGTGCAATGGGTCAGATGCCGCAAGGAGGGTCCGTATACTCCTAGATGGCTAGGAGGAGTCCACGGGGGTCCGGATGGCTAAGAGTGTCGCACGTGCTTTATGATGACCTAAAAGTGCTACTGATACTCCTAGATGGTCGGGAGGGGTGCAATAGGTCAGATGCCGTAAGGAGGGTCCGTATACTCCTAGTTGGCTAGGAGGGGTCCATGTGGTCCAGATGGCTATGATTGTCGCACGTGCTTTAGGATGACCTAAAAGTGCAACTGATAATCCTAGATAGCTGGGAGGTGTGCAATGGGTCAAATGACGTAAGGAAGGTCTGCATACTTCTAGATGGCTAGCAGGGGTCCACGGGAGTCCAGATGGCTATGATAGTCGCACGTGCTTTAGGATGACCTAAAAGTGCAACTGATACTGTTAGATGGCTGGGAGGGGTGCAATGGGTCAGATGACGTAAGGAGGGTCCGTATACTCCTAGATGGCTAGGAGGGGTCCACGCGGGTCCAGATGTCTAAGAGTGTCGCACGTGCTTTAGGATGACCTAAAAGTGCTACTGATACTCCTAAATGGCCCTGAAGGGTGCAATGGGTTAAATGATATAAGGAGGGTCCGAATACTCCTAGATGGCTACGAGGGGTCCACGGGAGTCCAGATGGCTACGATTATCGCACGTGCTTTAGGATGACTTAACAGTGCTACTGATACTCCTAGATGGCTGGGAGGGGTGCAATGGGTCAGATGACGTAAGGAGGGTCCCTATAGTCCTAGATGGCTAGGAGGGGTCCACGGGAGTCGGGATGGCTAAGAGTGTCACACGTGCATTAGGATGACCTAAAAGTGCTACTGATATCCTAGATGGCCGGGAGGGGTGCAATGGGTCAGATTCCGCAAGGAGGGTCTGTATACTCCTAGATGGCTAGGAGGAGTCCATGGGGGTCCGGATGGCTAAGAGTGTCGCACGTGCTTTAGGCTGATCTAAAAGTGCTACTGATACTCCTAGATGGCCGGGAGGGGTGCAATGGGTCAGATGCCGTAATAAGGGTCCGTATACTCCTCGATGGCAAGGAGGGGTCCATGTGGTCCAGATGGCTATGATTGTCGCACGTGCTTTAGAATGACCTAAAAGCGCTACTGATACTCCTACATGGCTGGGAGGGGAGCAATGGGTCAGATGACGTAAGGAGGGTCCGTTTACTCCTAGATGGCTAGGAGGGGTCCACGGGAGTCCAGATGGCTACGATTGTTGCACGTGCTTGAGGGTGACCTAAAAGTGCTATTGATAATCCTAGATGGCTGGGTGGGGTGCAATGGGTCAGATGACGTAAGGAAGATCTGCATACTTGTAGATGGCTAGTAGGGGTCCACGGGAGTCCAGATGGCTATGATGATCGCACGTGCTTTATGATGACCTAAAAGTGCTACTAATACTCTTAGATGGCTGGGAGGGGTGCAACGGGTCAGATGACGTAAGGAGGGTCCGCATACTCCTAGATGGCAAGGAGGGGTCCACGGGGGTCCAGATGTCTAAGAGTGTCGCACGTGCTTTAGGATGACCTAAAAGTGATAATGATGCTTCTAAATGGCTGGGAGGGTTGCAATGGGTCAGATGATGTAAGGAGGGTCCGCATACTCCTAGATGGCTAGGAGGGGTCCACGGGAGTCCTCATGGCTACGATATTGTCGCACATGCTTTACGATGAACTAAAAGTGCTAATAATAACCCTAGATGGCTGGGAGGGGTACAATGGGTCAGATGTCGTAAGGAAGGTTCGCATACTCCAAGATAGTTAGGACGGGTCCACCGGAGTCCAGATGGCTACGATTGTCGCACATGCTTTAGGATGACCTAAACGTGCTACTGATACCCCTAGATAGCTAGGAGGGGTGCAATGGGTCAGATGACGTAAGGAGGGTCCGTATAGTCCTAGATGGCTAGGAGGGGTCCACGGGAGTCCGGATGGCTAAGAGTGTCACACGTGCTGCTTTTGGATGAAAAGTGCTAATGATACTCCTTGATAGCTGGGAGGGGTGCAACGGGTCAGACGATGTAACGAGGGTCCGTATACTCCCCGCTGGCTAGGAGGGGTCCACGGGGCTCCATATAGCTATGAATGTTGCACGTGCTTTAGGATGACCTAAATTGCTACTTAAATTCTAGATGGCTGGGAGGGGTACAATGGGTCAGATGACGTAAGGAGGATCCGTATACTCCTAGATGGATACAAGAGGTCCACGGGTCAGATGATGTAACGAGGGTCTGTAAAGTCCTAGATGGCTAGGAGGGGTCCACGGTGGTCCAGATGGCTACGATTGTCGCACGTGCTTTAGGATGACCAAAAAGTGCAACTGATACCCCTAGATGGCTGGGATGGGTGAAATGGGTCAGATGACGTAAGGAGGGTTCGTATACTCCTAGATGTCTAGGAGGGGTCCACGAGGTCCTGATGGCTACGATTGTCGCAAGTGTTTTAGGATGACCTAAAAGTGCTATTGATACACCTAGATAGCTAGGAGGGGTGAAATGGGTCAAATGACGTAAGGAGGGTCCATATACTCCTAGATGGGTAGGAGGGGTCCATGGGGTCCAGTTGGCTACGATTTTCGCAAGTGCTTTAGGATGACATAAAAGTGCTACTGATACTCCTAGATGGCCGGGATGGGTGCAATTGGTCAGATGACGTAAGGAGGGTCCGTATAGTCCTAGATGGCTAAGAGGGGTCCACGGGGTCTAGATGGCTAAGAGTGTCGCACGTGCTTTAGGATGACCTAAATGTGCTACTGATACTCTTACATGGCTGGGAGGGGTGCAATGGGTCGATGATGTAAGGATGGTCCGTATACTCCTAGATGGCTAGGAGGGGTCCACAGGGGTCCAAATGTCTAAGAGTGTCGCACGTGCTTTAGGATGACCTAAAAGTGCTACTGATGCTCCTAAATGGCTGGGAGGGGTGCAATGGGTCACATGATGTAAGGAGGTTCCGTATACTCCTATATGGCTAGGAGGGTCCACAGGAGTCCATATGTCTACGATATTGTCACAGGTGCATTAGGATGACCTAAAAGTGCTACTGAAAATCCTAGATGGCTGGGAGGGGTGGAATGGGTCCGATGACGTAAGGAAGGTCCGCATACTCCAAGATGGATAGGACGGGTCCACGGGAGTCCAGATAGCTACGATTATCGCACGTGCTTTAGGATGACCTTACAGTGCTACTTATACTCCTAGATGGCTGGGAGGGGTGGCAATGGGTTAGATGACGTAAGGAGGGTCCGTATAGTCCTAGATGGCTAGGAGGGGTCCACGGGAGTCTGGATGGCTAAGAGTGTCACACATGCTTTAGGATGACCTAAAAGTGCTACTGATACTCCTAAATGGCTGGGAGGGGTGCAATGGGTCAGATGACGTACGGAGGGTCCGTATACTCCTAGATGGCTAGGAGGGGTCCACGGGAATCAAGATGGCTACGATTGTCGCACGTGCTTTAGGATGACCTAAAAGTGCTACTGATACTCCTAGATGGCTGGGAGAGGTGCAATGGGTCAGATGACGAAAGGAAGGTCCGCATACTTCTAGATGGCTAGCAGGGGTCCAGGGGAGTCCAGATGGCTACGATAGTCGCACGTGCTTTAGGATGATCTAAAAGTGCTACTGATACTCCTAGATGGCTGGGAGGGGTTCAATGGGTCAGATGACCTACGAAGGGTCCGTATACTCCTAGATGGCTAGGAGGGGTCCATGGGAGTCAAGATGGCTACAATTGTCGCACGTGCTTTAGGATGACCTAAAAGTGCTACTTATACTCCTAGATGGCTAGGAGGTGTCCATGGGTCTAGATGGCTAAGAGTATCGCACGTGCTTTAGGATGACCTAAAAGTGCTACTGGGACTCCTAAATGGCTAGCAGGGGTGTAATGGGTCAGATGACGTATGGAGGGTCCGTATACTCCTAGATGGCTAGGAGGGGTCCACGGGAGTCAAGATGGCTACGAGCGTTTCACGTGCTTTAGGATGATCTAAAAGTGCTACTGATACTCCTAGATGGCTGGGAGGCGTGCAATTTGTCAGATGACGTAAGGAGGGTCTGTATAGTCCTAGATGGCTAAGAGGGGTCCACGGGGTCTAGATGGCTAAGAGCGTCACACGTGCTTTAGGATGACCTAAATGTGCTATTGATACTCTTAGGGGGCTGGGAGGGGTGCAATGGGTCAGATGATGTAAGGATGGTCCGTATACTCCTAGATGGCTAGGAGGGGTCCACATGGGTCCAGATGTCTAAGAGTGTCGCACGTGCTTTAGGATGACCTAAAAGTGCTACTGATGCTCCTAAATGGCTGGGACGGGTGCAATGGGTCACATGATGTAAGGAGGGTCCGTATACTCCTAGATGGCTAGGAGGGGTCCACAGGAGTCGATATGGCTACGATACTGTCGCATGTGCATTAGGATGACCTAAAAGTGCTAGTGAAAATCCTAGATGGCTGGGAGGGGTTGAATGGGTCAGATGACGTAAGGAAGGTCCGCATACTCGAAGATGGATAGGACGGGTCCACGGGAGTCTAGATGGAAACGATTATCGCACATGCTTTAGGATGACCTAACAGTGCAACTTATACTCCTAGATGGCTAGGAGGGGTGGCAATGGGTTAGATGACGTAAGGAGGGTCTGTATAGTCCTATATGGCTAGGAGGGCTCCATGGGAGTCCGGATGGCTAAGAGTGTCGCACGTGCTTTAGGATGACCAAAGTGCTACTGAAACTCCTAGATGGCCGGGAGGAGTGCAATGGGCCAGATGTCGAAAGGAGGGTCCGTATACTCCTAGATGGCTAGGAGGAGTCCAGGGGGGTCCGGATGGCTAAGAGTGTCGCACGTGCTTGAGGATGACCTAAAAGTGCTCGTGATGCTCCTAGATGGCCGGCAGGGGTGCAATGGGTCAGATGTCGTAACGAGGGTCTGTATACTCCTAGATGGCTAGGAGGGGTCCACGTGGTTCAGATGGCTATGATTGTCGCATGTGCTTTAGGATGACCTTAAAGCGCTACTGATACGCCTACATGGCTGGGAGGGGTGCAATGGGTCAGATGACGTAAGGAGGGTCCGTATACTCCTGGATGTCTAGGAGGGGTCCACGGGTGTCTAGTTGGCAACGATTGTCGCACGTGCTTTAGGGTGACCTAAAAGTGCTACTGATAATCCAAGATGGCTTGGAGGGGTGCAATGGGTCAGATGACGTAAGGAAGATCCGCATACTTCTAGATGGCTTGCAGGGGTCCACTGGAGTCCATATGGCTATCATAGTCGCACGTGCTTTAGGATGACCTAAAAGTGCTACTAATACTCTTAGATGGCTGGGAGGGGTGCAACGGGTCAGATAACATAAGGAGGGTCCGTATACTCCTAGATGGCTAGGAGGGGTCCACGGGGGTCCAGATGTCTAAGAGTGTCGCACGTGCTTTAGGATGACCTTAAAGTGCTACTGATGCTCCTAAATGGCGAGGAGGGGTGCAATGGGTTAGATGATGTAATGAGGGTCCGTATACTCCTGGATGGCTAGGAGGGGTCCACGGGAGTCCACATGGCTACGATATTGTCACACGTGCTTTTGGATGACCCAAAAGTGCTACTGATAATCCTAGATGGCTGGGAGGGGTACAATGGGTCAGATGACGTAAGGAAGGTCCGCATACTCCTAGATGGCTAGGACGGCTCCACGGGAGTCCAGATGGCAACGATTGTCGCACGTGCTTTAGGATTACCTAAAAGTGCTACTGATACTCCTAGATGGCTAGGAGGGGTGCAATGGATCAGATACGTATGGAGTGTCCGTATAGTCCTTGATGGCTAGGACTTTTCCACGGGGGTCCAAATGGCTATGATTGTCGCACATGCTTTAGAATGACCTAAAAGTGCTACTGATACTCCTCCATAGCTGGGAGGGGTGCAACGGGTCAGATGACATAACGAGGGTCCATATACTCCTAGCTGGCTAGGAGGGGTCCACGGGGGTCCATATAGCTATGAATGTTGCACGTGCTTTAGGATGACCTAAAAGTGCTACTTATATTCTAGATGGCTGGGATGGGTACAAAGGATCAGATGACGTAAGGAGGATCCGGATACTCCTAGATGGCTACAAGGGGTCCACGGGATTCAAGATGGCTCGATTGTCGCACGTGCTTTAGGTTGACCTAAAAGTGCTACTGATACTACTAGATGGCTGGGAGGGTTGCAATGGGTCAGATGACGTAACGAGAATCCGTATACACCTAGATGGCTAGGAGGGGACCACAGGGGTCCAGATGGCTAAGAGTGTCGCACGTGCTTTAGAATGACCTAAAAGTGCTACTGATACTCCTAGATGGCCGGGAGGGGTGCAATGGGTCAGATGACTTAAGGAGGGTCCGTATATTAATGGATGGCTAGGAGGGGTCCACGGGAGTCCACATGGCTACGATATTGTCGCACGTGCTTTTGGATGACCCAAAAGTGCTACTGATAATCCTAGATGGCTGGGAGGGGTACAATGGGTCAGATGACATAAGGAAGGTCCGCATACTCCTACATGGCTAGGACGGGTCCACGGGAGTCCAGGTGGCTACGATTGTCGCACGTGCTTTAGGATTACCTAAAAGTGCTACTGATACTCCTAGATGGCTAGGAGGGGTGCAATGGGTCAGATACGTATGGAGTGTCCGTATAGTCCTAGATGGCTAGGAGTTTTCCACGGGGGTCCAAATGGCTACGATTTCTGCACGTGCTTTAGGATGAAAATGCTACTGATACTCCTAGATAGCTGGGAGGGGTGCAACGGGCCAGATGACATAATGAGGGTCCGTATACTCCTAGCTGGCTAGTAGGGGTCCACGGGGGTCCATATAGCTATGAATGTTGCACGTGCTTTAGGATGACCTAAAAGTGCTACTTAAATTCTAGATGGCTGGGAGGGGTACAAAGTATCAGATGACGTAAGGAGGATCCGTATACTCCTAGATGGCTACAAGGGGTCCACAGGATTCAAGATGGCTACGATTGTCGCACGTGCTTTAGGTTGACCTAAAAGTGCTACTGATACTCCTAGATGGCTGGGAGGGTTGCAATGGGTCAGATGACATAACGAGAATCCGTATACACCTAGATGGGTAGGAGGGGTCCACAGGGGTCCAGATGGCTAAGAGTGTCGCACGTTCTTTAGAATGACCTAAAAGTGCTACTGATACTCCTAGATGGCCGGGAGGGGTGCAATGGGTCAGATGACTTAAGGAGGGTCCGTATACTAATGGATGGCTAGGAGGAGTCCACGGGAGTCCACATGGCTACGATATTGTCGCACGTGCTTTTGGATGACCCAAAAGTGCTACTGATAATCCTAGATGGCTGGGAGGGGTACAATGGGTCAGATGACATAAGGAAGGTCCGCATACTCCTACATGGCTAGGACGGGTCCACGGGAGTCCAGATGGCTACGATTGTCGCACGTGCTTTAGGATTACCTAAAAGTGCTACTGATACTCCTAGATGGCTAGGAGGGGTGCAATGGGTCAGATACGTATGGAGTGTCCGTATAGTCCTAGATGGCTAGAAATTCTCCACGGGGGTCCAAATGGCTACGATTTCTGCACGTGCTTTAGGATGAAAATGCTACTGATACTCCTAGATAGCTGGGAGGGGTGCAACGGGTCAGATGACATAATGAGGGTCCGTATACTCCTAGCTGGCTAGTAGGGGTCCACGGGGGTCCATATAGCTATGAATGTTGCACGTGCTTTAGGATGACCTAAAAGTGCTACTTAAATTCTAGATGGCTGGGAGGGGTACAAAGTATCAGATGACGTAAGGAGGATCCGTATACTCCTAGATGGCTTCAAGGGGTCCACAGGATTCAAGATGGCTACGATTGTCGCACGTGCTTTAGGTTGACCTAAAAGTGCTACTGATACTCCTAGATGGCTGGGAGGGTTGCAATGGGTCAGATGACATAACGAGAATCCGTATACACCTAGATGGGTAGGAGGGGTCCACAGGGGTCCAGATGGCTAAGAGTGTCGCACGTTCTTTAGAATGACCTAAAAGTGCTACTGATACTCCTAGATGGCCGGGAGGGGTCCAATGGGTCAGATGACTTAAGGAGGGTCTGTATACTCCTAGATGGCTAGGAGGGGCCCACGAGGTCCAGATGGCTATGCTCGTCGCACGTACTTTAGCATGAACTAAAAGTGCTCCTAATACTCCTAGATGGCTGGGAAGGGTGCAATAGGTCAGATCACGTAAGTTGGGTCCCCGTACTCCTAGATGGCTAGGAGGGGTCCATGAACGTTCAGGATGCTACCATTGTCGCACGTGCTTTTGGATGACCTAAAAGTGTTAGGGATACTCCAAGATGTCTAGGAGGGGTGCAATGGATCAGATGTCCTAAGGAGGGTCCGTATAGTCCTAGATGGCTAGTAGGGGTTCATGCTGGTCCAGATGGCTACGATTGTCGCACCTGACTTAGGATAACCTAAAAGTGCAACTGATACTCCTAGATGGCTGGGAGCGGTGCAATGGGTCAGATGACGTAAGGAGGGTCTGTATATACCTAGATGGCTAGGAGGGGTCCACGGGGTCCAGATGGCTACGATTCTCGCACGTGCTTTAGGATGACCTAAAAGTGCAACAAATACTCCTAGATGGCTGGGAGGGGTGAAATGGGTCAAATGACGTAAGGAGGTTCCGTATACTACTAGATGGCTTGGAGGGGTCCACGGGTGTCCAGATGGCTACGATTGTCGCAAGTGTTTTACGATGACCTAAGAGTGCTATGGATACTCCTAGATGGCTGGGAGGGGTGAAATGGGTCAGATGACGTAAGGTGGGTCCGTATACTCCTAGATGGCTAGGAGGGTTCCACGGGGGTCCAGTTGGCTCTGATTGTCGCAAGTGCTTTAGGATGACCTAAAAGTGCTACTGATACTCCTAGATGGCTGGGAGGGGTGCAATTGGTCAGATGACGTAAGGAGGGTCTGGATATACCTAGATGGCTAGGAGGGGTCCACGGGGTCCAGAAGGCTACGATTCTCGCACGTGCTTTAGGATGACCTAAAAGTGCAACTGATACTCCTAGATGGCTGGGAGGGGTGAAATGGGTCAGATGATGTAAGGAGGTTCCGTATACTACTAGATGGCTAGGAGGTGTCCAGATGGCTGCGATTGTCGCAAGTGTTTTAGGATGACCTAAGAGTGCTATGGATACTCCTAGATGGCTGGGAGGGGTGAAATGGGTCAGATGACGTAAGGTGGGTCCGTATACTCCTAGATGGCTAGGAGGGTTCCACGGGGGTCCAGTTGGCTTTGATTGTCGCAAGTGCTTTAGGATGACCTAAAAGTGCTACTGATACTCCTAGATGGCTGGGAGGGGTGCAATTGGTCAGATGACGTAAGTAGGGTCTGTATAGTCCTAGATGGCTAGGAGGGGTCCACGGGGTCTAGATGGCTAAGAGTGTCGCACGTGCTTTAGGTTGACCTACAAGTGCAACTGATACTTCTAGATGGCTGGGGGGTGCAATGGGTCAGATGACATGAGGTGGATCTGTATACTCCTAGAAGGCTAGGAGGGGTCCACAAGGGTACATATGGCTAAGAGTGTCGCACGTGTTTTAGGATGACCTAAAAGTGCTACTGATACTCCTAGATGGCAGGGAGGGGTGACATGGGTCAGATGACATAAGGAGGGTCCGTATACTCCTAAATGGCAAGGAGGGGTCCACGGGGCCTAGATGGCGAAGAGTGTCACACGTGCTTTAGGATGACCTAAAAGTGCTACGGATACTCCTAGATGGCTGGGAGGGTAGCAATGGGTCAGATGCTGTAAGGAGGGTCCGTATAATCCTAGATGGCTAGTAGGGGTTCACAGGGGTCCAGATGGCTACAATTGTCGCACGTGCTCATGGATAACCTAAAAGTGTGATAGGGTAAGGTTGCCCGATCTTTCGATGAGACGGTAGCTAACGATTTGGGTGGAGGTCGACGTTGACGATCCGACTACAAACGTGCGAGACGTTGCGCCAATGTAATTGCTACACCAACTTCCTGAGTCTATTGATCTCGCCGGAGCTAGATCAGCCTGATCCGTAGATCAATTCCTGCGATCAATCGAAGAACTAGCAAGAATTATAGATGCAATCAAGATATTGCGGAATAAAGATGTAAGATTTATATGTGGGATTCTGCAAGTGCGAAGTACAATAGGTCTGTACTAACACTAGAGTCTTTGGCGAAGAATAGCAATGGCTAAGTCTTAAACTAAACAAAATCCGCATCTAAACGAAGACCTAAACGGGGTATATATGGAGGGACGAAGGGGGAGTCGGCCAGCCTTGGAAAAGGGGTCGAATTCCACCCTAAGTCGGTTTCCTTCCACTTATACGGACTCTAATTGTTCTCACACTTAATTTGGACCAAAATACATGGGCCTGGCCCATAACTAAAAGGTGACGCACCACCATACGAATATATGGACGAAAATATGAAGTATAATTCGTCAAAGTCTTCTCCTCTCTCTATGGTGGCTTCAATGTACGAATTCTCCATAAGTGGCATCATCTTCAATCCTCTTCATGTGAGATCATGCTCCACTGTTTGTCCCTCTCATCCTTGCTAGGGCTATCATTCCTAAGTATGACAAACACATCTGATTTAGGCAGCATCATATGTTCATGTACGTGAGGATTGATTCCAAGAAACGAAAGTACCTGATAATTAAGTTGTTGTGCACGAGCTCGTGTGATAGGTCCTTGTATTGTTGCTGTAGGTGCAACGGTTGTATCAGCATGTGGGATGTCCTCATCAAAGTGCAATTGATACTCCTAGTTGGCTGGGAGGGGTGAAATGGGTCAGATGACGTAAGGTGGGTCCGTATACTCCTAGATGGCTAGGAGGGTTCGACGGGGGTCCAGTTGGCTCCGATTGTCGCAAGTGCTTTAGGATGACCTAAAAGTGCTACTGATACTCCTAGATGGATGTGAGGGGTGCAATTGGTGAGATGACGTAAGTAGGGTCCGTATAGTCCTAGATTGCTAGAAGGGGTCCACGAGGTCTAGATGGCTAAGAGTGTCGCACGTGCTTTAGGTTGACCTAAAAGGGCTACTGATACTCCTAGATGGCTGGGAGGGGTGCAATGGGTCAGATGACATAAGGTGGATCCGTATACTCCTAGAAGGCTAGGAGGGGTCCACAAGGGTCCAGATGGCTAAGAGTGTCGCACGTGTTTTAAGATGACATAAAAGTGCTACTGATACTCCTAGATGGCAGGGAGGGGTGACATGGGTCAGATGACATAAGGAGGGTCCATATACTCCTAGATGGCTAGGAGGGGTCCACGAGGCCTAGATGGCTAAGAGTGTCACACGTGCTTTAGGATGACCTAAAAGTGCTACGGATACTCCTAGATGGCTGGGAGGGTAGCAATTGGTCGGATGCCGTAAGGAGGGTCCATATAGTCCTAGATGGCTAGTAGGGGTTCACGGGGGTCCAGATGGCTACGATTGTCGCACGTGCTCATGGATAACCTAAAAGTGTGATAGGGTAAGGTTGCCCGATCTTTCGATGAGTCGGTAGCTAACGATTTGGGTGGAGGTCGACATTGACGATCCGACTACAAACGTGCGAGACGTTGCGCCAATGTAATCGCTACACCAACTTCCTGAGTTTATTGATCTCGCCGGAGCTAGATCAACCTAATCCGTAGATCAATTCCTGCAAGCAATCAAAGAACTAGCAAGAATTATAGATGCAATCAAGATAATGCGGAATAAAGATGTAAGATTTATATGTGGGATTCTGCAAGTGCGAAGTACAATAGGTCTGGACTGACACTAGAGTCTTTGGCGAAGAATAGCAATGGCTAAGTCTTAAACTAAACAAAATCCACGTCTAAACGAAGACCTAAACGGGGTATATATGGAGGGACGAAGGGGGAGTCGGCCAGCCTTGGAAAAGGGGTCGAATTCCACCCTAAGCCGGTTTCCTTCCACTTATACGGACTCTAATTGTTCTCACACTTAATTTGGATGAAAATACATGGGCCTGGCCCATAACTAAAAGGTGACGCACCACCATACGAATATATGGACGAAAATATGAAGTATAATTCGTCCAAGTCTTCTCCTCTCTCTATGGTGGCTTCAGTGTACGAAATTCCATAAGTGGCATCATCTTCAATCCTCTTCATGCGAGATCATGCTCCACTGTTCGTCCCTCTCATCCTTGCTTGGGCCATCATTCCTAAGTATGACAAACACATCTTATTTATGCAGTATCATATGTTCATGTATGCGAGGATTGATTCCAGGAAACGAAATTACCTGATAATTAAGTTGTTGTGCACGAGCTCGTGTGATAGGTCCTTGTATTGTCGTTGTAGGTGCAACGGTTGTATCAGCATGTGGGATGTCCTCATCATCCTCCCCTTCTTGAAATGAAGTCGTCCTCGATGCAATGTCATCATCTTCTCCCAAGTATGGCTTCAAATCTGCAATGTTAAATGAAGGGCTTACAGTACCATATTCTGCAGGAAGCTCAAGTTTGTATGCATTATCATTAATTCTTTGTAACACTTTAAAAGGACCAACTGCTCGTGGCATTAATTTGGACTTACGCAAATAAGGAAAACGTTCTTCGCGCAAACGTAACCACATGCTTTTTTCCCTTATCACCAGCAACTTTAAATTTAGCATTCATATGTACTATATTGGCCTTAGTAGTAGCATGAAATTTTATTATTAGTTCAGCATGTTGTGAAGCATCTAAATTATTTTGCACCGAAGGTGGTAACGGTAATAAATCAATTGGTGCACGAGGAACAAAACCATAAACAATTTCAAAAGGGCACATCTTTGTGGAAGAATGTATTGAAAGATTATAAGCAAACTCAATATGAGGTAAACAATCTTCCCATAATTTTAAGTTCTTCTTTAGAACAGCCCTCAACATAGTAGACAAAGTTCTATTCACAACTTCAGTTTGTCCATCAGTTTGGGGATGACATGTAGTACTAAACAGCAATTTCGTCCCCAATTTAGCCCATAAACATCTCCAAAAATGACTAAGAAATTTAGTATCACGATCTGAAACAATAGTATTGGGAACACCATGTAAATGAACAATTTCACGAAAAAATAAATCAGCAACATGTGCAGCATCATCACTCTTGTGACAAGGAATAAAATGTGCCATCTTAGAAAACCTATCCACAAAAACAAAAATACCATGGGGATTAAGACGTGACTTAGCTTTTTGACATGTAGTGCAGCGAGCAGCGAATCTCTCAACATCCCTACGCTTTCGTGGCCAAAAGAAGTGTGTCGCGAGTACGTCCTCCTTCTTATTTACTCCAAAGTGACCCATCAAATCTCCTCCATGTGCCTCCTGTAACAACAAAAGACGAACAGAGCTATCCGGAATACATAGTTTGTTAGCACGGAACACAACCCATCATTGAGGACGAATTTGTTCCAAGTTTTGCCCTCTTTGCAATTCTGCAACACATCTTTAAATTCAGCATCATGCACATATTGTTGCTTAATTGTTTCAAATTCAAATATTTTGAAGTCAAGCTGAGATAGCATTGTATAACGACGTGACAAAGCATCAACAATAATATTATCTTTACCCTTTTTGTGTTTAATAATGTAAGGAAAAGACTCAATAAATTCGACCGACTTTGCATGCCGTTTATTTAACTTAGCTTGACTACGAAGGTGCTTCAATGATTCATGATCAGAATGTATAACAAATTCTTTGGGCCATAGATAATGTTGCCAAGTTTCTAATGTTCGAACTAGAGCATATAATTCTTTATCATAAGTAGAATAATTCAGACTTGGCCCACTTAGTTTTTCGCTAAAATATGCAACAGGTTTGCCCTCTTGTAATAACACACCTCCTAATCCAATACAACTAGCATCACATTAAAGCTCAAAAGTTTTATTGAAATTAGGAAGTTGCAACAAAGGAGCATGAGTTAACCTTTCTTTCAGTAACATGAAAGCCTCTTGTTGTGCATCGCCCCAAACGAAGGGAACATCTTTTTTTGTAAGCTCATAAAGCGCTGCAGCAATGGATCCAAAATCTATGACGAAATGCCTATAAAATCCAGCGAGCCCGAGAAAACTCCTCAATTGGGTGACCGTTAGAGGTTGCGGCCAACTCCAAATTGCTTCAATCTTGGCTAGATCAACTTCAATACCTTGTGCTGTAACAACAAAGCCAAGAAAAGCAACTCGATCCGTGCAAATGGTGCACTTTTCAATATTTCCAAACAAACGTGCATTGCGTAAAGCAGTAAAAACATCACGCAAATGATCCAAGTGTTCCTCTAAAGATGTGCTATATATCAGGATATCATCAAAGTAAACCACCACAAAACATCCACTAAAATTACGTAAAACTTCGTTCCTTAATCTCATGAAGTTGCTAGGTGCATTAGTGAGACCAAAAGGCATTACTAACCGCTCATATAAACCAAACTTAGTTTTAAACGCTGTTTTCCATTCATCTCCTAATTTCATCCGAATTTGGTGGTAACCACTACGCAAATCAACTTTAGAGAACATGGTAGAGCCACTCAATTCATCAAGCATATCATCTAAACGTGGTATAGGATGACGATAACGAATAGTAATATTATTGATAGCCCTACAATCAGTACACATGCGCGATGAACCATCTTTCTTAGGAACAAATATAATAGGTATAGCACATGGACTAAGAGACTCACGAATATGACCTTTATCAAGTAGTACTTGAATTGGTCGTTGAATCTCTTTGGTCTCCTCCGGGTTGGTTCGATATGGCGCACGGTTGGGTAGTGATGCTCCAGGAATTAAGTCAATTTGATGCTCGATTCCACGAATAGGTGGCAATCCTGGAGGTACATCTTGTGGAAAAACGTTAGCAACCGCAGGTGGCAAAGAAGGAGCCATGTCCTCAAAAGAAAACAACACCTCTTTGCAAACAATAGCATAACAGGCGGATACCCACATCAATTTCAGAAATATCAGATTTGCTAGCAAGCAAGCAAGTACTTTTCAAACGAATTTCATTAGCATGTTTCGGATCAGATTTGGAAGTACTCTTAGAAGGCATCAATTCGTTTGCAACAATCTGATTTTCGCTCAGCTTTTTCTCCTCATTATGTGCTCTACTAGCTCGAGCAAGATCATCTTTCAAAATATTTTCAGGAGACATAGGAAGTAACACAATTGGTTTATCATTATGAACAAGAGAATATTGGTTTGTGCTACCATGATGTACATAATTTGTATCAAATTGCCATGGTCTACCAAGTAAAAGAGAGCATGCTTGCATAGGAACAACATCATATTCAACATAATCAGAGTATGCAGCAATAGTAAAATGCACACGAACGGTACGTGTTACCTTAACTTTGCCGCTGTTCTTAAACCATTGAATGTAATATGGGCAAGGATGAGCTCGTGTTGTGAGAGAAATCTTCTCAACCATCTCAATACTCGCCAAATTGTTGCAACTTCCTCCATCAATAATAATGCGAATGCATCGATCTTTGACAACACCCTTTGTATGGAACAGATTATTGCGTTGACTTGGTTCTGCTTTTGTCACTTGTGCACTAAAAATGCGATGCGCAATTAAGCTCGGGTATCGCTCCGCATGTTATACAGCCATGTTTTTGGCATCTTGTGTCGTGGTTGCTGCCGTGCATTGCTCCTCATGTGCAAGAAGAGCCAACGTATCTTCATCATAGTCGCTGGCGGAGTCGTATCCCCCATCATCAAGAGCAATCATCACGCGCACAGAGGGGCATTCGCGTGCAAAGTGACCAAGACCGCTGCATTTGCGGCACTTAAGGGTGCTAGTCTTGCCCGTAGAAGCCATAGATGACGACAAACTCAAGGCTGGTCCAGCATGTGTCTTGTCTACAAGTGGTGGAAACGAAGACGATGTAGACCGTGTGGGGGCGGTAGTGGTAGGAGTTGGAGCAGCTGTCCGTGACGGTGTAGACAGTGTTCGTGGTGTCCATGAAGTAGAACGCCCTGTAGAAAAATTAGGTCACGTTGCGGCTCGCCGATCCTGCACTTCACATTCAGCTTTGCAAGCAAGATGAAACAAACGAGTGATAGTGGCATACTCCTTATATTCCAGAATTGCTTGAATCTCTTTATTTAACCCACCAAAAAATCTAGCAAGTAAAGCTTCAGTATCCTCTACAACACCACAACGAATCATGCCCGTCTGTAATTCCTGATAGTACTCTTCTACGGAATTTTTGCCTTGTTCTAAACGAGTTAATTTCTTGAGCAATTCACGTTGATAATATGGAGGAACAAAGCGAGTACGCATAGCACGTTTAAATTCAGTCCAAGTAGTAGGTGGATTAGCATGGTTCAAACGGCAATATTCAGACCACAAAACGGAAGCAAAACTAGTGAACTCACAAGTAGCAGCGCTAACACGTCTCTCCTCAGGATAATTTAAGCAAGAAAAACGTTGTTCTAATTTTAATTCTCAGGAGAGGTACGCATCGGGATTATAACTACCATCAAAAGGTGGAACATTCAACTTAAGTTTGGCAACATGGTCATCGTCACATCCCGATGGTATGGTGGATGGTGGTGGCGGCTAGGGTTTATCTTTTGGTGGTGTCGGTGCGGCGGCGGCAAGACGAATATGAACAGAACTTGAAACTCTAAAGGTCAAAACGCTACGACCAACACTTAACACGACGATGCATACACGAATTCAACAATGCAAAAACTGAAAATAAAAAACGCAAAGGCTCGAAATTGTTCTAGGAGAAGATCTATCCCTAATATTTTTGGCTTTTTCGTGAACTGTAGGAGAAAAACAGATGCAATATACACTAGTAAACTGTAAGATCTCACCGATAAACCTGAAATCTGATACCACTTGATAGGGTAAGGTTGCCCGATCTTTCGATGAGACGGTAGCTAACGGTTTGGGTGGAGGTCGACGTTGACGATCCGACTACAAACGTGCGAGACGTTGCGCCAATGTAATTGCTACACCAACTTCCTGAGTCTATTGATCTCGCCGGAGCTAGATCAGTCTGATCCGTAGATCAATTCCTGCAATCAATCGAAGAACTAGCAAGAATTATAGATGCAATCAAGATATTGCGGAATAAAGATGTAAGATTTATATGTGGGATTCTGCAAGTGCGAAATACAATAGGTCTGTACACTAGAGTCTTTGGCGAAGAATAGCAATGGCTAAGTCTTAAACTAAACAAAATCCGCATCTAAACGAAGACCTAAACGGGGTATATATGGAGGGACGAAGGGGGAGTCGGCCAGCCTTGGAAAAGGGGTCGAATTCCACCCTAAGTCGGTTTCCTTCCACTTATACGGACTCTAATTGTTCTCACACTTAATTTGGACAAAAATACATGGGCCTGGCCCATAACTAAAAGGTGACACAGCACCATACGAATATATGGACGAAAATATGAAGTATAATTTGTCCAAGTCTTCTCCTCTCTCTATGGTGGCTTCAATGTACGAATTCTCCATAAGTGGCATCATCTTCAATCATGTTCATGCGAGATCATGCTCCACTATTTGTCCCTCTCATCCTTGCTAGGGCTATCATTCCTAAGTATGACAAACACATCTGATTTAGGCAGCATCATATGTTCATGTATGTTAGGATTGATTCCAAGAAACGAAAGTACCTGATAATTAAGTTGTTGTGCACGAGCTCGTGTGATCGGTCCTTGTATTGTTGTTGTAGGTGCAACGGTTGTACCAGCATGTGCGATGTCGTGCAACTGATACTCCTAGATGGCTGGGAGGAATAAAATGGGTCAGATGACGTAAGGAGGGTCTGTATAGTCCTAGATAGCCTACGAGGGGTCCACAAAGGTCCAGATGGATACGATTGTCGCACGTGTTTTAGGATGACCTAAAAGTGCAACTGATACTCCTAGATGGCTAGGAGGGGTGAAATGGGTCAGATGACGTATGGAGGGTCCGTATACTCGTAGATGGCTAGGAGGGGTCCATGGGGGTCCAGATGGTTACGATTGTCGCAAGTGTTTTAGGATGACATAATAGTGCTTCTGTAACATCCCAAATGTAACTTTCTTAAAATGTTGAGCTTGTGTGTAATTAAGTGTATCATCATGTAATCATTTCTGTGTGTTTGCATTTAATTAAATATATTGCTTCAAATTCAAATTCCAAATTTAAGTTTCATATTTAATTTCAAATAAATTCAAATGAAGTTTCAAACTATTTTTAAATAATCAAACCAGTAATTTAACTTGACTATTTTGAAAATATTAAAATTGTTCAATAGTTTTTATCATGTTTATTTTCTGTTTTGTTTTAAAAATACAAAACCAGAAAAGAAAAAAAGAAAAAGCAGAAAACCAAAAAAAGCAGAGAAGGACTCACCCTGGCCGACATGGGCCAATTTCTGGCCCACCTCAGCCCAGCAGCGAGCCAGCCTAGCCCACCTACCTTGTCTCCCTTCTCCGTACGGTCACAGAGGAGAGGAGCTGCTTTCCAGCTCGACATGGCCTCCCCTCATTCCCTTTTGCGCCCCACAGCTCGCCCCCACTCCTCTCCTCCTTCTATAAATCGAGCCACACCACCGCTAAACCCTAACCCTAACCCTAGCCGTTTCTCCTCCCCCGCCACCGCTGCTCTCCCCACGCCACGCCGTCGCCATGACCGGGGTCGGGTCGAGCTCGCCTCCGGCGTGAGCCAACCCTTCCTCCTCCTCTGCTTCGCCACCGGCTGCGCCTCTCCGTCCACTTCTTCCTCTTCCCCGCCACGGACGCCAGGAGCCCAGGTGGCCACCACTTCTTCCCCGACGAACACCGCGGCTCGGCATCCCCTCCCCGCACCGTTCTCTCCTCTCCGGCCACCACGACCTCCCTCCGCTCGCCATACGCCTCCCCGAGGTGAGACGCGCATGTTCCCTCTCCTTCCCCCTCCTTTTCTTACCCTGGTGGTCAATTCCGTCGTCGCCGTAGAACGCACCGCACGGCCGTGCCAAGCCCGCTTAAGAACGAGCACGAACACGAAGAAGAAAAGGACCCCCTTTTCCCTCCCACAGCACGCACCCGAGTAGGCCACCCTTCCGCACCCACGAACTCCCTCGCGGACGCCCAGCGCCGCCCGGACGAGGTCGCCGTCGGCTGTTTCCTCCGCCGCGGCGTTTGGACTTGGAAAATGTTCAGTTTCGTCAGAGACCGCACCTTTTTTTTCGCTGTTAAAAATTAAAACGAAACTAAACCTAACACTACTCCGCACTAAACCTACTGGCTATCAGCACCGATCCGTTCGATGCGCGCGAGGCGCGGGTTCGAATCATCCGGGCAGTGGATAAAATTGCCCCCTTTTTTACTTTTGTGCCACTGACAGCCTGGCCCCAACTGCAGCGACCGTGGAGCCAGCGCAGCGCCAAAGTGGCCTAGGGCCCGCCCGTCAGTCCCTCTAGGTAGATTCTGTTTCGGTTAGAAAAAACTCCAGAGGCGCTGCACAATTACACTGAGCCCCCTAGTTCTCTGGTTTTCCACAGGGACACTTCCAGATATTTTCCCATCATGGATAAGTCCCTGGACTTATTCAGAAACACCCCTAAATTTAAAAATGCAATAACTTTTAATCTATAACTCCAATAAATTAATCTTTACATGTTTTATTCAGAAAAATGCAATAAACATTAATATGCCATTCTTATGTCATTTTGCATCATTTACTTTAAATGCTTAGTTTAATGTTAACTAATCATCGCATACCATATTGAAACATCAATTGTCTGCGTATTTCCTTTATTGATTATTGTTTCCTATTGTCTGTATTTGGCTTTCTTTGGGTAGACGACGACGTGCCTGCTGCGAGTACCTACGGTACAGAGGTTCCGGCTTTTGTGCCAGGCCACGAGCTGCCAGGCAAGCTTCTGCTAACTTGTCACATGATTGTTTGGTTTTCATCCTTGCCTTTTGATCTATGCTCTCCTAGATACCGTTTCATGAATTGTGATCCCATCACATTATTATCCTGAAGCCTATACATTGTTATCCCCACAACCTATAACCCCTTGCATGTTTATCTGTTGGCCTTTGCGAGTCTTAGTGCATGCTTGGAGTTGGTTCTGCGAGTTGTCCGTCTGTTTTTATCTCATATGCTTAGCATGATAAATTGTTCTACTTTAATAAACTGCTGCCTTATGTTGTGGTATTATAATTAAAAGATAAGCCACCAGGCAGAAGGCCTTGTGAGGTGCTTTGTTCTGCTCAGTGTCGACCTAGGAACTGAGATTTTGTCCTCGGATCCAATTTTTGAGCGCACTAACCACTTGTGGGTGGCCCAATGGAGCACCCCTCAACTTTGAACGGATCCTCAGCTCATCCATGTGCCGCAAGTAGTTCGGGTATTCCATTTTCTCATATGCATGTGCATGATGATGATCGATGAGAGGTTACTTGATATGGGGGGTCATACAGGGGCGGTACGCGCGAAGCGGAAAGTTCCTACTGTGGTTTGAGCCGCATGGCGGCGTAGTCGCAAACTAATGAGTTCACGATTGAGATTCGGCCGGACTCCTGACGCGGGTAACAACTCATATGGGTCGCACTTGGACTTGCTGTAGTGAAGGAATAAGTCGTGTTGAGAGGCCCTAATGTTTTTGACTGGGTTGATCATGCGAGTATGGTTACAGTTGTGCACCCCTAATGGGTATAATCTTATCGATGAGCCGTGTCCACGGTTATGGACGACTTGGTGATGATGCTGGCTAACAAGATCTAGACAACTTACACCTAATCATGGTTAATTAACTCGACTAGTAATATAGAATTACTTTCACAATAAATGGTAACTAAAATTGTTCACCGTGTGAGTATTCCCGAATTACTTCCTCATACTTGGTTCAGGGGGTTAATCCGAGAATGGGTTATGTTTGGTGTTAGTTGTAGATGGCTACCTATACGCTCTCTTATCCCTCTCTAATTAGACGGAAGTTGAAGTGTGTCTCTTTAGGTTGCTAGCGCTGCTGCCGCTAAGTCCACCTAACCCCATACTTTGGGAGTCTTTCAGTTTTGTACCTTTATAGCTTAAGCTTGTTCGATACGCTCCAGTGTATTACCCGTTCGTGGGTTGTGGTTTTCTCTACAGTTGAGGATTCTCCGTACGACAAGGTGGGTGGCTACTTCGTGGAGTTCGACGACGAGATCTACAACGAGTAGTTAGAGTTCCCCTGGGCTTCTTCCTGGTGGACCGCGTGCATGGGTCTTCTCTTTTCGTTTCGGCCTTGTACCTTTGCTTCTTGTCTGTACTCAGACCGGCTTGTTTTCCGTTGCATGATGTAATGTTGGGACATGTGTCTCTGTTTGGTGGCATTCGATATATTTGCTCAGTGAGAGGTTTGGATAATTATTTCCTTTCTTTGTGTCTTAGGTTTATCCTGTGATTTTCCACTCTGTTAAAACCCGACTCCTATACCATGTGTGTATGATTGAAGTATAAGAGTTAGTAGGATTTTAGGTTCTTTCGTGCACAATCTTGAGACGTATGTGACTTTGGGGTCGCTAGGAGCTCTCGGCCGATGATCCATTCCGAGCCATGCCTGCCTGTTTCCTCGGTTGGTATTACCCAGTATGCTCCTAGTTGTGTGGCCCAACCGATATGTTTTGTTTGTGTAGCCTGAATTCAGGGTCTGACAGTTGGTATCAGATCCTAAACGCCCTCAGGTTCCGTTCTACTGGTCGTTGTTTGAGTCTAGAAAAATATTTGGTAGCTATCAGGAAAATCTTAAACGTGAGAGTAGGAATTATGTTCTTTTACTTCTTTCCCCACCCACCCTCCCTGTTCTTCTGGTAAGGAAGTGTTACGATGTTTTCTCTTCTCATCTCTAATTTAAAAAATAGGACATCACGTGTTCTGGGTTTCCGTAGTACCATAGTTGCAGATGTTTGAAGGTTGTTTTTTCGTTTTTGTAGTTATCAACCTCTTCGGCTATGTTCTGTTTCAATCTTGAATCAATCAGTTGTTGTTCTATCTTTCACTTGAATCATCTCTATGTCATTGTACAATCTGTTCTGTGCAATCAATCCTTTTGTTTCTGGCGGCTAGCTTCTACTTCAAACTGCTATGTAGATGGCACACTATCAGGTGGTGCGTATGACCCAGCGCGAGCGGACTACCGGTTACCCGAAGCTTCTCAGAAACATGGTTGACTATGTCAGTTTCCGCTATCTTCCGGAGTACCAGGTCTTCGAGATCCCCAGAGATTTCGGACAGACCTCCTTCAGAGCTATCGTTCGGATCAGGTAAAATGATGGTGTTACTGTGCACAAGCACGAGACTGCAGCTTCCAATGTGGACATGGCTAACACTTGGCAGCTTATGATGCAGCTGTGGCTCTGCGCAGGGACTACTACTGTTTCAAATACCCTCTGTTCTGCTACGTTCCATACTTCACCTTCACATACTCTCAGTACGAGACTGATGCTCTTGACAGGACCGTTCAGTTTGGCCAGTCTTCAGACTCAGTTGCTGGAGCTCTACGCTTGGAGCTAACAGCAGTCGGTGAGCAGCTGCAGCGGGCACTCTCTCACCTTGGTCAGTACGACAGGGGGAACATCACACCGGACGCTTTCCCGAGGTTCCAGCTTCCACCACTGAGTCCTGTCTGATATGGACGGATACACTCCAGAGCGTGGTCCACTGATCACTACTTCTCCAGACCACGTTTGATACGGGCACGACGGGGGAGGTGCAGCCCAATTTCAGGACTCCACCAAGTTAGGTGTATTCGTCGTGTGTTGCTATTTTAAATAATTAGAGTTTTTAATACTTATGAGTTTGGGCTTGGTTTGGGCCTGTCCAACCAAGTCAACGTAGGGTCCATTAGGGGGGCGGTACTGTAGCGCGGTACTGTAGCGCGGTACTGTAGCATCCCTCCCCTCATATAAGGAGTTGCTAGGCATCGTTTTAGGGTTAGCTTGAGTTTAGATTAAAAACAGTCCATAGACTTTGAGCTCGTTGGTGAAGCATCCCTCCGGGGACGGCGATGCCGTTTATCAGTTTGTAATAAAGATTGCTGCGAGGGTGCTTGTGTTCATCAAGTGTTATCGTGCTCGGGTTAGAGGCGTGGTGATCTTCATCACGTTGCTTGCTGGATTTATTCCCCACCTTCAGGTGACGCCGTTGGTGTTGTTGGAAGGATTTACCGTCCGGGTTACTCGTTGTGAAAGATCGGGACAACAATCATAGGATCATCCCCTTGATCCTTATCATGTGGTATCAGATTACTGGGTTTATCACAGCGAGTTTTGTTTGATCAATCTGCTAGATTGATTTCGGTGGAGATTGGTTCAGGCGGAGGCTGTTGGAGATCGCGTTCGTAGAGATCGTGTCGGTGGTCGTCCTGCAGGGAGTCCAGCGTACAGCCGGCAAGGAGGTTAGATCGATTGCAAATTTGCTAAGATCGTTTTCTGCTGCAGTCCCGATCGTGGTTGCTTTTGATCGTGGTTGTGTGGAGGTTGGCTGGAGCAGCACGTGAAGTCCAGGCAGTGCGGTTCCTGCTAGATCTGCTAGTCAATTTCAAACACCAAACATCAGATCGTGGAGGAGCAGCAAGGGACAGCACGTGGTGGTGTTTGATCATCAAGTCAAGGAAAAGGAAAGTCCAAACCGGATAGGAAATTCCAAGCAAGATCGGATCTGATAAAAACGGAAAGATAAATCTCGGATTTCATTAGTTCCGGATTTGGTGGGATTCTTTCTCGTTTTGTTTTCTGACGTGGAGTTTTGGCAGGAAAGGAAAGTAAACAAGAGGCAGATTCGGATTTACTTGGCCGATAAGAAAGGAAAGGAAATACCGGAGGAAAGGAAAAGGCAAGAGGTCAGCTTTGATCTCGCGTTCTGCCCAGTCCAGAAACGACCGTCGTCTTGTTCAGCCCACAGTGACCTGCACGTGAGGAGTCGGGACTTGGGAGGCTACCAATTGGAAAGTACATAAAATTATCTTTCCGACAAGTGCTTATTTGCCTGTTTCGGACTTCCTACGAGGAAACCACGTCCGTTTTAAATTCAGAGTTTCGGTCAGTCCGAACCGAATTTGACGTGATAATGAGTTCGTTTCAGGGTGATTTTTATGGCAAGAGGTGTGTTTCTGGTGAAAGGTCCGGTGATGTTTATCATGACTACACTGGTATCATTGTTGGTTTCGCCTTTGATCCAACTAAAATCAAGTGGAGATTGGACAGCTCGGCGACGCCTGCAGAATATCAGTCTTGGGAATCAGACATGGACAGTGGTTTTGCAAAATGTCGTACGCTTGATTACAATTTTGGTGACCCTACTGCATTAGTTATTGCGTACCGGCGAGTAGATACAAAGTTGTCGAGTTGGTGGCGGGAAGAGATGCGTGTGAGAGGCATCACATGGCAAACATCTAATTGGGAGGAATTCAAACAATTTCTGCGCACCAAATTTGTGGAGCCGTCTACGGATTTGGACAAAAGTCTGGTGGAGGATGTTGTACCATTGAGTGGGTTGAATATGCAACTCAAGAGAGTACATGGTGATACTTGTATGACAGTGGATAGAGGCCAGCGATGGAATTTATTTCAGGCGCAGTGCATGATCAAGGGCAAAGCATGCAAGTTGATGATTGACAGTGGTAGCTACTGTAATGGCATTAGCAAGGCGGTTGTGGAAGCGTTGGGTTTATCCACATGGCGTATTCCAGAACCGAGGCATGTTGAGTGGGTTAATAGCTGCGGTATGATGAAGATTACTCACAAGGTTCGTGTGCCATTTATAGTTGGTGACTATGTTGATGAGGTGGAATGCGATGTGTTGCCATTGGAGGTATGTGGACTGTTACTTGGACGTCCATGGCAGTATGATCGCAATGTTACTCATGCTGGGAGAGCAAATACATATTCTTTTGTGCATGATGGCAAACAGCGGACTTTGAAACCTATGCAGGATGATCAAATAAAGTCTGATGTTGAGCTGGTGGTACACAAGGAGAAGTTGCGCAAGGCTAAGCCAAAATCTGAGCTAGCTACGCCGCAGCCTGAGGAGCATGATGCACGGAGCGTCTGTGTTGACATTGTTTCAGCCATGCCTGTAGATGACAAGCCAGTTGTACTTGTTAGTGACAAGCCGGTTGAAGTTATGCCTCTGATTGATGAGAAGAAAGAAATTCCAGTTCGTGTTGACATGGGTGTTCAGACCGATGATAGTGGTGCTGATCGTGTTCCGGTGCATATGGTGCCGCGGGTAGTTAGCCACAGTTTTGTGAGAACACCTCGGAAACGTTTTGTTGGAGCAGCAGTACGTGTGCATAAAGGCAAGGATGGACGTGTTCGTCAGTTGTGTGGCCCAGGCATTACTCATCTTGTGCAGGGTCGTGCAAAGCAGGTTCATGTTCAGCAACACGAGGTTCCAGCAAGAGTTGAGAAGAAGAAGATGGTGGCGCCTAGGTCCAAGCTCATGTGGAGAAGGAAAGAGATGCAGCCGCCGAAGACTGTATCAAGTCGAGCAGGCCGAGCGGGAGGATGTGGTGAGGAAGGCAAGCGAGACTTGAAGATGACGAAGACGCGTGATGTTGTTGCTGCTATCACGCCACCCTTTCGAGCCGACCCTCAAGCGTTGAGGACAACGCTTCTTGAAGGGGGGGAGGATGATATGGGCACGACGGGGGAGGTGCAGCCCAATTTCAGGACTCCACCAAGTTAGGTGTATTCGTCGTGTGTTGCTATTTTAAATAATTAGAGTTTTTAATACTTATGAGTTTGGGCTTGGTTTGGGCCTGTCCAACCAAGTCAACGTAGGGTCCATTAGGGGGGCGGTACTGTAGCGCGGTACTGTAGCGCGGTACTGTAGCATCCCTCCCCTCATATAAGGAGTTGCTAGGCATCGTTTTAGGGTTAGCTTGAGTTTAGATTAAAAACAGTCCATAGACTTTGAGCTCGTTGGTGAAGCATCCCTCCGGGGACGGCGATGCCGTTTATCAGTTTGTAATAAAGATTGCTGCGAGGGTGCTTGTGTTCATCAAGTGTTATCGTGCTCGGGTTAGAGGCGTGGTGATCTTCATCACGTTGCTTGCTGGATTTATTCCCCACCTTCAGGTGACGCCGTTGGTGTTGTTGGAAGGATTTACCGTCCGGGTTACTCGTTGTGAAAGATCGGGACAACAATCATAGGATCATCCCCTTGATCCTTATCAACGTTGGACCCCTGTTGTACGGGAGACAGACGCCAGATGCCTACTTCTGCGAGATACGACGTGTTGTGCCGGAGTACCACATGTACATTGACCGCCGTCACACACATCGCCTCACCGGAGAGGGGTGCTGAGTTTCGTCTTCCGAGGGAGGTGCGAGCTAGTCTTTGTGATATATCTCTTCCTTTGTTGTAGTAGCTGTCCTTTTGTACTGAAACCGTGTTGGTTGTACGGATGGTTAACTTTGTACTAGTAGCTATCCTTGTAGTACTGAAACCTTGGTGGTTGTACTGATGGCTAACTAAGTTTCTTGTTGTGATCCTTTTCTATGAGAAGCTTATCCTTGTTATCCTACAGTTTGCTACTGTTTTCTGATCAAGAATTCTACTTTCCAAGTTTTTGTCCCTGGCTTTACGTATCTTGTTGTTGTTCTAATATCCAATGTCTTCAGGATGACGAACACCAGGAACAACCGTAATGCGGAAGGCAATGAGCCGCCACCGATCACTGCGTTGCTTGGGCAGATGACCCAAGTTCTAGCTCAAATGGCTAAGCACCAAGCCTACCAGAACAACCACGAACATCACAATGAAGGCAATGCACGTGTGACCATCAAGGACTTCCTCAGTCTGGACCCAAGGAACTTTGCTTCCCCCACCGAGCCGCTTGAAGCTGATGATTGGCTTCGCGAGATGGAAAGGACCCTTGCTATCGCCCACATGGCTGAGCAAGACAAGGTTCGTTACGTGTCCTACCTGCTTAGGGGCAAGTCTGCCTCATGGTGGGAGAACTTCTAGGCAATGAGAGCTCCCGGGGTGGACACCACTTGGGGGATTTCAAGACAGCCTTCCTGTGCCACCACATCCCAGAAGGTCTCATGGACAGGATGCGCGAGCAGTTTAACTCGCTGACGCAAGGCAAGATGGACGTGATGGAGTACAATGGCGAATTCAATCGCCTTGCTCGTTACGTTGGAGATGAGGTGAACACTGAGGCCAAAAAGATGGCCAGGTTCCGCAAGGGTTTCAACCCCGCGCTCAAGTACAATTTGAACCTCGTCAAGGCTGATAACTTCGAGGACCTCATCAACATCGCGCTCAATGAGGAGCATGGGCGCAAGATCTTCGAGGAGTCGCGCAAGCACTCTCGCGAGAGCAACTCTTCTTCATCCTCAATCGCCGCCGCTCCTATCAGAAGCGTCGCATATGGGTGCCTAACAACGCCTTCGCACGAGCTACCTACGTACCAGGACCTCCAGGACTCGCGCCTCGCCCATCGAACCCGGCTCTTGCTACGAGGGGTTTCGGAGGACCGCCAAGGCCAACGGGCGCTCGCCCCAACCTGATCTGCTACAAGTGCGGGCAACCGGGCCACTACTCCAACAATTGCCGGAGACCCGTCTTCCTCCACCATCACCTCGCCCTGCTCCGACTCAGGCAATGGTCCGCGCACCTTCCCCAACTAGGCCTTTCGTCCCCAACAACCGGCCTCCGGCACGTGTTGCGCGGGTGGACCACATCAGGGCTGAGGAAGCAAAAGAAGCTCCAGAAGTTGTTCTTGGTACACTACCCGTCAACTCTATCTCTTCTAGGGTGTTGTTTGATACAGGAGCATCTCATTCTTTCGTTTCAACTAAGTTTGCTGTAACTCATAGTTTACCTCACGAATCCCTGTTGAGCAATCTCACTGTCACTTCCCCCGGCGTTCAGATGACTTCTTCCAAGATAAGCCACGACAATGAAATCCAAATTGGACGCCACATCTTCTTGGCATCTCTAATAATTCTCGGCAATTCAGATATTGATGTCATTCTGGGCATGGATTGGTTGAAGGCCAATCAAGATAAGATAGACTGTTCCACAAAGACTGTAACTCTTTCTCATCCTTTTGGAAAGATAGTCTATTCTCCAAACCATCCCTCTTCAGCTCAGCTTTTTGCTCTCAATGTTGATCCTCTTCCTTCCATAGAAGCTATTCTGGTGGTCCGAGAATTTCCTGACGTCTTTCCTGAAGAATTGCCAGGTATGCCACCTGACAGAGCCGTGGAGTTCGTTATTGAACTAGAACTAGTCACTGCTCCTATCTCCAAACGTCCTTTCAAGATAAGCCCCAAAGAACTGGCTGAGCTTAAGAGATAGCTAGAAGAGTTGGAAAGTAAAGATCACATCCAACCTAGTACTTCTCCTTGGGGTTGTCCTACTCTGTTTGTCAAAAAGAGGGACACGACTGAGCGACTGGTTGTTGACTACCGTCCTCTGAACAAGAAAACCATCAAGAACAAGTATCCCCTTCCTCGCATCAATGACCTGTTTGATCAACTCGCTAGTGCTAAGGTTTTCTCCAAGTTGGACTTGAGGTCAGGTTATCACCTGATCAAGATCCGCAAAGAAGACATTCCAAAGACAGCTTTCACCACTCGTTATGGTTTCTATGAGTACACTGTCATGTCCTTCGGTCTCACAAATGCTCCGGCGACTTTCTCACGTCTCATAAACTTCGTTTTCATGGAATACCTCGATAAGTTCGTGGTAGTGTATCTCGATGACATTCTTATCTATTCCAAATCAGAGGAAGAACACGGAGAACATCTAGTCCTTGTTGAAACTCCGAGAACATCGTCTCTACGCCAAGTTCTCCAAGTGTGAACTCTGGCTTCCTAAAGTATCCTACCTTGGTCACGTCATCTCCTCTGAAGGCATTCCTGTTGATCCATAAAAAGTGAAGGCCATTGTTGAATGGTTGCCTCCTTCAACGGTGAAACAAGTCAAGAGCTTCCTTGGCATGGCTAGCTATTGCCGTCGATTTGTTGAGAACTTCTCCAAAATCGCTAAGCCTCTCACCGATCTTACTAGGAAGGATAAAAAGTTTATTTGGACTCCAAAGTGTGATGAGAGCTTGAATCTCTTAAAAGCTAAACTCACTTCTACTCCTATTCTAATTGGCCCTGACACTTCCGAACCTTTCCAAATCTTCCGCGATGCATCTCTTCAAGGAGTAGGAGCAGTCCTCATGCAAAAACGCAAAGTTGTGGCTTATGCATCTCGTCAGTTGCAGCCTCATGAGCTCAACTATCCTACACATGATCTTGAACTTGTAGCAATCATGTAGGCCCTCAAGGCTTGGAGACCTTATTTGCTGGGGCACAGTTGTGAGATCTTCACCGACCACAAGAGTCTCAAATATCTCTTCACTCAACCAGATTAGAACCTCAGGCAAACAAGGTCGCTTGAGAAGCTCTCAGATTACGATCTCACCATCTCTTACACTCCAGGCAAAGCTAATGTGATAGCTGATGCTCTTAGTCGCAAGTCCTATTGCAACAACCTCATGGTTGAGGACATCCAACCTCCTCTTCACGAAGAATTCAAGAAGCTCAATCTTAAAGTGGTTCCTTCTGGTTATCTTGCAAGCTTGGTTATCACTCCTACACTTGAGGATAAGATCCGTGGCACACCGTTGCGTGATTCTGGTGTTAAGAATATCAAAGACAACATCGGCAAGTATAAGTACAAGAGTTTCTCTCTCGATGACAAGGGTACCTTGCTATTTGAAGAACGCATTGTAGTGCCCAAGCTTGACAGCTTAAGAGAGCTCATTCTCAAGGAGGCTCATGATACTCCGCTTTCTATCCACCCTGGCAGCACAAAGATGTACCAGGATCTCAAATCAATCTATTGGTGGACCAGGATGAAGCGTGAAATTGCTCGTTATCTGTCTCAGTGTGATGTTTGCTGTCGTGTCAATACAGTTCATCAGAGACCACCTGGACTTCTTCAACCACTGCAAATTCCTGAGTAGAAATGAGACAAGATCGAGATGGACATCGTTACTGGGTTTTCAAAGTCCAAGAAAGGCAACAATGCAATATTTGTTGTCATTGATTGTCTCTCCAAAGTGGCTCACTTCTTCCCAGTCAAAGAGTAAGTATCAGCTAGTCAGTTGGCAGAACTCTATATGGCAAGACTGGTTCCTCTACACGGTGTTCGTTTGGCAATAAGCTCAGATCGTGGAAGTATCTTCACTTCTCGATTTTGGGATAGCTATCAGTAAGCCTTGGGTACCAAACTTCTATTTAGCGCCGCTTACCATCCGTAGACAAGTGGACAGGTTCAAAGGGTGAATCAAATTCTGAGGATATGCACAGAGCTTGTGTCATCTCCTTTGGCATGAAATGGGAGGATTGCCTTCCATATGCTGAGTTCTCCTACAACATCTTCCAAGCAAGTCTAGGCATGGCTCCCTTCGAAGCTCTCTATGGCCGCAAATGCAGAACTCCTCTGAATTAGTCTCAAGCTGGTGAACGTCAATTCATTGGCCCTGACATTATCTAGGAGGCTGAGGAAAAGTTTCGCATCATTCGTGACAATCTGAAGATTGCCCAGTCTCGTCAGAAAAGCTATTATGATAGCAAGCACAGGGACATGGTCTATGCACCTGGTGATCAAGCTTACCTTCGTGTCACTCCTCTGAGAGGCACGCAATGCTTTGGAATCAAAGGCAAGCTTGCTCCGCATTATGTTGGCCCTTTCAACGTTCTTTCAAGGCGTTGTGAATTGGCTTACCATCTGGAACATCCTCCAAACCTCTCCAAAGTGCACGATGTCTTCCACATGTCACAACTCAAGAAGTGCTTCCAAGTGAAGGAGATATGCCCTAGAGGCAAATAAATAAGTAATATTTATTGCGTTATCTCATAAGTTTATAATAGGTTTGTGTATTATGCTGTGACTGTATTAATCGGAATTGTTAATACACGTGTGATACATAGACAACCAGGTCCCTAGCAAGCCTCTATATGAGATAGTCCATTGGGCAACAGTTGATCGAGATTCCCGATCAAGGACAATGACGTCAGTTGACAATGGGGTCATCTTGTTAGTAGAATAAGGTGATGGACATACGCAAAGTATTGCAATAAGATCGTATTACGATGTTTGTCATTTGCAATAGATAAGAGTATGATAGCTTATTCCTTAGACCGTGAGACCGTACTTATTGTTGCTTCGTAGGAGTGCTTTGAGAGCATCAAACGTTGTGTCTTATATAGCATGACAATAACGGTGTCCATCTTGGGTATTCCGAAAGAGCATCGAGACGTAAGGATCAAGAGCGGGATTTGCTCATTCTTGTAATGGAAAGATACTCTGGGCCCACTCGGTGAGATTACATCTATATATAGCTGCGCAGCTTATGACTAGGTCATGGAGATGTAATATCGCAGACGAGTTAATAACCTTCGTCAGTAACGAGATACAGCAAAGGCATCGATGTGTCTACGATCATATCTCGGACAAGGTAGTATCGCAGAGACAAAGGGAATGAATATCATATTTATGGTTCAACGACGATATTCGTGGAATGCACAGGGGTCGTCATATATTTCCAGGTATCCCTGACGATCATTGGTGAGCGGAGTGTCTCGACCATGTCTGGAGTGTTCCCGAACCGTAGCGTAACAAACTTAAGGTCTTAGCGACGCTAGGAGATAGGTTCTGGAATTTTATAGGTTTATATTGGAGAGAGAGAAATGATCCGGAAAGAGTTCTGGTGGTCCGGAAGGAGTTCCGGGAAGGTGTGGAATGGTTCCGGTAATGTCCGAAAGTTGTTCGGGTGGTTCCGAAATAGTTTCGGAGTCATGGGATATTGAATTATATATAAATATATTAATTATGAATTAATGGGATTTTTATATTAATTTAATATTAATTAAATAAAGGAAAAAGGGGGCTCCCACCTAAATGGGCCCTAAGAGGGCCCATGAGGGGGAAACCGCACCCCACAAGGAAGGGGAAGGCTGGGCCTCCTAGTCCAACTCGGACTAGGAGTTGGAGGGCCCATGGGGGGTTCGGCCGAACCCCCCCTCCCCTCTCCTCCTTTAGTCCCACATGGGGGAGCACACCCCCTTCCCCCTTTATATAGCAAGGCATATTAATTGATTTAAATACACAGCAAATTCAATTAATTCCCAATTTCTCTCTCGATCTCGTGGTTCCCAAGTTGGAGCCGCGCCGAGCTGAGGAAGGGGGTCTCTCTCCACCTAAGCCATACCGCAGAGCGCCGTTGCTCTGCGGGATTCCAGATAAGATCTACTCCTGCGATTTTAGCTGGATCTGAATGCCCGGGAGTTGTCGCTAGGCTCCGTATGTTTGCGAGTGCTCGGAGGCTACTCATTTGAGGAGCTTGGGCGACGTCGTCTCGCCCCCTACAGCCGCCGCGCCACCCCCCCTCTGATGCCGGCGCACCAGCCCCGGTGCTGGCGCTCTGCCTTCTTCCGCCCGACCCCCGTCGACGCAGATCATCGTCGACACCCCGGCGTCATCGACTCTGACATCGCGGCAAGTTCTCCGCGACCTCGAGGTCGGCTACGTATGACTTCATCGTCAACGCTTGTGCGGGAGCGTAATCCCCGCTATCGTTCTACATGGAGGTAATGTAACCCGTTCCGCCACCGTTATCGCATGTACTAGATAGATAGATCCTGGCTAGTTAGGGTTTCGCTCGCTAGAAAATTATTGTTTTCTGCACCGTAACCCCTTCAGTGGTATCAGAGCCGATCTATGCGTAGTACTGCTGGTACGGTTAGAACTCATGTTGAATGAGGGCGTCTTTCTTATATTTGCTACCCTCTAGCGTGCACTTGCGATGCCTTCGGTATTGAGTTGATGAAGCGGCCCGGACCGACTTTACGCGTACGCTTACGCGAGACTGGTTCCACTACTGACATACGGCTTGCACCGTATCTGTGGCTGGCGGGTGCCTGTTTCTCTCTCTCTAGTCGGCAAAGCATTTTCAATGGAGGGCCCGAAAGGGATGCTTAAACATGCAATTATCGACGTTGTGGTACAAAGTTCGTAGGTAGGGAAGCGATTCTCTCACGAATAAGCCTATTTGCCACGTAAAACTTGCAAAACTAAATAAAGCTAGAGGCGTCTAACTTTGTTTTGCAGAGGCGTTATTTCATGTGACATGGCTACGGTAAGTTTTTGATATTACTCGTACTGTCGGAGGCAATGGAGGGCTCTGTAGACTCGGAGTCATGCCGGGGCGCCGGGGGGCCAGGCACATGGCGCCATGAAGGTCCAGGCGCATAGACCATGTCACATCGCACTTCATTGCATCATTATTGTGTGCTGTTGTGTGTGCATCCTATTGATTGCTTATATGCTAGATATACAATGGTAGCATCATAAATAGGATGATCCCTAACAAAATACCAAAATTGTGTTCTCCCTCGTTGCGCACCACCAAGAAAGTTCTACGTTATGAGGCAGGCCGTGATGATCGGGTGTCACACATCTCATCGTTCGCATACAGTGGGTGTAAGCCATGTTGCACGCGAAGGTCTTCGAGGTTTGATTGGCGAGCCTAGCATACTCAGAGGTATGGCCTCGGAACACGGGAAGATCGAAAGATCGAGCACGAGTCATAGAGTTGTTATGATCGACATTTTATGTCCACCTTTGAAGCTGTGCTGCCGGCCGTGATGATCGGGGGTAGTATGGTGGATGAGGGTCGTGTCATCGCCATTATTATTTTAGGGATAATAATCTTGGTGTGGTGTGTTTTTGATAATGAGATTATAGAACTAAAGCTCACCTACATATTATAAACTTAACCTTACCTCTTTTGCGATCACATCTGTAGACTACGCAACTATACTTCGGTTACTTCCTCAAGAGCCCGGATGCTACATTAGAAGCCGACGGGTCCAACTTCATCAGATGGTACAGGGGTTTTAGAAACATTCTCGAACACAACAACATTCTATATGTTCTCGATGAACCGTTAGGAGGAGCACCGGGAGATTCTGCTAGCGAGGAGGAGGAAGATGATTTCCGTAGGCGTCGAGACATATTCATTGAAGTGGAGATCACCATGACCGTATGCCTGGCACCCGAGTTGAAAGAGATGTTTCGACGCAAGGAGCCAAGCGTCATGATGGATGCGATAAAGACGCACTTCGTGGATGAATTAAAGCGTGAGCAATTCAGGCAGCTTAGAATGTTCCAGACCGTTCACATGGAGGAGCATACCTGTCTGAAGACACATTTGAAGAGATTGTATGACATCTACTTCCAGCTGACGATGGTCTTCGATTACTGGATGGCAGATTCTTGTGCCATTCGGACTGTCCTGATATCTCTACCTCCTACCTATGAGAAGCATGTGCGCAAGTACATTTTGAAAGCCGACGATATGAACTTCTACACGTTCGTACGAGAGTTCCAGTCTCTGAAAGTTGATTCCATCGAAGGAGAGATCTTCGATGCTACAGGTATATATTTGATATATGCAGAATTATGAATTCGCCCATGGTATATGATGAAATGTTTGATAATTGCTCTGTTTGTGAAACAGGTCCTGATTATCACATATATGCGGCGCAGTTTGATATGACCTGGCGCTGAAGCTGGTAGTCAAGGAGTTGATGGCCTTTTTTGTGTTCACGTCCTCAAGATATCATAGTTATCATCAATAGTTTTTGATACGATCTTTTGTAATAGTGAGCGAGTGTGTGTGTCTTGATTGTTGCAAGACAAAGTTATTCATGTAATAAGACAAGATCAGTTGTTTTATGTTATGGAACAAGTCAGTTGTTTTATCTTATGAATAAAGTTTCCACATCTCAGTTACATTGATTGTATGATAAGTATTCATAATTGTAGATGTGATAAAATAGCTTGTCCCATGAACAAAGGTTCTACTGCTAGAACAAACACCGTCGAGTTTAGTCATAAAAGCAATGAAAGAAGTAATGGATGTTTTGGTCCATTTAAGTATTTCAAGTGCTAAGTTGATTAAGCTTGAAATCAAGTATTGAAGTTGCAATACTAGCGGAAATTAATTGAGTGTCATTTTTAAATGATTAATTAATGGTGTTTATTGTTTGATCCGAATCCCTCCATGACTTTGGCAAATAGGAGTATTTGCCCGATAAATTGTGGAGTCTGAGATTAATTTGATAATAGATCAAATGGGGTTTTTTCAGAAGGAAGATTAGTGAACATTGTATTCACAGAATTCGATCAAAGGACAGTATTTTTGAATTATGTTTTCAACACAAGAGACTTGTGGAAATTTGCTTCGCAAAATTATAATGTCATATATAGTGATATGTGGGGAATTATAATCATGCTCTATTTTAAATAAAGTGTGGCCTGTCAGAATCAGTCTTAGAATCTCCTAATACGTTCGAAACATTATAGTCGATGTTCACTTTAGAAAATAGATATTTTTCTCAACGAGAATTCGTAGGATCGATAGTAGTGTCGACATGTATATGATTATGCGATAATTCGGAATATACATGAGTGGTTCTTTGTAGATTGCTCGCATTAAATGAGAGTGTGTTCCAAAACCAAATAGAAACAAAGTTCAGTTTGTTGTCTATGTAGTTCCGAGAAAAGATGACTTTTCGAATTATGGTTTATGGATTGGAATTAGAAGTTTGGAATAAAGGGTCAGACCTATGTTGGAAGGTGTTCCAAAGAGTATATGTCTGCTAATGAAAATTTGGTGATTAAGAGTGAGGGAGACTAGAAAATTGTTTTCTGCTTGCAATCCTCTTCATAAAGATCATAATATTTTCATGAAAGAACTTCTGAATAAGGTGCTGTTATATTTAATATTGCTGTCAGGTCACAGCACTGGATTAAGTATTTCAGATCTTGTTGACAGATCAGGGTGCACTTTATGAATACAAAGAAAGTTGAGAAAGTATCGGAATACGAACAAAGGCTCTTCAGCCTGGAAATCCAAGTTACGTTTAAAAGGATTAAGAGAGTAATTGTTGCTGCAATTCTTATTAGAGGAATAAGATTGTTTAATCGTCATATAAAGTGTTATATGAAAATGTGACTATAAGAAAGACGCAGGAGCATGTCTTGTCAAGAAATGTGTCTTGCACAAGATCAAATTTGTTTACTACATTTGTGTAGACATGCTCGAAGTCTGAGGGATTTGTATTAATGTAATGCTATGGTTTGTATTAAATTCGAATTGATGATAGATCAATGATTTTGGTTTGACCTAAATGTCGAATTAAGTGGGAGTCGTAGTTAGTTTACTCAGGTGGAATATGTATGGAACATATTTTTGAGTGGGAGCTCAGGAACTCAAATATGTGGGTAACACGTTTTTGAGTGGGAGCGCGTGTTGTCAAATATGTGGAGACATAGTTTGAGTGGGAGTCGAATTCATTTTGTGTAGTTAACACATTGTGAAACTGTACCAATAGAATAGGATGAAGTTGTGAAACTATTTGAAAGTCAGTGTCTATTTTGAAATAGAACGGGGATTTTAAATAGTTAGTCGAGTTGCTTTGGATTATGTCTGAGGAGTCAGAATAGAATCAAAAGGATGGTCCTTTGGAATCCAATTGATCATTAAGAGTAATGATGCATGAAAGTAATGGTTGTATGACATGTGGGTCTATTATGTAATATTAGACGTCATACAGAAACCATATTATCTGCTCGATGATATATAACCGATGTTCTTGGATTAAGAACAGTTATTTTGGAATTTACTGGAAGTAGATGTGCGTTAGTTAAGGGATTGACATTTGAATGTCAAGTTTTCTACATTGGTGCGAGAATATGTAGACATCACGAGTTTGTAATTGTTACAAGGGGCTCTGCATGACTGAGTGTGTTTTTCAGGGCAGTTACTGGTTAGTATAATCAGAGTAAGCGCTGGGAAGCGGTAGTCTCACTTAGTTGCGGTGTTTGCATATATGTTGTTGGACAACATGGTGATATCAAGCAAGTTGTTATTCGTGAATCGCAGAAGCATGTGCAATCATGGATTGTGCAGTAACACTTTTCCACAAGCAAGCATTATCAAATAATTCTTAAGGGATTTTGATCAAGTAAAATGCAGCTAGTTTATTTGTACTCTAGTGCAAGTGGGAGACTGAAGGAGATATGCCCTAGTGGCAAATAAATAAGTAATATTTATTGCGTTATCTCATAAGTTTATAATAGGTTTGTGTATTATGATGTGACTGTATTAATCGGAATTGTTAATACACGTGCGATACATAGACAACCAGGTCCCTAGCAAGCCTCTATATGAGCTAGTCCATTGGGCAACAGTTGATCGAGATTACCGATCAAGGACAATGACGTCGGTTGACAATGGGGTCATCTTGTTAGTAGAATAAGGTGATGGACATACGCAAAGTACTGCAATAAGATCGTATTACGATGTTTGTCATTTGCAATAGATAAGAGTATGATAGCTTATTCCTTAGACCGTGAGACCGTACTTATTGTTGCTTCGTAGGAGTGCTTTGAGAGCATCAAACGTTGTGTCTTATATAGCATGACAATAACGGTGTCCATCTTGGGTATTCCGAAAGAGCATCGAGACGTAAGGATCAAGAGCGGGATTTGTTCATTCTTGTAATGGAAAGATACTCTGGGCCCACTCGGTGAGATTACATCTATATATAGCTGCGCAGCTTATGACTAGGTCATGGAGATGTAATATCGCAGACGAGTTAATAACCTTCGTCAGTAACGAGATACAGCAAAGGCATCGATGTGTCTATGATCATATCTCGGACAAGGTAGTATCGCAGAGACAAAGGGAATGAATATCATATTTATGGTTCAACGACGATATTCGTGGAATGCACAGGGGTCGTCATATATTTCCAGGTATCTCTGACGATCATTGGTGAGCGGAGTGTCTCGACCATGTCTGGAGTGTTACCGAACCGTAGCGTAACAAACTTAAGGTCTTAGCGACGCTAGGAGATAGGTTCTAGAATTTTATAGGTTTTTATTGGAGAGAGAGAAATGATCCGGAAAGAGTTCCGGTGGTCCGGAAGGAGTTCCGGGAAGGTGTGGAATGGTTCCGGTAATGTCCGAAAGTTGTTCGGGTGGTTCCGAAATAGTTTCGGAGTCATGGGATATTGAATTATATATAAATATATTAATTATGAATTAATGGGATTTTTATATTAATTTAATATTAATTAAATAAAGGAAAAAGAGGGCTCCCACCTAAATGGGCCCTAAGAGGGCCCATGAGGGGGAAACCGCACCCCACAAGGAAGGGGAAGGCTGGGCCTCCTAGTCCAACTCGGACTAGGAGTTGGAGGGCCCATGGGGGGTTCGGCCGAACCCCCCCTCCCCTCTCCTCCTTTAGTCCCACATGGGGGAGCCAAGGGGGTTGGCACACCCCCTTCCCCCTTTATATAGCAAGGCATATTAATTGATTTAAATACACAGGAAATTCAATTAATTCCCAATTTCTCTCTCGATCTCGTGGTTCCCAAGTTGGAGCCGCGCCGAGCTGAGGAAGGGGGTCTCTCTCCACCTAAGCCATACCGCAGAGCGCCGTTGCTCTGCGGGATTCCAGATAAGATCTACTCCTGCGATTTCAGCTGGATCTGAATGACCGGGAGTTGTCGCTAGGCTCCGTATGTTTGCGAGTGCTCGGAGGCTACTCTTTTGAGGAGCTTGGGCGACGTCGTCTCGCCCCCTTCAACCGCCGCGCCACCCCCCTCTGCTGCCGGCGCACCAGCCCCGGTGCTGGCGCTCTGCCTTCTTCCGCCCGACGCCCATCGACGCAGATCATCGTCGACACCCCGGCGTCATCGACTCCGACATCGCGGCAAGTTCTCCGCGACCTCGAGGTCGGCTACGTATGACTTCATCGTCAACGCTTGTGCGGGAGCGTAATCCCCGCTATCGGTCTACATGGAGGTAATGTAACCCGTTCCGCCACCGTTATCGCATGTACTAGATAGATAGATCCTGGCTAGTTAGGGTTTCGCTCGCTAGAAAATTATTGTTTTCTGCACCGTAACCCCTTCACCAAGATCCAGGACGTGCAGTTGATCATGGATCAATTGAACTTCGAGAAGATCTCTCTTATGTGGAACAACCGATTCGCATTCTTGACGAAGCTGAACGTCGCACCCGTAACAACAGTGTCAAGTTCGACAAGGTTCAATGGTCTCATCATTCTGACAAGGATGCTACATGGGAACGTGAAGACCACTTCCGTGCCGAATATCCCGACCTCTTCATTGCTCCGTGAAGAATCTCGGGGCGTGATTCCTTTGTGGGGGGGGAGTGTTGTAACATCCCAAATGTAGCATTCCTAAAATGTTGAGCTTGTGTGTAATAAAGTGTATCATCATGTCATCATTTCTGTGCGTTTGCTTTAATTAAATATATTGCTTCAAATTTAAATTCCAAATTTAAGTTTCATATTTAATTTCAAATGTTTTTCAAATAAATTCAAATGAAGTTTCAAAATATTTATAAATAATCAAACTAGTATTTGAACTTGACTATTTTGAAACTATTAAAATTGTTCAAAAGTTTTTATCATGTTTATTTTCTGTTTTGTTTTAAAAATACAAAACCAGAAAAGAATAAAAGAAAAAAAGAAAATGCAGAAAACAAAAAAAAAGCAGAGAAGGACTCACCCTGGCCGAGATGGGCCAATTTATGGCCCACCTCTGCTTAGTAGAGAGCCAGCCCAGCCCACCTACCTCATCTCCCTCCTCCGTATGGTCACAGAGGAGAGGAGCTGCTTTCTAGCTCGACATGGCCTCCCCTCACTGCCTCCTGCGCCCCACAACTCGCCCCCACTCTTCTCCTCCATCTATTAATCGAGCCGCACCCCCGCTAACCCTAACCCTAGTCGTTTCTCCCCCCCCCCCCCTCGCCGCCGCTGCTCTCCCCATGCCACGCCGTCGCCATGACCGGGGTCCGGTCGAGCTCGCCTCCGGCGTGAGCCAGCCCTTGCTCCTCCTCTGCTTCGCCACCGGCTGCGCCTCTCCGTCCACTTCTTCCTCTTCCCCGCCACGGACGCCAGGAGCCCAGGCGGCCACCACTTCTTCCCCGACGAACGATGCGGCTCGGCATACCCTCCCCGCACCGTTCTCTCCTCTCCGGCCACCACGACCTCCATCCGCTCGCCATACGCCTCCCCGAGGTGAGACGCGCATGTTCCCTCTCCTTCCCCCTCCATTTCTTACCCTGGTGGTCAATTCCGTCGGCGACGTAGCACGCACCGCACGGCCGTGCCACGCCCGCTTAAGAACGAGCATAGACATGAAGAAGAAAAGGACCCCCTTTTCCCTCTGACAACACGCACCCGAGTACGCCACCCTTCCGCACCCACGAACTCCCTCACGGACGCCCAGCGCCGCCCGGACAAGGTCGCCGCCGGCTGTTTCCTCCGTCGCGGCGTTCGGACTTGGACAACGTTCAGTTTCGTCAGAGACCGCACCCTTTTTTTTCGCTGTTAAAAATTAAAACGAAACTAAACCTAACACTACTACGCACTAAACCTCCAGAGGTGCTGCGCAATTACACTGAGCCCCCTGGTTCTCTGGTTTTGCAAAGGGACCCTTCCAGATATTTTTCCCATCACAGATAAGTCCCTGGAATTTTTCAGAAACACCCCTAACTTTAAAAATGCAGTAACTTTTAATCTATAACTCCAAATAAATTAATCTTTATATGTTTTATTATTAGAAAAATGCAAGAAACATTAATATGTCATTCTTATGTCATTTTGCATCATTTATTTTAAATGCTTAGTTTAATTCAACAAGTTCAACTAAATAACTACATATGGAATGTGTCGGGTAATAAATATATAATACCCTAATTCCATTTAATTTGCGCATACCATCTATGCCATGTCGTGCCATGTTAATCAACATTTAATTGGATGCGTAGAGAAATAGTTTGCACCATAATTAATTGCCGGGATTTTCGTCCCCGCTTTAATGTGACCTAATCATCGCATACCATATTGCAACATCAATTTTCTGCGCATTTCCTTTATTGATTATTGTTTCCTATTGTATGTGTTTGGCTTTTCTCTGGGTAGACGACGACGTGCCTACTGCGAGTACCTACGATACTGAGGTTCCAGCTTTTGTGCCGGGCCACGAGCTGCCAGGCAAGCTTCTGCTAACCTTTTACACGATTGTTTGGTTTTCATCCTTACCTTTTGATCTATGCTATCCTAGATATCGTTTCTTGAATTGTGATCCCATCGCATGATTATCCTGCAGCCTATACAGCTTTATCCCCACAACCTATAACCCCTTGCATGTTTATCTGTTGGCCTTGCGAGTCGTAGTGCATGCTTGGAGTTGGTTGTGCGAGTCGTCCGTCTATTTTTATCTCATAAGCTTAGCATAATAGATTGTTCTACTTTAATAAAATGTTGCCTTATGTTGTGGTATTATAATTAAAAGATAAGGCACCAGGCGGAAGGCCTTGCGAGGTGCTTTGTTCTGCTTAGTGTCGACCTAGGAACTGAGATTTTGTCCTCGGGTCCAATTTTTTAGCGTACTAAGAACTTGTGGGTGGCCTAATGGAGCCCCCCTCGACTTTGAACGGATCCTCAGCTCGTCCATGTGCCGCAAGTAGTTCGGGTTTTCCATTTGCTCATATGCATGTGCATGATGACGATGATGATCGATGTGATGTTACTTGATATGGGGGGTCATACAGGGACGGTATGTCGCGAAGCGGACAATTCCTACTGTGGTTTGAGCCACATGGCGGCGTAGTCGCAAACTAATGAGTCCGCGATTAAGATTCGGCCGGACTCCTAACGTGGGTAACAACTCATATGGGTGGCACTTGGACTTGCTGTAGTGAAGGAATGAGTCGTGTTGAGAGGCCCTAATGTTTTTGACTGGGTTGATCATGCGAGTATGGGTACAGTAGTGCACCTCTGCAGGGTATAATCTTATCGATAAGCCATGTCCACGGTTATGGACGACTTGGTGATGATGCTGGCTAACAAGATCTAGACAACTTACACCTAATCATGGTTAATTAACTTGACTAGTAATATAGAATTACTTTGACAATAAATGGTAACTAAAATTCTTCACCGTGTGAGTATTCCCAGATTGCTTCCTCATACTTGGTTGAGGGGGTTAATCCGAGAATGGGTTATATTTGGTGTTAGTTGTAGATGGCTACCTATGCGATCTCTTATCCCTCTCTAATTAGACGGAAGTTGTAGCGTGTATCTTTAGGTTGCTAGTGCTGCTGATGCTAAGTCCACCTTACCCCATACTCTGGGAGTCTTTCAGTTTTCTACCTTGTTAGCTTAACCTTGATTGATACGCTCCGGTGTATTGACCCGTTCACGGGTTGTGGTTTTCTCTGCAGTTGAGGATTCTTCGTACGACCAGGTGGGTGGCTACTATGTGGAGTTCGACGATGAGATATACGACGAGTAGTTAGAGTTCCCCTGGGCTTCTTCCTGGTGGACCGCGTGGATGGGCCTTTTTTTTTCATTTCGGCCTTGTGCCCTTTGCTTCTTGTCTGTACTCAGACCGGCTTGATTTCCGCTGCATGATGTAATGTTTGTACATGTGTCCTCTGTTTGGTGGCATTTGATATATTTGCTCAGTGAGAGCTTTGGATAATTATTTCCTTTCTTTGTGTCTTAGGTATATCTTGTGATTTTCCACTCTGTTAAAACCCGACTTGTATACCATGTGTGTATGATTGAAGTATACGAGTTGGTAGGACTTTGGGTTCTTGCGTGCACAATCTTGAGACGTATGTGACGTTGGGGTCGCTAGGAGCTGTCGGCCGATGATCCATTCCGAGCCAGGCCTGCCTGTTTCCTTGGTTGGTATTACCTAGTATGCTCCTAGTTGTGTGGCCCAACCGATACGTTTTGTTTGTGTAGCCTGAATTCAGGGTCTGACAGCTACTGATACTCCTAGATGGCTGGGAGGGGTGAAATGGGTCAGAAGACGTAAGGAGGGTCCGTATACTCCTAGATGGCTAGGAGGGGTCCACGGGGGTCCAGTTGGCTACGATTGTCGCAAGTGCTTTAGGATGACCTTCAAGTGCTACTGATACTCCAAGATGGCTGGGAGGGGTGCAATTGGTCAGATGACGTAAGGAGGGTCCGTACAGTACTAGATGGCTAGGAGGGGTCAAAGGGGTCTAGATGGCTAAGAGTGTCACACGTGCTTTAGGTTGACCTAAAAGTGTTACTGATACTCCTAGATGGTTGGGAGGGGTGCAATGGGTCAGATGACGTAAGGAGGATCCGTATAGTCCTAGATGGCTAGGAGGGGTCCACAGGGGTACAGATGGCTAAGAGTGTCGCATGTTCTTTAGGATGACCTCAAAGTGCTTCGGATACTCCTAGATGGCAGGGAGGGGTGCCATGGGTCAGATGACATAAGGAGGGTCCGTATACTCCTAGATGGCTAGGAGGGGTCCACGGGCCTAGATGGCTTAGAGTGTCACACGTGCTCTAGGATGATCTAAAAGTGCTACGGATAGTCCTAGAGTGCTGGGAGGGTTGCAATGGGTCAGATGCCGTAAGTAGGGTCCGTATAGTCCTAGATGGCTAGTAGGGGTTCACGGGGGTCCAGATGGCTACGATTGTCGCACGTGCTCCAGGATAACCTAAAAGTGCAACTGATACTCCTAGATGGCTGGGAGGGGTGCAATGGGTCAGATGACGTAAGGAGGGTATGTATATTCCTAGATGGCTAGGAGGGGTCCACGGGGATCCAGATGGATAAAATTGTCGCACGTGCTTTAGGATGACCTAAAAGTGCAACTGATACTCCTAGATGGCTGGGAGGGGTGAAATGGGTCAGATGACGTAAGAGGGTCCGTATATTCCTAGATGGCAAGGAGGGGTCCACGGGGGTCCAAATGGCTACGATTTTCACAAGTGTTATAAGATGACCTAAATGTGCTACTGATACTCCTAGATGGCTGGGAGGGGTGAAATGGGTCAGATGACGTAAGAAGGGTCCGTATACTCCTAGATGGCTAGGAGGGGTCCAGTTGGCTACGATTTTTGCATGTGCTTGAGGATGACCTAAAAGTGCTACAGATACTCCTAGATGGCTGGGAGGGTTGCAATTGGTCAGATGACGTAAGGAGGGTCCGTATAGTCCTTGATGGCTAGGAGGGGTCCAAGGGGTATAGATGGCTAAGAGTGCCGCACGTCCTTTAGGTTTACCTAAAAGTGCTACGTATACTCCTAGATGGCTGGGAGGGGTGCATTGGGTCAGATGACGTAAGGAGGATCCGTATACTCCTAGATGGCAAGGAGGGGTCCACAGGGGTACAGATGGCTAAGAGTGTCGCACGTGCTTTAGGATGACCTAAAAGTGCTACTGATACTGCAAGATGTTAGGGAGGGAACCATGGGTCAGATGACATAAGGAGGGTCAGTATACTCGTTGATGGCTAGGAAGGGTCCACAGGGCCTAGATGTCTAAGAGTGTCACACGTGCTTTACGATGACCTAAAAGTGCTACGGATACTCCTAGATGGCTGGGAGGGTTGCAATGGCTCAGATGCTTTAGGGAGGGTCCGTATAGTCCTAGATGGCTAGTAGGGGTTCGCGGGGCTCCAGATGGCTACGATTGTCGCACGTGCTCCAGTATAACCTAAAAGTGCAACTGATACTCCTAGATGGCTGGGAGGTGTGCAATGGGTCAGGTGACGTAAGATGGATCCGTATACTCCTAGATGGCTAGGAGGGGTCCACTGGGGTCCAGATGGCTAAGAGTGTCACACGTATTTAGGATGACCTAAAAGTGCTACGGATACTCCTAGATGGTTGGAAGGGTTGCAATGGGTCAGATGCCGCAGGGAGGGTCCGTATAGTCCTTGATGTCTAGTAGGGGTTCACGGGGGTCCAGATGGCTACGATTGTCGCACGTGCTCCAGGATAACCTAAAAGTGCAACTGATACTCCTGGATGGCTGGGAGGGGTGCAATGGGTCAGATGACGTAAGGAGTGTCTTTATAGTCCTAGATGGCTAGGAGGGGTCCACGGGGGTCCAGATGGATACGATTGCCGCACGTGCTTTAAGATGACCTAAAAGTGCAACTAATACTCCTAGATGGCTGGGAGGGGTGAAATTGGTCATATGACGCAAGAAGGGTCCGTATACTCCTGGATGGCTAGGAGGGGTCCACGGGGGTCCAGATGGTTATGATTGTCGCAAGTGTTTTAGGATGACCTAAAAGTGCTACTGATACTCCTTGATGGCTAGGACGGGTGCAATGGGTCAGATGACGTAAGGAGGATCTGTATACTCCTAGATGGTTAGGAGGGGTCCACAGGGGTCCAGTTTGCTAAGAGTGTCGCACGTGCTTTAGGATGACCTAAAAGTGCTACTGATACTCATAGATGGCAGGGAGGGGTGCCATGGGTCAGATGACATAAGGAGGGTCCGTATACTCCTAGATGGCTAGGAGGGGTCCATGGGGCCTAGATGGCTAAGAGTGTCACACGTGCTTTAGGATGACCTAAAAGTGCTATGGATACTACTAGATGGCTGGGAGGGTTGCAATGGGTCAGATGCCGTAAGGAGGGTCCATATAGTCCTAGATGGCGAGTAGGGGTTCACGGGGGTCCGGATGTGATATGGGGTTGCCCGATCTTCTCGTTAAGCACATCGATGGTGGATGGTGGATAACTTGGTGTCACCGATGAACTCTCCTCGCTAGATCCCTGCAGCCAATGCAACAGCTCTCTACCCTTGTGATATTCACGACTAGACACACTTGCACACGTAGCCGTCGACCACGAAACGGTATAATTACAATCTACTAATTCCCTGTGGAAGAAACAGATCACACTTGAATTGCAGTTCAACTCTCCAGATCGATACGAATTGGAGATGTATTATTTTAGAGGAAAGCTTTCGCTGTTCAACCAAAACTAGGGTTTATCTAAATGTGGTCTAACCCTCTAGGGCGCAGCCCTTGGCTATTTAAAGGGGCTGGCCGGAAGTAGGACTTAATTCGGACCTGAACTCAAACCTGGTTCGACTCGGACTGATACAAACCGACCCATGGTGGGTTCGGCCTAAACAGGGCACGCGGGCCTCATGCATTGCACCTTAGACTAATATCTTCATATGTTATGTCCTAGTGCGCCACTTGAGCCCTCTAACGTGCAAACGTGTAATCTCCTTCATTGCCCTTGTGCGCCGGCCTCCCTCTCCTCCCTCGCGGACTTGCTGATATTGGAAATCAATGATTGCCCTTCTCCTTGTGGCAGCTCGTCTCCTCCTCCAATGCTTGTGTTATTAATAAACCTGATCATACATAAATGCATAGACTTAGGCACTATAAAATTCTCATTAACACAAACATCATATTCAACTAAGAGTGAGTTCACCTGTTGCTGAAGTAACTTGGTTCGAGCTCTTGTCATTGGTCCAATTCAAACCTCATCATTGGACTTCTTCTTTGCAGCAACTCTCATGTCATCATCATGTATTGGAGAGGGAACAACAATATGGATGTCCTCATCATCTCCCCACCCCCCTTTCAAAAGGCGTCGACCTCGACGCTCCAAGGTCATCTCCATCATACGGTGACAAATCAGCAACGTTGAAACTATTACTAACAGCACCAAACTCAGACATAGGAAGAATTCCAAGAAATTATATCTTCTAGCAAGACATTCACCGAGCATGCGGAAATCCTTTTGAAGGAAGCTATTCAGGAACAGCTGGAACGGTTTTCCCTAAAAAGTAAGCAAGGAGAAGAATGAAAATAGAGTATCTTTGGGAAATGGGACCGACCTGGCGCCTCAAGTTAGAAGGAGAATTCTCAACTGGAACCCCTGAGCTACGCAAGCCGGAGAGCTATCCAATCTTTTATACAGAAGATGTTGTAACTTAACTGCACCCTTCCCCAACCCCTTTTCATCAATGGACTCCTGACGTCTACGAAGGAGTGTGGTTCGTTCGACAAATTCCTACCTCTATATCTATCTCGGAATTAATGAAGGAGTTCATTCAGCACCGAGCCGAGCGAGCGTAGATTCAATATGTTTATTGTACCGAACGGGAATTGCTGGTTTCTGAGGGAAGGAAACTTTAGGTTAAGAAATCAAAGCCAAGCTGGTACAAACCTCCAATCGATTGCTTTCACTGTTATTCCCCAGATTGGCGAAATGACCTTTCGTCTTGCTTCCATAAAATAATTAAATGTGCTTTCGCCAGAAGAAGAAAAAATAAGACAGCTCAGTAAATGTCATTCAACTCGGGAATGATATCAATATCATTAACTATACGAGGAATATATTCGATAATCGGGGACCGTGGCAACCGCCCATGAATACATGCCCTCAAATGTCAGCTGCCATTACGGCATACGACATGTTCTTGATATTGATTGAGTTGGAGGGACCCTCTTTAGTGAGGTTATACGAGCAAATGCCTGAACCAAAATATGTCATTGCTATGGGAGCCTGTACTATTACAGGGGGAATGTTCAGTACGGATTCCTATAGTACTGTTCGGGGAGTTGATAAGTTAATTCCTGTGGATGTCTACTTGCCGGGCTGCCCACCTAAACAGGCCTTATGGATGTTAGGTTTTTGAATCACCGATTCCATCGACCGAGAAAGTAAGCAGCAGGCACGAGTAGACCGACTGATAGCAATGGCGACGGTTCGCCTACTTGATGGATGAAAGAACATGAGAAAGGGTTCTAAAATAAAAGGCTAGAAAGTCTACTACAATACAGTAAAAGTCAGCGGCGGGGGAGATCCCGTTCAAAGAGGTAGGCATACTTCCCAATACAGAGTATATGTGGAGTAAGCATTGTCATTTATCTTTGCAATAACCTCAAAAGGACCAGCACCACGTGGCTTCAACTTCGAATTCCTCAATTGTGGAAATCTGTCTTTCCGCAAAGGCACCCAAACCATGTCTCCGGGCTGAAACAAAACTTGCTTGCGGGACTGATTTCTTGCAGCAGCAATGTTCTTGCCTTTCTTCTCAATTGCCTCTAGTGTCTTCTCATGAATTTTCTTCACATAATCTGCTCGTTTTGATCCTCCATATTGACTCTCTCATGCAACGGAAGAGGCAGCAAATCCAGCGGTGTAATTGGTTTGAAGCCATACACCACCTCAAAAGGACAAAGCTAAGTGGTAGAGTGCACCGGTCGATTATATGCGAACTCAACATGTGGCAAACACTCCTCCCATTCACGCAAATTTTTCTTGAACATATCTCGCAGCAACTGTGACAAAGTTCGATTAACCACCTCCGTTTGACCATCTGTTTGGGGATGACACGTTGTGCTGGACAGCAACTTCGTCCCAAGCTTGCCCCACAATGTCTTCCAGAAGTAGCTCATGAACTTGACATCACGATCAGAAACAATCGTCCTAGGTACTCCATGAATGCGCACGATGTCCCTGAAAAACAGATTAGCAACATGCGACGCATCGTCGCTCTTGTGGCATGCAATAAAGTGTGCCATTTTAGAGAACCTATCCACTACTACAAAAACACTATCATGTCCTCTTTTAGTGCGTGGTAAACCTAACACAAAATCCATACTAATATCTGCCCATGGCGTGTTAGGTGCCGGTAGTGGTGTATACAAACCGTGAGGCTTCAGCTTTGATTTGGATGTATTGCATGTAACACAGCGACGAACAAATCTGTCCACATCACACCTCATCTTGGGCCAATAAAAGTGATCAGAGTATAGTGCAAATCCCTGGATCGATTCGTTTGCACACATAGTTTACAATGTAATATCACAACAAAGTATCAATTTTATTACATCGATGATCCAGACTTACAAAATATTCAATACAAGTTGCATAGCATAAAGCTAGCTTTGAAGTAGTACACAGCGGAAATACAATAGCAGTGAGTCTCCATCAACTTCATGTTGCCATAGGCGAAAACATGTTGGTTGCAGACTCGAAACCTTTAAACGAAACCTCACTCATCATCTGATCAAATAGCATAAAGAAAAATATTGCAACAACGTGGGTCAGATTCCATTAAAAATGGAGTATGGCAAGTGACACTATGGTGGACACTTAGTGGAATAACTCTAATAGCCTATATGCATATTTGGCTGGTGGAGTTCAAGGCTATTTTGCATAAAGCCAATTTTTTCCTAACTCTTTGGAAAACACTTTTCTTCTATTCGAGACATTTGTGGCATGAAAACCACTGTCTCATTCTACCCTTGTTCACCCATCAAGTTTTATTTTGAAGTTGGAATGGTGGAATCCTCCGTTGACGTCCGTGATCAGCTGCTCAAATTGTCCATTCATGATCAGCATACATAATGAACAAACAAGTTTCATAAACTTCTAAGGAAAACATGTCATGCATGATATGCAAATTATTTCTAAGGACTAGAGATGCATGTCATGAAAATCTTTTAAGTTAATGCAAGGAAATGTGTTGGTAAAAAATGACTAAGGACTAAGGTCAGAAGTTGGACAAAATAACTTTGTTATAAATTATCTTGAATAAGTACTCAAATGGCTTACCCATGATGTGCATAATACTTAGAGAAAATACTAAGTTTGTACTTCAAGGTGATCAACAATTATTATCAACTTTTTGTAAATTGGATATTCACTATAGTGAGAGAGACAGACACCCGGCCAGCCACTTAAGTTGTGGAACAGGTCTCATGTGCGTGGACATGAAAGGTTAGTCTCCAGGCCGCTTCATCTCACGATGCAGCTAGGATTCAAAAAACTTCAAAGATGATAACAACAAGATCAAAAATTGTTTAAGTCTGAAATGGAAGACAAGTTAGGAAAGAGGGAAAAGAAAGAAAGAAAGATGTAGTTGGTCTTCCAGGCTTCATCTCCAGACTTGTAATATTCTCCTTGGTGATGTCTTGATTGAATTCTTGGTAGACTTGAATGATCTTCAGACTTGATGATTTTTGTATCACCTAGGCTGGTCTTGGATTTAACTTAGTCTTCATGAAGTCTCAAAGAAGAAGGGAGAAAAGAAAGAGAGAGGAAGCAAGACTTAGAAAATATTTGCTGGTTAGTCTTCATGAACTTCTTCTTGATTTTCTTCTAAGTGCTTCTACTCCTTGAAGATACTTCCGAAGTCTTGTTTTGGCTAAGTTCTTCATTGGCCTTCTAGCTCCAGGTTGAAAATCCTAAGTGCCTAAGTGTATAACACTTTACCAAAATGCTATGTTGAAAATAATTCTAACTTAGAGAAAATGGGGGGAGGAGTTTTATTATGGGAAAAAATAAATTATGCTATGCATGAAATGCAATTTTAAATCACAAGAAACATAATACTAATTTTTGTGATATTTATAAAGTATGCACAAAATTATAATTGCAATTTAATTAGTTTCTAATTTTGCAAAATATAATAAATAGGTTGAATATAATATTAGAGTTTTATGTGATTAAATTTTTATAACAAAATTTTGTAATTAGTGTTAATAGACAGAGGGGATTTTAATAAATTTATAGCAATTGGATTTATTCAAAAATAATGTTTATGTTAAAACTTATGGTAAAAATATTCAAACTATTCAATTTAAATATATAACTATGAATTCATCCAAATACTACTCAAAATTATTTTATAACAGAGGCATTATATTACAAATATTCCAAAGTTTCTGAAACAATTTTATTTGCAATTTTTGGATTTATAGATTTAAAGTTATGAAAAATATACTCAAATCATCCATTTGAAATTTGAATATTTTAAACAAAGTCAAATTTGAATTTTGGCAGATCTAAGATATTCTACTTGTCAAGGGCTTTCCAAATATATAAAAATATTTGAATTTGGATAAATAGAGAAAAAGATATGATAAAACTAATGTGTAGGGTCTTTTCTGCAAAACTGCTAATTAAATAAATCGAGAAAATCATTTTCCACGTCAGCGCTGACTGGGCAGTGACGTGGCCGCTGACTGTGCATGCTGACTGGGTTAAGTGATTCGATCTGGGCCGATGAATCTAGATCTGACGGTCAACAGCCACCGTACCGGTTCGAAAAAGCAGATCTAATCTCGACCGTAAAAAAAGGATCAGACGGCTTACAGCGATTGACACGAAGCTGGCGGCGCGGTGGCTGTCGGCGACGATGAAGACGGCGGCGCGGCCTTCGGCGGGGAGAGGTTGGCGCTCCGGCGGTTCCTCGGACGCGTGGAAATGCCCTCGGGTGCGGTGCGTCGCGTTGAAGACGAAGGGGCCGACGTCGTTGTTGCGTTCTTCCTGGAACAGCGGGGAGGTGCGGCCGGACTTTCTCAAACGCCGGCGAGCTTCGGTCGGGTTCCTCCCCGCGAACTGCTGCGGAAACGAAACGAGGAAGGGGCTGAAAGGGTGCGCATTGATACGGTAAGCAGGATGAGAGGGGTCTCCGGGCTTGGGACGGCTTACCTCGCCGGGACAGAGGAAAAATGGCGGCGGCCTCGACGTACTCCGGCGAGAAATCGGAACGGCCTGGCGGCGCAAATCGAAGGGGAAAAAGAGGGGAAAGAAGAGGCGGCGAGGTCATGGTTTATATGGAGGGTGATGGGGAGCAAATCCCGCAAAGAACGCCGCGATTTGGAAGCAATTTTGGAAAGCAAAATTTCGGGAGGGAATTTCGGGGATGGAGGTTGAAGACGATGACGTCACGCTGACGTCATCCGGCCTTTTTCTTTTCTGATTTTTATTTTATTATTTCATAACTTTTGATTTAAGTGTCCAAATGAACTCAAATATATTTCTATAAATTTTTAATATTCATATCTATGTTTTAAATCATTAGTGGGCATGTTTTGAACATTTTTGAAAAATAATATTTTGAAATATTTATAAAATACAATTTTGCCTATTTTAGGTTAACTTTGAAATATGTTTGAATTCAAGTTAATTTAAACTCATTTTCAATAACCATTCATTTCTATTTTGGTATAATAGTAAAATAACTAAATATAAATATTTTTAAGGAGATGGGAAATATAATAAATTAAATTTTAGTTCAATTTTTATTTTGTGCACCATTATATTTTATATTAAGATAATTCATTTGAAAACTTCATAAAACAACTTTGGGCAAGATTTTAATTTTAATTCATTTCTTATCAGAATATATTCATGAAAATCATTTTTTGTTTTGAAAATAAATGAAAATCATTTAAGCTAAGGAATGTCTATTTAGATAATTCATTAATTAAAATCTATGAAGTTTTAAAGATATAAACTATGGGCTTGAAATTTACAAAACTATGTTTTGAGCTCTCGTAAAAGAATGAAAACCATTTGGCAAATAGATCATGTTTTAAAATAGTTTAAAAGAACACTTGTAAATATTATTTTAATTTATGAATCGCTATGGCTAAGTGGTTGAAATCAATTACTTATAAGGAAACTATTTTATTATGAAAATGGTTTGAAAGTTTGTAAATTATTTGTCAATTTACATATTGAGGTTTTAAGAAATACAATGGATAACAAATTGTTTAACTTGAAACAACTTTTGAAAATAATGATAAAGTGAGATATTTGAAGTATTAAACTCTTTCAATATGTTTGAAGTCTTTCATAATTGGTTTTCTTTTGTATTTTAATGTTTTATTTTTAATCAAAACAAAAGTTTTAAATTTTAGTGATTTTTGAACATTCTAAAATGTTGGTATGTTTCAAGTAAGGTCTTCTCACGCCCAAAATGACCCATCAAACCACCTGCATGTGATTCCTGCAACAACAACAAACGCACCTACGATTCTGGAACGCATAATTTGTTAGCGCGAAACAGAAATCTATCATGTATATGAAACTTGTCCCATGCATGTTTGAGCAGACATACGCGGTATGGTTCAGCAAAATCATGATCAGTAGCATATAAATCACATAAACTATCCAAACCAAGAATTTTAACATCTAAATGTGTCAATAACATGTTCTTCCTAGAGAGCATCAGCCATAACATTATCCTTCCGTTTCTTATACTTTATGATGTAGGGAAACGACTCAATGAACTCAACCCACTTAGCAAGACGCCTATGCAAGTTAGATTGAGCTTTCAGATATTTCAAAGCTTCATGATCAGAATGTATGATAAATTCTTTTGGCCACAAATAATGTTGCCAAACCTCAAGAACACGAACAAGTGCATACAATTCTTTATCATAAACGGGGTAGTTTAATCTAGCACCTGAAAGTTTCTCGCTGTAATAAGAAATAGGTCAACCTTCTTGCATCAAAACACCACCAATTCCTATGCCACTAGCATCACACTCAATTTCGAATTGTTTATTAAAATCTGGTAATGCAAGCAAAGGTGCAGAAGTAAGCAAACGTTTCAGCTCATCAAAAGCAATGTCTTGGGCAGCGCCCCACATAAAAGGTACACATTTCTTAGTTAATTCAGTCAAGGGTGCAGCAATAGTACTAAAGTCTTTCACAAAAACGTCTATAAAAACCAGCAAGACCATGAATACTTCGTACTTGACTCACGTTCATGGGAGTAGGCCAATTCTGAATGGCTCCAATTTTAGATGAATCTACCTCTACCCCATTCTTAGATACAACATAGACTAAAATGTCACCTTATCTTTGGCAAAAGTGCACTTCTCAAGATTAGCATATAATTTTGCATCACGTAACACTTGCAAAACTTGTCTAAGATGATCACAGTGTTCAGATTCAGTGCGGTTGTAAACAAGTATATCATCAAAATACACAACCACGAATTTACCAATGAAGTCTTTCAAAACATGATTCATTAAACGCATAAATGTGCTAGGTGCATTAGTAAGACCAAAAGGCATAACTAGCCACTCATATAAGCCAAATTTTCTTTTGAAAGCAGTTTTCCATTCATCCGCCTTGTTCATCCTAATTTGATGGTATCCACTACGCAAATCAATCTTAGAAAAAATAGCAGCACCACTTAATTCATCAAGTATATCTTCTAAGCGTGGAATAGGATGACGATATCGAATAGTGATGTTATTAATAGCTCGACAATCTACACACATACGACATGTACCATCTTTCTTAGGGACCAAAATGACAGGAACATCGCAAGGGCTAAGAGAGACACGAATGTACCCCTTGTCGAGTAGTGCTTGCACTTGTTGTTGTATCTCTTTCGTCTCTTTGGGGTTTGTTCGATACGGCGCGCGGTTAGGAAGTGTGGCGCCCGGGATGAGATCAATTTGGTGCTCAATGCCACGCAAAGGTGGCAAACCTGCGGGTACCTCGGCCAGAAAACATCATCATAATCCTGCAAAACAGTAGACACGCCAAGAGAAACAGGTTGCATGTCATTAGAAACCAAAACCTCGCCCTTGTACACAAGTACAAGAGGCATGGCTGTAGGATCCTCACGAAAGTCTCTCATATCATCTTTGGTGGCTAAAATCAACAAATTAGGCACTCTCTCACTTTTCGTTATATCACTCACGGCTGTTACAATTTTCTCCTTCCCTGGTGTTTGTTCTAAGTTTACTTCTATTTTCTGGCGAGACTCATTCACTATTTGCTGTGGTGACATGGGCTGCAAATTAATTTTCTTGCCCTTGAACTCGAAGTGATATGTATTGGCACGCCCATTGTGTTGCACATGTCGATCATACAGCCAAGGTCGTCCCAATAAAAGGTGACAAACAGTCATAGGAACCACATCAAACCGATGGAATCCTTGTATGGCTCTATCTCAAAATTTACACGCACCATGTGATTCACCTTCATCTCACCATTATCACTCAACCACTGAATATAGTATGGGTTTGGATGAGGTAAATATGTCAACTTCAAATTGGCACACAACTCTTTACTTGCAAGATTTCTGCAGCTACCTCCATCAATGATAACTTTGCAAGCTTTATTGTGACCTACAAATGCCTTTGTTTGAAACAGATTGCAACGCTGAGAATCCACATATGGCTGGACACTCAAAGTGCACGGTGACACAACAATAACACGGGCTACTGCAGCAAAAGCATCAACGGCCTCATCACTTGTATAGCCATCATCATCATCCGCATTAGGATCAGCATCATCACCTGTTTCATACTAATTGTTCTCATTAATAAGCACAACTTTCCTGTTGGGGCAATCTCTCTTAAAGTGACCTTTGCCCCCACATGTGTGGCAACTCATGTCCCTATTGCGGGCTGTTGACAAAGACGAATCAGTACTAGCAGCGGGAGCGGCTGGTCTCCTAGAAACATGAGCAATGGAGGCTGGTTTAGAATAGGAGGACGAGGCACGTCTTGGCTGTCCCTCCATTGGTGCAGCCGAGGGTGATAGCGCCCTACTAGAGAAACGCCCAGAGCTAGTGTAGCGTGCTTTGATTTGTGCCTCTTCAGCGAGGTGTGATTCAGCCTCCCTTGCATGGTGTAAGAGCTCATTCATATTGGTGTAATGATGATGTCGCACAATACCCTTGATGGTGAACTTTAATCCATGAAGAAAGCGCTGCATAGTCATCTCAATGGACTCCTGAACACGTGCACGCTGCAACAACATCACCATCTCCATGTAGTATGCATCAACTGTCATAGTCCCTTGCTTCAGTTGTGTCAATTTGTCAAAAAAGAGCGCAAATAATTAGAGGGAACAAAACGAGCTCTCATAACAGCCTTCATCTCAGGCCATGTAAGAAAAGGAACTTCATTGTCAGCGTGGCGGTTTTGCACAAGGCCATCCCACCAACGCAATGCATATCCATCAAATTCAGAAGACGCAAGCTTGACCTTCCTCTCTTCTGTATAGTCATGTAAGCGCCATAATGTTTCTATCTTCAGCTCCCATGTGAGATACTCTTCAACATCCGTGGATCCCTCAAACCGTGGAATAGAGAACTTGGGTTTGCCTAGTGGATCATCTTGTCCTTGGAGAGGTACACGCTGAGCACGGCCCAATGGAAGCACACCACGGCCCGGATTATAGTGAGCACGACCGCGTCCATGACCATTCATATTTTCGCCATGCACACTGGCCTCCTCAAAAGCATCATCAAATTGTTGCTGGTGCGGCTGCCGTTGGTCCAAAGCATGACGCAAAGCATCAAGGGACTGCTGTAAGGTGTGCACACTCGTTTAGAGAGTATCAACCGTGGTTTGCATGGTATTCACTGTGGTATCAGTTGCGTCGAACTTGAACTGCATGATTTGTATGTCGTTGGAAACTGCGTCAATATTTTTCTCAAAGAGCCTGCCCAAGTGATCACGCAAATGCTCATAGTCGCTCCATGTGACAGTAGTATTCGCATCCTTTTTCTGCATCACAATCTCATCACTAGAAGACATGATTAGTAGGTTAGTGCAAAAATAAAATCGATATGGTGGTACGCTCACAACTCACTCAACCAACAAGAAAATGTAATCTGAAAATTCCAAAGTGAATAGCAATGCGTACCCGATTTTAGTGAGGACCAAATGAACGGATGTGATGAAGTGAATATCAGGGTATGAGAGCGGCCACACGATAAGGCAGGGTATGGATGGTGGAGCTGTAGGTATGAAATCCTAACAACACCTACTATAAATCTTATTTGCGGCTCGAGTGATACACAAAGACACAGGAAACACACACGTGTAAAAAGATGGGGCAACGCAACTATAGGACTGAGACAAAGATATAGAGATGTGTCCGGAGTATAGCTCGTGTTGCAATGCACTAGAAGGACACTAGCACGTTTCTCAAAGAATAGACGCAGGCTGAAGAGTGCTCAATAACTAGTCGTGTCACAAAGGATGATATTCACTTTGGCCTCTTCTTTTCTCTGAATTTTTTTAAATTCTTGCTCTTGTCTTTTTTTTTTCTTTTTCAATGTTCTATGGCCAGCAATTTGATATACATAATAGGGAGCAACCTGGGAGCACAAAACGTTAGCTAGTCCTGTATGGGTAAGCTCCTAACACTGTTGTAGAGGGGCTGTGACTAAGGTTTTAGCACAAAAGTGGCAAAAAGAAATACTTCCCGACGTTTTTTGGGATTTTGAGACATCGAAAATCCGTAAGCAGACAACGTCAGTTTGGCTGCATGCTCATCGGTCTCCTCTTCAAAACAAACTAAAGAATGTCGAAATCGGAGTTCGTATGAAAAAGTTGTGGCACATTGAATTTCTGCCGGAAACTGTCTACGACACGGAGTCGGAACCGGAAAGACTGACGAAAACAGCGGCGTATATCAATCGAAACTGCCGATCCAGCGACGGAAACTGAACGGACGTCGGAAACAACTGAATTTTTTTTCTTTTTCTGTTTGATTTGTTTACAAGGACTCTGAAACAAACTCAAACGTGACACGGAAAGACTAAACCCTAAACCTAAACAAACACGAAGACACAAACTGAAAAAAGGAATACGCAACGCATCAACACGAACAACAAACTACAGATGCAATCGATGCTATCTAGGCTAAGGCAAAATCTAACCCTAATTTGTTTTTGGCTTTTTCTGTATATGACGAAAATAAACTAATCTACGGGTAGATTTGTGGATGCTCACCGAGGAAACGCTGGAAATCTGATACCAGATGATATGGGGTTGCCCGATCTTCTCGTTGAGCATGTCGATGGTGGATGGTGGATAACTTGGTGTCACCGATGAACTCTCCTCGCTAGATCCCTGCAGCCAATGAAACAGCTCTCGACCCTTCGGATATTCACGACTTCACACACTTGCGCAAGTAGCCGTCGACCACAAAACGGTATAATTGCAATCTACTAATTCCCAGTGGAAGAAACATATCACACTTACATTGCAGTTCAACTCTCCAGATCGATACAATTGGAGATATATTATTTTAGAGGAAAGCTTTCGCAGTTGAACCAAAACTAGGGTTTATCTAAACGTGGTCAAACCCTCTAGGGCGCAGCCCTTGGCTATTTAAAGGGGCTGGCCAAAAGTAGGACTTAATTCGGATCTGAACTCAAACCTGGTTCGACTCGGACTGATACAAACCGACCCATGGTGGGTTCGGCCTGAACAGGGCACGCATGCCTCATGCATTGCACCATAGAATAATATCTTCATACGTTATGTCCTAGTGCGCCACTTGATACCTCTAACGTGCAAACGTGTGATCTCCTTCGTTGCCCTTGTGCGCCGGCCTCCCTCTCCTCCCTCGTGCACTTGCTGATATTGGAAATCAGTGATTGCCCTTGTCCTTGTGGCAGCTCGTCTCCTCCTCCAACGCTTGTGTTATTAATAAACCTGATCATACATAAATACATAGACTTAGGCAGTATAAAATTCTCATTAACACACACATCATATTCAACTAAGAGCGAGTTCACCTGTTGTTGAAGTAACTTGGTTCGAGCTCTTGTCATTGGTCCAATTCGAAACTCCTCATTGGACTTCTTCTTTGCAACAACTCTCATGTCATCATCATGTATTGGAGAGGGAACAACAATATGGATGTCCTCATCAGGTTGGCTACGATTGTTGCACGTGCTACAGGATAACCTAAAAGTGCAACTAATACTCCTACATGGCTGAGACGGCTGCAAGGGTCTGTATAATCCTAGATGGCTACGATGGGTCCACGGGGGTCCAGATGGATACGATTGTCGCACGTGCTTTAGGATGACCTAAAAGTGCAACTGATACTCGTAGATGGTTGGGAGGGGTGAAATGGGTCAGATGACGTAAGTAGGGTCCGTATACACCTACTCCCTCCATTCCATATTAGACGACTCTCATTTGTCAAAAAGTGGATGTATCTAGACTCACAACATATCTAGATACATCCACTTTTTGACAAAAGAGAGTCATCTAATTTAGAACGGAGGGAGTAGATGGCTACGATTGTCGCAAGTGTTTTAGGATGACCTAAAAGTGCTACTGATACTCCTAGATGGCTTGGAGGGCTGAAATGGTTCAGATGACATAAGGAGGGTCCGTATACTCCTAGATGGACAGGAGGGGTCCACGAGGGTCCAGTTGGCTACGATTGTCACAAGTGCTTTAGAATGACAAGTGCTACGGATACTCCAGATGGCCGAGAGGGGTCCAGTTGGTCAGATGACGTAGGGAGGGTCCGTATAGTCCTAGATGGCTAGGAGGGGTCCACGGGGTCTAGATGGCTAAGAGTGTCGCACGTGTTTTAGGTTGACCTAAAAGTTCTACTGATACTCCTAGATGGCTGGGAGGGGTGCAATGGGTCAGATGACGTAAGGAGGATCCGTATACTCCTAGATGGCTAGGAGGTGTCCACGGGGTTTAGAGGGCTAAGAGTGTCGCACGTGCTTTAGGATGACCTAAAAGTGCTACTGATACTCCTAAATGGCTGGGAGGGGTGCAATGGGTCAGATGTCGTAAGGAGGGTCCGCATACTCCTAGATGGCTAGGAGGGGTCATTGAACGTCCAGATGGCTACGGTTGTCGCACGTGCTTTAGGATGACCCAAAAGTGCAGCTGATACTCCTAGATGACTGGGAGGGGTGAAATGGGTCAGATGACGCAAGGAGGGTCCGTATACTCCTAGATGGCTAGGAGGGGTCCACGGGGGTCCAGATGGCTACGATTGTCGCATCTGTTTAGGATGACCTAAAATTGCTATTGATACTCCTAGATGGCTGTGAGGGGTGAAATGGGTTAGATGACGTAAGGAGGGTCCGAATACTCCTAGATGGCTAGGAGGGGTCTACGGGGGTCCAGTTGGCTACGATTGTCGCAAGTGCTTTAGGATGACCTAAAAGTGCTACTGATACTCCTAGATGGATTGGAGGGGTGCAATTGGTTAGATGACGTAAGGAGGGTCCGTATAGTCCTAGATGGCTAGGAGGGTCCACCGGGTCTAGATGACTAAGAGTGTCGCACGTGCTTTAGGTTGACCTAAAAGTGCTACTGATACTCCTAGATGGCTGGGAGGGGTGCAATAGTTCAGATCACGTAAGGAGGATCCATATACTCTTAGATGGCTAGGAGGGGTCCACAGGGGTACATATGGCTAAGAGTGTCGCACGTGCTTTAGGATGACCTAAAAGTGCTACTTATACTCCTAGATGGTAGGGAGGGGTGACATGGGTCAGATGACATAAGGAGGGTTCGTATACTCCTAGATGGCAAGCAGGGGTCCACGGGCGTCCAGATGGCTACGATTGTCGCAAGTGTTTTCGGATGACCTAAAAGTGCTACTGGTACTCCTAGATGGCTGGGAGGGCTGAAATGGGTCAGATGACATAAGGAGGGTCCGTATACTCCTAGATGGCCAGGAGGGGTCCACGGGGGTCCAGATGGCTACGATTGTCTCAAGTGCTTAAGAATGACCTAAAAGTGCCACTGATACTCCTAGATGGCCGGGAGGGGTCCAATTGATCAGATGACGTAGGGAGGGTCCGTATAGTCCTAGATGGTTAGGAGGGGTCCATGGAGTCTAGATGGCTAAGAGTGTTGCACGTGTTTTAGGTTGACCTAAAAGTTCTACTGATACTCCTAGATGGCTGAGAGGGGTGTAATGGGTCAGATGACGTAAGGAGGATCTGTATACTCCTAGATGGCTAGGAGGTGTCCACGGGGTTTAGAGGGCTAAGAGTGTCGCACGTGCTTTAGGATGACCTAAAAGTGCTACTGATACTCATAAATGGCTGGGAGGGGTGCAATGGGTCAGATGTCGTAAGGAGGGTCCGCATACTCCTAGATGGCTAGGAGGGGTCATTGAACGTCCAGATGGCTACGGTTGTCGCACGTGCTTTAGGATGACCTAAAATTGCTATTGATACTCCTAGATGGCTGGGAGGGTCAAATGGGTTAGATGACGTAAGGAGGGTCCGAATACTCCTAGATGGCTAGGAGGGGTCTACGGGGGTCTAGATGACTACGATTGTCGCAACTGTTTTAGGATGACCTAAAATTGCTACTGATACTCCTAGATGGCTGGGAGGGGTGAAATGGGTCAGATGACGTAAGGAGAGTCCGTATACTCCTAGATGGCTAGGAGGGGTCCACGGGGGTCCAGATGGCTACGATTGTCGCAACTGTTTTAGGATGACCTAAAATTGCTATTGATACTCCTAGATGGTTGGGAAGGGTGAAATGGGTCAGATGACGTAAGGAGGGTCCGAATACTCCTAGATGGCTAGGAGGGGTCTACGGGGGTCCAGTTGGCTACGATTGTCGCAAGTGCTTTAGGATGACCTAAAAGTGCTACTGATACTCCTAGATGGATCGGAGGGGTGCAATTGGTTAGATGACGTAAGGAGGGTCCGTATAGTCCTAGATGGCTAGGAGGTGTCCATTGGGTCTAGATGGCTAAGAGTGTCGCACGTGCTTTAGGTTGACCTAAAAGTGCTACTGATACTCCTAGATGGCTGGGAGGGGTGCTGATATAGATGTTTGCCCGATCTTTCACCGCAAGAACCACCGGATAACTATTCTTCCAATCACGGGAACGATCCGCGCAACCTGAAGAACGAGAGAACGAATCTCACGGCGAGCAACGAGATGATGAACACCACGCCTCACGCCAAGCTCGACAACCCTTGACAGAATCAAGGACCTTCTCGCCACGCACGAACACTCTTGACAGACTCAAGAACTCTCATGCCTCAATTTATTAGATAACTAGACAAACGTCCGAGACGCCGTCTACACGCCGGTCCCTTAGGACGGAGGCAACCTTGAACACGTGGTTCTACATGATTTTCAACTCTCCTAATATTGTGGCACCCCCTCTGGTTATAAAGGCCAAAGGGGTAGGAGCCGCTGAAACCTAACCTGGTTCGACTCAGACACCTAAATCTAATTGGACTCAAACTGATACAAACCGACCCATGGTTGGGTTCGGCCATATTTGGCACGCAGGCCCTAATTAACAACACCTTAGACTTATATTTCTAGTACATATGTCCTAGCGTGTCAACGAACCAATATAATGCCGACGATGCCCGTATCATCCTCCCCTTCTTAGAAAGGCGTTGTCCTCAACGCCGGAAGGTCTTCTCCAGCGCTTGTGGCGTCAAATTTGCACATCGCCACGATCCTTGTTCATCTTCAAGTCTTCGCCGGCCTGCCACACCACATCCTCCCTCTCGGCTAGCTAGACTTGCTCTTGGTGCCAACCATGTTTGGCACCATCACCCGGACTGAGACACAAAACTTTCGGACTGCAACGCAAACGCACCACGCAAATCACCCCAAACACAACAGGACAATTCCTGCACACCCAGGGTCCAAATCAGCTGAATACGCCTGCGGAGGCAATCTGAAATTGTTGGGACAAACTTGGCTCATCATCCAAAACAAACAGCACAAATTGCTGCACACCAAGGATCCAAATGATTCAAGTCCACCACCGTTTGAAAATCAGTGTCTTTTTTTTTTGTCACGTATATGCACAGAATACCCGCGTCCAATAATCTGCAGGTACAAAACCGTGTCAAAATATTTCCTCACGTTCACCACAAATTTCGGATCTGAACCGACTCTGTTTCCTTTCCTTTTCTGCTCGGAATTAACCCCACAAAATCCGCAACAAATAATCAATCCGAGATTTCTTCTTTCCTTTTCTGTCCGGAATTAATCAGACAAAATCCGGAACAAATCAAATACGAGATCTCCTCTTTCCCTGTTTGCTTCTTTCCTTTTAAAATCTGATCCGAAATCTCCTTAAACTTTCCTTTTTATTTCTTTCCTTCACGTCATGAGATCTGAATCTTCCTTTCCTATTTCTGCTCCGATCTGGACTCATACATAGCAATTTGTATTTTCTTTTCCGATCGGCACTTTCCTTTTCTTTCCACGAAGCAATCAGATCCGAAATTAAATCCGAGATCTCCTGTTTCCTTTCCTAAACTCCCAAGAAATCGGAATAGTTTTTGTTCGTTCCTTCACGTATAATTCAGATCCGAAATTTCTTTTCTTTCCAATTAATGTGCGATTGTTTCCTTTCCTTCTGGACTCCGCGATGTAGCTAATCCAAAATTCGGATCTGACTGCACTATTTCCGTTGCCTTTTCCTGATCGTATCTCCACTTACTTTATTTTGACGTCGCTCGGCCGGAACAACAGAATATACGTCTTGATCAGATCGATGATTTCGATCCGTTCCCAGCCAACCGAACAACTTTTCTCCTCAACTTGTCGAAGATGCAAATCCTTGCCAACTCGTCGCCCTTCCTCCAAACAATTCCAGCAAAAACAAATCTGCCAATCTGTAACAAACCTGCAGATCGATCTTCAACTGGACGAACTCCCTTGCGGTGATCAACCTGACGCTCTGATACCACATGATATAGATGTTTGCCCGATCTTTCACCGCAAGAACCACCGGATAACTATTCTTCCAATCACGGGAACGATCCGCGCAACCTGAAGAACGAGAGAACGAATCTCACGGCGAGCAACGAGATGATGAACACCACGCCTCACGCCAAGCTCGACAACCCTTGACAGAATCAAGGACCTTCTCGCCACGCACGAACACTCTTGACAGACTCAAGAACTCTCATGCCTCAATTTATTAGATAACTAGACAAACGTCCGAGACGCCGTCTACACGCCGGTCCCTTAGGACGGAGGCAACCTTGAACACGTGGTTCTACATGATTTTCAACTCTCCTAATATTGTGGCACCCCCTCTGGTTATAAAGGCCAAAGGGGTAGGAGCCGCTGAAACCTAACCTGGTTCGACTCAGACACCTAAATCTAATTGGACTCAAACTGATACAAACCGACCCATGGTTGGGTTCGGCCATATTTGGCACGCAGGCCCTAATTAACAACACCTTAGACTTATATTTCTAGTACATATGTCCTAGCGTGTCAACGAACCAATATAATGCCGACGATGCCCGTATCAGGTGCAATAGTTCAGATCACGTAAGGAGGATCCATATACTCTTAGATGGCTAGGAGGGGTCCACAGGGGTACAGATGGCTAAGAGTGTCACACGTGCTTTAGGATGACCTAAAAGTGCTACTGATACTCCTAGATGGTAGGGAGGGGTGACATGGGTCGGATGACATAACGAGGGTTCGTATACTCCTAGATGGCAAGGAGGGGTCCACGGGCGTCCAGATGGCTATGATTGTCGCAAGTCTTTTAGGATGACCTAAAAGTGCTACTGATACTCCTAAATGGTTGGGAGGGCTGAGATGGGTCAGATGACATAAGGAGGGTCCGTATACTTCTAGATGGCCAGGAGGGGTCCACGGGGGTCCAGTTGGCTACGATTCTCTCAAGTGCTTAAGAATGACCTAAAAGTGCCACTGATACTCCTAGATGGCCGGGAGGGGTCCAGTTGATCAGATGACGTAGGGAGGGTCCGTATAGTCCTAGATGACTAGGAGGGGTCCACGGAGTCTAGATGGCTAAGAGTGTTGCACGTGTTTTAGGTTGACCTAAAAGTTCTACTGATACTCCTAGATGGCTGAGAGGGGTGCAATGGGTCAGATGAAGTAAGGAGGATCTGTATACTCCTAGATGGCTGGGAGGTGTCCACGGGGTTTAGAGGGCTAAGAGTGTCGCACGTGCTTTAGGATGACCTAAAAGTGCTACTGATACTAATAAATGGCTGGGAGGGGTGCAATGGGTCAGATGACGTAAGGAGGGTCCGCATACTCCTATATGGCTAGGAGGGGTCATTGAACGTCCAGATGGCTACGGTTGTCGCAAGTGCTTTAGGATGACCTAAAAGTGCAAGTGATACTCCTAGATGGCTGGGAGGGGTGAAATGGGTCAGATGACGTAAGGAGGGTCCGTATACTCCTAGATGGCGAGGAGGGGTCCACGGGGGTCTAGATGGCTACGATTGTCGCAACTGTTTTATGATGACCTAAAATTGCTACTGATACTCCTAGATGGCTTTGAGGGGCGAAATGGGTTAGATGACGTAAGGAGGGTCCGAATACTCCTAGATGGCTAGGAGGGGTGTACGGGGGTCCAGTTGGCTACGATTGTCGCAAGTGCTTTAGGATGACTTAAAAGTGCTACTGATACTCCTAGATGGCTCGGAGGGGTGCAATTGGTTAGATGACGTAAGGAGGGTCCGTATGGTCCTAGATGGCTAGGAGTGGTCCAAGGGGTCTAGATGGCTAAGAGTGTCGCACGTACTTTAGGTTGACCTAAAAGTGCTTGATACTCCTAGATGGCTGGGAGGGGTGCAATAGTTCAGATGACGTAAGGAGGATCCATATAGTCTTAGTTGGCTAGGAGGGGTCCACAGGGGTACAGATGGCTAAGAGTGTCGCACGTTCTTTAGGATGACCTAAAAGTGCTACTGATACTCCTATATTGTAGGTAGGGGTGACATGGGTCAGATGACGTAAGGAGGGTCCGTATACTCCTAGATGGCTAGAAGGGGTCCACGGGCGTCCAGATGACTACGATTGTCGCAAGTGTTTTAGGATGACCTAAAAGTGCTACAAATACTCCTAGATGGCTGGGAGGGCTGAAATGGGTCAGATGACATAAGGAGGTTCCGTATACTCCTAGTTGACCAAGAGGGGTCCACGGGGGTCCAGTTGGCTACGATTCTCGCAAGTGCTTTAAAATGACCTAAAAGTGCTACTGATACTCCTAGATGGCCGAGAGGGGTCCAGTTGGTCAGATGACGTAGGAAGAGTCCGTATAGTCCTAGATGGCTAGGAGGGGTCCACGGGGTCTAGATGGCTAAGAGTGTCGCACGTGTTTTAGGTGGACCTAAAAGTTCTACTGATACTCCTGGATTCCTGGGAGGGGTGCAATGGGTCAGAGACGTAAGGAGGATCCGTATACTCCTACATGGCTAGGAGGTGTCCACGGGGTTTAGAGGGCTAAGAGTGTCGCACGTGCTTTAGGATGACCTAAAAGTGCTACTGATACTCCTAAATGGCTGGGAGGGGTGCAATGGGTCAGATGACGTAAGGAGGGTCCGCATACTCCTAGATGGCTACGAGGGGTCATTGAACGTCCAGATGGCTATGGTTGTCGCACGTGCTTTAGGATGACCTAAAAGTGCAACTGATACTCCTAGATGGTTGGGAGGGGTGAAATGAGTCAGATGACGTAAAGATGGTCCGTATACTCCTAGATGGCTAGGAGGGGTCCACGGGGGTCCAGATGGCTACGATTGCTGCAAGTGTTTTAGGATGACCTAAAATTGCTACGGATACTCCTAGATGGCTGGGAGGGGTGAAATGTGTTAGATGACGTAAGGAGGGTCCGAATACTCCTAGATGGCTAGGAGGGGTCTACGGGGGTCCAGTTGGCTACGATTATCGCAAGTGCTTTAGGATGACCTAAAAGTGCTATTGATACTCCTAGATGGCACGGAGGGGTGCAATTGGTTAGATGACGTAAGGAGGGTCCGTATAGTGCTAGATGGCTAGGAGGGGTCCACGAGGTCTAGATGGCTAAGAGTGTCGCACGTGCTTTAGGTTGACCTAAAAGTGCTACTGATACTCCTAGATGGCTGGGAGAGGTGCAATAGGTCAAATGACGTAAGGAGGATCCATATACTCTTAGATGGCTAGGAGGGGTCCACAGGGGTAAAGATGGCTAAGAGTGTCGCACGTGCTTTAGGATGACCTACAAGTGCTACTCATACTCCTAGATGGTAGGGAGGGGTGGCATGAGTCAGATGACATAAGGAGGATCTGTATACTCCTAGATGGCTAGGAGGGGTCCACAGGCGTCCAGATGGCTACGATTGTCGTAAGTGTTTTAGGATGAACTAAAAGTGCTACTGATACTGCTAGATGGCAGGGAGGGGTGCAATAGGTCTGATGACGTAAGGAGGATCCATATACTCTTAGATGGCTAGGAGGGGTCCATAGGGGTAAAGATGACTAAGAGTGTCGCACGTGCTTTAGGATGACCTAAAAGTTCTACTCATACTCCTAGATGGTAGGGAGGTGTGACGTGAGTCAGATGACATAAGGAGGGTCCGTATACTCCTAGATGGCTAGGAGGGGTCCACATGCGTCCAGATGGCTACGATTATCGCAAGTGTTTTAGGATGACCTCAAAGTGCTACTGATACTCCTAGATTGCTGGGAGGGGTGAAATGGGTCAGATGACGTAAGGAGGGTCCGTATACTCCTAGATGGCTAGGAGGGGTCCAAAGGGGTCCAGTTGGCTACGATTGTCGCAAGTGTTTTAGGATGACCTAAAATTGCTACGGATACTCCTAGATGGCTAGGAGGGGTGAAATGGGTCAGATGACGTAAGGAGGGTCCGTATACTCCTAGATGGCTAGGAGGGGTCCACGGGGGTCCAGATGGCTACGATTGTCGCAAGTGTTTTAGGATGACCTAAAATTGCTACGGATACTCCTAGATGGCTGGGAGGGGTGAAATGTGTTAGATGACGTAAGGAGGGTCCGAATACTGCTAGATGGCTAGGAGGGGTCTACGGGGGTCCAATTGGCTATGATTATCGCAAGTGCTTTAGGATGACCGAAAATTGCTACTGATACTCCTAGATGGCTCGGAGGGGTGCAATTTGTTAGATGACGTAAGGAGGGTCCGTATAGTCCTAGATGGCTAGAAGGGGTCCACGGGGTCTAGATGGCTAAGAGTGTCGCACGTGCTTTAGGTTGACCTAAAAGTGCTAGTGATACTCCTAGATGGCTGGGAGGGGTGCAATAGGTCAGATGACGTAAGGAAGATCCATATACTCTTAGATGGCGAGGAGGGGTCCACAGGGGTAAAGATGGCTAAGAGTGTCGCACGTGCTTAAGGATGACCTAAAAGTGCTACTCATACTCCTAGATGGTAGGGAGGGGTGACATAAGTCAGATGACATAAGGAGGGTCCGTATACTCCTAGATGGCTAGGTGGGGTCCACATGCGTCCAGATGGCTACGATTGTCGCAAGTGTTTTAGGATGACCGAAAAGTGCTACTGATACTCCTAGATTGCTGGGAGGGGTGAAATGGGTCAGATGACGTAAGGAGGGTCCGTATACTCCTAGATGGCTAGGAGGGGTCCACGGGGGTCTAGTTGGCTAACAGTGTCGCACGTGCTTTAGGTTGACCTAAAAGTGCTACTGATACTCCTAGATGGCTCGGAGGGGTGCAATTGGTTAGATGACGTAAGGAGGGTCCGTATAGTCCTAGATGGCTAGGAGGGGTCCACGGGTCTAGATGGCTAAGAGTGTCGCACTTGCTTTAGGTTGACCTAAAAGTACTACTGATACTCCTAGATGGCTGGGAGGGGTGCAATAGGTCAGATGACGTAAGGAGGATCCATATACTCTTAGATGGCTAGGAGCTGTCCACAGGGGTAAAGATGGCTAAGAGTGTCGCACGTGCTTTAGGATGACCTAAAAGTGCTACTCATACTCCTAGATGGTAGGGAGGGGTGTCATGAGTGAGATGACATAAGGAGGGTCCGTATACTCCTAGATGGCTAGGAGGGGTCCACAGGCGTCCAGATGGCTACGATTGTCGCAAGTGTTTTAGGATGACCTAAAAGTGCTACTGATACTCCTAGATTGCTGGGAGGGGTGAAATGGGTCAGATGACGTAAGGAGGGTCCGTATACTCCTAGATGGCTAGGAGGGGTCCACGGGGGTCCAGATGGCTACGATTGTCGCAAGTGTTTTAGGATGACCTAAAATTGCTACGGATACTCCTAGATGGCTGGGAGGGGTGAAATGTGTTAGATGACGTAAGGAGGGTCCGAATACTCCTAGATGGCTAGGAGGGGTCTACGGGGGTCCAATTGGCTATGATTATCGCAAGTGCTTTAGGATGACCGAAAATTGCTACTGATACTCCTAGATGGCTCGGAGGGGTGCAATTTGTTAGATGACGTAAGGAGGGTCCGTATAGTCCTAGATGGCTAGAAGGGGTCCACGGGGTCTAGATGGCTAAGAGTGTCGCACGTGCTTTAGGTTGACCTAAAAGTGCGACTGATACTCCTAGATGGCTGGGAGGGGTGCAATAGGTCACATGACGTAAGGAACATCCATATACTCTTAGATGGCTAGGAGGGGTCCACAGGGGTAAAGATGGCTAAGAGTGTCGCACGTGCTTTAGGATGACCTAAAAGTGCTACTCATACTCCTAGATGGTAGGGAGGGGTGACATGAGTCAGATGACATAAGGAGGGTCCGTATACTCCTAGATGGCTAGGAGGGGTCCACAGGCGTCCAGATGGCTACGATTATCGCAAGTGTTTTAGAATGACCTAAAAGTGCTACTGATACTCCTAGATTGCTGGGAGGGGTGAAATGGGTCAGATGACGTAAGGAGGGTCCGTATACTCCTAGATGGCTAGGAGGGGTCCAAAGGGGTCCAGTTGGCTACGATTGTCGCAAGTGTTTTAGGATGACCTAAAATTGCTACGGATACTCCTAGATGGCTAGGAGGGGTGAAATGGGTCAGATGACGTAAGGAGGGTCCGTATACTCCTAGATGGCTAGGAGGGGTCCACGGGGGTCCAGATGGCTACGATTGTCGCAAGTGTTTTAGGATGACCTAAAATTGCTACGGATACTCCTAGATGGCTGGGAGGGGTGAAATGTGTTAGATGACGTAAGGAGGGTCCGAATACTCCTAGATGGGTAGGAGGGGTCTACGGGGGTCCAATTGGCTACGATTATCGCAAGTGCTTTAGGATGACCGAAAATTGCTACTGATACTCCTAGATGGCTCGGAGGGGTGCAATTTGTTAGATGACGTAAGGAGGGTCCGTATAGTCCTAGATGGCTAGAAGGGGTCCACGAGGTGTAGATGGCTAAGAGTGTCGCACGTGCTTTAGGTTGACCTAAAAGTGCTACTGTTACTCCTAGATGGCTGGGAGGGGTGCAATAGGTCAGATGACGTAAGGAAGATCCATATACTCTTAGATGGCTAGGAGGGGTCCACAGGGGTAAAGATGGCTAAGAGTGTCGCACGTGCTTAAGGATGACCTAAAAGTGCTACTCATACTCCTAGATGGTAGGGAGGGGTGACATAAGTCAGTTGACATAAGGAGGGTCCGTATACTCCTAGATGGCTAGGTGGGGTCCACAGGCGTCCAGATGGCTACGATTGTCGCAAGTGTTTTAGGATGACCGAAAAGTGCTACTGATACTCCTAGATAGCTGGGAGGGGTGAAATGGGTCAGATGACGTAAGGAGGGTCCGTATACTCCTAGATGGCTAGGAGGGGTCCACGGGGGTCTAGTTGGCTAAGAGTGTCGCACGTGCTTTAGGTTGACCTAAAAGTGCTACTGATACTCCTAGATGGCTCGGAGAGGTGCAATTGGTTAGATGACGTAAGGAGGGTCCGTATAGTCCTAGATGGCTAGGAGGGGTCCACGGGTCTAGATGGCTAAGAGTGTCGCACGTGCTTTAGGTTGACCTAAAAGTGCTACTGATACTCCTAGATGGCTGGGAGGGGTGCAATAGGTCAGATGACGTAAGGAGGATCCATATACTCTTAGATGGCTAGGAGCTGTCCACAGGGGTAAAGATGGCTAAGAGTGTCGCACGTGCTTTAGGATGACCTAAAAGTGCTACTCATACTCCTAGATGGTAGGGAAGGGTGTCATGAGTGAGATGACAAAAGGAGGGTCCGTATACTCCTAGATGGCTAGGAGGGGTCCACAGGCGTCCAGATGGCTACGATTGTCGCAAGTGTTTTAGGATGACCTAAAAGTGCTACTGATACTCCTAGATTGCTGGGAGGGGTGAAATGGGTCAGATGACGTAAGGAGGGTCCGTATACTCCTAGATGGCTAGGAGGGGTCCATGGGGGTCCAGTTGGCTACGATTCTCGCAAGTGTTTTAGGATGACCTAAAATTGCTACGGATACTCCTAGATGGCTCGGAGGGGTGAAATGGGTTAGATGACGTAAGGAGGGTCCGAATACTCCTAGATGGCTAGGAGGGGTCTACGGGGGTCCAATTGGCTACGATTATCGCAAGTGCTTTAGGATGACCGAAAATTGCTACTGATACTTCTAGATGGCTCAGAGGAGTGCAATTGGTTAGATGACGTAAGGAGGGTCAGTATAATACTACATGGCTAGTAGGGGTCCACGGGGTCTAGATGGCTAAGAGTGTCGCACGTGCTTTAGGTTGACCTAAAAGTGCTACCGATACCCCTAGATGGCTGGGAGGGGTGCAATAGGTCAGATGACGTAAGGAGGATCCATATACTCGTAGATGGCTAGGAGGGGTCCACAGCGGTAAAGATGGCTAAGAGTGTCGCACGTGCTTTAGGATGACCTAAAAGTGCTACTCATACTCCTAGATGGTAGGGAGGGGTGACATGAGTCAGATGACATAAGGAGGGTCCGTATACTTCTAGATGGTTAGGAGGGGTCCTCAGGCGTCCAGATGGCTACGATTGTCGCAAGTCTTTTAGGATGACCTAAAAGTGGTACTGATACTCCTAGATTGCTGGGAGGGGTGAAATGGGTCAGATGACGTAAGGAGGGTCCGTATACTCCTAGATGGCTAGGAGAGCTCCACGGGGGTCCAGTTGGCTAAGAGTGTCGCACGTGCTTTAGGTTGACCTAAAAGTGCTACTGATACTCCTAGATGGCTAAGAGTGTCGCACGTGCTTTAGGTTGACCTAAAAGTGCTACTGATACTCCTAGATGGCTGGGAGGGGTGCAATAGGTCAGATGACGTAAGGAGGATCCATATACTCTTAGATGGCTAGGAGCTGTCCACAGGGGTAAAGATGACTAAGAGTGTCGCACGTGCTTTAGGATGACCTAAAAGTTCTACTCATACTCTTAGATGGTAGGGAGGTGTGACATGAGTCAGATGACATAAGGAGGGTCCGTATACTCCTAGATGGCTAGGAGGGGTCCACAGGCGTCCAGATGGCTACGATTGTCGCAAGTGTTTTAGGATGACCTAAAAGTGCTACTGATACTCCTAGATTGCTGGGAGGGGTGAAATGGGTCAGATGACGTAAGGAGGGTCCGTATACTCCTAGATGGCTAGGAGGGGTCCATGGGGGTCCAGTTGGCTACGATTCTCGCAAGTGTTTTAGGATGACCTAAAATTGCTACGGATACTCCTAGATGGCTGGGAGGGGTGAAATGGGTTAGATAACGTAAGGAGGGTCTGAATACTCCTAGATGGCTAGGAGGGGTCTACGGGGGTCCATTTGGCTACGATTATCGCAAGTGCTTTAGGATGACCTAAAAGTGCTACTGATACTTCTAGATGGCTCAGAGGAGTGCAATTGGTTAGATGACGTAAGGAGGGTCAGTATAATACTACATGGCTAGTAGGGGTCCACGGGGTCTAGATGGCTAAGAGTGTCGCACGTGCTTTAGGTTGACCTAAAAGTGCTACCGATACCCCTAGATGGCTGGGAGGGGTGCAATAGGTCAGATGACGTAAGGAGGATCCATATACTCGTAGATGGCTAGGAGGGGTCCACAGGGGTAAAGATGGCTAAGAGTGTCGCACGTGCTTTAGGATGACCTAAAAGTGCTACTCATACTCCTAGATGGTAGGGAGGGGTGACATGAGTCAGATGACATAAGGAGGGTCCGTATACTTCTAGATGGCTAGGAGGGGTCCACAGGCGTCCAGATGGCTACGATTGTCGCAAGTGTTTTAGGATGACCTAAAAGTGGTACTGATACTCCTAGATTGCTGGGAGGGGTGAAATGGGTCAGATGACGTAAGGAGGGTCCGTATACTCCTAGATGGCTAGGAGAGGTCCACGGGGGTCCAGTTGGCTAAGAGTGTCGCACGTGCTTTAGGTTGACCTAAAAGTGCTACTGATACTCCTAGATGGCTAAGAGTGTCGCACGTGCTTTAGGTTGACCTAAAAGTGCTACTGATACTCCTAGATGGCTGGGAGGGGTGCAATAGGTCTGATGACGTAAGGAGGATCCATATACTCTTAGATGGCTAGGAGGGGTCCACAGGGGTAAAGATGACTAAGAGTGTCGCACGTGCTTTAGGATGACCTAAAAGTTCTACTCATACTCTTAGATGGTAGGGAGGTGTGACATGAGTCAGATGACATAAGGAGGGTCCGTATACTCCTAGATGGCTAGGAGGGGTCCACAGGCGTACAAATGGCTACGATTATCGCAAGTGTTTTAGGATGACCTAAAAGTGCTACTGATACTCCTAGATTGCTGGGAGGGGTGAAATGGGTCAGATGACGTAAGGAGGGTCCGTATACTCCTAGATGGCTAGGAGGGGTCCACAGGGGTCCAGTTGGCTACGATTGTCGCAAGTGTTTTAGGATGACCTAAAATTGCTACGGATACTCCTAGATGGCTGGGAGGGGTGAAATGGGTTAGATAACGTAAGGAGGGTCCGAATACTCGTAGATAGCTAGGAGGGGTCTACGGGGGTCCAGTTGGCAACGATTATCGCAAGTGCTTTAGGATGACCTAAAAGTGCTACTGATACTCCTAGATGGCTCGGAGGGGTGCAACTGGTTAGATGACGTAAGGAGGGTGTGTATAGTCCAAGATGGCTAGGAGGGGTCCATGGGGTCTAGATGGCTAAGAGTGTCGCACGTGCTTTATGTTGACCTAAAAGTGCTACTGATACTCCTAGATGGCTGGGAGGGGTGCAATAGGTCAGATGACGTAAGGAGGATCCATATACTCTTAGATGGCTAGGAGGGGTCCACAGGAGTAAAGATGGCTAAGAGTGTCGCACGTGCTTTAGGATGACCTAATAGTGCTACTCATACTCCTAGATGGTAGGGAGGGGTGACATGAGTCAGATGACATAAGGAGGGTCCGTATACTCCTAGATGGCTAGGAGGGGTCCACAGGCGTCCAGATGGCTACGATTGTCGCAAGTGTTTTACGATGACCTAAAAGTGCTACTGATACTCCTAGATTGCTGGGAGGGGTGAAATGGGTCAGATTACATAAGGAGAGTCCGTATACGCCTAGATGGCTAGGAGGGGTCCACGGGGGTCCAGTTGGCTAAGAGTGTCGCACGTGCTTTAGGTTGACCTAAAAGTGCTACTGATACTCCTAGATGGCTGGGAGGGGTGTAATTGGTCAGATGACGTAGGGAGGATCCGTATAGTCCTAGATGGCTAGTAGGGGTCCATGGGGTCTAGATGGCTAAGAGTGTCGCACGTGCTTTAGGTTGACCTAAAAGTTCTACTGAAACTCCTAGATGGCTGGGAGGGGTGCAGGGTCAGAGATGACGTAAGGACAATTCGTATACTCCTAGATGCCTAGGAGGTGTCCACAGGGTCTAGATGGCTAAGAGTGTCGCAGGTGCTTTAGGATGAGCCAGAAGTGCTACTGATACTCCTAAATGGCTGGGAGGGGTGCAATGGGTCAGATGACGTAAGGAGGGTCCGCATACTCCTAGATGGCTAGGAGGGGTCATTGAACGTCCAGATGGCTACGATTGTCGCACGTGCTTTAGGATGGCCTAAAAGTGCAACTGATACTCCTAGATGGCTGGGAGGGGTGAAATGGGTCAGATGACGTAAGGAGGGTCTGTATACTCCTAGATGGCTAGGAGGGGTCCACGGGGGTCCAGATGGCTACGATTGTCACAAGTGTTTTAGGATGACCTAAAATTGCTTCTGATACTCCTAGATGGCTGGGAGGGGTGAAATGTGTCAGATGACGTAAGGAGGGTCCGTATACTCCTAGATGGCTAGGAGGGGTCCACGGGGGTCCAGTTGGCTACGATTGTTGCAAGTGCTTTAGAATGACGTAAAAGTGCTACTGATACTCCTAGATGGCTAGGAGGTGTGCAATTAATCAGATGACGTAAGCAGGGTATGTATAGTCCTAGATGGCTAGGAGGATTCCACGGGGTCTAGATGGCTAAGAGTGTGGCACGTGCTTTAGGTTGACCGAAAAGTGCTACTGATACTCATAGATGGCTGGGAGGGGTGTAATGGGTCAGGTGACGTAAGGAGGATCTGTATACTCCTAGATGGCTAGGAGGGGTCTAGATGGCAAAGAGTGTCACACATGCTTTAGGATGACCTAAATGTGCTACGGATACTCCTAGATGGCTGGGAGGGTTGCAATGGGTCAGATCCCGTAATGAGGGTCCGTATAGTCCTAAATGGCCAGTATGGGTTCACGGTGGTCCAGATGGCTACGATTGTCGCACGTGCTCCAGGATAACCTAAAAGTTCAACTGATACTCCTAGATGGCTAGGAGGGGTGCAATAGGTCAGATGACGTAAGGAGGATCTGCATAGTCCTAGATGGCTAGGAGTGGTCCACAGGGGTCCAGATGCGTACAATTGTCGCACGTGTTTTCTGATGGCCTAAAAGTGCAACTGATACTCCTAGATGGCTGGGAGGGGCGAAATGGGTCAGATGACGTAAGGAGGGTCCGTATACTCCTAGATGGTAGGAGGGGTCCACGGGGGTCCAGATGGCTACGATTATCGCAACTGTTTTAGGATGACCTAAAAGTGCTACTGATACTCCTAGATTGCTGGAAGGGGTGCAATGGGTCAGATGAAGGTAAGGAGGATCTGTATACTCCTAGATGGTTAGGAGGTGTCCATGGGGTCTAGATGGCTAAGGGTGTCGACCGTGCTTTAGGATGACATAAAAGTGCTACTGCTACTCCTAAATGGCTGGGAGGGGTGCAATGGGTAAGATGACGTAAGGAGGGTCCGCATACTCCTAGATGGCTAGGAGGGGTCATTGAACGTCCAGATGGCTACGATTGTCACACGTGTTTGAGGATGACCTAAAAGTGCAACTAATACTCCTAGATGGCTTGGAGGGGTGAAATTGGTCAGATGACGTAAGGAGGGTCCGTATACTCCTAGATGGCTAGGAGGGGTCCACGGGGGTCCAGTTGGCTACGATTGTCGCAAGTGCTTTAGGATGACCTAAAAGTGCTACTGATACTCCTAGATGGCTGAGAGGGGTAGCAATTGGTCAGATGACGTAACGAGGGTCCGTATAGTCCTAGATGGCGAGGAGGGTTCCACGGGGTCTAGGTGGCTAAGAGTGTGGCACGTGCTTTTGGATGACCTAAAAGTGCTACTGATACTCCTAAATGGCTGGGAGGGCTGAAATGTGTCAGATGACGTAAGGAGGGTCTGTATACTCCTAGATGGTACGAGGGTTCCACGGGGGTCCAGATGGCTATGATTATCGCAAGTGTTTTAGGATGACCTAAAAGTGCTACTGATACTCCTAGATTGCTGGGATGGGTGAAATGGGTCAGATAACGTAAGGAGGGTCCGTATACTCCTAGATGGCTAGGAGGGGTCCATGGCGGTCCAGTTGGCTACGATTGTCGCAAGTGCTTTAGGATGACCTAAAAGTGCTACTGATACTCCTAGATGGCTGAGAGGGGTGCAATTGGTCAGATGACGTAAGGAGGGTCCATATAGTACTAGATGGCTAGGAGGGGTCCACGTGGTCTAGATGGCTAAGAGTGTCACACGTGCTTTAGGTTGACCTAAAAGTGCTATTGATAATCCTAGATGGCTGGGAGGGGTGCAATAGGTTAGATGACGTAAGGAGGATCCGTATACTCCTAGATGGCTAGGAGGCGTCCACAGGGGTACAGATGGCTAAGAGTGTCGCACGTGCTTTCGGATGACCTTAAAGTGCTACTGATACTCCTAGATGGCAGGGAGGGGTGCCATGGATCAGATGTCGTAAGGAGGGTCCATATAGTCCTTGATGGCTAGTGGGGGTTCACGGGGGTCCAGTTGGCTACGATTGTCGCACGTGCTCCAGGATAACCGAAAAGTGCAACTGATACTCCTAGATGGCTGGGACGGGTGCAATGGATCAGATGACGTATGGAGGGTCTGTATAGTCCTAGATGGCTAGGAGGGGTCCACGGGGGTCCAGATGGATACGATTGTCGCACGTGCTTTAGGATGACCAAAGAGTGCAACTGATACTCCTAGATGGTTGGAGGGGTGAAATGGGTCAGATGACGTATGGAGGGTCCGTATACTCCTAGATGGCTAGGAGAGGTCCTGGGCGTCCAGTTGGCTACGATTGTCGCAAGTGCTTTAGGATCACCTAAAAGTGCTACTGATACTCATAGATGGCTGGGAGGGGTGCAATGGGTCAGGTGACGTAAGGAGGATCTGTATACTCCAAGATGGCAAGGTGGGGTCCACAGGGGTCTAGATGGTTTAGAGTGTCGCACGTGCTTTAGGTTGACCTAAAAGTGGTACTGATACTCCTAAATGGCTGGGAGGGGTGCAATGGGTCAGATGACGTAAGGAGGATCCGTATACTCCTAGATGCTTACGAGGGGTCCACAGGGGTACAAATGGCTAAGAGTGTCGAACGTGCTTTAGGATGACCTAAAAGTGCTACTAATACTCCAAGATGGCTGGGAGGGGTGCAATGGGTCCGATGACGTAAGGAGGGTCTGTATAGTCCTAGATGGCTAGGAGGGGTCCCCGGGGGTCCAGATGGCTACGATTGTCGCGCGTGCTTTCGGATAACCTAAAAGTGCTACTGATACTCCTAGGTTGCTGGGAGGGGTGAAATGGGTCAGATGACGTAAGGAGGGTCCGTATACTCCTAGATGGCTAGGAGGGGTCCACGGGGGTCCAGTTGGCTACGATTGTTGCAAGTGCTTTAGAATGACCTAAAAGTGCTACTGATACTCCTAGATGGCTAGGAGGTGTGCAATTAATTAGATGACGTAAGCAGGGTATGTATAGTCCTAGATGGCTAGGAGGATTCCACGGGGTCTAGATGGCTAAGAGTGTGGCACGTGCTTTAGGTTGACCGAAAAGTGCTACTGATACTCATAGATGGCTGGTAGGGGTGTAATGGGTCAGGTGACGTAAGGAGGATCTGTATACTCCTAGATGGCTAGGAGGGGTCTAGATGGCAAAGAGTGTCACACATGCTTTAGGATGACCTAAATGTGCTACGGATACTCCTAGATGGCTGGGAGGGTTGCAATGGGTCAGATCCCGTAATGAGGGTCCGTATAGTCCTAAATGGCCAGTATGGGTTCACGGTGGTCCAGATGGTTACGATTGTCGCACGTGCTCCAGGATAACCTAAAAGTTCAACTGATACTCCTAGATGGCTAGGAGGGGTGCAATAGGTCAGATGACGTAAGGAGGGTCTGCATAGTCCTAGATGGCTAGGAGTGGTCCACAGGGGTCCAGATGCGTACAATTGTCGCACGTGTTTTCTGATGGCCTAAAAGTGCAACTGATACTCCTAGATGGCTGGGAGGGGAGAAATGGGTCAGATGACGTAAGGAGGGTCCGTATACTCCTAGATGGTAGGAGGGGTCCACGGGGGTCCAGATGGCTACGATTATCGCAACTGTTTTAGGATGACCTAAAAGTGCTACTGATACTCCTAGATTGCTGGAAGGGGTGCAATGGGTCAGATGAAGGTAAGGAGGATCTGTATACTCCTAGATGGTTAGGAGGTGTCCATGGGGTCTAGATGGCTAAGGGTGTCGACCGTGCTTTAGGATGACATAAAAGTGCTACTGCTACTCCTAAATGGCTGGGAGGGGTGCAATGGGTAAGATGACGTAAGGAGGGTCCGCATACTCCTAGATGGCTAGGAGGGGTCATTGAACGTCCAGATGGCTACGATTGTCACACGTGCTTGAGGATGACCTAAAAGTGCAACTAATACTCCTAGATGGCTTGGAGGGGTGAAATTGGTCAGATGACGTAAGGAGGGTCCGTATACTCCTAGATGGCTAGGAGGGGTCCACGGGGGTCCAGTTGGCTACGATTGTCGCAAGTGCTTTAGGATGACCTAAAAGTGCTACTGATACTCCTAGATGGCTGAGAGGGGTAGCAATTGGTCAGATGACGTAACGAGGGTCCGTATAGTCCTAGATGGCGAGGAGGGTTCCACGGGATCTAGGTGGCTAAGAGTGTGGCACGTGCTTTTGGATGACCTAAAAGTGCTACTGATACTCCTAAATGGCTGGGAGGGCTGAAATGTGTCAGATGACGTAAGGAGGGTCTGTATACTCCTAGATGGTACGAGGGTTCCACGGGGGTCCAGATGGCTATGATTATCGCAAGTGTTTTAGGATGACCTAAAAGTGCTACTAATACTCCTAGATTGCTGGGATGGGTGAAATGGGTCAGATAACGTAAGGAGGGTCCGTATACTCCTAGATGGCTAGGAGGGGTCCATGGCGGTCCAGTTGGCTACGATTGTCGCAAGTGCTTTAGGATGACCTAAAAGTGCTACTGATACTCCTAGATGGCTGAGAGGGGTGCAATTGGTCAGATGACGTAAGGAGGGTCCATATAGTACTAGATGGCTAAGAGGGGTCCACGTGGTCTAGATGGCTAAGAGTGTCACACGTGCTTTAGGTTGACCTAAAAGTGCTATTGATAATCCTAGATGGCTGGGAGGGGTGCAATAGGTTAGATGACGTAAGGAGGATCCGTATACTCCTAGATGGCTAGGAGGCGTCCACAGGGGTACAGATGGCTAAGAGTGTCGCACGTGCTTTCGGATGACCTTAAAGTGCTACTGATACTCCTAGATGGCAGGGAGGGGTGCCATGGGTCAGATGTCGTAAGGAGGGTCCATATAGTCCTTGATGGCTAGTGGGGGTTCACGGGGGTCCAGTTGGCTACGATTGTCGCACGTGCTCCAGGATAACCGAAAAGTGCAACTGATACTCCTAGATGGCTGGGACGGGTGCAATGGATCAGATGACGTAAGGAGGGTCTGTATAGTCCTAGATGGCTAGGAGGGGTCCACGGGGGTCCAGATGGATACGATTGTCGCACGTGCTTTAGGATGACCAAAGAGTGCAACTGATACTCCTAGATGGTTGGAGGGGTGAAATGGGTCAGATGACGTATGGAGGGTCCGTATACTCCTAGATGGCTAGGAGAGGTCCTGGGCGTCCAGTTGGCTACGATTGTCGCAAGTGCTTTAGGATCACCTAAAAGTGCTACTGATACTCATAGATGGCTGGGAGGGGTGCAATGGGTCAGGTGACGTAAGGAGGATCTGTATACTCCAAGATGGCAAGGTGGGGTCCACAGGGGTCTAGATGGCTAAGAGTGTCGCACGTGCTTTAGGTTGACCTAAAAGTGGTACTGATACTCCTAAATGGCTGGGAGGGGTGCAATGGGTCAGATGACGTAAGGAGGATCCGTATACTCCTAGATGCTTACGAGGGGTCCACAGGGGTACAAATGGCTAAGAGTGTCGAACGTGCTTTAGGATGACCTAAAAGTGCTACTAATACTCCAAGATGGCTGGGAGGGGTGCAATGGGTCCGATGACGTAAGGAGGGTCTGTATAGTCCTAGATGGCTAGGAGGGGTCCCCGGGGGTCCAGATGGCTACGATTGTCGCGCGTGCTTTCGGATAACCTAAAAGTGCTACTGATACTCCTAGGTTGCTGGGAGGGGTGAAATGGGTCAGATGACGTAAGGAGGGTCCGTATACTCCTAGATGGCTAGGAGGGGTCCATGGGGGTCCAGATGGCTACGCTTATCGCAAGTGTTTTAGGATGACCTAAAAGTGCTACTGATACTCCTAGATTGCTGGGAGGGGTGAAATGGGTCAGATGACGTAAGGAGGGTCCGTATACTCCTAGATGGCTAGGAGGGGTCCATGGGGGTCCAGTCGGCTACGATTCTCGCAAGTGTTTTAGGATGACCTAAAATTGCTACGGATACTCCTAGATGGCTCGGAGGGGTGAAATGGGTTAGATGACGTAAGGAGGGTCCGAATACTCCTAGATGGCTCGGAGGGGTCTACGGGGGTCCAATTGGCTACGATTATCGCAAGTGCTTTAGGATGACCGAAAATTGCTACTGATACTTCTAGATGGCTCAGAGGAGTGCAATTGGTTAGATGACGTAAGGAGGGTCAGTATAATACTACATGGCTAGTAGGGGTCCACGGGGTCTAGATGGCTAAGAGTGTCGCACGTGCTTTAGGTTTACCTAAAAGTGCTACCGATACCCCTAGATGGCTGGGAGGGGTGCAATAGGTCAGATGACGTAAGGAGGATCCATATACTCGTAGATGGCTAGTAGGGGTCCACAGGGGTAAAGATGGCTAAGAGTGTCGCACGTGCTTTAGGATGACCTAAAAGTGCTACTCATACTCCTAGATGGTAGGGAGGGGTGACATGAGTCAGATGACATAAGGAGGGTCCGTATACTTCTAGATGGCTAGGAGGGGTCCACAGGCGTCCAGATGGCTACGATTGTCGCAAGTGTTTTAGGATGACCTAAAAGTGGTACTGATACTCCTAGATTGCTGGGAGGGGTGAAATGGGTCAGATGACGTAAGGAGGGTCCGTATACTCCTAGATGGCTAGGAGAGGTCCACGGGGGTCCAGTTGGCTAAGAGTGTCGCACGTGCTTTAGGTTGACCTAAAAGTGCTACTGATACTCCTAGATGGCTAAGAGTGTCGCACGTGCTTTAGGTTGACCTAAAAGTGCTACTGATACTCCTAGATGGCTGGGAGGGGTGCAATAGGTCAGATGACGTAAGGAGGATCCATATACTCTTAGATGGCTAGGAGCTGTCCACAGGGGTAAAGATGACTAAGAGTGTCGCACGTGCTTTAGGATGACCTAAAAGTTCTACTCATACTCTTAGATGGTAGGGAGGTGTGACATGAGTCAGATGACATAAGGAGGGTCCGTATACTCCTAGATGGCTAGGAGGGGTCCACAGGCGTACAAATGGCTACGATTGTCGCAAGTGTTTTAGGATGACCTAAAAGTGCTACTGATACTCCTAGATTGCTGGGAGGGGTGAAATGGGTCAGATGACGTAAGGAGGGTCCGTATACTCCTAGATGGCTAGGAGGGGTCCACAGGGGTCCAGTTGGCTACGATTGTCGCAAGTGTTTTAGGATGACCTAAAATTGCTACGGATACTCCTAGATGGCTGGGAGGGGTGAAATGGGTTAGATAACGTAAGGAGGGTCCGAATACTCCTAGATAGCTAGGAGGGGTCTACGGGGGTCCAGTTGGCAACGATTATCGCAAGTGCTTTAGGATGACCTAAAAGTGCTACTGATACTCCTAGATGGCTCGGAGGGGTGCAATTGGTTAGATGACGTAAGGAGGGTGTGTATAGTCCTAGATGGCTAGGAGGGGTCCATGGGGTCTAGATGGCTAAGAGTGTCGCACGTGCTTTATGTTGACCTAAAAGTGCTACTGATACTCCTATATGGCTGGGAGGGGTGCAATAGGTCAGATGACGTAAGGAGGATCCATATACTCTTAGATGGCTAGGAGGGGTCCACAGGAGTAAAGATGGCTAAGAGTGTCGCACGTGCTTTAGGATGACCTAATAGTGCTACTCATACTCCTAGATGGTAGGGAGGGGTGACATGAGTCAGATGACATAAGGAGGGTCCGTATACTCCTAGATGGCTAGGAGGGGTCCACAGGCGTCCAGATGGCTACGATTGTCGCAAGTGTTTTACGATGACCTAAAAGTGCTACTGATACTCCTAGATTGCTGGGAGGGGTGAAATGGGTCAGATTACGTAAGGAGAGTCCGTATACTCCTAGATGGCTAGGAGGGGTCCACGGGGGTCCAGTTGGCTAAGAGTGTCGCACGTGCTTTAGGTTGACCTAAAAGTGCTACTGATACTCCTAGATGGCTGGGAGGGGTGTAATTGGTCAGATGACGTAGGGAGGATCCGTATAGTCCTAGATGGCTAGTAGGGGTCCATGGGGTCTAGATGGCTAAGAGTGTCGCACGTGCTTTAGGTTGACCTAAAAGTTCTACTGAAACTCCTAGATGGCTGGGAGGGGTGCAGGGTCAGAGATGACGTAAGGACAATTCGTATACTCCTAGATGCCTAGGAGGTGTCCACAGGGTCTAGATGGCTAAAAGTGTCGCAGGTGCTTTAGGATGAGCCAGAAGTGCTACTGATACTCCTAAATGGCTGGGAGGGGTGCAATGGGTCAGATGACGTAAGGAGGGTCCGCATACTCCTAGATGGCTAGGAGGGGTCATTGAACGTCCAGATGGCTACGATTGTCGCACGTGCTTTAGGATGGCCTAAAAGTGCAACTGATACTCCTAGATGGCTGGGAGGGGTGAAATGGGTCAGATGACGTAAGGAGGGTCTGTATACTCCTAGATGGCTAGGAGGGGTCCACGGGGGTCCAGATGGCTACGATTGTCACAAGTGTTTTAGGATGACCTAAAATTGCTTCTGATACTCCTAGATGGCTGGGAGGGGTGAAATGTGTCAGATGACGTAAGGAGGGTCCGTATACTCCTAGATGGCTAGGAGGGGTCCACGGGGGTCCAGTTGGCTACGATTGTTGCAAGTGCTTTAGAATGACCTAAAAGTGCTACTGATACTCCTAGATGGCTAGGAGGTGTGCAATTAATCAGATGACGTAAGCAGGGTATGTATAGTCCTAGATGGCTAGGAGGATTCCACGGGGTCTAGATGGCTAAGAGTGTGGCACGTGCTTTAGGTTGACCGAAAAGTGCTACTGATACTCATAGATGGCTGGGAGGGGTGTAATGGGTCAGGTGACGTAAGGAGGATCTGTATACTCCTAGATGGCTAGGAGGGGTCTAGATGGCAAAGAGTGTCACACATGCTTTAGGATGACCTAAATGTGCTACGGATACTCCTAGATGGCTGGGAGGGTTGCAATGGGTCAGATCCCGTAATGAGGGTCCGTATAGTCCTAAATGGCCAGTATGGGTTCACGGTGGTCCAGATGGCTACGATTGTCGCACGTGCTCCAGGATAACCTAAAAGTTCAACTGATACTCCTAGATGGCTAGGAGGGGTGCAATAGGTCAGATGACGTAAGGAGGGTCTGCATAGTCCTAGATGGCTAGGAGTGGTCCACAGGGGTCCAGATGCGTACAATTGTCGCACGTGTTTTCTGATGGCCTAAAAGTGCAACTGATACTCCTAGATGGCTGGGAGGGGAGAAATGGGTCAGATGACGTAAGGAGGGTCCGTATACTCCTAGATGGTAGGAGGGGTCCACGGGGGTCCAGATGGCTACGATTATCGCAACCGTTTTAGGATGACCTAAAAGTGCTACTGATACTCCTAGATTGCTGGAAGGGGTGCAATGGGTCAGATGAAGGTAAGGAGGATCTGTATACTCCTAGATGGTTAGGAGGTGTCCATGGGGTCTAGATGGCTAAGGGTGTCGACCGTGCTTTAGGATGACATAAAAGTGCTACTGCTACTCCTAAATGGCTGGGAGGGGTGCAATGGGTAAGATGACGTAAGGAGGGTCCGCATACTCCTAGATGGCTAGGAGGGGTCATTGAACGTCCAGATGGCTACGATTGTCACACGTGCTTGAGGATGACCTAAAAGTGCAACTAATACTCCTAGATGGCTTGGAGGGGTGAAATTGGTCAGATGACGTAAGGAGGGTCCGTATACTCCTAGATGGCTAGGAGGGGTCCACGGGGGTCCAGTTGGCTACGATTGTCGCAAGTGCTTTAGGATGACCTAAAAGTGCTACTGATACTCCTAGATGGCTGAGAGGGGTAGCAATTGGCCAGATGACGTAACGAGGGTCCGTATAGTCCTAGATGGCGAGGAGGGTTCCACGGGGTCTAGGTGGCTAAGAGTGTGGCACGTGCTTTTGGATGACCTAAAAGTGCTACTGATACTCCTAAATGGCTGGGAGGGCTGAAATGTGTCAGATGACGTAAGGAGGGTCTGTATACTCCTAGATGGTACGAGGGTTCCACGGGGGTCCAGATGGCTATGATTATCGCAAGTGTTTTAGGATGACCTAAAAGTGCTACTGATACTCCTAGATTGCTGGGATGGGTGAAATGGGTCAGATAACGTAAGGAGGGTCCGTATACTCCTAGATGGCTAGGAGGGGTCCATGGCGGTCCAGTTGGCTACGATTGTCGCAAGTGCTTTAGGATGACCTAAAAGTGCTACTGATACTCCTAGATGGCTGAGAGGGGTGCAATTGGTCAGATGACGTAAGGAGGGTCCATATAGTACTAGATGGCTAGGAGGGGTCCACGTGGTCTAGATGGCTAAGAGTGTCACACGTGCTTTAGGTTGACCTAAAAGTGCTATTGATAATCCTAGATGGCTGGGAGGGGTGCAATAGGTTAGATGACGTAAGGAGGATCCGTATACTCCTAGATGGCTAGGAGGCGTCCACAGGGGTACAGATGGCTAAGAGTGTCGCACGTGCTTTCGGATGACCTTAAAGTGCTACTGATACTCCTAGATGGCAGGGAGGGGTGCCATGGGTCAGATGTCGTAAGGAGGGTCCATAAAGTCCTTGATGGCTAGTGGGGGTTCACGGGGGTCCAGTTGGCTACGATTGTCGCACGTGCTCCAGGATAACCGAAAAGTGCAACTGATACTCCTAGATGGCTGGGACGGGTGCAATGGATCAGATGACGTAAGGAGGATCTGTATAGTCCTAGATGGCTAGGAGGGGTCCACGGGGGTCCAGATGGATACGATTGTCGCACGTGCTTTAGGATGACCAAAGAGTGCAACTGATACTCCTAGATGGTTGGAGGGGTGAAATGGGTCAGATGACGTATGGATGGTCCGTATACTCCTAGATGGCTAGGAGAGGTCCTGGGCGTCCAGTTGGCTACGATTGTCGCAAGTGCTTTAGGATCACCTAAAAGTGCTACTGATACTCATAGATGGCTGGGAGGGGTGCAATGGGTCAGGTGACGTAAGGAGGATCTGTATACTCCAAGATGGCAAGGTGGGGTCCACAGGGGTCTAGATGGTTTAGAGTGTCGCACGTGCTTTAGGTTGACCTAAAAGTGGTACTGATACTCCTAAATGGCTGGGAGGGGTGCAATGGGTCAGATGACGTAAGGAGGATCCGTATACTCCTAGATGCTTACGAGGGGACCACAGGGGTACAAATGGCTAAGAGTGTCGAACGTGCTTTAGGATGACCTAAAAGTGCTACTAATACTCCAAGATGGCTGGGAGGGGTGCAATGGGTCCGATGACGTAAGGAGGGTCTGTATAGTCCTAGATGGCTAGGAGGGGTGCCCGGGGGTCCAGATGGCTACGATTGTCGCGCGTGCTTTCGGATAACCTAAAAGTGCTACTGATACTCCTAGGTTGCTGGGAGGGGTGAAATGGGTCAGATGACGTAAGGAGGGTCCGTATACTCCTAGATGGCTAGGAGGGGTCCATGGGGGTCCAGATGGCTACGCTTATCGCAAGTGTTTTAGGATGACCTAAAAGTGCTACTGATACTCCTAGATGGCTGGGAGGGGTGAAATGGGTCAGATGACGTAAGGAGGGTCCGTATACTCCTAGATGGCAAGGAGGGGTCCACGGGGGTCCAGTTGGCAACGATTGTCGCAAGTGCTTTAGGATGACCTAAAAGTGCTACAGATACTGCTAGATGGCTGGGAGGGGTGCAATTGGTCAGATGACGTAAGTAGGGTCCGAATAGCCTTAGATGGCTAAGAGGGGACCACGGGGTCTAGATGGCTACGATTGTCGCACGTGCTTTCGGATGACCTAAAAGTGCAACTGGTATACTCCTTGATGGCAGATGACATAAGGAGTGTCCGTATACTCCTAGATGGCTAAGAGTGTCACACGTGCTTTAGGATGACCTAAAAGTGCTACGGATACTCCTAGATGGCTGGGAGGGTTGCAATGGTTCAGATCCCGTAATGAGGGTCCGTATAGTCCTAGATGGCCATTATGGGTTCACGGTGGTCCAGATGGCTACGATTGTCACACGTGCTCTAGGATAACCTAAAAGTTCCACTGATACTCCTAGATGGCTAGGAGGGGTGCAATAGGTCAGATGACGTAAGGAGGGTCTGTATAGTCCTAGATGGCAAGGAGTGGTCTAGAGGGGTCCAGATGCGTACAATTGTCGCACGTGTTTTAGGATGGCCTAAAAGTGCAACTGATACTCCTAGATGGCTGGGAGGGGTGAAATGGGTCAGATGACGGTAGGAGGGTCCATATACTCCTAGATGGTAGGAGGGGTGCACGAGGGTCCAGATGGCTACGATTATCGCAAGTGTTTTAGGATGATCTAAAACTGCTACTGATACTCCTAGATTGCTGGAAGGGGTGCAATGGGTCAGATGAAGGTAAGGAGGATCCGTATACTCCTAGATGGCTAGGAGGTGTCCATGGGGTCTAGATGGCTAAGGGTGTCGACCGTGCTTTAGGATGACATAAAAGTGCTACTAATACTCCTAAATGGCTGGGAGGGGTGCAATGGGTAAGATGACGTAAGGAGGGTCCGCATACTCCAAGATGGCTAGGAGGGGTCATTGAACGTCCAGATGGCTACGATTGTCGCACGTGCTTTTAGATGACCTAAAAGTGCTACTGATACTTCTAGATGGTTGGGAGGGCTGAAATGGGTCAGATGACGTTAGGAGGGTCCGCATACTCCTAGATGGCTAGGAGGGGTCCACGGGGGTCCAGTTGGCTACGATTGTCGCAAGTGCTTTAGGATGACCTAAAATTGCTACGGATACTCCTAGATGGCTGGGAGGGGTGAAATGTGTTAGATGACGTAAGGAGGGTCCGAATACTCCTAGATGGCTAGGAGGGGTCTACGGGGGTCCAATTGGCTATGATTATCGCAAGTGCTTTAGGATGACCGAAAATTGCTACTGATACTCCTAGATGGCTCGGAGGGGTGCAATTTGTTAGATGACGTAAGGAGGGTCCGTATAGTCCTAGATGGCTAGGAGGGGTCCACGGGGATGGCTAAGAGTGTGGCACGTGCTTTAGGTTGACCTAAAAGTGCTACTGATACTCATAGATGGCCGGGAGGGGTGCAATGGGTCAGGTGACGTAAGGAGGATCTATATACTCCTAGATGGCAAGGTGGGGTTCACAGGGGTCTAGATGGTTTAGAGTGTCGCACGTGCTTTAGGTTGACCTAAAAGTGGTACTGATACTCCTAAATGGATGGGAGGGGTGCAGTGGGTCAGATGACGTAAGGAGGATCCTTATACTCCTAGATGCTTACGAGGGGTCCACAGGGGTACAAATGGCTAAGAGTGTCGAACGTGCTTTAGGATGACCTAAAAGTGCTACTAATACTCCAAGATGGCTGGGAGGGGTGCAATGGGTCCGATGACGTAAGGAGGGTCTGTATAGTCCTAGATGGCTAGGAGGGGTCCCCGGGGGTCCAGATGGCTACGATTGTCGCGCGTGCTTTCGGATAACCTAAAAGTGCAACTGATACTCCTAGTTGGCTGGGAGGGGTGAAATGGGTCAGATGACGTAAGGAGGGTCCGTATAGTCCTAGATGGCTAGGAGGGGTCCACGGGGGTCCAGATGGATACGATTGTCGCACGTGCTTTAGGATGACCAAAGAGTGCAACTGATACTCCTAGATGGTTGGAGGGGTGAAATGGGTCAGATGACGTATGGAGGGTCCGTATACTCCTAGATGGCTAGGAGAGGTCCTGGGCGTCCAGTTGGCTACGATTGTCGCAAGTGCTTTAGGATCACCTAAAAGTGCTACTGATACTCATAGATGGCTGGGAGGGGTGCAATGGGTCAGGTGACGTAAGGAGGATCTGTATACTCCAAGATGGCAAGGTGGGGTCCACAGGGGTCTAGATGGTTTAGAGTGTCGCACGTGCTTTAGGTTGACCTAAAAGTGGTACTGATACTCCTAAATGGCTGGGAGGGGTGCAATGGGTCAGATGACGTAAGGAGGATCCGTATACTCCTAGATGCTTACGAGGGGTCCACAGGGGTACAAATGGCTAAGAGTGTCGAACGTGCTTTAGGATGACCTAAAAGTGCTACTAATACTCCAAGATGGCTGGGAGGGGTGCAATGGGTCCGATGACGTAAGGAGGGTCTGTATAGTCCTAGATGGCTAGGAGGGGTCCCCGGGGGTCCAGATGGCTACGATTGTCGCGCGTGCTTTCGGATAACCTAAAAGTGCTACTGATACTCCTAGGTTGCTGGGAGGGGTGAAATGGGTCAGATGACGTAAGGAGGGTCCGTATACTCCTAGATGGCTAGGAGGGGTCCATGGGGGTCCAGATGGCTACGCTTATCGCAAGTGTTTTAGGATGACCTAAAAGTGCTACTGATACTCCTAGATGGCTGGGAGGGGTGAAATGGGTCAGATGACGTAAGGAGGGTCCGTATACTCCTAGATGGCAAGGAGGGGTCCACGGGGGTCCAGTTGGCAACGATTGTCGCAAGTGCTTTAGGATGACCTAAAAGTGCTACAGATACTGCTAGATGGCTGGGAGGGGTGCAATTGGTCAGATGACGTAAGTAGGGTCCGTATAGCCTTAGATGGCTAAGAGGGGACCACGGGGTCTAGATGGCTACGATTGTCGCACGTGCTTTCGGATGACCTAAAAGTGCAACTGGTATACTCCTTGATGGCAGATGACATAAGGAGTGTCCGTATACTCCTAGATGGCTAAGAGTGTCACACGTGCTTTAGGATGACCTAAAAGTGCTACGGATACTCCTAGATGGCTGGGAGGGTTGCAATGGTTCAGATCCCGTAATGAGGGTCCGTATAGTCCTAGATGGCCATTATGGGTTCACGGTGGTCCAGATGGCTACGATTGTCACACGTGCTCTAGGATAACCTAAAAGTTCAACTGATACTCCTAGATGGCTAGGAGGGGTGCAATAGGTCAGATGACGTAAGGAGGGTCTGTATAGTCCTAGATGGCTAGGAGTGGTCTAGAGGGGTCCAGATGCGTACAATTGTCGCACGTGTTTTAGGATGGCCTAAAAGTGCAACTGATACTCCTAGATGGCTGGGAGGGGTGAAATGGGTCAGATGACGGTAGGAGGGTCCATATACTCCTAGATGGTAGGAGGGGTCCACGGGGGTCTAGATGGCTACGATTATCGCAAGAGTTTTAGGATGACCTAAAAGTGCTACTGATACTCTTAGAATGCTGGAAGGGGTGCAATGGGTCAGATGAAGGTAAGTAGGAACCGTATACTCCTAGATGGCTAGGAGGTGTCCATGGGGTGTAGATGGCTAAGGGTATCGACCGTGCTTTAGGATGACATAAAAGTGCTACTAATACTCCTAAATGGCTGGGAGGGGTGCAATGGTTAAGATGACGTAAGGAGGGTCCGCATACTCCAAGATGGCTAGGAGGGGTCATTGAACGTCCAGATGGCTACAATTGTCGCACGTGCTTTAGGATGACCTAAAAGTGCAACTGATACTCCTAGATGGCTTGGAGGGGTGAAATGGTTCAGATGACGTAAGGAGGGTCCGTATACTCCTAGATGGCTAGGAGGGGTCCACGGGGGTTCAGATGGCTACGATTATCGCAAGTGTTTTTGGATGACCTAAAAGTGCTACTGATACTCCTACATGGCTGGGAGGGGTGAAATGGGTCAGATGACGTAAGGAGGGTCCGTTAACTCCTAGATGGCAAGGAGGGGTCCACGGGCGTCCAGTTGGCAAGGATTGTCGCAAGTGCTTTAGGATGACCTAAAACTGCTACAGATACTCCTAGATGGCTGGGAGGGGTGCAATTGGTCAGATGACGTAAGTAGGGTCCGTATAGCCTTAGATGGCTAAGAGGGGACAACGGGGTCTAGATGGCTACGATTGTCGCACGTGCTTTCGGATGACCTAAAAGTGCAACTGGTACTCCTAGATGGCTGGGAGGGGTGAAATGGGTCAGATGACGTAAGGAGGGTCCGTACACTCCTAGATGTCTAGGAGGGGTCCACGGGGGTCCAGTTGGCTACGATTGTCGCACGTGATTTAGAATGACCCAAAAGTGCTACTGATACTCCTAGATGGCTGGGAGGTGTGCAATTAATCAGATGACGTAAGCAGGGTATGTATAGTCCTAGATGGCTAGGAGGGTTCCACGGGGTCTAGATGGCTAAGAGTGTGGCACGTGCTTTAGGTTGACCTAAAAGTGCTACTGATACTCATAGATGGCTGGGAGGGGTGCAATGGTTCAGGTGACGTAAGGAGGATCTGTATACTCCTAGATGGCTAGGAGGGGTCCACAGGGGTCTAGATGGCTAAGAGTGTCGCACGTGCTTTAGGATGACCTAAAAGTTCTACTAATACTGCTTGATGGCAGATGACATAAGGAGTGTCCGTATACTCCTAGATGGCTAAGAGTGTCACACGTGCTTTAGGATGACCTAAAAGTTCTACGGATACTCCTAGATGGCTGGGAGGGTTGCAATGGGTCAGATCCCGTAATGAGGGTCCGTATAGTCCTAGATGGCCATTATGGGTTCACGGTGGTCCAGATGGCTACGATTGTCGCACGTGCTCCAGGATAACCTAAAAGTTCAACTGATACTCCTAGATGGCTAGGAGGGGTACAATAGGTCAGATGACGTAAGGAGGGTCTGTATTGTCCTAGATGGCTAGGAGTGGTCCACAGGGGTCCAGATGCGTACAATTGTCGCACGTGTTTTAGGATGGCCTAAAAGTGCAACTGATACTCCTAGATGGCTGGGAGGGGTGAAATGGGTCAAATGACGTAAGGAGGGTCCATATACTCCTAGATGGTAGGAGGGGTCCACGAGGGTCCAGATGGCTACGATTATCGCAAGTGTTTTAGGATGATCTAATACTTCTACTGATACTCCTAGATTGCTGGAAGGGGTGCAATGGGTCAGATGAAGGTAAGGAGGATCCGTATACTCCTAGATGGCTAGGAGGTGTCCATGGGGTCTAGATGGCTAAGGGTGTCGACCGTGCTTTAGGATGACATAAAAGTGCTACTGATACTCCTAAATGGCTGGGAGGGGTGCAATGGGTAAGATGACGTAAGGAGGGTCCGCATACTCCAAGATGGCTAGGAGGGGTCATTGAACGTCCAGATGGCTACGATTGTCGCACGTGCTTTAGGATGACTTAAAAGTGCTACTGATACTTCTAGATGGTTGGGAGGGCTGAAATGGGTCAGATGACGTTAGGAGGGTCCGCATACTCCTAGATGGCTAGGAGGGGTCCACGGGGGTCCAGTTGGCTACGATTGTCGCAAGTGCTTTAGGATCACCTAAAAGTGCTACTGATACTCCTAGATGGCTGGGAGGGGTGCAATTGGTCAGATGACGTAAGGAGGGTCCGTATAGTCCTAGATGGCTAGGAGGGGTCCACGGGGATGGCTAAGAGTGTGGCACGTGCTTTAGGTTGACCTAAAAGTGCTACTGATACTCATAGATGGCCGGGAGGGGTGCAATGGGTCAGGTGACGTAAGGAGGATCTATATACTCCTAGATGGCAACGTGGGGTTCACAGGGGTCTAGATGGTTTAGAGTGTCGCACGTGCTTTAGGTTGACCTAAAAGTGGTACTGATACTCCTAAATGGATGGGAGGGGTGCAGTGGGTCAGATGACGTAAGGAGGATCCGTATACTCCTAGATGCTTACGAGGGGTCCACAGGGGTACAAATGGCTAAGAGTGTCGAACGTGCTTTAGGATGACCTAAAAGTGCTACTAATACTCCAAGATGACTGGGAGGGGTGCAATGGGTCCGATGACGTAAGGAGGGTCTGTATAGTCCTAGATGGCTAGGAGGGGTCCCCGGGGGTCCAGATGGCTACGATTGTCGCCCGTGCTTTCGGATAACCTAAAAGTGCAACTGATACTCCTAGTTGGCTGGGAGGGGTGAAATGGGTCAGATGACGTAAGGAGGGTCCGTATACTCCTAGATGGCTAGGAGGGGTCCACGGGGGTCCAGATGGCTACGATTGTCGCAAGTGTTTTAGGATGACCTAAAAGTGCTACTGATACTCCTAGATGGCTGAGAGGGGTGAAATGGGTCAGATGACGTAAGGAGGGTCCGTATACTCCTAGATGGCAAGGAGGGGTCCACGGGGGTCCAGTTGGCAACGATTGTCGCAAGTGCTTTAGGATGACCTAAAAGTGCTACAAATACTCCTAGATGGCTGGGAGGGGTGCAATTGGTCAGATGACGTAAGTAGGATCCGCATAGCCTTAGATGGCTAAGAGGGGTCCACGGGGTCTAGATGGCTACGATTGTCGCACGTGCTTTCGGCTGACCTAAAAGTGCAACTGGTACTCCTAGATGGCTGGGAGGGGTGAAATGGGTCAGATGACGTAGGGAGGGTCCGTATAGTCCTAGATGCTTACGAGGGGTCCATAGGGGTACAAATGGCTAAGAGTGTCGCATGTGCTTTAGGATGACCTAAAAGTGCTACTAATACTCCTAGATGGCAGGGAGGGGTGCTATGGGCCAGATCACATAAGGAGGGTCCGTATACTCCTAGATGACTAGGAGGGGTCCATGGGGCCTAGATGGCTACGATTGTCGCAAGTGTTTCAGGATGACCTAAAAGTACTACTGATACTCCTAAATGGCTGGGAGGGGTGCAATGAGTCAGATGACGTAAGCAGGGTCCGTATACTCCAAGCTGGCTAGGAGGGGTCCACGGGGGTCCAGTTGGCAACGATTGTCGCAAGTGCTTTAGGATGACCTAAAAGTGCTACGGATACTCCTAGATGGCTGGGAGGGGTGAAATGGGTCAGATGACGTAAGTAGGGTCCGTATAGCCCTAGATGGCCAACAGGGGTCCATGGGGTCTAGATGGCTACGATTGTCGCACGTGCTTTCGGATGACCTAAAAGTGCAACTGGTACTCCTAGATGGCTGGGAGGGGTGAAATGGGTCAGATGACGTAGGGAAGGTCCGTATAGTCCTAGATGCTTACGAGGGGTCCATAGGGTTACAAATGGCTAAGAGTGTCGCATGTGCTTTATGATGACCTAAAAGTGCTACTAATACTCCTAGATGGCAGGGAGGGGTGCCATGGGTTAGATCACATAAGGAGGGTCCGTATACTCCTAGATGACTGGGAGGGGTCCATGGGGCCTAGATAGCTACAAGTGTCGCAAGTGTTTTAGGATGACCTAAAAGTACTACTGATACTTCTAAATGGCTGGGAGGGGTGCAATGGGTCAGATGACGTAAGCAGGGTCCGTATACTCCAAGATGGCTAGGACGGGTCCACGGGGTTCCAGTTGGCTGCGATTGTCACAAGTGCTTTAGGATGACCTAAAAGTGCTACTGATACTCCTAGGTTGCTGGGAGGGGTGCAATTGGTCAGATGACGTAAGGAGGGTCCGTATAGTCCAAGATGGCTAGGAGGGGTCCACAGGGTCTTGATGGCTAAGAGTGTCGCACGTGCTTTAGGTTGACCTAAAAGTGCTACGGATACTCCTAGATGGCTGGGAGGGGTGCAATGGGTTAGATGACGTAAGGAGGGTCCGTATACTCCTAGATGGCTAGGAGGGGTCCACGGGGCCTAAATGGCTAAGAATGTCACACGAGCGTTAGGATGACCTAAAAGTGCTACGGATACACCTAGATGGCTGGGAGGGCTACAATGGGTCAGATCCCTTTAAGGAGGGTCCGTGTAGACCTAGATGGCTAGTAGGGGTTCACGGGGGTCCAGATGGCTACGATTGACACATGTGCTTCAGGATAACCTAAAAGTGCAACTGATACTCCAAGATGGCTGGGAGGGGTGCAATGGGTTCGATGACGTAAGGAGGGTCTGTATAGTCCTAGATGGGTAGGAGGGGTCCACGGGGGTTCAGATGGCTACGATTGTCGCACGTGCTTTAGGATGACCTAAAAGTGCAACTGATACTCCTAGATTGTTGGGAGGGGTGAAATGGCTCAGATGACGTAAGGAGGGTCCGCATACTCCTAGATGGCTAGGAGGGGTCCACGGGGGTCCAGTTGGCTACGATTGTCGCAAGTGCTTTAGGATCACCTAAAAGTGCTACTGATACTCCTAGATGGCTGGGAGGGGTGCAATTGGTCAGATGACGTAAGGAGGGTCCGTATAGTCCTGGATGGCTAGGAGGGGTCCACGGGGATGGCTAAGAGTGTGGCACGTGCTTTAGGTTGACCTAAAAGTGCTACTGATACTCATAGATAGCTGGGAGGGGTGCAATGGGTCAGGATACGTAACGAGGATCTATATACTCCTAGATGGCAAGGTGGGCTTCACAGGGGTCTAAATGGTTTAGAGTGTCGCACGTGCTTTAGCTTGACCTAAAAGTGGTACTGATACTCCTAAATGGCTGGGAGGGGTTTAGTGGGTCAGATGACGTAAGGAGGATCCGTATACTCCTAGATGCTTACGAGGGGTCCACAGGGGTACAAATGGCTAAGAGTGTCGAACGTGCTTTAGGATGACCTAAAAGTGCTACTAATACTCCAAGATGGCTGGGAGGGGTGCAATGGGTCCGATGACGTAAGGAGGGTCTGTATAGTCCTAGATGGCTAGGAGGGGTCCCCGGGGGTCCAGATGGCTACGATTGTCACGCGTGCTTTCGGATAACCTAAAAGTGCAACTGATACTCCTAGTTGGCTGGGAGGGGTGAAATGGGTCAGATGACGTAAGGAGGGTCCGTCTACTCCTAGATGGCTAGGAGGGGTCCACGGGGGTCCAGATGGCTACGATTATCGCAAGTGTTTTAGGATGACCTAAAAGTGCTACTGATACTCCTATATGGCTGGGAGGGGTGAAATGGGTCAGATGACGTAAGGAGGGTCCGTATACTCCTAGATGGCAAGGAGGGGTCCACGGGGGTCCAGTTGGCAACGATTGTCGCAAGTGCTTTAGGATGACCTAAAAGTGCTACAGATACTCCTAGATGGCTGGGAGGGGTGCAATTGGTCAGATGACGTAAGTAGGATCCGCATAGCCTTAGATGGCTAAGAGGGGTCCACGGGGTCTAGATGGCTACGATTGTCGCACGTGCTTTAGGTTGACTTAAAAGTGCTACGGATACTCCTAGATGGCTGGGAGGGGTGCAATGGGTTAGATGACGTAAGGAGGGTCCGTATACTCCTAGATGGCTAGGAGGGGTCCACGGGGCCTAAATGGCTAAGAATGTCACACGAGCTTTAGGATGACCTAAAAGTGCTACGGATACACCTAGATGGCTGGGAGGGCTGCAATGGGTCAGATCCCTTTAAGGAGGGTCCGTGTAGACCTTGATGGCTAGTAGGGGTTCACGGGAGTGCCATGGGTTAGATCACATAAGGAGGGTCCGTATACTCCTAGATGACTGGGAGGGGTCCATGGGGCCTAGATAGCTACGATTGTCGCAAGTGTTTTAGGATGACCTAAAAGTACTACTGATACTCCTAAATGGCTGGGAGGGGTGCAATGGGTCAGATGACGAAAGCAGGGTCCGTATACTCCAATATGGCTAGGAGGGGTCCACGGGGGTCCAGTTGGCTGCGATTGTCACAAGTGCTTTAGGATGACCTAAAAGTGCTACTGATACTCCTAGATGGCTGGGAGGGGTGCCATTGGTCAGATGACGTAAGGAGGGTCCGTATAGTCCAAGATGGCTAGGAGGGGTCCACAGGGTCTTGATGGCTAAGAGTGTCGCACGTGCTTTAGGTTGACCTAAAAGTGCTACGGATACCCCTAGATGGCTGGGAGGGGTGCAATGGGTTAGATGACGTAAGGAGGGTCCGTATACTCCTAGATGGCTAGGAGGGGTCCACGGGGCCTAAATGGCTAAGAATGTCACACGAGCGTTAGGATGACCTAAAAGTGCTACGGATACACCTAGATGGCTGGGAGGGCTGCAATGGGTCAGATCCCTTTAAGGAGGGTCCGTGTAGACCTAGATGGCTAGTAGGGGTTCACGGGGGTCCAGATGGCTACGATTGACACATGTGCTTCAGGATAACCTAAAAGTGCAACTGATACTCCAAGATGGCTGGGAGGGGTGCAATGGGTTCGATGACGTAAGGAGGGTCTGTATAGTCCTAGATGGGTAGGAGGGGTCCACGGGGGTTCAGATGGCTACGATTGTCGCACGTGCTTTAGGATGACCTAAAAGTGCAACTGATACTCCTAGATTGTTGGGAGGGGTGAAATGGCTCAGATGACGTAAGGAGGGTCCGCATACTCCTAGATGGCTAGGAGGGGTCCACGGGGGTCCAGTTGGCTACGATTGTCGCAAGTGCTTTAGGATCACCTAAAAGTGCTACTGATACTCCTAGATGGCTGGGAGGGGTGCAATTGGTCAGATGACGTAAGGAGGGTCCGTATAGTCCTGGATGGCTAGGAGGGGTCCACGGGGATGGCTAAGAGTGTGGCACGTGCTTTAGGTTGACCTAAAAGTGCTACTGATACTCATAGATAGCTGGGAGGGGTGCAATGGGTCAGGATACGTAACGAGGATCTATATACTCCTAGATGGCAAGGTGGGCTTCACAGGGGTCTAAATGGTTTAGAGTGTCGCACGTGCTTTAGGTTGACCTAAAAGTGGTACTGATACTCCTAAATGGCTGGGAGGGGTTTAGTGGGTCAGATGACGTAAGGAGGATCCGTATACTCCTAGATGCTTACGAGGGGTCCACAGGGGTACAAATGGCTAAGAGTGTCGAACGTGCTTTAGGATGACCTAAAAGTGCTACTAATACTCCAAGATGGCTGGGAGGGGTGCAATGGGTCCGATGATGTAAGGAGGGTCTGTATAGTCCTAGATGGCTAGGAGGGGTCCCCGGGGGTCCAGATGGCTACGATTGTCACGCGTGCTTTCGGATAACCTAAAAGTGCAACTGATACTCCTAGTTGGCTGGGAGGGGTGAAATGGGTCAGATGACGTAAGGAGGGTCCGTCTACTCCTAGATGTCTAGGAGGGGTCCACGGGGGTCCAGATGGCTACGATTATCGCAAGTGTTTTAGGATGACCTAAAAGTGCTACTGATACTCCTATATGGCTGGGAGGGGTGAAATGGGTCAGATGACGTAAGGAGGGTCCGTATACTCCTAGATGGCAAGGAGGGGTCCACGGGGGTCCAGTTGGCAACGATTGTCGCAAGTGCTTTAGGATGACCTAAAAGTGCTACAGATACTCCTAGATGGCTGGGAGGGGTGCAATTGGTCAGATGATGTAAGTAGGATCCCCATAGCCTTAGATGGCTAAGAGGGGTCCACGGGGTCTAGATGGCTACGATTGTCGCACGTGCTTTAGGTTGACTTAAAAGTGCTACGGATACTCCTAGATGGCTGGGAGGGGTGCAATGGGTTAGATGACTTAAGGAGGGTCCGTATACTCCTAGATGGCTAGGAGGGGTCCACGGGGCCTAAATGGCTAAGAATGTCACACGAGCTTTAGGATGACCTAAAAGTGCTACGGATACACCTAGATGGCTGGGAGGGCTGCAATGGGTCAGATCCCTTTAAGGAGGGTCCGTGTAGACCTTGATGGCTAGTAGGGGTTCACGGGAGTGCCATGGGTTAGATCACATAAGGAGGGTCCGTATACTCCTAGATGACTGGGAGGGGTCCATGGGGCCTAGATAGCTACGATTGTCGCAAGTGTTTTAGGATGACCTAAAAGTACTACTGATACTCCTAAATGGCTGGGAGGGGTGCAATGGGTCAGATGACGAAAGCAGGGTCCGTATACTCCAATATGGCTAGGAGGGGTCCACGGGGGTCCAGTTGGCTGCGATTGTCACAAGTGCTTTAGGATGACCTAAAAGTGCTACTGATACTCCTAGATGGCTGGGAGGGGTGCCATTGGTCAGATGACGTAAGGAGGGTCCGTATAGTCCAAGATGGCTAGGAGGGGTCCACAGGGTCTTGATGGCTAAGAGTGTCGCACGTGCTTTAGGTTGACCTAAAAGTGCTACGGATACTCCTAGATGGCTGGGAGGGGTGCAATGGGTTAGATGACGTAAGGAGGGTCCGTATACTCCAAGATGGCTAGGAGGGGTCCACGGGGCCTAAATGGCTAAGAATGTCACACGAGCTTTAGGATGACCTAAAAGTGCTACAGATACACCTAGATGGCTGGGAGGGCTGCAATGGGTCAGATCCCTTTAAGGAGGGTCCGTATAGTCCTAGATGGCTAGGAGGGGTCCACGGGGGTTCAGATGGCTACGATTGCCCCACGTGCTTTCGGATGACCTAAAAGTGCAACTGATACTCCTAGATGGCTGGGAGGGGTGAAATGGGTCAGATGACGTAAGGAGGGTCCGTATACTCATAGATGGCTAGGAGGGGTCCACGGCGGTCCAGATGGCTATGATTATCGCAAGTGTTTTAGGATGACCTAAAAGTGCTACTGATACTCCTAGATGGCTGGGAGGGGTGAATTGGGTCAGATGACGTAAGGAGTGTCCGCATACTCCTAGATGGCAAGGAGAGGTCCAGGGGGGTCCAGTTGGCAACGATTGTCGCAAGTGCTTTAGGATGACCTAAAAGTGCTACAGATACTCCTAGATGGCTGGGAGGGGTGCAATTGGTCAGATGACGTAAGTAGGGTCCGTATAGCCCTAGATGGCTAAGAGGGGTCCGCGGAGTCTAGATGGCTACGATTGTCGCATGTGCTTTGGGATGACCTAAAAGTGCAACTAGTACTCCTAGATGGCTGGCAGGGTCGAAATGGGTCAGATGACCGGGAGGATCTGTATAGTCCTAGATGCTTACGAGGCGTCCATAGGGGTACAAATGGCTAAGAGTGTCGCATGTGCTTTTGGATGACCTAAAAGTGCTACTAATACTCCTAGATGGCAGGGAGGGGTGCCATGGGTCAGATCACATAAGGAGGGTCCGTATACTCCTAGATGACTTGGAGGGGTCCATGGGGCCTAGATGGCTACGATTGTCGCAAGTGTTTTAGGATGACCTAAAAGTACTACTGATACTCCTAAATGGCTTGGAGGGGTGCAATGGGTCAGATGACGTAAGCAGGGTCCGTATACTCCTAGATGGCTAGGAGGGGTCCACGGGGGTCCAGTTGGCTGCGATTGTCACAAGTGATTTAGAATGACCTAAAAGTGCTACTGATACTCCTAGATGGCTTGGAGGTGTACAATTGGTCAGATGACGTAAGGAGGGTCCGTATAGTCCAAGATGGCTAGGAGGGGTCCACAGGGTCTTGATGGCTAAGAGTGTCGCACGTGCTTTAGGTTGACCTAAAAGTGCTACGGATACTCCTAGATGGCTAGGAGGGGTCCATGGGGCCTAAATGGCTAAGAATGCCACACGAGGTTTAGGATGACCTAAAAGTGCTACGGATACACCTAGATGGCTGGGAGGGCTGCAATGGGTCAGATCCCTTTAAGGAGGGTCTGTGTAGACCTAGATGGCTAGTCGGGGTTCACGGGCGTCCAGATGGCTACGATTGTCACATGTGCTTCAGGATAACCTAAAAGTGCAACTGATACTCCAAGATGGCTGGGAGGGGTGCAATGGGTTCGATGATGTAAGGAGGGTCTGTATAGTCCAAGATGGCTAGGAGGGGTCCACGGGGGTTCAGATGGCTACGATTGCCCCACGTGCTTTCGGGTGACCTAAAAGTGCAACTGATACTCCTAGAAGGCTGCGAGGGATGAAATGGGTCAGATGACGTAAGGAGGGTCCGTATACTCATAGATGGCTATGAGGGGTCCACGGCGGTCCAGATGGCTATGATTATCGCAAGTGTTTTAGGATGACCTAAAAGTGCTACTGATACTCCTAGATGGCTGGGAGGGGTGAATTGGGTCAGATGACGTAAGGAGTGTCCGTATACTCCTAGATGGCAAGGAGAGGTCAAGGGGGGTCTAGTTGGCTGCGATTGTCACAAGTGCTTTAGGATGACCTAAAAGTGCTACAGATACTCCTAGATGGCTGGGAGGGGTGCAATTGGTCAGATGACGTAAGGAGGGTCCGTATAGTCCAAGATGGCTAGGAGGGGTCCACAGGGTCTTGATGGCTAAGAGTGTCGCACGTGCTTTAGGTTGACCTAAAAGTGCTACGGATACTCCTAGATGGCTGGGAGGGGTGCAATGGGTTAGATGACGTAAGGAGGGTCCGTATACTCCTAGATGGCTAGGAGGGGTCCACGGGGCCTAAATGGCTAAGAATGTCACCGGAGCTTTAGGATGACCTAAAAGTGCTACGGATACACCTAGATGGCTGGGAGGGCTGCAATGGGTCAGATCCCTTTAAGGAGGGTCCGTATAGTCCTAGATGGCTAGGAGGGGTCCACGGGGGTTCAGATGGCTACGATTGCCCCACGTGCTTTCGGATGACCTAAAAGTGCAACTGATACTCTTAGCTGGCTGGGAGGGGTGAAATGGGTCAGATGACGTAAGGAGGGTCCGTATACTCATAGATGGCTAGGAGGGGTCCACGGCGGTCCAGATGGCTATGATTATCGCAAGTGTTTTAGGATGACCTAAAAGTGCTACTGATACTCCTAGATGGCTGGGAGGGGTGAATTGGGTCAGATGATGTAAGGAGTGTCCGCATACTCCTAGATGGCAAGGAGATGTCCAGGGGGGTCCAGTTGGCAACGATTATCGCAAGTGCTTTAGGATGACCTAAAAGTGCTACATATACTCCTAGATGGCTGGGAGGGGTGCAATTGGTCAGATGACGTAAGTAGGGTCCGTATAGCCCTAGATGGCTAAGAGGGGTCCGCGGAGTCTAGATGGCTACGATTGTCGCATGTGCTTTGGGATGACCTAAAAGTGCAACTAGTACTCCTAGATGGCTGGCAGGGGCGAAATGGGTCAGATGACCGGGAGGATCTGTATAGTCCTAGATGCTTACGAGGGGTCCATAGGGGTACAAATGGCTAAGAGTGTCGCATGTGCTTTAGGATGACCTAAAAGTGCTACTAATACTCCTAGATGGCAGGGAGGGGTGCCATGGGTCAGATCACATAAGGAGGGTCCGTATACTCCTAGATGACTTGGAGGGGTTCATGGGGCCTAGATGGCTACGATTGTCGCAAGTGTTTTAGGATGACCTAAAAGTACTACTGATACTCCTAAATGGCTTGGAGGGGTGCAATGGGTCAGATGACGTAAGCAGGGTCCGTATACTCCTAGATGGCTAGGAGGGGTCCACGGGGGTCCAGTTGGCTGCGATTGTCACAAGTGCTTTAGAATGACCTAAAAGTGCTACTGATACTCCTAGATGGCTGGGAAGGGTGCAATTGGTCAGATGACGTAAGGAGGGTCCGTATAGTCCAAGATGGCTAGGAGGGGTCCACAGGGTCCAGATGGCTACGATTGTCGCACATGCTCCAGCATAACCGAAAAGTGCAAGTGATACTCCTAGATGGTTGGGACGGGTGCAATGGATCAGATGACGTAAGGAGGGTCTGTATAGTCCTAGATGGCTAGGAGGGGTCCACGGGGGTCCAGACGGATACGATTGTCGCACGTGCTTTAGGATGACCAAAGAGTGCAACGGATACTCCTAGATGGTTGGGAGGGATGAAATGGGTCAGATGACGTATGGAGGGTCCGTAAACTCCTAGATGGCTAGGAGGGGTCCTGCGCGTCTAGATGGCTACGATTGTCGCAAGTGCTTTAGGATGACGTAAAAGTGCTACTGATACTTCTAGATGGTTGGGAGGGCTGAAATGGGTCAGATGACGTAAGGAGGGTCCGCATACTCCTAGATGGCTAGGAGGGGTCCACGGGGGTCCAGTTGTCTACGATTGTCGCAAGTGCTTTAGGATCACCTAAAAGTGCTACTGATACTCCTAGATGGCTGGGAGGGGTGCAATTGGTCAGATGACGTAAGGAGGGTCCGTATAGTCCTAGATGGCTAGGAGGGGTCCACGGGGATGGCTAAGAGTGTGGCACGTGCTTTAGGTTGACCTAAAAGTGCTACTGATACTCATAGATGGCTGGGAGGGGTGCAATGGGTCAGGTGACGTAAGGAGGATCTATATACTCCTAGATGGCAAGGTGGGGTTCACAGGGGTCTAGATGGTTTAGAGTGTCGCACGTGCTTTAGGTTGACCTAAAAGTGGTACTGATACTCCTAAATGGCTGGGAGGGGTGCAGTGGGTCAGATGACGTAAGGAGGATCCGTATACTCCTAGATGCTTACGAGGGGTCCACAGGGGTACAAATGGCTAAGAGTGTCGAACGTGCTTTAGGATGACCTAAAAGTGCTACTAATACTCCAAGATGGCTGGGAGGGGTGCAATGGGTCCGATGACGTAAGGAGGGTCTGTATAGTCTTAGATGGCTAGGAGGGGTCCCCGGGGGTCCAGATGGCTACGATTGTCGCGCGTGCTTTCGGATAACCTAAAAGTGCAACTGATACTCCTAGTTGGCTGGGAGGGGTGAAATGGGTCAGATGACGTAAGGAGGGTCCGTATACTCCTAGATGGCTAGGAGGGGTCCACGGGGGTCCAGATGGCTACGATTGTCGCAAGTGTTTTAGGATGACCTAAAAGTGCTACTGATACTCCTAGATGGCTGGGAGGGGTGAAATGGGTCAGATGACGTAAGGAGGGTCCGAATACTCCTAGATGGCAAGGAGGGGTCCACGGGGGTCCAGTTGGCAAAGATTGTCGCAAGTGCTTTAGGATGACCTAAAAGTGCTACAGATTCTCCTAGATGGCTGGGAGGGGTGCAATTGGTCAGATGACGTAAGTAGGATCCGCATAGCCTTAGATGGTTAAGAGGGGTCCACGGGGTCTAGATGGCTACGATTGTCGCACGTGCTTTCGGCTGACCTAAAAGTGCAACTGGTACTCCTAGATGGCTGGGAGGGGTGAAATGGGTCAGATGACGTAGGGAGGGTCCGTATAGTCCTAGATGCTTACGAGGGGTCCATAGGGGTACAAATGGCTAAGAGTGTCGCATGTGCTTTAGGATGACCTAAAAGTGCTACTAATACTCCTAGATTGCAGGGAGGGGTGCTATGGGTCAGATCACATAAGGAGGGTACGTATACTCCTAGATGACTAGGAGGGGTCCATGGGGCCTAGATGGCTACGATTGTCGCAAGTGTTTTAGGATGACCTAAAAGTACTACTGATACTCCTAAATGGCTGGGAGGGGTGCAATTAGTCAGATGACGTAAGCAGGGTCCGTATACTCCTAGATGGCTAGGAGGGGTCCACGGGGGTCCAGTTGTCTGCGATTGTCACAAGTGCTTTAGAATGACCTAAAAGTGCTACTGATACTCCTAGATGGCTGGGAGGGGTGCAATTGGTCAGGTGACGTAAGGAGGGTCCGTATAGTCCTAGATGGCTAGGAGGGGTCCACAGGGTCTAGATGGCTAAGAGTGTCGCACGTGCTTTAGGTTGACCTAAAAGCGCTACGAATACTCCTAGAGGGCCGGGAGGGGTGCAATGGGTTAGATGACGTAAGGAGGGTCCGTATACTCCTAGATTGCTAGGAGGGGTCCATGGGGCCTAAATAGCTAAGAATGTCACACGAGTTTTAGGATGACTTAAAGGTGCTACGGATACACCTAGATGGCTGGGAGGGCTGCAATGGGTCAGATCCCTTTAAGGAGGGTCCGTGTAGACCTAGATGGCAAGTAGGGGTTCACGGGGGTCCAGATGGCTACGATTGTCACATGTGCTTCAGGATAACCTCAAAATGCAACTAATACTCCAAGATGTCTGGGAGGGGTGAAATGGGTTCGATGACGTAAGGAGGGTCTATATAGTCCTAGATGGCTAGGAGGGGTCAACGGGGGTTCAGATGGCTACGATTGTCGGACGTGCTTTCGGATGACCTAAAAGTGCAACTGATACTCGTAGATGGCTGGGAGGGGTGAAATGGGTCAGATGACGTAAGGAGGGTTCGTATACTCCTAGATGTCGAGGAGGGGTCCACGGCGGTCCAGATGGCTACGATTATCGCAAGTGTTTTATGATGACCTAAAAGTGCTACTGATACTCCTAGATGGCTGGGAGGTGTGAAATGGGTCAGATGACGTAAGGAGGGTCCGTATACTCCTTGATGGCAAGGAGGGGTCCACGGGGGTCCAGTTGGCAACGATTGTCCCAAGTGCTTTAGGATGACCTAAAACTGCTACGGATACTCCTAGATGGCTGGGAGGGGTGAAATGGGTCAGATGACGTAAGTAGGGTCCATATAGCCCTAGATGGCCAAGAGGGGTCCACGGGGTCTAGATGGCTACGATTGTCGCACGTGCTTTCGGATGACCTAAAAGTGCAACTAGTACTCCTAGATGGCTGGGAGGGGTGAAATGGGTCAGATGACGTAGGGAGGATCCGTATAGTCCTAGATGCTTACGAGGGGACCATAGGGTTACAAATGGCTAAGAGTGTCGCATGTGCTTTATGATGACCTAAAAGTGCTACTAATACTCCTAGATGGCAGGGAGGGGTGCCATGGGTTAGATCACATAAGGAGGGTCCGTATACTCCTAGATGACTGGGAGGGGTCCATGGGGCCTAGATAGCTACGATTGTCGCAAGTGTTTTAGGATGACCTAAAAGTACTACTGATACTCCTAAATGGCTGGGAGGGGTGCAATGGGTCATATGACGTAAGCAGGGTCCGTATACTCCAAGATGGCTAGGAGGGGTCCACGGGGGTCCAGTTGGCTGCGATTGTCACAAGTGCTTTAGGATGACCTAAAAGTGCTACTGATACTCCTAGATGGCTAGGAGGGGTGCAATTGGTCAGATGACGTAAGGAGGGTCCGTATAGTCCAAGATGGCTAGGAGGGGTCCACAGGGTCTTGATGGCTAAGAGTGTCGCACGTGCTTTAAGTTGACCTAAAAGTGCTACGGATACTCCTAGATGGCTGGGACGGGTGCAATGGGTTAGATGACGTAGGGAGGGTCCGTATACTCCTAGATGGCTAGGAGGGGTCCACGGGGCCTAAATGGCTAAGAATGTCACACGAGCTTTAGGATGACCTAAAAGTGCTACGGATACACCTAGATGGCTGGGAGGGCTGCAATGGGTCAGATCCCTTTAAGGAGGGTCCGTGTAGACCTAGATGGCTAGTAGGGGTTCACGGGGGTCCAGATGGCTACGATTGACACATGTGCTTCAGGAAAACCTAAAAGTGCAACTGATACTCCAAGATGGCTAGGAGGGGTGCAATGGGTTCGATGACGTAAGGAGGGTCTGTATAGTCCTAGATGGCTAGGAGGGGTCCACGGGGGTTCAGATGGCTACGATTGTCGCACGTGCTTTCGGATGACCTAAAAGTGCAATTGATACTCCTAGATTGTTGGGAGGGGTGAAATGGCTCAGATGACGTTAGGAGGGTCCGCATACTCCTAGATGGCTAGGAGGGGTCCACGGGGGTCCAGTTGGCTACGATTGTCGCAAGTGCTTTAGGATCACCTAAAAGTGCTACTGATACTCCTAGATGGCTGGGAGGGGTGCAATTGGTCAGATGACGTAAGGAGGGTCCGTATAGTTCTGGATGGCTAGGAGGGGTCCACGGGGAGGGTAAGAGTGTGGCACGTGCTTTAGGTTGACCTAAAAGTGCTACTGATACTCATAGATGGCTGGGAGGGGTGCAATGGGTCAGGTGACGTAACGAGGATCTATATACTCCTAGATGGCAAGGTGGGGTTCACAGGGGTCTAGATGGTTTAGAGTGTCGCACGTGCTTTAGGTTGACCTAAAAGTGGTACTGATACTCCTAAATGGCTGGGAGGGGTGCAGTGGGTCAGATGACGTAAGGAGGATCCGTATACTCCTAGATGCTTACGAGGGGTCCACAGGGTACAAATGGCTAAGAGTGTCGAACGTGCTTTAGGATGACCTAAAAGTGCTACTAATACTCCAAGATGGCTGGGAGGGGTGCAATGGGTCCGATGACGTAAGGAGGGTCTGTATAGTTCTAGATGGCTAGGAGGGGTCCCCGGGGGTCCAGATGGCTACGATTGTCGCGCGTGCTTTCGGATAACCTAAAAGTGCAACTGATACTCCTAGTTGGCTGGGAGGGGTGAAATGGGTCAGATGACGTAAGGAGGGTCCGTATACTCCTAGATGGCTAGGAGGGATCCACGGGGGTCCAGATGGCTACGATTATCGCAAGTGTTCTAGGATGACCTAAAAGTGCTACTGATACTCCTAGATGGCTGGGAGGGGTGAAATGGGTCAGATGACGTAAGGAGGGTCCGTATACTCCTAGATGGCAAGGAGGGGTCCACGGGGGTCCAGTTGGCAACGATTGTCGCAAGTGCTTTAGGATGACCTAAAAGTGCTACAGATACTCCTAGATGGCTGGGAGAGGTGCAATTGGTCAGATGACGTAAGTAGGATCCGCATAGCCTTAGATGGCTAAGAGGGGTCCACAGGGTCTAGATGGCTACGATTGTCGCACGTGCTTTAGGTTGATCTAAAAGTGCTACGGATACTCCTAGATGGCTGGGAGGGGTGCAATGGGTTAGATGACGTAAGGAGGGTCCGTATACTCCTAGATGGCTAGGAGGGGTCCACGGGGCCTAAATGGCTAAGAATGTCACACGAGCTTTAGGATGACCTAAAAGTGCTACGGATACAACTAGATGGCTGGGAGGGCTGCAATGGGTCAGATCCCTTTAAGGAGGGTCCGTGTAGACCTAGATGGCTAGTAGGGGTTCACGGGAGTGCCATGGGTTAGATCACATAAGGAGGGTCCGTATACTCCTAGATGACTGGGAGGGGTCCATGGGGCCTAGATAGCTACGATTGTCGCAATTGTTTTAGGATGACCTAAAAGTACTACTGATACTCCTAAATGGCTGGGAGGGGTGCAATGGGTCAGATGACGTAAGCAGGGTCCGTATACTCCAAGATGGCTAGGAGGGGTCCACGGGGGTCCAGTTGGCTGCGATTGTCACAAGTGCTTTAGGATGACCTAAAAGTGCTACTGATACTCCTAGATGGCTGGGAGGGGTGCAATTGGTCAGATGACGTAAGGAGGGTCCGTATAGTCCAAGATGGCTAGGAGGGGTCCACAGGGTCTTGATGGCTAAGAGTGTCGCACGTGCTTTAGGTTGACCTAAAAGTGCTACGGATACTCCTAGATGGCTGGGAGGGGTGCAATGGGTTAGATGATGTAAGGAGAGTCCGTATACTCCTAGATGGCTAGGAGGGGTCCACGGGGCCTAAATGGCTAAGAATGTCACACGAGCTTTAGGATGACCTAAAAGTGCTACGGATACACCTAGATGGCTGGGAGGGCTACAATGGGTCAGATCCCTTTAAGGAGGGTCCGTATAGTCCTAGATGGCTAGGAGGGGTCCACGGGGGTTCAGATGGCTACGATTGCCCCACGTGCTTTCGGATGGCCTAAAAGTGCAACTGATACTCCTAGATGGCTGGGAGGGGTGAAATGGGTCAGATGACGTAAGGAGGGTCCGTATACTCATAGATGGCTAGGAGGGGTCCACGGCGGTCCAGATGGCTATGATTATCGCAAGTGTTTTAGGATGACCTAAAAGTGCTACTGATACTCCTAGATGGCTGGGAGGGGTGAATTGGTTCAGATGACGTAAGGAGTGTCCGCATACTCCTAGATGGCAAGGAGAGGTCCAGGGGGGTCCAGTTGGCAACGATTGTCGCAAGTGCTTTAGGATGACCTGAAAGTGCTACAGATACTCCTAGATGGCTGGGAGGGGTGCAATTGGTCAGATGACGTAAGTAGGGTCCGTATAGCCCTAGATGGCTAAGAGGGGTCCGCGGAGTCTAGATGGCTACGATTGTCGCACGTGCTTTAGGATGACCTAAAAGTGCAACTGGTACTCCTAGATGGCTGGCAGGGGCGAAATGGGTCAGATGACCGGGAGGATCTGTATAGTCCTAGATGCTTACGAGGGGTCCATAGGGGTACAAATGGCTAAGACTGTCGCATGTGCTTTAGGATGACCTAAAAGTGCTACTAATACTCCTAGATGGCTGGGAGGGGTGCCATGGGTCAGATCACATAAGGAGGGTCCGTATACTCCTAGATGACTTGGAGGGGTCCATGGGGCCTAGATGGCTACGATTGTCGCAAGTGTTTCAGGATGACCTAAAAGTACTACTGATACTCCTAAATGGCTTGGAGGGGTGCAATGGGTCAGATGACGTAAGCAGGGTCCGTATACTCCTAGATGGCTAGGAGGGGTCCACGGGGGTCCCGTTGGCTGCGATTGTCACAAGTGCTTTAGAATGACCTAAAAGTGCTACTGATACTCCTAGATGGCTGGGAGGTGTGCAATTGGTCAGATGACGAGATGGCTAGGAGGGGTCCACAGGGTCTTGATGGCTAAGAGTGTCGCACGTGCTTTAGGTTGACCTAAAAGTGCTACGGATACTCCTAGATGGCTGGGAGGGGTGCAATGGGTTAGATGACGTAAGGAGGGTCCGTATACTCCTAGATGCCTAGGAGGGGTCCACGGGGCCTAAATGGCTAAGAATGTCACACGAGCTTTAGGATGACCTAAAAGTGCTACGGATACACCTAGATGGCTGGGAGAGCTGCAATGGGTCAGATCCCTTTAAGGAGGGTCCGTATAGTCCTAGATGGCTAGGAGGGGTCCACGGGGGTTCAGATGGCTACGATTGCCCCACGTGCTTTCGGATGACCTAAAAGTGCAACTGATACTCCTAGATGGCTGGGAGGGGTGAAATGGGTCAGATGACGTAAGGAGGGTCCGTATACTCATAGATGGCTAGGAGGGGTCCACGGCGGTCCAGATGGCTATGATTATCGCAAGTGTTTTAGGATGACCTAAAAGTGCTACTGATACTCCTAGATGGCTAGGAGGGGTGAATTGGGTCAGATGACGTAAGGAGTGTCCGCATACTCCTAGATGGCAAGGAGAGGTCCAGGGGGGTCCAGTTGGCAACGATTGTCGCAAGTGCTTTAGGATGACCTAAAAGTGCTATAGATACTCCTAGATGGCTGGGAGGGGTGCAATTGGTCAGATGACGTAAGTAGGGTCCGTATAGCCCTAGATGGCTAAGAGGGGTCCGCGGAGTCTAGATGGCTACGATTGTCGCACGTGCTTTAGGATGACCTAAAAGTGCAACTGGTACTCCTAGATGGCTGGCAGGGGCGAAATGGGTCAGATGACCGGGAGGATCTGTATAGTCCTAGATGCTTACGAGGGCTCCATAGGGGTACAAATGGCTAAGACTGTCGCATGTGCTTTAGGATGACCTAAAAGTGCTACTAATTCTCCTAGATGGCTGGGAGGGGTGCCATGGGTCAGATCACATAAGGAGGGTCCGTATACTCCTAGATGACTTGGAGGGGTCCATGGGGCCTAGATGGCTACGATTGTCGCAAGTGTTTCAGGATGACCTAAAAGTACTACTGATACTCCTAAATGGCTTGGAGGGGTGCAATGGGTCAGATGACGTAAGCAGGGTCCGTATACTCCTAGATGGCTAGGAGGGGTCCACGGGGGTCCCGTTGGCTGCGATTGTCACAAGTGCTTTAGAATGACCTAAAAGTGCTACTGATTCTCCTAGATGGCTGGGAGGTGTGCAATTGGTCAGATGACGAGATGGCTAGGAGGGGTCCACAGGGTCTCGATGGCTAAGAGTGTCGCACGTGCTTTAGGTTGACCTAAAAGTGCTACGGATACTCCTAGATGGCTGGGAGGGGTGCAATGGGTTAGATGACGTAAGGAGGGTCCGTATAATCCTAGATGCCTAGGAGGGGTCCACGGGGTCTAAATGGCTAAGAATGTCACACGAGCTTTAGGATGACCTAAAAGTGCTACGGATACACCTAGATGGCTGGGAGAGCTGCAATGGGTCAGATCCCTTTAAGGAGGGTCCGTATAGTCCTAGATGGCTAGGAGGGGTCCACGGGGGTTCAGATGGCTTCGATTGCCCCACGTGCTTTTGGATGACCTAAAAGTGCAACTGATACTCCTAGATGGCTGGGAGGGGTGAAATGGGTCAGATGACGTAAGGAGGGTCCGTATACTCATAGATGGCTAGGAGGGGTCCACGGCGGTCCAGATGGCTATGATTATCGCAAGTGTTTTAGGATGACCTAAAAGTGCTACTGATACTCCTAGATGGCTGGGAGGGGTGAATTGGGTCAGATGACGTAAGGAGTGTCCGCATACTCCTAGATGGCAAGGAGAGGTCCAGGGGGGTCGAGTTGGCAACGATTGTCGCAAGTGCTTTAGGATGACCTAAAAGTGCTATAGATACTCCTAGATGGCTGGGAGGGGTGCAATTGGTCAGATGACGTAAGTAGGGTCCGTATAGCCCTAGATGGCTAAGAGGGGTCCGCGGAGTCTAGATGGCTACGATTGTCGCACGTGCTTTAGGATGACCTAAAAGTGCAACTGGTACTCCTAGATGGCTGGCAGGGGCGAAATGGGTCAGATGACCGGGAGGATCTGTATAGTCCTAGATGCTTACGAGGGGTCCATAGGGGTACAAATGGCTAAGAGTGTCGCATGTGCTTTAGGATGACCTAAAAGTGCTACTAATACTCCTAGATGACAGGGAGGGGTGCCATGGGTCATATCACATAAGGAGGGTCCGTATACTCCTAGATGACTTGGAGGGGTCCATGGGGCCTAGATGGCTACGATTGTCGCAAGTGTTTCAGGATGACCTAAAAGTACTACTGATACTCCTAAATGGCTTGGAGGGGTGCAATGGGTCAGATGACGTAAGCAGGGTCCGTATACTCCTAGATGGCTAGGAGGGGTCCACGGGGGTCCAGTTGGCTGCGATTGTCACAAGTGCTTTAGAATGACCTAAAAGTGCTACTGATACTCCTAGATGGCTGGGAGGTGTGCAATTGGTCAGATGACGTAAGGAGGGTCCGTATAGTCCAAGATGGCTAGGAGGGGTCCACAGGGTCTTGATGGCTAAGAGTGTCGCACGTGCTTTAGGTTGACCTAAAAGTGCTACGGATACTCCTAGATGGCTGGGAGGGGTGCAATGGGTTAGATGACGTAAGGAGGGTCCGTATACTCCTAGATGGCTAGGAGGGGTCCATGGGGCCTAAATGGCTAAGAATGTCACACGAGCTTTAGGATGACCTAAAAGTGCTACGGATACACCTAGATGGCTGGGAGGGCTGCAATGGGTCAGATCCCTTTAAGGAGGGTCCGTGTAGACCTAGATGGCTAGTAGGGGTTCACGGGCGTCCAGATGGCTACGATTGTCACATGTGCTTCAGGATAACCTAAAAGTGCAACTGATACTCCAAGATGGCTGGGAGGGGTGCAATGGGTTCGATGACGTAAGGAGGGTCTGTATAGTCCTAGATGGCTAGGAGGGGTCCACGGGGGTTCAGATGGCTACGATTGCCCCACGTGCTTTCGGATGACCTAAAAGTGCAACTGATACTCCTAGATGGCTGGGAGGGGTGAAATGGGTCAGATGACGTAAGGAGGGTCCGTATACTCATAGATGGCTAGGAGGGGTCCACGTTGGTCCAGATGGCTATGATTATCGCAAGGTTTTTAGGATGACCTAAAAGTGCTACTGATACTCCTAGATGGCTGGGAGGGGTGAATTGGGTCAGACGACGTAAGGAGTGTCCGCATACTCCTAGATGGCAAGGAGAGGTCCAGGGGGGTCCAGTTGGCAACGATTGTCGCAAGTGCTTTAGGATGACCTAAAAGTGCTACAGATACTCCTAGATGGCTGGGAGGGGTGCAATTGGTCAGATGACGTAAGTAGGGTCCATATAGCCCTAGATGGCTAAGAGGGGTCCGCGGAGTCTAGATGGCTACGATTGTCGCACGTGCTTTAGGATGACCTAAAAGTGCAACTGGTACTCCTAGATGGCTGGCAGGGGCGAAATGGGTCAGATGACTGGGAGGATCTGTATAGTCCTAGATGCTTACGAGGGGTCCATAGGGGTACAAATGGCTAAGACTGTCGCATGTGCTTTAGGATGACCTAAAAGTGCTACTAATTCTCCTAGATGGCTGGGAGGGGTGCCATGGGTCAGATCACATAAGGAGGGTCCGTATACTCCTAGATGACTTGGAGGGGTCCATGGGGCCTAGATGGCTACGATTGTCGCAAGTGTTTCAGGATGACCTAAAAGTACTACTGATACTCCTAAATGGCTTGGAGGGGTGCAATGGGTCAGATGACGTAAGCAGGGTCCGTATACTCCTAGATGGCTAGGAGGGGTCCACGGGGGTCCCGTTGGCTGCGATTGTCACAAGTGCTTTAGAATGACCTAAAAGTGCTACTGATTCTCCTAGATGGCTGGGAGGTGTGCAATTGGTCAGATGACGAGATGGCTAGGAGGGGTCCACAGGGTCTTGATGGCTAAGAGTGTCGCACGTGCTTTAGGTTGACCTAAAAGTGCTACGGATACTCCTAGATGGCTGGGAGGGGTGCAATGGGTTAGATGACGTAAGGAGGGTCCGTATACTCCTAGATGCCTAGGAGGGGTCCACGGGGTCTAAATGGCTAAGAATGTCACACGAGCTTTAGGATGACCTAAAAGTGCTACGGATACACCTAGATGGCTGGGAGAGCTGCAATGGGTCAGATCCCTTTAAGGAGGGTCCGTATAGTCCTAGATGGCTAGGAGGGGTCCACGGGGGTTCAGATGGCTACGATTGCCAAACGTGCTTTCGGATGACCTAAAAGTGCAACTGATACTCCTAGATGGCTGGGAGGGGTGAAATGGGTCAGATGACGTAAGGAGGGTCCGTATACTCATAGATGGCTAGGAGGGGTCCACGGCGGTCCAGATGGCTATGATTATCGCAAGTGTTTTAGGATGACCTAAAAGTGCTACTGATACTCCTAGATGGCTGGGAGGGGTGAATTGGGTCAGATGACGTAAGGAGTGTCCGCATACTCCTAGATGGCAAGGAGAGGTCCAGGGGGGTCCAGTTGGCAACGATTGTCGCAAGTGCTTTAGGATGACCTAAAAGTGCTATAGATACTCCTAGATGGCTGGGAGGGGTGCAATTGGTCAGATGACGTAAGTAGGGTCCGTATAGCCCTAGATGGCTAAGAGGGGTCCGCGGAGTCTAGATGGCTACGATTGTCGCACGTGCTTTAGGATGACCTAAAAGTGCAACTGGTACTCCTAGATGGCTGGCAGGGGCGAAATGGGTCAGATGACCGGGAGGATCTGTATAGTCCTAGATGCTTACGAGGGGTCCATAGGGGTACAAATGGCTAAGAGTGTCGCATGTGCTTTAGGATGACCTAAAAGTGCTACTAATACTCCTAGATGACAGGGAGGGGTGCCATGGGTCATATCACATAAGGAGGGTCCGTATACTCCTAGATGACTTGGAGGGGTCCATGGGGCCTAGATGGCTACGATTGTCGCAAGTGTTTCAGGATGACCTAAAAGTACTACTGATACTCCTAAATGGCTTGGAGGGGTGCAATGGGTCAGATGACGTAATCAGGGTCCGTATACTCCTAGATGGCTAGGAGGGGTCCACGGGGGTCCAGTTGGCTGCGATTGTCACAAGTGCTTTAGAATGACCTAAAAGTGCTACTGATACTCCTAGATGGCTGGGAGGTGTGCAATTGGTCAGATGACGTAAGGAGGGTCCGTATAGTCCAAGATGGCTAGGAGGGGTCCACAGGGTCTTGATGGCTAAGAGTGTCGCACGTGCTTTAGGTTGACCTAAAAGTGCTACGGATACTCCTAGATGGCTGGGAGGGGTGCAATGGGTTAGATGACGTAAGGAGGGTCCGTATACTCCTAGATGGCTAGGAGGGGTCCATGGGGCCTAAATGGCTAAGAATGTCACACGAGCTTTAGGATGACCTAAAAGTGCTACGGATACACCTAGATGGCTGGGAGGGCTGCAATGGGTCAGATCCCTTTAAGGAGGGTCCGTGTAGACCTAGATGGCTAGTAGGGGTTCACGGGCGTCCAGATGGCTACGATTGTCACATGTGCTTCAGGATAACCTAAAAGTGCAACTGATACTCCAAGATGGCTGGGAGGGGTGCAATGGGTTCGATGACGTAAGGAGGGTCTGTATAGTCGTAGATGGCTAGGAGGGGTCCACGGGGGTTCAGATGGCTACGATTGCCCCACGTGCTTTCGGATGACCTAAAAGTGCAACTGATACTCCTAGATGGCTGGGAGGGGTGAAATGGGTCAGATGACGTAAGGAGGGTCCGTATACTCATAGATGGCTAGGAGGGGTCCACGTTGGTCCAGATGGCTATGATTATCGCAAGGTTTTTAGGATGACCTAAAAGTGCTACTGATACTCCTAGATGGCTGGGAGGGGTGAATTGGGTCAGACGACGTAAGGAGTGTCCGCATACTCCTAGATGGCAAGGAGAGGTCCAGGGGGGTCCAGTTGGCAACGATTGTCGCAAGTGCTTTAGGATGACCTAAAAGTGCTACAGATACTCCTAGATGGCTGGGAGGGGTGCAATTGGTCAGATGACGTAAGTAGGGTCCGTATAGCCCTAGATGGCTAAGAGGGGTCCGCGGAGTCTAGATGGCTACGATTGTCGCACGTGCTTTAGGATGACCTAAAAGTGCAACTGGTACTCCTAGATGGCTGGCAGGGGCGAAATGGGTCAGATGACCGGGAGGATCTGTATAGTCCTAGATGCTTACGAGGGGTCCATAGGGGTACAAATGGATAAGAGTGTCGCATGTGCTTTAGGATGACCTAAAAGTGCTACTAATACTCCTAGATGGCTGGGAGGGGTGCCATGGGTCAGATCACATAAGGAGGGTCCGTATACTCCTAGATGACTTGGAGGGGTCCATGGGGCCTAGATGGCTACGATTGTCGCAAGTGTTTCTGGATGACCTAAAAGTACTACTGATACTCCTAAATGGCTTGGAGGGGTGCAATGGGTCAGATGACGTAAGCAGGGTCCGTATACTCCTAGATGGCTAGGAGGGGTCCACGGGGGTCCCGTTGGCTGCGATTGTCACAAGTGCTTTAGAATGACCTAAAAGTGCTACTGATACTCCTAGATGGCTGGGAGGTGTGCAATTGGTCAGATGACGAGATGGCTAGGAGGGGTCCACAGGGTCTTGATGGCTAAGAGTGTCGCACGTGCTTTAGGTTGACCTAAAAGTGCTACGGATACTCCTAGATGGCTGGGAGGGGTGCAATGGGTTAGATGACGTAAGGAGGGTCCGTATACTCCTAGATGCCTAGGAGGGGTCCACGGGGCCTAAATGGCTAAGAATGTCACACGAGCTTTAGGATGACCTAAAAGTGCTAAGGATACACATAGATGGCTGGGAGAGCTGCAATGGGTCAGATCCCTTTAAGGAGGGTCCGTATAGTCCTAGATGGCTAGGAGGGGTCCACGGGGGTTCAGATGGCTACGATTGCCCCACGTGCTTTCGGATGACCTAAAAGTGCAACTGATACTCCTAGATGGCTGGGAGGGGTGAAATGGGTCAGATGACGTAAGGAGGGTCCGTATACTCATAGATGGCTAGGAGGGGTCCACGGCGGTCCAGATGGCTATGATTATCGCAAGTGTTTTAGGATGACCTAAAAGTGCTACTGATACTCCTAGATGGCTGGGAGGGGTGCAATGGGTTAGATGACGTAAGGAGTGTCCGCATACTCCTAGATGGCAAGGAGAGGTCCAGGGGGGTCCAGTTGGCAACGATTGTCGCAAGTGCTTTAGGATGACCTAAAAGTGCTATAGATACTCCTAGATGGCTGGGAGGGGTGCAATTGGTCAGATGACGTAAGTAGGGTCCGTATAGCCCTAGATGGCTAAGAGGGGTCCGCGGAGTCTAGATGGCTACGATTGTCGCACGTGCTTTAGGATGACCTAAAAGTGCAACTGGTACTCCTAGATGGCTGGCAGGGGCGAAATGGGTCAGATGACCGGGAGGATCTGTATAGTCCTAGATGCTTACGAGGGGTCCATAGGGGTACAAATGGCTAAGAGTGTCGCATGTGCTTTAGGATGACCTAAAAGTGCTACTAATACTCCTAGATGGCAGGGAGGGGTGCCATGGGTCATATCACATAAGGAGGGTCCGTATACTCCTAGATGACTTGGAGGGGTCCATGGGGCCTAGATGGCTACGATTGTCGCAAGTGTTTCAGGATGATCTAAAAGTACTACTGATACTCCTAAATGGCTTGGAGGGGTGCAATGGGTCAGATGACGTAAGCAGGGTCCGTATACTCCTAGATGGCTAGGAGGGGTCCACGGGGGTCCAGTTGGCTGCGATTGTCACAAGTGCTTTAGAATGACCTAAAAGTGCTACTGATACTCCTAGATGGCTGGGAGGTGTGCAATTGGTCAGATGACGTAAGGAGGGTCCGTATAGTCCAAGATGGCTAGGAGGGGTCCACAGGGTCTTGATGGCTAAGAGTGTCGCACGTGCTTTAGGTTGACCTAAAAGTGCTACGGATACTCCTAGATGGCTGGGAGGGGTGCAATGGGTTAGATGACGTAAGGAGGGTCCGTATACTCCTAGATGGCTAGGAGGGGTCCATGGGGCCTAAATGGCTAAGAATGTCACACGAGCTTTAGGATGACCTAAAAGTGCTACGGATACACCTAGATGGCTGGGAGGGCTGCAATGGGTCAGATCCCTTTAAGGAGGGTCCGTGTAGACTTAGATGGCTAGTAGGGGTTCACGGGCGTCCAGATGGCTAAGATTGTCACATGTGCTTCAGGATAACCTAAAAGTGCAACTGATACTCCAAGATGGCTGGGAGGGGTGCAATGGGTTCGATGACGTAAGGAGGGTCCGTATAGTCCTAGATGGCTAGGAGGGGTCCACGGGGGTTCAGATGGCTACGATTGCCCCACGTGCTTTCGGATGACCTAAAAGTGCAACTGATACTCCTAGATGGCTGGGAGGGGTGAAATGGGTCAGATGACGTAAGGAGGGTCCGTATACTCATAGATGGCTAGGAGGGGTCCACGGCGGTCCAGATGGCTATGATTATCGCAAGTGTTTTAGGATGACCTAAAAGTGCTACTGATACTCCTAGATGGCTGGGAGGGGTGAATTGGGTCAGATGACGTAAGGAGTGTCCGCATACTCCTAGATGGCAAGGAGAGGTCCAGGGGGGTCCAGTTGGCAACGATTGTCGCAAGTGCTTTAGGATGACCTAAAAGTGCTATAGATACTCCTAGATGGCTGGGAGGGGTGCAATTGGTCAGATCACGTAAGTAGGGTCCGTATAGCCCTAGATGGCTAAGAGGGGTCCGCGGAGTCTAGATGGCTACGATTGTCGCACGTGCTTTAGGATGACCTAAAAGTGCAACTGGTACTCCTAGATGGCTGGCAGGGGCGAAATGGGTCAGATGACCGGGAGGATCTGTATAGTCCTAGATGCTTACGAGGGGTTCATAGGGGTACAAATGGCTAAGAGTGTCGCATGTGCTTTAGGATGACCTAAAAGTGCTACTAATACTCCTAGATGGCAGGGAGGGGTGCCATGGGTCATATCACATAAGGAGGGTCCGTATACTCCTAGATGACTTGGAGGGGTCCATGGGGCCTAGATGGCTACGATTGTCGCAAGTGTTTCAGGATGACCTAAAAGTACTACTGATACTCCTAAATGGCTTGGAGGGGTGCAATGGGTCAGATGACGTAAGCAGGGTCCGTATACTCCTAGATGGCTAGGAGGGGTCCACGGGGGTCCAGTTGGCTGCGATTGTCACAAGTGCTTTAGAATGACCTAAAAGTGCTACTGATACTCCTAGATGGCTGGGAGGTGTGCAATTGGTCAGATGACGTAAGGAGGGTCTGTATAGTCCAAGATGGCTAGGAGGGCTCCACAGGGTCTTGATGGCTAAGAGTGTCGCACGTGCTTTAGGTTGACCTAAAAGTGCTACGGATACTCCTAGATGGCTGGGAGGGGTGCAATGGGTTAGATGACGTAAGGAGGGTCCGTATACTCCTAGATGGCTAGGAGGGGTCCATGGGGCCTAAATGGCTAAGAATGTCACACGAGCTTTAGGATGACCTAAAAGTGCTACGGATACACCTAGATGGCTGGGAGGGCTGCAATGGGTCAGATCCCTTTAAGGAGGGTCCGTGTAGACCTAGATGGCTAGTAGGGGTTCACGGGCGTCCAGATGGCTACGATTGTCACATGTGCTTCAGGATAACCTAAAAGTGCAACTGATACTCCTAGATGGCTGGGAGGGGTGAAATGGGTCAGATGACGTAAGGAGGGTCCGTATACTCATAGATGGCTAGGAGGGGTCCACGGCGGTCCAGATGGCTATGATTATCGCAAGTGTTTTAGGATGACCTAAAAGTGCTACTGATACTCCTAGATGGCTGGGAGGGGTGAATTGGGTCAGATGACGTAAGGAGTGTCCGCATACTCCTAGATGGCAAGGAGAGGTCCAGGGGGGTCCAGTTGGCAACGATTGTCGCAAGTGCTTTAGGATGACCTAAAAGTGCTATAGATACTCCTAGATGGCTGGGAGGGGTGCAATTGGTCAGATGACGTAAGTAGGGTCCGTATAGCCCTAGATGGCTAAGAGGCGTCCGCGGAGTCTAGATGGCTACGATTGTCGCACGTGCTTTAGGATGACCTAAAAGTGCAACTGGTACTCCTAGATGGCTGGCAGGGGCGAAATGGGTCAGATGACCGGGAGGATCTGTATAGTCCTAGATGCTTACGAGGGGTCCATAGGGGTACAAATGGCTAAGAGTGTCGCATGTGCTTTAGGATGACCTAAAAGTGCTACTAATACTCCTAGATGGCAGGGAGGGGTGCCATGGGTCATATCACATAAGGAGGGTCCGTATACTCCTAGATGACTTGGAGGGGTCCATGGGGCCTAGATGGCTACGATTGTCGCAAGTGTTTCAGGATGACCTAAAAGTACTACTGATACTCCTAAATGGCTTGGAGGGGTGCAATGGGTCAGATGACGTAAGCAGGGTCCGTATACTCCTAGATGGCTAGGAGGGGTCCACGGGGGTCCAGTTGGCTGCGATTGTCACAAGTGCTTTAGAATGACCTAAAAGTGCTACTGATACTCCTAGATGGCTGGGAGGTGTGCAATTGGTCAGATGACGTAAGGAGGGTCCGTATAGTCCAAGATGGCTAGGAGGGGTCCACAGGGTCTTGATGGCTAAGAGTGTCGCACGTGCTTTAGGTTGACCTAAAAGTGCTACGGATACTCCTAGATGGCTGGGAGGGGTGCAATGGGTTAGATGACGTAAGGAGGGTCCGTATACTCCTAGATGGCTAGGAGGGGTCCATGGGGCCTAAATGGCTAAGAATGTCACACGAGCTTTAGGATGACCTAAAAGTGCTACGGATACACCTAGATGGCTGGGAGGGCTGCAATGGGTCAGATCCCTTTAAGGAGGGTCCGTGTAGACTTAGATGGCTAGTAGGGGTTCACGGGCGTCCAGATGGCTACGATTGTCACATGTGCTTCAGGATAACCTAAAAGTGCAACTGATACTCCAAGATGGCTGGGAGGGGTGCAATGGGTTCGATGACGTAAGGAGGGTCTGTATAGTCCTAGATGGCTAGGAGGGGTCCACGGGGGTTCAGATGGCTACGATTGCCCCATGTGCTTTCGGATGACCTAAAAGTGCAACTGATACTCCTAGATGGCTGGGAGGGGTGAAATGGGTCAGATGACGTAAGGAGGGTCCGTATACTCATAGATGGCTAGGAGGGGTCCACGTTGGTCCAGATGGCTATGATTATCGCAAGGTTTTTAGGATGACCTAAAAGTGCTACTGATACTCCTAGATGGCTGGGAGGGGTGAATTGGGTCAGATGACGTAAGGAGTGTACGCATACTCCTAGATGGCAAGGAGAGGTCCAGGGGGGTCCAGTTGGCAACGATTGTCGCAAGTGCTTTAGGATGACCTAAAAGTGCTACAGATACTCCTAGATGGCTGGGAGGGGTGCAATTGGTCAGATGACGTAAGTAGGGTCCGTATAGCCCTAGATGGCTAAGAGGGGTCCGCGGAGTCTAGATGGCTACGATTGTCGCACGTGCTTTAGGATGACCTAAAAGTGCAACTGGTACTCCTAGATGGCTGGCAGGGGCGAAATGGGTCAGATGACCGGGAGGATCTGTATAGTCCTAGATGCTTACGAGGGGTCCATAGGGGTACAAATGGCTAAGAGTGTCGCATGTGCTTTAGGATGACCTAAAAGTGCTACTAATACTCCTAGATGGCAGGGAGGGGTGCCATGGGTCAGATCACATAAGGAGGGTCCGTATACTCCTAGATGACTTGGAGGGGTCCATGGGGCCTAGATGGCTACGATTGTCGCAAGTGTTTTAGGATGACCTAAAAGTACTACTGATACTATTAAATGGCTTGGAGGGGTGCAATGGGTCAGATGACGTAAGCAGGGTCCGTATACTCCTAGATGGCTAGGAGGGGTCCACGGGGGTCCAGTTGGCTGCGATTGTCACAAGTGCTTTCGAATGACCTAAAAGTGCTACTGATACTCCTAGATGGCTGGGAGGTGTGCAATTGGTCAGATGACGTAAGGAGGGTCCGTATAGTCCAAGATGGCTAGGAGGGGTCCACAGGGTCTTGATGGCTAAGAGTGTCGCACGTGCTTTAGGTTGACCTAAAAGTGCTACGGATACTCCTAGATGGTTGGGAGGGGTGCAATGGGTTAGATGACGTAAGGAGGGTCCGTATACTCCTAGATGGCTAGGAGGGGTCCATGGGGCCTAAATGGCTAAGAATGTCACATGAGCTTTAGGATGACCTAAAAGTGCTACGGATACACCTAGATGGCTGGGAGGGCTGCAATGGGTCAGATCCCTTTAAGGAGGGTCCGTGTAGACCAAGATGGCTAGTAGGGGTTCACGGGCGTCCAGATGGCTACGATTGTCACATGTGCTTCAGGATAACCTAAAAGTGCAACTGATACTCCAAGATGGCTGGGAGGGGTGCAATGGGTTCGATGACGTAAGGAGGGTCTGTATAGTCCTAGATGGCTAGGAGGGGTCCACGGGGGTTCATATGGCTACGATTGCCCCAGTGCTTTCGGATGACCTAAAAGTGCAACTGATACTCCAAGATGGCTGGGAGGGGTGAAATGGGTCAGATGACGTAAGGAGGGTCCGTATACTCATAGATGGCTAGGAGGGGTCCACGGCGGTCCAGATGGCTATGATTATCGCAAGTGTTTTAGGATGACCTAAAAGTGCTACTGATACTCCTAGATGGCTGGGAGGGGTGAATTGGGTCAGATGACGTAAGGAGTGTCCGCATACTCCTAGATGGCAAGGAGAGGTCCAGGGGGGTCCAGTTGGCAACGATTGTCGCAAGTGCTTTAGGATGACCTAAAAGTGCTACAGATACTCCTAGATGGCTGGGAGGGGTGCAATTGGTAAGATGACGTAAGTAGGGTCCGTATAGCCCTAGATGGCTAAGAGGGGTCCACGGAGTCTAGATGGCTACGATTGTCGCACGTGCTTTCGGATGACCTAAAAGTGCAACTGGTACTCCTAGATGGCTGGCAGGGGCGAAATGGATCAGATGACCGGGAGGATCTGTATAGTCCTAGATGCTTACGAGGGGTCGATAGGGGTACACATGGCTAAGAGTGTCGCATGTGCTTTAGGATGACCTAAAAGTGCTACTAATACTCCTAGATGGCAGGGAGGGGTGCCATGGGTCAGATCACATAAGGAGGGTCCGTATACTCCTAGATGACTTGGAGGGGTCCATGGGGCCTAGATGGCTACGATTGTCGTAAGTGTTTTAGGATGACCTAAAAGTACTACTGATACTCCTAAATGGCTTGGAGGGGTGCAATGGGTCAGATGACGTAAGCAGGGTCCGTATACTCCTAGATGGCTAGGAGGGGTCCACGGGGGTCCAGTTGGATGCGATTGTCACAAGTGCTTTAGAATGACCTAAAAGTGCTACTGATACTCCTCGATGGCTGGGAAGGGTGCAATTGGTCAGATGACGTAAGGAGGGTCCGTATAGTCCAAGATGGCTAGGAGGGGTCCACAGGGTCTTGATGGCTAAGAGTGTCGCGCGTGCTTTAGGTTGACCTAAAAGTGCTACGGATACTCCTAGATGGCTGGGAGGGGTGCAATGGGTTAGATGACGTAAGGAGGGTCCGTATACTCCTAGATGGCAAGGAGAGGTCCAGGGGGGTCCAGTTGGCAACGATTGTCGCAAGTGCTTTAGGATGACCTAAAAGTGCTACAGATACTCCTAGATGGCTGGGAGGGGTGCAATTGGTCAGATGACGTAAGTAGGGTCCGTATAGCCCTAGATGGCTAAGAGGGGTCCACGGAGTCTAGATGGCTACGATTGTCGGACGTGCTTTCGGATGACCTAAAAGTGCAACTGGTACTCCTAGAAGGCTGGGAGGGGCGAAATGGGTCAGATGACGTAGGGAGGATCCGTATACTCTTGGATGGCTAGGAGGGGTCCACGGGGCCTAGATGGCTAAGAGTGTCACACGTGCTTTAGGATGACCTCAAAGTGCTACGGATACTCCTAGATGGCTGGGAGGGTTGCAATGGGTCAGATGCCAAAAGGAGGGTCCGTATAGTCCTAGATGGCTAGTAAGGGTTCACGGTGGTCCAGATGGCTACGATTGTGCGCATGTGCTCCAGGATAACCTAAAAGTGCAACTGATACTCCTAGATGGCTGGGAGGGGTGAAATGGGTCAGATGACGTAAGGAGGGTCTGTATAGTCCTAGATGGTAGGAGGGGTCCACGGGGGTTCAGATGGCTACGATTATCACAAGTGTTTTAGGATGACCTAAAAGTGCTACTGATACTCCTAGATTGCTGGGAGGGGTGAAATGGGTCAGATGACGTAAGGAGGGTCCGTATACTCCTAGATGGTAGGAGGGTTCCACAGAGTCTAGATGGCTACGATTATCGCAAGTGTTTGAGGATGACCTAAAAGTGCTACTGATACTCCTAGATTGCTGGGAGGGGTGCAATGGGTTAGAGGACGCAAGGAGGATCCGTATACTCCTAGATGGCTAGGAGGTGTCCACGGGGTCTAGATGGCTAAGAATGTCGCACATGCTTTAGGATGACCTTAAAGTGCTACTGATACTCCTAAATGGCTGGGAGGGGTGCAATTGCTCAGATGACATAAGGATGGTCCGCATACTCCTAGATGGCTAGGAGGGGTCATTGAACATCCAGATGGCTACGATTGTCGCACGTGCTTTAGAATGACCTAAAAGTGCAACTGATACTCCTAGATGGCTGGGAGGGGTGAAATGGGTCAGATGAGGTGAGGAGGGTCGTATACTTCTAGATGGCTAGGAGGGGTCCACAGGGGGTCTAGATGGCTACGATTGTCGCAAGTGTTTTAGGATGACCTAAAAGTGCTACTAATACTCCTAGATGGCTGGGAGGGGTGAAATGGGTCAGATGACGTAAGGAGGGTCCGTACACTCCTAGATGGCTAGGAGGGGTCCACGGGGGTCCAGTTGGCTACGATTGTCGCAAGTGTTTTAGGATGACCTAAAAGTGCTACTGATACTCCTAGATGGCTGGCGGGGGGGGGGGGTGCAATTGGTCAGATGACGTAAGGAGGGTCCGTATAGTCCTTAATAGCTAGGAGGGTTCCACGGGGTCTAGATGGCTAAGAGTGTCGCACGTGCTTTAGGTTGACCTAAAAGTGCTACTGATACTCATTGATGGCTGGGAGGGGTGTAATAGGTAAGGTGACGTAAGGAGGATCCGTATACTCCTAGATGGCTAGGAGGTGTCCACAGGGGTTCAGATGGCTAAGAGTGTCGCACATGCTTTAGGATGACCTAAAAGTGCTACTGATACTCCTAGATGGCTGGTAGGGATGCCATGGGTCAGATAACATATGGAGTGTCCGTATACTCCTGGATAGTTAGGAGGGGTCCATGGGGCCTAGATGGCTAAGAATGTCACACGTGCTTTAGGATGACCTCAAAGTGCTACGGATACTCCTAGATGCTGGGAGGGTTGCGATGGGTCAGATGCCGTAAAGAGGGTTCGTATAGTCCTAGATGGCTAGTAAGGGTTCACGGGAGTCCAGATGGCTACGATTGTCGCACGTGCTCCAGGATAACCTAAAAGTGCAGCTGATACTCCTAGATGGCTGGGACGGGTGCAATGGGTCAGATGACGTAAGGAGGGTCTGTATAGTCCTAGATGGCTAGGAGGGGTCCACGGGGGTCCAGATGGATACGATTGTCGCACGTGCTTTAGGATGACCTAAAAGTGCAACTGATACTCCTAGATAGTTGGGAGGGATGAAATGGGTCAGATGATGTAAGGATGGTCCGTATAATCCTAGATGGCTAGGAGGGGTCCACGGGGGTCTAGATGGCTACGATTGTCGCAAGTGTTTTACAATGACCTAAAAGTTCTACTGATACTCTTAGATGGCTGGGAGGGGTGAAATGGGTCAGATGACGTAAGGTGGGTCCGTATTTACTCCTAGATGGCTGTGAGGGGTCCACGGGGTCCAGTTGGCTACGATTGACGCAAGTGCTTTAGGATGACCTAAAAGTGCTACTGATACTCCTATATGGCTGGGAGGGGTGCAATTGGTCAGATGACGTAGGGAGGGTCCGTATAGTCCTAGATGGCTAGGAGGGTTCCACGGAGTCTAGATGGCTAAGAGTGTCGCACGTGCTTTAGGTTGACCTAAAAGTGCTACTGATACTCCTAGATGGTTGGGAGGGGTGCAATGGGTCAGGTGACGTAAGGAGGATCCGTATACTCCTAGATGGCTAGGAGGGGTCCACAAGGGTCCAGATGGCTTAGAGTGTCGCACGTGCTTTAGGATGACCTAAAAGTGCTACTGATACTCCTAGATGGCTGGGAGGGATGCCATGGGTCAGATGACATAAGGAGGGTCTGAATACTCCTAGATGGCTAGGGGGTCCACGAGGTCCAAATGGCTATGCTTGTCGCACGTGCTTTAGGATGACCTAAAAGTGCTCCTGATACTCCTTCATGGCTTGGAGGGGTGCAATGGGTCAGATTACGGTAGGAGGGTCCACATACTTCTAGATGGCTAGGAGGGGTCCATGAATATCCACATGGCTACGATTGTCGCACGTGTGCTTTAGGATGACCTAAAAGTGATACGGATACTGTTAGATGGCTGGGAGGGGTGCAATGGGTCAGATGTCGTAAGGAGGGTCCATATACACCTAGATGGCTAGGATGGGTCCACGGGGGTCCGGATGGCTAAGAGTGTCGCACGTGCTTTAGGATGACCTAAATGTGCTACTGATACTCCTTGATGGCCGGGAGGGGTGCAATGGGTCAGATGACGTAAGGAGGGTCCGTATACTCCTAGATGGCAAGGAGGGGTCCATGTGGTCCAGATGGCTATGATTGTTGCACGAGCTTTAGGATGACCTAAAAGTGCTACTGATACTACTACATGGCTAGGAGGGGTGCAATGTGTCAGATGACGTAAGGAGGGTTCGTATACTCCTAGATGGCTAGGAGGGGTCCACGGGGCCTAGATGGCAGAGTGTCACACGTGCTTTAGGATGACCTAAAAGTGCACTCATACTCCTACATGGCTGGGAGAGGTAAAATGGTCAGATGACGTACGGAGGGTCCAAATACTCCTAGATGGCTAGGAGGGGTGCACGGGAATAAAGATGGCTACGATTGTCACACGTGCTTTAGGATGACCCAAAAGTGCTACTGATACTCCTAGATGGCTGGAGGGGTGCCATGGCTCAGATGACGTAAGGAGGGTCCGTATACTCCTAGATGGCTAGGAGGGGTCTACGGGGTCTAGATGGCTAAGAGTGTCGCACGTGCTTTAGGATGGCCTAAAAGTGCTATTGATATTCCTAAATGGCTTGGAGGGGTGTAATTGGTCAGATTACGTACGGAGTGTCCGTATACTCCTAGATGGCTAGGAGGGGTCCACGGGAGTCCAGATGGCTACGATTGTCGCACGTGCTTTAGGATGACCTAGAAGTTCTACTGATAATCATAGATGGTTGGGAGGGGTGCAATGGGTTAGATGAGGTAAGGAAGGTCCGCATACTCCTAGATGGCTAGGACAGGTCCACGGGAGTCCAGATGGCTACGATTGTCGCATGTGCTTTAGGATGAAAGTGCTACTGATACTTCTTGATAGCTGGGAGGGGTGCAACGGGTCAGATGACGTAACAAGGGTGCGTATACTCCAAGCTGGCTAGGAGGGGTCCACGGGGGTCCATATAGCTATGAATGTTGCACGTTCTTTAGGATGAACTAAAAGTGCTACTTATAATCCTAGATGGCTGGGAGGGGTGCAATGGGTCAGATGACGTAAGGAGGATCCGTATACTCCTAGATGGCTAGGAGGGGTACACGGGAGTAAAGATGGCTATGATTGTCGCATGTGCTCTAGGTTGAACTGAAAGTGCTACTGATACTCCTAGATGGCTGGGAGGGGTCCAATGGGTCAATTGACAAAAGGAGGATCCGTATACTCCTAGATGGCTAGGAGGGGTCCAAACGGGTCTAGATGGCTAAGGGATCGCACGTGATTTAGGATGACCAAAAAGTGCTACTGATACTCCTAGATGGCCGGGAGGGGTACAACGGGTCAGATGACTTAAGGAGGGTCCATATACGCCTAGATGGCTAGGAGAGGTCCACGAGGTCCAGATGGCTATACTTGACGCACGTACTATAGGATTACCTTAAAGTGCTCCTAAAACTCCTAGATGGCTGGGAGGGGTGCTGACGAGGGGTGTCCCCATCAAATCCCATGGTTACTAGCCTAGGGTAAGAGTTATGAGGTAGAGAACGCGTAGTGTTGGTAGATTCGTCGGCTGACAAGCGGGAATTACCCAGGTTCGGGGCCCTCGAGTGAGGTAAAACCCTTACTCCTGCTTGTCTGTTATTGATTGTGTATATGCGGCGAGTACAGAGGTCTAGTTTGGTGATTCTGGTTGGGCGTGTCCTTGATCGGTCTCCCTCCTGTCCTTTATATAGGGGTACACGTATCGGTCCGTAACCAACTAGGATTACATTTATGGAAAGTACTACTGACTATGTTATCTACGGTATAAGTATTCGACTTGGGCTTCGCTTATTGGGCTTCTTCAGCCTATTGATAGTTGGGCTTTAGTCATTACGTGCACCAGGTACCCACATGAGGGGGTACCCGTTTGGTAGAACCTTTTCATTAGCCCCCGAGTGCTTGGCTAATTCAGAGAATAAGTCATGGACTCACTACATAGTGCACGTCTCATGATATATGCTTATGATATGATATTTTCCGTCTTTCTGACTTGTGAATTTTAACAAAGGATTTCGACTGAGGAGGCCTGGGATTATTCGATGAGTCGAAACCAGCTAACTGCGCTTGGGTAAAACCTTACTAGCTTTCAATCAGGCTTCGAGTCCTTGGGCTCGAACCTGGAACATACTGGATAGACTCACCTCAGGCCAGTCGATGGACTTAGTAATATTGTTCTGCAGTTTTAATTTGCTACCCAGCGCATCCGCCAGGGTTTTCATCATATCTGTTGATACGGAAATGTCTAGGATTAAAACACTGCTGGAGTGATCCGCCCACTCAACTGATCGATGGGTCTTACCTTTGTATTTTTCGTCTACAGCATCCGAGGTATTCTGTGGACTGATTTTCACTCGGGAATTCTTATGTTTTAAATGTTTTTGGTTCTGTCGGGTGCACCACAGTGCTCCTGATGGGAGTAGCCCCCGAGATTGTTCTTTATTGCTTGCAATAGAGGATAATCTCAATTTCCGTTTTGTCAGTCAAATATTTTTTTCCTTCTCCCGATGGGAGTTTCCCACTCGACCCTTCTTTACCTTTGTTTTTGCAATTTTGCTTTCGAGTTGTTAGGAGCTTTTCCTTTTTTCAGTCGTGGTATGACGCATTTTGCATTTGTTCGTCTGGAATGATGTCATGTGTGACATCCTTCGCGTGCGAATAGCACTCTGATGGGACGTGACACAGTGGATCCCTCTCTTTGTCCGTTGTGGACGTCGGTTCAGTTCCGATTTGACCTGACGTGGCGAGATTTTCACAGACGTGATGATGATCTCCTCGTTTTGCACGCGTAGCGGGCTGTGTGCTTGTTGACGATTGGCCTCTGATTTCGTCACGTGTTATGGAATTTTTGTTCGAACGGTTATGATGGGTATGTTGCTTTTGACATAAATACGGGGTTCTTGTTAATTTATCTTGCCTCCTTATGTTTCCTCTTCTTCCGTGTGCTCCTCCTTGTGCTTTCTTTCGCCATGGCGCTTCTGACCAACATCTCCTCCCTGCTGATCTTTCCTCTTCCACTACTAACCCGTCAATGAAGGACAAGATCTTTGTAGATTCCGCTACTACCCCCACTACTGCGGCGAAAAAGGTCACCGGCGATTGGGTTAAATCTATTGTCACAGAGAGAAATCTAGTAGACTTCCGCTAGGCGGGGATCTTGTCTTCAGCTGAGGTCGTTGCTGCTCGGGCTCTGATCCACAAAGAGGTACTCCACATGCCTCTTTCTAGAGAACGAGTTTGCTTTGTGGATTTTCACCCTCGTAGGTTTGGATTTCCTTTGCATTACTTCGTCTGTGGTCTTCTTTTTGTCTATGGGTTTCAAATGCACGATCTCAATCCTCCTGGTGTTTACATATAGCCTATTTTGTGGTTCCATGCGAGTGTTTTCTTGGAGTGTACCCCAGCTGGGCCCTCTAGAAATGCATCTTCCAGGTCCGTCTACTTCGCTGTGATGGTCGCCCTTTGTCGACCGGGGGTTTGTGCATTGAAGTGCGCGACGGCTGTCGGTATTTGGATGTAATGTCAGCTCAGCCCTTCCAAAGAAGGAGGAAAAAGTGGTTTTATGTGCGAGTTGATCAAATACTACTGCCAATCTTTTCAACTGCCCCTCCCATAGAGTTAGCGTCTTGGGAGCATGATTTGTCGGTTGAGGAGGAAGAAGAAGCGTCTTCTCTTATGCTTAGGGTCCAAGAGCTGCAAAAGGCCGTCATAGGGATCCAGTTAGTCAGTACTTATGTGAAACGCCGAGTTTGGCCCTTGCGACAATGAGTACACCCTTTATGGCGATATGAGGGATGCCTTGATGCGATTCGTATGAGTGAAACTAAGTTGTCCGATCGTGTATTTCATGACTATGTGAAGCATATTACAGGGATCTCGCCTGCCGATATTGCTTCTTTCGACTTCTCTGTATTTCCTTATGGCCTTGGGACTCCTATTCCCGAGGTACTTTTGAATTTTTGCTTGCCAATCTTTTACTTGTCTTCTGGTCATCATTAACTTCTTTCATTCTGTTTGTATGATCGACTTGTCTTTTCTTATGCTGTGCTCAGGGATTATCAGTCGTCAGCTCTCTGCCACCTCTGCCCGAGCATGGTTTATCTGAGGCGGAGGCCGCTGAAGAGGCTCCTTTGTGTTTGATGTCGATTGATCCGGCGACTACTTTCATAACTAAGCGTCGTCGTCTGCGTCGGCTTGGCGACGTTGACCCCATTGCTGCTGATCCACCCTTGGTTGTTGCGACTTCTTCTGCTGATGATGATGTAGAGAGGTAAGTTTGTGCATCGACTATCTTTTTGTACGTTTTCATTGTTCCATCCTTTGATTATTCGAACAGCTCTTTTGTCAGGAAAGCTCGTACTTGTCCTCTTGCCGGGGTCGCTGAGCAGTTGTTTTCCGCTTCCTCTTCTTGGGCTGATCATGTAAACTGTTCCGCCTTTTTTCCCTGTCTTCCTTTGGTTGTCACTTTCCTTTGACTCACCTGAACATCCTCTGTTCCCTTTGTAGCCTTCTGTAAGTGGCTTGGTTGCTATTGGCCAGGCTTTTGTTCATGCGGAGGAAGAAAGAACCCGCCTGCGCTCCGACTTGGAGCAGATCAGTCATAGGGCTCTAACCTTTTGCCTGTTTCTTGATTTGTACGTTAAGTATTTGTACAACCTTCATGTGCTATGTTACTTAGTAGAGGAGAAAATCTCTCTTGAAGATCGGGTGGCCGAGCTAGAAAAACAGCTCTAACCAGCGAATCCATTATCGTGAAGAACTGGACAGCACTCGGCGCTCTCTGGATGTGTCCATTCAGACACTAAGTGATGTTTTTGCATAGGCCTTGCCTCGAACTGATGTTCCATTGACCGTGGAGGAGCTTTCTAAGGTACTTGGTCCTGGTACGACGACCCTTACCCAGTGGGCACGCGACTTGACGGTTTGTGGCTCAGAAATTACTCTGAAGCTGCTGTTGGCGAAGGCGTCGAGGCCAATTATGTGGCTACTTTATCAGACTAGCCGAAGAAGGCGAACGGGAAACCTTTGTCTTTTCGGAGAATTTTGGATGCCGTTGCTCGTCTTTCTAAGGTTAGCATTTGCACTGGAGAGCATCGTCAGGCTGTTGTATCTGCTGAGTGTCAGTCTCGTGATGGCAATGACAAGATGGTTGTTTGCGAATGACTGTTCCCTTTGTAATCAACTGAAGTTCTTGATGTAAGGCAAAACCTTCGTGAAACATACTATTTTTGCTTGTTTTCTGCTTTGATGCCTTGATCGAACTTTGTTAATTTTCCTGACTTCATTGACGTCCAACTCTCGATTTCTTTGAGTAGGTTTATGTGATTGTGTAATCTTAGCAAGACCCAGTCCCCGAGTCCATCGGGTGGGTGTGTGTGATTATGAAATTTTAGGCAAGACACAGCCCCCGAGTATATCGAGTGGGTTTATATGAATGTACGATCTCCAGCAAGACCCAGCCCCGAGTATATCGAGTGGGTTTGTATGTATGTATAATTATCAACAAGACTCGGCCCCCGAGTATATAGAGTGGGTTTATATGAATGTGACGTAAGATGTAGAATAATCAGGTATGCGATAAATCTCTTTTATTGCGGCCATATGTCCAGTAGACCGCCTCATTAAAAATCTTCCAGTCCCCTTAGGTACCCTGGTAAGGAAAAGAGTGCGTCTGAAATCTACTGATCTTTACAATGGTTTGTCGAGAGATATATGCGTAAAAACGACGCAGGTGTGCCACGTTCCATGAGTTGTGTGATAATTCTCCTATTTGTGCGTGCTTCAGTCGATAGGCGCCTCCGTCGATGACTTCAGTAATGATGAATGGGCCCTCCCATGGTGAGGAAAGCTTGACTTTTATCTCCTTTAGTCACAGCACTAGGTCTCCCACCATTAATGTCCTGGGTCGGAGGCGTTGATTGTGATAGTTCCTCAGGTCATGTTGGTAGATAGCTGTGCGGGCTAAAGCCGTGTCTCGTGCCTCGTCGAGTACGTCCACAACGTCTTCTTGTGATATATTTGCGTCCTCTTCCTCATATGTTTCTACCATTGGCGCACTGAACTTGATCTCGGGTGGCAGTACTGCCTCTGGTCCGTAAGCCATAAAAAATGGAGTGAATTGAGTCAAAGAATTTGGAGTTGTACGGAGACTCCAAAGTACTGCTGGTACTTCTTCGACCCAGGCGCCCGCAACCCTTTTGAGTGGAACTAGTAGCCTTTTCTTGATACCTGCACATACGAGGCCATTTGCTTTTTCGACTTGGCCGTTTGACTGTGGGTGGGCTGCTGACGCGAAATTTAGCGTAATATCCCACTCTTTGCAAAAGGTTTGGAACTGCTCTGCTGTGAAGTTTGTGCCATTGTCTGTGATGATGTTGTTTGGAACACCAAAGCGATAGACTATGGATTGGAAAAATTGACTGTTGTTGTTGCTGTTGAGCTTGTGATTGGAACCGCTTCGATCCATTTTGTGAATTTGTCGACTACCACCATTAGGTGTCTATGCCCTCCAGGTGACGACTTTTTGAGTGGCCCTACCATGTCGAGCCCCCATTGGGCGAATGGCCATGATAATGCTATGGTTTTGAGTGCTGATGTTGGCGCGTGAGGTGTGCGAATTTCTGGCATCCGATGCACCTTCTGACGATATCTTCTGTGTCTTTGAGTGCGGTAGGCCAGTAGAACCCTGCTCTGAAGGCTTTTGCTACTAATGATCGACTGTCGGCCTAGTGCCCACAAGTTCCTGCATGAATGTCACGAAGTATAGTTTTGCCGTCTTCGAAATCAACACACCTTTGAAAAACGCCCGATGTGCTTCGCTTGTAGAGTTCACTGTTGATAATGGTGTATGCTTTGGCACGTCTGGTTATTCTTCTAGCTTCCGCTGTGTCATCTGGTAGTTCTTCCCGTAGCATAAACGGTAGGATTGGCTCCGTGCAGGTCGGAGCCACGCGATCACCCTGACATAACAAGACTTCGACTATCGGGTCCATTGTGGTAGGCGTATTACCTGTTGTGGCCTCCTTTGAGCTTGCTACTGGTCGCTTCTTATGGATGGATCTGTGCGTGATGCGCTCAAAAAAGACGCCTGGCGGGACTTGTGCTTTAGTCGACCCAATGTTAGCTAACATATCTGCTTCTTCATTGCTTTGTCGCCCGATATGTCGTAATTCGCATCTGTTGAAGTCTCCTTATAATGGATATAAGTCATGATATGCGATCATGTTGTCTGCTACTGCGTGGCAAGCCTTCATCGTTTCTCGTACCACCAGATTTGAGTCGCCGTATATCATCAGGCGGGTGCATCCCAATGCCTTGGACATCCGTATGCCGTATATTAAACCTTCATATTCGGCCTCATTATTGGATGGTGTTGGGAAGTCCATTTGGAGTACGTACTTCAGTTTGTCCCCTTTTGGGGATATGAGTACTACTCCTGCTCCTGCCCGTTCGTTTTTCTTGGATCCATCGAGGTACATTGTCCATGAGTTGGATATGTCCGGTATCCCCGGTAACTGAGATTCGATCCACTCGGTAGTGAAATCAGGTAACACTTGAGCTTTCATAGCTTTTGGGTGGTCATATGCGATCCCGAGTGGCCCTATCTCAATGAGCCACTTTGCGACTCTTCCCGTTGCATCTAGATTGGTGAGTATATATCCGATTGCCGATTTGCTGATCACCGTTATTGGGTACTCTGTGAATTAGTGTCGTAGCTTTCTTGTTGTTATGAACACTACATAAGCCAGTTTCTGGAAGTGTGGACACCTTTGCTTTGATAGAGATACCACCTCGCTGATGTAGTAGACTGGTCTTTGTATGCTCTGAGCTTTTCCTTCCTCCGTGCGCTCGACTACAAGTACTGTGCTGACCACTCTATTTGTTGCTGCCACATAGAGGTATAGTGGCTCCTTTTCTTTTGGTGTTGCTAGAACGTGAGGTTTAGTAAGTATTCGCTTGAGGCGTATGAAAGCTGCTTCTGCTTCTTCTGTCCATTGGAACTTATCTGCTTTCTTCAATAATCGATAAAGTGGTAGTGCCTTCTCGCCTAACTTGCTTATGAACCGACTGAGGGCTGCCACTCTGCCTGTCAACTTTTGTACCTCATAAAGCTTTGTAGGCCTTTTCATAGTTAGTATGGCCTGTATCTTCCCTGGGTTTGCTTCGATCCCTCTGGCCGACACCAGGTAGCCCAACAATTCTTCGACTGGCACTCCGAAGGTACATTTTTCTAGGTTTAATTTTATGCTGTAACTTCTGAGGTTGTCGAATGTCTCTTTTATGTCTGCTTGCAGTGTGTCTTCTTTCTTTGATTTGATCACTATGTCGTCGACGTAGACTTCGACATTTTCCCCAATATGTATTTTCAAACAATTTTGCATTATGCACTGATAATTGGCTCCTGCGTTTTTGAGGCTGAAAGGCATAGTTGTGTAGCAATATACTCCGAGTGGAGTTGTGAAAGTTGTCTTTTCTTGGTCCTTTGCTTTCATCATTATCTGGAGATATCCAGAATATGCGTCGAGAAATGACAGTCGAGCACATCCTGCAGTTGAGTCAACAATCTGGTCGATGCGAGGTAGCGGGAAATGATCCTCGTGTTTAATCCTGTAAAATCGATGCACATCCTGGTTTCAGTTGTCTTCTTTTTCTCGACTATCACAGGGTTAGCTACCCATTCTGACTTCTTGATTTCTCGAATGAAGTTTGCGTTGTGTAGCTTATTCACATGCTTCTCTATGGCCTCTCTTTTTGGCCCTGAGACGCGTCGTACTGTTTGCTTGACAGGCCTAGTTCCTGGACTGAGTTGGAGAGAGTGCTCAGCCAATTCGCTCGGTATGCCTAGCATGTCAGCTGCTGACCATGCAAACATATCCCTGTTCTCACGGAGGAATTCGATGAGCACGCCTTCCTATGCGGGAGTTAAGCTTGTTGATACCTTGACCGTTTTCGCCTGGTCAGTCGGTGGACTTGGTGCGTGTGTTATATGCAGTATTGAATGCCTTGTCGGTGGCTTGTTTTTTGTGCTCTGGCATGTATGATGTATCCTGAAGGAGCGAGAGTTCTTACAGTGTCTGTTCTGCTCTGAATGTCTCTGAAATTTTATTGAAGTCGCAGTCGCAAGCATATGACCTTTGAAAATTTCCGCTGACTGTGATTACTCCCTTTTGCCCTGGCATTTTTAATTGAAGATATGCGTAATGCGGTATTGCCATGAACTGGGCGAACGCTGGTCGCCCTAGTATAGCGTGGTATTGTGATCTCCAGTCGACAACTTTGAATTCCTTTGTTTCGGTGCAGAAGTGTGTTGCATCTCAAATGTTACATCGAGCTGTATCGTGCCTTTTCACACAATGGCTTTGCTTGGAACTATGCCATGAAAAGTATATGATGATGGAGGTAAATTGTCGACTGACCTGTTCATTCGGCGCAGTGTGTCGGCGAAGATGATATTGATGCCACTTTCTCCATCCATGAAGACCTTGGTCATGTTTCACGAAAAAAAAAAGACACTGGTTTAGTTTCTAAATAGAGGTGGACTCAGCTCATTTGGATCCTTGGTGTGCAGCAAATTGTGCTGTTTGTTTTGGATGATGTGCTAAGTTTGTCCCAGATTTCAGATTGTCTCCGTAGGCGTATTCAGCTGATTTGGACCTTTGGTGTACAGGAATTGTCTTGTTGTGTTTGGGGTGATTTGCTGGTGCGTTTACGGTGCAGTCTGAAAGTTGTGTGTCTCAGTCTGGTTGTTGGTTGGCGCCAAGTGCAAGTCTAGCTAGCCAAAAGGTAGGATGTGGTGTGGCAGGCCGGCGAAGACTTGAAGATGAAAAAGGATTGTGGCGATGTGCAGATTTGACGCCACAAGCGTTGGAGAAGATCTTCCGGCGTTGAGGACAACGCCTTTCTAAGAAGGGTAGGATGATACGGGCATCGTCGGCATTATATTGGTCGATCGACACGCTTGGACATATGAAATAGTAGTATAAGTCTAAGGTGTTGTTAATTATGCCTGCGTGCTAAATATGGCCGGACCCAACCATGGGTCGGTTTGTATCAGTTTGAGTCCAATTAGATTTAGGTGTCCGAGTCGAACCGGATTAGGTTTCAGCGACTCCTACCCCTTTGGCCTTTATAACCAGAGGGGGTGCCATAATATTAGGGGGGTTGAAAATTATGTAGAACATTGTGTTCAAGGTCGCCTCTGTCCTAAGGGACCGGCGTGTAGACGGTGTCTTGGACGTTCGTCGGTTATCTTTGAAAATAAAGGCATGAGTGTTCTTGAATTGTCAAGAGTTATCGTGCGTGCGCGAAGGTTATTGGATCTGCCAAGGGTTGTCGTGCTTGGCGTAAGGCGTGGTGTTTATCATCATGTTGCTCGCCTAAATCTATCCATGTTCTTCAGGTTGCGTGGACTGCCACGTGGTTGGGAGAATAGTTATCTCGGTGGTGCTTGCGGTGAAGGATCGGGCAAAACTCAAGAGATCATCAGAGTAATCCTTATCATCTTGTACCAGGGCGGAATGACCTGGCCTATATACAGATGGTGGGTGGTCCGCTCGACTGGATGTGATTCCTGTTTCAGATCCGTGAAGGTATTCTGGCACAGCTGGTGGTGCCATGACTGCCATGTTGACATGCCTGGTGTGCAGTTTCTGTTGCCTGTTTGATGGTCGCCCCTTCTGGATCATGTATGCTTGCCTCTGATGACTCGAGTGCTGATCTACCGACTTTTGGTGTGTGTAATATACCGCTCCTGCGGCATGACTGTTAGGGTCATAGATGGTGGTGGTGGAAGTGCCATGCCTTGTGATGTGGGTACCATATGCTCGAATGCATTGCTCCTATGCCTTTTGTTGCCCATCTTCCTGATTCTCTATTCTTGGATCTAAGCGTTGTTGCCCATCTTGTTTGTTCTAGCTTCCGCGTTCTTGTAGTTGTTTCTGACTTCTCGACGATCGGCTTGTTTTCTGTCTTCCTGATTGCGATCATTACGCGAGAATCCTGCTGCCATGAATTTGACATTGTCTCTGCCCCTGCTGTCGTGATCGCGTCATCGTCGTTTGTCGTCTCTATCTCGCTGATCTCGGCTGTCTCGGTGGTCGCGACTGCTTCGCTGATCCTGATGCCGATGTGGTGAGTGTGGAGTTTTGCTATGGACTGCATCTTCGCCATCTGCCCACTTGGTTGCTAGTTTCATGGGTTCTGCCATGTTTTTTGGTTGTCGTCTGAGTGCTTCTCTGAAATCTTTTCTGTAGACTCCATTCGTGAAGGGGTCCATTGCTCTGTCTTCTGATATTGCGCCCACAGAGTTCCTGATGGAGGGCCACCTTCTGATGTAAGACCTGAGCGTCTCGTCTGTCTTTTGTCGGCATGCTCTTAGCTCCTCAAATGTTTTCGATCTTTCGCAGATCGGGTCGAAATATTTTATGAGCTCTTCCTTGAAGTGGTCCCAGGAGTCATAGGTTCCTGCAGGTATTGATTTTAGCCAGTCGCGGGCTGTGCCTTCAAGCACCAGCTGTATATATTGTAGTGTCGTTGTTGTTGTTCCCCGTTGACATATGACTGCTAATTTGTAGTCCTCTAACCAGCCTGAGGGTTCTTTCTTGGAGTTGAATTTTGGCATGGCTGGTAAGCCAAACTTCTTCGGTAATTTTGCCTCTTGTATCCATCGAGTGAAGCATTGCGCTCCACATGGGCTTACATTGCGATAGTCAAGCGAATCACGACTGCCCGATCTCCTACATCTGCTCCCTGGTCGGCTTCTTGATCTGCGACGGCTTGAACCTTTCCTGCCGCTGCTTCGCTGAGGACTGCGACTGTGACGTCCTCTCGAGTGACTTCGGCTCCGCCCTCGCCTTCCACCATTTACCAGTTCTTTTGCTGCAATTTCTAGCGCCTTCATTTGTTGGAGATATACTCCTTCAGCCGGATCTCCTGCCGGCGGTTTTCCGTCTTGAAGGTATGCTCCTATGGATACGAGGGCTCCTTCCGCTGTTTTGGGTAAGACTATGCCATTACAGTCGACTGTTAAGAACTAGTTGTCGAGGTTTCGAGTGACACCTGCCCTTTGGTGTTCAGGGAATCTGTCGAATCTGGATCTGCGTCGTGCCCCAGTTGCACCTATAGAAGTCATAGATAGTTGTCGTCTGCGTGCGCTTGATATGCTTGCTTTCCTTCTTCGCTCCTTGAGTGTTGCTCTGTATTGTTTCAAGCGTTGCGATTCCTGCCAGTTGAAGTAGTTGTATGTTGCCAACTCATCTGGAGTTGCGTCTGCTTGCATCATTGTGCCCTTTTCAATGACCTTTGTCACCTTTGCGGCCATCTCTGCCGTGATATCCAGAGTGGTGGTACCATCTGGTAGAGTGACCGTGCGGGGGTACTCGACTGTCTGTCGACTGACTGCGTTTTCTGATGTCTCTGTCGCCGTTGCCACTTAAACCTGCTGGGGTATGTGGTAAGGATATGTGTAGTCTGAGTGTTTTTCGTATGCTGCTTCGATGTCGCTATCCCACTCTATGTTTTTGTTTTTGTTTTTGCTGTTTTTTCCATCTTCTGTTTGCTGCATATGCTCCTTGTGGTCAACGGCAACGTGATCTGGAGACTGGAGCTCTGAGTTGGCGAAATCGGTCATATGCATGCTGTCTTCTACATGATCATCATACTCGGAGAGGTGAAAGCTTTCTTCTGGAACGTTGATCTGCATATGGTCGTCGACTTGGTTGATATGCAGGGTCGATTGCACTTCTTCTTCCATCTCGTTTTGCATCATGAACTCATTGAATTCGCTTGTGGACATGGACCCTGCTATGGATGGGATCAGATCGATCTGTGATGTTGCCGCTCCAGTGCTTCCAGTCGAAGCCATCGATATGATCACATCGTCGACTGGGGTAGTCGATGGTCCTTCCTCTTCAGGGAACTCTTCTGCCATGAACTAGTTGAACTCCGTAGATGACATCGAATCCGTTGGGGATTTTGGCAGCGGGATCATATCGAGCTGTGATGAAGTATCATCTTTGTCTGTCGAAGATGCGGTCTCAGTCGATCTCTCATGGAGTGGCTTAGTTGCAACCTGTTCGGCTAGGTCCTGCACACCAAGCTAATCAACAAAAAAGTTATGTTCCCCTATAGTTAGATCAAAACCTGATTTGAGATTGGAGTAAATCTCCTGAGCTTCGGGTGAGTATGGCCTGATCCTTGCTAGTGACGCTGCTTTTGGCGAGTGATCGACTGTGGTCTGGATGTGATCTGCTATTGCTGATGTGCATCCCTTTGAAGAAGTTGGAGGATCGCCTTTTGAAATTTGGACCGAAAAATCCGTACATCCAACACTACCTATTCCTACAGACGGCGCCAATTGACGAGGGATGTCCCCATCAATACCCATGGTTACTAGACTAGGGTAAGAGTTTGAGGTAGAGAACGCGTAGTGTTGGTAGATTCGTCTGCTGACAAGCGGGAATTACCCAGGTTCGGGGCCCTCGAGTGAGGTAAAACTCTTACTCCTGCTTGTCTGTTATCGATTGCGTATATGCGGCGAGTACAGAGGTCTAGCAAGATGTCAATCTTGCTAGGGTTTGGTGATTCTGGTTGGGTGTGTCCTTGATCGGTCTCCCTCCTGTCCTTTATATAGGGGTACAGGTCTCGGATCATAACCGATTAGGATTACATTTATGTAAAGTACTACCGACTATGCTATCTACGGTATAAGTCTTCGACTTGGGCTTCACTTATTGGGCTTCTTCAGCGTATTGACAATTGGGCTTTAGTCATTACGTGCACCAGGTACCCACATGAGGGGGTACCCGTTTTGTATAACCTTGTAAGGTTCAATGGGTCAGATTACGTAAGGAGGGTCCGCATACTCCTAGATGACTAGGAGGGATCCATGAATGTCCAGATGCCTACGATTGTCGCACGTGCTTTAGGCTGACCAAGTGCTACGGATACTCCTGGATGGCTGGGAGGGGTGCAATGGGTCAGATGCCGTAAGGAGGGCCGTATACTCCTAGATGGCTAGGAGGGGTCCACGGGGGTCCATATAGCTATAAATGTCGCGTGTGCTTTAGGATGACCTAAATGTGCAACTGGTACTCCTAGATGGCCGGGAGGGGTGCAATTGGTCAGATGACCTAAGGAGGGTCCGTATACTTCTAGATGGCTAGGAGGGGTCCCCATGGTCCAGATGTCTATGATTGTCGCACGTGCTTTAGCATGACCTAAAAGTGCTACTGCTACTCCTAGATGGCTGGGAGGGGTGCGGGTCAGATGACGTAAGGAGGTTCCGTATACTCCTAGATGGCTAGGAGGGTTCCACTGGGTCTAGATGGCTAAGAGTGTCGCACGTGCTTTAGGATGACCTAAAAGTGTTACTGGTACTCCTAAATGGCTAGGAGAGGTGTAATAGGTCAGATGACGTACGGAAGGTCCGCATACTTCTAGATGGCGAGCAGGGGTCCACGGGAGTCCAAATGGCTATGATAGTCGCACGTTATTTAGGATGACCTAAAAGTGCTACTGATGCTCCTAAATGGCTAGGAGGGGTGCAATGGGTCAGATGATGTAAGGAGGGTCCGTATACTCCTAGATGCCTAGGAGGGGTCCACGGGAGTCCAGATGGCTACGATTGTTGCACGTGCTTTAGGATGACCTAAAAGTGCTACTGATAATCCTAGATGGCTGGGAGGCGTGCAATGGGTCAGATGACGTAAGGAAGGTCCGCATACTTCTAGATTGCTAAGACGGGTCCACGGGAGTCCATATGGCTACGGTTGTCGCACGTGCTTTAGGATGACATAAAAGTGCTACTGATACTCCTAGATGGCTGGGAGGGGTGCGGGTCATATTACGTAAGGAGGGTCCGTATACTCCTAGATGGCTAGGAGTTTTCCACGGAGGTCCAAATGGCTACGATTGTCGCACATGATTTAGGATGAAATGTGCTACTGATACTCCTAGATAGCTGGGAGGGGTGCAACAGGTCAGATGACGTAACGAGGGTTCGTATACTCCTAGCTGGCTAGGACGGGTCCCCGGGGGTCCATATAGCTATAAATGTTGCACGTACTTTTGGATGATCTAAAAGTTCTACTTATAATACTAGATGGCTGGGAGGGGTGCAATGGGTCAGATGACGTAAGGAGGATCCGTATACTCCTAGATGGCTAGGAGGGGTCCACAGAAGTCAGGATGGCTACGATCGTCGCACATGCTTTAGATTGACCTAAAAGTGCTACTGATACTCCTAGATGGCTGGGAGGGGTGCAATGGGTCAGATGACGGAAGGAGGATCCGTATACTCCTAGATGGCTAGGAGGGGTCCAAAGGGGTCCAGATGGCTAAGAGTGTTGCACGTGCTTTAGGATGACCAAAAAGTGCTACTGATACTCCTAGATGGTCATGAGGGGTGCAATGGGTCAGATAACTTAAGGAAGGTCCGTATACTCCTAGATGGCTAGGAGGGGTCCACGAGGTCCAGATGGCTATGCTTGATGCACGTACTTTAGGATGACCTAAAAGTTCTTCCGATACTCCAAGATGGCTGGGAGGTGTGCAATGGGTCAGATTACGTAAGAAGGGTCCGCATACTCCTAGATGGCTAGGAGGGGTCCATGAACGTCCAGATGGCTATGATTGTCGCACGTGATTTAGGATGACCTAAAAGAGCTACGGATACTCCTAGATGGCTGGGAGGGGTGCAATGGTTCAGATGCCGTAAGGAGGGACTTTATACTCCTAGATGCCTTGCAGGGGTCCACGGGAGTCCAGATGGCTACGATAGTCGCACATGCTTTAGGATGAACTAAAGGTGCTACTTATACTCCTAAATGGCTGCGAGGGGTGCAATGGGTCAGATGATGTACGGAGGGTCTGTATACTCCTAGATGGCTAGGAGGGGTCCACGAGAGCCAAGAAGGATACGATTGTCGCACGTGCTTTAGGATGACCTAAAAGTGCTACTGATACTCCTAGATGGCTGGGAGGGGTCCATGGGTCAGATGACATAAGGAGGGTCCGTATACTCCTAGATACCTAGGAGGGGTCCATGGGGCCTAGATGGCTTAGAGTGTCACACGTTCTTTAGGATGACCTTAAACTGCGACTGATACTCCTAAATGGCTTGGGGGGGGGGGGGGGTGCAATGGGTTAGATGACGTACGGAGGGTCCGTATACACCTTCATGGCTAAGAGGGGTCCATAGGAGACAAGATGGCTACGATTGTCGAACGTGCTTTAGGATAACCCAAAAGTGATAATGATACTCCTTGATGACAAGGAGGGGTGCCATGGCTCAGATGACGTAAGGAGGGTCCGTATACTCCTAGATGGCAAGGAGTTGTCCACGGGGTCTAGATGGCTAAGAGTGTCGCACGTGCTTTAGGATGACCTAAAAGTGCTACTGATACTCCTAAATGGCTAGGAGGGGTGCAGTGGGTCAGATGACGTACGGAGGGTCTGTATACTCCTAGATGGCTAGGAGGGGTCCCTGGGAGTAAATTTGGCTACGATTGTCGCACTTGCTTTAGGATGGCCTAAAAGTGCTACTTATACTCCTAGATGGCTCGGAGGGGTGCCATGGGTCAGATGACGTATGGCGGGTCCGTATACTCCTAGATGGCTAGGAGGGTTCCACGGGGTCTAGAAGGCAAAGAGTGTCGCACGTGCTTTAGGATGACCTAAAAGTGCTACTGATACTCCTAAATGGTTGGGAGGGGTGTAATGGTATAGATGACGTAAGGAAGGTCCGCATACTTCTAGATGGCTAGCAGGGGTCCACGGGAGTCCAGATGGCTATGATAGTTGCACGTGATTTACGATTACCTAAAAGTGCTACTGATGCTCCTTAATGGCTGGGAGGGGTGCAATGGGTCAAATGATGTAACGAAGGTCCGTATACTCCTAGCTGGTTAGGAGGGGTCCACGGGGGGTCCATATAGCTATAAATGTTGCACGTGCTTTAGGATGACCTAAAAGTGCTTCTTATAATCCTAGATGGCTGGGAGGGGTGCAATGGGTCAGATGACTAAAGGAGGATCCGTATACTCGTAGATGGCTAGGAGGGGTCCAACGGAGTCTAGATGGCTACAAATGTCGCACGTGTTTTAGTTTGACCTAAAAATGCTAATGATACTCCTAGATAGCTGGGAGGGGTGCAATGGGTCAGAAGACGTAAGGAGGATCCGTAAACTCCTAGATGGCTTGGAGGGGTCCAAAGGGGTCCTGATGACTAAGAGTGTTGCACGTGCTTTAGTATAACCAAAAAGTGCTACTGATTCTCCTAGATGGCCGGTAGGTGTGCAATGGTTCAGATGACTTAAGGAGGGTCCGTATACTCCTAGATGGCAAGGAGGGGTCCATGAGGTCCAGATGTCTATGCTTGACGCATGTACTTTAGGATGACCTAAAAGTGCTCCTGATACTCCTAGATGGCTGGGAGGGGTGCAATGGGTCAGATTACGTAAGGAGGGTCTCCATACTCCTAGATGGCTAGGAGGGGTCCATGAACGTCCAGATGGCTACGATTGTCGCATGTGCTTTATGATGACCTATAAGTTCTACAGATACTCCTAGATGGCTGGGAGGGTTGCAATGGGTCAGATGACGTACAGAGGGTCCGTATACTCCTAGATGTCTAGGAGGGGTCCACGGGAGTCAAGATGGCTACGATTGTCGCACGTGCTTTAGGATAACCTAAAAGTGCTACTGATAATCCTAGATGGCTGGGAGGGGTGCAATGGGTCAGTTGACGTAAGGAAGGTCCGCATACTCCGAGATGGCTAAGACGTGTCCACGGGAGTCCATATGGCTACGATTGTCACAGATTCTTTACGATGAACTAAAGGTGCTACTGATACTTCTAGATGGCTAGGAGTATTCCACGGGGGTCCACACGTTCTTTAGTATGAAAAGCGCTACTGATACTCCTAGATAGCTGGGAGGGGTGCATTAGGTCAGATGACGTAACGAGGGTCCTATACTCCTAGCTGGCAAGGAGGGGTCCACGGGGGTCCATATAGGTATAAATATTACACGTGCTTTATGATGACCTAAAAGTGCTACTAATAATCCTAGATGGCTAGGAGGGGTGCAATGGGTCAGATGAGGTAAGGAGGAGCCGTATACTCCTAAATGGCTAGGAGGGGTCCACGCGAGGCTAGATGGCTATGATTGTTGCACGTGCTTTAGGATGTCCTAAAAGTGCTATTGATAATCCTAGATGGCTGGGAGGGGTGCAGTGGGTCAGATGACATAAGGAAGGTCTGCATACTTCTAGATGGCTAGCAGGGGTCCACGGGAGTCCAGATGGCTATGATAGTCGAACGTGGTTTAGGAAGACCTAAAAGTGCTACTGATGCTCCTAGATGACTGGGAGGGGTGCAATGGGTCAAATGATGTGAGGAGGGTCCGTATACTCCTAGATGGCTAGAAGGGGTCCATGGGAGTCCAGATGGCTACGATTGTCGCACGTGCTTTAGAATGACCTAACAGTGCTACTGATACTCCTAGATGGCTGGGAGGGGTGCCATGGGTCAGATGACTTAAGGAGGGTCTTATACTCCTAGATGGCTGTGAGAGGTCCACGGGGCCTAGATGGCTTAGAGTGCAACACGTGCTTTAGGATGACCTAAATGTGCTACTGATACTCCTAAATGGTTGGGAGGGGAGTAACGGGTCAGATGATGTACAGAGGGTCCGTATACTCCTAGATGGCTAGGAGGGGTCCACGGGAGTCAAGATGGCTACGATTGTCGCACGTGCTTTAGGATGACCTAAAAGTGCTACTAATACAACTAGATGTCTGGGAGGGGTGCAATGGGTCAGATGCCGTAAGGAGGGGCCGTATACTCCTGTATGGCTAGCAGGGGTCCACGGGAGTCCAGATGGCTACGATAGTCGCACGTGCTTTAGGATAACCTAAAAGTGCTATTGATAATCCTAGATGGCTGGGAGGGGTGCAATGGGTCAGATGACGTAAGGAAGGTCCGCATACTTCTAGATGGCTAGCAGGGGTCCACGGGAGTCAAGATGGCTATGATAGTCGGACGTGATTTAGGAAGACCTAAAAGTGCTACTGATGCTCCTAGATGACTGGGAGGGGTGCAATGGGTCAAATGATGTCAGGAGTGTCTGTATATTCCTAGATGGCTAGGAGGGGTCCACGGGAGTCAAGATGGCTACGATTGTCGCACGTGATTTAGGATGACCCAAAAGTTCTACTGATACTCCTGCATGGCTAGGAGGGGTGCCATGGCTCTAATTACGTAGGAGGGTCCATATACTCCTAGATGGCTAGGAGGGGTGCCATGGCTCTAATTACGTAGGAGGGTCCATATACTCCTAGATGGCTAGGAGGGGTCCATGGGGTCTAGATGGCTAAGTGTGTCGCATGTGCTTAAGGATGACCTAAAAGTTCTACTAATACAACTAGATGGCTGGGAGGGGTGCAATGGGTCAGATGCCGTAAGGAGGGGCCGTATACTCCTATATGGCTAGCAGGGGTCCACGGGAGTTCAGATGGCTACGATAGTCGCACGTGCTTTAGGATAACCTAAAAGTGCTATTGATAATCCTAGATGGCTGGGAGGGGTGCAATGGGTCAGAAGACGTAAGGAAGGTCCGCATACTTCTAGATGGCTAGCAGCGGTCCACGGGAGTCCAGATGGCTATGATAGTCGGACGTGATTTAGGAAGACCTAAAAGTGCTACTGATGCTCCTAGATGACTGGGAGGGGTGAAATGGGTCAAATGATGTAAGGAGGGTCCGTATATTCCTAGATGGCTAGGAGGGGTCCACGGCAGTCAAGATGGCTACGATTGTCGGACGTGATTAAGGATGACCCAAAAGTTCTACTGATACTCCTGGATGGCTCGAAGGGGTGCCATGGCTCTGATTACGTAGGAGGGTCCATATACTCCTAGATGGCTAGGAGGGGTCCTTGGGGTCTAGATGGCTAAGAGTGTCGCACGTGCTGTAGGATGACCTAAAAGTGCTACTGATACTCCTAGATGGCTGGGAGGGGTGCAATGGGTCAGATTACGTAAGGAGGGTCTCCATACTCCTAGATGGCTAGGAGGGGTCCATGAACGTCCAGATGGCTACGATTGTCGCATGTGCTTTATGATGACCTATAAGTGCTACAGATACTCCTAGATGGCTGGGAGGGTTGCAATGGGTCAGATGACGTACAGAGGGTCCGTATACTCCTAGATGTCTAGGAGGGGTCCACGGGAGTCAAGATGGCTACGATTGTCGCACGTGCTTTAGGATAACCTAAAAGTGCTACTGATACTCCTATATGGCTGGGAGGGGTGTAATGGGTTAGATGACATATGGAGGGTCCGAATACTCCTAGATGGCTAGGAGGGGTCCACGGGAGTCAAGATGGCTACGAGTGTTTCACGTGCTTTAGGATGATCTAAAAGTGCTACTGATACTCCTAGATGGCTGGGAGCGGTGCCATGGGTCAGATGACGTAAGGAGGGTCCGTATACTACTAGATGGCTAGGAGGGGTCCATGGGGTCTTAGATGGCTAAGAGTGTCGCACGTGCTTTAGTATGACCCAAAAGTGCTACTAGTACAACTAGATGGCTCGGAGGGGTGCAATTGGTCAGATGCCGTAAGGAGGGGCCGTATACTCCTAGAAGGCAAGGAGGGGTCCACGGGAGTCCAGATGGCTACGATAGTCGCACGTGCTTTAGGGTAACCTAAAAGTGTTACTGATACACCTAAATGGCTGGGAGGGGTGCAATGGTTCAGATGACGTACGGAGTGTCCGTATACTCCTAGATGGGTAGGAGGGGTCCACGGGAGTCAAGATAGCTACGATTGTCGCACGTGCTTTAGGATGACCCAAAAGTTCTACTGATACTCCTAAATGGCTGGGAGGGGTGTCATTGCTCAGATGACGTAAGGAGGTTCCATATACTCCTAGATGGCTAGGAGGGGTCCATGGGGTCTAGATGGCTAAGAGTGTCGCACGTGCTTTAGGATGACCTAAAAGTGCTACTGATACTCCAAAATGGCTGGGAGGGGTGTAATGGGTCAGCTGACGTACGGAGGGTCCGTATACTCCTAGATGGCTAGGAGGGGTCCACGGGAATCAAGATGGCTACGATTGTCGCACGTGCTTTAGGATGACCTAAAAGTGCTACTGATACTCCTAGATGGCTGGGAGAGGTGCAATGGGTCAGATAACAAAAGGATGGTCCGTATACTTCTAGGTGGCTAGCAGGGGTCCATGGGAGTCCAGATGGCTACGATAGTTGCACGTGCTTTACGATGACCTAAAAGTGCTACTGATACTCCTAGATGGCTAGGAGAGTAGCAATGGGTCAGATGACGTAAGGAAGTTCCGCATACTTCTAGATGGCTAGCAGGGGTCCACGGGAGTCCAGATGGCTACGAGAGTCGCACGTGCTTTAGGATGACCTAAAAGTGCTACTGATACTCCTAGATGGCTTGGAGGGGTGCAATGGGTCAGATTACGTAAGGAGGGTCTCCATACTCCTAGATGGCTAGGAGGGGTCCATGAACGTCCAGATGGCTACGATTGTCGCATGTGCTTTATGATGACCTATAAGTGCTACAGATACTCCTAGATGGCTGGGAGGGTTGCAATGGGTCAGATGACGTACAGAGGGTCCGTATACTCCTAGATGTCTAGGAGGGGTCCACGGGAGTCAAGATGGCTACGATTGTCGCACGTGCTTTAGGATAACCTAAAAGTGCTACTGATAATCCTAGATGGCTGGGAGGGGTGCAATGGGTCAGTTGACGTAAGGAAGGTCCGCATACTCCGAGATGGCTAAGACGTGTCCACGGGAGTCCATATGGCTACGATTGTCACAGATACTTTACGATGAACTAAAGGTGCTACTGATACTTCTAGATGGCTAGGAGTATTCCACGGGGGTCCACACGTTCTTTAGTATGAAAAGCGCTACTGATATTCCTAGATAGCTGGGAAGGGTGCATTAGGTCAGATGACGTAACGAGGGTCCTATACTCCTAGCTGGCAAGGAGGGGTCCACGGGGGTCCATATAGGTATAAATATTACACGTGCTTTATGATGACCTAAAAGTGCTACTAATAATCCTAGATGGCTAGGAGGGGTGCAATGGGTCAGATGAGGTAAGGAGGAGCCGTATACTCCTAAATGGCTAGGAGGGGTCCACGCGAGGCTAGATGGCTATGATTGTTGCACGTGCTTTAGGATGTCCTAAAAGTGCTATTGATAATCCTAGATGGCTGGGAGGGGTGCAGTGGGTCAGATGACATAAGGAAGGTCTGCATACTTCTAGATGGCTAGCAGGGGACCACGGGAGTCCAGATGGCTATGATAGTCGAACGTGGTTTAGGAAGACCTAAAAGTGCTACTGATGCTCCTAGATGACTGGGAGGGGTGCAATGGGTCAAATGATGTGAGGAGGGTCCGTATACTCCTAGATGGCTAGAAGGGGTCCATGGGAGTCCAGATGGCTACGATTGTCGCACGTGCTTTAGAATGACCTAACAGTGCTACTGATACTCCTAGATGGCTGGGAGGGGTGCCATGGGTCAGATGACTTAAGGAGGGTCTTATACTCCTAGATGGCTGTGAGAGGTCCACGGGGCCTAGATGGCTTAGAGTGCAACACGTGCTTTAGGATGACCTAAGTGTGCTACTGATACTCCTAAATGGTTGGGAGGGGAGGAACGGGTCAGATGATGTACAGAGGGTCCGTATACTCCTAGATGGCTAGGAGGGGTCCACGGGAGTCAAGATGGCTACGATTGTCGCACGTGCTTTAGGATGACCTAAAAGTGCTACTAATACAACTAGATGTCTGGGAGGGGTGCAATGGGTCAGATGCCGTAAGGAGGGGCCGTATACTCCTGTATGGCTAGCAGGGGTCCACGGGAGTCCAGATGGCTACGATAGTCGCACGTGCTTTAGGATAACCTAAAAGTGCTATTGATAATCCTAGATGGCTGGGAGGGGTGCAATGGGTCAGATGACGTAAGGAAGGTCCGCATACTTCTAGATGGCTAGCAGGGGTCCACGGGAGTCAAGATGGCTATGATAGTCGGACGTGATTTAGGAAGACCTAAAAGTGCTACTGATGCTCCTAGATGACTGGGAGGGGTGCAATGGGTCAAATGATGTAAGGAGTGTCTGTATATTCCTAGATGGCTAGGAGGGGTCCACGGGAGTCAAGATGGCTACGATTGTCGCACGTGATTTAGGATGACCCAAAAGTTCTACTGATACTCCTGCATGGCTAGGAGGGGTGCCATGGCTCTAATTATGTAGGAGGGTCCATATACTCCTAGATGGCTAGGAGGGGTGCCATGGCTCTAATTACGTAGGAGGGTCCGTATACTCCTAGATGGCTAGGAGGGGTCCACGGGAGTCAAGATGGCTACGATTGTCGCACGTGCTTTAGGATGACCTAAAAGTGCTACTAATACAACTAGATGTCTGGGAGGGGTGCAATGGGTCAGATGCCGTAAGGAGGGGCCGTATACTCCTGTATGGCTAGCAGGGGTCCACGGGAGTCCAGATGGCTACGATAGTCGCACGTGCTTTAGGATAACCTAAAAGTGCTATTGATAATCCTAGATGGCTGGGAGGGGTGCAATGGGTCAGATGACGTAAGGAAGGTCCGCATACTTCTAGATGGCTAGCAGGGGTCCACGGGAGTCAAGATGGCTATGATAGTCGGACGTGATTTAGGAAGACCTAAAAGTGCTACTGATGCTCCTAGATGACTGGGAGGGGTGCAATGGGTCAAATGATGTAAGGAGTGTCTGTATATTCCTAGATGGCTAGGAGGGGTCCACGGGAGTCAAGATGGCTACGATTGTCGCACGTGATTTAGGATGACCCAAAAGTTCTACTGATACTCCTGCATGGCTAGGAGGGGTGCCATGGCTCTAATTATGTAGGAGGGTCCATATACTCCTAGATGGCTAGGAGGGGTGCCATGGCTCTAATTACGTAGGAGGGTCCATATACTCCTAGATGGCTAGGAGGGGTCCATGGGGTCTAGATGGCTAAGTGTGTCGCATGTGCTTAAGGATGACCTAAAAGTTCTACTAATACAACTAGATGGCTGGGAGGGGTGCAATGGGTCAGATGCCGTAAGGAGGGGCCGTATACTCCTATATGGCTAGCAGGGGTCCACGGGAGTTCAGATGGCTACGATAGTCGCACGTGCTTTAGGATAACCTAAAAGTGCTATTGATAATCCTAGATGGCTGGGAGGGGTGCAATGGGTCAGAAGACGTAAGGAAGGTCCGCATACTTCTACATGGCTAGCAGCGGTCCACGGGAGTCCAGATGGCTATGATAGTCGGACGTGATTTAGGAAGACCTAAAAGTGCTACTGATGCTCCTAGATGACTGGGAGGGGTGAAATGGGTCAAATGATGTAAGGAGGGTCCGTATATTCCTAGATGGCTAGGAGGGGTCCACGGGAGTCAAGATGGCTACGATTGTCGGACGTGATTAAGGATGACCCAAAAGTTCTACTGATACTCCTGGATGGCTCGAAGGGGTGCCATGGCTCTGATTACGTAGGAGGGTCCATATACTCCTAGATGGCTAGGAGGGGTCCTTGGGGTCTAGATGGCTAAGAGTGTCGCACGTGCTGTAGGATGACCTAAAAGTGCTACTGATAATCCTAAATGGCTGGGAGGGGTGTAATGGGTCAGATGACTTACAGAGGGTCCGTATACTCCTAGATGGCTAGGAGGGGTCCACGGGAATCAAGATGTCTACGATTGTCGCACATGCTTTAGGATGACCTAAAAGTGCTACTGATACTCCTAGATGGCTGGGAGAGGTGCAATGGGTCAGATAACGAAAGAATGGTCCGCATACTTCTAGATGGCTAGCAGGGGTCCATGGGAGTCCAGATGGCTACGATAGTCGCACGTGCTTTAGGATGACCTAAAAGTGTTACTGATACTCCTAAATGGCTGGGAGGGGTGCAATGGGTCAGATGACGTACGGAGGGTCCGTATACTCCTGGATGGCTAGGAGGGGTCCACGGGAATCAAGATGGCTACGATTGTCGCACGTGCTTTAGGATGACCTAAAAGTGCTACTGATACTCCTAGATGGCTGGGAGAGGTGCAATGGGTCAGATGACGTAAGGAAGGTCCGCATACTTCTAGATGGCTAGCAGGGGTCCACGAGAGTCCAGATGGCTACGATAGTCGCACGTGCTTTAGGATGAGCTAAAAGTGCTACTGATACTCCTAAATCGCTAGGAGGGGTGCAATGGGTCAGATGACCTACGGAGGGTCCGTATACTCCTAGATGGCTAGGAGGAGTCCATGGGAGTCAAGATGGCTACGATTGTCGCACGTGCTTTAGGATGACCTTAAAGTGCTACTTATACTCCTAGATGGCTGGGAGGGGTCCCATGGGTCAGATGATGTAAGGAGGGTCCGTATACTCCTAGATGGCTAGGAGGTGTCCATGGGGTCTAGATGGCTAAGAGTGTCGCACGTGCTTTAGGATGACCTAAAAGTGCTACTGAGACTCCTAAATGGCTAGGAGGGGTGTAATGGGTCAGATGACATATGGAGGGTCCGAATACTCCTAGATGGCTAGGAGGGGTCCACGGGAGTCAAGATGGCTACGAGTGTTTCACGTGCTTTAGGATGATCTAAAAGTGCTACTGATACTCCTAGATGGCTGGGAGCGGTGCCATGGGTCAGATGACGTAAGGAGGGTCCGTATACTACTAGATGGCTAGGAGGGGTCCATGGGGTCTTAGATGGCTAAGAGTGTCGCACGTGCTTTAGTATGACCCAAAAGTGCTACTAGTACAACTAGATGGCTCGGAGGGGTGCAATTGGTCAGATGCCGTAAGGAGGGGCCGTATACTCCTAGAAGGCAAGGAGGGGTCCACGGGAGTCCAGATGGCTACGATAGTCGCACGTGCTTTAGGGTAACCTAAAAGTGTTACTGATACACCTAAATGGCTGGGAGGGGTGCAATGGTTCAGATGACGTACGGAGTGTCCGTATACTCCTAGATGGCTAGGAGGGGTCCACGGGAGTCAAGATAGCTACGATTGTCGCACGTGCTTTAGGATGACCCAAAAGTTCTACTGATACTCCTAAATGGCTGGGAGGGGTGTCATTGCTCAGATGACGTAAGGAGGTTCCATATACTCTTAGATGGCTAGGAGGGGTCCATGGGGTCTAGATGGCTAAGAGTGTCGCACGTGCTTTAGGATGACCTAAAAGTGCTACTGATACTCCAAAATGGCTGGGAGGGGTGTAATGGGTCAGCTGACGTACGGAGGGTCCGTATACTCCTAGATGGCTAGGAGGGGTCCACGGGAATCAAGATGGCTACGATTGTCGCACGTGCTTTAGGATGACCTAAAAGTGCTACTGATACTCCTAGATGGCTGGGAGAGGTGCAATGGGTCAGATAACAAAAGGATGGTCCGTATACTTCTAGGTGGCTAGCAGGGGTCCATGGGAGTCCAGATGGCTACGATAGTTGCACGTGCTTTACGATGACCTAAAAGTGCTACTGATACTCCTAGATGGCTAGGAGAGTAGCAATGGGTCAGATGACGTAAGGAAGTTCCGCATACTTCTAGATGGCTAGCAGGGGTCCACGGGAGTCCAGATGGCTACGAGAGTCGCACGTGCTTTAGGATGACCTAAAAGTGCTACTGATACTCCTAAATGGCTGGGAGGGGTGCAATTAGTCAGATGACGTACGGAGGGACCGTATCCTCCAAGATGGCTAGGAGGGGTCCACGGGAATCAAGATGGCTACGATTGTCACACGTGCTTTAGGATGACCCAAAAGTGTTGCTGATACTCCTAGATGGGTGGGAGGGGTGCCATGGCTCAGATGACGTAAGGAGGGTCCGAATACTCCTAGATGGCTAGGAGTTGTCCACGGGGTCTAGACGGCTAAGAGTGTCGCACGTGCTTTAGGCTGACCTAAAAGTTCTACTGATACTCCTAGATAGCTAGGAGGGGTGCAATGGGTCAGATGACGTACGGAGGGTCTGTATACTCCTAGATGGCTAGGAGGGGTCCAAGGGAGTAAAGATGGGTACGATTGTCGCACGTGCTTTAGGAGGACCTAAAAGTGCTACTTATACTCCTAGATAGCTGGGAGGGTGCCATGGGTCAGATGATGTAAGGCAGGTCCGTATACTCCTAGATAGCTAGGAGGGTTCCACGGGGTCTAGATGGCTAAGAATGTCGCACGTGCTTTAGGATGACCAAAAAGTGCTACTGATACTCCTAAATGGCTGGGAGGGTTGTAATGGGTCAGATGACGTACGAAGTGTCCGTATACTCCTAGATGTCTAGGAGGTGACCATGGGAGTCAAGATGGCTACGATTGTCGCACGTGCTTTAGGATGACCTAAAAGTGCTACTGATACTCCTAGATGGCTGGGAGGGTGCAATGGGTCAGATGACCTACGGAGGGTCCGTATACTCCTAGATGGCAAGGAAGGGTCCATGGGAGTCAAGATGGCTATGATTGTCGCACGTGCTTTAGGATGACCTAAAAGTGCTACTTATACTCCTAGATGGCTGGGAGGGGTGCCATGGCTCAGATGACATAGGGCGGGTCCGTATACTCCTAGATGGCTAGGAGGTGTCCATGGGGTCTAGATGGCTAAGAGTGTCGCGCGTGCTTTAGGATGACCTAAAAGTGCTACTGATACTCCTAAATGGCTGGGAGGGGTGTAATAGGTCAGATGACGTACGGAGGGTCAGTGATGAGGACATATCGGTGGATTATGATGATTATACATGCTTAGACTGGAAGGAAATATTAAGCCTAACCGATGATTATTATAAGGTGAACTCATTCCTAGTTGGACATGATACTTTGATTTATAAGAATGTTATACTACCTAAGTTATTGTGTTCTTGTATCATTAGGTTTGAGTTAATAGAGGGCATGGCGCATGGAGAAGAAGATGCGCGCGAGGAATGTAAATCATTGACAACCATCAAGGTGGCAAGCACGAGGGAGGCGAGGGAGGAAGTGGAGCCATCAATGAAGAGAGATTCAATTCGGACTAGCAGAAGTCACGAATTCGAAACAGTCAAGGTGTATTCATATGAAGTCCAAATAAAGCAACGAAGCGCAGGTTGGAAAGGAAATTACAAATCCTTTCCAACGGATCCGACCCCAAACACCAGTTCGACTCGGACAAGCCTCGGTGACCAAAACAAGTCGACGGCTGTTTCCTGCCAGTTTCCAAATAGAGTCCTTTAAGTTAGGAAAGTTAGAGATATGGTTGTTTTCGACTCCAACTCTGTGTTGGACGTCCAGCAGCCTTTATATAGGCTTGTAAGTCGTGGCTTTTAGCTCAGACCACGTTTAAACATAAACCCTAGATTGGATTGCTAAGCATTCATCTATATTCGAGTTCCTCTGTGTTGCGCTCAGGAATTCAACCTCTCCACTGTGTTGCGCTCTGGAGATTATTATCCGAAGTTTGAGTGTGATCTGTTGTTCCACTGGGAATTAGTAGATTGCAAAACCGCTTCGTGGTCGGCGGCTACGTTGCATCGGTGTGAGGCGTCGCGAATATCCATTGGGTTGAAGAGCTGTTGCATTGGCAACGGGGGAACAGCCGGAGAGTTCGTCGGATTCTCGCAAGTTATCTTCCACCATCATCCATCTACCCATCGCTCACTGAGAAGATCGGGCCACCCCTTATCATCTTGGTATCAGATTTCCAGAGTTTACTCGGTGAGCATCCACAAATCCATCCCGTAGATTTACTGTTTTTTGTCCTATCCAGAAAAAGCCCCACAAAAATATTTGCCATAGCCTTAGTTTTGCATCGGTTCATCTAGTTTAGCTGCTGATCGTGTGTCCTTTTGCGTTGTTTTTCCTTCTGATCCTTGTCAGATTCGTTTCAGAAATATAAGTAAAAAAAAAAGAGGAAAGAGAATTCTTGACCGATTTTGTTTCCGTTCAGTTTTCTGTGCGGCACTCCTAGGTCCTGTCGTTGTGTCCGTGTCGAGGTGTGTCGGTGTCCTTTTTTTTCCTTAGTCAAGTTCGTGTTTAATTTAGTTTCCTTAGGTGTTTCCTTTTCCGTGTATTTCCATTGATAAACTTAGGTATAAGCCTGTCTATTTTTGTCTAGAACTTTCCTACGAGACTAGTAATTTCTATGCTCTTTGGGCTGCTCATATAGGTTGGAAAGTGCTTTATTTTGGCAGTCTATTTTCTTTGCTCCTGTGAAATATTTGCGTGGCCTAGTTAAACAGAGAAAAAGGGAGAAAAAAAAAGAAGAGAAAAAGGAAAGTCCCGAAATTACTTCAGCTACAGTACCGACCAAAAAAAAAAGAGGCCAGAATTTTATTCATATCAGTCTGTTTGGAGCATTGTTTGCGAATTATATTCCTGCCTTGCACTAGTAGAATTGAGCAATCTTGTGCCCTTATTATTGAGCTTTTGCTAGCGTCTCTTCTGTGCATTGCAACACGAGCATTACTCCGACATACATCATATTTTTTTAGCTCATTTTCAGAGTTGCACTTGCCCCTTTTATCTCCACCGTGTGCGTTTCCGAGTGTCTCTTGTGTCATACGATCAGCACTAGGCTTTGTAAATCGGTGTTATTAGGTATCCCAACCAAGCTCCACCAAATACCCTGTTTTGTTGTGTGACACTTTGATACCCATAATATTCGCTTCACCCCATCCGTGCACGTACTGTCCCTACGATTGGTAAGCTTTACTATTCACTTTGGAACGGTAAGATACACAATTTCTTTCGGTCTTGAGTGAGTTGAGAGTTTCCCACATATATACATATTTGTGTTGTTTACTAACCATGGCAGAATACGAGGGTGATTTTGAAACTAGCAAACGCAACTTTTGCAGTGCAGCCTTTTGGAAAGAAGAAAGTCGTCCAATCCAAGGAAACGGTCTATTCCACTTCAATGCCATTATTTGTGGACGAGTTGCTGCTGTAACCATTGAGAGATTCTCGTCTATTAATTTAGTCAGCATTGAAGTCGTTGAAAAGTTGCAGCTTAGTACATGTTACCTTTCAGAGCCTTATTTCCTAGCTTCTGCGTATGGTGCACTCCAAATTTCACACCAGGCTGAGGTTCCTATTACCATAGGACAGCACACCGAGGTTGTGGTATGTGATATATCTCCTGTGGCACTTGATTCTTGTCACATCATGTTGGGAGCACTGTGGTGGAGACAATTTAAAGCAAGTTGTCCACGAGGTGTTGATGGTTTGTCCATCATTTGGAACATGAGGAAGAGATACTTACAACCTACACCTGAAGACGATTTTCATGCATTTCATCTTGTTCGGAAGGAAAAGAAGAAAGAGTTTTTAATGTCAAAAACGAACAAGAGCATGGTTGTGGAGTGTCCGAATCTGAAAACTGTTGAGCTACTTGTGCATCAAAACCCATGTGAGAATGAGCGCCACATAGCCAAATTGAGTGAGAGTGTTATAAAAAGTGAGCTGTGTGATTCCACTAAACGTGAGGTTGAGTGCATCCACTTCGAGAGTATGAGAGAAAAAGATAACATGAGTGTAGTAGATGATAGGACATGTGAGGATATTTCTGCTAATGTAACTATCTCTCCTTCTAGTGTTGTTTCTTGTGATATGCAGGTTGCTTTTGAAGAAAGGGAGCCGTCAAGTCTTCAACCTGCATCACCACTAGAGGAACCTATTTCAGTGCCTACTACATCTGAGGAGTTTGCCATTGAAAAAGGTACTGATTTTGCGCTGCAGCCAGCAAGCGCGTCACTTTGTGAGTATGATTCTTCGTTGACTGGTTCTAGTGATTTTATACACAAACATATTTCAGCATCATGTGATAATTTGCTAAATTCGAATTTCGATCATGTGGTACTGATTACACATAAAGAGATTCTTGCTAAAATACCACCGACTGATGTTTTGTTTTACATCATGCTAGAAGAACCTCTTACCATTAGTTGTGCTATGAATAGGATTTCTGAAATTTCATATGTAAATTCTAGCACCTATGCCAACTGTTTTCGATTCTATTTAATTGGTGATTATAGCATGAACGAGAATTTTTTGGTGGATCATATATGCATTACCTCTGATAGAATTGCTGAAGTAAAACATGCCGTTTTCAGTCAAATTTTCTATGTGCCGAAATCTTTTTGCCTTGGGGCAATACCTAAGTTTCATTATACTATGTTGTATTCTAGTCTACTTGATATACTACAGCGAACAAAGGTAGCATCTTTTTTGTTGGACTGTTCTGATCTTGCTATATTTGATTGCGACTATGCACATACGTCTTGTTTGTCCCAAACTGATTTATGCTTCACTTATAATTGCAAACTAAGTTGCATCATAAGTCCTGGAGATAATGGATATAACCATTTACATGTTTGTGCTATTCGGTCATTGCTTTGTTCTAGATATCATCGTAGCGCACTTGAAGCATGGTCTGAAACATGTGATAATTTGCATCATTTGGATTTGTTTGACCTTGCTAGCATCAAAGTTGATCATCGATCTTCTGTGAGGACACTTGATTTAGTACTGAATACTAAGACTGTACACATATTTGTTCCTCGTCATGATCATGCTTATATGGACTTCACTAATACTTGCAATTTTAGTTGCAACTTTCTGAGATATGGTTTGTACCCATCCGAGACTTGTGTGTTCTGTACTTGTAATTTGAGTTGCATTCTGATTTTTGGATATACAAGTCATGCCAACAAAACTGATCAACAATGTTATATATACATATATTCTGCGTACACGTTGTTCTTTTTGTTTCATCCACTTTCAGCTTATCCAAAGCCGCGGACGGCTTTTCTTGAAGAAAGGGAGGATGATGAGGACATATCGGTGGATTATGATGATTATACATGCTTAGACTGGAAGGAAATATTAAGCCTAACCGATGATTATTATAAGGTGAACTCATTCCTAGTTGGACATGATACTTTGATTTATAAGAATGTTATACTACCTAAGTTATTGTGTTCTTGTATCATTAGGTTTGAGTTAATAGAGGGCATGGCGCATGGAGAAGAAGATGCGCGCGAGGAATGTAAATCATTGACAACCATCAAGGTGGCAAGCACGAGGGAGGCGAGGGAGGAAGTGGAGCCATCAATGAAGAGAGATTCAATTCGGACTAGCAGAAGTCACGAATTCGAAACAGTCAAGGTGTATTCATATGAAGTCCAAATAAAGCAACGAAGCGCAGGTTGGAAAGGAAATTACAAATCCTTTCCAACGGATCCGACCCCAAACACCAGTTCGACTCGGACAAGCCTCGGTGACCAAAACAAGTCGACGGCTGTTTCCTGCCAGTTTCCAAATAGAGTCCTTTAAGTTAGGAAAGTTAGAGATATGGTTGTTTTCGACTCCAACTCTGTGTTGGACGTCCAGCAGCCTTTATATAGGCTTGTAAGTCGTGGCTTTTAGCTCAGACCACGTTTAAACATAAACCCTAGATTGGATTGCTAAGCATTCATCTATATTCGAGTTCCTCTGTGTTGCGCTCAGGAATTCAACCTCTCCACTGTGTTGCGCTCTGGAGATTATTATCCGAAGTTTGAGTGTGATCTGTTGTTCCACTGGGAATTAGTAGATTGCAAAACCGCTTCGTGGTCGGCGGCTACGTTGCATCGGTGTGAGGCGTCGCGAATATCCATTGGGTTGAAGAGCTGTTGCATTGGCAACGGGGGAACAGCCGGAGAGTTCGTCGGATTCTCGCAAGTTATCTTCCACCATCATCCATCTACCCATCGCTCACTGAGAAGATCGGGCCACCCCTTATCAGTCAGTATATTCCTAGATGGCTAGGAGGGGTCCACGGGAGTCAAGATGGCTACGAGTGTTTCACGTGCTTTAGGATGACCTAAAAGTGCTACTGATACTCCTAGATGGCTGGGAGCGGTGCCATGGGTCCGATGACGTAAGGAGGGTCCGTATACTCCTAGATGGCTAGGAGGGGTCCATGGGGTCTAGATGGCTAAGAGTGTCGCACGTGCTTTAGGAGGACCTAGAACAGCTTGTGATACTCCTTAATGACCGGGAGGGGTGCTATGGGTCAGATGAGGTAAGGAGGGTCCGTATACTCCTAAATGGCTAAGATTGTCGCACGTGCTTTAGGATGACCTAAAAGTGCTACTGATACTCCTAAATGGCTGGGAGGAGAGTAATGGGTCAGTTGACGTACGGAGGGTCCGTATACTCCTAGATGGCTAGGAGTGGTCCACGGGGGTCAAGATGGCTACGATGGTCGCACGTGCTTTATTATGGCCTAAAAGTGCTACTGATACTCCTAGATGGCTAGGAGGGGTGCAATGGGTCAGATGACGTCAGGAAGGTCCGCATACTTCTAGATGGCTAGCAGGTGTCCACGGGAGTCCAGATGGCTACGATAGTCGCACGTGCTTTAGGATAACCTAAAAGTGCTACTGATACTCATAGATGGCTGGGAGGGGTGCAATGGGTCAGATAACATACGGAGGGTCCGTATACTCCTTGATGGCTATTAGGGGTCCATGGGTGTCAAGATGGCTACGATTGTCGCACGTGCTTTAGGATGACCTAAAAGTGCTACTGATACTCCTAGATGGCTGGGAGGGGTGCCATGGGTCAGATGATGTAAGGAGGGTCTGTATACTCCTAGATGGCTAGGAGGGGCCACGGGGTCTAGATGGCTATGCTTGTCGCACGTGCTTTAGGATGACCTAAAAGTTCTCCTGATACTCCTAGATGGCTAGGAGGACCTAAAACAGCTACTGATACTCCTAGATGACCGGGAGGGGTGCATTGGGTCAGAGTACGTAAGGAGGGTCGTATACTCCTAAATGGCTATGAGTGTCGCACGTGCTTTAGGATAACCTAAAAGTGTTACTGATTATCCTAGATGACTGGGAGGGGTGCAATGCGTCAGATGACGTAAGGAAGGTCCACATACTTCTAGATGGCTAGCAGGGATCCACGGAAGTCAAGATGGCTACGACTGTCGCATGTGCTTTAGGATGACCTAAAAGTGCTACTGATACTCCTAGATGGCTGGGAGGGGTGCCATGGGTTAGATGACATATGGAGGGTCCTTATACTCCTAGATGGCTCGGAGGGGTCCACGGGGCCTAGATGGCTTAGAGTGTCACACATGCTTTAGGATGACCTAAAATTTCCACTCATACTCCTAAATGGCTGGGAGGGGTGCAATGGGTCAGATGACGTACGGAGGGACCGTATATTCCAAGATGGCTATGAGGGGTCCACGGGAATCAAGATGGCTACGAATTGTCACACGTGCTTTAGGATGACCCAAAAGTGTTGCTGATACTCCTAGAAGGGTGGGAGGGGTGCCATGGCTCAGATGACGTAAGGAGGGTCCGAATACTCCTAGATGGCTAGGAGTTGTCCACGGGGTCTAGACGTCTAAGAGTGTGGCACGTGCATTAGGGTGACCTAAAAGTGCTACTGATACTCCTAGATAGCTAGGAGGGGTGCAATGGGTCAGATGACGTACGGAGGGTCCGTATACTCTTAGATGGCTAGGAGTGGTCCATGGGAGTAAAGATGGCTACGATTGTCGCACGTGCTTAAGGATGACCTAAAAGTGCTACTTATACTCCTAGATAGCTGGGAGGGATCCATGGGTCAGATGATGTAAGGCGGGTCCGTATACTCCTAGATAGCTAGGAGGGTTCCACGGGGTCTAGATGGCTAAGAATGCCGCACGTGCTTTAGGATGACCTAAAAGTGCTACTGATACTCCTAAATGGCTGGGAGGGTTGTAATGGGTCAGATGACGTACGAAGTGTCCGTATACTCCTAGATGTCTAGGAGGGGTCCATGTGAGTCAAGATGGCTACGATTGTCGCACGTGCTTTATGATGACCTAAAAGTGCTACTGATACTCCTATATGGCTGGGAGGGTGCAATGGGTCAGATGACCTACGGAGGGTCCGTATACTCCTAGATGGCTAGGAAGGGTCCATGGGAGTCAAGATGGCTATGATTGTTGCGCGTGCTTTAGGATGACCTAAAAGTGCTACTTATACTCCTAGATGGTTGGGAGGGGTGCCATGGGTCAGATGACTTAGGGCGGGTCCGTATACTGCTAGATGGCTAGGAGGTGTCCATGGGGTCTAGATGGCTAAGAGTATCGCACGTGCTTTAGGATGACCTAAAAGTGCTACTGATACTCCTAAATGGCTGGGAGGGGTGTAATAGGTCAGATGACATACGGAGGGTCAGTATACTCCTATATGGCTAGGAGGGGTCCACGGGAGTCAAGATGGCTACGAGTGTTTCACGTGCTTTAGGATGACCTAAAAGTGCCACTGATACTCCTAGATGGCTGGGAGCGGTGCCATGGGTCAGATGACGTAAGGAGAGTCCGTATACTCCTAGATGGCTAGGAGGGGTCCATGTGGTCTAGATGGCTAAGAGTGTCGCACGTGCTTTAGGAGGACCTAAAACAGCTTGTGATACTCCTAAATGACCGGGAGGGGTGCAATGGGTCAGATGAGGTAAGGAGTGTCCGTATACTCCTAAATGGCTAAGATTGTCGCACGTGCTTTAGGATGACCTAAAAGTGCTACTGATACTCCTAAATGGCTGGGAGGAGAGTAATGGGTCAGTTGACATACGGAGGGTCCGTATACTCCTAGATGGCTAGAAGTGGTCCACGGGGGTCAAGATGGCTACGATGGTCGCACGTGCTTTATTATGGCCTAAAAGTGCTACTGATACTCCTAGATGGCTGGGAGGGGTGCAATGGGTCAGATGACGTCAGGAAGGTCCGCATACTTCTAGATGGCTAGCAGGGGTCGACGGGAGTCCAGATGGCTACGATAGTCGCACGTGCTTTAGGATAACCTAAAAGTGCTACTGATACTCATAGATGGCTGGGAGGGGTGCAATGGGTCAGATAACATACGGAGGGTCCGTATACTCCTTGATTGTCGGGGGGCTGCCCCCCGGGTAGGGCAGATCCCGGAATAACTCAAGAGAGCAAGGGACACCCCCTGGTGTGCTGAAGGGGCAACTTGACCCTTGAGCGCTGGAAGAATGCAAAGTGCCACCTGGCAGGCGCAAGGGTCAGCTCTAACAGCTATAAATAGACACCCCCAGCCTTCACAGTGGCAGCAAGCATCAGCCGATGGTTCCTCTAAGAACTAGCTTCTCGAAGATGTCTTTGTTGATAGGCTAAGACATCTTCGGGAGGCTAGGCCTAGAGATACTCATCCTGAGGCGAACTCGGTTGCACCCGGAAAGGATCTCGGATCCTGGGCTACGAGGAAACTCCCGGAAGGAGGCGTATTCGGTTTTGCCGGATAGGCAATCCGGGTAAGTACTAACCGGAACATATATCTCGGTCCTGAACTTGTGCAGGGAAGACTCGCGAGGTCGAGCAAGAAGATAACGACACGAGGGACCCCGGTAGGCCGTCAACGGTCTGTAGCAGGCTTTCCCGCCTGATGCGGGGGGAAGTACCTTTCCGTCTGACACGGAAGCATGGTCACTTTTCCGTCTAACACGGAAGCATGGTCACCTCCCGCCTGGCACAGAGGCATGGTCACCTCCCGCCTGACACGGGAGCGCGTCAGCCGGTACGACCAACGGTACGACAAGACATGACCTGCCTAGCCCGGCAATCCGGAAAAGGCTATCCGGGATGGGCCAAGACATGTCCTGTCGCTGACAGGGGGACAATGATGTTCCAGGACGACGCCTGCTGTCCTTGCCGAGATGATGACGAAGGGGCTACGCCGGATAGCTCGACGACTAGGTCGCACTAGCCGGTGACGACATGCCGGTTAGGCCTGTCCGGTGGGGCCAAGCCGGTTTAGGGTTTCCGGCTCTCTTGGCCGAAACCCTATAAAAGGCGCCATAAACTGCTTCTATGAGAGAGAGACCAACTTGGGAGCCAAAGCTGTAGTTGCATTCACTCCTAGAGCTTTTACTTCTTCATACCTTGAGTTCATCTAGTTCTTTGTGTTCTTTACCTTGAGAGATCTAAGAGCAAGTTGTAGCCCTTATACCACAGTTATATAGAGAGGAAAGGCAGGAGTAGGGGTGTTACCTCCTCACGAGGGCCCAGAACCTGGGTATATCGTGTGTGTGTGTGTTGTGTGCCTTCGTGCATTTGTCCTTGTTTGCTAGATCTTTTCCCCTTGAGTTGTGTTCTTATTTCTTGTTCTTGGGAGATCTCGGTTATTCCGGGATCCTCCCCGCGTGGGCTCGTCACCTCGCTATCCCTTCCCGGATCCACCAACGTCCATCGGCCCCACACATTAGCCATCCTATGGCATCTGCCGTGACACCACCACGACAGTTGGCGCCCACCGTGGGGCTGACAGAGGCGTTGGCTGGTGTACACATCCGGACGGGCTCCCCCGTTCACTTCGACATTCGGGTTCCCTCTGACCTTGTCGTAAGGCTGGGTGAGATGGACTTCGTCAGCGACAACGCAGGGTGCTTCCGGAACAGACCCTTTCCGGTGAACGGGTGCCTCATTGACTTTGGTGGTTTCACCACCTACGTCGCCACCGAAGTTATCTGTAGCTACCCGGACGTGGTCCTGGAAGCTGAGGATCCCCCCATGCTCTGCGCTACTTGGGGTCTGCGTGCCAGTCTGATGAGGATATATCTATGAATTATGATGATTATCCATGTTTAAGTTGGAAGGAAATACTAAACATGATCGATGATTATTATAAGGTGAACTCATTCCTAGTTGGATATGATCCCATGAATTATAAGAATGTTATACTGCCTAAGTTATTATGTTTATGTATCATTAGGTTTGAGTTAATGGAGATAATGGCGAATGGAGAAGAAGATGTGGGCAAGGAATGGAGACTGTTGACAAACATCAAGTTGGCTAGCACGAGGGAGGCGAGGGAGGAAGTGGAGCCATCACGCGAAAAAGGGATGCTGCAAATAAAGAAAGATCCTTTCCAATTCGGATTCAAGATTTGTTCAGATTCGGTTCGGACTGACAGAAGTCCTGAATTTGAAACGGACGTGGATTCTTTATACGGACTCCAAATAGAGCAAAGAAGCACAATCTGAAAAGGCAATTTGAAGGGCTTTCCAATGGGTCCGGCCCCATGCCCCGGTTCGGCTCGGACTGGGCGCGGTGACCGCAACAAGTCACGAGTTGTTTTCTGCCTGTTTCCAAACAGAGTCCGTTAAAGTTAGAGATATGGTTGTTTTCGACTCCAACTCTATGTTGGACGTCCAGCAGCCTTTATAAGGCTTGTAATTTCGTGGCTTTTAGGTACAGACCACGTTTAAACATAAACCCTAGATTGGATTGCTAAGCATTCATCTATATTCGAGTTCCTCTGTGTTGCGCTCAGGAATTCAACCTCTCCACTGTGTTGCGCTCTGGAGATTATTATCCGAAGTTTGAGTGTGATCTGTTGTTCCACTGGGAATTAGTAGATTGCAAAACCGCTTCGTGGTCGGCGGCTACGTTGCATCGGTGTGAGGCGTCGCGAATATCCATTGGGTTGAAGAGCTGTTGCATTGGCAACGGGGGAACAGCCGGAGAGTTCGTCGGATTCTCGCAAGTTATCTTCCACCATCATCCATCTACCCTCCGCTCACTGAGAAGATCGGGCCACCCCTTATCATCTTGGGGTGGCCCGATCTTCTCAGTGAGCGGAGGGTAGATGGATGATGGTGGAAGATAACTTGCGAGAATCCGACGAACTCTCCGGCTGTTCCCCCGTTGCCAATGCAACAGCTCTTCAACCCAATGGATATTCGCGACGCCTCACACCGATGCAACGTAGCCGCCGACCACGAAGCGGTTTTGCAATCTACTAATTCCCAGTGGAACAACAGATCACACTCAAACTTCGGATAATAATCTCCAGAGCGCAACACAGTGGAGAGGTTGAATTCCTGAGCGCAACACAGAGGAACTCGAATATAGATGAATGCTTAGCAATCCAATCTAGGGTTTATGTTTAAACGTGGTCTGTACCTAAAAGCCACGAAATTACAAGCCTTATAAAGGCTGCTGGACGTCCAACATAGAGTTGGAGTCGAAAACAACCATATCTCTAACTTTAACGGACTCTGTTTGGAAACAGGCAGAAAACAACTCGTGACTTGTTGCGGTCACCGCGCCCAGTCCGAGCCGAACCGGGGCATGGGGCCGGACCCATTGGAAAGCCCTTCAAATTGCCTTTTCAGATTGTGCTTCTTTGCTCTATTTGGAGTCCGTATAAAGAATCCACGTCCGTTTCAAATTCAGGACTTCTGTCAGTCCGAACCGAATCTGAACAAATCTTGAATCCGAATTGGAAAGGATCTTTCTTTATTTGCAGCATCCCTTTTTCGCGTGATGGCTCCACTTCCTCCCTCGCCTCCCTCGTGCTAGCCAACTTGATGTTTGTCAACAGTCTCCATTCCTTGCCCACATCTTCTTCTCCATTCGCCATTATCTCCATTAACTCAAACCTAATGATACATAAACATAATAACTTAGGCAGTATAACATTCTTATAATTCATGGGATCATATCCAACTAGGAATGAGTTCACCTTATAATAATCATCGATCATGTTTAGTATTTCCTTCCAACTTAAACATGGATAATCATCATAATTCATAGATATATCCTCATCATCCTCCCTTTCTTCAAGAAAAGCCGTCCGCGGCTTTGGATAAGCTGAAAGTGGAAGAAACAAAAAGAACAACGTGTACGCAAAGTATATGTATATATAGCAGGTTGTATCATGTTTGTAAATAGTATGAATATTCTCAAATGACAAAATGCAACTAAAATTGCAAGAATAGCACATATAATTGTCATAATGGAACCAAGAAAATCTCAGGAATAAGCAATCAGAATTGCAAGTATAAGTGAAGTTCATAGAATCATGATCAAAATGATAGACACAAATATATAAAATCTTGTGATTCCGTATTAAATCCAATGTCCTCACAGAAGATCGATGATCAAATTTCATGCTATCATGGCAAAACCAATTCAACATATGCAAATCTGTTGGATACCATACGTTAACTACGCTACTCTGATGTTTAGAACAAAGTAATGACCATGCAGCAGCACAACTAAATATAAGTCCATGATCATTACTCCCGGTATTGAAGATGTAACTCAATTTGCAGATATAAGTGAAGTATAAGTCAGTTTGGGACAAACAAGACGGATGTGCATAATCATATGCAAATCTAGCAAGATCAGAACAGTCCAACAAAGGTGATGCTACCTTTGTTCGCTGAGGTACATCAACTAGACTAGAAGACATCATATTATCATGATAATGAGGTATTGTCCCAAAGCAAAAAGATTTCGGCACAGAGCATATATGATTGCAAGAAATATGTTTTAGTTCAGCAATGTTATCATAGGTAATGCATATGTGATCCACCAAAAAATTCTCGTTCATGTTATAGTCACCAATTAAATATAATCCGAAACAATTGGCATAGGTGCTAGAATTTACAAATGAAAGTTCAGAAATCTTATTCATAGCACAACTCATGGTAAGCGGTGCTTCTAGCATAATGTAATACAAAACATCAGTTGGTGGTATTTTAGCAAGAATCTCTTTATGTGTAATCAGTACCACATGATCGAAATTCGAATTTAGCAAATTATCACATGATGCTGAAATATGTTTGTGTATAAAATCACTAGAACCAGTCAACGAAGAATCATACTCACAAAGTGACGCGCTTGCTGGCTGCAGCGCAAAATCAGTACCTTTTTCAATGGCAAACTCCTCAGATGTAGTAGGCACTGAAATAGGTTCCTCTAGTGGTGATGCAGGTTGAAGACTTGACGGCTCCCTTTCTTCAAAAGCAACCTGCATATCACAAGAAACAACACTAGAAGGAGAGATAGTTACATTAGCAGAAATATCCTCACATGTCCTATCATCTACTACACTCATGTTATCTTTTTCTCTCATACTCTCGAAGTGGATGCACTCAACCTCACGTTTAGTGGAATCACACAGCTCACTTTTTATAACACTCTCACTCAATTTGGCTATGTGGCGCTCATTCTCACATGGGTTTTGATGCACAAGTAGCTCAACAGTTTTCAGATTCGGACACTCCACAACCATGCTCTTGTTCGTTTTTGACATTAAAAACTCTTTCTTCTTTTCCTTCCGAACAAGATGAAATGCATGAAAATCGTCTTCAGGTGTAGGTTGTAAGTATCTCTTCCTCATGTTCCAAATGATGGACAAACCATCAACACCTCGTGGACAACTTGCTTTAAATTGTCTCCACCACAGTGCTCCCAACATGATGTGACAAGAATCAAGTGCCACAGGAGATATATCACATACCACAACCTCGGTGTGCTGTCCTATGGTAATAGGAACCTCAGCCTGGTGTGAAATTTGGAGTGCACCATACGCAGAAGCTAGGAAATAAGGCTCTGAAAGGTAACATGTACTAAGCTGCAACTTTTCAACGACTTCAATGCTGACTAAATTAATAGACGAGAATCTCTCAATGGTTACAGCAGCAACTCGTCCACAAATAATGGCATTGAAGTGGAATAGACCGTTTCCTTGGATTGGACGACTTTCTTCTTTCCAAAAGGCTGCACTGCAAAATTTGCGTTTGCTAGTTTCAAAATCACCCTCGTATTCTGCCATGGTTAGTAAACAACACAAATATGTATATATGTGGCAAACTCTCAACTCACTCAAGACCGAAAGAAATTGTGTATCTTACCGTTCCAAAGTGAATAGTAAAGCTTACCACTCGTAGGGACAGTACGTGGATGGATGGGGTGAAGCGAATATTATGGGTATCAAAGTGTCACACAACAAAACAGGGTATTTGGTGGAGCTTGGTTGGGATACCTAACAACACCAATTCACAAAGCCTAGTGCTGATCGTATGACACAAGAGACACTCGGAAACGCACACGGTGGAGATAAATGGGGCAATTGCAACTCTGAAAATGAGCTAAGAATGATATATGTCGGAGTAATGCTTGTGTTGCAATGCACAGGAGAGACGCTAGCAAAAGCTCAATAATAAGGGCACAAGATTGCTCAATTCTACTAGTGCAAGGCAGGAATATAATTTGCAAACAATGCTCCCAACAGATCTTATATGAGTAAAATTCTGGCCTCCTTTTCTTTTTCGCTCGTACTGTAGCTACAGTAATTTCAGACCTTCCTTTTTCTCTTCTTTTTTTTTCTCTCTTTTTCTCTGTTTAACTAGGCCACACAAATATTTCACAGGAGCAAATAAAATAGACTGCCAAAATAATGCACTTTCCAACCTATATGAGCAGCCCAAAGAGCAAATAATTTACTAGTCTCGTAGGAAAGTTCTAAACACAAAAAGATAGACAGGCTTTTACCTAAGGCTTAGCAAAAGGAAGACTCGGATTAACGGGATCAGGGAATTTAATGGACGGACAAGAACAAAAACCTAATCAATCTAAATTCGGACTCTAATCAGACATGGAAACAGCAGCACACATATGCGGCATGGAAACCAAAAGAAAAACAGCAACGAAGATTGATTCAAACTTGTCTTTCCTTGTCCTTTGCTGCTTGGATACACGTGCAGGAAAATTCTTTGCTCAAACAAACACCTCACGAGGCAGGTATTTAAGCAAAGCAATTTTATATGGCGCAGCAGCGATTCGGCTGACTTCCGATTGGACAAACACGTAACAGACCAGCACTCCGACGACAAGAAAAACAGACGAAAAGAAACAGAGACCTAGACGCTAGGACGACTCAGATCGGAAGAAAAAGTAACGCGAAAAGACACGATCAGCAGCTAGACTCGATGAAACGATGCGATCTAAGGCTATGGCAAATATTTGTGGGGCTTTTTCTGGATAGGACGAAAAACAGTAAATCTACGGGATGGATTTGTGGATGCTCACCAAGTAAACTCTGGAAATCTGATACCAAGATGATAAGGGGTGGCCCGATCTTCTCAGTGAGCGGAGGGTAGATGGATGATGGTGGAAGATAACTTGCGAGAATCCGACGAACTCTCCGGCTGTTCCCCCGTTGCCAATGCAACAGCTCTTCAACCCAATGGATATTCGCGACGCCTCACACCGATGCAACGTAGCCGCCGACCACGAAGCGGTTTTGCAATCTACTAATTCCCAGTGGAACAACAGATCACACTCAAACTTCGGATAATAATCTCCAGAGCGCAACACAGTGGAGAGGTTGAATTCCTGAGCGCAACACAGAGGAACTCGAATATAGATGAATGCTTAGCAATCCAATCTAGGGTTTATGTTTAAACGTGGTCTGTACCTAAAAGCCACGAAATTACAAGCCTTATAAAGGCTGCTGGACGTCCAACATAGAGTTGGAGTCGAAAACAACCATATCTCTAACTTTAACGGACTCTGTTTGGAAACAGGCAGAAAACAACTCGTGACTTGTTGCGGTCACCGCGCCCAGTCCGAGCCGAACCGGGGCATGGGGCCGGACCCATTGGAAAGCCCTTCAAATTGCCTTTTCAGATTGTGCTTCTTTGCTCTATTTGGAGTCCGTATAAAGAATCCACGTCCGTTTCAAATTCAGGACTTCTGTCAGTCCGAACCGAATCTGAACAAATCTTGAATCCGAATTGGAAAGGATCTTTCTTTATTTGCAGCATCCCTTTTTCGCGTGATGGCTCCACTTCCTCCCTCGCCTCCCTCGTGCTAGCCAACTTGATGTTTGTCAACAGTCTCCATTCCTTGCCCACATCTTCTTCTCCATTCGCCATTATCTCCATTAACTCAAACCTAATGATACATAAACATAATAACTTAGGCAGTATAACATTCTTATAATTCATGGGATCATATCCAACTAGGAATGAGTTCACCTTATAATAATCATCGATCATGTTTAGTATTTCCTTCCAACTTAAACATGGATAATCATCATAATTCATAGATATATCCTCATCACAGTCACTCCCCGAGTTCCGTCGCGGTAATGATGGTCGGGGTAACCGAGGAGGAGTACCAAGACACTGACGGCGATACCGGGAGCGGCCATGTCTGGTTGGCCAAACCTCCTCAGGAAAGAGGTGCGGCCCGAGATGATGATCCACAGCCATCCCAGCCACGACGTCGCCCGGATCCCCTCTCGGGTCTAGTGGCCAAGTTGGCCGTCCCTGTAACTGCTGAAGCAGACACCCAGGCCACTTCGGCTGATTTGGAGGAGCAGCGGAGGTTGCTACTCGCTGAAGCGCAGGAGATCGCCGAGATCCGTCGCGAGCTCAATGCTAGACTCCAGGAGTACAATGCAGCTCACGGATTCCTTAAAGTAGACTCCCGGGACAAGCGCATCGCGGAGCTGCGCAAGAAAGGAAGAATGGTGAATGATGAGTTGGCAGGAGGAGCCGCAACCAGTCACACGGGTAGCCTGATCTCGGCGGGGAAACCTGTGTACAGTTCGCCAGCGAAAACTCTTAGGGCTGCCGAAGCCGCCATGGCCGAGTTGGTAGGGTTATCCAGTGAGGCTCTGCGCAAACAACAGGAACGGGTGAACGAGTTGGTGATCGAGGCCAACCGACAGAACCAGGCCTTCAAGAAGAAGAACCCCGAGGCAGGATCCCAAGTGCACTCAGCTAGACCCAATAGTTAGAAATCGGACGGAGAGGCCTCTTCCCCGCATCCGAGCAGAAGCAAGAGCAAGAGCAAGAGCCGGAGCCGTAGTCGGGGTTCCGGGAAGAACAAGCAGTTGCAGGCCTATGATCCGACCTTTGCCGGCATCCAGCAAGCCGGACAGCGTAACTCGGGGCAGGAGGGAAGCACCCGTGAGGATGGCAACCTGGGTGTAGGAAACAATAACCCAGCTGGCCGTGCTAATCCACCCCGGAACCCTCCTCATGCTCAGGGAAACCCGCAAAAGGGAGGTCGCCTCTGTTCCGCAGCAGGCTGTGATCCCGGCGCAAGACAGGCTCAACGATGGCAACTCAAGACTGCAGCAGCTCGGATACCAGCCCGACGAGAATCCTTTGGGATCTCGATAGGGACCAGACAGCTGAATCCGGCAGATGCCAGATTCCGGCTCGATCGAATTCACCAGTCCGAGCTAGTGGAGGAGCAAGGACCTCCGGGACCTGCCTGCTTTGGACCCCGGATTATGCGGGAACCACCTGTCCGGAATTTTCAGCTCAACAGGGGTGCTAAGACCTATGACGGCAGCAAGAAGCCGAAGGACTGGCTAACCGACTATGTAACTGCAGTAAGCATAGCCGGTGGAAACAGACGATGGGCGGTACGATACGTACCGCAGATGTTGGAAGGACCTGCCCGGATCTGGTTAAACAACTTGAGAACTGGCAGCATAGACTGTTGGTTAGATTTCGAGGAGGCATTCATCAGCAACTTCACCAGCACCTACAAAAGTCCAAACAGGCCTCAACAGCTCGCCATCTGTAGGCAAAGGAGCAACGAGACTGACCGGGAGTACCTTACCCGGTGGAGCAATATTCGTAATTCTTGCGAAGGAGTGGTAGAGGCACATGCCATCTCTTGGTTTGCACAAGGGTGCCGGCATGGCTCGATGCTATGGCAGAAATTGCAAAGGAAGATGCCGGCGACCTTGGCAGAGACCATGCGCATCGCCGACCTACACGCTTGGAGACCCCATGCAACCCCTGGTGGATGTAGGTGACTCCAACAGGAGGAATGCGGGACCTCAGCGTTCGGGATCGGGCAGGAGCCATGATCGCCAGGATTTTGGCCAGAAGAGGAGTCAGCCCGAGTACCACCATGCCGCACAGCACGTCGCAGCAGTGACCCGGGAGCAAGAGGATGCCGGCAACAGTCAGCGTCAAAAGACAAGTGGCCCGGCTTGGGGTCAGAGTCAGGAAGTGCAAAATACTTGGGTGGAACAAAAGAAGCCCCTGACGTATGAAGAGATGCTGAACAAGCCATGCTGCTACCATACCCTGGAGGCCAACAAGCCAGCAAACCACTCTACTCGGCAGTGCAGCTGGTATCAGCGCACATTGCAGGAAGGCAGCTCGGGAGCTGTTCGGCCGAGTGCTCCGGCATCTCGACCTAACATTCCGAGACCTCCTCCTCCAACATCGAGGGCCAATGCTATCTCGATCAATCAGCCTCAGCGAGGACCCCCACCTCGGCCGGTAAATGTGGTGCACACCCGGAACGACAACGGTGCAGGCCCCAGTAACCAAGCCGGACAGCAGCAGGGCAACTACCGGGAGGCACATCAAAGCTATCTGGTCTTCGTGACCGAGCCCACTGACCGGAGGAGTGTGCGACAGCGTGCCTTGGAGGTGAACGCCGTTATCCCGCCGGTGCCCAAGTTCTTGCACTGGTCCGAGATGGAGATCACATGGAGCCGGAAGGATCATCCCAGGGTTATGCCTAAGCCGGGGGCGTATGCCTTGGTGGTGGACCCAACTTTTGTCGGACCAAACCTCAATGTCCGCTTCAGCCGAGTTCTGATCGACAATGGCAGTGCCATTAACATCATGTACAAGGACACGATGCTGAAGCTGGGGGTGTCCATGAACACCTTGTTGCCTAGCGAGACGACCTTCCACGGCATTGTGCCCGGAGTCTCTTGCTCACCCATGGGAAAAATCTGGGTTGAAGATCTTTTCGGAACCCGGGAGAACTGCCGAACCGAGAGCTTGGAATTCGAGGACGTGGACCTCGAAAGCCCATATCACGCACTGATTGGCAGGCCAGCCCTGGCCAAGTTCATGATCTCAACTCACGTGGGCTACCTGAAGATGAAGATGCCGGGACCTAACGGCGTAATCACCATCTCGGGAGACCACAAGCGCTCCATGGAGTGTGCCTCGGCGGGGTCATGCTTAGCCGAGTCCCTGATGATCGCGGAAGAAAAGAAGAGGATCCAGCAGGTGGTGGCAATGGTCAAGACCTCCCAAGTCGGAATGCCCGGGATGGTACACTCGGAGCAAGGTGCATCATTCCAGCCCCCCAAGGAGACCAAGAAGGTGGGTGTGGACCCCAACAACCCGGAGCGCCAAGTTATCATTGGCAGCAACCTGGACAGCAAATAGGAAGGCGAGCTCGTCGACTTCCTCCGTGAGAATCGGGATGCTTTTGCGTGGTCGAGTGACGATCTGCAAGGTGTCCCGAGGGAGTTGGCTGAGCACTCTCTATTTGTTAGACCGGATGCAAAGCCGGTGAAGCAACCAACTAGGCGCCTCTCGGATGAAAGAAGAGCTGCCGTCATGGAGCATCTGGCTATAATGCTGGCCGCCGGATTCATAATGGAAGTGCTGCACCCGGATTGGATATCGAATCCGGTCCTAGTAGATAAGAAGAAGGATGATCCCCTCCTGCTTAAGGTGTGGCGCATGTGCATCGACTTCACCAACCTCAACAAAGCATGCCCAAAGGACCCCTTTCCACTGCCCCGGATAGATCAAGTAATAGATTCCACTGCCAGGAGTGAACTTTTGACCTTTTTAGATGCATATTCTGGTTTTCACCAGATACCTTTGAATCCGGATGATCAATTGAAAACTGCTTTTATTACCCCTTATGGGGCTTATTGCTATCGTGACATGACTTTCGGTTTGAGAAATGCTGGTGCTACATACCAGAGATGCATGCAAAAATGTTTGCACGACCAGATAGGCCGGAATGCAGAAGTTTATGTCGATGACATAGTCATAAAAACGAAAGAAAAGGCCTCACTGATAGATGATCTGATGAGGACATCCCTAGTCCTTTACCATCTTCTCCTATTGATGATGTTGCTGTACAAGACAAAGCTAATGATGTGAGGATTGGACCAATGACAAGGGCTCGAACCAAGTTACTTGAGCAACAGGTGAACTCACTCTTAATTGAATATGATGTTTGTGTTAATGAGAACTTTATACTGCCTAAGTCTATGCATCTATGTATGATCAGGTTTATTGATAACACAAGCATGGGAGGAGGAGACGAGCTACAGCAATGAGAAGAACCATCACTGATTTCCAATATCAGCAAGTGCGCGAGGGAGGAGAGGGAGGCCGGCGCACCAGGGCATTGAAGGAAATCACTCGTTTGCACGTTAGAGGGATCAAGTGGCGCACCAGGACATAACGTAAGAAGATATTAGTCTAAGGTGTTATACACGAGGCCTGCGTGCCATGTTAGGCCGAACCACCATGGGTCGGTTTGTATCAGTTTGAGTCGAACCAGGTTTGGGTTCAGATCCGAATTGAGTCCTAGTTTCGGCCAGCCCCTTTAAATAGCCAAGGGCTGCGCCATAGAGAGGTAGACCACGTTTAAGCAAAACCCTAGATCGAATTGCTAAGCATTCATCTATCAGAATTCCTCTTTGCTGCGATCAGGAATTCACCCCTCTCCTTTGTTGCGATCGAGAGGTTATTGTTACCAAAGTTTGAGTGTGATCTGTCGTTCCACTGGGAATTGGTAGATTGCAAAACCGCTTCGTGGTCGGCGGCTGCGTTGCACTAGCGTGTGGTGTTGCGAATATCCATTGGGTTGAAGAGCTGTTGCATTGGCAACGGGGGAACAGCCGGAGAGTTCGAGAGCATCCGCGAGTTATCTACATCATCCATCGATTCCACCATCGGCTCACTGAGAAGATCGGGCCACCCCTTATCATCTTGGTATCAGATTTCCAGCGTTTTACTCGGTGAGCATCCACCAGTCCATCCCGTAGATTTACTGTTTTTCGTCCTATACAGAAAAAGCCACACAAAAATATTAGGGTTTAGACATCGCCATAGACTAGATAGCACCGATTGCATGTTCTAGTTGCTGTTCGTGTCGATCTTTTGCGTTTCCTTTTTTTTCCGTTTGTGTCGTAGAGTTTGTTTAGGTTTGGAGTTGTTACTTTCCGTACTTAGTTGTGTTGGATTCGGAGTCATTGTCAAAATTCAAAAAAAAAAAAAAAAAAAGGAGAAGAGGTTTCGGTTGTTTCCGAGTTCGGGTCAGAATCGGCAGTTTCCATCGACGTACGTCGCTGTTTTCCTTCCGTGTTCCGTTTCCGAGTTCGTGTCGTATACGGTTCCGGCAGAAAATTCAACCGGGCATAACTTTTGCATACGAACTCCGATTTGGACGATTTTTAGCTCGTTTTGAAGAGGAGACAAAAGCGAATGCAGCCAAACTCACTACGTCTGTTTACGCCTTTTCGACGTCTCAGAATTCCCAAAAAACGTCGGGAAGTATTTCTTTTTGCCACTTTTGTGCAGAGACCTTAGACACAGCCTTTCTATAGCAGTGTTAGGAGCTTACCCATACAGGACTAGCTAACGTTTTGTGCTCCCAGGCTGCTCATTATTGTGTGTCTTGTGTATCTTCAAGTACTGGCCATAGCAAATTGAAAAATTCAAAAAAAAAAAAAAAGAGCAAGGAAATAGGCCGAAGTGCATAGTATCTTTTGTGACACTACTCATTGTTGAGCAATCTTGTGCCTGAGTTTATTTGAGCAACTTGCTAGTGTCCTTCCCGTGCATTGCAACACGAGCTATACTCCGGACATATCTTTACATATTTGTGCTCATCCCTATAGTTGCTTTGCCACATTATTCTCCACGTGTGTGTTTCCTGTGTTTTTGAGTTTCACACGAACAGCAAATAGGATTTGTAGTTGGTGTTGTTAGGCCTCCCAACCAAGCTCCACCATTATACCCTGTTTTTGTTGTGTGACACTTTGATACCCATAATATTCGCTTCATCACATCTGTGCACGTGCTCCTATTACAAGTTGGTAAGCTTTGCTAATTCACTTTGGAACGGTAAGATCCACACATTCTTTTGTTTTTTTTGAGTGAGTTGAGAGTTTCCACATATATATCTCGATATTCTTGTGCACACTAATCATGTCGTCAGGTGATGACACCGCAAGTGTGGTGCAGCAAAAGAAGGAGGATAATGCTTCGGTTAATTGGCGGGAATATGAGGCCCTACGTGATCATCTTTCACGTCAGTTTGGGGCTGAATCTGAGAGGTTGCACACTGGTTTGGCGGCCACAGATGCCAAGGTTGATACTGTACAGCGTTCATTGGGGACTCTTCAGCGGTCCGTGGATGCTATGACTCGAGCCATGGAGGCAATCACACAGCGTCATGGACAGCCAGCAGACGATGCCAGTGTTCAGGCCGAACATGACGATGCTTATGATGATGCTGATGAGGCAGTTAATGGCCACGCTATTCCTGCTAATGTTGGCCGAGGAGACGGCCGCGGTGCTGCACATCCGGGGCGTGGTGGGGCACCTATTGGTCGTGCTCGTCGTCTGTTTGATAATGTTGGTCATGCAGCCATTCGTGATGATGACGGGTTGGGTAAACCAAAATTCAGCATTCCCAAATTCGAGGGCTCTATTGATGTGGAAGAATATATTAATTGGGAGTTGAAGATGGAACAATTATGGCGTTTGCATGATTATACGGAAGATAGAAAGATCAAGCTTGCATCTTCTGAGTTTGATGGTTATGCTTTGCTTTGGTGGCATGGTCTTGTTAATGCAAGGCGTGAAACTAATGACTTGCCTATTCGTTCTTGGCGAGAGATGAAGGAAGAGATGCACCATCGTTTTGTTCCTCGTAACTATAGGCGTTCCTTGTATGACAAGTTGCAAAATCTGAAGCAAGGTACTTCCTCCGTGGATGAATATTACAAGGAGATGGAGTTGATTATGCAGCGTGCTAAAGTGAGAGAAGAATCTGAACAAACCATGCAGCGTTTCTTGTCAGGTTTGAACTTTCATGTCAAGAGAATTGTACGTCATTATCAATATGCTGATATAGAGGATTTATTGCATCAAGCACGTGAAGCTGAGTTACAAGTGGCCGAAGATGCCAAATATTTGTCTCGTTCTTCCTTTGGAAGGGGCAGTTTTTCCTCACGTGCTACACCTAGTATTGTGCAATCTAGTGTTGCACCACGTTCTCATGGAGCTGCACCTACAAAGCCAATTTCGGCTGCACCTTCTCACAAGCCTCCACCGCCACCTACAGCAAGTGGTACCGGTTCTTCGAATTCTACAGCCCGTACACGTGATATGAACTGCCATACGTGCGGCGGCAAGGGTCATTTCAAGCGAGATTGTCCCAATAGAAAAGTTATGTTAGTCAATGAAGAAACTGGTGAGTATGAGAGTGGTGATGAGGTGGACCATACGGCTGATCTTGTGGAGGAAGAGGACAGCGGTCTTATATATGCTGATGCTGCTCATTTGCCCACTATTGTTTGTACGCAGCGAGCATTGAGCGTTACGCCAAGTCCCATGGAGCAGCGCTGCAATCTGTTTCAAACCATGGCTGCACTTGGTAATGGCAAGGCGTGCAAAGTGATAATTGATGGTGGCAGTTGCCGCAATTTGGCTAGTAAAGAGCTTTGTCAAAAACTGAATCTGAAATACTTGCCACATCCTAATCCTTATTTTATTCAGTGGTTGAGTGATAGTGGGGAGATGAAGATCAACCATATGGTGCGTGTGGACTTTCAGATTGGACCTTATAAGGACACCGTGGAGTGTGATGTTGTTCCTATGACGGTGTGCCATTTATTGTTGGGTCGGCCATGGCAATTTGATAGAGATGTCCGACACAATGGTAGGGCCAACACATACCAGCTCAATTGGCAAGGAAAGGAGATCATGTTGAGGCCTATGACACCGCAAGCTGTGGTCAATCAATCTCGTCAAAAAGTTGAGGTTCACCGTGAGGATGAGCGTGAGAGATTAGATAGGAGAGAGACTCCACCTTCGGTGAGTGAGAGCCACAAGCCAACTTCGAGTGGTAAAAAGAAAAGTGAGGGAGAGAAAAAGCTAGTCATGTTAGCCACTAAATCTGATTTACAAGAGTTTCGTGCGGATCCTACTCTAGTACCTCTTGTACTTATGTGCAAGGGCGAAATTCTTGTTTCTAATGACATGACCCCTATCTCTCTTGGTGTTGCTAATGTGTTGCAGGATTTCGAGGACGTTTTTCCCGACGCGGTACCGGCTGGTTTGCCACCATTGAGAGGCATAGAACATCAAATTGATTTGATTCCAGGAGCCTCTTTGCCCAACCGAGCCCCCTACCGTACCAATCCTGAGGAGACGAAGGAAATTCAGCGACAAGTACAAGAACTTCTGGACAAAGGGTATATTCGTGTGAGCTTAAGTCCTTGTGCTGTTCCTGTTATTTTAGTTCCTAAGAAAGATGGTACATGGCGCATGTGTGTAGATTGTAGAGCAATTAATAACATCACTATTCGTTATCGTCACCCTATTCCACGGTTGGATGACATGCTCGATGAATTAAGTGGTGCTGCTATTTTCTCTAAGATTGATTTGCGTAGTGGTTATCATCAAATTAGGATGAAAGAAGGAGATGAGTGGAAAACAGCCTTTAAAACTAAATTCGGTCTATATGAGTGGTTAGTCATGCCTTTTGGTTTAACTAATGCACCTAGTACTTTCATGAGATTAATGAATCATGTTTTGAGGCATTTCATTGGAAAGTTTGTGGTTGTGTATTTTGATGACATATTAATTTATAGCCACAACGAAACTGAACATATTGATCATATTCGCCAAGTTTTGCATGTGCTGCGTGCTAATAAGCTCTATGGTAATCTTGAGAAATGCACGTTTTGCAAAGATAGGGTAATATTTCTGGGATTTGTTGTTTCTAAGCATGGGGTTGAGGTAGATGACTCTAAAATTGAAGCAATTAAAAATTGGCCTACTCCCATGAACCTAAGTCAATTACGAAGCTTTCTTGGTCTTGCTGGATTTTATAGACGTTTCGTGAGAGACTTTAGTACTATTGCTGCAGCTTTGAATGATCTTACTAAGAAAGGTGTTCCTTTTGTTTGGGGCGCTGCCCAAGATGCTGCATTTGATGAATTGAAACGTTGTTTGATTTCTGCACCTTTGCTTATGCTTCCTGATTTCAATAAGCAATTTTATATTGAATGTGATGCTAGTGGCATTGGAATAGGAGGTGTGTTGATGCAAGAGGGAAAGCCGGTTGCATATTTTTCTGAAAAATTGAATGGTGCACAATTGAACTATCCTGTTTATGATAAGGAATTGTATGCTCTTGTTCGTGCTCTTGAGGTTTGGCAACATTATTTATGGCCAAAAGAATTTATCATACATTCTGATCATGAGGCTTTGAAATTTTTAAAGTGCCAAACTAATCTTAATAAACGTCATGCTAAATGGATGGAATTCATTGAATCTTTTCCATACATTATTAAGTATAAGAAGGGCAAAGATAATGTTGTTGCTGATGCACTCTCTAGGAAAAACATGCTTTTGACACATCTTGATGTTCAAGTTCCGGGTTTAGAGAGTCTGCGTGATTTATATGCTTCTGATACTGATTTTGCCACTGCCTTTGCTAACTGTTCTGATGTGAAGGCGTGGGAAAAATACCATATGCATGATGGATATTTGTTTCGAGCTAACAAGTTATGTGTACCCGAGTCGTCCGTGCGTTTGCTCTTGTTGCAGGAATCACATGGAGGCGGCTTGATGGGTCACTTTGGACGTGAGAAGACGTTGTTGATGTTGGCTGATAACTTCTATTGGCCACGCATGAGGCGGGATGTGGACAGGTTTGTGAAGCGTTGCATTACGTGCAACAAGGCTAAGTCCAAACTTAAGCCCCACGGTTTGTATACCCCTCTTCCTGCTCCTACTACACCATGGGAAGATATAAGCATGGATTTTGTGTTAGGATTGCCTAGGACCAGTAGAGGACATGATTCTATTTTTGTGGTAGTGGATCGTTTTTCTAAGATGGCTCATTTTATTGCCTGCCACAAAAGCGACGATGCGTCGCATATTGCTAATCTGTTTTTCAGGGACATCGTGCGCATACATGGAGTACCGAAGACAATTGTTTCTGACCGTGATGTGAAGTTCATGAGCTACTTTTGGAAGACACTTTGGGGAAAGCTGGGGACGAAGCTGCTGTTTAGTACAACTTGTCATCCCCAAACTGATGGCCAAACGGAGGTGGTGAACCGCACACTTTCGGCGTTGCTGCGGACAATGATCAAGAAAAATCTGCGTGTGTGGGAAGAGTGTTTGCCGCATGTGGAGTTTGCATATAACAGGGCTGTACACTCCACCACGCAATTGTGTCCATTTGAGGTGGTGTATGGTTTTAAACCCATTACACCGCTTGATTTGCTGCCGCTTCCAATTCAAGAACGTGTCAACATGGATGCATCGAAAAGAGCAGATTTTGTGAGGAAGATACATGAGAAGACTAAAGAGGCTATCGAGAAGAAAGGCAAGTACAATGCTGATCGTGTTAACAAGAAAAGAAAGGAGGTGCTTTTTCAGCCCGGCGACATGGTTTGGGTGCACTTTCGCAAGGACAGATTTCCTGTTCAGCGCAAGTCTAAATTGCTGCCACGTGGTGATGGTCCTTTCAAGGTTCTTGCCAAGATAAATGATAATGCATACAAGATAGATCTTCCTACATCTGAGTTTGGTGTGAGCAATACGTTTAATGTTGCTGATTTGACGCCATTTGCTGGAGAAGACCTTGACGCGTCGAGGTCGACGCCTTTTGAAGGGGGGGAGGATGATGAGGACATCCCTAGTCCTTTACCATCTTCTCCTATTGATGATGTTGCTGTACAAGACAAAGCTAATGATGTGAGGATTGGACCAATGACAAGGGCTCGAACCAAGTTACTTGAGCAACAGGTGAACTCACTCTTAATTGAATATGATGTTTGTGTTAATGAGAACTTTATACTGCCTAAGTCTATGCATCTATGTATGATCAGGTTTATTGATAACACAAGCATGGGAGGAGGAGACGAGCTACAGCAATGAGAAGAACCATCACTGATTTCCAATATCAGCAAGTGCGCGAGGGAGGAGAGGGAGGCCGGCGCACCAGGGCATTGAAGGAAATCACTCGTTTGCACGTTAGAGGGATCAAGTGGCGCACCAGGACATAACGTAAGAAGATATTAGTCTAAGGTGTTATACACGAGGCCTGCGTGCCATGTTAGGCCGAACCACCATGGGTCGGTTTGTATCAGTTTGAGTCGAACCAGGTTTGGGTTCAGATCCGAATTGAGTCCTAGTTTCGGCCAGCCCCTTTAAATAGCCAAGGGCTGCGCCATAGAGAGGTAGACCACGTTTAAGCAAAACCCTAGATCGAATTGCTAAGCATTCATCTATCAGAATTCCTCTTTGCTGCGATCAGGAATTCACCCCTCTCCTTTGTTGCGATCGAGAGGTTATTGTTACCAAAGTTTGAGTGTGATCTGTCGTTCCACTGGGAATTGGTAGATTGCAAAACCGCTTCGTGGTCGGCGGCTGCGTTGCACTAGCGTGTGGTGTTGCGAATATCCATTGGGTTGAAGAGCTGTTGCATTGGCAACGGGGGAACAGCCGGAGAGTTCGAGAGCATCCGCGAGTTATCTACATCATCCATCGATTCCACCATCGGCTCACTGAGAAGATCGGGCCACCCCTTATCATGATCTATGGGAAACATTTAAGAACTTAAGAAGATTCCGGATGAAATTGAACCCGGATAAGTGCACATTTGGTGTTCCGGCGGGGAAGTTACTCGGATTCCTCATCTCAAGCCGGGGAATCGAGGTCAACCCGGGTAAAATTCGTGCTATCGAGAGCATGAAATTGCCTGTGCGTCTCAAAGATGTGCAGAAGTTCACTGGTTGTCTTGCATCCCTAAGTCGGTTTGTGAGTCGACTTGGGGAAAAGGCCCTGCCCCTGTACCAGTTGATGAAGAAAAGCAAAACATTTGTTTGGACCCCGCAGGCTGACGCGGCGTTCAACGATCTGAAGAGAATGCTCTCAACAGCACCCGTGTTGGCATCCCCGTTACCCAAGGAACCTATGCTGCTGTACATTGCTGCCACCAACCGAGTAGTCAGTGTGGCAATGGTGGTAGAGAGGGAAGAAGGGGGCAAGCTAATACAAAGGCCGGTGTATTACCTCAGTGAGGTGATCTCGGAATCCAAGCAGAACTACCCGCACTACCAGAAGATGGCGTATGGAGTATACATGGCAGTGACCAAGCTCAAGCACTACTTTCAAGAACACCCGATCACAGTGGTGTGCGAGGCTCCTCTGGCCGAGATCATCGGTTGCAAGGACGCTAGCGGTCTGGTAGCAAAATGGGCAATCCAGTTGTCTCCATACGCTCCGGCGTATGAGAGACGAGATGCCATCAAGTCGCAGGCGCTGCCGGACTTTTTGGTAGACTGGGCCGAGATGCAATATGAACCTCCGATGCCGGATTATAATTTCTGGAGGATGCATTTTGATGGCTCCAAGGCTAAGATCGGGTTGGGTAGCGGGGTAGTTCTCACTTCACCAAAGCAGGATGTGCTGAAGTATGTTCTGCAAATTCATTTCCGGGCATCCAACAACGTCGCGGAGTATGAGGCCTTGGTTCATGGACTGAATGTCGCCAAGGAGATCGGCATGCGCCGGATAGAGTGTTTCGGTGACTCCGACCTCGTAGTGCAACAGGTGTCGGGAAATTGGGATGCCCTTGATGCAAACATGGCCTTGTACAGATTTCATGTGCAGAAAATATCCGGATTTTTTGAAGGATGCGAGTTCAAGCACATACCCAGAGGAGAAAACGATGTAGCGGATGTCTTGTCCAAGCTAGGGTCATCTCGGGATGCCATCCCACCCGGGATCGCTCTTGAACATTTGAGGAAGCCATCTATTCAACCCTCACCCGAGTCGGATTCTATCTTCATCCTCAAGGAGCCAGTTCGGATGCCGTGCCCATGGAAGTAGATGTCGGGAGCATCACATCGAACCCGGGGACTGCGTCACTATGCTCAGAGAGGCAAAGAAAGATGATGATGGAGGTGATGTCGGCAGAGCCAATGGACATAGACGCTCCCGTGTTCCCGGTTCGACCTGTCCCGGGATGGGCACAGCCCATTATGGCATACATCTTAGAGGGAACCCTCCCGGAGAGTGAAGTGGAAGCCCGACAGATAATGCGAAGGTCGAAAGCATACACTGTCATCAATCAAGAGTTGTACAAGAGGAGTGTCACTGAGCTACTCCAGAGATGTGTGGAACCGGCAGAAGGACACGAGATGCTCCTAGAAATACATCAGGGGGAGTGTGGACATCATGCATCATCCCGAGCCCTGGTGGCGAAAGTGTTCCGACATGGGTTCTACTGGCCCACTGCGTTGCAAGAGGCAGAAGACATTGTCCGGAAGTGTGGAGGGTGCCAGAGGTTTGCTCACCGGATACATATGCCGGCGTCAGCATTGAAGACAAAATCTATCACTTGGCCATTCGCAGTATGATGTTTGGATATGGTCGGGCAATTAAAACCGGCACGAGGCAATATGACGCACATACTGGTCATGGTAGATAAATTCACCAAGTGGATAGAGGTCAAGCCAATCCGGAAGTGTGATGGACACACCGCTGTGCAATTCCTGAAAGACATCATCTTGAGATACGGGTACCCGCACAACATTATCACGGATAATGGCACCAATTTTGCTGTGGGGGAATTCGCTCGATTTTGTGCTGAGAAGGGAATACGGCTGGATGTAGCATCAGTTGCACACCCGGAAGCAAACGGGCAAGTCGAAAGAGCAAATGCTTTGGTCTTGGCCGGCATCAAAGCTCGTTTGATCGAGCCACTATTAAGAACTCCGGGATGCTGGATAGAGGAGTTACCGGCAGTTTTATGGGGTCTCCGGACTACACCAAATAGATCTACCGGATATACGCCATTCTTCATGGTGTACGGTGCCGAGGCAGTACTCCCAACCGACATACAATATGATTCACCGAGAGTAACAATGTTCACCGAGACCGAGGCAAGGGAGGCCCGAGAGAATGATGTTGATTTACTTGAGGAGGCAAGAGAATTGGCACTTTCTCGGTCTGCAATTTACCAGCAAAACCTCCGCCGCTATCATAGCCGGAAGGTGCACCCGAGAGTGTTCCGAGAAGGAGATCTTGTGCTAAGGCTCATCCAACGCACGGCCGCAATGCATAAGCTGTCACCTCCATGGGAGGGACCTTTCGTGATAAGCAGGGCATTGCACAATGATTCTTATTACCTTGTAGATGCACAGGAAGCTAGGAAAGGTGTGATGAGGACATCCCTAGTCCTTTACCATCTTCTCCTATTGATGATGTTGCTGTACAAGACAAAGCTAATGATGTGAGGATTGGACCAATGACAAGGGCTCGAACCAAGTTACTTGAGCAACAGGTGAACTCACTCTTAATTGAATATGATGTTTGTGTTAATGAGAACTTTATACTGCCTAAGTCTATGCATCTATGTATGATCAGGTTTATTGATAACACAAGCATGGGAGGAGGAGACGAGCTACAGCAATGAGAAGAACCATCACTGATTTCCAATATCAGCAAGTGCGCGAGGGAGGAGAGGGAGGCCGGCGCACCAGGGCATTGAAGGAAATCACTCGTTTGCACGTTAGAGGGATCAAGTGGCGCACCAGGACATAACGTAAGAAGATATTAGTCTAAGGTGTTATACACGAGGCCTGCGTGCCATGTTAGGCCGAACCACCATGGGTCGGTTTGTATCAGTTTGAGTCGAACCAGGTTTGGGTTCAGATCCGAATTGAGTCCTAGTTTCGGCCAGCCCCTTTAAATAGCCAAGGGCTGCGCCATAGAGAGGTAGACCACGTTTAAGCAAAACCCTAGATCGAATTGCTAAGCATTCATCTATCAGAATTCCTCTTTGCTGCGATCAGGAATTCACCCCTCTCCTTTGTTGCGATCGAGAGGTTATTGTTACCAAAGTTTGAGTGTGATCTGTCGTTCCACTGGGAATTGGTAGATTGCAAAACCGCTTCGTGGTCGGCGGCTGCGTTGCACTAGCGTGTGGTGTTGCGAATATCCATTGGGTTGAAGAGCTGTTGCATTGGCAACGGGGGAACAGCCGGAGAGTTCGAGAGCATCCGCGAGTTATCTACATCATCCATCGATTCCACCATCGGCTCACTGAGAAGATCGGGCCACCCCTTATCATCTTGGTATCAGATTTCCAGCGTTTTACTCGGTGAGCATCCACCAGTCCATCCCGTAGATTTACTGTTTTTCGTCCTATACAGAAAAAGCCACACAAAAATATTAGGGTTTAGACATCGCCATAGACTAGATAGCACCGATTGCATGTTCTAGTTGCTGTTCGTGTCGATCTTTTGCGTTTCCTTTTTTTTCCGTTTGTGTCGTAGAGTTTGTTTAGGTTTGGAGTTGTTACTTTCCGTACTTAGTTGTGTTGGATTCGGAGTCATTGTCAAAATTCAAAAAAAAAAAAAAAAAAAGGAGAAGAGGTTTCGGTTGTTTCCGAGTTCGGGTCAGAATCGGCAGTTTCCATCGACGTACGTCGCTGTTTTCCTTCCGTGTTCCGTTTCCGAGTTCGTGTCGTATACGGTTCCGGCAGAAAATTCAACCGGGCATAACTTTTGCATACGAACTCCGATTTGGACGATTTTTAGCTCGTTTTGAAGAGGAGACAAAAGCGAATGCAGCCAAACTCACTACGTCTGTTTACGCCTTTTCGACGTCTCAGAATTCCCAAAAAACGTCGGGAAGTATTTCTTTTTGCCACTTTTGTGCAGAGACCTTAGACACAGCCTTTCTATAGCAGTGTTAGGAGCTTACCCATACAGGACTAGCTAACGTTTTGTGCTCCCAGGCTGCTCATTATTGTGTGTCTTGTGTATCTTCAAGTACTGGCCATAGCAAATTGAAAAATTCAAAAAAAAAAAAAAAAGAGCAAGGAAATAGGCCGAAGTGCATAGTATCTTTTGTGACACTACTCATTGTTGAGCAATCTTGTGCCTGAGTTTATTTGAGCAACTTGCTAGTGTCCTTCCCGTGCATTGCAACACGAGCTATACTCCGGACATATCTTTACATATTTGTGCTCATCCCTATAGTTGCTTTGCCACATTATTCTCCACGTGTGTGTTTCCTGTGTTTTTGAGTTTCACACGAACAGCAAATAGGATTTGTAGTTGGTGTTGTTAGGCCTCCCAACCAAGCTCCACCATTATACCCTGTTTTTGTTGTGTGACACTTTGATACCCATAATATTCGCTTCATCACATCTGTGCACGTGCTCCTATTACAAGTTGGTAAGCTTTGCTAATTCACTTTGGAACGGTAAGATCCACACATTCTTTTGTTTTTTTTGAGTGAGTTGAGAGTTTCCACATATATATCTCGATATTCTTGTGCACACTAATCATGTCGTCAGGTGATGACACCGCAAGTGTGGTGCAGCAAAAGAAGGAGGATAATGCTTCGGTTAATTGGCGGGAATATGAGGCCCTACGTGATCATCTTTCACGTCAGTTTGGGGCTGAATCTGAGAGGTTGCACACTGGTTTGGCGGCCACAGATGCCAAGGTTGATACTGTACAGCGTTCATTGGGGACTCTTCAGCGGTCCGTGGATGCTATGACTCGAGCCATGGAGGCAATCACACAGCGTCATGGACAGCCAGCAGACGATGCCAGTGTTCAGGCCGAACATGACGATGCTTATGATGATGCTGATGAGGCAGTTAATGGCCACGCTATTCCTGCTAATGTTGGCCGAGGAGACGGCCGCGGTGCTGCACATCCGGGGCGTGGTGGGGCACCTATTGGTCGTGCTCGTCGTCTGTTTGATAATGTTGGTCATGCAGCCATTCGTGATGATGACGGGTTGGGTAAACCAAAATTCAGCATTCCCAAATTCGAGGGCTCTATTGATGTGGAAGAATATATTAATTGGGAGTTGAAGATGGAACAATTATGGCGTTTGCATGATTATACGGAAGATAGAAAGATCAAGCTTGCATCTTCTGAGTTTGATGGTTATGCTTTGCTTTGGTGGCATGGTCTTGTTAATGCAAGGCGTGAAACTAATGACTTGCCTATTCGTTCTTGGCGAGAGATGAAGGAAGAGATGCACCATCGTTTTGTTCCTCGTAACTATAGGCGTTCCTTGTATGACAAGTTGCAAAATCTGAAGCAAGGTACTTCCTCCGTGGATGAATATTACAAGGAGATGGAGTTGATTATGCAGCGTGCTAAAGTGAGAGAAGAATCTGAACAAACCATGCAGCGTTTCTTGTCAGGTTTGAACTTTCATGTCAAGAGAATTGTACGTCATTATCAATATGCTGATATAGAGGATTTATTGCATCAAGCACGTGAAGCTGAGTTACAAGTGGCCGAAGATGCCAAATATTTGTCTCGTTCTTCCTTTGGAAGGGGCAGTTTTTCCTCACGTGCTACACCTAGTATTGTGCAATCTAGTGTTGCACCACGTTCTCATGGAGCTGCACCTACAAAGCCAATTTCGGCTGCACCTTCTCACAAGCCTCCACCGCCACCTACAGCAAGTGGTACCGGTTCTTCGAATTCTACAGCCCGTACACGTGATATGAACTGCCATACGTGCGGCGGCAAGGGTCATTTCAAGCGAGATTGTCCCAATAGAAAAGTTATGTTAGTCAATGAAGAAACTGGTGAGTATGAGAGTGGTGATGAGGTGGACCATACGGCTGATCTTGTGGAGGAAGAGGACAGCGGTCTTATATATGCTGATGCTGCTCATTTGCCCACTATTGTTTGTACGCAGCGAGCATTGAGCGTTACGCCAAGTCCCATGGAGCAGCGCTGCAATCTGTTTCAAACCATGGCTGCACTTGGTAATGGCAAGGCGTGCAAAGTGATAATTGATGGTGGCAGTTGCCGCAATTTGGCTAGTAAAGAGCTTTGTCAAAAACTGAATCTGAAATACTTGCCACATCCTAATCCTTATTTTATTCAGTGGTTGAGTGATAGTGGGGAGATGAAGATCAACCATATGGTGCGTGTGGACTTTCAGATTGGACCTTATAAGGACACCGTGGAGTGTGATGTTGTTCCTATGACGGTGTGCCATTTATTGTTGGGTCGGCCATGGCAATTTGATAGAGATGTCCGACACAATGGTAGGGCCAACACATACCAGCTCAATTGGCAAGGAAAGGAGATCATGTTGAGGCCTATGACACCGCAAGCTGTGGTCAATCAATCTCGTCAAAAAGTTGAGGTTCACCGTGAGGATGAGCGTGAGAGATTAGATAGGAGAGAGACTCCACCTTCGGTGAGTGAGAGCCACAAGCCAACTTCGAGTGGTAAAAAGAAAAGTGAGGGAGAGAAAAAGCTAGTCATGTTAGCCACTAAATCTGATTTACAAGAGTTTCGTGCGGATCCTACTCTAGTACCTCTTGTACTTATGTGCAAGGGCGAAATTCTTGTTTCTAATGACATGACCCCTATCTCTCTTGGTGTTGCTAATGTGTTGCAGGATTTCGAGGACGTTTTTCCCGACGCGGTACCGGCTGGTTTGCCACCATTGAGAGGCATAGAACATCAAATTGATTTGATTCCAGGAGCCTCTTTGCCCAACCGAGCCCCCTACCGTACCAATCCTGAGGAGACGAAGGAAATTCAGCGACAAGTACAAGAACTTCTGGACAAAGGGTATATTCGTGTGAGCTTAAGTCCTTGTGCTGTTCCTGTTATTTTAGTTCCTAAGAAAGATGGTACATGGCGCATGTGTGTAGATTGTAGAGCAATTAATAACATCACTATTCGTTATCGTCACCCTATTCCACGGTTGGATGACATGCTCGATGAATTAAGTGGTGCTGCTATTTTCTCTAAGATTGATTTGCGTAGTGGTTATCATCAAATTAGGATGAAAGAAGGAGATGAGTGGAAAACAGCCTTTAAAACTAAATTCGGTCTATATGAGTGGTTAGTCATGCCTTTTGGTTTAACTAATGCACCTAGTACTTTCATGAGATTAATGAATCATGTTTTGAGGCATTTCATTGGAAAGTTTGTGGTTGTGTATTTTGATGACATATTAATTTATAGCCACAACGAAACTGAACATATTGATCATATTCGCCAAGTTTTGCATGTGCTGCGTGCTAATAAGCTCTATGGTAATCTTGAGAAATGCACGTTTTGCAAAGATAGGGTAATATTTCTGGGATTTGTTGTTTCTAAGCATGGGGTTGAGGTAGATGACTCTAAAATTGAAGCAATTAAAAATTGGCCTACTCCCATGAACCTAAGTCAATTACGAAGCTTTCTTGGTCTTGCTGGATTTTATAGACGTTTCGTGAGAGACTTTAGTACTATTGCTGCAGCTTTGAATGATCTTACTAAGAAAGGTGTTCCTTTTGTTTGGGGCGCTGCCCAAGATGCTGCATTTGATGAATTGAAACGTTGTTTGATTTCTGCACCTTTGCTTATGCTTCCTGATTTCAATAAGCAATTTTATATTGAATGTGATGCTAGTGGCATTGGAATAGGAGGTGTGTTGATGCAAGAGGGAAAGCCGGTTGCATATTTTTCTGAAAAATTGAATGGTGCACAATTGAACTATCCTGTTTATGATAAGGAATTGTATGCTCTTGTTCGTGCTCTTGAGGTTTGGCAACATTATTTATGGCCAAAAGAATTTATCATACATTCTGATCATGAGGCTTTGAAATTTTTAAAGTGCCAAACTAATCTTAATAAACGTCATGCTAAATGGATGGAATTCATTGAATCTTTTCCATACATTATTAAGTATAAGAAGGGCAAAGATAATGTTGTTGCTGATGCACTCTCTAGGAAAAACATGCTTTTGACACATCTTGATGTTCAAGTTCCGGGTTTAGAGAGTCTGCGTGATTTATATGCTTCTGATACTGATTTTGCCACTGCCTTTGCTAACTGTTCTGATGTGAAGGCGTGGGAAAAATACCATATGCATGATGGATATTTGTTTCGAGCTAACAAGTTATGTGTACCCGAGTCGTCCGTGCGTTTGCTCTTGTTGCAGGAATCACATGGAGGCGGCTTGATGGGTCACTTTGGACGTGAGAAGACGTTGTTGATGTTGGCTGATAACTTCTATTGGCCACGCATGAGGCGGGATGTGGACAGGTTTGTGAAGCGTTGCATTACGTGCAACAAGGCTAAGTCCAAACTTAAGCCCCACGGTTTGTATACCCCTCTTCCTGCTCCTACTACACCATGGGAAGATATAAGCATGGATTTTGTGTTAGGATTGCCTAGGACCAGTAGAGGACATGATTCTATTTTTGTGGTAGTGGATCGTTTTTCTAAGATGGCTCATTTTATTGCCTGCCACAAAAGCGACGATGCGTCGCATATTGCTAATCTGTTTTTCAGGGACATCGTGCGCATACATGGAGTACCGAAGACAATTGTTTCTGACCGTGATGTGAAGTTCATGAGCTACTTTTGGAAGACACTTTGGGGAAAGCTGGGGACGAAGCTGCTGTTTAGTAGAACTTGTCATCCCCAAACTGATGGCCAAACGGAGGTGGTGAACCGCACACTTTCGGCGTTGCTGCGGACAATGATCAAGAAAAATCTGCGTGTGTGGGAAGAGTGTTTGCCGCATGTGGAGTTTGCATATAACAGGGCTGTACACTCCACCACGCAATTGTGTCCATTTGAGGTGGTGTATGGTTTTAAACCCATTACACCGCTTGATTTGCTGCCGCTTCCAATTCAAGAACGTGTCAACATGGATGCATCGAAAAGAGCAGATTTTGTGAGGAAGATACATGAGAAGACTAAAGAGGCTATCGAGAAGAAAGGCAAGTACAATGCTGATCGTGTTAACAAGAAAAGAAAGGAGGTGCTTTTTCAGCCCGGCGACATGGTTTGGGTGCACTTTCGCAAGGACAGATTTCCTGTTCAGCGCAAGTCTAAATTGCTGCCACGTGGTGATGGTCCTTTCAAGGTTCTTGCCAAGATAAATGATAATGCATACAAGATAGATCTTCCTACATCTGAGTTTGGTGTGAGCAATACGTTTAATGTTGCTGATTTGACGCCATTTGCTGGAGAAGACCTTGACGCGTCGAGGTCGACGCCTTTTGAAGGGGGGGAGGATGATGAGGACATCCCTAGTCCTTTACCATCTTCTCCTATTGATGATGTTGCTGTACAAGACAAAGCTAATGATGTGAGGATTGGACCAATGACAAGGGCTCGAACCAAGTTACTTGAGCAACAGGTGAACTCACTCTTAATTGAATATGATGTTTGTGTTAATGAGAACTTTATACTGCCTAAGTCTATGCATCTATGTATGATCAGGTTTATTGATAACACAAGCATGGGAGGAGGAGACGAGCTACAGCAATGAGAAGAACCATCACTGATTTCCAATATCAGCAAGTGCGCGAGGGAGGAGAGGGAGGCCGGCGCACCAGGGCATTGAAGGAAATCACTCGTTTGCACGTTAGAGGGATCAAGTGGCGCACCAGGACATAACGTAAGAAGATATTAGTCTAAGGTGTTATACACGAGGCCTGCGTGCCATGTTAGGCCGAACCACCATGGGTCGGTTTGTATCAGTTTGAGTCGAACCAGGTTTGGGTTCAGATCCGAATTGAGTCCTAGTTTCGGCCAGCCCCTTTAAATAGCCAAGGGCTGCGCCATAGAGAGGTAGACCACGTTTAAGCAAAACCCTAGATCGAATTGCTAAGCATTCATCTATCAGAATTCCTCTTTGCTGCGATCAGGAATTCACCCCTCTCCTTTGTTGCGATCGAGAGGTTATTGTTACCAAAGTTTGAGTGTGATCTGTCGTTCCACTGGGAATTGGTAGATTGCAAAACCGCTTCGTGGTCGGCGGCTGCGTTGCACTAGCGTGTGGTGTTGCGAATATCCATTGGGTTGAAGAGCTGTTGCATTGGCAACGGGGGAACAGCCGGAGAGTTCGAGAGCATCCGCGAGTTATCTACATCATCCATCGATTCCACCATCGGCTCACTGAGAAGATCGGGCCACCCCTTATCAAGGTGTAATGGACAAATCCGGAGAGGAAACCAAGCGCCCATGGAATGTAGCTCTACTTCGACCCTTTTACACATAAAGGGCTCAGTGTATGATGTATTTCAGTTTTTATGTATTAATGAAAGTAAGGCACCCCGGGAGGAACCCGGGGACTGCCCCGTTATGTGCCAATTTACTTTGTCCGCTTTATTTTGTTATTCCATACCGGCATCCCGGGAAGGAACCCGGGGACTACCGAGTACCTAGTTCTTGTGTTATTTGTATGCCGGAAAAGTTCCGAGTTCGATTCTCAAAGTCAGAGTAATGTATGTCATGTAAAATCATCTTGTGACTCGACTGACGCACGCCGAAATGGTAGTCAGGAGCAAAGAGAATCAAATGTGGGGAACACGAAAATGGTCTCGGGGACTCGGAACAGGAACTTATCCGGCATACCTGTTTTTACTAACCCAGTTATTTTTTATGTCGGGAGTTCGGTCAGCCAGAACTCGGATTGTCTTAAGTAATGTATGCCGTATATGGAGTTTTGTGACTCGACTGTCGAACGCCGAAATGGAAGACAAGAGCAGAAATGGCCTAAGTACGGTAAACATGAAAAGCAACTCGGGGACTCGTGACAGAATAAATCGACATAGCTTGTTCGGATTAATAATTCAGTACGAAACATAAATGTTAAATAGTATATGTTACATCTTGCACCCGGCATCCCGGGGATTTAACAATTCTACTCTTAAGTTTTTCTAAGTAGTAGGGCAAGCCGGCTTCTCGGCGACAGCAGCGGCGGGAGCAGCAGTGGCGACGTCCTCAGCACCGGCAGCGGTACTCGGGACATCTGGGTGCACCTCGGCCGCGGAGGCCTCGGGTGGCGAAGGAATTGAAGCGTCCCGGGCAACCACGGTCTCGGCGGCGTCGGCAGAAGCAGCATCATCCTCCTCCGGGATCTCAGCATCCGCGTCGTCGGTCACCGGCTTCGTCGTCGTCCTCGTAGTCGGACTCGGAGTCGGAAGCAACGGCGCTGGCGGTGCAGGCGCGAATATTGGACCAAGAGGCGATGCGATGCGCCACCTCTTGTTGCCGCTGGACCTTAGCCGGATCGCTGCACCACGGTGAGATCGTCCGCAGGCGCTGGATCACGTCCAGATCGAGACCTTCGTACCAGCTCAGTACTTGGGTCAAGACCTGGTCGGCACCAGCTCGTGCGCCAGAGCGTTTCCAAGCGTGGACACGCCTCCCAGCACCTCGGAGTGCGCTGGCGAGTTCGCCGACCGAGAGCGTCGCGCTGATACCCGGCCACAGCGCACCGTGAACGTGGATCGCGGCGCTGAGCAGCTCCGTCCCGATTGACCGGAGGGGCACTATCCGGGCCTTCAGGGCAGTGAGGTGATCCTCAAAGTCCCAAGCATCCGAGACAGCACCCTTCCCGGCACGCTTCTCCCGGGCAGCAGCAACAGCAAGAGCAGCAGCCTCGCGGGAGTGCTCGAATTCCCCTTTAAAAACAAGAGCTGTCAAGCGGCTAGGGCATAAGAAGAGCAACAACAAAGAAAGAGAGCAAGGAAAACTTGGGGGATGTCGGTCCACTTACTGTTAAGATCCCGGTTCAATACAGTTAGCTCGGAGAGCCAAGTATCGGCCCGCGACCGGAGAAGAGCAAGCCCGGTCTCGGCGAGATGCGCGCGCTCCTCCTTCTGCTTCTGCGTCGCCTCCACGAAGCGCGTCTTCATGTCGGTCGCAGCGGATCTGGCCTTTTCAAGATCGCCATTGAGCCGCGCAATCTCGGCCTCCGCAGTAGCAAGCGCAGCCTTCTGATCCACCGATATTTTGCGCGCGGCATCTCGCTCCTCCCGGAGGCGCCCCTCGCACTTCTTGGACTGACCGAGGTCAGCAAGAACCCAGTGGAAGATGCTGCTACGTTTCTTGCTGCATTCCTGAGATCAAGACAAAGAAGGGTGAGTCAATATTGGAAAAGGTTTAAGGAACTCGCGAGACTCCGAGATCCATAACAATTAAAGGCTACTCGGTAGGGAGGATCTCGGGGACTCGGTTCCCGAGTCCTAAAATTTTCTCTAAGATTGGAGCCTAGTGGTCTGCTATTCGGTGGAATCTAGAGCACTAAGCACCAATCTCGGGGACTAGTGGAGAGGGACCAATTTTTGAAACAAGCTACCCGACTGGGAGGATCTCGGGGACTCGGTTTCCGAGTCCTAAAATTTTCTCTAAGATTGGAACCTAGTGGTCTGCTATTCGGTGGAATCTAGAACACTAAGCACCAATCTCGGGGACTAGTGGGGAAGGAACAAATGTTTATTGGAGAAGGAAAGGGAACAAACTAACCTCGAACGAGTCAAGATATAACAGAAGATATAATTACAACAACGACTCGAACGAGTCAAGATACAAAAGATACAATACAAAGATTCAAATGACAGCGGAAGCGAAATAGTATCCGACTACGGATAAGATACAAATTGGACTAAGGGTCCTGAAGGGATTCCCATATCCCTGCCCAGCCAAGCCGGAGGGATTCCCAAGCTAACGTCGTCTGACTTCAAACCTATTGACTGCACATAAAGCCGGAGGGATTCCCAAGCTAACGTCGTCTGACTTCAAACCTGTTGACTGCACATAAAGCACATCCCAAAAGAGGGTCAGGGCACTCCCTGGCAAGCAAAACCGACTTGCCTACTTTCTACACAATCTCCCAAAATATAGGGGAGGTGGACTTAGCGGCAGCAGCACTAGCAACCTAAAGAGACACGCTACAACTTTCGTCTAATCAGAGATGGATAAGAGAGCGCATAAGAAAAACATCTACAGCTAACACCAAACATAACCCATTCTCGAATTAACCCCCTCAACCAAATATGAGGAAGCAATTCGGGAAACTCACACATTGAACAATTTTATTTATAATTTATTGTGAAAGTAATTCTATATTACTAATCAAATTAATTAACATTAATTAGGTGCAAGTTGTCTAGATCTTGTTAGCCAGCATCATCACCAAAGTCATCCATAACCGTGGACACGGCTCATCGATAATATTATACCCTGCAGGGGTGCACTACTGTACCCATACTCGTATGATCAACCCAAGCAAGCATCAGGGCCTCTCAACTCACCCCATTCCTTCACTACAGCAAGTCCAAGTGCCACCCATATGAGTTGTTACCCGCGTCAGGAGTCCGGCCGAATCTCAATTGCGGACTCATTAGTTTGCGACTACGCCACCATGCGGCTCAAACCACAAAAGGAACTGTACGCTTCGTGTCGTACCGCACCTATATGACCCCCCTTATCACATAACCTCTCATCATCATCGTCATCATCATCATGCACATGCATATGATCAAATGGAAAACCCGAACTACTTGCGGCACATGGACAAGCTGTAGATCCGTTCAAAGTCGAGGGGGGCTCCATAGGGCCTCCCACAAGTGGTTAGTGCGCTCAAAATTGGATCCGAGGACAAAATCTCAGTTCCTAGGTCGACACTAAGCAGAACAAAACACCTCGCAAGGCCTTCCGCCTGGTTCCTTATCTTTTAATTATAATACCCCAATATGAGACAACATTTTATTAAGGTAGAAGAATCTATCATACTAAGAAGATGAAACATAAGACCAACAGACGACTCGCACAATCAACTCTAAGCATGCGCTACGACTCGCAAGGCCAACAGATAAACATGCAACGGGTATTAGGTTGTGAGGATAAAGCTGTATGGGCTGCAGGATAAACATGTGATGGGATCGCAGTTCAAGAATCGATAACTAGGGTAGCAGAGATCAACGGCAGGAATGAAAGACAATGTATAGGTAAACAAGCAAATTTTGCTTGCCTGGAATCCCGCATGGAAGCAGATCTTGTCGTTGCTCACACATCTCAACGTCGTATCCGCGAAGAAGCAACAAACACTGGAAAGCGTAAAAGATGCATTTTACAACTACGGCAAAAGATCTAGCATGATCATGGGATGATGCATGACATGGCAAGATGCGATACGAGATGCACTTAATCCAAATTAAGCGGAACCGGGACTCCGACAATTAATATTTAGGTGCAAGTTATTTATCTACTCAACAATATTAAATGTTGGTTAACATGGTAACACATGGCATGGGTGATCTAATTAAATTAAATGAAATAGGGCAATAAATATGTAATTATTCCAACACATTCCATATTTACTTAGTTATCAGATGAATTACCAAAACACAAATAAAACAAGATGCAAACATGAGCATGGAAGTCAAATTATTGTTCATTGCATTTTGTTGATAAAAATACATATAAACTTTGTAGTAATTGGAGTTGTAAAACAAAAGATATATCAATTACCATTTTGCTAAAATACAAAAGAAAGAAAATAGGCAGAGAAGGAAAAAAAGTGATTTTTATAGCATGGAGAGGATTCGAACTTGTGTCTGGCTGGCAGGAGAAAGCATGAGGACTGCCACTGGCCTACGGTGTGGGTTTTGATAAGAAAAGAAAGGATTTATAAGAACCAGATTCTAGTCTTAACTGAACGAAACAAAAACAAAGAACAAAAGGGGTGCATAATTGGTGCGAGCAGGGATTCGATCCTAGGAACTCGTCGGAGGGAGCGGGGCAGCATAACCACTGGTCCAGTACATGGGTTATGTTAGGATAGGAACACGAACTGAATATGTACCATCCCGGGCGCGATAACTGAACTTTGACAGTGAAGTTCAGACTTCACGAACAGGAAGACGGATGGGAAAACGAGGTCGGCGACGATCTCCGGAAGCGGACGGGGCTGAGGTGCGGGGGTGTGATGGCGTGCGTGTGAGTGCAGGGAGCAAGCAGATGAGGAGGCGAGGTGAAGTGGGCAAGAAGAGCACCAACGGTCCGAGCTCGAGCTTCGTCCATGGCGGCAATGGTGGATAGCACCAAGTTCAGCACGGCGGCGGCGTCTTCGGCAAGAAATCGAGAGGGAAAAACGTGGGGATTGAACCGGAGGCTCACCGGGAGGGGCTCGGGGTCGTTGTTCATGCACGAGGGCGACTGTAGGCGCCGAATCGCGGCGGCGGGCGTCGCCGACCGTGGAGAAGACGCGGACGAGCATGTCTGATTCCGATGGCTCCGGCCCGATTCCTTCGGGGATGACGATGAGGATGCCGAGGCGTAGCTTCGGGGCTTCCCCGATGGTCTTCGACGGCACCCTAGTGGCGGCGCTACGTGTGGGTGGACTCCGGTGTTTAATGGTGGAAGAAAAAACAGAGGGAAGCGAGGTAGAGAAGAAGGAGCAGAGGGGAAGGTGGCGGCGGCGAGCGAGGAGGGAGAGAGGGGAGCGGCTAGGGTTTGGAGGAGGAAGGAGGGGCCGGCTAAAGTAGAGGGGAGGGGAGTGGTTGGAGGTGGGGGCAGCCATAGCCTCCACGCTGGAAAGGTCGTGCTCGTACGGAGGAGGGAGAAGAGAGGGAGTGGGCTAGAGGTGGGCTGGGTGCTGGGCTTTTGGCCCAGTTAATGTTTTTCTCTGCTTTTGCTTTATGCCTTTTTAATTCTTTTCTGTTTTTGCATTTAAAATAAAATAGAAAAAGAATTTGTATAAAGAAGCTTTATAAAATAGTTTTTGTTTTAGATAGGCAATTTAATAAATTAGTTTTTTATAATATTTGCAGAATATTTGAATTACCCATTTTTAATTAATTTGAAAAGCATTTGAAAATTAATTGTGGGAAAAAGATTTTAAATGGAGTTGAATTTAAATGCAACAAATTGACAATTACAAATGATGCATGATGATGTCATGTTGATGCAAAAAAGAAAAACAAACAATTTTCTATTGGGGGAAAATCCCCGGGCGTTACAGGGGTGCAATGGCTGGGAGGGGTCCTCGGGCGTTAAGATGGCTACGATTGTCGCCCGTGCTTTAGAATGACCTAAAAGTGCTACTGATACTCCTAGATGGCTGGGAGGGGTGACATGGGTCAGATGGCTTAAGGAGGGTCCGTATACTCCTAGATGGCTACGAGGGGTCCATGGGGTCTAGATGGCTAAGAGTATCGCACATGCTTTAAGATGACCTAAAACTACTACCGATAATCCTAGATGGCTGGGAGGGGTGCAATGGGTCAGATGACGCATAGAAGGTCCACATACTCCTAGATGGCTAGGAGGGGTCCACGGGAGTCCACATGGCTACGATGGTCGCACGTGCTTTAGGATGACTTAATAGTGCTACTGATAATCCTAGATGGCTGGGAGGGTTGCAATGGGTTAGATGACGTAAGGAAGGTCCGCATACTCCTAGAGCGCTAGGAGGGGTCCACGAGAGTTCAGATGGCTACGATTGTTGCACGTGCTTTAGTATGACCTAAAAGTGCTACTGATACTCATAGATGGCTGGGAGGTGTTGTCAGACCCTGAATTCAGGAGACACAAACAAAACGTATCGGTTGGGCCACACAACTTGGAGCATACTGGGGTTACCCAACCCAGGAATAAAAGCAGGCCTGGCTCGGAATGGATCATCGGCCGACAGCTCCTAGCGACCCCAACGTCACATATGTCTGAAGATTGTGCACGCAAGAACCTAAAAATCGTACCAACTCGTATACTTCAATCATACACACATGGTATACGAGTCGGTTTTTAACATAGTGGAAATCACAGGATAAACCTAAGACACAAATAATGGAAATAAGTATCCAAAGCTTTCACTGAGCAAATATATCGAATGTCACCAAACAGAGGACACATGTCCCAACATTACATCATGTAGCGGAAAACAAGCCAGTCTGAGTACATACAAGAAGCAAAGGGCACAAGGCCGAATAGAAAAGAGAAGGCCCATCCACGCGGTCCACCAGGAAGAAGCCCATGGGAACTCTAACTACTTGTCGTCGAACTCCACGTAGTAGCCACCCACCTGGTCGTACGGAGAATCCTCAGCTGCAGAGAAAAACCACAGCCCACGAACGGGTCAATACACCGGAGCGTATCGAACAAGCTAAAGCTAAAAAGTTACAAAACTGAAAGACTCCCAAAGTATGGGGTTAGGTGGACTTAGCGGCAGCAGCACTAGCAACCTAATAGAGATAGGCTACAACTTCCGTCTATTTAGAGAGGGATAAGAGAGCGCATAGGTAGACAACTACAACTAACACCAATCATAACCCATTCTCGGATTTACCCCCTCAACCAAATATGAGGAAGCAATTCAGGAAACTCACACATTGAACAGTTTTAGCTACCAATTATGGTGAAAGTAATTCTCTATGACTAGTCAAGTTAATTAACAATGATTAGGTGTAAGTTGTCTAGATCTTGTTAGCCAGCATCATCACCAAGTCGTCCATAACCGTGGACACGACTCATCGATAAGATTATACCCTGCAGGGGTGCACTACTGTACCCATACTCGCATGATCAACCCAGTCAAAAACATTAGGGCCTCTCAAGATGACTCATTCCTTCACTACAGCAAGTCCAAGTGCCACCCATATGAGTGGTTACCCGCGTCAGGAGTCCGGCCGAATCTCAATTGTGGACTCATTAGTTTGTGCCTGCGCGCCATGCGGCTCAAACCACAGTAGGAACTGTCCGCTTCGCGCGCAGCACCCCTATATGACCCCCCGTATCAAGTAACCTCTCGTGGAACATCATCATCATGCACATGCATATGAGCAAATGGGAAACTCGAACTACTTGCGGCACATGGACAAGCTGAGGATCCGTTCAAAGTCGAGGGGGGCTCCATTCGGCCACCCACAAGTGGTTAGTGCTCTCAAAATTGGATCCGAGGACAAAATCCGAGTTCCGAGGTCGGCACTTAGCAGAAAAAAGCACCTCGCAAGGCCTTCAGCCGGTGCCTTATCTTTTAATTATAATACCCAACATAAGACAACAGTTTATTAAAGTAGAACAATCTATCATGCTAAGCATATGAGATAAAAGATAGACGGACGACTCGCACAACCAACTCTAAGCATGCAGTACGACTCGCAAAGGCCAACCGATAAACATGCAAGGGGTTATAGGTTGTGGGGATAAAGCTGTATAGGCTGCAGGATAAACATGTGATGGGATCGCAATTCAAGAAACGTATACTAGGGTAGCAGAGATCAACGACAAGTATGAAAACCAAACAATCGTGTAACATGTTAGCAGAAGCTTGCCTGGCAGCTCATGGCCCGGCACAAAAGCTGGAACTTCAGTATCGTAGGTACTCGCAGCAGGCACGTCGTCGTCTACCCAGAAAAAAGCCAAACACAGACAAGGAAACAATAATCAATAAAGGAAATGCGTAAACAATTGATGTTGCAATATGGTATGCGATGATTAGGTCACATTAAAGCGGGGATGAAAATCCCGGCAATTAATTATGGTGCAAATTATTTACCTATACATCAAGTTAAATGTTTATTAGCATGGCAAGATATGGCATAGATGATATACCAATTTAAATGGAATAGGGCAGTATATATTTATTACCCCACACATTCCATATTTAATTATTTAAATGCATTTGTTAAATTAAACTAAGAAATTAAATTAAATGATGCAAAATGGCATAAGGATGTCATATTAATGTTTATTGCATTTTTCTGAAATTAAAACATATAAAGATTATTAAATTTGGAGTTATAGAATTAAAGTTATTGCATTTTTAGTTGTAGGGGTGTTTCTGCAATTGTCCAGGGACTTATCCATGATGGAAAAGTTCCTGGCGAGGGCTTCTGCACAAAACCCAGAGAACCAGGGGGTTTGGTGTAAAACTAGGCGCAGAATCCCTCCTCTGATTTTTCTCACCGTGGGGGAAGCCAGCCCGGGTCGCTGACGCGCGGGACCTAGGCCACGCTGGCACTGACGGGCGCGTGGCTGGCGCCACGGTCGCTGACCGGTGGGCCACCGCTGTTAGTGTGTGCAAAAACAAAAAAAGCTGGCTTTTTGTCCACTGCCAGAGATCGATCTCGCGATCTCGCGGGCGAGCATGCGAGCAATGCTGCTAGCCATTCGGGTGGAGTTGTGTTGCTGTAAGCTACCGCGACAGATTTGTTTTAAGGTTCAAAACGTGCATGAACTCTGACGAAAACTGAAGAACAAACTGACGAATCTGAACTTTCTTCAGAAACCGAGTGCAGCGGCAGACCAAACTCGCCAGCGGCGGCCTCAATCGGGCGGCGCGGCGGTCGTACGTGCGCGTGCGTGAGTGCTAGACGTGGGGTGGTTCTGTTCCTGTTCTCAGAGGCAAGGAAGGGGCACCGGAGACTCGGCCTCGTGCTCGGCGTCACGGTGTTTGGCCGGGCCGTAGCGAGGGCTCGCCGGAGCCGATGAAATTCTACGCACCGGAGACGGGAGAGGAGGGGGTAAGATGAGGAGGAGGTGCAGCTCACCGAGGCGGAGCCGGTGGCGAACGGAGGAGGCGCAGGGAGGCCGGAGGACGACCGGACGGTGCTCGCAATACGACGGAGCCGCGGCAGCGTCGGGGAAGAAGAGGGACTGAGGTGGCTCCCGGTGTCCGTGGCGTGGAGGAGGAATAGGGGAGGGAGAGGCACAGCCGGTGGCGAAGTACAGGAGGAGGAAGGGCTGGATCACGCCGGCGACGAGCTCGACCGGGCCTCGGTCATGACGACGACGGAGCGTGGGGAGCGAGCGGCGGCGGCGGAGAAAAAGAAAAGCTAGGGTTTGCGTTTTTGGGTGCGGCGCAGCTAAATAAGAGGAGGAGAGGTGTGGGGCATTAGTGGCGGCGAGGTGCAGCTTCTCCATGGCTAGCCTTGCTGGAAAGGGGACGCTCCGTACTGGAGGATGATGATGAACAAGAGCTGGGAGAGGCTTGGGCTCGAGTTGGGCTGAGGTGGGCCAACTTCGGCCCAGCTCGGTAGGGTGTCTTTCTTCTCCTCTTTTTTTTTGTTTTCTGCTTTTTCTTTTTACTTTTTTGTATTCTTTTCTGGTTTTGTAATTTTATAACAAAACAGAAAAGAAACATGATAAAAACTTTTGAACAATTTTAATAGTTTGAAAATAGTCAAATTAATTTATTGATAATATTATTCATAAAGATTTGAAACTTCATTTTTGAATTTATTTGAAATTTGCATTTAAATTTAAAAGTGGAAAACGAATTTAAATGCAACAAAATTAAATTTAAGATTGACAAATACAAACGATGCATGATGATGTCATGTTGATGCAAAAAGAAAACAAACAATCTAATTTGGGAAAACCCGGGGTGTTACAGGTGTGCAATGGGTCTGATGACGTATGGAGGGTCCGTATAGTCCTAGATGGCTAGGAGGGTTCCACGGGGTCCAGATGGCTACGATTGTCGCACGTGCTTTAGGATGACCTAAAAGTGGTACTAATACTCCTAGATAGCTAGGAGGGGAGCAATGGGTCAGATGACGTAAGGAGGATCTGTATATCCTAGCTGGCTAGGAGGGGTCCACGGGGGTCCAGATAGCTATGAATGTTGCACGTGCTTTAGGATGACCTAAAAGTGCTTCTGATACTCCTAGATGGCTGGGAGGGGTGCAATGGGTCAGATGATGTAAGAAGGGTCCGTATACTCCTAGATGGCTAGCAAGGGTCTATGGGAGTCCAGATGGCTACGATTGTTGCACGTGCTTTAGGATGACCTAAAAGTGCTACTGATAATCCTAGATGGCTGGGATGGGTGCAATGGGTCAGATGACGCAAGGAGGGTCCGTATACTCCTAGATGGCTACGAGGGTCCACGGGGGTCCAGATGGCTTCGATTGTTGCACGTGCTTTAGGATGACCTAAAATTGCTACTGTTAATCCTAGATAGTTGGGAGGGTTGCAATGGGTCAGATGACGTAAGGAAGGTCCGTATACTCCTAGATAGCTAGGAGGGGTCCAGGGGAGTCCAGATGGCTTCGATTATCGCACGTGCTTTAGGATGACTTAAAAGTGCTGCTGATACTCCTAGATGGTTGGAAGGGTGTAACGGGTCTGATGACGTAAGGAGGCTCCGTGTAACCCTAGATGGCTAGGAGGGTTCCATGGGGGTTGAGATGGCTACGATTGTTGCACGTGCTTTAGGATGACCTAAAAGTGCTACTGAAACTACAAGATAGCTGAGAGGGGTGCAATAGGGCAGATGACGTAAGGAGGGTCCGTATACTCCTAACTGTCTAGGAGGGGTCCACGGGTGTCCAGATAGCTATGAATGTTGCAGGTGCTTTAGGATGACTTAAAAGTGCTACTGATTATCCTAGATGGCTAGGAGGGGTGCAATGGGTCAGATGACGTAAGGAGGGTCCGTATAATCCTAGATGGCTAGGAGGGGTCCATGGGGGTCCAGATGGCTAAGAGAGTCGCACGTGCTTTAGCATGACCTAAAAGTGCTACATATACTCCTAAATGGTTGGGAGGGGTGCAATGGGTCAGATAACGTAAGGAGGGTCCGTATACTCCTAGATGGCTAGGAGGGGTCCACGCGAGTTCAGATGGCTAGATGGCTGGAAGGGGTGCAAAGTGTCAGATGACGTAAGGAGGATCCGTATAGTCCTAGATGGCTAGGTTGGTTCCACGGGGTGAAGAAGGCTAAGATTGCCGCACGTGCTTTAGGATGATCCAAAAGTGCTACTGATACTCCTAGTTAGCTGGGAGGGGTGCAGTGTGTCAGATGACGTATGGAGGGTTCGTATACTCCTAGCTGGCTAGGAGGTGTCCACGGGGGTCGAGATAGCTATGAATGTTGCACGTGCTTTAGGATAACCTAAAAGTGCTACTTATACTCCTAGATAACTGGGAGGGGTGCAATGGGTCAGATGACGTAAGGCGGGTCCGTATACTCCTATATGGCTAGGAGGAGTCCACGGGAGTCCAGATGGCTATGATAGTCGTACGTGCTTTAGGATGACCTAAAAGTGCTATCGATAATCCTAAATGGCTTGGACGGGTGCAATGGGTCAGATGACGTACGAAGGGTCTATATACTCCTAGATGGCTGGGAGGGGTCCTCGGGCGTTAAGATGGCTACGATTGTCGCCCGTGCTTTAGAATGACCTAAAAGTGCTACTGATACTGCCAGATGGCTATTAGGGGTGACATGGGTCAGATGGCTTAAGGAGGGTCCGTAAACTCCTAGATGGCTACGAGGGGTCCACGGGGTCTAGATGGCTAAGAGTATCGCACATGCTTTAAGATGACCTAAAACTACTACTGATAATCCTAGATGGCTGGGAGGGGTGCAATGGGTCAGATGACGTACAGAAGGTCTGCATACTCCTAGATGGCTAGGAGGGATCCACGGGAGTCCAGATGGTTAGATAGTCGCACGTGCTTTAGATGACCTAAAAGTTCTACTGATACTCCTAGATGGCTGGGAGGGGTGCAATGGGTCAGATGACGTAAGGAGGGTCCGTATACTCCGACATGCCTAGGAGGGGTTCACGGGGGGTCCAGTTGGCTACGAGTGTCGCACATGCTTTAGGATGACCTAAAAGTGCTACTGATACTCCTATATGGTTGGGAGGGGTGCAATGGGACAGAAGACGTAAGGAGGGTCCATATACTCCTAGATGTCTAGGAGAGGGGTCTACGGGAGTCCATATGGCTACGATTGTTGCACGTGCTTAAGGATAACCTAAAAGTGCTACTGATAATCCTAGATGGCTGGGAGGGGTGCAATGGGTCATGACATAAGGAAGGTTCGCATACTCCTAGATGGCTAGGAGGGGTCCACGGGTGTCCAGATGGCTTCGATTGTCGCATGTACTTTAGGACGACCTAAAAGTGCTACTGATACTTCTAGATGGCTGGAAGGGGTGCAATGGGTCAAGTGACGTAAGGAGGCTCCGTATAGTCCCAAATGGCTAGGAGGGTTCCGCGGGGGGAGGGGGGGGGGAGATGGCTACGATTGTCGCACGTGCTTTAGGATGACCTAAAAGTGCTACTGATACTCTTAGATAGCCGGGAGGGGTGCAATGGGTCAGATTACGTAAAGAGGGTCCGTATACTCCTAGTTGGCTAGGAGGGGTCCACGGGGGTCCAGATAGCAATGAATGTTGCATGTGCTTTAGGATGACCTAAAACTGCTACTGATAATCCTAGATTACTGGGAGGGGTACAATGGGTCAAAGGACGTAAGCAGGGTCCGTATACTCCTATATGGCTAGGAGGGGTCCACGGAGGTCCAGATGGGTAAGAGTGTCGCACGTGCTTTAGCATGACCTAAAAGTGCTACTGCTATTCCTAGATGGCCGGGAGGGGTGCAATGGGTCAGATGACGCAAGGCGGTCCGTATACTCTTAGATGGCTAGGAGGGGTGCACAGGGTCTAGATGGCTATGATTGTTGCACGTGCTTTAGGATGACCTAAAATTGCTACTGATACTCTTAGATGGCTGGGATGGGTGCAATGGGTCAGATTACGTTAGGAGGGTCCCCTTACTCCAAGATGGCTAGGAAGGGTCCATGAACGTCCAGATGGCCACGATTGTCGCACGTGCTTTAGGATTACCTAAAAGTGTTGCTGATACTCCTAGATGGCCGGGAGGCATGCAATGGGTCAGATGACGTAAGGAGCGTCCGTATACTCCTAGATGGCTAGCAGGAGTCCATGGGACTCCAGATGGCTACTATTTTCGCACGAGCTTTAGGATGACCTAAAAGTGGTACTGATAATCCTAGATGGCTGGGAGGGGTGGAATGGGTCAGATAACGTAAGGAAGGTCCACATACTTCAAGATGGCTTGCAGGGGTCCATGGGAGTCTAGATGGCTACGATAGTCGCACGTGCTTTAGGATAACCTAAATGTGCTACTGATACTCCTATATGGCTAGGAGGGGTGCAAAGGGTCAGATGGCGTGAGGAGGGTCTGTATATTCCTAGATGGCTAGGAGGGGTCCACAGGTGTCCAGATGGCTAAGAGGGTCGCACGTGCTTTAGGATGACCTGAAAGTGCTACTGATACTCCTAAATGGCTGGAAGGGGTGCAATGGGTCAGATGACGTAAGGAGGGTCTATATACTCCTATATGGCTAGGAAGGGTCTTCGGAAGTCCAGATGGCTACGATTGTCGCACGTGCTGTTGGATGACCTAAAAGTTCTACTGATAATCCTAGAAGGCTAGGAGGGGTGCAACGGGTCAGATGACGTAAGGAAGGTCCGCATACTGCTAGAAGGCTACGAGGGGTCCACGGGACACTAGTGGAAGAAGGACTTTATGTATGCGGCCGGTACTAATGAGCATCAGTACCGGTTCGAACTGTCAGAGGGGAGGGGGACAACAGTACCGGTCCATAAGGGCCTTTAGTACCGGGCCGTAACACGGCCCGGTACTAAAGCTCAATGGGATCGCAACGGCCACGAGGGGCTGGGCGAGGGGAGCTTTAGTACCGGGCCGTGTTACGATTTTAGACGGGAGTGGGCAGTTTCTCGCTCTGTCTCTTCATTTTTCGACACGGTCAGGGTTCTCTTCTTCCTCTCTCCCCTCCGGCGACACTCTCTTTCTTCCTCTGATCTCTTCATCCACTCCGGCGACCATGAATCCGGCGCCACCAATCGCGCGCTGTGGACCGGTGCTTGCACACACCGCCAACCTTAAGGTCATTTATACCAACGATAGCACGTTGGTGGGTGGTTGTCTATCCAATTTCAAGAAATGTATTGGTGAAGTTCGGGAGCAAGAGAAGTTCATCGGTCTTGATCTCGAGTACACGGCCAATCAAGAAGAGGTTGCGGTGATCCAACTTTGTTTTAATAAGTATGTCTTGGTATTCCAATGGGCAAGGTAAAATCTCATCCAATGTTATTTGGGGCAATTTTCTTTAATTTGTTGATTCATATGGATAGGATGCATGAAATTGCATTGTGCATATATATATATATATAGTTCAATAGTTGTTTTTATCCAATGTTGTTCCAATGGGCAAGGTATTAAATCTCATCCAATGTTGTTGGCCAAAATGAGATTGTACATAGTTGGCCGAAATGAGATTGCTGTTGTTCATCAATAGTTGACCAAAATAAGATTGTTCAATAGTTGGCCGAAATGAGATTGTTCAATAGTTAGCCGAAATGAGATTGTTGTTGTTCATCAATAGTTGGCCGAAATAAGATTGTTCAATAGTTGGCCGAAATGAGATTGTTCAATAGTTGGCCGAAATGAGATTGTTGTTGTTATTATACATAGTTCAATAGTTGACCGAAATGAAATTGCATTATGCATATATATATATATATATATATATATATATATATATATATATATATATATATATATATATATATATATATATATATATATATATTGCAATTTTTTCATGAAACTTGTTTTGGTTATCTTAGATATAGTATATGATCCTACCCAAACCGATAAAGTATGACAAATACTTCCGTAAAGTGGTATACTGAGACGTGGGTGTAGCTACACCCGGGAGTAGAAAGCCTTTAACCTATATATACATATTGCATAGTTTTGAATAGTTAAATAGTTGTTGTTGTTATTTTACATATAGTTCAATAGTTGGCCGAAATGAAATTGCATTGTGCATATATGTTGTTATTGTACATTGGTGTTGCATTGCATCGTGCAATAGTTAAATATTTGTTGTTATTATACATTGTTGTCATTATACATTTGGCCGAAATGAGATTGTTGTTGTTATTGTACATTGTTGTTGCATTGCATAGTTCAATAGTTAAATAGTTGTTGTTATTATACATTGTTGTTATTATACATTTGGCCGAAATGAGATTGTTGTTGTTATTATATATTGTTCAATAGTTAAGTGAGAAATTAAATGAATGTTGCATTGCATGCATTCATATACTTGATCTCAAATTATACTACTTGATCTCAAATTATATGTTGGCAGTATTTTTAACATGTGTTCCATTTGTTGTTGCAGAAGTAAGAAGCAATGTCAACCACTCATGCATTTTCTTCGCAGCGACATTCATTTTGCTAGCGTTGATATAACAAATGACAAGATCAAGATGAAACGCACCTGGCCGCGACTTGAGATACCATCTGTCTGCCACATTGATCTTCAGGCTATCTTTAGGTTTGAGCATCCCAAGACTGGAATGGCTGCTATGGCAAGCACCGTGATCGACGAGGACGCATACAAGAATATGAAGAAAAGATTCAAGAGTGGGCAGCACGATCTTTGGGAGAAGTACCCACTTGACGGTTGCAACATTGAGTATGCAGCAATAGATGCGTTTGTTGCATACGAGTTGTACCGTAAGATTATAATCATCAACTATGGGTAGCGTCACCTCGTACCACGACCAGTGCGCCAGGAGCCTTCTGATTCTGATTACTCGGATGACGATATGTACTAGCTAGTGTTTGTAGTGCCTTGAGGGTCTCCTCATGTGTATATGCAGTAGTGTTATTTATCTCTAATATTTTGTAGTAGTGTTATTGTTGGATGTGAGCTAGTAGTGTTATTGTTGCAAACAATTTATCTCTAATATTTTGTAGTAGTGTTATTGTTGGATGTGAGTTGTGTTATTGTTATAAACAGTTTATCTCTAATATTTTGTAGTAGTGTTATAGTTGGATGTGAGTTGTGTTATTGTTGCAAAAAAAATTATCTGTAATATTTTGTAGTAGTGTTATTGTTGGATGTGAGTTGTGTTATTGTTGCAGACAATTTATCTCTAATATTTTATAGTAGTGTTATTTTTGGATGTGAGTTGTGTTATGGTTGCAAAAAAACTATCTCTAATATTTTGTAGTAGTGTTATTGTTGGATGTGAGTTGTGTTATTGTTGCAAACAATTTATCTCTAGTATTTGGTACTAGTGTTATTATTGGATGTGAAGACTTTTTTTGCAAATTTTGTCAAAAATAAAGTATATTATTTTTCATAGCAACTAGTACACATATAAGGTCCCCATGCCAGAAGGTTTCTTTTTTTGAAGTGTTTATCACATTATTTCATTTTTTCATAAAGAAAGTCAAAACGGTCGCGATGACAATTCGTCAGAAGATGTAATGTTTTATAGAACTATCATTGTTTCTGTGATATAACCACTAGTTGTGTAGCTTAAAATGATTTTTCCTAAGAAAGATAGCTTTCTTTGAAGTGTTTATCACATTATTTCATTTTTTAAATATTTATTATTATATAATCATTTTTAAAATAAAGTAATATTTGTTTTATCATTATTTATTTCTATATTATTATTATATAATATAATTTTTTAATCAAGTAAAATTTTAGAATATAAGAAATGAATAAGTGTTTAATCATGACCGAGTGGTTAACATGATTGTTAAGATAGAATTATCAGTAAGTTGTCAGTTCTCTCTTCGTATCTAGTTTGAAAGGAACCTAAATGTTAAGCATGCTAGTGTTATAGAAGTTTCAAGATGGGTGACCAATCGGGAAATTTGACAGTTCTCAAATAGATTAAGTGTGTAGAGGTTAAATATGTAGAGATTAAGTATGTAGAGTTAGACTAGAGGTTAAGTGTGGGTTAGTGGATAGTTTAGTGAGCCGACCGGTACTAAAGGTCTCCAGTCGAAACCTCACTCCGCACCCCCACGTGTAGAACTTTTGTACCGGTCGCAACACGCCCGTTACTGATTTTGGGGGGCGGGGGGGGGGGGGGGCAACAGTCCCGCTTGTGCAGTACCGGTTGCAAATCTGGTACTGATGCCTCTCCCCGACCGGTATAGCTTGTCTGTTTTCCACTAGTGTGAGTCTAGATGGCTACTGATACTCCTAGATGGTTGGGATGGGTGCAATGGGTCAGATGACGTAAGGAGGGTCCGTATAGTCCTAGATGACTAGGAGGGTTCCACGATGGTCTAGATGGCTATGATTGTCGCACCTGCTTTAGGATAACCTAAAAGTGCTACTGATACTCCTAGATAGCTGGGAGGGATGTTGTGGGTCAGATGACGTAAGGAGGTCCGTATACCCCTAGCTGGCTAGGAGGAGTCCACGGGGGTCCAGATAGCTATCAATGTTGCACGTGCTTTAGGATGACCCATAAGTGCTACTGCTAATTCTAGATGGCTGGGAGGGGTGCATTGGGTCAGATGACGTAAGGAGGGTCCGTATACTCCTAGATGGCTAGGAGGGGTCCACGGGAGTCAAGATGGCTACGATTATCGCACGTGCTTCAGGATGACCTAAAAGTGCTACTGATACTCCTAGATGGCCGGGAGGGGTGCAATGGGTCAGATGACGTAAGTAGGGTCCGTGTACTCCTAGATGGCTAGGAGGGGTCCACGGGGGTCCAGTTGGTTAAGAGTGTCGCACATTCTTTAGCATGACCTAAAAGTGGTACTGATACTCCTAGATGCCGGGAGGGTGCAATGGGTCAGATGATATAAGGAGGGTCCATATACTCCTAGATGGCTAGGAAGGGTCCACAGGGTCCACATGGCTATGATTATCGCACCTGCTTTAGGATGACCTTTAATTGCTACTGATACTCCTAGATGGCTGGGAGGGGTGAAATGGGTCAGATTACGTCAGGAGGGTCCGCATACTCCTAGATGGAAAAGAAGGGTCCATGAACGTCCAGATGGCCACGATTGTCGCACGTGCTTTAGGATGACCTAAAAGTTCTACTGATACTCCTAGATGGCCGGGAGGGGTGCAATGGGTCAGATGACGTATGGAGGGTCCGTATACTCCTAGATGGCTTGTAGGGGTCCATGGGAGTCGAGATGGCTATAATAGTCGCACGTGCTTTAGGATGACCTAAATGTGCTACTGATACTCCTAGATGGCTGGGAGGGGTGCAATGGGTCAGATGACGCAAGGAGGGTCCGTATACTCCGAGAGGGCTAGGAGGTGTCCACGGGGGTCCAGATGGCTAAGAGTGTTGCACGTGCTTTAGGATGACCTAAAAGTGCTACTGATACTCCTAAATGGCTCGGAGGGGTGCAATGGGTCAGATGACGTAAGGAGGGTTTGTATACTTCTAGATGGCTAGGAGGGGTCTACGGAAGTCCAGATGGTGTTGGGGATATATCAACTAGGGGTATCTCCAACATGGATCAATCCGGCTAGTCCAGGGTGGCCCAAGGGTGGTAAGGCTGAAGCCTGCCGGGCGGCCCTGATAGCTGACGTACAAGGAAGTAGGCGGACGGTCCAAGGAAGGCGGAAGGCCAAAGCCCATCAAGCCCACCAAGTCCAAGACGGAAGGCGGCAACTAAGCCGGCTAGGTCTAGGACTCTGATTACTTGCCGTACAAGTACTTGCCTTGTATCCTGGGGTCTGGCCGCCTATATAAGCCGGCCACCGGGAGGCCTTTAGGGCCAAGCTCATCAACGCATCATACACATTGTAACCTGTTGACGACTATTGCCTCATAGTGAATTATAGCAACACGTAGGATCTCGCCACCGCTGTGGGATCTGAAGTTGGGTAAACTCGCCGTGTTCAATCCCGTCCTCGACGACACCAACCTTCTTCCCAACAATCAATACATAGGCTAGAGGACCCCCGTCTCCTATCAATTATGCCGATACCACGACAGTTGGTGCCCACCGTGGGGCATAAGGTTCCTGGCGTCACGTTCCAGGCGGGAACACTTGGCGGCGTGGGCAAGCAGATCGTCGTCGGCCGCGTCACAAGGTATGGCGGCCACAGCTACGTCAACTCGGATGAGTCCTGGCTCCCAGCGGACGACTACTGTAGCGTACCTGCACTTTAAATAAGGCAGATACCTGTGTATAGTGCAAATCCCTGGATCGATTCGTTTGCACACACAGTTTGCGATGTAATATCACAACAAAGTATCAATTTTATTACATCGATGATCCAGACTTACAAAATATTCGATACAAGTTGCATAGCATAAAGCTAGCATTGAAAAAGTACATAGCTCAAATACAATAACAGTGGGTCTCCAACAACTTCATGTTGCCACAGGCGAAAACATGGTTGTTGTAGACTCGAAACCTATAAGCGAAACCTCACTCGTCATCTGAAAAATATGCAATAAGAAAAATATTGCAATAACGTGGGTCTGATTCCATTAAAAATGGAGTCTGGCAAGTGACACTATGGTGGACACTTAATGGAATAACTCTATAGCCTATATGCATATTTTGGCTGGTGGTGTTCAAGGCTATTTTGCATAAAGCCAATTTTTCCTATCTTTCTGGAAAACACTTTCTTCAAATTAAGACAAGTATGGCATGAAAACCATAAATCTCATCTTCCCTTGTTCACCCATCAGGTTTTATTTCTGAAGTTGGAATGATGGAATCCTACGTTGACGTCCGTGATCAGCTGCTCAAATTGACCGTACCGGGGACACGGCTAAGTACTTAGTTTTACACTCTTCAGAGGTTGTGCACGTTCACCATTGTACCCATTCAACCCAATTTATCCTTTACACACCATTTGTGATAAGGAAAGGAGATGAATGAGACGAGATCTTTCAGAAGCATTTTCCCTCCCACTCTGGCTTGACCCGTTCCACCTAACATCCCCCTACATCTGCTTGTCAAGCCGAAGAGAGTCCACGCAACATAATTGATCAAGCCAGAGCCCATATGGAAATGGCTGCACTGGAAGCAATCGTCACTCGGAGTTCTTCAGATTCCTCTGTTCCCTGGGTGGCCATCCACAAGTGCACGTACTCCAGGAACCATAGACATGGACCGGAGTAGCCACTCAACTTCGCCACCATTAACAACCAATCCACCCAGGAGTTTCATTAACTTAGTGGATGTGCACTCTCGGGTAAAAATCACCATGCTCACGGCCCTAAGTAGAATAGACATTCATCCTAGGCGACGACAACCATGAGCACAGCCCTGAGTAGTCACTTAACATTTTGTAAAACTTTCATCAATTGCATAGCATCAATACATCTACTAAGTATTATATAGGAACCTAGACACAGGAGTAAGGGAATTCTACACAGGTTTAGCATAGAAATACTATCCTACTCATGCATATAAAAATACACTAAGTAATGCATATAGAAAATAATAGGAAGTTTATGAGGTGTGCCACTTGCCTTTGAATGTTGTCGTTGTTCACAAACTCTTTTCAACAACGAACGTTTGCTCTCCGTTTAATCTAAACAATATAAGCAAACAACAATACAGCAATCAACAAACAATAATCATCAAACATACATGCTCATATCTAGTGAACAAACAAGTTTTGTAAAGCTTCTAAGGAAAACATGTCTTGCATGATATGCAATTTATTTCTAAGGACTAGAAATGCATGTCCTGCCATGAAGATCTTTTAAGTTAATGCAAGGAAATGTGTTGGTCAAAATTGACTAAGGACTAAAGTCATAAGTTGAATAAAATATTTTGTTTTATATCATCTTGAATAAGCCCTCTAATGGCTTAGTCTTGATGTGTAGAATATTTAGAGAAAATACGAAGTCATTTCTTCAAGATGATCAACAATTATTATCAACTCTTTGTAAATTGGACATTCACTACAGTGAGAGAGACAGACACCCGGCCAGCCACTTAAATTGTGGGACAGGTCTCATGTACGTGGACATGTAAGGTTTGTCTCCAGGACGCTTCATCTCACTATGCCGCTAGGATCCAACAAACTTCAAAGATGATAACATCATGATCAAAATTTGTTTAAGTCTAAAAGACAAGATTAGGAAAGAGGGAAAAGAAAGAAAGAAAGATGTAGTTAGTCTTCCAGGCTTCATCTCCAGACTTGTAGCTTTCCCTTTGGTGATGTCTTGAATGAATTTTTGTAGACTTGATAAATCTTCAGACTTGATGATTCTGATATCACCGAGGCTGGTCTTGGAATTAACTTAGTCTTTATGAAGTCTCAGATAAGAAGGGGGAAAAGAGAGAGAGCAAGAAAGACTTAAAGAATAAAGGAGGTTGGTCTTCTTGAACTTCTTCTTGCTTTTCTTCTAAGTGCTTCTACTCCTTGAAGATACTTCTGAAGTCTTGTTTTGGCTAAGTCCTTCAATAGCCTTCTAGCTCCATCTTGAAAATTACTAAGTGTCTAAGTGTAGCACTTTACCCAAAATGCCTAGTTGAAAATACTTCTAACTTAGAGAAAAAATAATGAAGAGATTTCCAATGGGAAATATACCTATATGTGAAATAAGTTATGCATGCAATGCACCTTTAAATGCTAAGAAATATCATACAAAATTTGTGATATTTATAAAGTATGCATTTGGCTATAAATGCAATTTAATTAATTTCTATTTTTGGAAAATATAATAAAAGGAATAATTATAAGATCAAAGTTTTCTATTATTAAATTTTTATAATAAAATTATATAAATAGTTTTAATAGACAGGGAGCATTGAATTAAATTTATAGAAATTTGATTTAATCCCAAATAATATTTCTATTAATAGTTGTGTTGAAAATACTCAAACTATTCAAATTAAATATATAACTATGATTTCATTCAAATATTACTCAAAATTATTTTATAGCAGTGGCATCAATTTAAAAATATTCCAAAGTTTCTAAAACAATTTTATTTGTAATTTTTGAATTTACAGATTAAAAGTTATGACAAAAATACTCAAATTCACCATTTGAAATTCGAATATTTTAAACTAAGTCAAATTTGAATTTTGGCAGATCCATAATATTCTACATGTCGAGGGCTTTCCAAATATATAAAAATATTTGAATTTGGATAAACAGAGAAAAAGATATGATAGTTTGAATAGACAGGGGCTTTTCTGCAAAACTGCCAATTAATTTAAATCGCAAAAATGATTTTACACGTCAGCGATGACTGGGCGCTGACTGGGCTGCTGACTGGGATCCGATGTGGATAAGTGAACAGATCAGGGCCGTCCAGATCTAGATGTACGGTCCAGATCTAAAGGTACCGATTCAATTTAAACTTCTAATCTCAGCCGTTGGAAGGAGATCGGACGCTCACCGTGCGATGGAGAGGAGATGGCGGCGCTTCTCGCCGGAGTCGGAGATGACAGCGGCGGCGGCACTCGGGCGTAGACGGGGACGGCGCTATGGTGCTCCCCCGGACGAACGGAGGCGTGCGGCTCGTCGCGGCGGTGTCGATGAGCCCTGTGGCGGGGCCTGCTTTTCCCGGAGCGGTGAGGAGAGGTGGGCGGAGCGGCCTCGGTCTACGGCAGTGTTCGGCGAGCTCAGCCTGTTTGATTCGGACGCGAAGGAGTGGTTAGGGAGGTTCTAGGGGGTGCGCACGGCGTGGGAAAGGAAGTGGGGGTGGTTCTCGGGCTCGGGCGGTTGCTCACCTCGCCGGAAAAGAGGAATCGGGCGGCGGCGACCGAGCGGCTCCGGCGAGCTTTTCCGACAGCCTGGGGGCATGCTCGGCTAGGGTTTTTTGAGGGGAAACGGAGAGGAGATCGAGGGCTATATATAGACGCGCACGGGAGAAACAAATCGCGTAAAAATCGCTCGAATTGGAGCCGGAATTGGAGGAGTAGTTTCGGGAGGAAATACGGCCGGAGGTTGAAGAAGGGTGACATCAGCGATGATGTCATCCAAAAAATTTTTTTTTTATTTTTTTTATTTCTTTTATAACTTTTGATCTAAATGTCCAAATGAAGTCAAACAAATTTCTAAAAATTTGTAAAATTATTATCTTTCTGTTAAACCAGTTGTGGGAGTGTTTTGAACACTTTTCAAAAATAATAATTTCGAAATATTGATTAAATGTAAAATTGACACTTTATGTTTAATTTAAAACTAGGGTTTAATTAATTTTAATTTTGGCTAAATAAATTATATGAAATACACATATTCAATTAAGTTTGAATATAAGTTATTTAAACTTGTTTTGCTGAAATCATTCATCTTTATTTTGGCATAATATTAAAGAACTAAATATGACTAATTTGAAGGAAATGGGAAATATAATGAAATCCATTTTTTATTCTAAATGTTTTGTACACCATTATATTTTATATTATGCTTATTCATTTGAAAAAAACTTCATATCAACTTTGGAAAAGAAATTTGTTTTTCATTCATTTCTTATTGGAATATATTAATCATTTCATGTTTTGAAAATAAATAAAAAATAATTTTAAGCTAATGAAATGCCTATTTGGATAATTCATTAATATAAATCCATGAAGTTTTAAAGTTATAACTATAGACTTGTAACTTCTAAAACTATGTTTTGAACTTAGTTAAAAGAATGAAAACCTTTTGGCAAATAGATCATGTTTTAAATAGTTTCAAAGAACACTTGTAAAGATTAATTTAATTTATGAATAGCTATGGCTATGTGGTTGAATTTCAAATACTTATAAAGAAACTTTTTATTACAATAAAATGGTTTGAAGTTTGTGAAACATTTGTCAATTTATATATTGAGGTTTTAAGAAGTACAATGGATAATAAATTGTTTACTTGATACATCTTTTGAAAATAATGTTAAATTGAGATATTTGAAATATTAAATCCTTTGATATGTTTGAAATCTTTTATAGTTGGTGTTCTTATGCATTTTAATATTTTATTTTAATCAAAAACAAAAGTTTTAAATTTTAGTGATTTTTAAACATTCCAAAATGTTGGGATGTTACAACTACCTTATCGAATGTGCAATCATACCGATCGGAGGGATCGACGTCTTCATCGGGTACACGCCAGAGGCGTACGGCCTACCGTGTTTCTACAACCCCACCCACCAACCCTTCGACCAAGCAGTCGACCGACAAGATGGATCTGGATCCGCCTTCTCCCAGGAGTCGGCCGAATCTAATTTTCACTTCGTCGGAGTTGTCAGACTGGGATCCGACTCCCAGCCGGAAAACAACGATCATGAATCCTTCCTGCTCTCCAGGAGGATGCGATGTCAGATGCCGGATCCAGATCTACCGTTCAAGTCAACGTAGTCTCTGACTCTGATGATGACGGTAGTCTCTTCGAAGAGAAGATCAAAAGCCGCTTTTACAGTGATAATCCGGCTCCTTCAGAGGGCACAGCGGATACTGATATGCCTGACAAGCTGGCTATGATGGTTGTCGTTGGTCACGAGTCAACCCTAGTTGCTTCTGAAACGCAAAACAAGCCGGTGGAAGATGCCGGCGACACCAGTGCCGGTCAACTCATTGAAGGTTCCGACAAGGTGTGCGCAAAGAAGAAAACTGGCTTCGAGAAAGGCGGCAGCAGCAAACCCACGGATTTGCTCTCCGTCATCAAGGAAGTAGAAGAGATTATGCACACTCCGGTGAACAAGGACACCCCACTCGACGAAGTGGAAGAGCTTAGGATTAACATGCTTAAGCACTCTGACTTCCAGCGCAAAAGAGAGGAGCATGTTGAGAGCCTTGCAAAGAAGATCGACAAAGAACAGGAAAAGATGTCGGCTAAAACAAGCCGGCAGCTCTTCGAGGAAAAAAGGCCATCAAAAAACCGCCGTGATAAGGAGCCGCCAACACGAGCAACAACAGCGGCTCAGGATCTTGGGTTCGACTGGCGCACGACACCACAGCGCATAGATAGAAGGGGGGATGTTGTCTTCAGCACCCCCATCCTTAACGCCGCCGCCGCGCTAGATACCCTAGACGACAAAACTTACACAGCGGAGGAAAAGCTGGCCAACGCAAGACACTTCGTGAGCAAGGCCCTCGAACAACAAGCTCGCGCTGACTCCTATGGCCACATGGCGGATGCCCGCGGGGGAGACCTAGAATCCAGGTCAGGAAAGTGCAAAGCCGCACCTGGCGCTGACCACGAAGGCCCGTCCGGCTCCAGTAGCCATGGCGACAAAAGGAAAGCAACGCCACCTCCAAAGAAGACGCCACCGCCAAAACCAAGGCGGGACGAGAATTCAAGGCAGGAAGGAGAGGAGACCTGCAACCTCCAGCCCAGCCAAGACGTGACAATGGCGGTAGCCGGGGCAATGGACAGACGCCTAGAAAATATGCCGGTAACGACCCTCCCAGGAGAGATCGAAGCCGGTCTCCGCAGCGTAGCACCGGGAGCAAGAGGAAGGAGGCGGCAGAAGGGCCCAGGCGCAGCGTAAGCCGGGCAGCGCAGGACGAGCCAAACGCAAACAGAAGCGCACAACAACTCGATCCAAAAGACGCGCGACACCGCCTACAAGACATAGCAAGAGGAAATGAGCCGCTATACTCTGGACCAAAGTGCTTTGGCGACGCCAGCCGCAGAGAGCCGTTCCCTAAGGACATGACATCAGTGTCTAAAAATTGTTCTAGGTACAAAGGCCTCGTTAAGCCCGATTCATGGCTAGCCGACTATGCCATGGCCATAGAAATTGCCGGCGGAAGCAGTCATATTGCCGTCCGCTACCTACCTCTTATGTTGGAAGGCCTGGCAAGGGCTTGGATCGACAACCTTCCAGAAAAGTCTATCCATAGCTGGCACGACATGGAAAAGGTTTTCTCCCAGCACTTTCAAGGAACATACAAGCGTCCAAATACCTACATGGATTTACAACGCTGTATTCAAAAGCCGGACGAAACCATGACAAACTTTGTCAGCCGTTGGATCTCCGAAAAGGTCAACTGTCATGGTGTCTCGGACGCACAGGCTATCCATGCCTTCTACACGGGCTTGCAGAAGAAATCCTTGCTCCGTCATCGGCTCGTCCGCGAGCAAATCACGGACCTTGGCGAGATGCTCAACCTAGCCGCCCAATATGCGGCGGCGGATGACGACGCACGCGACGACGATCCAGACGTCAGCATCGTGCCAAAACGGAACAACAAACGCAAGCAGGCGACGGATGACAAAGCCAGACCTTCCAACGAGGTAGACGTCGCGTTCCAAGGTGGCGCGTATCACTTACGAGCAGGCAAAACTTTTGCCATGCCCTATCCACGCCTCACTTGGCAAGGTCAACCATATGCTTAGAGAGTGTCGTTTCATGGACGACTTCAAAAAGGACCCCACAGTTGGCTGGAAGTCAAAGAAGTCAAAGAAGAACGACAAGAAAGACAACAAGGACGACGAGGATGACGACGACATGTCTATCTCAAGCAAGGATGAAGCGGCCGCCAAGAAAAAGAAACCATATCCGAAGGTCAAAGAATCTCTCGTGTGTTTTGTCGGCACGCCTTCGGCTAAGGTGGAAAAGGCGGAGATGCGTGAACTTAACGCGACAATGCCGGACGTCCCTCAGTATTTAAACTGGTCTGAGGCGGCGATCACCTGGGATCGGTCCGACCACCCTGATCATGTTCCTTACCCAGGCAAGTACGCCCTTGTCGTCGATCCTATTGTCGACAACTTCAGACTCACAAAGGTACTCATGGATGGCGGCAACAGCCTCAACATCTTGTACTATGATACACTAAACCGCATGAACTTGTCTGAGGATCAGCTTGATGATAGCAACCTCACTTTTCATGGCATAGTGCCCGGCAGGCAAGCAAAGTCAATGGGGAGCATTAGGCTGAAGGTAACTTTTGTACCAAAGGAGAACTACCCCTCAGAGTTCCTCCGGTTTGAAGTTGTGCCCTTCAAAACCGCCTATCATGCAATCTTCGGACGACCGGCTTTCGCCAAATTTATGGCAAGGCCGTGCTACATATACAGCAAGCTCAAAATGCAGGGGGAAAACGGAACCATCACGATTTCCGGCAACTTCAAGAAAGCCAAGGAGTGTGAGCGTGGCATGGCCGCCTTCGCAGAAGCCGTCATCCACAAGGAAGAACTCGCACTACTTGAGGCGGACCCAGACAACTCCATGCCCAAGCCAAAGGTTGATGTCAAGAAGACCTTTGAAGCTTCAGAAGACACCAAAAAGGCGGACCTCATCCCAGGCGATAAGTCTAAGCAAGTCGTCATCGGCTACAACCTTGACATCAAATAGGAAAGCGCTCTCGTCGAGTTCCTCCGTGAGAATCGCGACATCTTTGCATGGTCGCCTTCCGACATGCCTGGTGTACCGAGGGAACTTGTCGAGCACTCACTCAACGTCATAAAAGGATCCAAGCCGGTGAAGCAAGCAACAAGACGCTTTGGAGACGAGAGACGCAAGGCTATAGGAAAGGAGATAAACAGGCTGAAGGCCGCCAATTTCATAAAAGAAGTTGTACACACCGATTGGGTGTCAAATCCTGTACTTGTTCCAAAGAAGAATAAAGAGCTGAGGATGTGTATCGACTATACCGGTGTTAACAAGTGTTTCCCAAAGGATCCATTTGCGCTACCTAGAATTGACCAAGTTGTAGACTCCACAGCAGGCTCCGAGCTACTTTGTTTTTTGGACGCCTACTCAGGATACCATCAAATCAAGATGAGGGAGTCAGATCAGCTGAAAACATCTTTCACCACTCCATACGGGACTTTCTGCTACATCACGATGCCTTTTGTCCTGAAGAATGCAGGGGCAACATACCAGCGCTGTATGCAAAATTGCCTGCACGAACAGATCGGCCGCAATGTTCACGTCTACGTAGACAACATTGCGGTGATGTCGAAAAAGAAGGCAGATCTCCTAGAGGGTCTGGAAGAAACTTTTAAGAATCTCCGGAGGTTCCAGATGAAACTCAATCCCGCCAAGTGTGTTTTCGGCGTTCCTGCCGGCAAGCTACTCGGATTTATCGTCTAAGAACGAGGGATCGAGGTTAATCCGGAGAAGATCAAGGCCATCCAAAACATATCCAGACCTACTTGTCTGAAGGATGTGCAGCGCCTAGCCGGATCGGCAGCGGCAGTCAGTCGCTTCATAAGCCACCTGGGGGAAGAGGCAATGCCTCTCTACCGGCTATTGAAGAAATCTGACAACTTTGAGTGGACAGCAGAGACAGATGCCGCCTTACAACAACTTAAGGAGGCCCTCATATCCGCTCCGATATTGGCAGCACCTCGATCGCAGGAACCAATGCTGCTCTACATCGCGGCAACCGGAGCAGTTGTCAGCGTTGTCTTGGTGGTGGAAAGAAAGGAAAGCGAAGCCGCGACGTCTGAGCAACGACCGGTTTACTTCATCAGTGAAGTCTTGTCCGCCTCCAAGCAGAGGTATCCACATTACCAAAAGCTGGCTTATGGTGTATTCTTCGCCGCCAGAAAGCTTAGGCATTATTTCCAGGAGCACATAGTGTCAGTAGTCAGCAAGGCACCGTTGGGAGACATAATCAACAATGCAGAGGCAATAGGTCGAGTCACCAAGTGGGGCATCGAACTCGCCGCCTTTGATATAGTCTACAAACCACGGACCGCCATTAAGTCTCGAGCATTAGCAGACTTTGTCGCCGACTGGACATAAGCCATGGAGGAAACTGTACTCCCCGAGTTAGAATATTGGGTCATGCACTTTGACGGATCAAAGATGCTCAAAGGCTCAGGGGCTGGAGTTGTTCTACGCACACCCAAAGGTGACAAGCTCAGCTACGTGTTGCAGATTCATTTCACAGCAACCAATACCGTTGCAGAATATGAAGCTTTACTTCACGGGTTACACGTGGCAAACGACCTCGGCGTCAAGAGAATCCTCTGCTATGGTGACTCAGATTTGGTCGCGCAGCAAGTAAGCGGAACATGGGATGCGAAAAGCACAACAATGGCGGCATACAGGGCCAAGGTTGACGAATTCGCCAAAAAATTCACGGGCTACGAGGTCCGGCATGTTCCAAGAGCTGAGAACGACGCGGCGGACACACTTGCCAGACTAGGGTCAGAACGTAAAAAGGTACCAAAAGATATTTTCCTGGAACATTTGCACAAGCCGTCCATTAAGGGCGCCGACTTGTTGGACCCCGATGCAGAAGAACCGGTAGAAGCGGCAAGTCTCGCTGTCTACTCAATACAGCCGGATAGGACTGTCCCATACCTCGATTTTCTAATCGACAGCAAGTTGCCGGAGGACGATGAGGTGTTAAAAAGGCAGATCATAAGGCGAGCCAAGTCATTCACAGTAATAAAAGGCGAGCTATATAAGCGAAGCACGTGTGGTATCTATCAACGATGAATATAGCTAGAAGAAGGCCAGGAAATTCTGAAAGACATACATGTTGGTACCTGCGGGCATCACGCTTCCGCCAGGTCCATCGTGTCCAAAGCTTTCCGCCAAGGCTTCTACTGGGTTACCGCCAAAGAAGACGCCGAGCACATCGTGAAAACATGCAAAGGCTGCCAATTGTACGCCCGCCAACCTCACATGCCGGCACAAGAGCTCAGGACAATTCCAATCACCTGGCCGTTCGCGGTCTGGGGCTTAGACATGGTTGGTCCCTTCAAGAAGGCACGTGGTGGGTATACCCACCTATTGGTCGCTGTCAACAAGTTCACCAAATGGGTCGAGGCCAAGCCGATCAGCAAACTTGACGCACGAACAACCACCAATTTCCTCTGGGGAATTATCTCTCGGTTTGGAGTTCCACACAGCATTATCACTGATAATGGCAGCAACCTATCTCAAGGCGACATAGAAGAATACTGCAGTGATCTGGGTATCCGGCTTGATTTGGCATCCGTGTCACACCCTCAATCCAATGGACAAGTAGAGCGTACAAACGATATCGTCCTCTCGGGACTTAAGCCTCGTCTCAAAGCTCCGTTACATAGGGAAGCCGACGCTTGGGCAGAAGAGTTACAGTCCGTACTCTGGAGTTTGCGCACAACGCCAAACAGATCTACCGGCTACACTCCTTTCTTCTTAGTATATGGCGCGGATGTCGGGTTATGACTCCCAAGAACTGGGGGTAGTCACTTCCTGAAGTGTAGTTCGCGAAGGGGATTGAACACGGAGGTCTAGACCCTCGAGTGTCTCCGCGACGTTGCTCGCCGGACCCGAAGAAGACACACATACACAAAGGGAGACACCAGCCTTTACTCAGGTTCACGACCCTCGTGGGGAGGTAAAACCGCTACTCCTGCTTGTCTGTATTAGATGTGGAAGGTTACAGTACAATGGAGCTTGCCGAAAGCCCCCTTGAGGCAACTCTTGTCTGGGGAGGGAAGTGATCGTCTTCTTCCTCCTCAAGGCTGAGGCTTTCCTAACAAGTATAGCTAGGGTTTACCAGGGTTACGGTGCGCCAAGAGCCGACCCGCGCTACGTTGGACGTCTTGCCCATTTTATAGGCGCCTTTGGCCTTCTCCTTCGGCTTGGCCTTCCAGGTGGTTCCCACATGCCAGTGGCAGGGTGGTGTAGGAGTCCACCGTGCTCCATTCGCGCATGGACTCGGTCCATTGCTGGTAAAGGTGGGCGCGGTGGCCGACCGGCGGCCGACCGCGCTGTACTGCCCGCAGGGAGGGCAGTCTCTGAGGTGGAGCCCACGATGACGTCCTCCTATGGAGAGTTGTGCTGTCCACCCGCTTTATCGTCAGAGTAGAAGGTCCTGGCAGCTACGCAGCAGGCAGAGCTGCTTTGTTGACCACTTTATCACCAAGGACAGCGACGGGGGTGCGTGCGACACTGCATGTGCGTGGCAGAGACCACGTGCATCTTGCCGTGCTTCCTTGGCCGCGACGTTTCCCCTCAGGTGCGGGGAGGCCTGAGGGGAGATTCCCGCGGGGCTCCCTCGAAGCGAGCGGGCGCCTCGGGAGGGTACCCTGAGGCGAGAGGTCCCTTGAGGCCATTGTTTCCTCTTCAGGCCCTCGAGGGGAATTGCCTCTCGAGGGTCCCGCCAGGCGGTGATGCCTGGTCCTTTGTCGTTTCGTCCGACTGGCCCGCGTGCGAGGCCTGGGGGGAATGGGCTCTCCATACCCCAGTTCCCACTGGGCCGACAGTAGCCCCCGGGCCCATGATGGGCGCGATTGAGCCCATGGGCTCAGGCGAAGCGTCGTGGGCCCTTAGTGCCCAGCCGGCCCGAGCCACGCGGCACTTGGACGAATAACGGTCTCGCACGATCCGGTGCGCGAGTCGTGGGGGGTCCCACCACATCCTGGTAACTGCTCCTCGAGGTGACATAAAGCCCGAGCGAGGCGGCTGGGAGCCGTTACCGTTTCCAAACCTTCTCGCAGGAATTTCCGCTCTACAGAGCTCTCCGCCTCCGATATCTCCTGCAAATCTTCGTCTTCTAATTCCTCCAGGCTTCCGCTCTCGCGATGATGAGCCCTCTCAAGAGCAAGGGCAAGGCCGCCGCGGGGTCTTCCTCCCAGACAGAGGCCACTGAGATGAACGAGCACGGCGCCACCGCCCTGAAACCCGTGGCGCACGGGAAGCGCCCGCGAGGGTTCTTCCCGGTCTTCCAGCACTGTCTGACTGCGGGCCTGGTTCCGCCCTTCTCGCCGTTCTTGGAGGCGGTGCTGGCGTTCAACCAAGTGCAGCTACTTCACCTGCACCCCAATTCCGTCCTGATCCTCGCCGTCTTCGCCTACCTCTGCGAGGCGTACCTGGGCCTGGTGCCAACTGTGGGGCTGTTCCGGTGCTTCTAAGCACTCCGGAACACGGCGAAGAACGAGCGCTCTGGGTGCGTCTCGTTCCGCATCGTCGATGGCATTGGGAGCGTCTACATCCCCATGTCTTGGAGCGAGGGCAAGGCCATCACCTCGGTGACGAAGAAGGTGGATGACTTCCGCCAGAAGTGGTTCTATGTTGGGGTGGAGCGCCCCTGCACTTTCCTCGAGGTCCCCGACGAGCCCCCGGTGAAGAACTCCCATTGGGGCAAGGCCACCTTCGACGGCGCCAAGAACGTGAGCCTGATGGGGCGTCTGAGTTTCCTCCGCGAGGAGAGCCTCACGGGGCAGATGGTCGTCACGGACTTCGTGACGCGCCGCATCACGCCCCTCCAAGCGCACTCGGTCGCCATGTGGATGTACTCGGGGCCGACGGACAAGATGCGGCTTCACGCCGAGGACCACGACAAGGACGCCGTCGACGACGTCGTCTCCGTGCTCTTCGTCAACCCCTCGGTGCTTCCCGTGGATGAGCTCCCCGCGGCGCTCCGGCCACTTCATCAATATAATCTAACGGAGCGCATGCATGTAACGCCCCGGGATTTATCCCCAATTAGTTTTTTTGGTTGTTTTTCTTTTGTGCATCATCATGTCATCATTTCATCATGCATTGGTCACTTCATTTAATTTACTACAACTCCCCTTTAAATTCAAATCACACAATTTGAATTCAAATGCATTTCAAATTAATTAAAATGTGTATTTTTAAATCTTTTGCAAATATTATAAAAACTGGTTTATTAAATTTTCTATTTGAAACTAAAACTATTTTATAAAGTTTCTTTATTCAAACTCTTTTCTATTATTGTTTTTAAATACAAAAACAGAAAAGAATTAATTAAAAGAAATAAAAAACTTCAGAGAAGAAAAACTTACCTGGGCCAAAAACCCAACACCCAGCCCACCTCCTGGCCCAACTCCTCCCCTGGCCCTTTTCTCCTTCCTCCGTACAGTCAACAGGGAGAAAGCGAGCCTGACGCCATGGCGCCCCCACCATGCTCCCTCACCCACTCCCTCTCCCTTTTAGCCGCACCCCTCTCCCTCCAACCCTAACCCTAGCCTCGCCCCTCTCTTCTCCCTGCTCCGCCGCCGCCACTCTCCCCTCTCCTCCCCTGTTTTCCTCTCCACGAAAAATACCACCGGAGCACCAACACCGCCGCCCCGCCGCTCCGGTGCCGTCGAAGCACCGAGGAGGAGCCCCGGAGCAGCGCCACCCCCGTCGTCCTCCTCCTTTCCGATGCAATTGGAGTCTGGAACGCCGCAACTCTCGACTCCGTCATCGGCTTCCCCAACCCCGGCGACCTCCGCCGCTCAATTCCGCCGCCTCCGGTCCGCCCCGAGCAAGAACGCCGACCCCCTCACCGTGAGCCCCTCGTCCTCTGCGCCTTCTCTTCCCCCTCCGTTTCCCTCTCGCTATTCGGAAATCTTCCCCGGCGCCGGCAAGTGCTCCACCACGGCCGTGACCGTCGAGCACGGAACCGTGCCCTTCGGTACATCTCCTCCACGTCCGAGCACAGGAATGAAAACTTCACCACTGCCCGCACATCCGCACGTGCTTGCCCGAGCTGCGCCGCCCGTCCTGGGTCGTCGGTGTCCAACTACGTTCCGCTGCCGTCGGAACCTCTGTTTTCTTCGTCAGTTAGTTTTTGTTCAGTTTCGTCAGGTTATAGTTTTCATTACGGTTCAAAAAGAAAGCGAGTTTAGATCTATCAGCAAACAGATCCGGGCTGAGTGGCTAGCAGCGCCGTCAGTTTCCATCGTCGCGCAGCCGCGCGAGTTCGAGTCCCCGAGGGCAGGCTCGCGGAATCAAAAGCCCATTTTTTCCCTCTTCCGCTGACAGCGCGGCCCCACCTGTCAGCGACAGTGGGAGCCCGCGTAGCTTTCTTCTTGCCCGGTCAGCGCCACTGTGGCAGTGGCCCCACTGTCAGTCACACGAGCTAAGCTCGCTTCGGTGCTAAATCTTCCAGCAGACAGAGACGCTTGGATTTTACACCGAGCCCCCTGCCCATCTCTTTTTGCACAGAGAACCCCACTGAGTTGTTTTCCATCACCAACAGGTCCCTGCCAATTTCAGAAACACCCCTAGAACTAAATATGCAACAACTTTAATTCTATAACTCCAATTAAAATAATCTTTATATGTTTTTATATCAGAAAAATGCAAGGAACATTAATATGACATTCTTATGCCATTTTGCATATTTTATTTTAATTTCTTAGTATAATTTATTCATTGCACCTTTATAAGTAAATATGGAATGTGTTGGGCTTTACTTAATAATTGCCCTATTCCATTTAATTTAATTACATCACCCATGCCATGTGTTGCCATGTTAACCAACATTTAATATTGCCGATAAATTAAATAACTTGCACCTAAATATTAATTGCCGGGGTTGCTTTCCCGCTTAATTTGGATTACCTGCATTGTATTGCATCTTGCCATGCCATGCATCATTCTCGTATGATCATGCTGAATCTTTTGCCGTAGTTGTAAAATGCATCTTTCACGCTTTCCAGTCTTTGTTGCTTCTTCGCGGATATGACGTTGAGATGTGTGAGCAACGACAAGATCTGCTTCCATGCGGGATTTCCAGGCAAGCAAAGTTTGCTTGTTTACCTATACATTGTCTTTCATTCCTGCCGTTGATCTCTGCTACCCTAGTTATCGATTCTTGAACTGCGATCCCATCACATGTTTATCCTGCAGCCCATACAACTTTATCCCCACAACCTAATACCCGTTGCATGATTATCTGTTGGCCTTGCGAGTCGTAGTGCATGCTTAGAGTTGTTTGTGCGAGTCGTCTGTTGGTCTTATGTTTCATCTGCTTAGTTTGATAGATTTTTCTACCTTAATAAAATGTTGTATTATATTGGGGTATTATAATTAAAAGATAAGGCACCAGGCGGAAGGCCTTGCGAGGTGCTTTGTTCTGCCCAGTGTCGACCTAGGAACTGAGATTTTGTCCTCGGATCCAATTTTGAGCGCACTAACCACTTGTGGGTGGCCCAATGGAGCCCCCCTCGACTTTGAACGGATCCGCAGCTCGTCCATGTGCCGCAAGTAGTTCGGGTTTTCCATTTGCTCATATGCATGTGCATGATGATGATGATGATGATGAGAGGGTATGTGATACGGGGGGTCATATAGGTGTGGTGCGTACGTAGCGGACAGTTCCTACTGTGGTTTGAGCCGCATGGTGCGTAGGCACAAACTAATGAGTCCGCAATTGAGATTCGGCCGGACTCCTGACATGGGTAACAACTCATATGGGTGGCACTTGGACTTGCTGTAGTGAAGGAATAAGTCGTGTTGAGAAGCCCTGATGCTTGCTTGGGTTGATCATGCGAGTATGGGTACAGTAGTGCACCCCTGCAGGGTATAATCTTATCGATGAGCCATGTCCACGGTTATGGACGACTTTGGTGATGATGCTGGCTAACAAGATCTAGACAACTTGCACATAATCATTGTTAAATTAACTTGACTAGTAACATAGAATTACTTTCACAATAAATTATAATTAAAACTGTTTAACGTGTGAGTTTCCCGGATTGCTTCCTCATATTTGGTTGAGGGGGTTAATTCGAGAATGGGTTATGTTTGGTGTTAGTTGTAGATGGTTATCTTATGCGCTCTCTTATCCCTCTCTGATTAGACGGAAGTTGTAGCGTGTCTCTTTAGGTTGCTAGTGCTGCTGCCGCTAAGTCCACCTCCCCTATATTTTGGGAGATGGTGTAGAAAGTAGGCAAGTCGGTTTTGCTTGCCAGGGAGTGCCCTGACCCTCTTTTGGGATGTGCTTTATGTGCAGTCAACAGGTTTGAAGTCCGACGACGTTAGCTTGGGAATCCCCCCGGCTTGGCTGGGCAGGGATATGGCGCCACTGCTTATCTTCAGGACTCTTAGTCCAATTTGCATCTTATCCATAGTCGGATACTATTCTGTTTCTGCTGTCATTTGTATCTTTGTATTGTATATTTGTATCTTGACTCGTTCGAGTCGCTGTTGTATTTATATCTTCTGCTGTATTTGTGGATGTATCGGAACTGTTGTAATGTTATCACAATTCCACCCACATAATGCGCATGTTTCGACGTGCACATTATGTCTGGTGGGCGACCTAAAATCGTTATTATGCGGATTTCGGCGGGAACGCTTAAATCTACATAGTACCGATTTTAGGGCGTCACAAAGTGGTATCAGAGCCTTGGTTTCGATCTCCTTGTTGTTTCGATACGAATGGTTATCGAAGCAGCGGGTCCGCAAAAGCCTGTAGGATAACCTCGCTAACGGTCGTTGTTTCTAGAGTGTTGAAAACTATTTGACTTAAATTATTTTTTGAAAAATATCTCAATAGGTTTCTTTTTATTCCTTATCTATATTCTATTTCTCCTCTTACCTAACTTGTTTTGAGTCTCTTCTCTTATCCAAACTTTCAAAGTTTTAGGATCCTACGTGTGGGTGGACGATTTCTTGCCTTTTACCCTATTAGGTTCGATCTTTCGGAGTCGTCTTCGTCATGGGCAACAACCCCTTGTTAGTGGTGTCGAGAATTTCAAGGTGGAGCAACAATCCCTTGTTAGTGGTGTCGAGAAGTTTATCCCGGAGCGTGAAGACTCGGTAGTTACCCCTCTCTTCTTGTGGTCTCGGCGTGGATCGCGGGACGCGATCCCTTGTTACTTGTGTCGGTTGTAACGCCCCGGGATTTATCCCCAATTAGTTTTTTTGGTTGTTTTTCTTTTGTGCATCATCATGTCATCATTTCATCATGCATTGGTCACTTCATTTAATTTACTACAACTCCCCTTTAAATTCAAATCACACAATTTGAATTCAAATGCATTTCAAATTAATTAAAATGTGTATTTTTAAATCTTTTGCAAATATTATAAAAACTAGTTTATTAAATTTCCTATTTGAAACTAAAACTATTTTATAAAGTTTCTTTATTCAAACTCTTTTCTATTATTGTTTTTAAATACAAAAACAAAAAAGAATTAATTAAAAGAAATAAAAAACTTCAGAGAAGAAAAACTTACCTGGGCCAAAAACCCAACACCCAGCCCACCTCCTGGCCCAACTCCTCCCCTGGCCCTTTTCTCCTTCCTCCGTACAGTCAACAGGGAGAAAGCGAGCCTGACGCCATGGCGCCCCCACCATGCTCCCTCACCCACTCCCTCTCCCTTTTAGCCGCACCCCTCTCCCTCCAACCCTAACCCTAGCCTCGCCCCTCTCTTCTCCCTGCTCCGCCGCCGCCACTCTCCCCTCTCCTCCCATGTTTTCCTCTCCACGAAAAATACCACCGGAGCACCAACACCGCCGCCCCGCCGCTCCGGTGCCGTCGAAGCACCGAGGAGGAGCCCCGGAGCAGCGCCACCCCGTCGACGTCCTCCTCCCCGATGCAATTGGAGTCTGGAACGCCGCAACTCTCGACTCCGTCATCGGCTTCCCCAACCCCGGCGACCTCCGCCGCTCAATTCCGCCGCCTCCGGTCCGCCCCGAGCAAGAACATCTACGCCGACCCCCTCACCGTGAGCCCCTCGTCCTCTGCGCCCTCTCTTCCCCCTCCGTTTCCCTCTCGCTATTCGGAAATCTTCCCCGGCGCCGGCAAGTGCTCCACCACGGCCGTGACCGTCGAGCACGGAACCGTGCCCTTCGGTACATCTCCTCCACGTCCGAGCACAGGAATGAAAACGTCACCACTTCCCGCACATCCGCACGTGCTTGCCCGAGCTGCGCCGCCCGTCCTGGGTCGTCGGTGTCCAACTACGTTCCGCTGCCGTCGGAACCTCTGTTTTCTTCGTCAGTTAGTTTTTGTTCAGTTTCGTCAGGTTATAGTTTTCATTACGGTTCAAAAAGAAAGCGAGTTTAGATCTATCAGCAAACAGATCCGGGCTAAGTGGCTAGCAGCGCCGTCAGTTTCCATCATCGCGCAGCCGCGCGAGTTCGATTCCCCGAGGGCAGGCTCGCGGAATCAAAAGCCCATTTTTTCCCTCTTCCGCTGACAGCGCGGCCCCACCTGTCAGCGACAGTGGGAGCCCGCGTAGCTTTCTTCTTGCCCGGTCAGCGCCACTGTGGCAGTGGCCCTACTGTCAGCCACACGAGCTAAGCTCGCTTCGGTGCTTAATCTTCCAGCAGACAGAGACGCTTGGATTTTACACCGAGCCCCCTGCCCATCTCTTTTTGCACAGAGAACCCCACTGAGTTTTTTTCCATCACCAACAGGTCCCTGCCAATTTCAGAAACACCCCTAGAACTAAATATGCAACAACTTTAATTCTATAACTCCAATTAAAATAATCTTTATATGTTTTTATATCAGAAAAATGCAAGGATCATTAATATGACATTCTTATGCCATTTTGCATATTTTATTTTAATTTCTTAGTATAATTTATTCATTGCACCTTTATAAGTAAATATGGAATGTGTTGGGCTTTACTTAATAATTGCCCTATTCCATTTAATTTAATTACATCACCCATGCCATGTGTTGCCATGTTAACCAACATTTAATATTGCCGGTAAATTAAATAACTTGCACCTAAATATTAATTGTCGGGGTTGCTTTCCCGCTTAATTTGGATTACCTGCATTGTATTGCGTCTTGCCATGCCATGCATCATTCTCGTATGATCATGCTGAATCTTTTGCCGTAGTTGTAAAATGCATCTTTCTTGCTTTCCAGTCTTTGTTGCTTCTTCGCGGATATGACGTTGAGATGTGTGAGCAACGACAAGATCTGCTTCCATGCGGGATTTCCAGGCAAGCAAAGTTTGCTTGTTTACCTATACATTGTCTTTCATTCCTGCCGTTGATCTCTGCTACCCTAGTTATCGATTCTTGAACTGCGATCCCATCACATGTTTATCCTGCAGCCCATACAGCTTTATCCCCACAACCTAATACCCGTTGCATGTTTATCTGTTGGCCTTGCGAGTCGTAGTGCATGCTTAGAGTTGTTTGTGCGAGTCGTCTGTTGGTCTTATGTTTCATCTGCTTAGTTTGATAGATTTTTCTACCTTAATAAAATGTTGTATTATATTGGGGTATTATAATTAAAAGATAAGGCACCAGGCGGAAGGCCTTGCGAGGTGCTCTGTTCTGCCCAGTGTCGACCTAGGAACTGAGATTTTGTCCTCGGATCCAATTTTGAGCGCACTAACCACTTGTGGGTGGCCCAATGGAGCCCCCCTCGACTTTGAACGGATCCGCAGCTCGTCCATGTGCCGCAAGTAGTTCGGGTTTTCCATTTGCTCATATGCATGTGCATGATGATGATGATGATGATGAGAGGGTATGTGATACGGGGGGTCATATAGGTGTGGTGCGTACGTAGCGGACAGTTCCTACTGTGGTTTGAGCCGCATGGTGCGTAGGCACAAACTAATGAGTCCGCAATTGAGATTCGGCCGGACTCCTGACGCGGGTAACAACTCATATGGGTGGCACTTGGACTTGCTGTAGTGAAGGAATAAGTCGTGTTGAGAAGCCCTGATGCTTGCTTGGGTTGATCATGCGAGTATGGGTACAGTAGTGCACCCCTGCAGGGTATAATCTTATCGATGAGCCGTGTCCACGGTTATGGACGACTTTGGTGATGATGCTGGCTAACAAGATCTAGACAACTTGCACATAATCATTGTTAAATTAACTTGACTAGTAACATAGAATTACTTTCACAATAAATTATAATTAAAACTGTTTAACGTGTGAGTTTCCCGGATGGCTTCCTCATATTTGGTTGAGGGTGTTAATTCGAGAATGGGTTATGTTTGGTGTTAGTTGTAGATGGTTATCTTATGCGCTCTCTTATCCCTCTCTGATTAGACGGAAGTTGTAGCGTGTCTCTTTAGGTTGCTAGCTGCTGCCGCTAAGTCCACCTCCCCTATATTTTGGGAGATGGTGTAGAAAGTAGGCAAGTCGGTTTTGCTTGCCAGGGAGTGCCCTGACCCTCTTTTGGGATGTGCTTTATGTGCAGTCAACAGGTTTGAAGTCCGACGACGTTAGCTTGGGAATCCCTCCGGCTTGGCTGGGCAGGGACATGGCGCCACTGCTTATCTTCAGGACTCTTAGTCCAATTTGCATCTTATCCGTAGTCGGATACTATTCTGCTTCCGCTGTCATTTGTATCTTTGTATTGTATATTTGTATCTTGACTCGTTCGAGTCGCTGTTGTATTTATATCTTCTGCTGTATTTGTGGATGTATCGGAACTGTTGTAATGTTATCACAATTCCACCCACATAATGCACATGTTTCGACGTGCACATTATGTCTGGTGGGCGACCTAAAATCGTTATTATGCGGATTTCGGCGGGAACGCTTAAATCTACATAGTACCGATTTTAGGGCGTCACAATGCACCTCCTGGAGGGGATGCCTCCGTTCACCCTGACAGGCCAGGCGGACCTCGAGGTGTTGGTGCCAGTCGCGCGGGGAGCGGAGGGGGCCGACTCTCCCACGGCCTCAGGAGCTGGCCTAGGTGAGGAGGAGGCCGCGGCCGGAGAGGTTTCCTCTTCGAGAGCTGGGCCATTTACTGACGAGATTTGCGATATCTCGTCAGGCGATGAAGACGCCTTCGTGGTGGCGCCCTCGCGCCCCGTGGAGGAGGAGGCTGAGGAAGGGGAGGCCTCGGGCGCGGAGGCCTCTCCAGGAAGGCGCGGGGCTCGCACCAAAGCCGCCGTGGACAACCCAGGGGCGAGGCCGTCTGACGTCCCTTCCAAGAGGAAGGCAGAGGAGCCCCATGTGAAGCCTGCTTCCAAGCCCTTCCCTTCGTGGCGTTCGCCAGGCCTGGCGTGGGTCGACGCTGGCGCCCCCCCTTCAGGGTTAGTGCTCACAACTTTGGCTCATTCGTCTTTTAGTTTTCTCCCTTGCATTTCTTTTTCTAGAAGTCTCTTCTTGGACTCCTGTCAGTGCCTTTGCGCCCGTGAAGCGCCGCCGGCTCCGCAAGGCATCCGAGGTGAAGAGTGCCACGGAAGGGGCCGTGGCTGACGAGTCCGCGAGGCCTGTGGGGGCAGCCCCCGTGATCCCCCTTGAGGAGGAGCCTCAAGTGGTGCAAGCTGCGCCCCAGGCGGGGGCGGCAGGGCCTCAGGCGGAAGAGGACGCAGCTAGCCCAGATATGCCTGTAGCACCCCGCGAGCCTCTGGGAGCGGAAGGTCCTGAGGAGAGGACTTCCGCACCGCCTCGCGCCCCTACTCCTCCCCGCGCGGCCACGTCTCCGCGCGAGCCCTCACCGCCGCGCGAACCAACGCCGCCTCGCGCGCCGACGCATCCGCGCGTGTCTACGCCGCCGCCTGCGCCCGCTGCTCCCCGCAGCCTGCAACGGAGACGCGCGAGGCTCCAGCAGGTGCGGTTGCGTCTGCCGGGGGAGATTCCTTCTCTCCTCCTCGCCAAGATGGAGGCGAAGAGCGTCATGCGGCTGCGGGGCCTGAAGAGGATGCGGGCGCGAGCACCGGCGAGGCTCAGGCTAGCCCCCGAGCTCTCCCCACAGCTGCTCCCGCGGGACTCGATGTTGGGGCCGGGCCCTCCGCGACTGGTACTGGAGCGCGGGGCGCCGCGAGGTCGCCTTCGGTTTCGTAAGGGAGTCCTTGGAGGGCTTGGAGGCGCACCTTGCCCTTGGAGACATCTGGCTCGCTCGGCAGCAGGAGGAGTTGGGGAAGTCGTGGGCGTCCTTCCACGCGGCGGTCGAGGCGCGCCGGCTGGAGGATTTGGTGCTGCAGGCCACACGCGAGGAGGCCACCCGCTTCGCCAAAGAGATCCGCGAGGGGGCCATCCGCGACGCTGCAGAGCTCCTTAACCCTCTCCAGGCGGAACGCGATGCCGCAGCGGAGCTGTTGCGCGAGGCCAGGGCGGAGCGCGAGGCGGTGGAGGGGTCGCTGGCGCAGAAACGCCGTGAGCTGGGCCAGCTGGAGACCCAGCTGCACTCCGCCCATAAGGCCGCGCAGGTCGCTCTGGAGGCAGACCGCAAAGATTTTGCCGAGCGTGAGCGGCAGCTGGCCCTCATGGAGGAGGAGCTGCAATAGCGCGAGGAGCAGCACCTCCTTGCGGAGAAGGACCTGGTTGCCCAACACGAGGCCCTTGAGGAGCGCGAAAGAGACCTGGCCCAGGCGACCGTGAAGTACGACGAAAACGTCGCTGCCCAGAAGATAGCCTACGAGCGCTTCGAGCAGCGTTTCGCCGAGAAGAAGAAGGAGGCCGAGGACGCCCTCGTGGAGCGCGAGAAGCAGTTCCGCCAGTCCACTTCTCAGAAGTACCGCGACTTGGCCCTGGCACAGGAGGAGCGCTTCAAGGTCAAGCACGATGCGGATGCTTGGCGGATCACCGAGCTCGAGAGGGCCAAATCCAAGCTGGAGGACCGCCTCAAGCGCGCCAAGGATGCCCGTTGCAGAGCGGAGGAGGCTCGCACCAAAGTTGTCCATGACCTCTACACCTTGGCCAAGGACGTGGAGGAGCAGGTGGCCCCAGCGATGCAGCGTGCGGCGGAGGCCTCAGACTCCGCTACTGCAGCTCGCGTGCTCTCGAAGCAGCGCGAACGCATGTTTGAGGCGTTGGTCGCTTGTGTCAACGAGCTCGCCGCGCGTCTCGGTGCAGATGCGCCGCACACCGACGCTCGGGGCCGCGGCGATGCTGCCATGTACCTGGTCTACTTAGACCACCTCTTCGAGGCGCTCGAGGGTCCCGTCGCCGAGCTTCACGAGCTTATCGAAGTCGAGAGCCGGCAGCTCCTGGGGGTGGTTGTGGATCGCATCTTCACCAACCTCAAGCTCCTCACGCCAGGCTTCGACATCTCCTCCGTCATAGAGGCTGCTCAAGGCGAGGACGTGCGGCGGGTCTCCGGGTCCCTCCGTGAGCAGGTTGACGCCTTCTGCAACCGCTTCCGGCGCGCGGAGGCTGCAGCTGAAGACAACGAGGAGGAGGCCTGCCCCGCCGAGGATGAAGAGGGTGCTGCGGAGGAGGCCCAAGGCGGCGATGCTTCCCCATGAGCCTTTCTTTACTACGCCTGAGTGCGCTTGTATCTACAACAGCTGTGTGCTTTAGACATCTTTAAGACTTTTGGCCTGTAATATCGTTTTTAATTGTTGTTCAATTCGAGCTTGTTTGCCCTTCGTGAGGTCTCTTTGGACTCAGCTTCATGTCTGTTTGTTCTCTGCGTCGGTAGGTCACATCTCCTCGTGCCATGACTCCGCCACTTCGGTATGCGGGAGCGATGACTCCGCAAGGCCGGGTGGAGTTTAGGCCTAGGAGAGGTAAGAGCCCTGAATCACGATGCTCAAGTGCCCCCCTTAGACGTGCGAGTAGTCCATGAAGCGTAAGGGAAAGCGAAGCCGCCTGAGGGGCAAACGCGCGCTAGGGAAAGAAAAACGCTCTCAAAGCGTTGGTGCGAGACTTAGCTTCTTGAGGTTTTCGCCCTGCGAAGGCCTTTTGCCCGGCGTGGTTGCCCGCTTGACGGGTCGATCCTGAGGAGGCTTTTCGCCTGGCGAGGTTTCCCACTTGAGGGGTCGCTCCTGAGGAGGCTTTTCGCCTGGCGAGGTTGCCCACTTGAGGGGTCGCTCCTGGATGCCCCTTCAGGCTTGTGGGGGGATTTCCCTGCATATGTTAGAGGGGCGAACCCAAACGCTGGAACACGGCACAAAGGGCTCGCGCGTGCTTATAGGTCCCCTTAGGTGTTCCTTGCGAGGAGAGTAAGTACCAAGGTCCTCTGTAGAGTTGGCGTGTTTGTGGGATCTTACCCTCCAGCCAGAGCTCGGACTCTTGGATTTTGCAGTGATGCTGGTGTGTCATTTGAGGCACTGGCACCGTACTCAGCCCCCGCTCGCGAGGTACGCATAAGGAGAGATATAAGCGCATACTTTAACAAAGTAATGCGAAAATAAAACCCCCCAAACGATTTTTTGTTAAACGGCGTCGAGGCGCAAAGTTCACTTGGGAACTAAATTGAGTCATTATGCTTGGGGTGCCAAGTTAATGTTTTGACCATGTCAAGGCATGGGGACCACATATTAGTGGGCGAGACTCTCAACGGCCTGCGGGGGCTCGTTTAATGGAGAGCTCGGAGGGTTTCCCCTTGAGAGAAGCCTTTGGAGCTTGGAAGATTAAGCCGTGAGCGTTTTAACCTCTAGAGACACGGGTGCTTGAAGGTTTAGCCGTAGGCTGCCTCTTCCGCTCGTGGTCTCGACGTGACAATAATCACGAGCGTGGCAATGACCACGGTTGCATTTGTTCCTTTAGGAGACAAAGTATAGTTTTGGAGGTTTAAGCCGTGAGCATTTTAACCCCAAGAGACGAAAATGCTTGGAGGTTGAGCCGTAGGCTGCCTTGTCCGCTTGAAGTCTCAACGTGACAATGATCACGGGCGTGGCAATGACCACGGTTGCGTTTGTTCCTTTTTGGGAGACAAAGCATGTTTTTGGAGGTTTAAGCCGTGAGCATTTTAACCCCTAGAGACGAAAATGCTTGGAGGTTGATTCGTAGGCTGCCTCGTCCGCTTGAAGTCTCAACGTGACAATGATCACGGGCGTGGCAATGACGACGGTTGCGTTTGTTCCTTTTTGGGAGACAAAGCATGTTTTTGGAGGTTTAAGCCGAGAGCATTTTAACCTCTAGAGACGACCATGGTTGGAGTGTCGGGTTATGACTCCCAGGAATCGGGGGTAGTCACTTCCTGAAGTGTAGTTCGAGAGGGGATTGAACACGGAGGTCTAAACCCTCAAGTGGCTCCGCGACGTTCCTCGACGGAACCGAAGAAGACGCACACCCGACCAAGGAAGACATTGTCCTTTACCCAGGTTCACGGCCCTCGTGAGGAGGTAAGACCGCTACTCCTGCCTGTCTGTATTATATGTGGGAGGTTACAGTACAACTGAGCTTGCCGGAAGCCCCCTTGAGGCAGTTCTTGTCTGGGGAGGGACGCGATGATCTTCTTCCTCCTCCAGCCAGAGGCTAACCTAACCAGAGTTGCTAGGGTTTACAAGGGAGTTTTGCACGCAAAGGGCCGACCCCTGCTATGATGGATGTCTTCTTCTTTTATAGGCGCCTCGGGCCTTATTCTTCGGGTTGGCCTTCAAGGTGGCTCCCACTTGCTAGTGGCGGGGCGGAGCACCAGTCCACCGTGCTTCCTTCGTCCATGGACTTGGTCCATTGTTGATAAAGGTGACGCCGTGGCCGACCGCGCTCGTACTATCTGCAGAGCGGGCAGTCTCTGAGGTGGAGCCCGCGATGACGATCTCCGTTGGAGGGTTGCGCCGTCCACCTGCTTTATCGTCAGAGTAGAAGGTCCTCACAGTTGTGCAGCAGGCGGCGCAACTTTGTTGACCGCTTTATCGCCAGGGACATCGACGGGAGTGTGAGCGCCACTGTACGAGCGTGGCAGAGGTCACGTGCGCTCTGCCGGGATTCCTTGGCGACGAAGTTTCCCTCCAGGCCTAAGGGGAGATTCCTGTCGGACTTCCCTCAGGCGGGTTGGTTCCTGGACTGGGAGGATCCCCTGAGGCGAGGGGTCCCTTGAGGCCCTCGCCTCCTCTTCAGGCCCTCGAGGGGGATCGCCTCTCGAGGGTCCCGTCAGGCGGTGACGCCTGGTCCTTAGTCGTTTCGTCCGTCTGGCCCACGAGCGAGGCCTAGGGGAATGGGCTCTTGGTACCCCAGTTCCCACTGGGCCGACAGTAGCCCCCGGGCCCATGATGGGCACGATTGAGCCCATGGGTTTAGGCGAAGCGTCGTGGGCCCTTAGTGCCCAGCCGGCCCGAGCCACGCGGCACTTGGACGATTAACGGCTTCGCACGATCCGGGGCGCGAGTCGTGGGGGGTCCCACCACGCCCCGGTAACTGCTTTTGGAGAGGACATAAAGCCCAGGCGTTGCCACGCAGAGCCGTTACCGTTTCTAGTTCTTCCCGCAGAAGTTTCCGCTTCCCAGAGCTCTCCGCCTCCGCTCTCCCCTGCGCATCTCCCATCTTTGTCTTCGCCGAAAACCCAAGTCCTCTCCGATGGACCCGGTGAAGAGCAAAAGTAAGGCCACAGCGGGGTCTTCTTCCCGGGCGGCGGCCATGGAGGTAGTGCGGGGCGCGGCACTCGAGGGGGCGCGCACCGATCTTCAGGCGTTGGGGAAGATCCGCCATCTGGTTGCGGGGCTATCCAACGAGCACGGTGCCAGCGAACTCCAAGCCGCCCGGTTCGGGCGATTTCCTCAAGGGTTTTACCCTATTTTCCTCCATGCCATCACCGCCGGGCTGGTGCCGCCGTACTCGCCTTTCTTGGAGGCAGTACTGGAATTCTACCAAATTCAGCTCCTCCATCTTCACCCGAACTCATTTTGTCCATCTTCGCCTACCTTTGCGAGGCTTATCTGGGCGTGCACCCTTCGGTTGCGCTCTTCAGGACCTTCTACTCGCTGCGGTGCACGGCTGGTGGCGAGAGGATGGAGTGCATCTCCTTCCGCATCGCGGACGGCATCGGGCATGTATATATCCCCATGTCCTGGAGTGGGGATAAGCCTGTTAAGACGCTGATCAAGAAGGTGGGTGACTTTCGCCAGAAGTGGCTGCTCATCGGCGTCTCGTCGCCCTGCGCATTCCTGGATGTCCCGGAGGCGTCGCCCGTGAGGAACTCCCACTGGTGCAAGTCTGCTCTTCGTGGTGTAGACAACGCTTACTTGGAGGGGCGTTTGAGATTTCTCCGCGAGCAGGGTCTCACGGGTCAGATGGTCGCGGCGGACTTCGTGGCACGCCGCATCGCCCCCCTTCAGGCACACTCGGAGCCGATGTGGATGTACGCCGGCCCCTCCGACCCAATGCGGCTTCATCCAGAGGACCTTGGCTCGGACGTGGTCGACACCATCCTAAACATCCTCTTCGCCAGTCCGGATGTGCCTGGGCAGATCGCCGGCTCCGTGCGTCCCCAGCACCAGCTTCCTCTGAGTGACCGCATGGCTATCCTGGACGGAATGCCAGATTTCACTCCTCATGGTCTGGCGGGCTTGATGGATCAGGAGGTCGCTCCGCCGATGCGCGCAGTCGTGGGTGTTGATTCTTCGTCCACCTCCCGTGCCTGGAGCGGCGAGGAAGAGGCAGCGATGGGAGAGGCGCCCCCTGCGAGGTACGAGCCATTCACCAACGAGATTTGCGACATCTCGTCGGGTGATGACGACGCCTTTGTCGTTGCGCCTTCGCGCCTCGAGGAGGAGGCGCCTGAGGCGGGGGCGGCCCCTGAGTTAGATGCTTCGCCGGGGAGGCGCGAGCCTCGCACCAAGGCGATGGTGGATCGCTCCGGGGCGAGGCCCTCCGACATCCCCTCCAAGAGAAAACGGCGACGCCTCTGGAGGGATCAGGTGCCAAGCCCACACCTTCATGGCACTCTCCTGGCCTGTCCTGGGTCGACGCTGGTGCTTCCCCTTCATGGTGAGTATTCCCACCACTTGGTTATTTTTGGCTTTTGTCGTCCCCCTGCTCTGTCTTCACCTGAACCATCTTCTTTGAGCTTTTTCCAGCGATCTGGTGCCTGCGAAGCGCCACAAGCTTCGTGAGGCAGCAGGGGTGAAGAGTGCCGCAGCTGCGGTGGCGGCTGGCGAACGCCCGAGGCCTGTGGAGACGTTCACTCCAGGCCCCGTGGAGGGGGCGCCTCAGGAGGGAGCGACTGCGCCCCTAGAGGTGGCGCCTGAGCCTCAAACAGCGCCTCCCGAGCCTCTGCTTGTGGACAGCACGGAGGATACGGCTCCCGCGTCACCTCGCGCCCCGACTCCTCCTCGCGCGGCTACGCCACCACGCGAGGCAATTTTGCTCCGCACGTCGCCATCGCCGTGCGCAGTGACGCCGCCGCCTGTGTCACCTCTACCATGCTCGCCCGCAGCGCCCCCGCCACCTCTGGAGGGAGTGACTGAGGTCCCCGCAGGCGCCAAGGCGGCCACAGGAGGGGGTGCGGCCTCGCCACCTCGCCCTGCTGGAGAAGACAAGCGTCCCAATGACTCGAGCGCCGCAGCGGAAACCGGCGTGGATGGAGGTGGAGCCCCACCCAGCCCCCGAGCCCGACCTGGGGAAGGGTTCTCGGGACCGGCCGCCGCAGTTGGGCCCTCATCTAGCCAGGAACTGGATCTCCGAGGCTGGGACTGGAGCACGGGGCACCGCGAGGTGGCATTCGGCCTTGTGCGGGAGTCGTTGGAGGGCCTGGAGGCCCACCTTGCGCTTGGCGACATACGGCTCGCCCAGCAGCAGGAGGAACTTGCGAGATCGTGGGCGTCCTTCCATGCGGCCGTCGAGGCACGCCGGCTTGAGGACTCGGCGCTGCATGCAACCCGCGAAGAGGCCATCAACTTTGCCAAGGAAGTCCGCGATGGAGCCATTCGCGATGCCGCGGAGCTACTTGAGCCCCTCCGGGCAGAACGCGACGCCGCTGAGGAGCTCCTGCGAGGGGCCACAGCCGAGCGTGAGGCGATGGAGGGATCGCTGGCGCAGAAGAAATGCGAGCTGGACCGGTTGGAGTCCCAGCGTCTCTCTGCCCACCAGGTTGCGCAGGCCGCTCTGGAGGACCGCAAGTGCTTGGCCGAGCGCGATCGGAAGCTGAACCTCAGGGGGAGTGAGCTGCAGCGGCGCGAGGAGCGGTGTCTCTAGATGGAGAAGGACCAAGCCGCCCAGCGCGAGGCCCTTGAAGCGCGCGATAGAGGCCTGGCAAAGGCAGTCTCGAAGTTCGACGAGCACGTCGCTGCTCAGAAGCGCTCTGACGAGCGCTCGGAGCGGCGCTTCGCCAAGAAGACGAGAGCGGCGCAGAGGGCCCTCGTGGAGCACGAGAGGCATCTCCGTCGGACCCTTCTCCAGAAGTACCGTACTCGGCTGCGGAAGCGGGAGGACCGCCTCAGGGCCGAGCATGCTGCGGACGCTCAGCGGCTAGCTGAGCTCGAGAAGGCCAACTCCAAGCTGGCGCGCCTCTTCAAGCGCGCCAAGGCATATTGGCGCCGAGCGGAGGAGGCCCGCGACGTGGCGACCCACGGCGCTGGCCCTTCGTCCAGTGCGCCTGCGATGCAGTGCGACCGCCTGTTTGAAGAGCTGGTTGCGCGTGGTGGTGAGCTTGCGGCGCGGCTCGGTGCAGACGCGCCGTATCCTTGGACCCAAGGCCACGACGACGCCGCCGCGTTCCTGGCCTATTTCGACCAGCTTTTCGCGGCGCTGGAGGGCCCCGTCGCTGAGCTTCGTGAGGTGATCGAAGACGAGAGCAGGCAGCTCTTGGGGATGGCTGTTGATCGCATCTTCACCAACATCAAGCTCCTTGTGCCCGACTTTGACCTCAGCTTGGTGACCGAGGTTGCTCCCGGCGAGGACGCGCAGCACGTCTCGTCTTCCCTCCGCGAGCAGGTGGATGCATTCTGCAACCGCTTCAGGCGTGTGGAGGCCGCGCCGGACTTCAGGGAGGAGGAGGCTCGCTCCGCCGAGGTCGAAGGTGGTGCTGCGAAGGAGGAGGCCCGCTCCGCCGAGGTCGAAGATGGCGCTGCGGAGGAGGAGGCCGCTCAGCCGAGGTCGAAGATGGCGCTGCGGAGGAGGAGGCCCGCTCCGCCGAGGTCGAAGATGGCACTGCGGAGGCTCAAAGCGATGCTGCAGCCCCCTGAGCCTTTCTTGGCTGCGCCTGCGGGCGCTTGTAACTGCACCAGCTGTGTGCCTTAGACATCTTGAAACTTTTGGCTTGTAATACACTCTTAATTGCTGTTTTAATATGAGCTTGTCTACCCCTCGTGAGTTCTCTTTGGACTCATCTTCATGTCTATTTGTTCTCTGCGTCGTTAAGTCCCATCTCTTCGTGCCATGACTCCGCCACCTCGGTTCGCGGGAGCACTGACTCCGCAAGGCCGGGGGGAGATTAGGCCTAGGAGAGGTAAGAGCCTTGATTCGCGATGCTCAAGTGCCCCCCTTAGACGTGCGAGTAGTCCATGAAGCGTAAGGGAAAGCGGAGTCGCTCGAGGGGCAGAGACGCGCGCTAGGGAGAGAAAAACGCCCTTAAAGCGTGGGTGCGAGACTTAGCTTCTTGAGGTTTTCGCTTGGCGAGGTTGCCCACTTGAGGGGTTGCTGCTGGGAGGCATTTTGCCTGGCGAGGTTGCCCGCTTGAGGGGTCGCTCCTGGGGAGGCTCTTTGCCTGGCGAGGTTGCCCACCTGAGGGGTCACTCACGGATGCCCCTTCAGGCTCGCGGGGGAATTCTTTCCTGCAGGTATTAGAGGGGCGCACCTAAACGGTGGAAGACGGATCGAGGGATCGTGCGTGCTTATAGGTCCCCTCAGGCGTTCCTTGCGAGAAGTAAGTACCAAGGTCCTCTGTAGAGATGGCTTGCTTGTGGGGGATTGCCCTCCAGCCAGAGCTCGGACTCTTGGATTTTGCAGTGCTGCTGGTGTGTCATTTGAGGCACTAGCACCGTACTCAGCCCCCGCTCGCGAGGTACGCATGTGGAGAGATATAAGCGCACACTTCAACAACAGTAATGTGTAAATAAAAACCCCCCAAAAACGATTTTTAAGCGGCGCCGAAGCGCTAAGTTCACTTAGGAACGAGATTGAGTCATTATGCTTGGGGATGCCAAGTTAATGCTCTGACCATGTCGAGGCATGGGGACCACCTGTTGGTGGCAGAGACTCTCAACGGCCTGAGGTGGCTCATTTTAATTGAGAGCTCGGAGGGTTTTCCCTCGAGTGAAGCCTTTGGGGCTTTGGAGGTTTAAGCCGTTGGCGTTTTAACCTCCGGAGACAAGAATGCTTGGAGGTTGAGCCGTAAGCTGCCTCGTCCGCTAGGTGTCTCGACGTGACAATAATCACGTGCGTGGCAATGACCACGGTTGCGTTTGTTCCCTTAGGAGACAAAGCATTTGTTTGAGGTTTAAACCTTTTGGCGTTTTAACCTCTAGAGTCGACATTGCTTGGAGGTTGAGCCGTAAGCTGCCTCTTCCGCTTTGTTTTCTCGACGTGACAATGATCACGGGTGTGGCAATGACCACTTTGGCATTTGTTCCTTTAGGAGACAAAGCTATGTTTTTGGAGGTTTAAGCCTTTCGGCGTTTAAACCTCTAGAGACGAAAAATGCTTAGAGGTTGAGCCGTAGGCTGCCTCGTCCGCTTGAAGTCTCGACGTGAAAATGATCACGTGCGTGACGATAATCACGTTTTTAACTTGTTCCTTGTGGATACAAAGGTTTGAGAGGTTTAAGCCTTGAGCTTTTAACTTTGAAGGGCAAAAAAGTGCTTGGAGGTTGAGCCGTGGGCTGCCTCTTTCACTACAAACCCTGACGTGACAATGATCACGGGTAGAACTTGCGCAGGTGCATGATGTTCCATGGACTCTTGACGAGATGCCATCTTGCGTCTCGAGGCGAGCCGCGCCAGGCCTGGCGATGTGGGTGACCCTGTAGGGACCTTCCCACATCGGGGACAGCTTGTGGAGGCCTTCCCTGGAGAGGATTCGCCTGAGGACGTGGTCGCCTGCCTCCAGGGTGCGCGAGCGCACGTTGCGGCTGTGGTAGCGCCTCAGGTCCTGCTGGTATCTGGCCACCCGGAGGGCCGCGCGGCGTCGTAGCCCTTCAAGGAGCAGCAGGTCATCGTTGTGGATGTCCTCTTGCTGGTCCTCGTTAAAGGCAAGGACCTGTGGGGATCCATGCTTTATCTCTGTGGGGAGGACTGCTTCGGATCCATGGACGAGGGCGAACGGTGTTTCCCCAATGGGCTTGCGTGGCGTGGTACGGATGGACCAGAGCATCGAGGGTAGCTCGTTGATCCAGCCCTTGCCGTGGCCCTTGAGGATATCGAAGGTCCTGGTCTTTAGGCCTTTGAGGACCTCTGCGTTTGCGCGCTCGGCCTGTCCGTTGCTTTGCGGATGGGCGACTGAGGCGAAGCAGAGCTTGATGCCCATCTTTTCACAATAGGCTCTAAAGATGCCACTGGTGAATTGTGAGCCATTGTCGGTGATGATGCGGTTAGGCACTCCGAAGCGGCAGACCAGGCCTCTGATGAATTTCACCGCGGCGCCTGCTGTGATTGTGCGTGTCGCCTCCACTTCAGGCCATTTTGTGAACTTGTCAATGGCCACGAGGAGGTAGCGATATCCACCTTGGGCCGTTGAGAAGTGTCCCAGGATGTCCACCCCCCAGACCGCAAACGGCCACGAGAGCGGAATGGTCTGTTACCCCAGCGTTGGTTGGTGGATTTGCTTGGCGTGGAATTGGCAGGCTTCACAAGCTTGAATGATGTCCGCTGCATCTTGAAGCGCTTAATGCATGTAGATTCCGCTCCTGAAGATTTTGCCTGCGAGGGTGCGGGTGCACGAATGGTGGCCACATTCCCCGCTGTGAATGTCCTTAATTAACAGTTTTCCTTCTTCAGGAGGGACGCATTTGAGCGTGATGCCCTTTGGGCGCTTGCGATAGAGGACTCCTTCGAGGATTTGGTATGATTTTGCTTGGCGGGCAATTCGCTCCGCTTCAACATCATCCTCGGGAAGGGTCTGTTTGCAGAGGTAGTCCTTGATCTCGTTAATCCATCTTGTTTCTTGGTGCACCGTTGTGAGCAACAGACGCTCCCCTGTGGGAGGCCCGCAGGCTGGGGCTCCGCTTGTAGGGGGTGGCGGGAGCGCTTCGTCTGTGCTTGCGGGCAGGGCCTCTAGGGGCTGCTTTATGGATGCCTTGACGAGCCTTTCTTCAAAGACACCTGGCGGCTGAGCTTGTCTCTTTGGGTATGTGCATGAGCTCCATTCCCTTCTGAAGTTCTTCTCAAGCCTACGGACCTCTTTAAGGTATGCGGCCATGTGGTCGTCCTTAGGCTTGTAGCTTTTGTTGGAGAAGTTGCGAGCAGCTGAGAGTCGCCCTTGATGACTATATGCTTGACGCCTAGGGCTCTTGCGGCGCGTAGGCCAGCGAGCAGCCCTTCATACTCGGCGATGTTGTTGGATATCTTGTCGATTCCGAAGCACAGCTGGACTGCGTAATACAACTTGTCTCCCTTGGGTGAGATCAGGACTACGCCTGCCCCGCCGTGGCGACAAGCGAAAGCTCCGTCAAACTTCATGGTCCAGTGGCTGGGCATAGCGGCTCCAGAGGGCTCGTGCTCTTCTCCCAGGGGCTCTTCCGGGGTTGGGTCAGTCCATTCGGCGGCGAAGTCAGCCAGCGCTCTTCCTTTGATTACCCTTGTGGTATAGAAGCGCAAATTGAATGGCTGTAGCTCGATGTTCCATCCCGCGACACGATCTGTTGCGTTTGGGTTGCGCAGGATTTGCTCCAGGGGGAATGAGGTGACCACCGTGATGGGGTGCCCAAGGAAGTAGTGTCGCAGCTTTCTTGAGGCGACGAGGAGCGCGAGGAGAAGCTTCTCCTGCATCGTATACCGCTCGCGAGCATCACGCAGAACTGTGCTGACGAAGTAAACTGGATGCTCGACGAGGGTAGTTCCTGTTGCCTTGGCGTCTTTCGCCTGAGGTGGCACAACTTGGCCCTCGAGGGGGTTTGCCTCAGGGGGCTTGCCCTGTGCCTCGAGGGGGTTGGCCTCAAGTGGATTGACTTGTGCCTCGAGGGGGCTGGCCTCAAGGGGCTTGACTTGTGCCTCGAGGGGGTTGGCCTCAAGGGGCTTTGCTTGTGCCTCGAGGGGGTTTGTGGGAGCGGCCTCTTCTTCGAGCTCCTTATCAGAAGGCTTTTTCTTTGGAGTGGTTGCACTCTTCTTGTGTAGTACTGGCTCTTCTCTTTCCACTATAAGGACATCACTGGCTGTTTGTGGAGTAGCTGATAAGTACAGCTTCTTGTGCTCGCCAGGCCTTGGGGCGACCATTACTGGCGGGCTGGCCAGATACTTCTTCAAGTCCTCAAATGCTTTTTCAGCTTCAGGGGTCCACTTGAAAGTGCCCGTTCTTTTCATGATCTTGAAGAACGGCAGGCCTCTTTCACCTAACTTGGAGATGAATCGGCCCAAGCTGGCCATGGAGCCTGCCAGGCGTTGCATGTCCTTGAGCCTGCGTGGAGGTTGCATGTCCTCTATGGCCTTGATTTTGTCTGGGTTTGCCTCTATACCTCGATGAGACACGAGGAACCCAAGCAATTTGCCTGAAGGGACTCCAAAGACGCACTTGGCGGGGTTGAGCTTGATGTTCACCTTGCGTAGACTGGCGAAGGTTTCTTCAAGGTCTTCGAGGAGTGTATTTCCTTCTCGGGACTTTACGACGATGTCATCGACGTATGCTTCGGTGTTTCGCCCCATTTGCCCGCCAAGGGCTATCCTCATCAACCTCTGGAAAGTGGCTCCGGCATTTTTTAGGCCTATGCATACGTAGCAATACACACCGCATGGGGTGAGGAAAGACGTTTTCTCCTCGTCCTCCTTAGCCATTTTTATCTAGTGATAACCAGAGAAGGCATCAAGGAAACAGAGGAGGTCGCAGCCTGCCGTGGAGTCCACAATCTGGTCAATTCTGGGCATGGGATAAGGGTCTTTGGGGCAGGCCTTGTTTACATCAGTGTAGTTGATGCAGAGACGGCCTCCTCCGGATGGCTTTGGGACTACCACGCCGTTGGAGAGCCAAGTGGGATGCGCGACTTCGCGAACGACTTTTGCTGCTTTGAGCTTCTCGGCCTCCTTGACGATGAATGATTGCTTCTCGGGGGCTTGCATTCTTGCTTTTTGCTTGACGGGGCGCGCGTTTGGGCATACGGCCAAGTGGTGCTCGATCACCTTCCTCGGTACACCAGACATATCTGACGGTGTCCATGCGAACATGTTAGAGTTTGCCTGGAGGAAGGCGACGAGCGCGCTTTCCTATTTGGGAGGCAGCGCGGCGCCAATGGTGACGCTAGCCCCCGAGCCTTCAGCCTCCGAGCTACCTGAGCTCGGTGAGATCTTCTTGGTAGTAGTTGCCTCCTGGGAGAACAACTGCTTCTTCTTCTTGGGCCTCTCGAGAGGCTCTTGGTCCTCGTCTGCGGGGAAGGCCATGGCGGCGGTCTTGTAGGCCGTCTCAACAGCGCGCGTAGCGTCCAGGACAAGCCCGCATATGGTGATTGTGCCGGCGCTGCCGGGGATCTTGACCATGTTGTACGCATGGTGCGTGACAGCCATGAACTTTGCAAGCGCGGGGTAGCCAAGGATGGCGTTGTACGGCAGGCCGATGTGCGCGACATCGAAGTCGATGTGCTCGGTGCGGTAATTTTCCTCGCTCCCGAAGGTGACGGCAAGCCTAACCTGGCCTAGAGGCTCGATCGAGCCGCTGGTGACCCCCGTGAAGGGCTTCGAGGGCATAAGCCGCTCGTAGGGCACTTAAAGCGCTTCGAACGTATCTATGGAGATAACGTTCAGGCCTGCTCCGCAATTGATAAGTGTCTTGGAGACAGCCACATTGTCGATGGTGGGGGTGCAGACCAGCGGGAGGGTTCCAACAGTCTTGGTGGACTTGGGGTGGTCCTGAGCGTCGTAGGCGACGGTGTACAGCGACCACTTGAGGGGCCTGGAGGTTTCCGTGCTTGGGAGGGCGGCGTTGAGCTCGTGGGCGAACTGCTTGAACTGGTTGTTCTACTTCGGCGCCTGCGCCCCCCTAGGATGCAAGCAATGGCGGCTCTTGGGGTTTGGTAGCCGCCGTCTTCCTCGTCAGGGAGGTTGCCATTCTTTGCCGTGGCGTTGGCCTGATTTCCAGACGGTTTCTGGTAGCCGCCCTTGTGTCCGCTCCCGCAGTAGCCACGGCCTCGGCCACGGCTACCACTGCCTTCTACTTGCTCGCGCTCCTTGGTCAACCTTTTGAGGTCGAAGCAAGACTCCGTGGAGTGGCCGCGCCTGTTGTGGTAGATGCAGAACGGGCGGTGATCATCTCTTCTTTCACCAGGCTCAGGGGAGTCCCTGAGGGTGCCCTTTGCGTCAGGCTCTGCCGCGAGGCTTGCGGTAGCCTTGCGCTTGGGCTCCTCCTTGGCCTCTTTCTTCTTCTGGCTCCTGGACCCCTCAGCGTGATCATCCCCTCTCGAGGACATCTTCGTGAAGAGGAGTCCCTCCTGAGCCTTGGCGCACTTGTCCGCCAAGTCGAACAGCTTGACCACAGAGGTGAGCTTGTCGTGGATCCCCAGCTTCTCGAGCATCCTGCTGTTCGTGACGACCTCGCGGAAGGCGGCGATGACTTGAGTGTCGGGGATGTTCGGGATCTTGTTGCGCACTTGGCTGAAGCACTGGATGTACTTGCAAAGCGTCTCATCCTTCCTCTGGACCACAGCGCGCAAGTCGTTGTGCGTGAGGGCCCGCTCGTACGTCCCCTTGAAGTTGGAGACGAACTGCTTGCAGAGCTCCGCCTCCAAGGAGTTCACATAGTCCTCGGGGAGATTCAGGAGCCATGACAGCGCAGAGTCGCGAAGCGCGTGGGAGAACCAGTTAGCCATGACCTTGTCATCTCCTCCCGCAGCTTGGATGGAGGTGGTGTAGAGCTGCACGAACACGATGGGGTTGTTGGAGCCGTCGTAGTCCTTGGGGAGAGCAGGCCGACACTTTGGGGACCAGACCACGCGGCGCAGAGAACGGGTGAAAGCCATGCAGCCTGAGGCGTACGTGGCGACCCCGTGCTGAAGCGCGACGCGCTTCTGCTGGCCCGCCTGGCCAATCTCCTCCACGAGCCTGTTCTGGCGGTCTCGCTGGAGCTCCATTCCCACGTGGGCGTCGGGTGCGGTGCGCTGCACGATCATACAACCGTGCGGCGAGGTCGCGTGCGAAGCGGCCTTCTGAGCCGCAGCCGGTGCACTGATAGCGGAGGAGCTCCTGCGCCAGGAGCAGCGCGGTGTGGGGCGCTGGGTCCGTCCTCCCAGGGCCGGTGCCGCTCGGGCGCTGCGTCGCGTGCGACGACTGCAAGTCCTCCTGGTGCTCGGAGTTGTGCTCCGGCGCTTCAGCGTGAGTGCCGGAAGGGACGCGCTCTCCGCGGCGGGGTCGTCCCCGCTGTGCGCGGGTGGTCGCGGTGCCTGGCGGCGCGCGTGCTCTTGCAGGCGCACGTCGGCTTGCGCGGGCGACGCGGGTGGCGCGGGTGTTTACCATGGCGCGGAGACGAACTCGAAGGTTGTAGACGCGCCTCAATCCCCTACCCGGCGCGCCAAATGTCGGGTCATGACTCCCAAGAACCGGGGGTAGTCACTTCCTGCAGTGTAGTTCGTGAAGGGGATTGAACACGAAGGTCTAGACCCTCGAGTGGCTCCGCGACGTTGCTCGCCGGACCCGAAGAAGACACACACACACACAAAGGGAGACACCAGCCTTTACCCAGGTTCACGGCCCTCGTGGGGAGGTAAAACCGCTACTCCTGCTTGTCTGTATTAGATGTCGAAGGTTACAATACAATGGAGCTTGCCGAAAGCCCCCTTGAGGCAACTCTTGCCTGGGGAGGGAAGCGATCGTCTTCTTCCTCCTCAAGGCCGAGGCTTTCCTAACAAGTATAGCTAGGGTTTACCAGGGTTACGGTGCGCCAAGAGCCGACCCGCGCTACGATGGACGTCTTGCCCATTTTATAGGCGCCTCTGGCCTTCTCCTTTGGCTTGGCCTTCCAGGTGGTTCCCACATGACAGTGGCAGGGTGGTGTAGGAGTCCACCGTGCTCCATTCGCCCATGGACTCGGTCCATTGCTGGTAAAGGTGGGCGCGGTGGCCGACCGGCGGCCGACCGCGCTGTATTGCCCGCAGGGAGGGCAGTCTCTGAGGTGGAGCCCACGATGACGTCCTCCTTTGGAGCGTTGTGCTGTCCACCCGCTTTATCGTCAGAGTAGAAGGTCCTGGCAGCTGCGCAGCAGGCAAAGCTGCTTTGTTGACCACTTTATCGCCAAGGACAGCGACGGGGGTGCGTGCGACACTGCATGTGCGTGGCAGAAGCCACGTGCATCTTGCCGTGCTTCCTTGGCCGCAACGTTTCCCCTCAGGCGCGGGAGGCCTGAGGGGAGATTCCCGCGGGGCTCCCTCGAAGCGAGCGGGCGCCTCCGGAGGTTCCACTGAGGTGAGATGTCCCTTGAGGCCCTCGTTTCCTCTTCAGGCCCTCGAGGGGAATTGCCTCTCGAGGGTCCCGCCAGGCGGTGATGCCTGGTCCTTTGTCGTTTCGTCCGACTGGCCCGCGTGCGAGGCCTGGGGGGAATGGGCTCTCCATACCCCTGTTCCCACTGGGCCGACAGCGGAGGTGGTGCTACCTATCGACATGAAATAAGATTCCCCAAGAGTTCAAGCCTACATCGACCAAGACGTAGAAGGTGCAAGACAGGATAGCCTAGACCTGCTAGACGAAGAAAGAGACGTTGCTCTACATCGCTCCGCCTTGTACCAGCAACAACTCCGTCGCTACCATAGAAGGAGAGTGCGGAAGCGAAGCTTTAGAACAGGTGACCTGGTTCTCCGCCTAATTCAAGACAAACAAGGCTTGCACAAGTTATCCCCACCATGGGAAGGACCGTTTATAGTCACAAAGGCGTTGCTCAATGGTTCCTACTACCAAGCCGACATCCGCGACGAAGAGGAAAAGAAAAAGCGCAAGAAGGCGGCAGGAAGGAGGGGAACCAAGCGCAAAAGAGGCATTGACGACCCGTTCGAACAAACAAGACGGCCTTGGAATATTGAGCAGCTACGTCCTTTCTACACTTAGCAATTTATAACTGTAATAAGTTATATATGATTATGAAATAAAAGTCTATGGTTCCTCATCTGTGTTGAGAAGCATGCCATCTTTTGTCTTTTCTTACAGTCATATATCCCCTATGTATCTAAGTTACCTATTTTCTAGCTCCGTGCAAAGGTTCAAACTGGTAGATACTTGCAGCTTTTGAGCCAACCCAAAGCAAAAATCAACTTTTTGCGCCGCCTAATTCCTTTACCTCTTATTACTTATATGTGGTTCGCCTAGTAGTATGTCTTTGGCACCAACATGTTGGCTTTGGTTTCTGATTCTAAACACATGGTTTAGCCCTGGTTGTTTCAGCTAAAGTTCCCGGCTGAGGTTCGCCAACATACAAACAGTCAAGCATATAAGTCAGGGTAAAATTAAGGCGGGCCATATAAAATAAGGCAAAATAAAACTTGTCAGCTAGCTTCCCGCCTAGCAGAGCAACTCCAAAAGTATATCCAAATATTACAAATTGAGTTTGTACTGTTTCAGGGGCAGGAATGGGCTGGCCGTTAAGTCGGAATGAAGACAGGCAAAGGAAACTACAGCTCGAGGAGGCCTATATTAGGCTTGGGGGCTGACAACTTCAGCCCCAGAACTATCACTCCCCTCCGCCTCAGCCGTACCAGCAGCTCCAGCTTCTCCAGCAGGCACAGGATGGCGCCGGTAGAAGATCGAAGTATCAACCATGTCGGCAACACGTGTGGCATAGCCGGCAACACTGTCCAACACAGCGGCCGGCTCGACCTCGCTGCCGTCTTCATAAGTAGACAGCATGCCTTCGGTGACAGCTTCTATCTCTGCCTCGGGGTAGTGCGCCATGAATAATCCAAGCGCAGTCTTGGCACCACCCCGCACCGCCGATTTCAGCGAGCTCTTATGTAGCTTGGTAGCTTGCTCTAGCATGGTGGGCACATCGCTGAACTCGGACGGCTCCTGGCTGCCGGAGGAGATGAAGAACTTGGCGGCAAACCGCTTGGACGCCACCAATGTCTCGGTGATCAGCTCACCCAGACGCGCAAGGCGATCTAGGCGGGCGCTGACAGCCTTGTCGTTGCTTAAACCGGCAGCAACTGTATCAAAAATAAAAACGTCAGTTCGGCTCAGGCTAAATTTGATGACGGAAAATTAAGAGTGAGAAATTACCAAGGACCGAGTTATGGAAGGCGGACAGCTCAATCATATGAGCTGCCACGCGTCCTCAGTAGTTTGGGCGCGAGAAGTCTGCTTGGATATCTCCTTGGCAGCCGCCTTCTCCGCCTCAGCCAATTTCTTGCGCAGGATATCCAGCTCCCCAGTAAGCTAGCTAGATTCCTGCGCAAATTTCAGCTGCTGGGCCTCCAGCTCCTCCTTCATCAACAAATTGGCGTCCGCCAGATCGGAAGCTTCATTCATAGCTTGCATATCAGTGGACGCCTTCAATATATCCTGGGCGTGATCTAGCAGTTCTACAATATGGATTCACTAGCTAAACGATTTGCGCCAACGAAAATTGAAAAATGACAGAAGTCAAAAAGGAATAATTCTACCTTCGTCTTTTTTGCGGGCCGACTCCAATTCGGCAATCCACAGGTCCTTGGCTTCGCAGTCCTTCTATCGTGGAACCGCTGGTTTATCTCAAATCGAGAAGAGATAAGCTCAACGTTGGCGGACAGGAGGCCCTGCAGGCAAGGACAAAGGCATATAGCATGTCGTCAAAAAACCACTAAGCCGGCAGTCAATGCTCTCGACTTGCCATCTAAGTGCTCGGGGGGGGGGGGGGGGGGGGGGAGATAATGTATATGCCACAAAGTTAGAAAAACTTACAGACATGTCGCCCTCCAAGTCGGCAAAGGCCTGGGAGGAGAAGTTGGCGAAAGCCAGGGTGGCCTCCTTGAAAGTGGACCAAGGGTCCCTAACTCTGCCGCCTCCTGCAGACGGGGCTGCCCTCTGAGTCCCGCCGGCAACCACCTCTAGTAGCTCTTGCTTGGCGGCGCGCGATTGAACGGCTTCATTGGCCGTAGCCTCAGCCGAGGGAAGGGGAATGCTGGGTGCGCGGCCAGCGGAGGAGGTCCTTGCCGGTGGACCTGAAGCCGAAGCCTGGGGCTGGCGGCGAGCATCGCTCATAAAGCCACCGGACCGGGGCTGGGGAGTTGGCGGTATGGTAGCGGGCGAGCTACCTCGAGGCCGTCTTCCCTTGGAAAGGAGCCTGGTCGGCAACCTGGAAGTTGCCACCCGTTCCCTGTCAATAAAGCAAGCACAGTCAGATGAATGCCAGTAATAGAGGAATTCGACGACTATTTAAGGCGGAAATGAGTACCTTCGGGGGATGTTAATCCCCGCGTTCTCGTTGAAATCGACAAGCACCGGCTCTGTAGCCGATGCGGTCCGTTTCTTCCTCTCGGCATTGACCGTAGAGGAAGCAGCGCCGGACGCCTTGTGCTTCTTGGTTTTCCCGGCTTCCGACTCGTAGAAGTCGGGAGCCAGGTCATCCTCCCTCAGGGCAGAGAGCTGAGAAAAAAGGCAAGTGTTAATAGGACTCTAGTTAGCCGGCCAAAGCTGTCAAAGAAGGGTAATAAGCAGGATATCTACCTCGAGGGGAGGGTTGTCGTGGGTGTGCATGGGCACGCCTTCCGCCGCCTTCACGCGAAGAGAGGCTGTGGCAGTAGGCGAATACTGACACATCTTGTGCGGGTTGTACCGTAGGGGCAGTATCTGCCGGCTAAGCCACCTGATGACGGTGTCCACCCCATCCAGCAAGGTGGGAGACATCGTGCGGGTGAGGAATTCGATCCGCCTTTGAATAAGGCGGAGCTCCTCCGTCAACTTCGGCACCGCCTCGTCCCAGCATGGTCTGGGCATAGGCGGCGCATTGACAAAGTCCGGGACGCCAAATTGGCGCCCCGGTGCTGCCATGTCTTGGCAGTAGAAGAAGGTGGACGTCCAGCCCTTGACGGACTTGATGTATGGTATCTTGGGATACCATTGGCGTCCTTGGCGGCAGTTGAAAGTGACACTGCCGCAGGTCGCAAGTCCGCCGTCCGGCACAGTCTGGCGCCGGCAACGGAAGCAATATCTGAAGAAGTCTAAACTAGGCCTAATACCTAGGTAGCCCTCAAACAGAGCTGTGAAGCCGGCTAAGACTAGAATGCTATTAGGCGCTATATTATGGGGCTAGAGCCCATAGTGATATAACACCTAGCTAAAGAAGGCGGAAGGCGGTAGCGCCATTCCCCTAACTAAATGGGAGGTGAGGATTACCCGCTCCCCGGCTTTCGGAGCCGGGATGACGTCCCCGAAGGCGGATCTCCATATGCAGTCCTCCCGAGTTGGGAGGTAGCCAACGGCCTCCAAGTCTTGGAGTGCCTCTTTGTCGACTATGGAGGGAAGCCAATAGCGTGACCCGAGGTCAGCTGCTTCCTCCTCCTCGTCGGCGGGTGCGCCTCTCGCCGCCGTCGCCGCGGCGGAAGATGGAGGAGCAGAGGAGACCGCCGCCGGCGCGCGCGCCCGCAGTTGGAGTTTGAGAGCCGACGGTGGCGACATTGCCCGTCGCCACCGTCGCGAGGCGCGATGCTGCGCCGCCCATCGCCGCCGCAGAGGGGATTTCGGTCGCCGGGCCGCGGGACGCTGCGGAAGGGGTATTCTGGCCGGTGGACATCGCCGTATGCGAAGGACGTCGGAGAAGAATGCTCGCCGGAGTTCGCTCGGAGAAAAGAGAGGGAGTGTGGGAGAGCAAGGGGCTGAGGAGAGCAGGAGCAGGGGTGAAGAAATGAACCGCTCGACTCCCTATTTATAGGTCCAGGCGTTGCTTCCTATGCAACGGCGTTGTTAGTCAGACACGTGTCCAACATCCGCTGCAACGCATGATCGCACGATCTCCACGCCTCCTCTTTTCCCATGATTTGCGATCATGACAAGATTTTCGCTTCGGCCGGTTTCAAACTGTCGTGAGCCGCCTGGCGATGTCCGTCAAGAAATATGCTCAGCGAAGTTCCGATTAGTCGTCTTTTCCCATGTTGGATAAAGGCGGCCGTGTGCCAACATCAGGATACACGTGCCCCCATTGTGTTTCAGAATGGTTCAAGTCCTGCAGCCGCCAACATTGACGGATGAAGTATCAAGAAGAAGCCGGCGCCTGGAGAACTTCAACCTTTATGGGGGCTAATGTTGGGGATATATCAACTAGGGGTATCTCCAACATGGATCAATCCGGCTAGTCCAGGGTGGCCCAAGGGTGGTAAGGCTGAAGCCTGCCGGGCGGCACAGATAGCTGACGTACAAGGAAGTAGGCGGACAGTCCAAGGAAGGCGGAAGGCCAAAGCCCATCAAGCCCACCAAGTCCAGGACGGAAGGCGACAACTAAGCCGGCTAGGTCTAGGACTTTGATTACTTGCCGGACAAGTACTCGCCTTGTATCTGGAGTCTGGCCGCCTATATAAGCCAGCCACCGGGAGGCCTTTAGGGCCAAGCTCATCAACGCATCAAACACATTGTAACCTGTTCACGGCCATTGCCTCATAGTGAATTATGGCAGCACGTAGGATCTCGCCACCGCTGCAGGATCTGAAGCTGGGTAAACTCGCCGTGTTCAATCCCGTCCTCGACGACACCAACCTTCTTCCCCACAATCCATACGTAGGCTAGAGGACCCCCGTCTCCTATCAATTATGCCGATACCACGTCAGATGGCTACGATTGTCGCACGTGCTTTAGGATTACCTAAAAGTGCCACTGATAATCCTAGAAGGCTAGGAGGGGTGCAACGGGTCAGATGACGTAAGAAAGGTCCGCATACTCCTAGAAGGCAAGGAGGGGTCCACGGGACTCTAGATGGCTACGATTGTCATATATGCTTTAGGATGACCTAAAAATGCAACTAATACTCCTACATGGCTAGGGGGTGCAATGGGTCAGATGACGTAAGGAGGGTCCGTATACTCCTAGATGGCTAGGGGGTGCAATGGGTCAGATGACGTAATGAGGGTCCGAATACTCCTAGATGGCTAGGAAGGGTCCATGAACTTTCAGATGGCCAAGATTGTCGCACCTGCTTTAGGATCACCTAAAATTGCTATTGATACTCCTAGATGGCTGGGAGGGGTGCAGTGGGTCAGATGACGTAAGGAGGTCCGTATACCCCTAGCTGGCGAGGAGGAGTCCACGGGGGTCCAGATAGCTATGAATGTTGCACGTTCTTTAGGATGACTTATAAGTGCTACTGATAATCCTAGATGGCTGGGAGGGGTGCAATGGGTCAGATGACGTAAGGAGGGTCCGTATACTCCTTGATGGCTAAGATGGGTTCACGGGAGTCAAGATGGTTACGATTGTCGCACGTGCTTTAGGATGACCTAAAAGTGCTACTGATACTCCGAGATGGTTGGGAGGGGTGCAATGGGTCAGATGATGTAAGGAGGGTCTGTATACTCCTAGATGGCTAGGAGGGGTCCACGGGGGTCCAGATGGCTAAGAAAGTTGTACGTGATTTAGGATGACCAAAAGGTTCTACTGATACTCCTAGATGGCTGGGAGGGGTGCAATGGGTCAGATGGCGTAAGCAGGGTTCGTATACTCCTAGATGGCTAGGAGGGGTCCACAGGGTCCAGATGGCTATGATTGTCACACGTGCTTTAGGATGACCTAAAGTGCTACTGATACTGCTAGATGGCCGGGGGTGCAATGGGTTAGATGAAGTAAGAAGGGTCAGTATACTCCTAGATGGCTAGGAGGGGTCACGGGAGTCCAGGTGGCTACGATTGTCGCACGTGCTTTAGAATGACCTGAAAGTGCTACTGCTAATTGTAGATGGCTGGGAGGGGTGCAATGGGTCAGATGATGAAAGGAAGGGCCTCATACTTCTAGATGGCTGGGAGGGGTCCACGGGAGTCAAGATGGTTACGATTGTCGCACGTGCTTTAGGATGACCTAATAGTGTTAATGATACTCCTAAATTGCCGGGAGGGGTGCAATGGGTCAGATGACGTTAGGAGGGTCCGTATACTCCTAGATGGCTAGGAGGGGTCCACGAGGGTCCAGAGGGCTAAGAGTGCCGCACATGCTTTAGCATGACCTAAAAGTGCTACTCATACTCCTAGATGGCCGGGAGGGGTGCAATGGGTCAGATGACGTAAGGAGGGTCCATATACTCCTAGATGGCTAGGAGGGGTCCACAGGGTCAAGATGGCTATGATTGTCGCACGTGCTTTAGGATGACCTAAAATTGCTACTGATACTCCTAGATGGTTGGGAGGGGTGCAATGGGTCAGATTACGTCCGGAGGGTCCGCATACTCCTAGATGGCTAGGAAGGGTCCATGAACGTCCAGATGGCCACGATTGTCGCACGAGCTTTAGGATGACCTAAAAGTGCTACTGATACTCCTAGATGGCCGAGGGGTGCAATGAGTCAGATGACGTAAAGAGGGTCCGTATACTCCTAGATGGCTATCAGGAGTCCACGGGAGTCCTGATGGCTACGATTGCCGCACGTGCTTTAGGATGACCTAAAAGTGCTACTGATAATCCTAGATGGCTTGGAGGGGTGTAATGGGTCAGATGACGTAAGGAAGGTCCGCATACTTCTAGATGGCTAGTAGGGGTCCATGGGAGTCCAGATGGCTACGATAGGCGCACGTGCTTTAGGATGACCTAAATGTGCTACTAATACTCCTTGATAGCTGGGAGGGGTCCACAGGGTCCAGATGGCTATGATTGTCGCACGTGCTTTAGGATGACCTAAAATTGCTACTGATACTCCTAGATGGCTGAGAGGGGTGCAATGGGACAGATTACGTTAGGAGGGTCAGCACACTCCTACATGGCTAGGAAGGGTCCATGAACGTCCAGATGGCCAAGATTGTTGCACGTGCTTTAGGATGACCTAAAAGTGCTACTGATACTCCTAGATGGCCGGGAGGGGTGCAATGGGTCAGATGACGTAAAGAGGGTCCGTATACTCCTAGATGGCTATCAGGGGTCCACGGGAGTCCAGATGGCTACGATTGTCGCACGTGCTTTAGGATGACCTAAAAGTGCTACTGATAATCCTAGATGGCTGGGAGGGGTGCAATGGGTCATATGACGTAAGGAAGGTGCGCATACTTCTAGATGGCTAGCAGGGGTCCATGGGAGTCCGGATGGCTATGATAGGCGCACGTGCTTTAGGATGACCTAAATGTGCTACTGATACTCCTTGATGGCTTGAAGGGGTGCAATGGGTCAGATGACGTAAGGATGGTCCGTGTACTCCTTGATGGCTAGGAGGGGTCCACGGGGTTTAGATGGCTATGATTGTCGCACATGCTTTAGAATGACCTAAAGTGTTACTGATACTCCTAGATGGCCGGGAGGGGTGCAATGGGTCAGATGGCGTAAGGAGGGTCCGTATACTCCTTGATGGCTAGGAGGGGTCCACGGGGTTCAGATGGCTATGATTGTCGCACGTGCTATAGGATGACCTAAAGTGCTACTGATACTGCTAGAATTCTGGGAGGGGTGCAATGGATCAGATTGTGTAAGAAGGGTCAGTATACTCCTAGATGGCTAGGAGGGGTCCACGGGAGTCCAGGTGGCTACGATTGTCGCACATGCTTTAGGACGACCTGAAAGTGCTACTGCTAATCCTAGATGGCTGGGAGGGGTGCAATGGGTCAGATGATGTAAGATAGGGCCTCATACTTCTAGATGGCTAGGAGGGGTCCACGGGAGTCAAGATGGCTACGATTGTCGCACGTACTTTAGGATGACCTAGAAGTGCTACTGATACTCCTAGATGGCCGGGAGGGGTGCAATGGGTCAAATGACGTAAGGAGGGTCCGTATACTCCTAGATGGCTAGGAGGGGTCCACGAGGGTCCAGAGGGCTAAGAGTGTCGCACGTGCTTTAGCATGACCTAAAAGTGCTACTGATACTCCTAGATGGCCGGGAGGGGTGCAATGGGTCAGATGACGTAAGGAGGGTCTGTATACTCCTAGATGGCTAGGAGGGGTCCACGGGGGTCCAGATGGCTAAGAAAGTCGTACGTGATTTAGGATGACCAAAAGGTTCTACTGATACTCCTAGATGGCTGGGAGGGGTGCAATGGGTCAGATGGCGTAAGGAGGGTTCGTATACTCCTAGATGGCTAGGAGGGGTCCACAGGGTCCAGATGGCTATGATTGTCACACGTGCTTTAGGATGACCTAAAGTGCTACTGATACTGCTAGATGGCCGGGGGTGCAATGGGTTAGATGAAGTAAGAAGGGTCAGTATACTCCTAGATGGCTAGGAGGGGTCACGGGAGTCCAGGTGGCTACGATTGTCGCACGTGCTTTAGAATGACCTGAAAGTGCTACTGCTAATTGTAGATGGCTGGGAGGGGTGCAATGGGTCAGATGATGAAAGGAAGGGCCTCATACTTCTAGATGGCTGGGAGGGGTCCACGGGAGTCAAGATGGTTACGATTGTCGCACGTGCTTTAGGATGACCTAATAGTGTTAATGATACTCCTAATTTGCCGGGAGGGGTGCAATGGGTCAGATGACGTTAGGAGGGTCCGTATACTCCTAGATGGCTAGGAGGGGTCCACGAGGGTCCAGAGGGCTAAGAGTGTCGCACATGCTTTAGCATGACCTAAAAGTGCTACTCATACTCCTAGATGGCCGGGAGGGGTGCAATGGGTCAGATGACGTAAGGAGGGTCCATATACTCCTAGATGGCTAGGAGGGGTCCACAGGGTCAAGATGGCTATGATTGTCGCACGTGCTTTAGGATGACCTAAAATTGCTACTGATACTCCTAGATGGTTGGGAGGGGTGCAATGGGTCAGATTACGTCCGGAGGGTCCGCATACTCCTAGATGGCTAGGAAGGGTCCATGAACGTCCAGATGGCCATGATTGTCGCACGAGCTTTAGGATGACCTAAAAGTGCTACTGATACTCCTAGATGGCCGAGGGGTGCAATGAGTCAGATGACGTAAAGAGGGTCCGTATACTCCTAGATGGCTGTCAGGAGTCCACGGGAGTCCTGATGGCTACGATTGCCGCACGTGCTTTAGGATGACCTAAAAGTGCTACTGATAATCCTAGATGGCTTGGAGGGGTGTAATGGGTAAGATGACGTAAGGAAGGTCCGCATACTTCTAGATGGCTAGTAGGGGTCCATGGGAGTCCAGGTGGCTACGATAGGCGCACGTGCTTTAGGATGACCTAAATGTGCTACTAATACTCCTTGATAGCTGGGAGGGGTCCACAGGGTCCAGATGGCTATGATTGTCGCACGTGCTTTAGGATGACCTAAAATTGCTACTGATACTCCTAGATGGCTGAGAGGGGTGCAATGGGTCAGATTACGTTAGGAGGGTCAGCACACTCCTACATGGCTAGGAAGGGTCCATGAACGTCCAGATGGCCAAGATTGTCGCACGTGCTTTAGGATGACCTAAAAGTGCTACTGATACTCCTAGATGGCCGGGAGGGGTGCAATGGGTCAGATGACGTAAAGAGGGTCCGTATACTCCTAGATGGCTATCATGGGTCCACGGGAGTCCAGATGGCTACGATTGTCGCACGTGCTTTAGGATGACCTAAAACTGCTACTGATAATCCTAGATGGCTGGGAGGGGTGCAATGGGTCATATGACGTAAGGAAGGTGCGCATACTTCTAGATGGCTAGCAGGGGTCCATGGGAGTCCGGATGGCTATGATAGGCGCACGTGCTTTAGGATGACCTAAATGTGCTACTGATACTCCTTGATGGCTTGAAGGGGTGCAATGGGTCAGATGACGTAAGGAGGGTCCGTGTACTCCTTGATGGCTAGGAGGGGTCCACGGGGTTTAGATGGCTATGATTGTCGCACATGCTTTAGAATGACCTAAAGTGTTACTGATACTCCTAGATGGCCGGGAGGGGTGCAATGGGTCAGATGGCGTAAGGAGGGTCCGTATACTCCTTGATGGCTAGGAGGGGTCCACGGGGTTCAGATGGCTATGATTGTCGCACGTGCTATAGGATGACCTAAAGTGCTACTGATACTGCTAGAATTCTGGGAGGGGTGCAATGGGTCAGATTGTGTAAGAAGGGTCAGTATACTCCTAGATGGCTAGGAGGGGTCCACGGGAGTCCAGGTGGCTACGATTGTCGCACATGCTTTAGGATGACCTGAAAGTGCTACTGCTAATCCTAGATGGCTGGGAGGGGTGCAATGGGTCAGATGATGTAAGATAGGGCCTCATACTTCTAGATGGCTAGGAGGGGTCCACGGGAGTCAAGATGGCTACGGTTGTCGCACGTACTTTAGGATGACCTAGAAGTGCTACTGATACTCCTAGATGGCCGGGAGGTGTGCAATGGGTCAAATGACGTAAGGAGGGTCCGTATACTCCTAGATGGCTAGGAGGGGTCCACGAGGGTCCAGAGGGCTAAGAGTGTCGCACGTGCTTTAGCATGACCTAAAAGTGCTACTGATACTCCTAGATGGCCGGGAGGGGTGCAATGGGTCAGATGACGTAAGGAGGGTCTGTATACTCCTAGATGGCTAGGAGGGGTCCACGGGGTCTAGATGGCTAAGATTGTCGCACGTGCTTTAGGATGACCTAAAATTGCTACTGATACTCCTAGATGGCTAGGATGGTGCAATGGGTCAGATTACGTCAGGAGGGTCCGCATACTCCTAGATGGCTAGGAAGGGTCCATGAACGTCCAGATGGGCACGATTTTCACACGTTCTTTAGGATGACCTAAAAGTGCTACTGATACTCCTAGATGGGCGAGGGGTGCAATGTGTCAGATGACGTAAAGAGGGTCCGTATACTCCTAGATGGCTATCAGGAGTCCACGGGAGTCCTGATGGCTACGATTGCCACACGTGCTTTAGGATGACCTAAAATTGCTACTGATAATCCTAGATGGCTTGGAGGGGTGCAATGGGTCAGATGACGTAAGGAAGGTCCGCATACTTCTAGATGGCTAGCAGGGGTCCATGGGAGTCCAGATGGCTACGATAGGCGCACGTGCTTTAGGATGACCTAAATGTGCTACTGATACTCCTAGATGGCCGGGAGGGGTGCAATGGGTCAGATGACGTAAAGAGGGTCCGTATACTCCTAGATGGCTATCAGGGGTCCACGGGAGTCCGGATGGCTATGATAGGCGCATGTGCTTTAGGATGACCTAAATGTGCTACTGATACTCCTTGATGGCTTGAAGGGGTGCAATGGGTCAGATGACGTAAGGAGGATCCGTGTACTCCTTGATGGCTAGGAGGGGTCCACGGGGTTTAGATGGCTATGATTGTCGCACATGCTTTAGAATGACCTAAAGTGTTACTGATACACCTAGATGGCCGGGAGGGGTGCAATGGGTCAGATGGCGTAAGGAGGGTCCGTATACTCCTTGATGGCTAGGAGGGGTCCACGGGGTTCAGATGGCTATGATTGTCGCACGTGCTATAGGATGACCTAAAGTGCTACTGATACTGCTAGAATTCTGGGAGGGGTGCAATGGGTCAGATTGTGTAAGAAGGGTCAGTATACTCCTAGATGGCTAGGAGCGGTCCACGGGAGTCCAGGTGGCTACGATTGTCGCACGTGCTTTAGTATAACCTGAAAGTGCTACTGATAATCCTAGATGGCTGGGAGGGGTGCAATGGGTCAGATGATGTAAGGAAGGGCCTCATACTTCTAGATGGCTAGGAGGGGTCCACGGGAGTCAAGATGGCTACGATTGTCGCACGTACTTTAGGATGACCTAGAAGTGCTACTGATACTCCTAGATGGCCGGGAGGGGTGCAATGGGTCAAATGACGTAAGGAGGGTCCGTATACTCCTAGATGGCTAGGAGGGGTCCACGAGGGTCCAGAAGGCTAAGAGTGTCGCACGTGCTTTAGCATGACCTAAAAGTGCTACTGATACTCCTAGATGGCCGGGAGGGGTGCAATGGGTCACATGACGTAAGGAGGGTCTATATACTCCTAGATGGCTAGGAGGGGTCCACAGGGTCCAGATGGCTAAGATTGTCGCACGTGCTTTAGGATGAGCTAAATATGCTACTGATACTCCTAGATGGCTGGGATGGTGCAATGGGTCAGATTACGTCAGGAGGGTCCGCATACTCCTAGATTTCAAGGAAGGGTCCATGAACGTCCAGATGGCCACGATTGTCACACGTTCTTTAGGATGACCTAAAAGTGCTACTGATAGTCCTAGATGGCCGAGGGGTGCAATGTGTCAGATGACGTAAAGAGGGTCCGTATACTCCTAGATGGCTATCAGGGGTCCATGGTAGTCCAGATGGCTATGATTGTCGCACGTGCTTTAGGATGACCGAAAAGTGCTACTGATAATCCTAGATGGCTTGGAGGGGTGCAATGGGTCAGATGACGGAAGGAAGGTCCGCATACTTCTAGATGGCTAGCAGGGGTCCATGGGAGTCCAGATGGCTACGATAGGCACACGTGCTTTAGGATGACCTAAATGTGCTACTGATACTCCTTGATGGCTGGGAGGGGTCCACAGGGTCCAGATGGCTAAGATTGTCGCACGTGCTTTAGGATGACCTAAAATTGCTACTGATACTCCTAGATGGCCGGGAGGGGTGCAATGGGTCAGATGACGTAAAGAGGGTCCGCATACTCCTAGATGGCTATCAGGGGTCCACGGGAGTCCAGATGGCTACGATTGTCGCACGTGATTTAGGATGACCTAAAAGTGCTACTGATAATCCTAGATGGCTGGGAGAGGTGCAATGGGTCAGATGACGTAAGGAAGGTCCGCATACTTCTAGATGGCTAGCAGGGGTCCATGGGAGTCCAGATGGCTATGATAGTCGCACGTGCTTTAGGATGACCTAAATGTGCTGCTGATACTCCTTGATGGCTGGAAGGGGTGCAATGGGTCAGATGACGTAAGGAGGGTCCGTATACTCCTTGCTGGCTAGAAGGGGTCCATGGGGTTTAGATGGCTATGATTGTCGCACGTGCTTTAGGATGACCTAAAGTTCTACTGATACTCCTAGATGGCCGGGAGGGGTGCAATTGGTCAGATGGCGTAAGGAAGGTTCGTATACTCCTTGATGGCTAGGAGGGGTCCACGGGGTTCAGATGGCTATGATTGTCGCACGTGCTTTAGGATGACCTAAAGTGCTACTAATACTGCTAGAATTCTGGGAGGGGTGCAATGGGTCAGATTGCGTAAGAAGGGTCAGTATACTCCTAGATGGCTAGGAGTGGTCCACGGGAGTCTAGGTGGCTACGATTGTCGCACGTGCTTTAGGATGACCTGAAAGTGCTACTGCTAATCCTAGATGGCTGGGAAGGGTGCAATGGGTCAGACGATGTAAGGAAGGGCCTCATACTTCTAGATGGCTAGGAGGGGTCCACGGGAATCAAGATGGCTACGATTGTCGCACGTGCTTTAGGATGACCTTAAAGTGCTACTGATACTCCTAGATGGCCGGGAGGGGTGCAATGTGTCAAATGACGTAAGGAGGGTCCGTATACTCCAAGATGGATAGGAGGGGTCCACGAGGGTCCAGAGGGCTAAGAGTGTCGCACGTGCTTTAGCATGACCTAAAAGTGCTACTGATACTCCTAGATGGCCGGGAGGGGTGCAATGGGTCAGATGACGTAAGGAGGGTCCGTATACTCCTAGATGGCTAGGAGGGGTCCACAGGGTCCAGATGGCTATGATTGTCGCATGTGCTTTGGGATGACCTAAAATTGCTACTGATAGTCCTAGATGGCTGGGAGGGGTGCAATGGGTCAGATTACGTCAGGAGGGTCCGCACACTCCTAGATGGCTAGGAAGGGTCCATGAACGTCCAGATGGCCACGATTCTCGCACATGCTTTAGGATGACCTAAAAGTTCTACTGATACTCCTAGATGGCTGGGAAGTGTGCAATGGGTCAGATGATGTAAGGAAGGGCCTCATACTTCTAGATGGCTAGGAGGGGTCCACGGGAGTCAAGATGGCTACGATTGTCGCACGTGCTTTAGGATGACCTTAAAGTGCTACTGATACTCCTAGATGGCCGGGAGGGGTGCAATGGGTCAAATGACGTAAGGAGGGTCCGTATACTCCAAGATGGATAGGAGGGGTCCACGAGGGTGCAGAGGGCTAAGAGTGTCGCACGTGGTTTAGTATGACCTAAAAGTGCTACTGATACTCCTAGATGGCTGGGAGGGGTGCAATGGGTCAGATGACGTAAGGAGGGTCCGTATACTCCTAGATGGCTAGGAGGGGTCCACAGGGTCCAGATGGCTATGATTGTCGCATGTGCTTTAGGATGACCTAAAATTGCTACTGATACTCCTAGATGGCTGGGAGGGGTGCAATGGGTCAGATTACGTCAGGAGGGTCCGCACACTCCTAGATGGCTAGGAAGGGTCCATGAACGTCCAGATGGCCACGATTGTCGCACGTGCTTTAGGATGACCTAAAAGTGCTACTGATAATCCTAGATGGCCGAGGGGTGCTGTCGTGGTGGTGTCACGGCAGATGCCATAGGATGGCTAATTTGTGGGGCCGATGGACGTTGGTGGATCCGGGGAGGGATAGCGAGCTGAAGAGCTCACACGGGGGAGGATCCCGGTTAGACCGAGATCTCTGAGGAACACCAAACAAGCTCAAAGTGCAAGGGGAAAGATCTAGCAAACACGAACATTTGCACGAAGGCAGAGAACGCACACACACGGTGTACCCAGGTTCGGGGCCCTCGTGGGGAGGTAACACCCCTACTCCTGCCTTCCCTCTCAATATAAGTGTGGAATAAGATCTACAACCCGCTCTTGAAGCTCTTGCGGTGATGAACACGAAGAACAAGATGAACTAGAGAAAGGGAAGAGTAAATGCTCTAGGAGTAAATGAGACTAAGGTCTTGGCTCCCAAGTTGGTCTCTCTCCCGCAGGAGCAGTTATGGCGCCTTTTATAGAGTTCCGGCCAGGAGGGCCGGAAACCCTAATCCGCCTTGACCCCACCGGACATGCCTAACGGTTATGTCGACACCGGCTAGTGCGACCTAGCCGCCGTGCTATCCGGTGTAGCCCCTTCGTCATCATTCCGCCAAGGACGGCAGGCGCCATCCTGGAACATCATTGTCCCCCTGTCAGAGACAAGACATGTCTTCGCCCATGCTGAGTAGCCTTTTCCGGATTGCCAGGCTAGGCATGTCCGGTCTTGTCGTACCGCCACCGTACCGGCTGACACGCTCCCGTGTCAGACGGGAGGTGCCAACGCTTCCGTGTCAGGGGGAATGGGACTTCCCCCCGTGCCAGACGGAAAAGCCTGCTCCAGACCGTTGACGGCCTACCGGCATCCCTCATGCCGGTCACCTCCTTGCTCGACCTTGCGAGTCCTTCCTGCACACATAAAGCAACCTGCTAGGACCGAGATAAACACTCCGGTTAGCCCGTACCCGGGTTGCCTATCCGGTACCTCCGTGTACTTCTCCTACTGGAGGTCTACTCGGAGCCACGAGGTCCGAGGTCTCTCCCGGATGCACCCGAGTTCCTCTTAGGGTGCATTTCTCTAGGCCTAGCCTCCCTAAGATGTCTTCGCCTGCCAGCAAAGACATCTTCGAGAAGCTAGTTCTTAGAGGAAACACCCGCTGATGCATGTGCTGTTCTGAGGGCTATTTATAGCTTACACGGCTGACCCCTGCGAGCCCCCAACAGGCACCTGGTGTCTTATTCTTGCCCGAAAGGTCAAGTTGCCCCTGCGGCGCACCAAAAGCCGAGCCTTGCACTCTTCAAAGGTCAAACACTGTTGCGGTACTGTAGAATTGTGCCGGGATCTGCCCTACCCGGGGGGCAGCCCCCCGACACTACTCCCCGAAGCTGATGCTGTGCATCGACCCCGGATGATGTGCGGGATCAGCTTCAATAACAACAATCACCCAAGGAAACATGGGACGATCCTTCGATTTGATGCCGAGACGATCTTTACCGAGATCCCCACACCGAGATCCTTCCGACCGGAAGGCCATGCACCTAACCGGATAGTGCCCCGCCAGTGCATATTACCGTTCGCGCCGGATTGAATTCCAACTCAGGGGCTGGGTCCCACCCGGGGTCTTGTCGAGTCAGAAACGCACTCGAGTATTTTTGACTTCTCGCCTCCTTGCTCGGGTTCGCGCGCCGGGGTGCGCAGCTGATCCGAAGTGGAGCCGTTGGGGAGCGTGTGGCCCATGGTGCGGTCGGATCGCACGCACCGGAGGGTGCCACGTGCCGCGTGGCGCAAACTGATCCCACCCGCGATCGGAGAGATCGTGGTCGGGAAACTTGGAAACTGCCCCGAACCCCCCCCCCCCCCATAAATAGGGAACCAGCACGGTCTTTTCTTATTCCTCCTCAAACTCCTCATCTTTCCCGCAACCGTCTCGAGCACTTCGCCGTCGTCGCGCTCGGAGCCCAAGCATCGCCGCTGCCGTCCGCCGCCGGAGCCTTTCGCCTCCGCCATCGGGCCACGCTACTCTCGCTCGTTACCGTCCTCTTTTCCTCCGGTGAGTTTTCCCACCCGCTCCGGCGAACTTCACCACGGTGAGGATGCTCCGTTCTTGGTCGTGCAACCACACATCCACGGGTTGTGCCGCCGCCGGCGAGCGCGAGCAGCGCGACGCTGACGGTGGCGCCCTCCATACTTTAGGTTTCACTCGCACTAGCCCATCTTCATATCTCGCCCGAGTGTGTTCGCGTCGATTAAGTTTCACTTTATTCGAGCACGGTAGATCTTACTTGCTAGGAACCCGGTCGCTTTTAGGAGTTTGTGATCCGGAGTCTTAGCTCCCGGTAGACTAACTCGACTAACCGCCGTTCCGCCTGCAGAATAGCCCGGATACATCCTCAGGTCCCTCCGACATGGGTGATGAGAGTGTCCGGGGGTGCTGGGATGGGTCCGAGACCGCCCAGGAGGATCTCGACTGGCTGTACCGGACGCACCGGATTCCGCCAGAAGTCGAGAGTCGACTCCCAGAGGACGAGGTCCAACCGGAACCCGGACCCGGGGACTACGTTGTATTCCTCACGCATTTTGAGCGGGGGTTCGGGCTTCCGGCTAGCCCCTTCTTCCGCGACTTCCTCGACACCTACGGCCTCCAACCTCATCATCTCCCAGCCAACGCTATCATGATGCTCTCGGTCTTCACCACCTACGCGGAAGCGTATCTCGGCGTGTGGCCTTTCTTGGACCTCTGGGCCAAGTACTTCATCCTCCGCCGCCAAATCATCCCCAACCCGGACAAGAAGGTCAAAGACCTAGTCGATTGCGGGCGGCCACTATAATTCCTCGCGCCGACTCCGGCTTCCCCAAAGTCCAGGGACTAGAATCCTGCCGGAAGTGGCAGCGGAGCTTCTTCTACGTGAAGAACCGGGAGGTATCGGGAGATGGTCCAGGATCCTCGAGCCCGGACTTCATCAATCTACCCGAGTTCGTCATGGGTCCTCCCCGCGAATTCGACCTCTGGAACCGGCTCCCGGATACCAAGGAGGTCAGATGCATGCATGACGTCCTCAACGTGTTGACGGAGAAAATGACGTCTTATGACCTCCTGCGCTGCTTTATCATCCGCCGCGTCTGCCCCCTACAGACCCGAGTGCACAAGATGTGCCATATGGACGGGCTGTTAGATCCCAGAAGGACCAGCATTTTTGGGCTGGACCATGCTGCAGTCGCCCGGCGCGTTCGAGCTATTGCTCGAACGAAGATGCCAGATGACTATGAGTGGGGTCTTGTCGGGGGTTCCCGGAAAAAATCACTGCGGCAGGTGCTTGTGTCTGTCTTTCGCCAACTTACATTTGCACCCGGATTCTGTTGGAAACCGACATGGTTGTCATGCAATGACTTGTTCCTGCAGTTATTCGAGCGGCAGACCGAGGAGGACGCGATGCATGCCGGTGGCAAGTACACGGAGAACATCCCGGCACCGGATAATATGCCGAGAGAGGATCCCGACGGCGAGGACCACCTTGCCATTCCTCTAGCTCGTGCTGCTGCTCCGGGTAATTCTTCAACCCCAGAGGCTATTTCCATTTCATCAAATGATGAGGATGAGATTGATTGTCAAATACTTGACGCGATTGACGCTCTTCCTCTCGACTGCGCTCCGCCAATGGCTCCGAGACCCACGACTGTGACGAAGCGCGCCGAGACCCGCAAGCGTGCGGCCTCCGACACTACCCCTGCCGGTGCATCCGGCACCACCACCAAGAAGAGAAAGCAAACGACCGAGAGGCCTCCACGCCGAAGGAGAGGTCCTCCCACTGTCGATTCCGGGTAAACCTTTTTGCTTTGAGTTACATGGTTTTGGCTTCTCCCGATGTCTTTTCTGATACACTTTTTTCAGAGCGGCACTTGACGTCCCGGCTTCCGCGGGTTCCCAACCTCCGGGATCCTGCACTCCTAGCCCGCCTCGGGCTGCTCCTTCTCCAGCTCGCACTTCCGTACAAGACAGCAAGCACCCTGCCTCTGGTGCCGCGCAAACTGCCGCCGCGACTCCGGAGGCTCGTCCCGTGGTGGACGTGATTCCGGCCAAGGCTACCGCCGCATCCGAAGACATCTTCCTCCCGGACAGCCCGCGCAGGGTGTCCCAACTTGAGACGGACATCGCAAGTCCTCCTCAGCAGGTCATGCCGGGAGCCTCCTCCCGGCCGGCCCCGGGCAAGACTCCTCCGCCGAAAAAGCCCACGGCCCCTTCCCGGCAATCTGACCTTCCTCCCGGGAAATCGCGAAGCAAGGCCGCCGGGTAGAAAATAGCTTCCGCCAAACCTACTGCCCCTCCGACATCTTCGGCCCAAGACTTGGCCCTAAGCACGGGTAAGTCTTCGCGATTACCGCCACCTCCTGCCGAGATCCCCACTGCCGCCCTACAGACGCTACGAGTAACCGTAAGCTCCTTTGTGTCTTCAGGATCCCGGGAGGTCGTTGCTGGGAGCGCGCCTGGCGCTTCCGGCGTGCGAGTTGTCGAAGAGTACAACAAAGCCTGGATCGCCGCCGATGCCTCCGAGATCGTGGAGGACTTGCACGTTGCCGGCCCTAGCCGCAGCGCCCAAGCTCTAAACGCTCTCCAGGTGGCCGTGCTGGTTGTCACTCGGGTGGTCGATGTAAGTTTGTTCCCTTTATCTTTTCCAAAAATTAACTGCTCCATCCCCACTAGTCCCCGAGATTGGTGTTTAGTGCTCTAGATTCCACCGAATAGCAGACCACTAGGCTCCAATCTTTAGAAAAAATAACAAGACTTTGAACACGAGTCCCCGAGATCCTCCCTACCGAGTAGTTTAATTGACATGGATCCCGGAACACCCCGAGTCCCCGGGATCCCTCCCGAGATTGACATCGCATTCCCTGTTTGGATCCAGGACTGCGGCAAGAAACACGGCAGCGTCTTCCACCGGCTTCTTGGTGACTTTGGTCAGTCCAAGAAGTGTGAGGGGCACCTCCGGGAGGAGCGGGATGCCGCACGGAAAGTCTCGGTGGAGCAAAAGTCTGCGCTTGCTGCGGCTCAGTCCGAGATCGCGCGGCTAAGTGCCGAGCTCGAGAAGGCCAAATCTGCTGCGACTGACATGAAGGCGCGCTTCGTGGAGGCGTCTATTCAGTAGAAGGAGACCTTGGATCAATCCGAGGCTCGCGCCCATCTTGCCGAGACTGAGCTGGCGCTTCTCCGGTCAAAGGCAGATACCTGGCTCTCCGAGCTGACCGGGTTGAACCAAGATATGGACTGTAAGTATACTGTGCTCTCTTTTTTCCGGTTTCCTTTATGACATCCCCTCCTGGCCTGCCCAAATGACACTTCTCCTTTCTACCGGGCACTTTGAGCACTCCCGGGACGCTGCCAATCTTGCGATCATAGCCGCCCGGGAGAAGCGCGTCGGATAGAGTCCGGTCTCGGACGCGTGGGACATTGAAGATCACCTGACTGCACTAAAGGCCCGGATGGTGCCTCTTCGGTTGATCGGGACCGAGCTCCTCAGTGCGGCTGTCCATGCCCACAGTGCGCTGTGGCCCGGTGTCACCGAGACCCTCTCGGTTGGTGATAAAGCCGCCGCGCTCCAGGATGCCGGCAAGCGACTTCACGCATGGAAGCGCTCTGGTGCCCGGGCTGGTGCTGACCAAGGACTAACATATGTGCTCAGCTGGTACGAGGGGCTCGACCTCCAGTCGATCCTGCGTCTGCGCACGATCTCGCCGTGGTACACCGACCCGGCAAAGATTCGGGAACGCCTGGAGGTTGCCCATCGCCTTGCATTCTGGGCCGATGTCGGCGTCTTCACCCCGAGCCTCATCGCTTCTGACTCCCAGTCAGATTACGAAGACGATGGTGAGACTGGTGCAACCGGTGACGTGGACGCCGAGATCCCGGAGGAAGATGATGCCGCTTCTGGTGCCGCCACCAATATCGTGGTCTCCCGAGACGCTGCTGCTCCATCGCCACCCGAGGCCTCTCAGGCCGAGGCGCATCCGGAGGCCCCGAGTACTGCTACTGGTGCGGAGGAGATCGTCACCGCTGTTCCTTCTGCTGCTGCATCCGAGAAGCCGGCTTCCCCTACTGACTAAAAACACTTAAGTGTGGAAACGTTAAATCCCCGGGATGCCGGGTGCAACTTGTAATATATACTTTTTAAATTCGTACTCTGCACTATGTTATGCAAAAACAAGCTATGCTGGTTTACTCTGCAACGAGTCCCCGAGTTCATTTCCATGTTTACCGTACTTAGGCAATTTCTGCTCTTGTCTACCATTTCGGCGTTCGACAGTCGAGTCACAAAATTCCATGCACGACATACATTACTTATGAATATCCGTGTTCTAGTTAGTCGAATTCCCGACATAAAAACAACCGGGTTAGTAAAACATATATGCCAGAGAAGTTCCTGCTCCGAGTCCTCGAGACCGTTTTCGTGTTCCCCACATTTGATGCTCTTTGGTCTTGACTACCAATTCGGCGTTCGTCAGTCGAGTCACAAGATTATTTCACATGACATACATTACTTTGACTTGAGAATCGATCTCGGAACTTTCCCGGCATATAGAGAACATAAAAAACAGGTACCAGGCAGTCCCCGGGTTCCTTCCCGGGTTGCCGACATGGAACAATAAATAAATGGAACAAAGTAAAGGGGCACACAACGAGGCAGTCCCCGGGTTCCTCCCGGGGTGCCAAACTTTCATTGACAGATAAAAATCGAAATACATACACTGCGCCCTTTATGTGTAAAAGGGTCGAAGCAGGGCTACATTCCATGGCCACTTGGTTTCCTCACCGGATTTGTCCATTACACCTTTCCTAGCCTCCTGTGCATCTACAAGGTAATAAGAATCATTGTGCAATGCCCTGCTTATCACAAAAGGTCCCTCCCATGGAGGTGATAGCTTATGCATTCCAGCCGTGCGTTGGATGAGCCTCAGCACAAGATCTCCTTCTCGGAATACTCTCGGGTGCACTTTCCGGCTATGATAGCGACGGAGATTTTGCTGATAAATTGCAGACCGAGACAATGCCAATTCTCTTGCCTCTTCAAGTAAGTCAACATCATCTTCCCGTACCTCTTTTGCCTCGGTCTCGGTGAACATTGTCACTCTCGGGGAATCATATTGTATGTCGGTCGGGAGTACTGCCTCGGCACCATATACCATGAAGAATGGCGTATACCCGGTAGATCTATTCGGTGTGGTCCGGAGACCCCATAACACTGCCGGTATCTCCTCTATCCAGCATCCCGGAGTTCCCAACAGTGGTTCGATCAAGCGGGCTTTGATGCCGGCCAAGACCAATACATTTGCTCTCTCAACTTGCCCGTTTGCTTCCGGGTGTGCCACTGATGCCACATCCAACCGGATTCCCTTCTCAGCACAAAATCGAGCGAATTCCCGCACGGCAAAATTGGTGCCATTATCCGTGATGATGTTGTGTGGGTATCCGTACCTCAAGATGATGTCTTTCAGGAATTGCACGACGGTGTGTCCATCACACTTTCGGATTGGTTTGACCTCTATCCACTTGGTGAACTTGTCCACCATGACCAGTATGTGTGTCATATTGCCTCTTGCCGGCTTGAACTGCCCGACCATGTCCAAACACCATACCGCGAATGGCCAAGTGATAGGGATTGTCTTCAGTGCCGATGCCGGCATATGTATTCGGTGAGCAAACCTCTGGCATCCTCCACACTTACGGACAATGTCTTCTACCTGCTGTAATGCAGTAGGCCAGTAGAACCCATGCCGGAACACTTTCGCCACCAGGGCCCGGGATGATACATGATGTCCACATTCCCCCTGGTGTATTTCCAGCAGCATATCTTGGCCTTCTTCCGGTTCGACACACCTCTGGAGTACCTCGGTGACACTCCTCTTGTATAGCTCTTGATTGATGACGGTGTATGCTTTTGACCTCCGCAATATCTGCCGGGCTTCCACTTCGCTCTCTGGGAGGGTTCCTTCCAAGATGTAGGCCATAATGGACTGTGCCCATCCCGGGATTTCTCGAACCGGGAACACGGGAACATCTATGTCCATTGGTTCTGCCGACATCACCTTCATCATCATCTTTCTTATCCTCTCTGAGCACTGGTGCAGTCCCCGGGTTCGATGCGATGCTCCCGACTTCTTCTTCCATGGGTACAGCTTCCGAACCAGGCTCCTTGGGGATGAAGATAGAATCCGACTCGGGTGAGGGCTGAATAGATGGCTTCCTCAAGTGTTCGAGAGCGATCCCGGGTGGGATGGCATCTCGAGATGATCCTAGCTTGGACAACACATCTGCTGCCTCGTTTTCTCCTCTGGGTATGTGCTTGAACTCGCATCCCTCGAAAAATACGGATATTTTCTGCACATGAAACCGATACAAGGCCATGTTGGCATCCAGTGCATCCCAGTTCCCCGACACCTGCTGCACCACGAGGTCCGAATCGCCGAAACACTCTATCCGGCGGATGCCGATCTCCTTGGCGACATTCAGTCCATGAACCAAGGCCTCGTATTCAGCGACATTGTAAGATGCCCGAAAATGAATTTGCAGCACATACTTGAGCACATCTTGTTTCGGTGATGTGAGAACTACCCCGGCACCCAACTCGATCTTGGCCTTGGAGCCATCGAAATGCATCCTCCAGAAATTGTAATCCGGCATCGGAGGTTCGTACTGCATCTCGGCCCAGTCTACCAAAAAGTCCGACAGCGCCTGCGACTTGATGGCATCTCGTCTCTCGTATGCCGGAGCATATGGAGACAACTGGATGGCCCATTTGGCAACCCGGCCGCTTGCATCCTTGCAGCCGATGATCTCGGCGAGGGGAGCCTCGCACACCACTGTGATTGGGTGCTCTTGGAAGTAGTGCTTGAGCTTGGTCACAGCCAAGTACACTCCATATGCCATCTTCTGGTAGTGCGGGTAGTTCTGCTTGAATTCCGAGATCACCTCGCTGAGGTAGTACACCGGTCTCTGTATCAGCTTGTCCCCCTCTTCCCTCTCTACCACAATGGCTACACTGACTACCCGGTTAGTGGCAGCAATGTACAGCAGCATAGGCTCCTTGGGCAATGGGGATGCCAACACGGGTGCTGTTGAGAGCATTCTCTTCAAATCGTTGAACGCCGCATCGGCTTGCGGGGTCCAAACGAATGTTTTACTCTTCTTCATCAACTGGTACAGGGGCAAGGCCTTCTCACCTAGTCGGCTCACAAACCGACTTAGGGATGCTAGACAACCAGTGAACTTCTTCACATTTTTGAGACGTACCGGCAATTTCATGCTCTCGATAGCACGTATTTTACCTGGGTTGACTTCAATTCCCCGGCTTGATATGAGGAAACCGAGTAACTTTCCAGCGGGGACACCGAATGTGCATTTATCCGGGTTCAATTTCATCCGGAATCTTCTTAAGTTTTTAAATGTTTCCCTCAGATCATCGATCAATGAGTCTTTTTTCTTTTGTTTTTATCACTATGTCATCGATATAGACCTCGGCATTCCGGCCTATCTGGTCATGCAAACATTTCTGCATGCCTCTTTGGTATGTAGCACCAGCATTTCTCAAACCGAAAGTCATGACACGATAGCAATAAGCCCCATACGGGGTAATAAAAGTGGTTTTCAATTGATCATCCGGATTCAAGGGTATCTGGTGGAAACCCGAATAGGCATCTAAAAAAGACAAAAGCTCACTCCCGGCCGTGGAATCGATCACTTGATCTATCCGGGAAGTGGAAACGGGTCCTTTGGACATGCCTTGTTGAGGTTGGTGAAGTCGATGCACATGCGCCACACCTTAAGCAGGAGGGGATCATCTTTATTCTTCTCTACCAGGACCGGATTCGATATCCAATCCGGGTGCAGCACTTCCATCACGAATCCGGCAGCCAGCAGTATGGCACGATGCTCCATGATGGCAGCTCTTCTCTCATCCGAGAGGCGCCTAGTCGGTTGCTTCACCGGCTTCGCATCCGGTCTTACAAACAGAGAGTGCTCAGCCAACTCCCTCGGAACGCCTTGCAGATCGTCATTCGACCACACAAAAGCATCCCGATTCTCACGGAGGAAGTCGACGAGCTCGCCTTCCTATTTGCTGTCCAGGTTGCTGCCAATGATGACCTAGCGCTCCGGGTTGCTGGGGTCAACCCCCACCTTCTTTGTCTCCTTTGGTGGCTGGAATGACGCGCTCTGCTCCGAGTTCACCATCCCGGCCATCCCGAGTTGGGAGGTCTTGGCCAGCGCCACCACTTGCTGGATCCTCTTCTTTTCCTCAGCGATCACCAGGGACTCGGCTAGGCACGAGCCGGCCGAAGCACACTCCATGGAGCGCTTGTGATCCCCCGAGATGGTGATTATGCCGTTAGGACCCGGCATCTTCATCTTCAGGTATCCCATGTGAGTTGAGATCATGAACTTGGCCAGGGCTGGCCTGCCGATCAGCGCGTGGTACGGACTTTCGAGGTCCACGACCTCAAATTCCAAGCTCTCGGTTCGGCAGTTTTCCCGGGTTCCGAATAACACCTCAACCCAGATTTTACCCATGGGTGAGCAAGAGACTCCGGGCACAATGCCATGAAAGGTCGTCTCGGTGGGTAGCAAGGTGTTCATGGACACCCCCAGCTTCAGCATTGTATCCTTGTACATGATGTTAATGGTGCTGCCATTGTCAATCAGAACCCGACTGAAGCGGGCGTTGAGGCTTGGTCCGACAAAGGTTGGGTCTACCACTAAGGCATACGCACCCGGCTTAGGCATAACCCGGGGATGATCCTTCCGGCTCTACGTGATCTCCATCTCGGACCAGTGCAAGAACTTGGGCACCGCCGAAATCACAGCGTTCACTTCCAGGGCGCGCTGTCGCACACTCTTCCAGTCACTGGGCTCGGTCACGAAGACCACATAGCTCTGATGTGCCTCCCGGTAGTTGCCTTGCTGATGTCCGGGTTGATTACTTGGGCCTGCGCCATTGTCGTTCCGGGTGTGCACCACATTTACCGGCCGGGGCGGGGGTCCTCTGTGCGGTTGATTAATCCGGATCGCGTTGGCTCTGGATGCCGGAGTGGGAGGTGTCGGAATGTTGGGTCGAGATGCCGGAGCACTCGGCCGAGTAGCCCCCGTGCTGCCCTCCTGCAATGTGCGCTGGTACCAGCTGCACTGCCGAGTGGAGTGTTTTGCTGGCTTGTTGGCCTCCAGGGTATGGTAACAGCATGGCTTGTTCAACATCTCTTCGTACGTCAGGGGCTTCTTCTGGTCCACCCAAGTTTTCTGTACTTCCTGGCTCTGACCCCAAGCCGGGCCACTTGTTTTCTGACGCTGATTATTACCGGCATCTCCTTGATCTCGGGTCACAACTGCGACATGCTGTGCGGCATGGTGGTACTCGGGCTGATTCCTCTTCTGGCCAAAATCTTGGCGATCATGGCTTCTGCGCGATCCCGAACACTGAGGTCCCGCATTCCTCCTGTTGGAGTCACCGACATCCACCAGGGGTTGCATGGGATCTCCAAGCGTGTAGGTATCGGCGATGCGCATGGTCTCTGCCAAGGTCTTCGGCATCTTCCTCTGCAATTTCTGCCAAAGCATTGAGCCATGCGGACATCCTTGCGCAAACCAGGAGATGGCCTGTGCCTCTACCACTCCTTCGCAAGAATTGCGAATGTTGCTCCACCGGGTAAGGTACTTTTGGTCGGTTTCGTTGCTCCTTTGCCTACAGATGGCGAGCTGTTGAGGTCTGTTGGGCCTTTTGTACGTGCTGGTGAAGTTGCTAATGAACGCCTCCTCGAAATCTAACCAGCAGTATATGCTGCCGGTTCTCAAGTTGTTCAGCCAGATTCTGGCAGGTCCTTCCAACATCTGTGGCACATAACGTACCGCCCAGCGTCTGTTTCCACCGGCTATGCTTACTGCAGTTACATAGACGGTCAACCAGTCCTCCGGCTTCTTGCTGCCATCATAGGTCTTAGCACCCCGGTTGAGCTTGAAGTTCCAGACAGGCGGCCCGCATGATCCGGAGTACAAAGCAGGCAGGTCCCGGAGGTCCTTGCTCTTCCACTAGCTCGGATTGGTGAATCCGGTCGAGCCGGATTCTGGCATCAGCCGGATCCAGTTGTCTGATTCCTATCCGAGATCCCAAAGGATTCTCATTGGGTTGGTACCGAAGCTGCTGCAACCTTGAGCTGCCATCGTTGTGCCTGTCGAGTACCGGGATCACAGCTTGCTGCGGCACAGAGGCAGCCTCCCTGCGTGGGTTTCCCTGAACCTATGGCGGATTCCAGGGTGGATTACCACGGCTAGCCGGGTTATTGTTTACTACACCCCGGTTGCCACCACCAGGATTACTCTGTGCCTGCCCGGAATAATGCTGCCCGGCTTGCTGGATACCGGCGAATGCCGGGTCGTACATTTGCAACTGCTTGTTTTTCCCGGAGCCCCGACTTCGGCTCCGGCTCTTGCTCTTGCTCCTGCTCGGATGCGGAGAGGAGGCCTCTCCCCCCGATCTGTGGCTGTCAGCCCTAGCTGAATACACTTGGGATCCTGCCCCTGGGTTCTTTTTCTTGAAGGCCTGGTTCTGCCGGTTGGCCTCGATGACCAAGTCGTTCACCCGCTCCTGCTGCTTGCGCAGAGCCTCACCGGATAGCCCAGCCAGCTCCGCCATGGCGGCTTCGGCAGCCCTAAGAGTTTTTGCCGGCGAGCTGTATACCGGTTTCCCAGCCGAGATCATGCTACCCGTATGACTAGTTGCGGCCCCACCGGCCAGCTCATCATTCACCATTCTGCCTTTCTTGCGCAGATCCGCGATGCGCTTGTCCCGGGAGTCTATCTAAAGGAACCCGTGAGCTGCATTGTACTCCCGGAGGCTAGCACTGAGCTCACGCCGGATCTCGGCGATCTCTTGCGCTTCGGCGAGCAGCAACCTACGTTGCTCATCCAAGTCAGCCGAAGTGGCTTGGGTATCTGCATCAGCTGTCAAGGGGACAGCCAACTTGGCCACCAGACCCGAGAGGGGATCCGGGCGACGACGAGGCTGGGACTGCTGCGGATCGCCGTCTCAGGCCATGCCTCTCTCCTGCGGAGGTTTTGCTAACCGAACCCGGTGAGTGCCGGCATCGCCATCGGGGGCATCCTGGAACACCTCCTCGGTCGTCCCGACCATCATGACCGCGACGCGGCCCGCGGTGCGACTGGCACACGGACCCCGGTTGGCGCAGAGCATGGGAGGATCCTCAGCTTCCAAGACAATGTCCGGGTAGCTGCAGATAACCTCGGTGGCGACGTAGGTGGTGAAGCCACCGAAGTCGATGAGGCATCCGTTCACCGGGAAGGGTTTGTTCCGAAAGCACCCGGCATTGTTGCTGACGAAATCCATCTCGCCCAGCCTGACGACAAGGCCAGAGAGAACCCGGACGCCGAAGCAAACGGGGGAACCAATCCGTATGTGTACACCAGCCAACGCCTCTGTCAGCCACACGGTGGGCGCCAACTGTCGTGGTGGTGTCACGGCAGATGCCATAGGATGGCTAATTTGTGGGGCCGATGGACGTTGGTGGATCCGGGGAGGGATAGCGAGCTGAAGAGCTCACACGGGGGAGGATCCCGGTTAGACCGAGATCTCCGAGGAACACCAAACAAGCTCAAAGTGCAAGGGGAAAGATCTAGAAAACACGAACAACTGCACGAAGGCAGAGAACGCACACACACGGTGTACCCAGGTTTGGGGCCCTCGTGGGGAGGTAACACCCCTACTCCTGCCTTCCCTCTCTATATAAGTGTGGAATAAGATCTACAACCCGCTCTTGAAGCTCTTGCGGTGATGAACACGAAGAACAAGATGAACTAGAGAAAGGGAAGAGTAAATGCTCTAGGGGTAAATGAGACTAAGGTCTTGGCTCCCAAGTTGGTCTCTCTCCCGCAGGAGCAGTTATGGCGCCTTTTATAGAGTTCCGGCCAGGAGGGCCGGAAATCCTAATCCGGCTTGACCCCACCGGACAGGCCTAACGGTTATGTCGACACCGGCTAGTGCGACCTAGCCGCCGTGCTATCCGGTGTAGCCCTTTCGTCATCATTCCGGCAAGGACGGCAGGCGCCGTCCTGGAACATCATTGTCCCCCTGTCAGAGACAAGACATGTCTTCGCCCATGCCGAGTAGCCTTTTCCGGATTGCCGGGCTAGGCATGTCCGGTCTTGTCGTACCGCCACCGTACCGGCTGACACGCTCTCTTGTCAGACGGGAGGTGCTAACGCTTCCGTGTCAGGGGGAATGGGACTTTCCCCCGTGCCAGACGGAAAAGCCTGCTCCAGACCGTTGACGGCCTACCGGCATCCCTCATGCCGGTGACCTCCTTTCTCGACCTTGCGAGTCCTCCCTGCACACATAAAGCAACCTGCTAGGACCGAGATAAACACTCCGGTTAGCCCGTACCCGGGTTGCCTATCCGGTACCTCTGGGTACTTCTCCTACCGGAGGTCTACTCGAAGCCACGAGGTCCGAGGTCTCTCCCGGATGCACTTGAGTTTCTCTTAGGATGCGTATCTCTAGGCCTAGCCTCCCGAAGATGTCTTAGCCTGCCATCTAAGACATCTTCGAGAAGCTAGTTCTTAGAGGAACCACACGCTGATGCTTGTGTTGTTCTGAGGGCTCGGGGTGGCTATTTATAGCTTACACGGCTGACCCCTGCGAGCCCCCAACAGGCACCTGGTGTCTTATTCTTGCCCGAAAGGTCAAGTTGCCCCTGCGGCGCTCCAAAAGCCGAGCCTTGCACTCTTCAAAGGTCAAACACTGTTGCAGTACTGTAGAATTGTGTCGGGATCTGCCCTACCCGGGGGGCAGCCCCCCGACAGGTGCAATGTGTCAGATGACGTAAAGAGGGTCCGTATACTCCTAGATGGCTATCAGGGGTCCACGGGAGTCCAGATGGCTACGATTGTCACACGTGCTTTAGGATGACCTAAAAGTGCTACTGATAATCCTAGATGGCTTGGAGGGGTGCAATGGGTCAGATGACGTAAGGAAGGTCTGCATACTTCTAGATGGCTAGCAGGGGTCCATGGGAGTCCAGATGGCTACGACAGGCGCACGAGCTTTAGGATGAGCTAAATGTTCTACTGATACTACTTGATGGCTGGGAGGGGTGCAATGGGTCAAATGACGTAAGGAGGGTCCGTATACTCCTAGATGTCTAGGAGGGGTCCACGGGGGTCCGGATGGCTAAGAGTGTCGCACGTGCTTTAGGATGACCTAAAAGTGCTACTGATACTCCCAAATGGCTGGGAGGGGTGCAATGGGTCAGATGACGTAAGAAGGGTCTGTATACTCCTAGATGGCTAGGAGGGGTCCACGGGAGTCCAGATGGATACGATAGTTGCACGTGCTTTAGGATGACCTAAAAGTGCTACTAATAATCCTTGATGGCTGGGAGGGGTGCAATGGGTCAGATGACGTAAGGAGTGTCCATATACTCCTAGATGGCTAGGAGAGGGGTCTACGGGAGTTCATATGGCTACGATTGTTGCACGTGCTTAAGGATAATCAAAATTGCAATTGATAATCCTAGATGGCTAGGAGGGGTGCAATCGGTCAGATGACGTAAGGAGGGTCCGTATACTCCTAGATAGCTAGGAGTGTCGCACGAGGGTCCAGAGGGCTAAGAGTGTCGCACGTGCTTTAGCATGACCTAAAAGTGCTTCTGATACTCCTAGATGGCCGGGAGAGGTGCAATGGGTCAGATGACGTAAGGAGGGTCTGTATACTCCTATATGTCTACGAGGGGTCCATAGGGTCCAGATGGCTAAGATTATCGCACGTGCTTTACGATGACCTATAATTGCTATTGATACTCCTAGATGGCTGGGAGGGGTTCAATGGGTCAGATTACGTAAGGAGGGTCCGCATACTCCTAGATGGCTAGGAAGGGTCCATGAACGTCCAGATGGCCACGATTATCGCACGTGCTTTAGGATGAACTAAAAGTGCTACTGATACTCCTAGATGGCCGAGGGGTGCAATGGGTCAGATGACGTAAAGAGGGTACGTATACTCCTAGATGGTTATCAGGGGTCCACGGGAGTCAAGATGGCTACGATTGTCGCACGTGCTTTAGGATGACCTAAAAGTGCTACTGATAATCTTAGATGGCTTGGAGGGGTGCAATGGGTCAGATGACGTAAGGAAGGTCCGCATACTTCTAGATGGCTAGGAGGGGTCCACGGGAGTCAAGATGGCTACGATTGTCGCAGGTGCTTCAGGATGACCTAAAATTGCTACTGATACTCCTAGATGGCTGGGAGGGGTGCAATGGGTCAGATTACGTCAGGAGGGTCCGCACAGTCCTAGATGGCTAGGAAGGGTCCATGAACGTCCAGATGGCCACGATTGTCGCACGTGCTTTAGGATGACATAAAAGTGCTACTGATACTCCTAGATGGCCAAGGGGTGAATGTGTCAGATGACGTAAAGAGGGTCCGTATACTCCTAGATGGCTATCAGGGGTCCACGGGAGTCCAGATGGCTATGATTGTCGCACGTGCTTTAGGATGACCTGAAAGTGCTACTGATAATCCTAGATGGCTTGGAGGGGTGTAATGGGTCAGATGAAGTAAGGAAGGTCTGCATACTTCTAGATGGCTAGCAGGGGTCCATGGGAGTCCAGATGGCTACGATAGGGGCACGAGCTTTAGGATGACCGAAATGTGCTACTTATACTACTTGATGGCTGGGAGGGGTGCAATGGGTCAAATAACGTAAGGAGGGTCCGTATACTCCTGGATGTCTAGGAGGGGTCCACGGGGGTCCAGATGGCTAAGAGTGTCGCACGTGCTTTAGGATGACCTAAAAGTTCTACTTATACTCCCAAATGGCTGGGAGGGGTGCAATGGGTCAGATGACGTAAGAAGGTTTGTATACTCCAAGATGGCTAGGAGGGGTCCACGGGAGTCCAGATGGATACGATAGTTTCACGTCCTTTAGGATGACCTAAAAGTGCTACTAATAATCCTTGATGGCTGGGAGGGGTGCAATTGGTCAGATGACGTATGGAGGGTCCGTATACTTCTAGATGGCTAGGAGAGGGGTCTACGGGAGTTCATATGGCTACGATTGTTGCACGTGCTTAAGGATAATCAAAATTGCAATTGATAATCCTAGATGGCTAGGAGGGGTGCAATGGGTCAGATGACGTAAGGAGGGTCCGTATACTCCTAGATGGCTAGGAGGGGTCCACGAGGGTCCAGAGGGCTAAGAGTGTCGCACGTGCTTTAGCATGACCTAAAAGTGCTTCTGATACTCCTAGATGGCCGGGAGGGGTGCAATGGGTCAGATGACGTAAGGAGGGTCTGTATTCTCCTATATGTCTAGGAGGGGTCCATAGGGTCCAGATGGCTATGATTGTCGCACGTGCTTTAGGATGACCTAAAATTGCTACTGATACTCCTAGATGGCTGGGAGGGGTGCAATGGGTCAGATTACGTAAGGAGGGCCCGCATACTCCTAGATGGCTAGGAAGGGCCCATGAACGTCCAGATGGCCACGATTATCGCATGTGCTTTAGGATGACCTAAAAGTGCTACAGATACTCCTAGATGGCCGAGGGGTGCAATGGGTCAGATGACGTAAAGAGGGTCTGTATACTCCTAGATGGTTATCAGGGGTCCACGAGAGTCCAGATGGCTACGATTGTCGCACGTGCTTTAGGATGACCTAAAAGTGCTACTGATAATCTTAGATGGCTTGGACGGGTGCAATGGGTCAGATGACGTAAGGAAGGTCCGCATACTTCTAGATGGCTAGCAGGGGTCCATGGGAGTCTAGATGGCTACGATAGGCGCACGTGCTTTAGGATGACCTAAATGTGCTACTGCTACTCCTTGATGGCTGGGAGGGGTGCAATGGGTCAGATGACGTAAGGATGGTCAGTATACTCCTAGATGGCTAGGAGGGGTCCACGGGGGTCCAGATGGCTAAGAGTGTCGCACATGCTTTAGGATGACCTAAAAGTGCTACTGATACTCCCAAATGGCTGAAAAGGTTGCAATGGGTCAGATGATGCTCCCTCTTGTAACTCTCTTATAGCTCCTCCCCTTCTCAGGATGGCCAATCAGCCACCTTTCATTGTAATTATGTAACTTTACTGCTCTATTCTAATATATGGTGATGTGGAGGCAGTAGTGGGGCTTTCCCTTACTGTCATAAAGTTTCAAAAAAAAAAGATGTAAGCAGGGTTGTATACTTCTAGATGGCTAGGAGGGGTCCACGGGAATCCAGATGGCTAAGATTGTCGCACGTGCTTTAGGATGACCTAAAAGTGTGTAACATCCCTATATTTTGGAATGTTTAAAAAACACTAAAAATTAAAACGTTTGAAAACATTTAAGTATTCTGCTTTGGAAAAGAAAATTTAAGCTTTCCATTCATGCATACATGCATCTCATCATTTATCATCTTATTAAATCACAAAGGGTTAATGATGATAGGACAACATACTGATGATACAAGTAACTAATATGAATGTGACATAATATGCATATGACAACGGTGCCTCTGCCAGTGTAGCAGGTTATGCAATGATCTAGAGTGACATGGATAAAACCACACATCATCTTTATAGAATCACGCAAAGCAATATATAAGTATTGAATGACAACAAGTCATGTAATGTAAGATGGATGTTGCATGGCAATATATCTCGGAACAACTATGGAAATGCTGTAGTAGGTAGGTATGGTGGATGTTTTGAGGAAGATATTTGGCTTATGTGTAGGAAAATAAGATGAAGATCTCCCACGAGTTTGGATGTACCCGCGAAAAATGCACCAACTCTCAATGTGAGAAAGGGCAATTCAAAGTATCGAAGATGCTAGCAATATGGTGATGGAAGTGCCATGAAAACCACAGTTTTAGAACCCTCAAGCAAAAAGATTCCAAATAAAAATATGATCTTACAAGGCATAATGAAATCACTCCAAGAGAGATCGTGGCGAATGACAAAGTCCCTGTTGGCTTGCCCGACCGTAGCGCATAACATAAAGTCATTACGGTTGCCTTAGCCAAATAGAAGTCATATGCCATTATGCAATCAACTGGAAATTTAAGTGCGGCACAGCTTCAAGTTTTTCTATACCAACCATTAATAATTCTACTTTACAAGACCATGATGTTTACCATTAAGAAAATTAATATCTCAAAATAACATCAATGATTCAAGTGACACAATTTAATGATCTACAAGATTATGTATCATTTAGTTATACCATCTACCACTTTTAGCATTTTCTATTCTCAACAAAACACCAATCAAATTATTTCAAAGATAAAGCCTTCAAGTAATTAGACAATGTGATATGAGAGTATGATAAAACTAAGCAAACAGCTATAGCAAGAGATGCATGAAAAACAAGAGCTAGAAAGCAAACAATAGCTAACGAAGAATACTCAACGAATATAAGTGAAGAATACGAGTATTCATAAGAAAAAGCGAAGCGTGTCTCTCTCCCACACAAAAGAATGCTAGGATCCCATTTATTCATAGAATGAAAAAAAAACTGACGCTTGAAAAGCACATAAGATGTGGCGGAATTAAAATATAGTTTCACTTGAAAGGACCTGATAGGTTTTGACGCTTGAGTCTTCTTGAAATATATTGGGGTGAACCATTGGGGCATCCCCAAGCTTTGGCGTTACTATCCTCTTGATCACATTATATCATCCTTCTCTCTTGATCCTTGGAAACTGAAGGGGATCGTGTGTAGAAAACAAAAAATTTCCTACCATCGATATCCTAAAAGCATGCCAAGATCTATTCTATGCAGATATAGTAGTACGAACGGAGATCGGAATACGTACCCTTGTAGACCGAAAGCGGGGATTACGTTCCCGCACAAACGTTGTCGATGAAGACCGACGAAGCCGACCTCAAGGTTGTGTAGAGGAAGAAGACCTCCGAGTACCGCTAGCGCAGCACCTCGTAGGGAGTCGCACACGTACGGTGGAGACGACGGCCTCCGAAGCTCCAATCCAGGACGAGCAGCGGAAGACTTGGACCGGAACACCAGCTGCGCGCAGGCTATGGTGTAAGAGATCCCCCTCCTCAGCTCGGCGCGGCTCCGACTTGGGAACCACGAGATCGAGAGAGAAATCGGGAATTAATTGGTGAATTAAAAGGCCAGGGGTGCCCCTTCTTATATAGGCTCCCAGGGGGGAGCCAACTTGCTAACCAGGCAATGTGGGACTAACCCCCACATGCCTGGTGCGGCATTGGAGGGTGCGCCGGCCCCTTAGTGCGCCCTTGGCCCACTTGGGTCGGCCCCTCCTGGCCCCCACCGAATCCCCTATGGATTTTCCCCCTCTTGGGCCTTCTTTCGACCAGAAGGCCCATTTAGGGAAATCAGCCTAAATTAATCCGAAAATAAATATATAAAATCATATTTGCATATTAATTACACTAATTAATATCAAACATAATATATATAATTTTTCCTAGCTCCGAAAACTCTTTCGTCGCTGCCCGATCTCCATCGGACCCCTCCCGGGACGCTCCCGGCGATCTCTTTCCTTTCCGGTTGTCTTGTCGAAACCCCTTAAGTGTGTTACCCTAGCGGTTCGATATAATAACAGGTATGATCAAGACTCCTCTATGATCAACGACTAACTCGTAGGCCTGGACCCCATGAATTAATCCCTGTGATATAACGAATGACTTTCATCTATCAAACCTGAACGCAAAATCTTAAACCTTTTGCCATAGCGATACTTAGCACGTCCGAGCGTCGTTCCATAGATATCTCCATACCTAATCCCGACCTCGTTACCGACGACGCTATCTTCTACTCGTTCATGATCTCATGTCTCCCTGACCTAGTCACATGCTTGCAAGCTCATTAGACATGATCTCACCGAGTGGGCCCGAGAGTATCTATCCTGCTATTCGGACTGGCAAATCCCGATCTTGACCCCTCGTCTCAACTACTCCTTTCCAATACCCAAAAGTATCACCGTTATTGTCATACTAAATAAGATACGACGTTTGGTGCAATCAAAGTATCTTCCGGTAATAACAATAAGAGTTGATCTCACGGTCAAAGGCGTAACGACTACGTTCTCCAAATCTGGGTATGTCCATCACATCGTTCTCCAGCGATATGACTCTCATTGCCGACCGGCGCCATGCCCCATGACCAGGAAACCTCGATCATCAATCGCGCAACGAAACTAGTCTTAGTAGAGGCTACTAGGGACCTGGTTGTTTACGTATCACACCCGTATTAATGTTTCCGCTTAATACGGATCTAGCATGACACAAAAACATATTATGAACAAACGAGATATGATAAAGAATACACTTTATTAATTGCCTCTAGGGCATATCTCTTTCAGTCTTCCACTTGCACTAGAGTACAACTTAATCTAGATTACAACTTGGTAAAAGCTTAACACCCATAGCTAACCGGTGCTTTTCATGCTTATCAAGCGGGAGAGGCTTCGTCAGCGGATCTGCCACATTCAGATCCGTATGCACTTTGCAAATCTTCACATCGCCTCCTTGTACGTACTGACGTATCACATGGAAGCGTCGGAGAATGTGTTTGGCGGTGGAGTGAGACCTCGGCTCCTTGGCGTTCGCAATGGCACCCGTATTGTCGCAGAAGAGGATCACGGGGTCTTGCACGCTTGGGAACACTCCAAGTTCGATGACGAACTTCCTCAGCCACACAGCTTCATTCGCGGCTTCGCAAGCAGCGATATACTCCGACTCCATTGTAGATTGTGCGACTATGGGTTGCTTCCCACTTCTCCAGCACACGGCGCCTCCATTCACTTTGAACACGTAATCTGTCTGTGACTTCCAGTCATCGGGGTCTGAGCAAAAACTTGCATCTACGTAACCCGTTACGCCAAGTTCTTCATCGCAGCCACCATACACAAGGAACATTTCCTTTGTCTTATTGAGATACTTAAGAATTCTCTTAACAGCTACCCAATGCGGCATTCCAGGATTACTCTGGAACCGGCTTGTCAAACTTAGAGCTAATGCCACATCCGGTCTAGTACTCAACATTGCATACATGATCGATCCTATGGCTGAAGCATAAGGATGTTTTGTCATTTCGGCCTTACCCAGTTCCGTCACCAGACACTGTGCCTTCCGCAATATCTTATTCTTGATAACCTGCAGAGAACCCTTCTTTGCCTTCTCCATACGAAAACGCTTCAGTATTTTATCAAGATAAGTACTCTGACTCAGTGCTAATAGGCGCCTTGATCTATCACGATAGATTTTTATGCATAAAACATACGCAGCTTCTCCTAAGTCCTTCATGGAAAATTTACTGTTTAAATATTCCTTCACGCTATTCAGAAGTTTCACATCATTCCCTATCAGCAATATGTCGTCAACATACAGTGCTAAGAACACAACCGAGCTCCCACTCATTTTCTTGTAAATACAGGTCTCTTCCACATTCTGGATAAATCCAAAACCTTTGATTACCTCATCAAAGCGAAGATTCCAGCTCCGAGATGCCTGCTTATATCCATAGATGGATCGCTGAAGCTTGCACACCTTGTTAGCATTTCCTGGATCGACAAAACCTTCCGGCTGTACCATGTACAACTCTTCCTCAATGTTTCCATTTAGGAACGCCGTTTTGACGTCCATCTGCCAGATTTCATAATCATAATAGGCAGCTACCGCTAACAAAATCCGAATAGACTTAAGCATCGCTACCGGTGAAAAAGTTTCATCGTAGTCAATTCCATTAACTTGTCGGAAACCCTTTGCGACAAGCCGAGCTTTATGGACGATCACATTACCATCAGCATCAGTCTTCTTCTTAAAGATCCACTTATTCTCGACGGCCTTGCGTCCTTCGGGAATATCCATCAAAGTCCACACTTTGTTATCATACATGGATCCTATTTCGGATTTCATGGCTTCAAGCCATTTCTCGGACTCTAGACTCGCCACCGCCTCCTTGTAGTTCGTAGGTTCGTCTTGCTCGACTAGCATGACGGTGCAAACCATGTTGCCATACCATTCTGGTGCGATCCGAGATCTACCAGACCTATGAGGTAGAACATCTTCGTCGACAGTTTCTCCCACTCCTTCCACGGAGGACGTTTCCGGAATTGCTTCTGTTGCGCCACTCGGAATCTCGAGTTCAGGATCAACGATTTCATCGAGGTCTACCTTCCTCCCACTTACTCCTTTCGCGAGAAACTCCTTCTCTAGAAAGGTACCGGTCTTCGCGACAAAAGTTTTGCCCTCAGCTTGGTTGTAGAAGGTGTACGCAACGGTTTCCCGCGGATATCCTACAAAGACGACTTTCTCCGACTTCGGTTCGAGTTTCTCGGGCTGTAGTTTCTTAACATACGCCTCACAACCCCAAACCTTCAGAAACGATAACTTAGGCTTTTGGCTATACCATAATTCATACGGTGTCGTTTCAACGGACTTGGACGGAGCCCTATTTAAAATGAATGCGGCTGTTTCTAACGCATAACCCCAGAAGGACACTGGCAGATCGGTAAGAGACATCATAGATCGAACACTATCCAGTAGAGTACGATTACATCGCTCGGACACGCCGTTACGCTGCGGCGTTCCGGCTGGCGTAAGTTGGTGTACTATGCCACAACTCTTCAGATGTGTGCCAAACTCAAAACTCAAGTATTCTCCACCGCGATCGGATCGGAGATGCTTGATTTTCCTATTAAGATGATTCTCAACTTCACTCTGGAATTCTTTGAACTTTTCAAACGTTTCAGACTTGTGTTTCATCAAATAGATATAACCGTATCTACTCAAGTCATCAGTGAAGGTGACGAAGTAACGATAACCATTGCGTGTCGAAACGCTCATCGGTCCACACACATCTGTATGTATGATCCCCAATAAATCCGACGCCCGTTCAACGAAACCTTTGAACGGCGTCCTGGTCATTTTGCCCATAAGGCATGGTTCGCATGTACCGAGGGATCCGAAATCCAACGAGTCCAAAAGTCAATCGGAGTGGAGTTGCTTCATGCGCTTTACACCAATATGACCAAGACGGCAATGCCACAAAAACATGGCGGTATCGTCACTACACTTAATCCGTTTGGCTTCTATGTTATGGATGTGAGTACTACGATCGAGATTCAACAAGAATAAACCGTTATTCTCGGGAGCATCAACATAAAAGATATCATTCATATAAATAGCACAATTGCTTGACACTGATTTAAATGAATAACCGTCTTGTAACAGGCAAGACCCACTTATAATGTTTACACTCAAGGATGGCACAAAATAACATTTATTTAAAACCAAAACTAATCCCGATTGTAGATGCAGAGGGAGCGTGCCGACAGCCACCACGTCGACTCTCGATCCGTTGCCGACGCGCATCGTCACCTCATACTTCGCCAGCCGCCGTCTATTCCGTAACTCCTCCTGAGAGTTACATGTATGAGCAACAGAACCAGTATCAAATACCCACGTGTTGCTCCGGGCGGATGTAAGGTACACATCTATTACATGTATATCAAATATACCTTGCTCTTTGTCGACCGTCTTGCCAGACTTCCTATCCTCCAGGTACTTGGGGAAGTTGCGCTTCCAGTGACCCTTCCCCTTGCAGTAGAAACACTCCACGCTAGGTCTGGGACCAGACATGTTAGTCCTGGGCTTGGCAGCCAACTTTGCCTCCCTCCTGGACTTCCAGCTCTGCTTTCCCTTGCCACCGGATCTCTTGAAATCAACGGTCTTGTTGACCATCAACAGCGTGTGCTCCTTCTTAATCTCTACCTCAACAGTCTTGAGCATCACGAACACTTCACCCAGGGACTTAGCCATGCCCTGCATGTTGTAGTTCATGACGAAGCCTTTGTAGCTTGGCGGCAATGATTGCAACACCCTGTCAATCGCCAGCTCATCGGGAATCTTGCATTCCAGAGCATTCAGGCGTTGAACGTAGCCAGACATCTTGACTACATGCTCGCTCACACTGCTATGCTCTTCCATCTTGGCTGAGAAGAAAAGCTCAGAAGCCTCATATCTCTAAGCCTTAGCCTGCGGCGCGAAGACAGCCTTAAGATCCGAAATGATCTCAAAGGCGCTCATCTTCTCAAAGCGCTTCTGCAGGTCGGCTTCCATGGCGTAGAGCATGCCACTCTGGACAAAAGCAGAATCCTCCGATCGGGTCTGGAAGACCTTCTTCTCATCCTCAGAGGCATCATCTGCGGGAGGGTCACCTATGGCAGCCTCAATGACGTAGGCCACCCTATGGGGAGTGAGGAGGATCCTTAGGTTGCGGAACCAGGCCATGAAGTTTGACCCATTGGTCTTAAGATTTTCTTTCTCAAGGAATAAACCTAGGTTAAACGAGGGGCGAGACATCTACAATGGAATTTGCAACAACATAAGACTTTGTTCATAATAATTTTGAGTTATAGTATTTTAGAAAATAACAAACATAACTCCCACTCAAACGAACATCCCTCCTGGTCGTTTAAGCGATTACACGACCCCCATCCATTGCACCGCCCCTCATCATCAGAGCCGGCGGCACAACTTCAAGAGTAGACAAAATCGTCCGCCACACCAATTTTGTGACTCGTGCTCGACCTTTCGGTCTTCCTGTTCCGAGGCCATATTTCTGAATATGCTAGGCTCGCCACCAAAGACCTCCACGCTGACGCTTGTGCAACATGGCTTACACCCACTGTATGCGAACGACGAGATGTCTGACACCCGATCATCACGGCCTGCCTCATAACGTAGAACTTTCTTGGTGGTGCGCGTTGGAGGGAGAACACTAGTGGTATTTTGAAGGGATCATCTTATTTAGCTACCGCCGTGTAACTAATGTATACTATACACACAATCACACAATATAAGATGTACACAAAACATCAAATGTAATGCAATGTGATATAGTCCATTGCGCCATGGTCTTCTTGGCGCCCGCGGTTTATAAACAATTTAATAAACCTACCTTGACCATATCACATAGCCCCTGCAAAATAAAGTTAGACGTTTCTACTTTATCTTTTGCATATTTTACGTGGCTTGGGGCTTTCGTAAATAGAACCGCTTCATACCTACGAATCTTATGACCACAACAACGATCCAATAATTGCATATTTAAGCATCCCTTTCGGGCCCTCCATTGAAAATGCGAGGACCAACTAAAGAGAGAGAAACTGACACCCGCCAGCCACATATACGGTACAAGCCGTATGTCAGTAGTGGAACCAGTCTCGCGTAAGCGTACGCGTAAAGTCGGTCCGGGCCGCTTCATCAACTCAATGCCACTGGAATACACAAGTGCACGCTAGAGGGTAGCAAATAACAGGAACGGTGCCCCCGTGCAGAGCACGGGTTCTAACAGCGTACAACTATATCTACGATAGATCGGCTCTGATACCACTGAAAGGGATCGTGTGCAGAAAACAAATTTTTTCCTACCAACGATATCCTAAAAGCATGCCAAGATCTATTCTATGCAGATATAGTAGTACGAACAGAGATCGGAATACGTACCCTTGTAGACCGAAAGCGGGGATTACATTCCCGCACAAACTTTGTCGATGAAGACCGATGAAGCCGACCTCAAGGTCGTGTAGAGGAAGCAGACCTCCGAGTACCGCTAGCGCAGCACCTCGCAGGGAGTCGCACACGTACGGTGGAGACAACGGCCTCCGAAGCTCCAGTCCAGGACGAGCAGCGGAAGACTTGGACCGGAACACCAGCAGCTCGGCAGCGGGCTATGGTGAAAGAGATCCCCCTCCTCAGCTCGGCGCGGCTCCGACTTGGGAACCACGAGATCGAGAGAGAAATCGGGAATTAATTGGTGAATTAATAGGCCAGGGGTGCCCCTTCTTATATAGGCTCGCAGGGGGGAGCCAACTTGCTAACCAGGCAATGTGGGACTAACCCGCACATGCCTGGTGCGGCATTGGAGGGTGCGCCGGCCCCTTAGTGGGATCTTGGCCCACTTTGGGTCAGCCCCTCCTGGCCCCCACCGAATCCCCTAGGGATTTTTCCCCCTCTTGGGCCTTTTTTCGACCAGAAGGCCCAATTAGGGAAATCAGCCTAAATTAATCCGAAAATAAATATATAAAATCATATTTGCATATTAATTACACTAATTAATATCAAACATAATATATATAATTTTTCCTAGCTCCGAAAACTCTTTCGTCGCTGCCCGATCTCCATCGGACCCCTCCCGGGACGCTCCCGGTGATCTCTTTCCTTTCTGGTTGTCTTGTCGAAACCCCTTAAGTGTGTTACCCTAGCGGTTCGATATAATAACAGGTATGATCAAGACTCCTCTATGATCAACGACTAACTCGTAGGCCTGGACCCCATGAAATAATCTCTGTGATATAACGAATGACTTTCATCTATCAAACCTGAACGCAAAATCTTAAACCTTTTGCCATAGCGATACTTAGCACGTCCGAGCGTCGTTCCATAGATATCTCCATACCTAATCCCGACCTCGTTACCGACGACGCTATCTTCTACTCGTTCATGATCTCATGTCTCCGTGACCTAGTCACATGCTTGCAAGCTCATTAGACATGATCTCACCGAGTGGGCCCGAGAGCATCTATCCTGCTATGCGGACTGGCAAATCCCGCTCTTGACCCCTCGTCTCAACTACTCCTTTCCAATACCCAAAAGTATCACCGTTATTGTCATACTAAATAAGATACGACGTTTGGTGCAATCAAAGTATCTTCCGGGAATAACAATAAGAGTTGATCTCACGGTCAAAGGCGTAACGACTACGTTCTCCAAATCTGGGTATGTCCATCACATCGTTCTCCAGCGATATGACTCTCATTGCCGACCGGCGCCATGCCCCATGATCGGGAAACCTCGATCATCAATCGCGCAACGAAACTAGTCTTAGTAGAGGCTACTAGGGACCTGGTTGTTTACGTATCACACCCGTATTAATGTTTCAGCTTAATACGGTTCTAGCATGACACAAAAACCTATTATGAACAAACGAGATATGATAAAGAATACACTTTATTAATTGCCTCTAGGGCATATCTCCTTCAGAAGCTTCGTCCACACCAAACTTAGAGTAAACTTCATTACAGGGTTAATGCATGAAACATTATGATATTCTGTCGGAACACAATTTCTACCAATGCTACTGGACATTAGCTACATCCACTGATACTTCATAGGATAAAAAGATCCAATCAAAATAGCAAAAGAGGCATTGCAAAATAAATGGCAGAATCTGACAAAAACAGAACAGTCCGGAAAGACGAATTTAACTGTGAACAGCATAAATTGTTTATGCACAGGAATCCAAATTTAGCATCAACTTTCAACTAGAGACTTAACTTGACACAACAATGCAGTAAAATAAAGATATAAAGGAATTGCTACAGAGGTAGGACAAGTCCTTGAAGCAAACAAAATAAAATAACAGAAAATAAAATTGGGTTGTCTCCCATAAGCGCTTTTGTTTAATGCCTTTGCGCTAGGCACAAAGCAAAAACTCAAGTATTATCAAGAGGTGAAGCATCAACACCATAATTTGAACAAACAATAGAATCCAAAGGTAGCTTCATTCTTTTCCTAGGGAAGTGTTCCATACCTTTCTTAAGTGGGAATTGGTACTTGATGGTACCTTCTTTCATATCAATAATAACACCCACAGTTCTAAGAAAAGGCCTTCCCAACACAATTAGACAAGATGGATTGCATTCAATATCCAAGACAATAAAATAAACAGGGACCAGGTTATTATTAACCATAATAGGAATATCATTGATCCTCCCCAAAGGTTTCTTCAAAGCATTATCAGCAAGAAAACCATCCAAATAGCAATGTTCCAATGGTGGCAAATCAAACATATCATAGAGCTTTGTAGGCATAACAAAAATACTTGCACCAAGGTCACACAAAGCATTGCAATCAAATTTATGTACTTTCATTTTAATGATGGGCTCCCAACCATATTCTAACTTCTTAGGGATAGAAGCTTCAAGTCTTAATTTATCTTCCCTAGCTTTAATGAGAGCATTTGTAATATGAGTAGTAAAAGGCAAATTAAGAGAGCTAGCATTAGGACTTGTGGCCAACTTTTGCAAGAACTTAATAACTTATAAAAATTTACAATTATCAAAATCAAAATTATTATCATCAAAGCAAACCGAACCATATTCTCCAAGGTTTTTAAAAATTTCAGCACTTTTATCAATACTAGTTTCATCAGTTTTAGGCAATTTTAAATTTTTGGATGAAGTAGAGGATACATTTCCTACACCAATTAGTTACCATTGATAATAGGAGGCTTACTTTCATGTGAAACACCATTATTTTCAGAGATGGTCATAGTAAAAACTTTAACAATATTAGCCTCTTTCTCTAGTTTTTCTCTCTTTCCCATCTTTCACGTAATTGGGCCATCATCCTAACATTTTCATCAATTAGAACTTGGATGGCATTGATTTTAGCAAAGGGATTACTCTCTGTAGTTTCAGTAGGCATGATTTTAGATTTTAAAAGATCAACATAAGGACAAGACTATCAACTTTAGACGCAAGTATATCAATTTTTCCAAGCTTTTCCTCAACTGTTTTATTAAATAGAGTTTGTGGAGTGATAAAATCTTTTAACATGGTTTCAAGTTCAGAGGTGGTAGTCCTATTATTGTTATAAGAATTACCATTATTAGGAGGATACGGCTTATAGTTGTTATTACCCTAATTATTCCTATATGCATTGTTGTTGAAATTGTTGTTTTCAATAAAGTTTACATCAACATGCTCTTCTTGTGCAACTAAAGAAGCTAAAGGAACATTATTTGGATCCACATGTGATTTAACACTTGCAAGCATAGACATAATAATTTAAGGGGATCGCAGGCAGAAAACAATAATTTTCCTATCGGCGATAACCTTAAACTAGCCAGAATCTACACTATGAAGATATAGAAGTACAACGGAGATCAGAATACATACGCTTGTACCAAAAGCGGGGATTACGTTCTCGCACGAACATTGACGATGAAGACAACGAAGCCGACCTCAAGGTCGTGTAGTGGAAGTAGACCTCCCAGCACCGCTAGCGCAAAACCTCTCAGGGTGTTACACACGTACGGTGGAGACGACGACTCCCGAAGCTCCAGTCCAGGGCGAGCAGCAGAAGACTTGGACCGGAACACCAGCAGCGCGACAGCGGGCTGTGGTGGAGTAACCCCCTCTCTTCTCGGTGCAACTCCGACAAAGGGAATCACGTAATCGAGGAGAGAAAGAGAAATTTCGTGAATTAAAAGGCCAGGGGTGCACCTCTATATAAAGGCTCCCGGGGGGAGCCAACCTTGCCAGCCAGGCAATGTGGGACTATCCCACATGCCTGGTTTGGCCGGCCAAGAGAGTGTGCCGGCCCTAGGTGGGCCCCATGTGGCCCACCTAGGCCGTCCATGCCCAATCCGAACCCCAAAGGGGGACTCCCCCCCCCCCCCCCATGGGCCTTCTTTCCACTAGAAGGCCCATTTAGGGAAATCAGCCTTTAAAAATTCAAAAATAAATAAATACAAATGTATTTAACTATCAATTACACTAATTAATATTAATTATATATTATATAATTTATTCTCACTCCAAAAACTATTTCGTCGCTGCCCGATCTCCATCGGACCATTCCCGGGACGTTCCCGATGATCTCTTTCCTTTCCGGTTGTCTTGTCGAAACCCCTTAAGTGTGTTACCCTAGCGGTTCGATATAATAACAGACATGATCGAGACCCCTCTCCGATCAATTATTAAATCGTAGGCCTGGACCCCGTGAATCAATCCCTGTGATATAACGAATGACTCTCATATATCAAACCTGAACGTTAAGTCTTAAACCTTTTGTCATAGCGATACTTAGCGTGTCAGAGACTCGTTCATAGATATCTCCATACCTAGCATGATCTCGTTACCGACAACACTATCTTCTACTCGTCTATGATCTTATGTCCCCATGACCTAGTCACATGACTGCTCTTGACCCCTGGTCTCAACTAGGTCACGGAGACATGAAATCATAGACGAGTAGAAGATAGCGTTGTCGGTAACGAGGTCAGCTAGGCATGGAGATATCTATGAACGATAGTCGGACACGCTAAGTATCGCCATGGCAAAAGGTTTAAGACTTTACGTTCAGGTTTGATAGATGAGAGTCATTCGTTATATTACAGGGATTAATTCATGGCGTCCAGGCCTGCGAGTTAGTCGTTCATCGGAGAGGAGTCTCGATCATACCTGTTATTATATCGAACCGCTTGGGTAACACATTTAAGGGGTTTCGACAAGACAACCGGAAAAGAAAGTGATCCCCGGGAACGTCCCGGGAGAGGTCCGATGAAGATCGGGCTGCAATAAAATAGTTTTCGGAGCTAGAATAAATTATAGATAATATGTTTGATATTAATTAGTGTAATTAATGTCTAAATATGATTTATATATTTATTTTCGAATTTATTTAGTCTGATTTCCCTAAATGGGCCTTCTGGTCGAAAGAAGGCCCAAGAGGGGAAAATTCCCTAGGGGAATTCGGTGGGGGGCTTGGGGGCCGGCCTAGGTGGGCCAAGGGGCCCAACATGGAGCCGGCACACCCAGCCATGCCGCACCAGGCATGTGGGAATTGTCCCACATTGCCTGGCTGGCAAGTTGGCTCCCCCCCGGGAGCCTATAAGAAGGGGCACCCTTGGCCTTTTAATTCACCAATTAATTCCCCAATTCACTCTCGATTTTGTGATTCCCTTTGTCGGAGTTGCGCCGAGTTGAGAGTGGGATCTCTCGACCATAGCCCGCTGCTGCGCTGCTGGTGTTCCGGTCCAAGTCTTCCGCTGCTCGTCCTGGACTGGAGCTTCGGGGCCGGCGTCTCCACCGTACGTGTGTAACGCCCTGCGAGGTGCTGCGCTAGCGGTGCTGGGAGTTCTACTTCCTTTTCACGACTTTGAGGTCGGCTTCATCGGTCTTCATCGTCACCGTTCGTGCGGGAAAGTAATCCCGCTTTCGGTCTACAAGGGTATGTATTCCGATCTCCGTTCGTACTACTATATCTACATAGAATAGATCTTGGCATCTTTTAAGGATATCGTTGGTAGGAATTTTTTTGTTCTCTGCCTACGAGCCCCTTCAGTGTATCAGAGCCGATCTATCGTAGATATAGTTGTACGCTGTTAGAACCAGTGTTCTGCATGGGGGCACCGTTCCTGTTATTTGCCACCCTCTAGGGTGCACTTGTGATTTCAGCAGATCGAGTTGATGAAGCGGCCGGGACCAACTTTACGCGTACGCTTACGCGAGACTGGTTCCACTACTGACATACGGCTTGTACCGTATCTGTGGCTGGCTTGTTTCTATCTCGCTCTCTTTAGTTGGTCTTGCATTTTCAAGGGAGGGCCCGAATGGGATGCTTTAATATGCAATTATTGGATCGTTGTTATGGTCATAAGTTCGTAGGTAAGAAGCGGTTCTTTTTGCGAAAGCCCGAGCCACGTAAAATATGCAAAAATATAAAGTAGAAGCGTCTAACTTTATTTTGCAGGGGCAATGTATTATGGTCAAGTTAGGTTTATTAAATTGTTTATGAACTGCGGGTGCCAATAAGACCATGGCGCAATGGAATATATCACATCGCATTACATTTTATGTTATTGTGTGATTATATATATTAGTATATATTAGTTACGTGGTGGTAGTTATATATAAGATGATCCCTTCAATATACCACTAGTGTTCTTCCTCCAACGAGCACCACCAAGAAAGTTTTATGTTATGAGGCAGGCCGTGACGATCGGGTGTCAGACATATCGTCGTTCGCATACAGTGGGTGTAAGCCATGTTGCACAAGCGTTACGTGGAGGTTATTGTGGCGAGACTAGCATATGCAGATATGGCCTCGGAACACGGAGGCCGAAAGGTCATGCGTGAGTCACAGAATTGTTTTGATTGACAATTGTCTACCCTTGAAGTTGTGTTGCCGGCTCTGACGATGAGGGGTTGTGCAATGGATGGGGGTCGTGTAATCGTTTAAACGACCAGGAGGGATGTTCGTTTGAGTGGGAGTTATGTTAGTTATTTTCTAAAAATACTGTAACTCAAAATTATTATGAACAAAGTCTTATGTTGTTGCAAATTTCATTATAGATGTCTCGCCCCCCATTTAACCTAGGTCTGTTCCTTGAGAAAGAGAAGCTTAAGACCGATGTGTCTAACTTCGTGTCCTGGTTCCGCGAACTGAAGTGTATTCTTGAAACCCACAAGGTGGCCTACATTCTTGAAACCCCCTTAGGTGATCTGCCAACCACCACCCTAGAAATTGATAGGATTGTCCATAAGTTTAAGGCGGTGATTTCTTCTTATGTCCAGAGTGGCATGCTCTTTGCCATGGAGGCTCACCTGCAAAACAATTTCGAGAACAAGGGTGCTTATGGTTGTTTTTGCACGACAAGTCAAGGCTGAGAGGTTCGAAGCTTCCAAGCTTTTCTTCTCAACCCAGATGGAAGAGCACATCAATATTAGTGAGCACTTAGCCAAAATCTTTGGCACCGTTCAGCTCTTGAGTGATCTGGGAAATGTGATCCCAGAAGAGCTAGTTATCGATAGGGTGCTGATTTCTCTGCCCCCTATCTATAAGAACGCCATCGTGGATTACGACATGAAAGGGACGTTGAAATCCTTGTCGGAAATCCTGAAGATGCTCAACGTGGCCGAATGAGAAATCAAGATGGAGAAGATGGTGGTGACCATCAGATCGCCTGAGCGCAACTGCCCCAAGTACCTGGAGGACAAGAAAGGTGGCAAGATAGTCGACAAAGAGCAAGGTATATTTGATATACATGTTATAGATGTGTACCTTGCATCCGCCCATAGCAACACTTGGGTATTTTATACTGGTTCTGTTTCTCATATTTGTAACTACCAGGAGGTGTTGCGGAATAAGAGGGGCCTGGCTAAGGATGAGGTGACGATGCGCGTCGGCAACGGATCGAGAGTCGACGTGGTGGCTGTCGGCACACTCCCTCTACATCTACCATCGGGATTAGTTTGATTTTAAATAAGTGTTATTTTGTACCATCCTTGAGTGTAAACATTATCAGTGGGTCTTGCTTGTTTCAACAAGGTTATTCTTTTAAATCAGTATCAAGCAGTTGTGCTATTTCTATGAATGATATCTTTTATGTTGATGCTTCCGAGAATAATGGTTTATTCTTGTTGAATCTCGATCGTAGTACTCACATCCATAACATAGATGACAAAAGGATAAAGTGTAGTGATGATACCGCCATGTATATGTGGCATCGCCGTCTCGGTCATTTGGTGTAAAGCGCATGAAGAAACTCCATGCAGATGGACTTTTGGACTCGTTGGATTTTGGATCCCTCGATAGATGCGAACCATGCCTTATGGGAAAAATCACCGATGACTTGAGTAGATACGGTTATATCTATTTGATGAAACACAAGTCTGAAACTTTCGAAAAGTTCAAAGAATTTCAAAGTGAATATGAAAATCAGCTTAACAAGAAAATCAAGCACCTCCCGGTCGTTGTGGCGAGTATTTGAGTTTTGAGTTTGGCACACATCTGAAGGCCTGTGGCATAGTGCCATAACTTACGCCTCCCGGAACGGCGCAACGTAACGACGTGTCCGAGCAACGTAATCGTACTCTATTGGATAGTGTCCGGTCAATGATGTCCCTTACCGATTTGCCCGTATCCTTCTGGGGTTATACGTTAGAAACAACCGCATTCATTTTAAATAGGGTTCCGTCCAAATCCGTAGAAACGACACCGTATGAGTTATGGTATGGCAAGAAGACTAAGTTGTCGTTTCCGAAGGTTTGGGGTTGTGAGGCGTATGTTAAGAAACTACAGCCCGACAAACTCGAACCGAAAACAGAGAAAGTAGTCTTTGTAGGATATCCGCGGGAAACCGTAGGATACACCTTATACAACCAAGCTGAGGGCAAAATGTTTGTCGCGAAGACCGGTACCTTTCTAGAGAAGGAGTTTCTCGCGAAAGGAGTAAGTGGGAGGAAGGTAGTCCTCGATGAGATCGTTGATCCTGAACTCGAAATTTGGAGTGACGCAACGGAAGCTGTTCCGGAAACGTACCCCATAGATGGAGTGGGAGAAACTACCGAGGAAAGTATTCTACCTCGTAGGTCTGGTAGATCTCGTATCGCAACAGAATGGTATGGCAACATGGTTTGCACCGTCATTTTAATTGAACAAGACGAACCTACGAACTACAAGGAGGCAATGACGAGTCTAGAGTCCGAGAAATGGCTAGAAGCCATGAAATCCGAAATAGGATCCATGTATGATAACAAAGTGTGGACTTTGATGGATATCCCCGAAGGGCGCAAGGCCGTCGAGAATAAATGGATCTTTAAGAAGAAGACTGATGCTGACGGTAATGTAACTGTCTATAAAGCTCGGCTTGTCACAAAAGGTTTCCGACAAGTTCATGGGATTGACTACGAAGAAACGTTTTCACCGGTAGCGATGCTGAAGTCTATTCGGATTTTGTTAGCAGTTTCTGCATATTACGATTATGAAATATGACAGATGGATGTCAAAACATCCTTCCTAAATGGAAACATTGAGGAAGAGTTGTACTGGTACAACCGGAAGGTTTTGTTGATCCGGAAAATGCTAACAAGGTATGCAAGCTTCAGCGCTCCATCTATGGATTGAAGCAAGCATCTCGGAGCTGGAATCTTCGTTTTGATGAGGTGATCAAATATTTTGGATTTGTCCAAAATTTAGAAGAGACCTGTATTTACAAGAAAATGAGTGGGAACTCGGTTGTGTTCTTAGCACTATATGTAGATGACATATTGCTGATTGGAAATGATGTGGAACTTCTGAATAGCGTGAAGATATATTTAAACAGTAAATTTTCCATGAAGGACTTAGGAGAAGCTGCATACGTCTTAGGCAATAAAATCTATCATGATAGATCAAGCCGTCTATTAGCGTTGAGTCGGAGTACTTATCTTGATAAAATACTGAAGTGTTTCGGTATGGAGATGGCAAAGAAGGGTTCTCGGCCTGTTATCAAGAATAAAACATTGCGAAAGGCACAGTGTCCGGTAACGGAACAGGGTAAGGCCAAAATGACTAAACATCCTTTTGCTTTAGCCATAGGATCGATTATGTATGCAACGTTAAGTACTAGACCTGATGTGGCATTGGCTCTAAGTTTGACAAGACGTTTCCAGAGTAATCCAGGAATGGCGATTGGATTGCTGTTAAGAGCATTCTTAAGTATCTCAATAAGACAAAGGAAATGTTCCTTGTCTATGGTGGCTGTGATGAAGAACTTGGCGTAACAGGTTACGTTGATGCAAGTTTCTGCTCAGACCCCGATGACTCTAAGTCATAGACAGGTTATGTGTTCAAGGTGAATGGAGGCACCGTGTGCTGGAGAAGTGGGAAGCAACACATCGTCGCGTAGTCTACAATGGAGTCGGAGTACATTGCTTCTTGCAAAGCCGCGAATGAAGCTGTGTGGCTGAGGATGTTCATCATTGAACTTGGAGTGTTCCCAAGCGTGTAAGACCCCGTGATCCTCTTCTGCGACAATACGGGTGCCATTGCTAACGCCAAGGAGCCAAGGTCTCAATCCACCACCAAACACATTCTCCGACGCTTCCATGTGATACGACATTACGTACAAGGAGGCGATGTGAAGATTTGCAAAGTGCATACGGATCTGAATGTGGCAGATCCCCTGACGAAGTCTCTTCCGCTTGATAAGCATGAAAAACACCAAGTAGATATGGGTGTTCAGCTTTTACCAGGTTGTAATCTAGATTAATTTGTACTCTAGTGCAAGTGAGAGACTGAAGGAGATATGCCCTAGAGGCAATTAATAAAGTGCATTTCTTTATCATATCTCGTTTGTTCATAATACGTTTGTGTGTCATGCTAAAACCGTATTAAGCGGAAACATTAATACGGGTGTGATGCGTAAACGACCAGGTCCCTAGTAGGCTCTACTAAGACTAGTTTCGTTGCGCGATCGATGATCGAGATTTTCCGATCATAGTGCATGGCGCCGGTCGGCAATAGAAGTCATATCGTTGGTCGAACAATGTGATGGACATACCCATATTTGTAGGACGTAGTCATTACTTCTTTGACCGTGAGATCAACTCTTATTGTTATTCCTGGAAGATACTTTGATCGCACCAAACGTCGTATCTTATATAATATGACAATAACAGTGATACTTTTGGGTATCGGAAGGGGGTAGTTGAGACGAGGGGTCAAGAGCGGGATTGGCCAATCCGCATAGCAGGATAGATACTCTAGGGCCCACTCGGTGAGATTATGTCTTATGAGCTTGCAAGCATGTGACTAGGTCACAGAGACATGAAATCATAGACGAGTAGAAGATAGCGTTGTCGGTAACGAGGTCAGCTAGGTATGGAGATATCTATGAACGATACTCGGACACGCTAAGTATCGCCATGGCAAAAGGTTTAAGACTTTACGTTCAGGTTTGATAGATGAGATTCATTCATTATATCACATGGATTAATTCATGGGGTCCAGGCCTACGAGTTAGTCGTTGATCAGAGAGGAGTCTCGATCATACCTGTTATTATATCGAACTGTTATATCACAGGGTTTCGATAAGACAACCGGAAAAGAAAGAGATCACCGGGAACGTCCCGGGAGAGGTCCGATGGAGATCGGGCAGCGACGAAATAGTTTTCGGAGCTAGAATAAATTATATATAATAAGTTTGATATTAATTAGTGTAATTAATATCTAAATATGATTTTATATATTTATTTTCGAATTTATTTAGGATGATTTCCCTAAATAGGCCTTCTGGTCAAAAGAAGTACCAAGAGGGGAAAATTCCCTAGGGGAATTCGGTGGGGGGCTTGGGGGCCGGCCTAGGTGGGCCAAGGGGCCCACCATGGGGCCAACGCACCCAGTCATGCTGCACCAGGCATGTGGGAATTGTCCCACATTGCCTGGCTGGCAAGTTGGCTCCCCCCGGGAGCCTATATAAGAAGGGGCACCCCTGGCCTTTTAATTCACCAATTAATTACCCAATTCTCTCTCGATTTTGTGATTCTCTTTGTCTGAGTTGCACTGAGTTGAGAGGGGGATCTCTCCACCATAGACCGCTGCCGCGCTGCTAGTGTTCCGGTCCATGTCTTCCGCTGCTCGTCCTAGACTGGAGCTTCGGAGGCCGTCGTCTCCACCGTACGTGTGTAACGCCCTGCGAGGTACTGCGCTAGCGGTGTTGGGAGGTCTACTTCCTTTTCACGACCTTGAGGTCGGCTTCGTCGGTCTCCATCGTCAACGTTCATGCGGGAACGTAATCCTGCTTTCGTTCTACAAGGGTATGTATTCCGATCTCCGTCCGTACTACTATATCTGCATAGAATAGATCTTGGCATGTTTTAAGGATATCGTTGCTTGGAAATTTTTTGTTCTCTGCCTACGATCCCCTTCACTTTGGACCAGATTTGGGAGTCTTAGGCTTGGCAACAAATTTGCCATCCTTCCTGGACTTCCAGCTCTTCCTTCCCTTGCCACCGGATTTCTTGAAATCGACGGTCTTGTTGATCATCAACAGCGTGTTCTCGTTCTTGATCTCCACCTCAGCAGTCTTGAGCATCACGAACACTTCACCCAGGGACTTAGCCATGCCATGCATGTTGTAAATCATGACAGAGCCTTTGAAGCTAGGGGGAAATTATTGCAGCACCCTATCAATCGCCAGCTCATCAGGAATCTTGCATTCCAGAGCGTTCAGACCTTGAACGTAGCCAGACATCTTGACCACGTGCTCGCTCACACTACTATGCTCTTCCATCTTGGCCGAGAAGAAAAGCTCAGAAGCTTCATATCTCTCATCCTTAGCCTGCGGCGCAAAGACAGCCTTGAGATCAGAAATTATCTCGAAGGCACTCATCTTCTCAGAGTGGTTCTACAGGTCGGCTTCCATGGCGAAGAGCATGCCTCTCTAGACAAAGGAGGAATCCTCCGACTTGGTCTGGAAGACCTTCTTCTCATTATCGGAGGCGTCATCTATGGGAGGGTCTCCTAGGGCGGCTTCAATGACGTAAGCCACCCTATGGGAAGTGAGGAGGATCCTCAGGTTGCGGAACCAGGCCATGAAGTTAGACCCATTGGTCTTAAGCTTTTCTTTCTTAAGGAATAGACCTTGGTTAAACGAGGGGCGAGACATCTATAATGGAATTTGCAACAACATAAGACTTCGTTCATAATTTATTGAGTTCTAGCAATTTAGTAAATTAACTATCAGAACTCCCACTCAAACGAACATTCATCTGAATCGTTTAGCGATTACACGACCCCCATCCATTGCGCAACCCCTCATCGTCAGAGCCGGCAACACAACTTCTAGGGTGGACAACGAATTGTCGATCACAACAACTCTATGACTCATGCTCGACCTTTCAGCCTCCGTGTTTCGAGGCCATATCTGCATATGCTAGGCTCGTCACAATAAACTCCACGTAAACGCTTGTGTAAAACTGTCTTGCACCCACTGTATGCGAACGACGATATGTCAGACACCCGATCGTCACGGCCTGCCGCATAACATAGAACTTTCTTGGGTGTGCACGTTTAAGGAAGAACACTAGTGTTATTTTGGAGGGATCATCTTATATTTCTATCACCGTGTAACTAATCAAACAATCACACAATATAAGATGCACTGAAAACATCAAATGTAATGCGACGTGATATGGTCCATTGCGCCATGGTCTTCGTGGCGCCCACAATTCATAAACAATTTAAGAAACCTACCTTGACCATATCACATTGCCCCTGCAAAATAAAGTTAGACGCTTTCTCCTTCCCTATAGCCTTGCGTCTCTCATCTCCAAAGCGTCTTGTTGCTTGTTTCACCGGCTTGGATCCTTTTATGACGTTGAGCGAGTGCTCGGCCAGTTCCCTCGGTACACCAGGCATGTCGGAAGGCGACCATGCAAAGATGTCACGATTCTCACGGAGGAACTCGACGAGCGCGCCTTCCTATTTGCTGTCAAGGTTGGAGCCGATGACAACTTGCTTAGACTTGTCACCTGGGATGAGGTCCGCCTTTTTGGTGTCTTCTAAAGCTTCGAAAGTCTTCTTGACATCCATCTTTGGCTTTGGCATGGAGTTGTCTGAATCCGCCCCGAGCAGCGCGAGTTCTTCCTTGTGGATGACGGCTTCTGCGAAGGCGGCCATGCCACGCTCGCACTCCTTGGCTTTCTTGAAGTTGCCGGAAATCGTGATGGTTCCGTTTTCTCCCGGCATTTTAAGCTTGCTGTATATGTAGCACGGCCTTGCCATGAACTTGGCGAAAGCCGGTCGTCCGAAGATTGCATGATAGGCGCTTTTGAAGGGGACAACTTCAAACCTAAGGAACTCTGAGCGGTAGTTCTCTTTTGGTCCGAAAGTTACCTTCAGCCTGATGCTCCCCATTGACTTTGCTTGCCTGCCGGGCACTATGCCATGAAATGTGAGGTTGCTGTGATCCAGCTGATCCTCTGACAGGTTCATGCGGCTTAGCGTGTCGTAGTACAGGATGTTGAGGCTGCTGCCGCCATCCATGAGTACCTTTGTGAGTCTGAAGTTGTCGACAATGGGGTCGACGACAAGGGCGTACTTGCCTGGGTGAGGGACGTGATCAGGGTGGTCGGACCGGTCCCAAGTGATTGTTGCCTCCGACCAGTTCAAGTACTGAGGGACGTCCGGCATTGTCGCGTTGAGTTCGCGCATCTCCGCCTTATCCGCCTTAGCCGAAGGCGTGCCGACAAAGCACACCAGAGATTCTTTGACCTTCGGATATGGCTTCTTTTTCTTGGCGGCTGCGTCATCTTCGCTTGAGATAGACATGTCGTCGTCGTCCTCATCCTCCTTGCCGTCTTTCTTGTCGTTCTTCTTTGACTTCTTTGACTTCCAGGCGACTGTGGGATCCTTTTTGAAGTCGTCCATGAAACGACATTCGCCAAGCATATGGTTGACCTTGCCCAATGAGGCGTGGATGGGACATGGCAAAAGTTTTGCCTGTTCATAAGTGATTCGCGCCGCCTTAGGCCCTGAGCCGGCTTCGCGACTATCTTTCTTATTCTTCCACTTCTTTTTGCCGGCGTTCCCTTGGAACGCTGCGGCAACCTCATTGGAAGGCCCGGCTTTGTCATCCGCCGCCTGCTTGCGCTTGTTGTTCCGCTTTGGTATGATGTTGACGTCTGGGTCATCGTCCCTGGCATCGTCATCCGCCGCCGCGTATTGGGCGGCTAGGTTGAGCATCTCACCAAGGTCCGTGATTTGCTCGCGGACAAGCCTATGACGGAGCAAGGACTTCTTCTGCAGGCCCGTGTAGAAGGCATGGATAGCCTGCGCGTCCGAAACACCATGACAGTTGGCCTTTTCGGATATCCAAAGGCTGACAAAATATGTCATGGTTTCGTCCGGCTTTTGGACGCAGCGCTGCAAATCCGTGTAGGTATTTGGACGCTTGTATGCTCCTTGGAAGTGCTGGGAGAAAACCTTTTCCATGTCGTACCAGCTATGGATGGACTTTTCAGGAAGGTTGTCGATCCAAGCTCTTGCCGTGCCTTCCAACATGAGAGGTAAGTAGCGGACGGCAATGTGGTTGCTCCCGCCGGCAATCTCTATGGCCATGGCGTAGTCGGATAGCCACGAGTCCGGCTTAACGAGGCCGTTGTACCGAGAACAGTTTTTTGACACTGATGTCATGTCCTTGGGAAACGGCTCTCTGCGGATGGCGTCACCGAAACACTTTGGTCCAGAGTATAGCGGCTCCTTTCCTCTTGCTATGTCTTGTAGGCGGTGTCGTGCGTCTTTTGGATCGAGCTGCCGTGCGCCTCTGTTTGCGTCCGGCTCGTCCTGCGCTGCCCGGCTTATGCTGCGCCTGGGCCCTTCTACCTCGTCTCTCCTCTTGCTGCCAGTGCTATGCTGCGGAGACCGGCTGCGGCCTCTCCTTGGAGGGTCGTTGCCGGCATCTTTTCTAGGCGGCTGCCTGTTGTTCCGGCTGCCGCCATTGTCGCGTCTTGGCTGAGGCGGAGGTGGTAGGTCTCCTCTGCTTCCCGACCTTGAATTCTCGTCCCGCCTTTGTTTTGGCGGTGGTGCCTTCTTTGGAGGTGGCGTTGCCTTCCTTTTGTCGCCATGGCTACTGGAGCCGGACGGGCCTTCGGGGTCGGCATCTGGTGCAGCTTTGCACTTGCCTGACTTAGACTCTAGGTCTCCCCCGTGGGCATTCGCCATGTGGCCGTAGGAATCAGCGCGAGCTTGTTGTTCTAGGGCCTTGCTTACGAAGTGTCTTGCGTTGGCCAACTTCTCTTCTGCCGTGTAAGTGTTGTCATCCAGGGTATCTAGCGCGGCAGCCGCATTGAGGATAGGGGTGCAGAAGACAACATCCCCCCTTCTATCCACTCGCTGTGGTGCCGTACGCCAGTCGAAACCTAGGTCTTGAGCCGCTGTCGTCGCTTGCGTAGGCGGCTCTTTTCCACGGCGGTTTTTTGATGACCTTTTTTCCTCGAAGAGTTGCCGGTTTGTTTTGGCCGACATCCTCTCCTGTTCTTTCTTGATCTTCTTCGCAAGGCTCTCAACGTGCTCCTCTCTTTTTCGTAGGAAGTCAGAGTGCTTAAGCATGTTAAGCCTAAGTTCTTCCACTTCGTCGAGTGGGGTATCTTTGCTCACCGGAGTGTTCATGATCTCGTCTACTTCTTTGATGACGGAGAGCAAATCCGTGGGTTTGCTGCTGCCGCCTTTATCGAGACCAGCTTTCTTCTTCGCGCGCACCTTGTCGAAACTTTTGATGAGTTGGCCGGCAGTGGTGTCGCCGGCTTCTTCCGCCGGCTTGTTTTGCGCCTCCGAAGTAACTGGGGTTGTTTCGTGACCGACAACAACCATCATAGCCAGCTTGTCAGGCATGTCTGTATCCGCTGTACCCTCTGAGGGAGTCGGATTACCACTGGAAAAGCGGGTTTTGATCTTCTCTTCGAAGAGACTAGCATCATCATCGGAGTCAGAGTCTACGTTGACTTGAACGGTAGATCTGGATCCGGCATCTGACATCGCATCCTCCTGTAGAGCAGGGAGGATTGATTCAGGATCGTTGTTTTCCGGCTGGGAGTCGGATCCCAGTCCGACAACTCCGACAAAGTGGAAGTCAGATTCTGCCGACTCCTGGGAGAAGGCGGATTCAGATCCATCTTGCCGGTCGACTGCTTGGTCGAAGGGTTGGTGGGTGGGGTTGTAGAAACGCGGTAGGCCGTACGCCTCTGGCGTGTATCTGATGAAGACGTCGATCCCTCCGATCGGCACGATTTCGCATCCGATAAGGTAGTCGTCCGCCGGGAGCCAGGATTCATCTGAGTTGACGTAGCTATGGCCGCCATACCTTGTGACGCGACCGACGGCGATCTGCTTGCCCATGCCGCCAAGTGTTCCTGCCTGGAACGTGACGCCAGGAACCTTAGGCCCCACGGTGCGCGCCAACTGTCGTGGTATCGGCATAATTGATAGAAGACGGGGGTCCTCTAGCCTACGCATGGATTGTGGGGAAGAAGGTTGGAGTCGTCGAGGTCGAGATTGAACACGGCGAGTTTACCCAGCTTCGGATCCCACAGCGGTGGCGGGATCCTACGTGCTGCTATAATTCACTATGAGGCAATAGCCGTGAACAGGTTACAATGAGTATGATGCCTATGGGATTGTCTCTGCCCTAAAGGCTCCCTGGTGGCCGACTTATATAGGCGGCCAGACCCCAGGGTACAAGGTAAGTACTTGTCCGGCAAGTAAACAGAGTCCTAGACCTAGCCGGCTTAGTTACCGCCTTCCGTCTTGGGCTCGGTGGCTTGGTGGGCTTAGGCCTTCCGCCTTCCTTGGACCGTCCGCCTACTTCCTTGCACGTCAGCTATCTGGGCCGCCCGGCAGGCCTTGGCCTTACCACCCTTGGGCCACCCTGGACTAGCCGGATTGATCCATGCTGGTTATACCCCTAGTTGATATATCCCCAACAGTGGCTGGGGCTGTCGTAAAAAGAACCGCTTCTTACCTACGAACTTATGTCCACAACAACGATCCAATAGTTGCATGCTTAAGCATCCTTTCGGGCCCTCCATTGAAAATGCAAAACCAGCTAAAGAGAGAGAGACATACACCCACCAGCCGCCAGCCACAAATACGGTACAAGCCGTATGTCAGTTGTGGAACCAGTCGCGTAAGCGTACGCGTACGTGTAAAGTCGGTCCGGGCCGCTTCATCAACTCAATACTGCCGGAATCACAAGTGCATGCTAGAGGGTAGCAAATAACGGGAACGGTGCCCCTGTGAAGAACACGGGTTCTAACAGCGTACAGCTATATCTACGCATAGATCGGCCCTGATACCACTGAAGGGGATCGCAGACATAAAACAATAATTTCCTATCAGCGATAACCTTAAACTAGCCAGAATCTACACTATGCAGATATAGAAGTACAACGGAGATCGGAATACATACCCTTGTAGACCAAAAGCGGGGATTACGTTCCCGCATGAACATTGACGATGAAGACGATGAAGCCGACCTCAAGGTCGTGTAGTGGAAGTAGACCTCCCAGCACCGCTAGCGCAGCACCTTGTAGGGCGTTACACACGTACGGTGGAGACGATGACTCCCGAAGCTCGAGTCCAGGACGAGCAGCGGAAGACTTGGACCGGAACACCAGCAGCGCGGCAGCGGGCTATGGTGGAGAGACCCCCTATCTTCTTGGCGCAACTCCGACAAAGGGAATCACATAATCAAGGAGAGAAAGAGAAATTAATTGGTGAATTAAAAAGCCTGGGGTGCACCTCTATATAAAGGCTCCCGTGGGGAGCCAACCTTGCCAGCCAGGCAATGTGGGACTATCCCACATGCCTGGTTCGGCCGACCAAGGGAGTGCGCCGGCCCTAGGTGGGCCGCACACCTAGGCCGGGTGATGTGGTTATACCCGATGGGTACACCCAGCGGGCTATATTAAAGGGTGGTTTCCTACAAGTCCCAGTAGTTGGCCCATATAAAGAAGAAGACGAACGACTTTTAAATAGCTGGAGTATGGAACAAGTTAGGCGGCTTCGTGCCGACTTAGGTATCTAATAGATGTAATTCAAGTTGTACTCGAACTCCCGAGACCTGGATCTCTATATATATGGGTCTGGAGGGAGGTGAAAGACTACGTGCAATCTGAGATACCTAAACCCTAGCGAGACATCGACTTGCCAGGAACCCCTGTAACCATATTGTGAGATTGATAATATAGATTGGACGAGCAACTCTTTGCTCGTCAGCCGTCTGAGTTCGCCAACACCCATATACTCCTCCTATCGATGCAACCCTAGGTACATCACCATGGGACTTGTCGAGTTAATCCCTCATCACCGGGGATGCTGCCTCCGGGTCCGGGAAAGCCTGATTACGGGAGGTCAGGCCGGGGATGCTGGCTCCGGGTCCTCCTCAGAGGTGGTCATCCGTGAGAAGAGCACCATGGAAGCTATCCTTAGCGGGTTGGCCATTCTGGACACGGTGGTTGGCACTCGTGAAGCCTCCGTCGAGAAGAAGGTTGGCGAGGCGTTGAGCAAGATGGCGGATCTTGATTGGGTGGCTCCAGAAGGCGGACGTCGATAGAGTCACCATGGAGAAGCTGAAGGCGGATGAACTGGCCACCAAGGAGATGCGGCTGAGTTCACGACTCCGAGTCCTAGCCTGGATACCAGCTATCCTCGACGCCCAAAGGCGTGCCCAGAAAGGGATTATCGCCGACATTTGGAAGGAGCTCGAGCTGGCGGGTCGGAACCTCCACTTTCGCGAGGTCCAGCTGACCGAGGGGGACCAGGCCAAGGACGAGCTCGAGCGCGCGCTGGTCAAGGAGAAAACTAGTTTGTAGCCCCTCCGCAATGGCCAGAGGAGGCTCGAGCAGGAGGTGGTGAAGATGACGGAGGAGACACAGCTTTTGTCTGACATCCGCGACCAGGCTTCGGGCAAGCTGGCTATTCTCCATAACTCAAACAAGGAAGGCCTTGCCCTGCTTGCCAAGGCCTGCAAGGTCCTCGGTCGCCGGGTGTCTCAGTTGCGCCGTGCGCACCTTTGCTGATATTATCAATGACGCGGCCAACAACATGCACTCCCCGAAGAACTCGCTCGCTCTTCAGTTGGTGAACGACAAGTTCCCGGTGAGCATGCACACGGCGTCCTTCGTGATGGCGGCGATTGTCGACACCAACCCATCCATTGTCATGCCAGACTGGGCCACCGTGTCCCCTTCCTCCGTGACTCGCCAGGCGATGAAGGCCCATGCGTCCATGGAGGCCAGATGAGAGTTCCCCCGTCATTCTGCTGCCAAGAAATGACAAACCTTGCATTAGTTCCTCTTGGTACAATCTGAGTATTATTTTAACAGTCTCAAACTTAATGACTTTGATTGCTATATTGTTTTTCACAAGTGCCTTTAACTTGTCTGTCGGCGGCTTAGTCGTTCTCCACGTCCTTGAGGGACCCCTCTGGGCCTGCAGGCATGCAAGTGAGGCCCCGATGGGTCAGGCATGGTCTCACAAGCCCCACAGATACCAGAAAAGAGGGTCGCTCACTCTGGTGGTAAGCCCGTCCCCGAGTGGTATTTTGGTGTTGCGCACCGCATGCTACCCGCGGGAGGCGATACCCCGATCGCTCGATTCGACGGTCGAGCCTGCGCTAGCTGCTAGCATACTTCGCATTAGTTTTGCATTGATTTTATCTGCGGAAAGACATGATTTGCGAGAGATCAGTAGGCTTTCGGGTGCTTCTGGGCACATCTTGTCGCGATTCTCACTGTATCACCCGCGGCGGGGCGGTGGCGGCTTCGTAAGCCCGAGCGCATCGGTCAGCCATCGCCCACAGGTCCTCTAGGGTAGAGACCAATCGAGTGCCCATCTTCACGCACATTCTCATGTTGCGTACATTCAGGTGGAAGAGGAGAATTACTTAGTGCTCCGGGAAGTCCGCGGCAGGAATCCTGTCTGCGACCTCCCGGAACCTCCAAACGAAATGACACAGCCGCTCGACATCCAGCTGCACCAGGCGATGAAGATCATAGACTGACGCCGTGAAAAAGGTGCAGCAGATCATGAGGTGTTGGTTGCCTTGTCCTTCCATATCTTCTCGAGAGCGGCGTCGAGGGTTGGAGCTCTGGCCCGCGTCATCCTCAGACTGCTCCATGGGTTGTTTGCCGCGAGAGTGTTCGGTTTGCCTTTCTCCTAGGGGCACCGGCTCGGCTTTGACGGCGCCAACTTTAGGTTCGAGGATGACGACGTCTACTTCGGTGGTGTCGGCGTTGCTGGCGACGCCCACGTTGTTGGCGGAGGTGGTGCCGGGAAGATCGCAACACTGTAGAGCAAAGTTCAACACGCCCGCCAAGCTGGCGATCCATGCCTTTGCGCAAGGGTGGGTCTTGCAGAGGTCTGGAGGAGCTCATGGCGAGGAGGCTGCCCCCGGAGGCGCTCGTTTGCGAGATGTGATTTGCTGGACTGGATTAATGGAGGAAAGGGGCGTCTGTGGCGGATGTTGTGGAAGTAGGGCGCAAAATCATGGGCAAAAATATCGGAGCGGGGACGGACCGCTGGGAGGCAGGATACAGAACAAATTGTTCCTTTAAGATCGGAGAGAAATGAGAAAATATGCCCTTAGAAATAAAGTCATTGAACTATCAATTGTAGCAGCAAAAAACGACGGTGTTCTATAATCCGAAGCTCTTATGGTACCATATGAATTGGTTAACTTATTGTCGTGTCTTGAAGGATGGACACCGGTGATGCGAGGCACTGGTGTCTACGCACGTTTCTATTCTAGTAGAAAGTGTTGGGCCTACAAGAGTAGAGTTTTGTAGAACAGCAGCAAGTTTCCCTAAAGTGAATCACCCAAGGTATATCGAACTCAGGGAGGTAGAGGTCAAAGATATTCCTCTCAAGCCACCCTGCAATTAAGATACGAGAAGTCTCTTGTGTCCCTAACAGACCCAATACACTTCTCAGATGTATAGGTGCACTAGTTATGCGAAGAGATAGTGAATACAACTAATATGGATAATTAAAAGTAGTAATTGCAATCTGAAATAAAAATGGCAGCAAGCAAACATGTAGCAGAATTTGTTGGAAACGGTGTTTCGATGCTTAGAAACAAGGCTTCCTACTTTACCAGTGGACATTCTCATCAATGACATCAAAGTTAAATAAATAAACACTACTATCAAACACTCTCATGTTGGATAACAAACACCATTCATTGTGTAGGGCTACAAGAGCACCCTCAAAGTCAGAGTAAACTTTGATGAACAAGGGGATGCCTTGGGTATCCCCAAGCTTTGATGGTTGAGTCTTCTTGAAATATATTGGGGGTGAACCACCGGGGCATCCCTATGCTTTGGCTCTACTATCCTCTTGATCACATCATATCATCCTTCTCTCTTGATCCTTGAAAATTTTCTCCACACCAAACTTAGAGTAAACTTAATTAGAGGGTTAGTGCACGACAAATTATGATATTCTGTAGGAACACAATTGCTACCAATGCTACTGGACATTAGATACATCCCCTGATACTTCATAGGATAAAAATATCCAATCAAAATAGCAAAAGAGGCATTACAAAATAAATGGTAGAATCTGTCAAAAACAGAACAGTCCGTAAAGACGAATTTTTTCAAGGCACTTAACTTGCTCAGATCAGAAAACTCAAAGCTAATGAAAGTTGCATATATATCTGAGGATTACGCACAAAAAAGGCCAGATTTGTTTGACGTTTTGTGAAGAGTTATGAATTAAATGGTGGATAGCAGAAAACTGTTTCTGCGCAGGAATCCAAATTTAGCATCAACTTTCAACAAGAGGCTTAACTTGACACAACAATGCTATAATATAAAGATACAGAGGAATTGCTACAGAGATAGGACAAGTCCTTGACGCAAACAAAATAAAAAAAATATGAAATAAAAGTGGGTATAAGTGCCTTTGTTTAACGCCTTTGAGCTAGGCACATAAATTCATATGACGCTCTCATCAAAATGATAGTTGAAAAATATAGGAGAGCATTAAGAGGTAAGCATCAAACACATTTAAGTCTAACCCTCTTCCTATGCAAAGTAGTCTTGTGATAGAATAAATTATTGAAACATAAAGCAACTATCACATAAAGATGAAACAAATGGAAATTCAAAACTTGCAACATAAAGATAGGTTGTTTAGTAACTTGAAAACTTTGACAACCGTGTTTTCCTCTCTCATAATAATTTTCAGTAGCGTCATTGATAAAATTTCATATGCATAAAAGTATCATTATCTCTCTCATAAGAAAAGTTCTTCTCATTAATCTCCACTAATATTAAAAGATCCAGACTACCAGATCACTTATATCCCATGGCCTACATCCCTCCAATGTTGTATGCTGAGCACCGCACGGAAAAAATAAAGGAAGCCGTCGCTGCCATCGTACATTGCAATCATGCGGTGCTTCTCCGTTGTGTACATACGCAGATGCATGATACTGGTACGTGATATTCAACTCAGATTGCTGAATATCATAGCACTTGATTATAGTTGATGGTTCAGACTGGTACGGGTGTGTCTACGCTTCCATCGCATTGACAAGAGAGTTTCAGAATGGTACTGTGCTTGGTTCAGTAAGTATTATATGTTCACAAAATTTGTACAATAGTCTAATCCCCAATACCTGCTCATGATACCGTAAAATATGGCTTTTAGCCTTTTACTAATTTCTTTTGTGTAGAAATAACCATATGTGTTCTGCTGCTAGAGTAACTAACCAAATTGGATGTGTTGTGCTGCTACATAGTAGCTTGCTTAATGATCAGGTTGTGAACTATGCTAAGGGAATTGTACTATTTGATGATTGGCAGAGGAAACAGTGTCAAATGAAGTCTAACTGCAGAGTTTGATCAGCAACAACCTATATGTAGGAAAATGAAACTAAGGATGAATTCATTCCATGGCTTTTTAGGCTTTGCATTTATTCGTTGATCCAAATTATGTGACTTTTCTGATAGTATATATCTCATGTTTACTTTTACAGTTTATGTTTCTTAAGGTTAGAAATGAGATCAGGGTGAGGAGTTTTCGTTTTGTTGTTGTGGACAAGCAACCATTGGTTGCATGGTCTCGAAAAAAAAAGAAATGAGATAGAAAAATATAAGAGTACACTAATTCCGTTGCATCTTATCTAAAGCATGTTGTTCAGCTCAAATAATATATGTTTGATTTTGAGTTCAGGTAGTAGTTGAGATCAATGGACTGTAATCAATTTAAAATCTTTGATGATATGTGATAAAAATATGTGTTAAAAATACGATTTATTAATAGGCTGTCTTATTCTATCGGAACTATTTTGGGCCAGCTAACTTTTCAGTGCACCTATTAGCATAGTTTTGCATTGCAAGAATGTTCAACTTTTGTGAACTGAGATACTAATCATCATGATTTACAAAACTACAAATAGAATGTGTCTGCACTTATGGTGAGAAGAGCTAGAATTTGTGCTATCTCAGTCTGGTGTTTCAAGTGCACTTTAACTATATGTTTTTTTTGAGATGTAGTCAGATGCTTTTGAGTCGACATGAGTTGTTTGTCCCGCCGGTGAATGTTGGCTGAATTATTGTATCTCAAGCATAATATTTGGGAGTCAAATTGTATTAGTAGAGTAATTATCGATAATCTGGATGCTTGAGTTACAATTGCTTCAATCCATCTTGCACAAACTGAAGAGATTCAGATTATGCTCCGAGTTCCAGTTCGATAAGAGTCCGAGTTCTTATTGTTATTACACATTAATGTATGTGTTGTCTGGTATACTCACATTTTTTAATTTTTACTTGGGTGTGCAATGGAGTGTGCTCTTACTGTGTTATATATTGCAGAAGTAGTGGTAGTTGTTTCTGTTTATCTTTCTTGTTTTAAATATTGTTCTTTGCTCACATTATTATCCCGGTTCGAATCTATCCTTTCTTGCATCGGATCTGGACTCCTAATTTTTTCTAGTGGACATGTACTTGATACTTACAGGCTATCTTGATTGCAGAGGGCCGACAATCGAGGCCGCCAGCAAATCGAGACGCCGACACCCTGTACGCCAGAACACCAACGCCCTCTACCAGCCGCTTCTGCCTCCTTCCCGTCGCCATATCATGCATGCAATGGCAGCGCCCTGCATGCCGACCACAAGCGAGGCGGCGCCCTCCAGTCGCCGGTACTTTTGCTTATGTCTTAAGTGTTAGCCCAATGGTGTCAGGAGTAATTGATGAGTATGACTTTCTCTTAGTTGTGAAATATATGATACCTTACTTGCATAATATCAGATTACCTTAATGTGTTTGTGAATAACCTATGTGATATGAACAAACTACAACCGGTAATTGGTTTTCTACCAAAGGAGTTGATGCATACGTTCATGATGCTGCAATGAAATTTCGGATTGATGAAATTGCCACAATGAAGCAAAGGTAAGCATTAGGTTTGTTATTATGAAAAATAAATTAGATGATTTTTATTTGCTTAAAAATGTTCTTAATTGTTCCATGTGCCAGGCTTAATGGATATACCGTGTGGATCATGGTGTCATTCCAGAAACAAACAAGCCAACTAACTGTTTCAATGAGTCTTGCACCAGTCAATACGAACCATCGTTTCACTGGAACTATGGTGCAACAATTTGGATGTTGCACATTAGTGGAGGTTTTTATGCGTATGTGATCATCGTGGAGGCTTATGCTCTCACAACTTTTCACTCATGTCCCGCCAAGGAAAATAGATCATACGAGAAACCCATGCGGTGATTTGAACCCTTATAGTAGCATGGACTAGGATTTACCGTATGGTCGTTTGTTCATGTTTAATCTGTTTTGATTTATTTTGATCGTAATAGTAGATATATATATATATATTTATCCATGGAAACTTGAAGAGCAAATATTGGAGTGAGTACATAGGGTAATTGCTTTTCTTTATATTTATCTATGTTTGATCGATTTTATGTAATTATATTTTCACATTTTTTTATTAACGTGCATGTGCACGTGCTTGATTACTAGTAACAAAGGGAGTGGGATCATCATAAAGAACTTGAACATAATAGACAAGTTGTATATTAAAAGGATTGGTTTGAGTGATTCCTTTATAATTATGACAAGTTTCAAAAGGATAATAGTAATTATAACCCATGTCATAGTATTCTTTACAATTATCAAAGACCGGAGGCATAGTATCATCATAGGCAATAGAATAATTATCCTCTAAAGTGTGTTCATTTGCAAACATGTTATCATTTTTATTAGAAGGAGATGTATCAAATATATAATCATTAGTAGCAAAAGGATTTTCAAACACCTCATCCCCAAGCTCAAAGCTCTCTATATCATCATGGGAAGGAACATGGATCGTATTAATAGTGCAGCAATTATTAACATCATCATTTTCAGAATTATTATCCCAAAGATCTTCAATATCAAAAGAGGTGTGCTTTTCCCAATCATGATCACTAATATAAATAATAGGCATAGGTACATCATCAAGTTCAAAATCATCGAATTCAGAAGAATAAGTATTAACTGTAACAGGAGCAACAAGTTTGGGAGAAGAGACCGTTTACTCTCTCATTTTACTCCTCTTCTTCTTCCTCTTTCCATTTTTCTTCTTCTTTTCCTCTTTAGGAGGGAGAGGCTTGAAAGGGAGCTTCTCCACATAACCTAGTTTAGTATTAGAGACAATGGAAGAAACTTGGGAGAATTCTTCTCTTTCATTAATAAGATGAAAACACATATTAGTCCTATCATACTTTGGTGAAGTCCCATCCTTTATAATATTTTGTATGTAGGTGTGTTAGCATGGCAATTATTAACACAATAGAGATAACATCCATGCAACAAATCATTCGTATCAATATCACTCATATTTAACAAAGAAGTTTTTCTTGATATCTCTTCACATCCCAAAAATAATGCAAGTTCATCATGTTGATTAGGGGTGATCATGGTATCACTATAGTGTCCTGCAATATCTTTATGAGAAACTGAGCATTGAAATTCGAAATAACCCTTTTCATAGCAAAGTTCACAAATAAAAGGATAGGTGGCACAAATCGTTTTACCAAGATATCTTAAACTTTATACCAACCTCTAGTACTTTCATTCCTATGATGGATATAATATTCACCTTCAATTTGATTAATTCCACAAGGTCTATGCATTCCACAAAAATTAACATGATTATAAGAAAGGGTTATTTATCAGGCTGCCCTCAGTTATGGCATAGACCTCAGGTTGCCCTCAGTCACAAATTGTGCTCAGTTTTGCCCCTACTCTGTGCACAAGGATTCATTCCGTGAATCCAGCCGTCTCCGTTAGGCTTTAGCCTTCCTGACATGTGGGACCCAGAAGACAACTGTTGGTTGTGGGATATAGAAGAGATTCGAACGGTGCAAATTCGAATTTCAAGTTTAAAAACTCGAAAATGTGAAAAAAATTCCAAGTGTTGCTAATGATATAGGAAACAAGTTTGCCATAGCGATTTTTCAAATTCTTGTGTCATTTGTCCTGTGTAAAAAATAAAAATTTCTAGATCTGACATCCAGATCGGAAATCTGAATTTAAAACCGTGCAGAATTCGAAAAAAGTCAACTTTCGAATTTATATGTGAAAAAAATGCCCGATGTTGCCAAGTATATAGGAAATAACTTTGCCAAAACGATTTTCCAAATTCTTGTGTCATTTGACCTGTGTAAAAACTACAAATTTTTAGACCTGACATGGATCTAGATCTGTAACAGTGCAGAATTCGAAAAAGCAAATTTCAAATTTAAATATGAAAAAAAATTCCGATGTTGCCAATGATATAGTAAGCAACTTTGCCAAAGCGATTTTCCAAAGTTTGGCATGTGTCAAATGAAAAAATCGTAAACATTGTGTTATACGTGAGTTGATGGGTCGCTAACTGGCTCGTATACGTGAAGTCGCAGTGCTCGATTCACCTGCGTCGGACATCACTTTACACTCTATCGTGCTCAGGATGAACCGACCGTCTTAATGGGCAAGGTGTTACGCGAGAGAGAGGGTTTCTCCACGATCGCAAGTGGGCCGCGTCGTTGGACTATCGTCGAACAGATTGAGTGCGCGATCTAAGCATGCCAATACTGACATCAGCATGTTCCCACCGATTCTCAACTAATTGGGAAGAAATTTTTATATATCTGTGTATAGAACTGGATTTGCTACAACTTTCCAGTTATACGTGTTTGCTAGTTTTGAACTTTCTCTATCGTGTTTTCGTGAAAAATTCATCTAGTCCGACCTCCCAGTCCACTTTATCGTTTTTAGTGTGAGCCGAGTGTCCTAATGGGTATGTTTTGACGCACGAGAGAGGGCTTCTTCGACTACCACGAGCGAGTGGAGCCGTCAAACTACTATCAAACACCTTAAGGGCGCGATCTTGACATGTGCTTTCGCATATTTACTAAACATTTCCAACTAGTAGGCCTCTTTCTTTGTGCGTAGAAGACATAGTTCTTATTTATCTAGAGCACAGCCGGGCGGAAGACTTGAAAGGAAGACGTGATCTCCTTCCTTTTGTTTCCAAATCTCTCCCCTCCGCATAACAGTTCTGTCTACTCTGCATGTTTAGCAAGCGTTTCCGAATCATCTCTACCTTCTCATTAGCCACCTCGATAAGATCCGGACCGAGTAACTTCTTCTCTCCGACGGGTGATCTACACTTCCGCCCGTAGACATGGTCATGTCGCCATCAGTATGGCCATTATCGTGTCATAGTTTGTGATAATGTTCCCATATTTAGCACATATGTGTGCCATGGTACGGGAAACAACGTCGAAGCAAATTTCCAAATTATTTTTACAAATATCATTTTCCACTTTTCAAGTGCAAAAAATGACATTTTTTGTGAAGCAAGTACATAAAACGTGTTCAAAATGACACCCATTTAATTTTCACGAAGAGTAGTACATATTTGATGGATAATCTCTAAATTTGAGAATTTTCCTTACTTTCTAGCTAAATTCCCCTCTTTAATTGACATTATGTCAAAATGGAGAGCATGGCTATTCATCAAAAGTGGTCGAATATTCAAAAAGTATCGATAGTTCTATGTTGTAACCAATACTTGTGTACCCTAAAATTACATTTGTAACAATTTCAGAGCAAACTATCACACAGTTGTAGTTTAAATTGGAATTACTTTCGGAAAATTGACATGAAGTCAGTAAAAAGGGGGAATATAGATAGAAAACAAGGAAAATTCTCATATTTAGTGATTATCCATAAAATATGTACTACTCTTTGTGAAAATTAAATGAGTGTCATTTTGGAACATATTTTACGTACTTGCTTCACAAAAAATGTCTTTTTTAGCACCTAAAAATGAAAAATGATATTTCTAAAAAGAATTTTGAAAATTGCTTCGGTGAAGTTGTTTCCCATACCATGGCACACATACATGCTGAATATGGGAACTTTATCCCAAACCATGACACGATAATGGCCATACATTGGTCATTTGGCTTGAAACTTATATATGTTTGTAGATGATTGACATTTTTGTGAAGTATTGTTTTGAAAAGTTTGACCAAAAATCAAGTTTATCATTTTTCCTAAAAACTAGTTCACATAAATGGACTCCATGAAAAAGGGTTTCTTTTTTTGAGTATTTTTTTTTCACGTTTTCTCATTTCTTTCAAAAAATGGTCAAAATGGAGAGCATGGCTATTCATCAAAAGTGGTCGAATATTCAAAAAGTATCGACGGTTCTATGTTGTAACCAATACTTGTGTACCTTAAAATTACATTTGTAACAATTTCAGAGCAAACTATCACACAGTTGTAGTTCAAATTTGAATTACTTTCGGAAAATTGACATGAAGTAGGGGAATATAGATAGAAAACAAGGAAAATTCTCATATTTAGTGATTATCCATAAAATATGTACTACTCTTTGTGAAAATTAAATGAGTGTCATTTTGGACCATATTTTATGTACTTGCTTCACAAAAAATGTCATTTTTAGCACCTAAAAATGAAAAATGATATTTCTAAAAAGAATTTTGAAAATCACTTCGGTGAAGTTGTTTCCCATACCATGGCACACATACATGCTGAATATGGAAACTTTATTCCAAACTATGACACGATAATGGCCATACATTGGTCATTTGGCTTGAAACTTATATATGTTTGTAGATGATTGACATTTTTGTGAAGTATTGTTTTGAAAAGTTTGACAAAACTCAAGTTTATCATTTTTCCTAAAAACTAGTTCACATAAAAGGACTCCATGAAAAATGGTTTCTTTTTTGAGTATTTTTTCACTTTTTCTCATTTCTTTCAAAAAATGGTCAAAATGGAGAGCATGGCTATTCATCAAAGGTGGTCGAATATAAAAAAAGTATCGACGGTTCTATGTTGTAAACACTACTTGTGTACCTTAAAATTACTTTTGTAACAATTTCAGAGCAAACTATCACACAGTTGTAGTTCAAATTTGAATTACTTTCGGAAAATTGACATAAGTCAGTAAAAGGGGGGAATATAGATAGAAAATCAGGAAAATTCTCATATTTAATGATTATCCATAAAATATGTACTAATCTTTGTGAAAATTAAATGAGTGTCATTTTGGACCATATTTTATGTACTTGCTTCACAAAAAATGTCATTTTTAGCACCTAAAATGAAAAATGATATTTCTAAAAAGAATTTTGAAAATCGCTTTTGTGACGTTGTTTCCCATACCATGGCAAACATACATGCTGAATATGGGAACTTTATCCCAAACTATGACACGATAATGGCCATACATTGGTCATTTGGCATGAAACTTATATATGTTTGTAGATGATTAACATTTTTGTGAAGTATTGTTTTGAAAAGTTTGTCAAAACTCAAGTTTATCATTTTTCCTAAAAACTAGTTCACATAAAAGGACTCCATGAAAAAGGGTTTCTTTTTTTGAGTATTTTTTCACTTTTTCTCATTTCTTTCAAAAAATAGTCAAAATGGAGAGCATGGCTATTCATCTAAGGTGGTCGAATATTAAAAAAGTATCGACGGTTCTATGTTGTAACCAGTACTTGTGTACCTTAAAATTACTTTTGTAACAATTTCAGAGCAAACTATCACACAGTTGTAGTTCAAATTTGAATTACTTTCGGAAAATTGACATGAAATCAGTAAAAGGGGGGAATTTAGATAGAAAAAAGGAAAATTATCATATTTAGGGATTATCCAACAAATATGTACTACTCTTTGTGAAAATTAAATGAGTGTCATTTTGGACCATATTTTATGTACTTGCTTCATAAAAAATGTCATTTTTAGCACCTAAAAAATAAAAAATGATATTTCTAAAAATAATTTTGAAAATCGCTTCGGCGACGTTGTTTCCCATACCATGGCACACATATGTGCTGAATATGGGAACTTTATCACAAACTATGCCACGATAATGGCCATACATTGGTCATTTGGCTTGAAACTAATACATGTTTGTAGATGATACACATTTTTGTGAAGTATTGTTTTGAAAAGTTTGTCAAAATTCAACTTTATCATTTTTCCTACTAACTAGTAGACATAAAAGGACTCCATGCCAAAGGTTTTCTTTTTTTGAGTATTTTTTTCACTTTTTCTCATGTCTTTCAAAAAATGGTCAAAATGGAGAGCATGGCTGTTCATCTAAGGTGGTCGAATTATCAAAAAATATCGATGATTCTATGTTGTAACCACTACTTGTGTACCTTAAAATTATTTTTTAACAATTTCAGAGCAAACTATCACACAGCTATAGTTCAAATTTGAATTACTTTTGGAAAATTGACATAAAGTCAATTAAAGAAGAGAATTTAGATAGAAAGTAAGGAAAATTCTCATATTTAGGTATTATCCATCAAATATGTAATACTATTTGTGAAAATTAAATGGGTGTCATTTTGGACCATATTTTATGTATTTGCTTCAAAAAAATGTCATTTTTAGCATTAAAACTAGAAAATGATATTTCTAAAAAGAATTTGGAAAATTGTTTCGGCGACGTTGTTTCCCATACCATGGCATGCATATGTGCTGAATATGGGAACTTTATCACAAACCATGATACGATAATGGCCATACACGATGTTGACATGACCATGTCAAGATCGCGCCCTCAAGGTGTTCGACAGTAGTTTGACGGCCTCACACGCTCGTGCTAGTCGAAGAAGCACTCTCTCGTGCGTCAAAACATAAGCATTAGGACGCTCGGCTCACACTGAGCACGATAAAGTGGACTAGGAGGTCGGACTAGATCAGTTTTTCACGAAAACACGATAGGGGAAGTTCAAAAGTAGCAAACACGTATAACTTGAAAGTTGTAAAAAATGAAGTTCTGCAAACAAACATATAAAGATTGCTTCCCAATTAGTTGAGAATCGGTGGGAACATGTTGATGCCAACATAGGCATGCTCAGATCGCGTACTCAGTCCGTTCGATGTTAGTCCAACGGTGTTGCCCGCTTATGATCATGGAGAAACGCTCTCTCTCGCGTAACACTTTGCCCAGTAGGACACTCGGTTTATTCTGAGCACGATAGAGTGGAAAGTGAGATCGGACGCAGTTGAATCGAGCACTGCGGCATTCACGTATACGAGCTAGCAAGCGACTCATCAACTCACGTATAGCACAATGGTTTACGATTTTTTATTTTACACCGGCCAAACACAGAAAAATTTGGAAAGTCGCTTTGGCAAAGTTGTTTAGTATATCATTGGCAATATCCGAGATTATTTTCACATTTAAATTCGAAAGTTGACTTTTTTCGATTTCTGCAGTGTTCTTGATCTTGATATCCGATCTAGAAATTTGTCTTTTTTACGCAGGCCAAACGACACAGAAATTTGGAAAATCGCTTTAGCAAAGTTGTTTCCTATATCTTTGGCAACATCGGAGATTTTTTCACATTTAAATTTGAAAGTTGACTTTTCTCGAATTATGTACGAGATCTCACATCTAGAAATTTGCCTTTTTTACGTAGGTCAAACGACATCAGAATTTGGAAAATCGATTTGGCAAAGTAGTTTCCTTTATCATTGGCAACATCGGAGATTTTTTTCACACTTAACTTCGAAAGTTGACTTTTTTCAAATTCTACATTGTTTATCTCTGATCTAGATGTCAGATTTAGAAATTTGTCTTTTTTACACAGGCCAAACGACACAAGAATTTGAAAGTTGTTTACTATATCATTAGCAACACCAAGAAAAAATTTCACATTTTCTAATTTTTCAAACTTGAAACTCGAATTTGCATAGTTCGAATCGTATATTCGAAATTCGAAAATCCAAACATTTTTCTTAAATTATTAAATCTGTGGCGGTGAAGCATAGAATGCCTGCATGCACGAACAGATTGGGGATCAGAAAGTTGGGCGGGCCCACCTAAAAGAACTGCACCAAGTTGGTCTCACATCTAAGTTGCGGACCCATTGTCAGTAACGCCTTTAGACGGATAGACTTCAAACTTACCGTTGAGGGCAAACCTTAGTACATGCGAACAAACTAGGGGCAAAACTGAGTCTGAGAAGGCTGCTAGGGGCAATCCATTAAATGACCCTATAGGAAATAGTATTATCAGAAGTTTGAGCATGTTTATTGCAATCATTAACAACAATTTCATTTTCCATGCAAGTGTCTTTGAAGGTTCATGATACATGTACCAATTTTCTTTAGGAATATTAATATGAGAAGCAAAGGTTCTAAAATAATCAACAATAATATGTGAATCAACACCAGATTTAGCATTAAGATCTTGAAAATCAGCAGTTTCAACACAATACTTAATACAATTATATTCATAGTTTATACCTGATTCTTTACCTTTGTCATTCTCCAAATCTTCAGCATTATTTCGAAATTGTTTTGAGGAGATCCCATCTAGCTTCAACCTTCTTACTTGTGAAAGAGCACTCTGAACAGGAATCTAGATAATCCTTGCAATGTCCTGAAAGCCTTGCATAAAAATTATTAGCAGTTATATTATCAGGAAGCTCATGGTTAGGACATTTGAGTATTAATGATTTCTCCCTTCCCCAAACTTGAGCAATGCTTTCTCCTTCAAGAGGCCAGAAATTATATATAGAATTGCGATCTTGGTGAATCTCACTTGGAGGATAAAATTTAAAATAAAAGAGAGATACAACCTCCTCCCATCCAAGAGAGTGCCTATTCTTCAACAATTTATACCAACTCACAGCTCTTCCACCAAGTGATATAGAAAATAATTTCTTTTAACTTTATCCATTGAAATACCTGCACACTTGAACAACTCGCATAATTCGTGTAAAAATAGCGAATGATCAATAGGATGGACGGTTCCATCCCCTACATAGCGGTTATTCATAACACGATCAATAATTTTCATAGGTATTTTAAATAGCACTATTTCTTCAAGTGGCTTTAGAATATCACAAGCATCATTAGAATTATCACATATTGGAGGTAAAGCATTATCATGTCTAAATAATTCCTCCAAAGCTGACGAGCAAAAAAGATTATTTTTGTTTAAACTAGCTCCCTCAAGCTTAGCCTTTTCCACGACCTTAGCAATAATAGTGTCCAAAGAGTTTATACTAATTATATTACTACCACTATTATGAAAACAAACTTCCATAGGTTTTTTAATTTTCTCTTCAAAAGTATCATGTCCTAATGCAATATAAATTTCTTAAAGATCTCTAATTTTTTTTGTTGTTTTTCATTAGCCTAACTAGTGAAAATAAAAACAAGAAACAAAAAGTAATAACTGCAGAATCTAAAGGAGATACCTTCAAGTGCTCACCTCCCTGGCAACGGCACTAGAAAATAGCTTCATTTCTGCGCACGCTTCTATTCTCGTAGTCAGTGTTGGGCCTCCAAGAGCAGAGGTTTGAACAACAGCAGCAAGTTTCCCTTAAGTGAATCACCCAAGGTATATCGAACTCAGGGACCTTTGTCCCCAACACACCCAATACACTTGTCAGATGTATAGGTGCGCTAGTTATGCGAAGAGATAGTAAAATACAAGTAATATTGATGATTATAAGTAGTAATTGCAATTTGAAATAAAAATGGCAGCAAGCAAACATGTAGCAAAACTTGTTGGAAACGGTGTTTCGATGCTTAGAAACAAGGCCTAGGGATCCTACTTTCACCAGTGGACATTCTGATCAATGACATCAAAGTTAAATAAATAAACACTACTCTCAAACACTCTCATGTTGGATAACAAACACCATTCATTGTGTAGGGCTACAAGAGCACCCTCAAAGTCAGAGTAAACTAACACCAACAATGTCATAAAGGAATCACACACGGTGCGCACACTGTCACCGTTACACCCGTGAATAACCTCGAAGTTCATATTAAAGTAACCAACAGAGTGCATAATAGAAAAAGAGTAGCATCACATATTCAACTAGATTACAAAGCTGATGATCACATAAAGATCAAACCATGGGAGAGAGATATAAACCACATAGCTACCGTAGATCCCGCAGCCCCGTGAGAGACTAATCACTCCTCATCATAGGAGTCAGCAGCGGCGATGGAGATGGCGATGGAGTCGATGGAGATGCCTCCGGGGGCCATTCCCTGTCGCGGCAGGGTGCCGGAACAGAGACTTCTGTCCCCCGAATCTTGTCTTCGATGGCGGCGGCGCTCTAGACCCGTGGAGGAAATGCGATTTTTAGGTTTTTGGGGGCTTTAAGAGGCGAAAGGGCGATGGCGGTGGAGGCCCGAGGGGCCCACACCATGTCCTCGCGCGGCCAGAAATCCAGCCACGCGAGCACGTGGTGCCGCCGCCTCGGCCGTCCACTTTGTGTCATCTTCGGTCTTCTAGAACGTTCATAATTAAAAACTGACTCCAGGATAAAAATCGTCCAATTCCCAGAATATTTCCTTAAATACTTTTCTGAAACCAAAAACAGAAGAAAACAGGGAACTGGCACTGTGTCATTTTGTTAATAGGTTAGTCCCAGACCAAAAACAGAAGAAAACAGGGAACTGGCACTGTGGCATTTTGTTAATAGGTTAGTCCCAGAAAATGCATAAAACTATATAAAATGCATATGAAACATGTAATAACTTGGTATAATATAGCATGGAACATAAGCAATTATAGATACGTTGGAGACGTATCAGGCACCCCCTTTGTAGATTTGGTAGGGGCACGAAAGAGGCTGGAAACGTCTCCCGGAGGACGATCGACGAATAAGTTTCTCACTCGCACTCCAATCTCGACGTGATGGATGAACAAGGAAAGCACACAACGATCTACCCAGGTTCAGGCCACCCGAAGGCGATAATCCCTACTGCTGCATGTATGGATAGATGATCGGACCATGGTGTGGCTACAATGGTGGTGCTCGTCGGGGTACCCGGCAGGGTAGCCCGACTAGGGGAAGGAGAAGGACAGATCTTTGCCCGAAGGAGATCACCTTCATTCCCTTCTCTCTCTCTCTCTCTCTCTCTCTCTCTCTCTCTCTCTCTCTCTCTCTCTCTCTCTCTCTCTCTCTCTCTGTCTAGCCTAGCTTGGAGGTCGTCTTCCTCCTTGGGAAAGCTGGAGCTTCCTTGCCTACTAAGCTATCTTCTCTCTAGAATTCGTCTTGAGTTCGACCTCCTCCTCGCCATGGCCGTGGTCCTCCTTTTATAGGGAACGGGGATCCCACAGAGGCCATGGGAGGAGCGTGAGGGGTTTTGGCGGGAGACAACCCCTCTCTATGGTGGAGACGTCGACGTGGCCTCTTCTCCTTCAAGTATCCGTCGCCGGGTTGGAGGGATCTTTTCCACCTTTGAGGAAAGCTGCAGGCAGGGAATGTCAGTGGGTAGGTGGTGTCCCCTGGCCGCGCCTTGCTTCCCAATCCTTCTGGCGCCTTCTACTGTCTTCCGGAATGAGGTGGAAGCCTTATCCTCTCCTTGTACGGTCTTGTACCCGGGAGGGAGCCCGGACCTACCGGGGCTCGCGCCTTCCGGGGTCTTCTCTCCGATTCGAGGTGAAGCGGACCCAGGGGCACTGCAAACCTGTCGAGGTGCTGGTGGCGAGAGTGCACCCGCCAAGCTTCGCTATGAGCCTTGGCTTTGCTTGTCTTGGGGTTGGACCCACAGGCGGTGGACCCAATTGGGAAGCTCTAGGGGAACCCCATGTTCCATTGCTGCGACACTTACTATGATAGCATTCAAAAGAAGAATAAGAAAATAATACAAGGGAGGCACATAAATAAGCACCTTGGTGCCTCGATCACTTGTTTCTAAGAACATAACTCCAAACTTCATGTGCCACGGCGTCCGCATTGAAGAGCAGACCCTGAGAGCTGTCAGAGAATCAATTATGGAGAAGGAAGAAGCATGGACCAAAGCTTGAAGCATCAAGATGTTCAGTAGGCACTTGCGACAAATTCCTATCAGCTAAGTCAGAATCCTTGATACATCCAAAAGTATCTACTTTCCCGAACAGTTTTGCTATTGCTTTACCTCCAATTTGTGTGTTTTGGATGCAACTAAAACGGACTAACGCTGTTTCAGCAGAATTACCCTCGTGTCTTCTTTTTTGTGCAGAAATATCAACTTCGAAAAAAAAGCACAAAAGTCAACCAGAGATCATTTTCTATTCGAGGAGGATCAGGAACCACGAAGACCAAACGGAGGAGAGGCCCGAGGGGCTCTCATCACCTGGTGGCGCGGGTCCCACCTGGCCGCGCCAGGAGGTGAGGAGGCCACCTCGGACACTCCCTCGTGACCCCCTCGTGGCTATAAGTCCCTCCTGACCTAAAAACGCACGGGGGATAGACACTTTTCCAGAGAACACACCCGTGCGCCGCCGCCATCGCGAAGCCTAGTTCAGGGACCAGAAGTCTCTGTTCCGGTACCCTGCCGGGACGGGGAATCGAAGGGGATCATCGCCATCGTCATCTCCATCGCCTCTCCATCAACCATCCATGTTTCTCTGTCCATGAGTGAGTAATTCACCGCTGTATGCTTGAGGGGATGGTAGGGATTGGATGAGATCAATCATGTAATAGTTGTAAGATTGTTAGGGCATAGTGCCTAGTATCTGTTATCGGTGTTTTACGTCATTGTTGCAAGTTGTTATGCTTAATGCTTGACACTAGGTCGCGAGTGCCATGATTTCAGATCTGAACTTGTTATTGAATCATGATGATAATTATTGTTTTGGATCATATCTATGAGTTGTATACACATGTATTGTCCGGAACCGATGGCCCCAAAGTGACAGCAATTGGGATAACCGGAGGGAATGAGGATGATGTCAGGATCACATGTATTCACCAAGTGTTAATGCTTTGCTCCGGTACTTTATTAAAAGGAGTACCTTAATTGCCAGTAGTTTCCCTTGAGGCCCCGCTGCAAACGGGCTGGCAGGACAAAAGATGATGTGCAAGTTTCTCATTGCGAGCACGCACAACTAAATTGGAATACATGCTTATGATTTGTTAATGCCTCGATGCTTTATATTATTTATCTGCAAATGCCTATGCTATGTTATTACATGAAATATCCCGTCCATGCAACGCTCGTACATCCATCCTTGTGCCTACAGTATTTTAATCCTGCTGTCTACATCAATCACAATCGCTGTCTTAATTCTCTTGCTACTGTTATTTCACTACTTTCTCTGCTATAAAACTATTGCTACTGATAATCTTCCTCGTGCAAGTCTATTCACAGATGCGGCTGATCTGACAAATCATCTGTTAGAGCTTACAAATATTCTTTGGCTCCGCTTGTGTCGAATCAATAAATTTGGCTTTTACTTCCCTCGAAGACTGTTGCGATCCCCTATACTTGTGGGTCATCAAGACTATTTTCTAGCGCCGTTGCCGGGGAGCATAGCTTTATTTGCAAGCCCACCTGAGTGTGATATTGTTCGCTGGAATTTATTCATCGTGGGAAGAAATGCTGATAACAAGTTTCCCATTGTGCTATCTACTACAAGGAAATGTACAACTCTGAACTCTGCTGCTGCGCTTGCTTCTTCGTTTGTGTTGAGTAAGCTTGTAACACCACCACAACCTACACGTTCTATTACTACTTCTGAATCTGAAGTTACTTATGATGATGCTTCTACTATTTTTGATGAAACTGGTTCATTAGGTCCCTTTTTAAATGCTACTATTGTTAAATCTAAACAAATTAAAAATACTGAAATTCCTAATGAAAATGCTGAAACACCTGTTAATTCACCTGAATTTACATGTGATACTAATGATGAGTGTTGTGATATGTATGTGAATCTTGATGATGCTCTTGTTAAAGAAATTAATGCTATGAAAGATGCTAGTGCTTTTGAAAAACTTGTTGAAAAATGTGTTGTTAAATATAAATTATCTCCTGATGCTAAATTTGCTACATCTCCTGTAAACATAAAAGATAAAGATATGATTTCTCTCTTGATTTGGCTCATATAGCTATAGTTGAAATAGAACCTTTCTGTGGAACTGAAAATGGAAGTGCTATAGAACACATGAATGAATTGTTTGAATTAAGTGAATATTTGTTGAAGACATTAAAATGCGCACTTACTTTGTTGCTAAAATATTTCCTTTCTCATTAAGGAGAAGCTAAAACCTGGTATAATAATTTGTCTCCTGGTTCCATCACTAGTCCTATTGGTTTGCTTGACGCTTTTTTCCAAAAATATTTCCCTGCTAGTGCTCAACATGATGCCTTGCTAAAAATCTATAATTTTACTCAAGAAGAGGGTGAGAAATTCCCAAAGCTTGGACACGCTTTTGTTGCATCTTGAGGGGGCAGCCGAACCATGATTTGAAGAAAAATGATTTACTTGATATATTTTATAGTGGACTAACTGCTGAATCTAGGACAGACCTGGATAGTTTTGCTAGTTGTGTTTTCAGGAAAAGAACCCCCGAAGAAGCTGAAGAATTATTGGCTACTATATGCAAGAATAATGATGATTGGGATATTCCCGAACCTACTCCAACACCTCCACCAACAGCGAAGATGAGAGGTATGATTGAATTAAATGAAGAAACGATGAGGAGAGCTAAAAAATCTCTTCAAGAAAGTGGTATTAAATCTAAGGATGTGAAGTATTTGCCTTCTATTGAAGAACTATGTAAGCCTATTCCTCCTCCAACCGTTATAGAGTTACACTCTCTCCAAAGGTTTGATGATAGAGATATTCCTTACTATAAACCTCCTGCTCAATACTTTGATGAATTTGATGATTTTATTGTTAAGCAATGCAATTTTAATTCGAGAATAGAGAATCACCTGATGAAAAATTCTCATGCTATTAGTGATTTACATGATATTGTTGATAGAACTGCTAATGATGTTAAAGTGCTCATTAAACACATTCATATGGTTCAAAGCAAAATAGATCAACTCACCAAAGTGCGAGAAAATTGCAAATAACCACCACAATTGTGCCTAGGGTTTCAAAAAACCACCATGTCTTCGTTTTTTAGCAAAAACCACTCTTTTCAGGTCTGATTGTCGCAAATAGCACTAATATTTCTTTAAGCGCGTTGTAACGACGAATCTGACCGGTGGACCCCATTGTCAGGCTGACGTGGCAGGAATCATGACTTATGTGGCAGGACAAAACCAGTAAATAGAGACTCTGGGTTTATTTGCAAATTCGCCGAATTCCTCTGCACCCCAAATGCATTGGCCGCCACCGACGAAGACGCCGGCGCCGCCGTGGAGCAGCCGCACCGTGGAGGAGTCCGTCGTCGGCGTGCAGGAGCGAGCAGCGGCGGCGGGCAGCAAGCAGTGGGGGCGCGCAGCTGGCGACGGTCCGCCTGGATTATCTTGTGCTGGTGGAAGAGCTGCTGCAGCGTGCACCTGTCGCGGCGCTGGTGCCGGTGGAGGTGGAGGCGGAGATCGTCTACGGAGTCGATGGCGAACTCGACGGTGTCCACGTGCGGCGGCAGGCAGAGCCCGGCATCGGCGAGGAGGGAGCCGAGGGTGTCGACGCTGTCGTGGTGGAGGAAGGAGCCTGCGGCGAGGAGGAGGACAGCGTCGAACATCTTGACGATGCGCGCGCCGGGCTGGTGGATGATGAGCACCACGGTTCGGCCCCGAGGCGAGTCGGCCCCGATCTGGAGCACCGATGCGCTGTCGAGCCCGGAGGTGGGCTCGTCGAGGATGAGCACGGTGGGGTCATGCACGGCCTCCACGCCGATGGACACGCGCCGGCGCTCGCTACCGGAGAGGTCCTTGACCCTGGCGTCCGCCACGCGGGACAGCACAAGGTCGGTGACGAGCGCGTCCACGGCGTCCGGGTCGTAGGCGGCGGGGCCGAGGCGGAGGCGGGCGCTGAAGTGGATCGTCTCGCGGACGGTGAGGAGCGGGAAGAGGACGTCGCGCTGGGTGACGTAGCGAGATCTCTGACGTAGCCGCAGAGGCGGCGTAGGGCCGCGGCGTCGACGGGGCTGCCGTTGACGCGGAGGTGGCCGCTGCTGGAGGGGTGGAGGCGGCCGGACAGGACCTCGAGGAGCGTGGACTTGCCTGCGCCGCTGGGGCCGACGATGGCGAGGAGCTCGCCCGAGCGGGCGCGGCAGGCGACGTTGCGGAGGACGAGGCGGCACCGGCTGCTGCCCATGCTGGTAGGAGGAGCGCCGCAGGGGAATGGCAGGAGCGCCGCCGGGGATTCCCCTTCGGCTTCGGATAAGGAAGAAGAACAACCATTTTTCGAAAAAGACCCTAATAAATTTAATAAATGGGTGAAGAATTTTTTGGCACAATAAACCTGCCACGTCAGCCTAACAATGGGGTCCACCGGTCAGATTCGTCGTTACAACGCGCTTAAAGAAATATTAGTGCTATTTGCGACAATCAGACCTGAAAAGAGTGGTTTTTGCTAAAAAACGAAGACATGGTGTTTTTTTGAAACCCTAGGCACAATTGTGGTGGTTATTTGCAATTTTCTCCTGAAGTGCAAAAATAATTGCTAGTAAACAACTCTAGCCTATTGCTAGAGAAAAACTTGTTTGTGAAGTAACAACTAGAGGTGGTAAATCTACTCATGATCCTTTGTATCCCGAAGGACATGATAAAATAATTGAACAAGATTCTCAACGAGTTAATGAACCTAGTATTCCTTCTAGGAAAAAGAAAAAGAAACATAAAACTGTTGTAGAATCCTCTGAACCTGTTATCGATCCTAATTGTATATCTGTTTCTGATGCTGAAATTGAGAGTGGTAATGAAAACAACAATGATAATGCTAATAACAATGATAAACATAAAAATGCCAATTCAGATCAAGAAGAAACAGAAGAAGAACCAGAAAAGCATGCTAAGAATAAAAAGTACACTAAAGAAGACTTTATTGCTAAGAAACATGGTAACAAAAGAGAACCTTGGGTCCAAAAACCAATGCCTTTTCCTGCTAAACAACTTAAATCTAAAGAAGAAGACCATTATAATAGATTTTGTGATTGGATGAAACCATTGTTCTTGCAAATTCCTTTGACTGATGCTATTAAGTTGCCTCCTTATTCTAAATATATGAAAGATATTGTGACTAACAAAAGGAAAATTCCTAATGAGGAAATATCAACTATGCTTGCTGATTACTCTTTTAATGGTAAGGTTCCAAAGAAGCTTGGTGATCCAAGTATACCAACTATTCCTTGCTCTATAAAAAATAATTATGTTAAAACTGCTCTATGTGATTTGGGAGCTGGAGTTAGTGTTATGCCTTTCTCTCTTTACAAGAGACTTTATCTTGATAAGTTGATACCTACTGATATATCTTTGCAAATGGCTGATTAATCTACTGATGTTCTTGTTTGAATTTGTGAGGATGTTCCTGTCTAAATAACTACCAATTGCTTAATTATGACTGACTTTGTTGTTCTTGAAATGCCTGAAGATGATAATATGTTTATTATTCTTGGAAGACCTTTTCTAAATACTCCAGGGGCTGTTATTGATTGTAATAAAGAAAAAGTTACTTTTAATGTTCATGACAAGGAGCATACTGTTTATTTTCCCAAGAAAGTTGATAGAATGCCTGGAGTTAATACAATTACCAATTTAAGGTCTATTAGAGTGGGAAGTATTGATTGCCCATGTAAAGAAGAATTCAAAACCCTCATGATTGGATCCATACCAATTCACTATAAGGTAACATGAGTGTCTCATATGGTTTAAAATATTTCATGTCATATAAAATTCATTTGGTGGCAAGACTTGATCAACCTTGTTAACAAGTGCATTTTAAAAGCATAAAGAGGCTAAACAATTTTCTTTTTCTCATCCTTGTTATACCTACTATAATGTTATTTAGTTTGCAATGTTTAGTTGAATTTTTTATTAGAAAATAATTTTTTCTTATTGAATTGAATAATGCAAAATACTAGCAAATGAAAAAAAATAAAGTTTATCAGAAAATTAAAAATTTTATACAAAAAATCATATTTTTCGAGGAGGCACCTGGAAGTGCCAGAGAGCCACCTGGGGGACCCCCAGGTCCACCTCATCACCTGGTGGCGCGGCAGGCATCTGGCCGCGCCAGCTGGTGGTGAGGGGCCCACGGCCCCACCCCCCACTTTCACTCTCTACTTCCGCTGCCTTCCTCTTCCCCGAAAAATCACTTTTGGATAGCTCAAACTCGTGTTCTTGCTGCTCATCTCCTGTGATTTCGATCTCCACATTCAGCCAATTTCTGCTGCTGAAATTTGGTGCATCTCCTCTCCGGTATGTGACTCCTCCGAATATCCAAGTAGAATTTTATTTAATGGTGTATATATGAAGTATTTTGCTGCTGTAGATATCTTTTTTGGTGAGTTTGAATGCTTGTTCTAAGTTGAAGAAACTAGTTTTGATGCATGCTTAAGCCTCTAGCAAGTCACTATAGTGGTTTCCATTCATTTAGTTGGCTAGAAATCGATTTTTATGATGTTTGTAGAAAATTTCAGAAAAGGAAGATGAATAACCGTGACTTTGATGAGGTGTATGAGGGAGATTATCAGAGGAGGACAAGGCGTCCAAGGGCTGCCACTCGTGTTAGGCAGTCCTACAACGAGGAGATCCTCGCACCGACGATCAGAGATGAGGGGGATCCGGGAGAACCACACGCCGCATCTTACCCTTGTTATGCTTTCCTTCGTGCTGCAGGTCTACTTGAGGACTTCCAAACTCTCGTTGAGAGAGAGGGCTTGACCACCTACATGAGGGATGAGAGGGCACAATACTATTGGCTTACCAAGACTTTCTCGGAATCCTTCACTTTCAACACCAAGTCTTTTGCAAAGGCTATTTCTTTCAAGATATATGATATGCCTTGTAGCCTAACCTTGTAGAAGTTTTGTGGGATAGTTGGTACAGCGAACATAGGGACAATGGTGAGGATTGTCGCGAATCCCCGAAGTTGGCCCAAACCTACCAAGAGGTGACCGACAATGACACCCGCTCCACACATCGCGGCAAGATAAGGAACATTCAATTCCCTGCCATCAAATATTTTGTCTTCTATCTTACTACTAGTGTGCTTGGTAGGGAAAACACTAGCAATGTTTCTAACTTGCAACTTGCATTTCTTACGGGTGCCCTTAAGGGTGAATTCCCGTATAACCTTGGCTCTTTGATTCCTCGCCGTTTAGCGGCTAGAGGCCCCATCTTTGGAGGCATTATTGCTCTTCGTATTGCTGAATATTTGGGGCTTCCCATTGATCCTAATGATGTACCACTTGAACCATGTTATCTTGGCCTTGCAGCAATGAAAGGCCACAGATTTGCTACTAACAACTCCACTTTGGAGAATATTGTGTTTAGGGTCGTTTGTGCTGACGATCGTGAAAAGGAAGTCTCGTTGCCACAACCTTCTTTGTTCAGTCTTGACAGGAGATCGTGGTCATACTCGCTGGTAGAGCTAGAGGAGTAGCTGAGCGTGCTTGGTTTTCACCAAACGCATCGCAGGCAGGAGCCACCACCGGAGGATTACAGTGGATACCACGCCGGCGCATCCTCGAGCTCAAATTAGGGGGAAAGCTCTTCGACATACCCCCGTGACTTCGAAGAATGGGCACGCTGGCCCTGAACTCCACTTGGGCCAAAAGACTAACCTTGGGGGGAGGTATACCGATGCACACTCATATTCGTATCATTCTCATTCTGTACTTTGTATATCCATGTTTCGTTTCAGTTTTCTTTCTTTCGTTTATTTGTTTATGCTTTGTTTGCTTTCCATAAACCCAAAAATACCAAAACTATTTTTGTTATTTCTCTTGCTGGTTTGTTTTAGTATCTAGTATTAGTATGCTTAGTATTTATTTCAGTTCAATATGCAGAAACATAAAAATATTTTTCTTTGTTGCGTGATGTTTCGCAGAGGAACAGATTTCTGCTGTGCACCGTTAAATTCATAACTTTTTACAGGAAAGTCGGAATGACCTGGAATTTCGTGTGCATATTCCTAGGATGTGTACGAAACTTTCATTAGTTTTGAGTTCTCTGATCTGGGTATGTTAAGATTCTCGAAAAAATTCGTTTTTGCTGGCTGTTCTGTTTTTCGTTTCCAAATCCGAAACCTAAAATATTTGTTGTTTCTCTTTTCTTTTGTATAGTTTATTTCATAGTTTGTTTCAGAGGTCATTATTTTCAATTACTCCATGTGATAAGGCAATTATGATGATCTATGACAATTTCGAGTTGGGTAAGAGGCTGGTAATGAACTCTATTTGTTTCTCATTTTTGTACATATACTCATTCATGTGAGCATGCTTAGATGGTTCGCACAATATATATGCCGATTGGTGGATGCTTAGTAGTTCGTGTTCTCTTATGATCGTTTCCAATTTATTTATGATGGATGTCATGTCTCTTTGGATATTCGCTTGCATTGTTTCGCTCATAATAGAAATGACACCGTGGTATCCTCCTCTGAATAATTCATTTGAATTGACTTGGCACATGCTTGCACATGTTATGACTGAAAACAAAAAGTCAATTAAGCCTTGATGACATATTTTCACTCAGAGTTCTTGTATCTTTATTATGCCTCTGTTAATTCCATTTCGTCGCAAGCATGATTATGACGGTTATTGCTCTCCTGAATTGTCGCTTTCCCATTTTTTGCTAGCCTCCACTTGTACTAAGCTGAGATAATGCTTGTGCTTCCAAATCCCTGAAAACCTAGTTATTCCAAAGAGTCCACCATAAATACCTATACATTGCAATTTTAAACCATTCAAGTAAATTTGCATGTGCTACCTTTAAAACCTTCAAACACTTCTCATTTGTGCCACTGTTTTGAGCTCATGAGGAAGTGGTAGTTGGTCTTGTTATCTTCCATACTAATTGAGTAATTGACTTGCGTGCTACATCTGCTCGTCACTAATTTTGCAAAGGGCTGGTTAGACCATTGTAATACCAAAAAAGGATTTGAGAAAATAAAAATAGGCACTCCTCAATGGTTTGAGATTGTTTGGTGGGCACTCGAGGATTCGGTTAGCCATGGTATTGTTAGCAATGTGGGGAGGAGTGTCAAGCTATCAAAATATATGAATATAAAGATGCATATTACCTGTGCTTTGTTTTAAAAATAATCGGAACCGCTCTCAACTTGCTTAGTATGGAAGTTAGCGAGAACTCTATTGCCATTCGTTGACCTAACAACCACCACTCAAAAACAATTTTACCTCTGTTTTGAAAATGATAAGAAGCTCTAGCACATGTTGAATCCCTACTTCCCTCAATGAAGGGCATATCCTTTACTTTATTGTTGAGTCTCCATCCTTCTTTGAGCACCTTCTCGAGAGCATAATTGTCATTCTTAGTGTAATGTGCTTGTCCCTTAATATGTTAACCGCGGTGTAATCTAGATGCTTTTATCTTTGATATCTTTATCTCTAGTCTTCCCTTGAAACTCAGAGGTGCCTGGGCATTTATGTTTTGTTGTTACATTCGGGCTAGCGAGAAACCACTTTATCATACTTTCTTATGATCATTGCAATCCAGTGAATTATATGTTTCATGTTATTTATCATCGATATAATTGGCATCTTTTCATGTTTACATAACTTTTGGGTGACACCGTTTATATATGCCTTGTTATGAATAGTCTAAGCATTTGTCCTCATAATGAGAATATTTACATCATGTGAGCAAATGAGTTCGTGAAAGTTCTTTTATCGCACTCAGTTGTTAACTGAATTGCTTGAGGACAAGCAATAAGCTAAGCTTGAGGGGAGTTGATACGTCCAAAACGTATCTACTTTCCCGAACACTTTTTCTATTGGTTAACCTCTAATTTGTGTGTTTTGGATGCAACTAACGCGGACTAGCGCTGTTTTCAGCAGAATTACCCTGGTGTCTTCTTTTTTGTGCAGAAATATCAACTTCGGAGAAAAAGCCAAAAAGTCAACCAGAAGTCATTTTCTACCGAGGAGCACCAGGGACCAAACGGAGGAGAGGCCCGAGGGGCTCTCATCACCTGGTTGCGCGGGTCCCACCTGGCCGCGCTAGGAGGTGAGGAGGCCACGTCGGCCACTCCCTCGTGACCCCCTCGCGGCTATAAGTCCCTATTGACCTAAAAACGCACGGGGGATAGACACTTTTCCAGAGAACACACATGTGTGCCGCCGTCATCGCGAACCCTAGTTCAGGGACCAGAAGTCTAAGTTCCGGCACCCTGCCGGGACGGTGAATCAAAGGGGATCATCGCCATCGTCATCTCCACCGCCTCTCCATCAACCATCCATGTTTCCCCCGTCCATGAGTGAGTAATTCACCGCCGTAGGCTTGAGGGGATGGTAGAGATTGGATGAGATCAATCATGTAATAGTTGTAAGATTGTTAGGGCATAGTGCCTAGTATCCGTTATCGGTGTTTTACGTCATTGTTGCAACTTGTTATGCTTAATGGTTGACACTAGGGCCCGAGTGCAATGATTTCAGATCCGAACTTGGTATTGAATCATGATGATAATTATTGTTTTGGATCATATCTATGAGTTGTATACACATGTTTTTGTCCGGAACCGATGGCCCCAAAGTGACTCCAATTGGGATAACCGGAGGGAATGGCTATGGTGTGAGGATCACATGTATTCACAGAGTGTTAATGCTTTGCTCCGGTACTTTATTAAAAGGAGTACCTTAATTGCCAGTAGTTTCCCTTGAGGCCCCGCTGCAAACGGGCTGGCAGGACAAAAGATGATGTGTAAGTTTCTCATGGCGAGCACGCACAACTAAATTATAATGCATAGTTATGATAAGTTAATGCCTGAATGCTTTATATTATTTATCTGCAAATGCCTATGCTATGTTATTACATGAATTATCTCGTCCATGATACGCCCGTATATCCGTCCCTGTGCCTACAATATTTTAATCTTGCTGTCTACATCAATCACAATCGCTGTCTTAATTCTCCTGCTACTGTTATTTCACTACTGTCTCTGCTATAAAACGGTTTCTACTGATAATCTTCCTCTAGCAAGTCTATTCACAGGTGTAGCTGATCTGACTAATCATCCGTTAAAGCTTACAAATATTCTTTGGCTCCCCTTGTGTCGAATCAATAAATTTTGTTTTTACTTCCCTCTAAGACTGTTGCGATCCCCTATACTTGTGGGTCTTCAATCATCCACATTCATCCAACCACTCTCCGCTGGAATATTGACAGTGAAACAGAAAGAATATAAATTCGTTTATAAAGCAAGTTCATTGCAGCACTTCAAATCTCTAAGCTAGCACCAAGGTGTCGGGTTATGACTCCCAAGAATCAGGGGTAGTCAATTCCTGAAGAGTAGTTCGTAAAGGGGGTTGAACGCGGAGGTCAAGACCCTCGAGGGACACTGCGACGTTGCTCGCCGGACCCAAAGACGACACACCCACGACAGAGATAGACACCGGCCTTTACCCAGGTTCACGACCCTCGTGAGGAGGTAAGACCACTACACCTGCTTGTCTGTATTAGATGGTGGAGGTTACAGTACAATGGAGTTTGCCGGAGGTCCCCTTGAGGCAGTTCTTGCCTGGGGAGGGAAGCGATGGTCTTCTTCTTCCTCCAGCAAGAGGCTATCCTAACAAGTGATGCTAGGGTTTACAAGGGTTGTAGCGCGCAAAGAGCCGACCTTTGCTACGATGGATGTCTTGTCCCTTTGATAGGCCCCTCTGGCGCTCTCCTTTGGCTTGGCTTTCAAGGTGGCTCCCACACGGCAGAGGCATTGTGGAGTAGGAGTCCACCGCGGTACGTTTGTCCATGGACACGGTCCATTGTTGATAAAGGTCGGCGCGGTGGCCGACAGGCGGCCGATCGCGCTGTACTGCCCGCAGAGAGGGCAGTCTCTGAGGTGGAGCCCACGATGACCTTCTCCGTTGGAGGGTAGCACCGTCCACCTGCTTTATCGCCAGAGTAGAAGGTCCTGGCAGTTGCGCAGCAGGCGGCGCCGCTTTATTGACCCCTTTATCACAATAACGGCAACGGGGGTGCTTGCGTCACCGCGTGGGCGTGGCAGAGGCCACGTGCGTCCTGCCGTACTTCCTTGGCCGCAACGTTTCCCTTCAGGCCCGAGGAGGCCTGAGGGGAGATTCCTGCGGGACTCCCTTGAGGCGAGCTGGCGCCTTGGGAGGGTCCCCTGAGGCGAGGGACCCCTTGAGGCCAACATTTCCACTTCCGGCCCTCGAGGGGAGTTGCCTCTCGAGGGTCCCGCCAGGCGGTGAGGCCTGGTCCTTAGTCGTTTCGTCTGACTGGCCAGTATGCGACGCCTGGGGGGAATGGGCTCTCCATACCCCAGTTCCCACTGGGCCGACGGTAGCCCCCGGGCCCATGATGGGCACGGTTGAGCCCATGGGCTCAGGCGAAGCGTCGTGGGCCCTTAGTGCCCTGCCGGCCCGAGCCACACGACACTTGGACGAATAACGGCCTCGCACGATCCGGGGCGCGAGTCGTGGGGGGTACCACCACGTCCCGGTAACTGCTCCTCGAGGTGACATAAAGCCCGAGCGAGGCAGCAGGGAGCCGTTACCGTTTCCAATTCTTCTCGCACAAGTTTCCGCTTCTGAGAGCTCTCCGCCTCCGCTCTCTCCTGCGATTCTCCCTTCTCCGTCTCCTTCAATCTTCCGCGCCTTCAGTCTTCCTCCCAGGCGGAGGCCCCTGAGGGTGTTCTGGACGCGGCGTTGCTGGGCGTGCGCGTCAACGAGAAGGTGCTCGCCAAGGTCCGGTTCCTGGTGGCGGACCGGAGGAACGAGCATGGCGCCACCACCCTGAAGCCCGCGGCCCACGGGAAGCGCCCGCGTGGGTTCTTCCCGATCTTCCAGCATTGCCTTGCTGTAGGACTGGTGCCGCCCTTCTCGCTGTTCCTGGAGGCGGTGCTGGCGTTCTACCAGGTGCAGCTGCTGCACCTGCACCCCAACTCCTTCCTCATCCTCGCCGTCTTCGCCTACCTCTGCGAGGCGTACCTGGGCCTGGAGCCAACGGTGGGCCTCTTCCGGTGCTTCTACGCGCTCCGGAACACGGCAAAGAACGAGCGCTCTGGATACGTCTCATTCCGCATCATGGACGGCATGGGGAGTGTTTACATCCCCATGTCGTGGAGCGAGGGCAAGACCATCACGTCGGTGACGAAGAAGACGGACGACATCCGCCAGCGGTGGTTCTTTGTTGGGGCTGAGCGTCCCTGCACCTTCCTCGAGGTCCCTGACGCGCGGCCCGTGAAGAACTCGAACTGGGGCAAGGCCACCTTCGACGGCGCCAGGAACGTGAGTTTGATGGGGCGCCTGAGCTTCCTCCGCGAGGAGGGCCTCACGGGGCAGATGATTGTGGCAGACTTCGTGACGCGCCGCATCGCACCCCTCCAGGCACACTCGGTCCCCATGTGGATGTACTCGGGGCCGAGCGACAAGATGCGGCTCCACGTCGAGGACAACGACAAGGACACCATCGACAACGTCCTCTCCGCGCTCTTCGTTAATCCATCGGTGCTTGCCGTGGAGGAGCTCCCCGCGGCGCTCGGGCCCCTTCATCAATACAACATGACGGAGCGCATGGACCTCCTGGAGGGGATGCCTCCGTTCACCCCGACAGGTCAGGCGGACTTCGAGGTGCCGACGCCGGCCACGCGGGAAGCGGAGGGGGCCGATTCTCCCTCGGCCTCAGGAGCTGGCCTAGGTGAGGAGGAGGCCGCGGCAGGGGAGGTTTCCTCCTCGAGGGCCGGGCCATTTACTGACGAGATTTGTGATATCTCGTCAAGCGATGAAGACGCCTTCGTGGTGGCGCCCTCGTGCCTCGTGGAGGAGGAGGCTGACAAAGAGGAGGCCTCTGACGCAAAGGCCTCTCCGGGAGGGCGCGGGCCCCGCACCAAAGCCGCCGTGGACCGCTCGGGGGTGAGGCCATCTGACGTTCCTTCCAAAAGGAAGGCTGAGACGTCCCCAGCAAGGCCTGCTTCCAAGCCCTTTCCCTCATGGCGCTCGTCAGGCTTGGCGTGGGTCGACGCTGGCGCCCCCCTTCAGGGTGAGTTTTCATGATGCTGGATCGTTTGCCTTTAGCTTTCTCTTTCACTTTACCCTTTACTGAAGGTCTTTTCTTGGGCTCTTTTCAGTGATCTAGTGCCTGCGAAGCGCCGTCGGCTTCGCAAGGCGGCTGATGTGAAGAGCACCACGGCAGGGGCCGTGGCTGAAGAGGCCGCGAGGCCTGTGGAGACGGCCTCCACGGGCCCCCTTGAGGGGGCGCCTCAAGCGGAGGCGGCTGCGCCCCAGGCGGGGGCGGCAGGGCCTCAGGTGGAGGACGGCGCGGCATGCCCAGAGTCACCTGCACCGCCCCCCGAGCTTCTTGTGGTGGAAGGCTCGGAGGAGAAAACTTCCGCCCCGCCTCGCGCGGCTACGCTTCCACGCGAGGCCACTCCACTGCGCGAACCAACACCGCCGCGCGTGTTGACGCCTAAGCCCGCGCCTACCCCGCCGCCTGCGGCCACTGCTCCTGTGCAGCCTGCGAGGGAAGCGCGCGAGGCAGCAGCAGGCACAGGCGGACCTGCTGGGGGAGATGCTTCCTCGCCTCTTTGTCAAGCTGTGACCGAGGAATGCCCTGCAGCTGCAGGGCCGGAAGAGGATGCCAGCGCGGGCACAAGCGAAGCCCAGGCTAGCCCCCGAGCATTCCCCGAGGCCGGGCCCGCGAGACTCGACGCCGGGGCCGGGCCCTCCAAGAGCCAGGAGCTGGTCCTCCGCGGCTGGGACTGGAGCGCGGGGCGCCGCAAGGTCGCCTTCGGCCTCGTGAGGGAATCCTTGGAGCGCTTGGAGGCGCACCTCGCCCTCGGGGACATATGGCTCGCTCGGCAGCAGGAGGTGCTGGCAAGGTCGTGGGCGTCCTTCCACGCAGCGGTCGAGGCGCGCCGGCTGGAGGATGCGGCGCTGCAGCCCGCACGCGAGGAGGCCACCTTCTTCGCCAAGGAGATCCACGAGGGGGCCATCCGCGACGCCGCAGATCTCCTCGAGCCCCTCCAAGCGGAACGTGACGCCGCAGCGGAGCTCCTGCACCAGGCCAAGGCGGAGCACGAGGCGATGGAGGGCTCGCTGGCACAGAAGCGCCACGAGCTGGGCCAGCTGGAGACCCAGCTGCTCTCCGCCCATCAGGCCGCGCAGGCCGCTCTGGAGGACAACCGCAAGGGCTTTGCCGAGCGCGAGCGACAGCTGGCCCTCAAGGAGAAAGACCTGCGGCTGTGCGAGCAGCAACACCTTCAGGCGGAGAAAGACTTAGCCGCCCAGCGGTCGAGGCGCGACGGCTGGAGGATTTGGTGCTGCAGGCCACACGCGAGGAGGCCACCCGCTTCGCCAAAGAGATCCGCGAGGGGGCCCCCTGCGACGCTGCGGAGCTCCTTAACCCTCTCCAGGCGGAACACGATGCCGCATCGGAGCTCTTGCGCGAGGCCAGGGCGGAGCGCGAGGCGGTGGAGGGGTTGCTGGCGCAGAAACGCCGTGAGCTGGGCCAGCTGGAGACCCAGCTGCACTCCGCCCATAAGGCCGCGCAGGTCGCTCTGGAGGCAGACCGCAAAGATTTTGCCAAGCGTGAGCGGCAGCTGGCCCTCATGGAGGAGGAGCTGCAACAGCGCGAGGAGCAGCGCCTCTAGGCGGAGAAGGAGCTGGTTGCCCAACGCGAGGCCCTTGAGGAGCGCGAAAGAGACCTGGCCCAGGCGACCGTGAAGTACGACGAAAACGTCGCTGCCCAGAAGATAGCCTACGAGCGCTTCGAGCGGCGTTTCGCCGAGAAGAAGAAGGAGGCCGAGGACGCCCTCGTGGAGCGCGAGAAGCAGTTCCGCCAGTTCACTTCTCAGAAGTACCACGACTTGGCCCTGGCACAGGAGGAGCGCTTCAAGGTCAAGCACGCTGCGGATGCTCGGCGAATCACCGAGCTCGAGAGGGCCAACTCCAAGCTGGAGGACCGCCTCAAGCGCGCCAAGGATGCCCGTCGCGGAGCGGAGGAGGCTCGCACCGAAGCTGTCCATGACCTCTACACCTTGGCCAAGGACGTGGAGAAGCAGGTGGCCCCAGCGATGCAGCGTGCGGCGGAAACCTCAGACTCCTTTACTGCATCTCGCGCGCTCTCGAAGCAGCGCGAACGCATGTTTGAGGCGTTGGTCGCTCGTGGCAACGAGCTCGCCGCGCGGCTCGGTGCAGATGCGCCGCACACCGATGCCCGGGGCCGCGGCGATGCTGCCATGTACCTGGTCTACTTAGACCAGCTCTTCGAGGCGCTCGAGGGTCCCGTCGCTGAGCTTCGCGAGCTGATTGAAGACGAGAGCCGGCAACTCCTGGGGGTGGTTGTGGATCGCATCTTCACCAACCTCAAGCTCCTCACGCCAGGCTTCGACATCTCCTCCGTCATAGAGGCTGCTCAAGGCGAGGACGCGCGGCGGGTCTCCGGTTCCCTCCGTGAGCAGGTTGACGGCTTCTGCAACCGCTTCCGACGCGCGGAGGCTGTGGCTGAGGACAGCGAGGAGGAGGCATGCTCTGCCGAGGCTGAAGAGGGTGCCACGGAGGAGGTCCAAGGCGGTGCTACTTCCCCCTGAGCCTCTTCTTATTGCGCCTGCGAGCGTTTGTATGTGAAACCACTGTGTGTTTAGATATCTTAAGACCTTTTGGCCTGTAATATACTCTTTATTGTTGTTTGATTCGAGCTTGTTTGCCCCCCGTGAGGTCTCTTTGGACTCATCTTCATGTCTATTTGTTCTCTGCGTCGGTAGGTCCCATCTCTTCGTGCCATGACTCCGCCACTTTGGTATGCAGGAGCAATGACTCCGCAAGGCCGGGGGGAGTTTAGGCCTAGGAGAGGTAAGAGCCCTGAGTCGTGATGCTCAAGTGCCCCCCTTAGACGTGCGAGTAGTCCATGAAGCGTAAGGGAAAGCAAAGTCGCTTGAGGGGCAAACGTGCGCTAGTGTGACGCCCTAAAATCGGTACTATGTAGATTTAAGCGTTCCCGCCGAAGTCCGCATAATAACGATTTTAGGTCGCCCACCAGACATAATGTGCATGCCAAAACATGCGCATTATGTGGGTGGAATTGTGATAACATTACAACAGTTCCGATACATCCACAAATACAACAAAGATCCCATTACAACAACGACTCGAACGAGTCAAGATACAAATGATACAATACAAAGATTCAAATGACAGCGGAAGCAAAAATAGTACCGACTACGGATAAGAAGCAATTTGGACTAAGAGTCCTGAAGATAAGCGATGGCGTCATATCCCTGCCCAGCCAAGCCGGAGGGATTCCCAAGCTAACGTCGTCAGACTTCAAACCTGTAGACTGCACATAAAGCACATCCCAAAAGAGGGTCAGGGCACTCCCTGGCAAGCAAAACCGACTTGCCTACTTTCTACACCATCTCCCAAAATATGGGTAGGTGGACTTAGCGGCAGCAGCACTAGCAACCTAGAGAGACACGCTAGAACTTCCGTCTAATTAGAGAGGGATAAGAGAGCGCATAAAGTAAACATCTACAACTAACTCCAATCATAACCCATTCTCGAATTCACCCCCTCAACCAAATATGAGGAAGCAATTCGGGAAACATTAATTATAATTTATTGTGAAAGTAATTATATATTACTAATTAATTTAATTAACATTAATTAGGTGCAAGTTGTCTAGATCTTGTTAGCCAGCATCATCACCAAAGTCGTCCATAACCGTGGACACGGCTCATCGATAAGATTATACCCTGCAGGGTGCACTACTGTACCCATACTCGCATGATCAACCCAAGCAAGCATCAGGGCTTCTCAACACGACTTATTCCTTCACTACATCAACTCCAAGTGCCACCCATATGAGTTGTTACCCGCGTCAAGAGTCCGGCCGAATCTCAATTGCGGACTCATTAGTTTGTGTCCACGCGCCATGCGGCTCAAACCACAGTAGGAACTGTCCGCTTCGCGCGCACCACTCCTATATGACCCCCCGTACCAAGTAACCTCTCATCAATCATCATCATCATGCATATGGATATGAGCAAATGGAAAACCCGAACTACTTGCGGCACATGGACAAGCTGTAGATCCGTTCAAAGTCGAGGGGGGCTCCATAGGGCCTCCCACAAGTGGTTAGTGCGCTCAAAATTGGATCCGAGGACAAAATCTCAGTTCCTAGGTCGACACTGAGCAGAACAAAACACCTCGCAAGGCCTTCCGCATGGTGCCTAATCATTTAATTATATTACCCCGATACAAGATAGCATTTTATTAAAGTAGAACAATCTATCATACTAAGCAGATGAAACATAAGACCAACTGACGACTCGCACAATCAACTCTAAGCATGCGCTACGACTCGCAAGGCCAACAGATAAACAAACAACAGGTGATGGGATGTGGGGATAAAGCTGTATGGGTTGCAGGATAAACATGTGATGGGATCGCGATAAGAATCGAATACTAGGGTAGCAGAGATCAACGGCAGGAACGAAAGACAATGTATAGGTAAACAAGCAAACTTTGCTTGCCTGGAATCCCGCATGGAAGCAGATCTTGTCGTTGCTCACACATCTCAACGCCGTATCCACGAAGAAGCAACAAACACTGGAAGCGCGAAAGATGCATTTTATAACTACGGCAAAAGATCTAGCATGACCATATGAGAATGATGCATGGCATGACGAGATGCAATGCGAGATGCACTTCATCCAAATTAAGCGGAACCGGGATTCCGACAAATAATATTTAGGTGCAAGTTATTTATTTATCAGGAATATTAAATGTTGGTTAGCATGGCAACACATGGCATGGGTGATCTAATTAAATTAAATGGAATAGGGCATTATATATTTATTACCCGACACATTCCATAATTAATTATTTAGTTGCAATTAACAAATTACACTAAGCAATTAAAATAATAGATGCAAAATGACATACAAATGGCATATTAATATTTATTGCATTTTTTTGATAAATAAACATATAAAGATTATTAAATTTGGAGTTATAAATTAAAAGTTATTAGCATATTAAGTTCTTGGACTAAACTGCAAAAGGCAGGGACCTATTCGTGATAGAAACAGTGTTGGGGAGGGTCCTCTGTGCAAACAGGGAACTTCAGGGGGCTCGGTGTAAATTTTTCTGGCGCAGAGATTCTTCTACAAACTTTTCTCACCGAGTGGTAAACCACCCGGGAGACTGTCAGTGGCCCCCTGGCCACGCTGGCGCGCGCGCGGGCTGCGTTGGCTTTCCGGGTCGCTGAACCGCGGGACCCACACGACAGCGGGCGAGGAAAAAGGAAAAAGGGGGTGGCTTCGTCAACGCGCCCGAGGGACTCGATCTCGCGATCGCGCGCGGAGGAATGCATCTGGCCCTGCTAGCCACTCGGGCTGGATACGTGTTGATGACAGGATAAGGGCGTGCTTCGATATGAGGTGACTCTGATGAACAGTCTCTGAAGAAACTGCAACTCCAATCGGACCATGGCGACGGACAGCAGCCACAGAGGAGGTGACGCCGGCGAGCGGAGGATGTCGGCGACGACCATATTCGGGCGGCGCTGGAAGAGGGCGTGTGTGCGGTGTGCGTGCAGGAACGCGAGGACAGCCATAGCCGGAGAAAGACCGAACCTTGGGGACCGACGGCGTCCATGGCGGGAGCGGAGGAAGACGAGCACTGATACGAGGAGTCCGGCGGGAAAAAGAGTGGGGAAGAGCGGGGATGGAACCAAGGGGCTCACCGGGAGGTGCTCGACGGAGGGGTTCGTGCTCGGGAAGCAGTAGTGGCCGGAATCGCGTGGCGGAGGCCCGCCGGCCGCGGGGGAGACGGGGACGAGGCCGACGGCCCGTGAAGCTCCCGGCTCGATTTCTTGGGGGAAAAGGGAGGGGACGTCGCAGCAGTGCTTCAGGGCTCCTCCTCGCGCCTACGACGGCACCGGAGTGGCAGGGGGGACGGCGTGGTCTCCGGTGAGCTTTTGGGGGAAGAAGAACAGAGAGGTCGAGGTGGAGAGGAGAGGGAAGGAGGCGGCGGCGCGATGGGTGAAAGGGGAGGAAAGGCTCTAGGGTTTGGTAGAGGAGGGGGGTCAGGCTAAGTAGGAGAGGGAGCAGGTGGAGTGTGCACATGGTGGGGAGTCCATGGCGCCACGGTGGAAAGGGAGTGGTTCGTGTGCGTCCGTACGAAGAAGAAGGTGAGGTGGGCTGGGCCAGAGGGGAGATGGGCCACGGTGGAAAGGGAGGATTTTCAATCTGGTTTTTATTTCTTTTATTTAATTCTTTTCTGTTTTGTATTTTAAAACAAAATAGAAAAAAGAATTTGTATAGAGAAACTTTACAAAACAGATTTTGTTTTACATAGGCAATTTAATTGTTGTTTCCAATACACAATTTCATATATTAATTAGAATATTTGAAAAGAATTTAAATACCACATTTAAATTAATTTGATTTGCATTCAGATTTAAAAGTGGAAAAGAATTTAAATGGAGTTGAAATTTAAATGCAACAATTTACATTAAGATTGACAAAAACAAATGATGCATGATGATGTCATGTTGATGCAAAAAGAAAAACAAACAATTTCTAATTGGGGAAAAATCCCGGGGCGTTACAGCTAGGCGGAGAAAATGCTCTTAAGGCGTGGGTGCGAGACTTAGCTTCTCGAGGTTTTCGCCTTGCAGACGCTTTTCGCCTGGCGAGGTTGCCCACTTGAGGGGTCGCTGCCGGATGCCTCTTCAGGCTCGTGGGGGGATTTTTCCCTGCAGATGTTAGAGGGCCGAACCCAAACGCTGGAACACGGTTCAAGGGACTCGTGCGCGCTTATAGGTCCCCTCAGGCGTTCCTTGCGAGGAGAGTAAGTACCAAGGTCCTCTGTAGAGATGGCGTTTTTGTGGGATCTTGCCCTCCAGCCAGAGCTTGGACTCTTGGATTTTGCAGTGCTGCTGGTGTGTCATTTGAGGCACTGGCACCGTACTCAGCCCCCGCTCGTGAGGTACGCATGTGGAGAGATATAAGCGCACACTTCAACAGAGTAATGCAAAAATAAAACTCACCAAATATATTAAAAAGCGGCGCCGAGGCACTAAGTTCACTTGGGAACGAAATTGAGTCATTATGCTTGGGGTTGCCAAGTAAATGTTTTGACCATGTCGAGGCATGGGGACCACCCATTAGTGGCAGAGACTCTCAACGGCCTGAGGTGGCTCGTTAAATGGAGAGCTCTGAGGGTTTCCCCTCGAGAGAAGCCTTTGGAGCTTGGAGGTTTAAGCCGTGAGCTTTTAACCTCTAGAGACAAAGATGCTTGGAGGTTGAGCCGTAGGCTGCCTCTTCCCCTAGAAGTCTCGACGTGACAATGATCATGGGCGTGACAATGATCAGGTTGCGTTTGTTCCCTTAGGAGACAAAAAATGCTTGGGAGGTTTAAGCCGTCAGCTTTTAACCTCTAGAGACAAAGGTGCTTGGAGGTTGAGCTGTAAGCTGCCTCTTCCGCTAGAAGTCTCGACGTGACAATGATCACGGGCGTGACAATCATCACGGTTGCGTTTGTTACCTTAGGAGTTAAAAATGCTTGGGAGGTTTAAGTCGTGAGCTTTTAACCTCTAGAGACAAAAATGCTTGGAGGTTGAGCCATAAGCTGCCACTTCCGCTTTATGTCTTGACGTGACAATGATCACGGGCGTGACGATGATCACGTTTTGAGTTTGTTCCTTGTGGATACAAAGATTTGTGAGGTTTAAGCCTTGAGCTTTTAACCTTCAGAGACAAAAAATGCTTGGAGGTTGAGCCGTAGGCTGCCTCTTTCGCTAAATGCCTTTACGTGACAATGATCATGGGTAGAACTTGCGAAGGTGCATGATGTTCCATGGATTCTTGACGGGGACGCCGTCTTGAGTCTCGACGCGAGCCGCGCCAGGCCTGGCGACGTGGGTGACCCTGTAGGGGCCTTCCCACGTCGGGGACAGCTTGTGGATGCCTTTCTTGGAGAGGATTCGCCCGAGGACGAGATCGCCTGCCTCCAGGGTGCGCGAGCGCACGTTGTGGCTGTGGTAGAGTCTCAGGTCCTGCTGGTTTCTGGCCACCCGGAGGGCGGCGCGGCGTCGTAGCCCTTCAAGGAGCAGCAGGTCATCGTTGTGGAGGTCCTCTTGCTGGTCCTCGTTAAAGGCAAGGACTCGTGGGGATCCATGCTTTATCTCTGTGGGGAGGACTACTTCTGCTCCATTAGCGAGGGCGAACAGTGTTTCCCCGGTGGGCTTGGGTGGCGTGGTATGGATGGACCAGAGCACCGAGGGGAGCTCGTTGATCCAGCCCTTGCCGTGGCCCTTTAGGACATCGAAGGTCCTAGTCTTTAGGCCTTTGAGGACCTCTGTGTTTGCGCGCTCAGCCTGTCTGTTGCTTTGCGGATGGGCGACTGAGGCGAAGCAGAGCTTGATGCCCATTCTTTCACAGTTGGCTCTGAAGATGCCACTGGTGAATTGTGAGCCATTGTCGGTGATGATGCGGTTAGTCACTCCGAAGCGGCAGACCAGGCCTCTGATGAATTTCACCGCCGGGCCTACTGTGATTGTGCGCGTCGCCTCCACTTCAGGCCACTTTGTGAACTTGTCAATGGCCACGAAGAGGTAGCGATATCCACCTTGCGCCGTTGGGAAATGTCCTAGGATGTCCAGTCCCCAGACCACAAACGGCCACGAGAGCGGAATGGTCTGTAGTCCCAGCGCTGGTTGGTGGATTTGCTTGGCGTGGAATTGGCAGGCTTCACATGCTTGAATGATGTCCATTGCATCTTGAAGTGCTTGAGGCCAGTAGAAGCCACTCCTGAAGACTTTGCATGCGAGGGTGCGGGCGCACGAATGGTGGCCGCATTCCCCGCTGTGGATGTCCTTGATTAGCAGTTTTCCTTCTTCAGGAGGGACGCATTTGAGCGCGATGCCGTTTGGGCGCTTGCGATAGAGAATTCCTTCGAGGATTTGGTACGATTTTGCTTGGCGGGCAATTCGCTCCGCTTCAACGTCTTCCTCGGGAAGGACCCCTTTGTGGAGGTAATCTTTGATCTCGTCGATCCATCATGTTTCTTGGTGCACCGCTGTGAGCAACAGATGCTCCCCTGTAGGGGGCCCGCAGCCTGGAGCCCGCTTGCAGGTGGTGGCGGGAGCGCTTCGTCTGTGCTTGCGGGCAGGGCCTCTTGGGGCTGCTTTATGGATGCCTTGACGAGCCTTTCTTCAAAGACACCTTGCGGCTGAGCTTGCCTCTTTGATGCGCGCTTGGCGATGTCATCAGCCTCTTGGTTTTCCTTTCTTGGGATGTGCATGAGCTCGATTCCCCTGAAGTGCTTCTCGAGCCTACGGACCTCTTCAAGGTATGCGGCCATGTGGTCGTCCTTAGGCTTGTAGCTTTTGTTAGAGAAGTTGACGAGCAACTACGAGTCGCCCTTGATGAGTAGATGTTTGACGCCTAGGGCGATTGCGGCGCGTAGGCCGGCAAGCAGGCCTTCCTACTCGGCGATATTGTTGGATATCTTGTCGATTCTGAAGCACAGCTGGACTGCGTAATACAACTTGTCGCCTCTGGGTGAGATCAGGACTACGCCTGCCTCGCCGTGGCGACAAGCGAAAGCTCCGTCGAACTTCATGGTCCAGTGGCTGGGCATTGCGGCTCCAGAGGGCTCTTGCTCTTCTCCCAAAGGCTCTTCAGGGGTTGGGTCAGTCCATTCGGCGACGAAGTCAGCCAGCGCTCTTCCTTTGATTACCCATAAGGTATCGAAGCGTAAATTGAATGGATGTGGCTCTATGTTCCATCTGCGACACGATCTGTTGCGTTTGGGTTGCGCAGTATTTGCTCAGGGGGAAAAGAGGTGACCACTGTGATGGGGTGCCCCTGGAAGTAGTGTCGCAGCTTTCTTGAGGCGATGAGGAGTCGAGGAGAAGCTTCTGCTGCATTGTATACCGCTCGCGAGCATCACGCAGTACTGTGCTGACGAAGTAGACTGGATGCTCGATGATGCTAATTCCTGTAGCATTGGCGTGTTTTGCCTGAGGTGGCTCAGCTTGGCCCTCGAGGGGGTTTGCCTCGAGGGGGTTGGTCTGGGCCTCGAGGGGGTTGGCCTCGAGGGGGTTGACCTGGGCCTCGAGGGGGTTGGCTTCCTGAGGCTCCTCGGCAGGATTTCCTTGCAGCGGTTGGCTTGGGGTGGGCCTCTCTTGGGGCTTTGGGCCTGGCGGTGGGTTTGTGAGTGTTGCCCTTTCGTCGAGCTCCTTATCAGGAGGCTTTTTCTTTGTAGTGGTTGCACTCTTCTTGTGGAGTACTGGCTCTTCTCTTTCCACCACAAGGACAGCACTGGCTGTTTGCGGAGTAGCTGATAAGTACAGCTTCAGGTGCTCGCCAGGCCTTGGGGCAACCATTACTGGTGGGTTGGCCAGATACTTCTTCAAGTCCTCAAATGCTTTTTCTGCTTCAGGGTTCCACTTGAAAGTGCCCGTTCTTTTCATGATCTTGAAGAACGACAGGGCTCTTTCACCGAACTTGGAGATGAATCGACCCAAGCTGGCCATGCATCCTGCAAGGCGTTGCATGTCCTTGAGCCTGCGTGGAGGTTGCATGTCTTTTATGGCCTTGATTTTGTCTAGGTTTGCCTCGATGAGACACGAGGAACCCAAGCAATTTGCCTGAAGGTTCTCCAAAGACGCACTTGGCGGGGTTGAGCTTGATGTTCACCTTGCGCAGGCTGGCGAAAGTTTCTTCAAGATCTCCGAGGCGAGTATTTCCTTGTCGTGATTTCACGACTATGTCATCGACATATGCCTCGGCGTTCCGCCCCATTTGCCCACCAAGGGCTATCCTCATCAACCTCTGGAAAGTGGCTCCGACATTTTTTAGGCCGAAAGGCATCCAGACGTAGCAATACACACCGCACGGGGTGAGGAAAGTCGTCTTCTCCTCGTCCTCCTTAGACATCTTTATCTGGTGATAACCAGAGAAGGTATCGAGGAAACATAAGAGGTCGCAGCCTGCCGTGGAGTCCACAATGTGGTCAATTCTAGGCATGGGATAAGGGTCTTTGGGGCAGGCCTTGTTTACATTAGTGTAGTCGATGCAGAGACGGCCTCCTCCGGCGGGCTTTGGGACTACCACGCCGTTGGAGAGCCAAGAGGGTGCACGACTTCGCGAATGACTTTTGCCGCTTTGAGCTTCTCGACCTCCTTGACGATGAATTCTAGCTTCTCGGGGGCTTGATTTCTTGCTTTTTGCTTGCCAGGGCGCGCGTTTGGGCACACGGCCAAGTGGTGCTCGATCACCTCCCTCGGTACACCAGACATATCTGACGGTGTCCACGCGAACATGTCATAGTTTGCCTGGGGGAAGGCGATGAGCGCGCTTTCCTATTTGGGAGGCAGCGCGGCGCCAATGGTGACCATAGCCCTCGAGCCTTCAGCCCCCGAGCTGCTGGAGCTCAGAGAGATCTTCTTTGTAGTAGCTGCCTCCTGGAAGAACAACTGCTTCTTCTTCTTGGGTCTCTCGAGAGGCTCTAGGTCCTCGTCTGGGGGGAATGCCATGGCGGCGGTCATGTAGGCCGTCTCAACGGCGCGCGTAGCGTCCAGGACATGCCCACGGATGGTGATCGTGCCAGCGCTGTCGGGGATCTTGACCATGTTGTAGGCATGGTGCGTGACGGCCATGAACTTCGCGAGCGCGGGGTAGCCGAGGATGGCATTGTACGGCAGGCCGATTTGTGCGACATCGAAATCGATGTGCTCGGTGCGGTAATTTTCCTTGCTCCCAAAGGTGACGGCAAGCCTGACCTGGCCTAGAGGCTCGATCGAGCCGCTAGTGACCCCCGTCAAGGGCCTCGAGGGCATGAGCCGCTCATAGGGCACTTGAAGCGCTTCGAACGTATCTATGGAGATAACGTTCAGGCCTGCTCCGCCATCGATGAGAGTCTTGGAGACAGCCATGTTGTCGATGGTGGGGCTGTAGACCAGCGGGAGGGTTCCAACAGTCTTGGTGGACTTGGGGTGGTCCTGAGCGTCGAAGGCGATGGTGTACTGCGACCACTTGAGGGGCCGAGAGGTTTCCGTGCTTGGGAGGGCGGCGCTGAGCTCGTGGGCGAACTGCTTGAACTGGTTGTTCAACTTCGGCGCCTGCGCTCCCCGAGGATGCAGGCAATGGCGCCTCTCGGGCCTTGGTAGCCGCCATCTTCCTCGTAAGGGAGGTTGCCGTTCTTTTCTGCGGCGTTGTCCTGATTTCCAGATGGTTTCTGGTAGGCGCCCTTGCGTCCGCTCCCGCGGTAGCCACGGCCTCGGCCGCGGCTGCCACTGCCCTCTGCTTGCTCGCGCTCCTTGCTCAACCTTTTAAGGTCAAAGCAGGACTCTGTAGAGTGGCCGCGCCTGTTGTGGTAGATGCAGAAAGGGCGGTGGTCATCTCTTCTCTCTCCAGGCTCGGGGGAGTCCAAGCGGGTGCCCTTCGCGTCAGGCTCTGCCGCGAGAACCGCGGTGGCCTTGCACTTGGGCTCCTCCTTCTTCTTCTGGCTCTTGGACCCCTCAACGTGATCGTCCCCTCTCGAGGACATCTTGAAGAAGAGGAGTCCCTCTTCAGCCTTGGCGCACTTGTCCGCCAGGTCGAACAGCTTTACCACAGAGGTGAGCTTGTCGTGGATGCCCAGCTTCTCGAGCATCCTGCTGTTTGTGACACCCTCGCGGAAGGCGGCGATGACTTGGGTGTCAGGGATGTTCGGGATCTTATTGTGCACTTGGCTCAAGCGCTGGATGTACTTGCGGAGCGTCTCATCCTTCTTCTGCACTACAGCGCGCAGGTCGTTGTGGGTGAGGGCGCGCTCGTATGTCCCCTTGAAGTTGGAGACGAACTGCTTGCAGAGCTCCTCCCAGGAGTATACGGAGTCCTCAGGGAGGTTCAGGAGCCACGACAGCGTAGAATCGCGAAGCGCATGGGAGAACCAATTGGCCATGACCTTGTCATCTCCACCCGCAGCTTGGATGGAGGTGGTGTAGAGCTGCAGGAACTCGATGGGGTTGCTGGAGCCGTCAAAGCCCTTAGGGAGAGCAAACCTGAACTTTGGGGGCCAGACCATGCGACGCAGAGAACGGGTGAATGCCATGCAGCCTGTGGCGTACGTGGGGACCCCGTGCTGCAGTGCGCTGCGGTTCTGCTGAGCCGCCTGGCCGATCTCCTCCACGAGCCTGTTCTGGCGGTTTTGCTGGAGCTCCATCCCCACCTGAGCGTCGGGCGCGGTGCGCTGCACGATCAAGCAATCGTGCGGCGAGGACGCGTGCGAAGCAGCCCTCTGCGTTGCAGCCGGTGCAGGTCCCGGAGGTGGCGGAGGCGCGTTTGTTGCGACCGTGCCCGCGGGAGAGGGGTGCAGGTTGGACTGCAATGGAGCAGGGCGCGTCGTGACGATGCCGACAAGGTGGTTGAGGCGTTGGCGCCACTCCTTTTGGGCATCAGCGGTGGGCTGGTAGCGGAGAAGCTCCTGCGCCATGAGCAGCGTGGTGTGGGGCGCGGGGTCTGTCCTCCCCGGGCCCGAGCCGCTCGGGTGCTGCGTCGGGTGCGATGACTGCGCGTCCTCCTGAGGCTCGGAGTCACGTTCCGGCGCCTCGGCATGAGGGTCGGAAGGGACGCGCTCTTCGTGACGGGGTCGTCCCCGCCGTGCGTGGGTGTTCGCGGTGTCCGGCGACGCGCGTGCTCCTTCAGGCGCGCGTGGGTTGACGCGGGCGACGCGGGCGGCGCGGGTGTTCGCCATGGCGCGAAGACGAACTCGAAGGTTATTGACGCGCCTCAACCCCCTACCTGGCGCGCAAAATGTCGGGTTATGACTCCCAAGAATCTGGGGTAGTCACCTCCTGAAGAGTAGTTCGTAAAGGGGGTTGAACGCGGAGGTCAAGACCCTCGAGGGACACTGCGATGCTGCTCGCCGGACCCGAAGACGACACGCCCATGACAGAGATAGACACCAGCCTTTACCCAGGTTCACGGCCCTCGTGTGGAGGTAAGACCGCTACTCCTGCTTGTCTGTATTAGATGGTGGAGGTTACAGTACAATTGAGTTTGCCGGAGGCCCCCTTGAGGCAGTTTTGCCTGGGGAGGGAAGCGATGGTCTTCTTCCTCCTCCAGCCAGAGGCTATCCTAAAAAGTGTTGCTAGGGTTTACAAGGGTTGTAGCGTGCAAAGAGCCGACCTTTGCTACGATGAATGTCTTGTCCCTTTTATAGGCCCCTCTGGCGCTCTCCTTCGGCTTGGCCTTCAAGGTGGTTCCCACACGGCAGAGGTATGGTAGAGTTGGAGTCCAGCGCGGTCCATTTGTCCATGGACGCGGTCCATTGTTGATAAAGGTGGGCGCGGTAGACGACAGGCGGCCGACCGCGCTGTACTACCCGCAGAGAGGGCAGTCTCTGAGGTGGAGCCTGCGATGATGTTCTCCGTTGGAGGGTAGCGCCGTCCACCTGCTTTATCGCCAGAGTAGAAGGTCCTGGCAGTTGCGCAGCAGGCGGCGCCGCTTTATTGACCCCTTTATCACCAAAACGGCAACGGGGGTGCTTGCGTCACCGTGTGGGCGTGGCAGAGGCCATGTGCGTCCTGCCGTACTTTCTTGGCCGCAACGTTTCCCTTCAGGCCCGAGGAGGCCTGAGGGGAGATTCTTGCGGGACTCCCTTTAGGCGAGCTGGCGCCTCAGGAGGGTCCCCTGAGGCAAGGCACCCCTTGAGGCCAACGTTTCCACTTCAGGCCCTCGAGGGGAGTTGCCTCTCGAGGGTCCCGCCAGGCGGTGAGGCCTGGTCCTTAGTCATTTCGTCTGACTGGCCAGTGTGCGAGGCCTGGGGGGAATGGGATCTCCATACCCCAGTTCCCACTGGGCCGACACAAGGTTGGGGAGGCTTACCAACATTGTAGATGTGGATGGCGGTGTCGATTTTCAACGAAAACCTCATCCCCCGGACATGCTGCAGGCCACTGATCCATGTTTCTTGACCTTTGGTATCCGTTGGGGCCTGCCTCTGTGAGGAGATGGTGTATGGAAGGAAAACGAGTATAGGACATGGACGGCACCAGGAGTCTCAGATTTCATCGGAGGAACTGGTGGGCTCAAGCTACGCATTGCTTCCGGATCCATGGCGCATATGCGCACGCACAGTTATCCTTGTTCCTGCCCCTGTCATGATTTACGAAACAATAGATGTCGAGGAGAGGAAGGAAGCCAAACGGCGAGCTTGCCGGCGTGGAGGTCGGGGCCTGGACCACGTCCACAAGAAAGAGGCTGAGGCGGCCGCGGGCCATAGTTGAGGAGGAGAAGAGGAGTGGTGGCGCTCGAGGAAGGCCGTGTGTCAGAGATGGCGAGTTTGCCGGCGCGGGTCGAGGAGGCTACCCGGTGGAGGCGCTCGTTCGCGAGATGTGATTTGATGGACTGGGTTAATGGAGGAAAGGAGACGTATGTGGCGGATATTGTGGAAGTAGGGCGCAAAATCAGGGGAAAAAATATCGGAGAGGGAAGGAGGTGACACGAGGGGCAGACGAAACGCGGAGGCGGACCGCTGGGAGGCAGGATACGGAACGAATCGTTCCTTATAGATAGGAATAGGAGGAGAGATAGGAGGCACATGTTGCAACGCACAACTAGTAAGGGCTAGTTTGGTAGCAAAGTTTATAAAAAATTGAAGTATCCTAATACCGCAGTATTCATGTGCATGGCATAGTAATACTTCAGTTTCATAAAAAGAGGTCCTGACTTGTTTTTACAATACTTAAAAAATAGCCGTTTTAACGGATACTAAAGTATTAATATTAAAGTATTTAATCATAACCAAACGCATCAAAGTATTTGAAGTTGTGTTGTTTTAGAAACTGTAGTATTGTGAAAATACTTCATAAATACTTTCCTACCAAACTAGCCCTAATTACAATTTATGTTGTTCTATGCCCTGGTGATCGCCTCGTCGTATTGCGTCGTACAATACGACAACTACGACCTGCCATTCAGGTTCTCTCCCACAGTCCCACCCTTTTCTAGGGCTGGACTAACGAGTTACTCGGATCGTTAAGTCTCATCTCGTTATGGCTCGTGATCGTAAAGGCTCGGATCGTTAAGCTCGTTAAGAATAACGAGTTGAAACTAAATCTCGGCTCGGTTCGTTAGTGTTATCGAGCGCTCGCGAGCAGGTCGTTAATACTCGTTAAGATGATGTGAAAAAACTTAAAATACACTTGGTAGACAAGATTTCAGGCGTAAAACGTATAAAAGTGCTTCAGAAATAAAAAATCGATAGCTAATACAGACTCATAGAAGTGTCACATATTAAAATAAAAATAAGTATAACTAACTTGCTGAATGCCAGCACCCAACAACCCAACATAATACTTGTTTTTTAGACGAAAGGCTCGAAGAGCCCGACTTTGAATTAACAAAGCCAACAATCGGCTAAAAATGGTTACAAGAACACCCACACACACCACTGCTGGGGTTGCCAGCTTACAATACAAGCACAAAACAGAGATAAATAACATCTAAACAAGGCAAGCACGACTACAAGAAGCTAATTAAATCCTGGTAGAAGCTTAAGGTCTTCGTCTCGGACAGTGAAGAGCAAGGGAGGTCGCAGGCAGATGAAGCACTGATACGTCTCCAACGTATCTATAATTTCTTATGTACCATGCTATATTATACCAAAGTGCCAAAGTGCCAGTTCCCTATTTTCTGCTGTTTTTTGTTTCAGAAAAGTACTCAAGGAAATATTCTCGGAATTGGACGAAAAACATCCTAGAATTATTTTTGCATCGGGAACGTTCCAGAAGACCGAAGAGGACACGAAGTGGGGCACCGAGGCGCCGCCACCTGGTGCTCGCATGACCAGGAGTGGGCCCATGCAAGCACGTGGTGGGGAGCCCTCGGGCCTCCCCCGCCTTCGCCTTTCGCCTACTTAAAGCCGCCAAAAAGCTAAACATCGTACGGTGTTCATATTTTCCTGCACGGGTCCCGAGCGCCGCCCGCCGTTGCCGACAAGTTTCGGGAGTCAGAAGTTCCTATTACGGCACCCTGCCGGGACGGGGATTGACCCCCAGAGCCATCTCCATCGACTCCACCGCCTCCACTTCAACTCCATGATGGTTTGTGAGTAGTTCCCCCATGGACTACGGGTTCTTGGCAGTAGCTAGTTGATACTCTCTCTCCCATGTACTTCAATACAATGTTCTTCTGAGCTGCCTTACATGATTGAGATCCATATGATGTAATCGGTGTTGTGTTTTTTGATCCGATGAATTGTTACATTATAATCAGTCTATCTATATAAGTATGTGAAGTTATTGTTGCTACAATCTTGTTATGTTTAATGCTTGTCACTAGTGCACGAGTGGCATGATCTTATATTTGAGCTCTATATTTATTGCTTAAATTGTATCTATAAATTGTATGCACATGTTATTGTCCGGAATCAATGGCCCCAAAGTGACAGTAATTGGGACAACCGGAGGGGATGGTTGTGATGTAAGGATCATATGTTTTCACCAAGTGTTAATGCTTTGCTCCGGTGCTCTATTAAAAGGAGCACCTTAATTGCCAGTAGTTTTCCTAGTGCAAACGGGCTGGCAAGACAAAATATGTTATGTGTCGGGGGGCTGCCCCCGGGGTTGGGCAGAACCCGGTACAAATCAGCAGTATGGCTATAGGGAATGACCTTTGGGAAGTGCTAAGAGGTGTCCTTTGGTACGCTGAAGGGGCAACTTGACCCTTGGGTGGTTGTCAGAGCCAGTGTGCCTCTTGGAGGCCGCAAGGGTCATCTGGGGAGACTATAAATAGACTCCCAGACCCCAAGAGCGGCACAAGCATCAGCAGAGGGTTCCTCTAAGAACCAGTTTCTCGAAGATGTCTTTGGTGAGAGCCTAAGACATCTTCGTGAAACTGGGCCTAGAGATACTTCTCTTGTGGGGCTACCCGGATTCTAAGGGGAACCCGGTGTCGGCCGGAAGGGTTATCCGGCATGAAAGTATGTCGGGGTCGGCTGGCATGGTTCCGGGTAGAGGAGAACCCAGGTCGCCCGACTAGGCATCCCGGAATAAGTCTAACCGGCTTACCTATCTGTATTCTGGCTAGATGTCTTTGTCATGCAGGAATGTTCTGTGGAGCTGCCGGAGTGAGAAACCGACGTGGGGTACGTCGGGTGGAGGTCAAGGAGCAAGTGTAGGCTTTCCGCCTGACACGGAGGAAATCATATCCCTCCTGACACGGAAACATAGTCACCTCCCGCCTGACACGGGAGCGTGTCAGCCGGTATGACGACGCTGTGACAAGACCATACATGCCTAGGCCGGCAATCCGGAAAAAGGCTACTAGGAATGGGCGAAGACATGTCTTGTCTCTGACAGGGGGACAATGATGATCCAGGACGGCGCCTGTGGTTCTTGCCGGCATGATGACGGCAGGGCTATGACGGATAGCTCGGCGCCTAGGTCGCACTAGCCAGTGTTGACATAACCGTTGGCCTGACCGGTGGGCCCAAGCCGGATTAGGGTTCTCGGCCCTCCCAGCCGAAACTCTATAAAAGGCGCCATAACTCCTCCTGTAGAGGGACGACCAACTTGTGTGCCAAAACTATAGTCTCATTTACTCCTAGAGCATTTACTTCCTCTCCCTCTCTAGTTCATCTAGTTCATCACCGGACGGAGCTCAGGGAGCAAGTTGTAGTTCTTGTGACATACATATAGTGAGAGGAAAGGCAGGAGTAGGGGTCTTACCTCCTCACGAGGGCCCCAAACTTGGGTATATCGTGTGTGTTGTCTTGCCTTCGTGCATTTTCTTGTGCTTTGGAGATGTTCGGGTGTGTTCTTCGGTGTTCTTGAGTGTTTCGGAATCCCTTACCGTGTGAGCTTCTCAGCTCGCTAGCCCTTCCCGGATCCACCAGCGTCCATCGACCCCACACATTAGCCATCCTATGGCATCTGCCGTGATACCACCACGATAGTTGGCGCCCACCATGGGGCAGATAGAGGCCCTGGCTGGTGTACACATCCTGACGGGTTCCCGCATCAACTCCGACATCTGCGTTCTCTACATCTGCGTTCTCCGAGATGGACTTCGTCAGCGATAACGCTGGCTGCTTCTAGAACCGGCCCTTCCTGGTGAACGGCTGCCTCATCGACTTCGGTGTCTTCACCACCTACGTCGCCACTGAGATCATCTGCGACTACACGGACGTCATGCAAGATGCCGAGGATCCCCCCGTTTTCTGCGCTGTCCGGGTTCAGCGTACCGATCACCCCGCGATCTGCGTCGCGGTCATGATGGCTGGAGTAGCCTAGGAGGTGTTCGAGGATGCCGCCGACGGCGACACCAGTGGTGGACGACATCGTGCCGCGATACCTCCTCAGGAGCGGGGTGCCGCCCGGGATGGTGATCCCCAACCCTCCCAGCATCGCCGTAGGCCGGATCCCCTCTCGGGTATGGTTGCTAAGTTGGCTGTCCCCTTGGCAGCTGACGCTGATGCCCAAGTCACCGCTGCTGATTTGGAAGAGCATCGCAGATTGTTGCAAGCTGAGGCGCAAGATCTCACCGAGATCCGGCGTGAGCTTAGTGCTAGCCTACGTGAGTACAATGCAGCTCACGGATTCCTTAGGATAGAATCCAGGGACAAGCGCATTGCGGACCTGTGCAAGAAAGGCAGGGTGGTGAACGATGAGTTGGCTGGGGGTGCTACACCTAGCCATAGTGGAACAACCAGTCATGCCTCGGCTCACAAGCCGGTATACAGCTCACCCGCCAAAACACTTAGGGCTGCAGAGGCAGCTATGGCCGAGTTGGCCGGGCTATCCGGAGAAGCCCGGCGTAATCAGCAGGAGCGGGTCAACGAGCTAGTCATCGAGGCTAGTCAGCAGAACAAGGCCTTTAAGAAGAAGAACCCGGGAGCAGGATCCCAAGTGTACTCGGCTAGGGCCGAGAGCAATAGATCAGGAGGAGAGGCTTCCTCTCCCCATCCGAGTAAGAGCAAGAGCCGGAGTCGAAGCCTCGGCTCCAGGAAGAACAAACAGTTGCAGACGTATGACCCGGCCTTTCCCGGAATACAGCAAGTCGGGTAGAATAATGTCGATCGGGCTCAGAGTAACCATGGCGGTGGTAACCGGGGTGTAGGAAATAACAACCCGGCTAGCCGTGGTAATGCACCTCGGAATCCACCATAGGATCAGGGAAACCGGCAGAGGGATGCCGCCTCCGAGCCACAGCAGGCCGCAGTTCCTGTGGTTAACCGGCATGATGACGGCAACTCGAGTTGTCTCAGCTCGGGTATCAGCCAAACGAGAACCCTTTGGGATCTCGGATAGGAACTCGGGAGCTGGATTCGGCGGATGCCAGGTATAAGCTCGACCGGATTCACCAGTCCGAGTTGATAGAGGAGCAAGGCCCTCCGGGACCTGCTAGCTTTGGACCTCGGATCATGAGGGTGCATGCGGTGTGAAATTTTCAGCTCAACCGGGGTGCCAAGACTTATGACGGCAGCTCGAAGCCGGAGGATTGGCTGACCGACTATGTAACTGAAGTAAGCATAGCCGGACGAAACAGGCGCTGGGCGGTACGATATGTGCCGCAGATGTTGGAAGGTTGTCAGACCCTGGATTCAGGCTACACAAACAAGACGTACCGGTTGGGCCTCACAACTAGGAGCATACTGGGGATTATCAATCCCAGGAAATAGGCAGGCATGGCTCGGAACGGATCATCGGTCGACAGCTCCTAGCGATCCCAACGTCTTGTACGTCTCACGATTGCGCACGCAAGAATACCAAAATCCTACCAACTCGTATACTTCAAACATACACGCACGGTATACGAATCGGTTTGGAAACAAGATGGAATCACAAGATAAACCTAAGACACAAAGAAAGGAAATAATTATCAAACGCTCTCACTAAGCAAATATATCGAATGTCACTAAGCAGAGGACACAAGTCCCAACATTACATCATGCAGCGGAAAACAAGCCGGTCCGAGTACAGACAAGAAGCAAAGGGCACAAAGCCGAAACGAAAATAGAAGGACCATCCACGCGGTCCCCCAGGAAAAAGCACAGGGGAACTCTAACTACTCGTCGTAGATCTCGTCGTCGAACTTCACGTAGTAGCCACCCACCTGGTCGTATGGAGAATCCTCAACTGCAGAGAAAACCACAGCCCGCGAAAGGGTAAATACACCGGAGCGTATCGAACAAGCTAAAGCTAACAAGTTACATAACTGAAAGACTACCAAAGTATGGGGTTAGGTGGACTTAGCGGCAGCAGCACTAGCAACCTAATGGAGACACGCTACAACTTCCGTCTAATTAGAGAGGGATAAGAGAGGCATAAGTAACCAACCACAACTAACACCAATCATAACCCATTCTCGGATTAACCCCCTCAACCAAGTATAAGGAAGCAATTCAGGAAACTCACACATTGAACATTTTTAGTTACCATTTATTGTGAAAGTAAGTCTATATTACTAGTCAAATCAATCAACAATGATTAGGTGTAAGTTGTCTAGATCTTGTTAGCCAGTATCATTACCAAGTCGTCCATAACCGTGGACACGGGTCATCGATAAGATTATACCCTGCAGGGCTGCACTACTGTACCCATACTTGCATGATCAACCCAGTCAAAAACATTAGGGCCTCTCAACACGACTCATTCCTTCACTACAGCAAGTCCAAGTGCCCCCCATATGAGTTGTTACCCGCGTCAGGAGTCCGGCCGAATCTCAATCGCGGACTCATTAGTTTGCGACTACGCCGCCATGCGGCTCAAACCACAGTAGGAACTGTCCGCTTCGCGTCGTACATGCATATCAGCAAATGGAAAACCCGAACTACTTGCGGCACATGGACGAGCTGAAGATCCATTCAAAGTCGAGGGGGGCTGCATTGGGCCACCCACAAGTGGTTAGTGCGCTCCAAATTGGATCCGAGGACACAATCTCAGTTCTTAGGTCGACACTTAGCATAACAAAGCACCTCGCAAGGCCTTCCACCGGTGCCTTATCATTTAATTATAATACCCCACATAAGATAGCAGTTTATTAAAGTAGAACAATCTATCATACTAACCATGTGGAATAAAAGACAGACAGACAACTCGCACAACCAACTCTAAGCATGCACTACGACTCGCAAAGGCCAACAGATAAACATGCAAGGGGTTATAGGTTGTGGGAATAAAGCTGTATAGGCTGCAGGATAAACATGTGATGGGATCGCAATTCAAGAATCGTATACTAGGATAGCAGAGATCAAAAGGCAAGGATGAAAACCAAACAGTCGTGTAACATGTTAGCGGGAGCTTGCCTGGCAGCTCGTGGCCCGACACAAGAGCTGGAACCTCAGGGACGAAAATACCGGCAGCAGACACGTTGTCGTCTACCTAGAGAAGATCAAAACAGAGACAATAGAAACATAATCAATACATGGAAATGCGCAAACAATTGATGTGGCAATATGATATGCGATGATTAGGTCACATTAAAGCGGGGATGAAATCCCAGCAAAAGATTATGTTGTAAGTTATTTTTTGGTATCTAGCAATTTAAATGTTGTTTAACATATATAACATGGCATGGGTGATCTAATCATTTTAAATGGAATAGGCAATAATTAAATATTTTCCCTACACATTCCATATTAATTATTTAGGTGCAATTATTAAATTACACTAACCACTTAAAATAAATGATACAAAATGACATAAGAATGTTATATTAATGTTCATTGCATTTTTCTGATATTAAAAGATATAAAGATTATTATATTTGGAGTTATGGATTGAAAGTAATTGACATTTAAAAGTCAGGGGGTGTTCTGCAATTGTCCAGGGACTTATCCGTGATGGAAAAAGTATCTGAAAGGGCTTATGCGCAAAACCAGAGAACCAGGGGGGTTTGGTGTAAAAGCGCTGCACAGTTTTTCCGCTCTGGACTTTTCTCACCGGAAAGGCACACACCCCTGAGGCTACCCTGCGGGACCAACTGGCCTCGCTAGCGCTGACCACACGCTGCCTGCGCTGCGGGCACCACGGTCACTGACCGGTGGGCCCGCCATGTCAACGGCACGTAAAAAGTGGGCTTTTTCCACTGCCCGGGGAGGATTCGAACTCGCAAGCGCGCGGATGCGAGCGTGTAGCGTTTTTAGCCAGTAGGTTAGATTAGTGATCTTGTTAGATCTAGGTTAGTTTAGGTTTTAAGCAGATTAAAGCGTTAGGTGTTAACTGACGAACTGAAGGTGTCGTTTTCGACTGACGAAACTGACGGCCACGGCGACAGAGGCAGGGCGGCTGGGAAACGGCGCCGGAGGCGACCAACCTGGGGCGGCGCCGCTACGTTCGTGTGTGCGTTGGGTTGCTGCGCGTGTGGCGTGTCCGTTTTTTTTCTATGTTCGTAGAAAGGAGCACGCTTTCGTCGGGTTCGTGCTCGACCGAGGGGCGTCGCCGTAACCGTGAGTGACAACAACTCCGGCGACCTCCAAATCGGCGGCGCGAGGCATGGATTCAAAGGGGAAAGGAGGGAGACGGCTGCGGCTCACCGAGGGCAGGTCGCTTGCGCAGTGGGAAGGCTCGGGGAGGCGGAGGACGGCCGGACGGTGCGGAGAGGAACGGCGGGTCCGCGGCGTCGTCGTGGACGGAGGGCTCGACGGAGGCGCTCCCGGGTCGCTGTTCTTGGCGTCGAGGACAGAGTAGAGGGAGGCGCGTGTCCTGGCGCGGCGGGAAGGTCCGGGACGCTCGGGGTCAGCGGGGCTCCGAGCTCGTCTCCTCGGAGAACATGGCGTCGGCGAGAGAGAGGAAGAGCTTGCGGCGGGGGGGGGGGGGGGCGAGGAAGAGGACTAGGCTTAGGGTTCTGTGGGGGATAAATAGTAGATGGAGGAGGCCAGGTGGAGGTGGGGCGAGCTGCTATGGGGGAGCCATGGCGACGACGTGGAAAGCGTCTGCGTCTCCTTCGTCCGTACGGGGACGAAGAACAGGGCAGGCCGGAGTTGGGCCTCTTGGCCCACTTCAGCCAGGTGAGCCCTTTTCCCTGTTTTTTTCTTTCTTTTCTTTTTCTGTTGTTTTTTATTCTTTTCTGGTTTTGTAGTTTTAAAACAAAATAGAAAAGGAACATGATAAAAACTGTTGGACAATTTTTAATAGTTTCAAAATAGTCAAGTTAAATTACTGGTTTGATTAATTGTAAAGATTTTAAAACTTCATTTGAATTTATTTGAAATTGCATTTAAATATAAATATGGAATTTGAAAGAATTTATTTAATTAAATGCCAACACAAAAGGAATAATGCCATGATGACAAGCTTTATTATACAACAAGCACAACATTTTTGGTAGGTCTACACTTGGGATGTTACAAAGGTCCTGCCAAGATCTGGCTGAACAACTTAAGGACTGACAGCATAGACTGTTGGTAAGATTTCGAGGAGGCCTTCATCAGCAACTTCACCAGCACCTACAAGAGGCCCAACCGACCTTTGCAGCTTGCCATTTGCAAGCAGAGGGATAATGAGACTGACCGAGAATACCTTACTCGGTGGAGCAACATTCGCAACTCTTGCGAAGGGGTTGTGGATGCGTAGGCTATATCTTGGTTTGCACAGGGATGCCGACATGGCTCCATGATGTGGCAGAAACTGCAGATGAAGATGCCGGCTACTTTGGCTGAGACCATGCGCATCGCCGACACGTACACGCTCGGTGATCCTATGCAACCTCTGGTGGATGTTGAAGACTCCAACAGGAGGAACTCGGGGAACCATCGCTCCGGGCCGAACAGGAATCATGACCGCCCCGATTTCGGTCAGAAGAAGAGCCAACCCGACTTCCACTATGCTTCACAACATGTTGCGGCTATGGGCCGAGATCAAGGGGATGCCGGTAATAACCAGCGTCAGAAAGTGCCTGGCCCAGCTTGGGGTTAGAGCCAAGACGTGCAGAAGACTTGGGTGGACCAGAAGAAGCCACTGACGTATGAGGAGATGTTGGACAAGGCATGTTGCTACCATACTCTGGAGTCCAACAAACCTGCGAATCACTCTACTCGGCAATGCCGCTGGTACCAGCGCACATTGAGGGAAGCTGGTGCCGGAGCTACTCGGCCAAACGCACCGGCTACTCGGCCAAACATACCAAGACCTCCTGCACCGTTGTCGGGAGCTAATGTCGTCCGAGTCAACCAGGCTAATCAGAGGCCTCCAGCCCCAAGACCGGTGAACATGGTGAATGTCAGAAATGACAATGATGCCGGTCCGAGTAATCAATCCGGATATCAGTAGGGAACTACCGGGAAGCTCATCAAAGCTACGTGGTCTTCGTGACCGAGCCTACTGACCGGAAGAGTGTGCGTCAACGTGCACTGGAAGTGAATGCTGTGATCCCGGCGGTGCCTAAGTTCCTGCACTGCTCCGAGATGGAGATCACCTGGAGCCAGAAGGATCATCCCCGGGTTATGGCCAAGCCAGGTGGTTATACTTTGGTGGTAGACCCGACCTTTGTCGGACCAAGCCTCAACATCCGCTTCAACCGGGTTCTGATTGACAATGCAAGTGCCATTAATATCATTTACAAGGATACCATGCTGAAGCTGGGGGTGTCCATGAACATGCTGCTGCCAACAGAGACGACTTTCCATGGCATTGTGCCGGAGTCTCTTGCTCTCCTAGGGGCAATATTAGTGTTGAAGTGATGTTCGGAACTCGGGAGAACTGTCGGACCGAGAGCTTGGAGTTCGAGGTCGTGGATCTCGAAAGCCTGTACCATGCACTGATCGGCAGACCTGCACTGGCCAAGTTCATGATCTCCACTCACATGGGTTACCTGAAGATGAAGATGTCGGGGCCAAACAGGGTGATCACTGTCTCGAGTGACCACAAGCGCTCCATTGATTGCGCATCTGTCGGCTCGTCTCTAGCCGAGTCCCTAGTCATAGTTGAGGAGAAGAAGAGGATCCAGCAAGTGGTTGCGCTGGCCAAGACGTCACAGCTTGGCATGCCCGGGATGGTGAACCCAGAGCCGAATGCCTCATTCCAGGCACCAAGGGAGACCAAGAAGGTGGAGATCGACCCGACCAACCCGGAGCGCCGTGTTATCATTGGCAGCAACCTGGACAACACATAGGAAGGCGAGCTCGTCGACTTCCTCCATGAGAATCGGGATGCCTTTGCATGGTCAAATGATGACCTGCAGGGTGTTCCGAGGGAGTAGGCTTAGCACTCATTATTCGTCAGGCCTGATGCGAATCCGGTGAAGTAACCGACTAGGCGCCTCTCGGACGAGAGAAGAGCTGCCATCATGGAACACCTCGCAGTATTGCTAGCTGCCAGGTTCGTGATGGAGGTGCTGCATCCGGATTGGATGTCGAATCCGGTCCTTGTTAAGAAGAAGAAAGATGATCCCCGCCTGCTCAAGGTGTGGCGCATGTGCATCGACTTCACCAACCTCAACAAGGCATGCCCAAAAGATCCATTTCCACTCCACCGGATAGATCAAGTGATTGATTTCACTGCCGGGTGTGAGTTTTTTACTTTTTTAGATGCTTATTCTGGTTTCCACCAGATACCTTTGAACCTGGATGATCAATTGAAAACTGCTTTTATTACCCCATACGGGGCTTATTGCTATCGTGTCATGACTTTTGGTTTGAGAAATGATGGTGCTACATACTAGAGATGCATGCAGAAATGTTTGCATGACCAGATAGGCCGGAATACCGAAGTCTATGTCGATGACATAGTCATAAAACAAAAGGAAAAACTACTCTGATCGTTGATCTGAGAGAAACATTCAAAAACTTAAGGAAATTCCGGATGAAATTGAACCCGGATAAATGTACTTTTCGATGTCCCAGCAGGCAAGTTACTCGGTTTCCTGATATCAAGTCAGGGAATTGAAGTCAATCCGGGTAAGATACGTGCAATAGAGAGCATGAAGCTGCCGACATATCCCAAAGATGTGCATAAGTTCACTGGTTGCCTGGCATCCCTAAGTTGGTTTGTGAGCCGATTAGGGGAGAAAACCTTGCCCTTGTATCAATTGATGAAAAAGAGCAAAACTTTTTTATGGACCCCGCAAGCTGATGCAGTGTTCAATGATTTAAAGAAAATGCTCTCAACGACACCAGTGTTGGGATCCCCATTGCCCAAGGAACCTATGTTGCTCTATATCGCAGCCACAAACCGGGTAGTAAGTTTAGCCATATTGGTGGAGAGAGAAGAAGGGGATAAGGTGATACAGAGACCGGTATACTATCTGAGCGAGGTGATCTCGACCTCAAAGCAGAACTGCCCGCACTACCAGAAGATGGCATATAGGGTGTATTTGGCCGTTACCAAGCTCAAGCACTATTTCCAAGAGCACCCGACCATTGTGGTGTGCAAAACTACCCTGGCCGAGATCATTGTCTACAAAGATGCAAGCGGCCGAGTTGCCAAATGGGCCATCCAGTTGTCTCTGTATGCTCCGACATACCAGAGACGAGACGCCATTAAATCGCAGGTGTATTGTTTTATTTGGTATGTCGGATAATTTCGAACTCGAACTCGGATATTTGTAAGTACTGTATGCCGTGAACGAGGTTTCATGACTCGACTGTCGAATTCCTATATGGTAGACAAGAGCAGAAATCACCTAAGTATGGCAAACAAGAAAATGAACCCGGGGACTCGTTGCAAAATAAACCGGCATAAGGGGTTATTCGTTAAACAAAAAGTCAGCCGAGATAGCATAAGACTTAATTGTATATTACATCTGCACCCGACATTCCGGGTATTTAATGTTTGTACGGCAAAGTGTTTTCAGGCAAAAGAAGAAACAATAGCGGGCTAGGCCCGAGTCTCTTAAGGCACGGTAGGAGATGCCGGCTTCTCGACATGGTCGGTGGCGTTTGGCTCGATCGTGGTCCTCTCGGCTTCAGCAGCACCAGTGGGCGTAGAGGCGACCTTCTCGGTGTGCGCGGCGTCGGGCGGCTGGAAGTCGACGGCGCCTACGTCGGTGACAATCTCGGTGCCCGCCGCGGTCTTGCCGACTTCCTCGCCACCGGCTTCTGACGTGTCGTCGCCCGCTCCGGCATCTTCCGCTCCGCCATCATCACCCTAATCTGACTCCGAGTCAGATTCAATGAGGCTCGTGATGAACGAGTCGGGATCTGCCAAACTCGCGAGGCGATGCGCGGTCTCTTGACGCAGCCGGATCTTCGCGGCATCAGTATACCACTCCGAGATGGTGCGCAAGCTCTTGACCACATCAAGATCGAGCCCCTCATACCAGCTCAGCACGTGCTTCAAGACTTGGTTAGCGCTGGCACGAGCGGAGGACCGTTTCCAGGCGCCCAGCCGGATTCCGGCATCTTGGAGAGCAGCAACATCCTCGGTGACCGAGAGCGTGCCGGTAACACCTGGCCATAACGCCCCATGCGCATGGACCGCGCTGAGGAGCCCGGTGCCGATGGTCCGCAGTGGGACTATCCGGGCCTTCAGCGCGGTAAGGTGGTCGTCAATGTCCCACGCGTCGGAGGCTGGACCTTTCCCTGCCCTATTCTCCCGTGCGGCGGTGATTGCCAGATTGGCGGCTTCCCGGGAGTGCTCAAAGTGCCCTTGAGAGAGAAAAATTGTCACATGGACAAGCCATAAGGCGATGTCGGAAATATAGGAAGACGGAGAAAGGAAGTTGGGACACTCACTGTTCATATCCCGGTTGATACCGTTGAGCTCGGTCAGCCAGGCATCTTGATTGGACCGTAGAACGGGCCAGCTCGGTCTCGGCAGCGTGAGCACGCTCCTCGGACTGGTCCGAGGTCTGCTTCTGCTTCTTGCTGACATCGACGAAGTTTTTCTTGGCTTTCTCCAGCTCGGCGCTCAGCCGCGAGACCTCGGTCTACGCCTCGGTCAGCGCAGAGTTTTGGTCCACGATGATCTTGCACTTGGAGTCCCGCTCCTCCGAGTTCTTGGCATGGCCGAAGTCGGCAAGTAGCGTATGGAAGATGTTGTTGTGTTTCTTGTTGCAATCCTGAAAGAGCATAGATCCTACTTAAGTCTCGGGGACTTCGGTGGGGCAAGTAATGATAAGCAATATTTTCAAGATCCGCACTCGAGGACCTACTACTCGGTGGAGTTTTGGTCCCCAAGGACGGATCTCGTGGACTGGAGATTGAAAATTTCTCAAAGATTCACGCCTAATAATCTACTAATCGGTCGAGTCTTGATAACTAAGCACTAATCTCGGGGACTGTAGATAGTGGAGATAGAAGACTTACATCCACTTCTTGCGTAGCTTCCAAGACAGCCACCTGGAGCGCGTGCATGGCCTGCGCGCTACGGCTCAAGCCAGCACATGTAGGTCTCCCGGGATCTCGGAGGCATCGGCGGCGATCCAGGCCAGGCTCAACTCGACAACCGTGCGCAAGCCGGTGACGGTAGTCGCGCTCACTGGACCGGCTCCCCGGGGCCCTGCAGGGGCAACTGCGCTTACAGAGGCTCGGCGGGAGGTGGTGGCAAGCCGGAGTGCTTACCCGGAGTAGAGGGACCCTTAGCCAAAACCAGGTCCTGGGTCGAGGATCTCGGGGAAGCGCTGGACTTGGCAGGCGCTGACTTCTGGCTGCGCTGCTTGCCGGTTTGGGAGTCCGGCTGTCGCGCGGCCTTGGCGGTTGGTTTCTTTGGTGGCCGAGACTTCCGCGGGATGAGCCGCGAGGGTACCCAAGGCACAACTTGGCACGGGGGGCTCAGTATAACCGCCTCAAGAACGGGAGACGTCGGTCGTCGTAGAGGATCCGGTAGGACGGCCGTATCGGGGACAGTGGATGGCGTGGCCGGGTTCTCGGTGGCTATGGGCTGCCCACCCGAGGTCCCGGTACCCGTAGCAGTGCCCGAGGTGCGCGCAGCTCGCACTTCAGCCATGCCGGGGCCAGGACTCTATTGGCCGGCATCCCCCACCGAGCGGCGTGGAGGTGAAGGTGCAGCCCGAGTTGGGCTAGGAGACGCAGAGTCCCTACCCGGTGGGCGCGATCCGGCAGATTACGGGAGGTCAAGGTCCGCCTTGCAGGAGTAGAAGGCAAGTCAGAAGAGATCCCGGGCAAGGTCCGGATAAACCTATTCGGATGAGTGTTAGCTTACCAAGTGGACACGGTAGGGGGGCCTCTCCTCTGCCGGGGAGCCTTGTCACCCGGGCGCTTGGTGGTCTTGGTCCTCTTGACAGCAGCCCCCAAGCTCCTGACCTGTGCAGCCTCGGACACGGCACGGTTGCGGGTCTCGGCACGCTTGGTCGTAGCAGAGGGAGCTGGAACCACTAGCAGGGCGAAGTTGATAGGACGAGCATCAATTACATCGAGTATTCGACAGTCGTCGTCATAATCTTCGTCAGATTCAACTCGGATAGCATCCTGAGCTGAAGGCTTACCCGGAGCAGGAGCACGGGCTAGGGTAATCCAGAGGGGATCCTCGCCGTCGAGCTCCTTCGAAGGCATCTTCTTCGGCTTCGGCAAGTCGGCCGCGAAGTTGTCGCCCTCGTGCATCGCGTTCTCTTTGACTTGACGCTCGAACAGCTGCAAGGGGAAGGAAATGGTTAGGACAAGGATGTCGGTATCACGCAGCGGCCGGCATAGCGTGGGTGTCGGTAGGTGCACGTGCACGCACCTCATCAGATCGATGTTTCCGGGTGGACGGGATCAGTCCCCACGTCCACTCCTCGGTCATTTTGGTCCGAGCAATAGCTCGGACGCGGAAGTAGACGGCGGGTTTGTCCAACCCGAAGATGTTTATCTGGGTTGGGCCATACAACCCGCTGATGAAGAACATCTTGTGCACCCGGGTCTGGAGAGGGCAAACCCGGCGGCACATAAAGGTCCGCAGGAGGTCGTCAGCCGTAAGATCCTCCAAGAGAACAGTTAGGACATCGTGCATCTGCTCAACCTCCTCAGAGTCAGGAGGTTGGACCCAAAGGCTGAAATCGGTCGGAGGGCCCATGGCGAACTTCGGAAGATTGAGGTAGTCAGGAGCGGAGGAGCTCGCTTCGTCTTCTGGTGCGGCCGGATTCCGCGCGTAAAAGAAGCTGCGCTGCCATTTCCGGCAGGACTCCAGACCCACGATCTGCGGGAATCTGGAATCTCTGTGGGGAATGATGGTTGCAGCGCCGCATGCAACGAGGTCCTTGACTTTCTGGTCGGGATTGGGGATGACTTGGCGGCAGAGAAGGAAGTACTTGGCCCACAAGTCCACGAAAGGCCAAATGCCGAGATACGCCTCCGCGTAAGAGGCGAAGCAGGAGAGCACCATTATGGCATTAGCCGGGAGATGATGTGGTTCGAGGCTGTAGGTGTCGAGGAAGTCGCGGAAGGACGGGCTCGTCGGAAGGCCAAATCCGCGCTCGAAGTGAGTGACGAATACCACTCACTCGCCTGGTTGGGGTGCCGGCTCGACCTCGCCTTCGGGTAGTCGACTCTCGACTCGGGGGGGATCCGGTGCATCCGGTACAGCTAGTCGAGATCACATTGGTTGGCCTCGGAGCCATCCCAGCATCCCCTAACACTTTCATCGCCCATCTCGGCGGACTCAGAGGACATGTCGGAACTAATCTCCACAACCCCATCCGGAAGGACCTGTTAGTCGGGTCAGCATGTCGGATGTGAAGGAGATCTCGGACAAAAAAACCATGCCTGTCGACCGGCATCCTATCGCATGGATCTAGCGGAGCAAGTTAAATGGAAGTTAATGGGACCAAAATTTAGGGTTCTAGGCTGTCTTAAGATGCTAGGCACGGGCAGAGGCAGTACGAACAGAGGCACAACAAAAATAATCATCTCTGTTATGCAGCTATGTAACGCCCCGGGACTTTCCCCAATTAGAAAAAATTATTTGTTTTTCTTTTGCATCATCATGTATTCATATCATCATGCATTTGTCACTTCATTTATTTTTTTGCATTTAAATTTAAATCACACCCTTCAAATTCAAATTCCACTTTTAAATTCAAATGCAAATCAAATTAATTTGAATGTGATATTAAAATTCCACAGCACCATCCCCCGGTGAGCCTCATCGTCTCCCCTCTCTCCCCCTCTTTCTTTCGTCTTCGTTTGGCTCGAATCGCCGGCGCCGGAGCAGCCCGGCCACGGACACACACCGTGCCGAGCACGAGCATAGACACATCGACCCCGTTTTCTAACATCCGAGCACGGGAATGGGATCCCCCACCCTCACGCACGCAGGCACCCGCACGACTCCCGCGCCGTCCTAATATGGTCGCCGTCGGTGATTTCCACCGTCGCTGCTTACTGCCTATCTCAAATTTCAGTTTCGTCAGTACGTTGTAATCGTTACCTGTTAAAACAAGTCAGTTCCTTTCTCTGTTGTCATCACCCGAACTAGCCCTGTGGTTAGCAGCGTAGTGCGTTCCCGTGCGTAGCGCGCCCGTCGCGAGTTAGAACCACCGCCGTGCCCGTGGTAAATAAAGGCACTTTTTTCTCGCGCCCACTGATAAGCGGGCCCCGCTGGTCAGTGACCGCGGGAGCCCGCAGCGCATAGTCAACGCACACACGCCCGCGTGGCGCCTGGGTCCCGCTGGTCATCCTCACAGCTGGAACCCCGCGCGGTGAGAAAAGCCGAGGAGAGTTCCCTGCGCCTGAAGTTTTGCGCAGAGGTCCCTGCCTTCTCGGTTTTAGTGCTTTAGCCCCACCAGCAAGTTTTCTATCACGAACAGGTCCTGTAATTTGCAGAAAGAACCCTAAAACTAAAATGCTAATAACTTTTAATTTATAACTCCAAATAAAATAATCTTTATATGTTTAATTATCAGAAAAATGAAATGAATATTAATATGCCATTTTGCATCTGTTATTTTTAATTGCTTAGTGTAATTTGTTAATTGCAACTAAATAATTAAATGTGGAATGTGTGGGGTACTAAATATATAATGCTCTATTCCATTTAATTTAATTAGATCACCCATGCCATGTATTACCATGTTAACCAACATTTAATATTGTTGAGTAGATATATAACTTGCACTGAAATATTAATTGTCGGGATTGCTTTCCCTCTTAATTTGTATTATGCATCTCGTATTGCATCTTGCCATGTCATGCATCATTCGCGTATGATCATGCTGGATCTTTTGCCTTAGTTGTAAAATGTTTACGCTTTCCAGTGTTTGTTGCTTCTTCGCGGATACGACGTTGAGATGTGTGAGCAATGATAAGATCTTCTTCCATGCGAGATTCCAGGCAAGCAAAGTTTGCTTGTTTACCTATACATCGTCTTTCATTCCTGCCGTTGATCTCTACTACCCTAGTATTCAATTCTTATCGCGATCCCATCACATGTTTATCATGCAGTCCATACAGCTTTATCCCCACATCCCATCACATGTTGTTTGTTTATCTGTTAGCCTTGCGAGTCGTAGCGCATTCTTAGAGTTGGTTGTGTGAGTCGTCTGTTGGTCTTTTATTTCATATGCTTAGTATGATAGATTATTCTACCTTAATAAAATGTTGTCTTATATTGGGGTATTGTAATTAAAAAATAAGGCACCGGGCCGAAGGCCTTGCGAGGTGCTTTGTTCTGCTCAGTGTCGACCTAGGAACTGAGATTTTGTCCTCGGATCCAATTTTGAGCGCACTAACCAGTTGTGGGTGGCCCAATGGAGCCCCCCCTCGACTTTGAACGGATCCTCAGCTCGTCCATGTGCCGCAAGTTGTTCGGGTTTTCCATTCGCTCATATGCATGTGCATGATGATGATGTTCGATGAGAGGTTACTTGATGCGGGGGGTCATATAGGGGTGGTGCGCGCGAAGCAGACAGCTCCTACAGTGGTTTGAGCCGCATGGCGCGCAGGCACAAACTAATGAATCCGCAATTGAGATTCGGCCGGACTCCTAACGCGGGTAACAACTCATATGGGTGGCACTTGGACTTGCTGTAGTGAAGGAATGAGTCGTGTTGAGAGGCTCTAATGTTTTTGACTGGGTTGATCATGCGAGTATGGGTACTGTAGTGCACCCCTGCAGGGTATAATCTCATCGATGAGCCGTGTCCACGGTTATGGACGACTTGGTGATGATGCTGGCTAACAAGATCTAGACAACTTACACCTAATCATTGTTAATTAATTTGACTAGTAATATAGAATTAGTTTCACAATAAATGGTAACTAAAACTGTTCAATGTGTGAGTTTACTTATGCGCTCTCTTATCCCTCTCTAATTAGACGTAAGTTGTAGCGTGTCTCTTTAGGTTGCTAGTGCTGCTGCCGCAAAGTCCAACTACCCCATATTTTGTGAGGTGGTGTAGAAAGTAGGCAAGTCGGTTTTGTTTGCCAGGGAGTGCCCTGACCCTCTTTTGGTCTGTGCTTTATGTGTAGTTAACAGGTTTGAAGTTTGACGACGTTAGCTTGGGAATCCCTCCGGCTTTGCTGGGCAGGGATATGGCGCCATCGCTTATCTTCAGTACTCTTAGTCCAATTTGCATCTTATCCTTAGACGGATACTATTTTTCTTCCGCTGTCATTTGTATCTTTGTATTGTAACATTTGTATCTTGACTCGTTCGAGTCGTTGTTGTAATTATATCTTCTGTTGTATTTGTGGATGTATCGGAATGGTTGTAATGTTATCACAATTCCACCCACATAATGCGCATTTTTCGGCGTGCACATTATGTCTGGTGGGTGACCTAAAATCGTTATTATGCGGATTTCGGCGGGATCGCTTAAATCTACATAGTACCGATTCTCGGGCGTCACAAGCTACAACAAACACCTCGCAATGCGCGATAGCTAAAGATCTACCGAGCCAATCCGCAGTCGATTCATGGAGGTGCGTGATGAAGTCTCGAAGAACATCAACCGCCGCGACCGTGAATCAATCTAGAGGAGGGATCGAGAAACTCACCGGAGAAGATGGAGGTGCCGAGGCGCGGGAGAGGGCGCGGACCAATTGCGGAGGATGCGGGCTCGGTCGGCGGCATTGCGCGCTCGGGCGAAGCACGGCAGCGGTGGCGGAGCGCTCGGGAGGTGTGCGGGGAGCAGGGAGACGGAGTGGGGAAGAAGAAGAGCCGACCCCTCCGTTTCCCCTATTTATGGGGAACCCCGGCGGGCGGTTGCCAAGTTTCCCGCCCACGATATCCAAAATCGTGGGAGGGATCGTGCTGCGCCGATGCGCATACGTGGCCGCTCCCTGCGACGTGCGATGTGCCACACCTGGGGCTATAGGGCCGCGACGGTCGGCATGCGGATCAGGTGCGGATGTCGGCGCGGGAACCCGAGTGGCATGCCACTAGGTCAAAAACACTCAAGTGCTTCACTGACTTGACAAGACATCTTGTGGGCCCACCTGGCAGGTGGAGCTTGTCCGGTTTGTGGCGCGGTACGTTTGTCTCCGGTCCGACTTGGGGATGTTATCCTAAGTGTGACAAGTCAATTTCTCCGGGATAGGTCATCCCGGCTGGGTTGATCTCGGAAGAGGTATGTCCAGAAAGAGCATCCCGGTCACAGAAACAAAAGCTAACTTTGGGTTCTTGGTCGATGCACAACACCAGCTTCGTGGACTAGTGTCGGGCGGCTGCCCCCGGGGTAGGGAAGAACCCTGTACAGATCAGCAGTATGGCTACAGGGAATGACCTTTCGGAAGCGCTAAGAGTTGTCCTTTGGTATGCTGAAGGGGCTACTTGACCCATGGGTGGTAGTCAGAGCCAGTGTGCCTCTTGGAGGCCAGAAGGGTCATCTGGGGAGACTATAAATAGACCCCCAGACCCCAAGAGCGGCACAAGCATCAGCAGAGGGTTCCTCTAAGAACCAGTTTCTCGAACATGTCTTTGGTGAGAGCCTAAGACATCCTCGTAAAACTGGGCCTAGAGATACTTCTCTTGTGGGGCTACCCGGATTCTAAGTAGAACCCGGTGTCGGTCGGAAGGGTTGTCCGGCATGAAAGTATGTCGGGGTTGGCTGGCATTGTTCCGGGTAGAGGAGAACCCGGGTCGCCCGACTAGGCATCCCGGAATAAGTCTAACCGGCTCACCTATCTCGATTCTGGCTAGATGTCTTTGTTGTGCAGGAATGTTCTGTGGAGCTGCCGGAGTGAGAAACCGACATGGGGTACATCGGGTGGAGGTCAAGGAGCAGGTGCAGGCTTTCCGCCTGACACGGAGGAAATCATATCTCTCCTGACACGGAAGCATCGTCACCTCCCGCCTGATACGGGAGCGTGTTAGCCGGTACGACGACGATGCGACTAGATCGGACATGCCTAGGCCGACAATCTGGAAAAGGCTACTAGGCATGGGCGAAGACATGTCTTGTCTCTGACAGGGGGGCAATGATGATCCAGGACAGCGCCTGTGGTACTTGCCGGCATGATGACGGCTGGGCTATGTCGGATAGCTCGGCGGCTAGGTCACACTAGCCAGTGTCGACATAACTGTTGGCCTGGCCGGTGGGCCCAAGCCGGATTAGGGTTTCCGGCCCTCCCGGCCGAAACTCTATAAAAGGCGCCATAACTCCTCTTGTGGAGGGACGACCAACTTGTGTGCCAAAATTATAGTCTCATTTACTCCTAGAGCATTTACTCCCTCTCCCACTCTAGTTCATCACCGAAACAGCTCAAGGAGCAAGTTGTAGATCTTGTGACATACATATAGTGAGAGGAAAGGCAGGAGTAGGGGTCTTACATCCTCACGAGGACTCCGAACCTGGGTATATCGTGTGTGTTGTTTTGCCTTCGTGCATTTGCTTGTGCTTTGGAGATGTTCGGGTGTGTTCTTCGGTGTTCTTGAGTGTTTCGGAATCCCTTACCGTGTGAGCTTCTCAGCTCGCTAGCCCTCCCCGGATCCACCAGCGTCCATCGGCCCCACACATTAGCCATCCTATGGCATATGCCGTGATACCACCACGACATTATGCAAGTTTCTCATTGCGAGCATGCACAACTATATATGGAAAACATGCCTACTTAATTAATAATCTGGATACTCTTACCTAATGCTATTTCAATACTGTCAATTGCCCAAATGTAATTTGTTCACCCAACACTTGTTCTTGAGAGTTACCACTATTGTAGATAGCTCGGAACCCCGGTCCTTCTGTCATTATCATTGCTTTCCTGTCAACTCCACGCAAGCAACTATTCTCTGGTGCCATTGTCTCTGTGTTACTGTTATTATTGCTCTCATATTACTGCTGCTTTCACAACACACCTATTACTAGTGCTTTTACAGGTGCAGCTGAATTGACAACTCGGCTGTTAAGACTTAAAGGTATTATTCGTCTCTGTCGGAGAGTGACTCCCACGGAACAGGGATAGTCACTCCCTGAAGAGTAGTTCGAAGGGGGATTGAACACGGAGGTCAAACAACCCTCGAGAGGCACGATGACGGTGCTCGCCGGGCCTGGAGAGGGACAATCACGACAGAGACGAACGCCGGCCCGTACCCAGGTTCACGGCGCTCAGGATGAGGTAACACTGCTACTCCTACTTGTCTGAATTGTACTACAGAGATTTCAGTACAATGAACTTGCCGAGGGCTCTCTTGACGCAGTTTGGTGCTTGGAGAGGGACACAATGGTTGTCTTCCTCCTCCAGCAGTTGGCTATCCTACTCGCTTGACTAGGGTTCCAAGGTTTCAGCAAGCAATTAGCCGATCCTCTTCTACGGTGGAGCTGCTGCTCCTTTTATAGGCGCCTCGGGCCTCTTCCTTGCGCTGCACGCTCCAGGTGGGCTCCCACAGGGCAGTGGCGCGAGGGAGAAGGAGTCCACCGTCGCCCAAACCTCCCTGGACGCGGTCCATCCGTGCTAAAGGTGGGCTCGGTAGCCGACAAGCTGCAGGTCGCGCATAACGGCTCGCAGGGGTTGCAGCAGTCGTGGTTGAGCCGACGATGACGATCTTCTTGGAGTGTTACGTCGTCCAGCCGCTTTACCACCAAAGAGTAAAGTCCTGGCTGTCCTGTCGCGAGCGGCGCAGCTTTGTTGACTCCTTTATCACCAGAATGGCAACTTGGGTGCTCGCGTCACTCTGCGGCTGCTGCAGAGGCCATGTGCGCCCTGCAGCACACCCTGCAGCACTTACTTAGCCGCGAAGTGTCTCCACAGGGCGGTGGTGGCCTGTGGAGAGGTTTCAATTAACTTCTCTTCAGGCGTGTTGAGCCTTGGGGAGTCTCTTGAAGCGCGGGTCCTCTTCAGGCCCCGGCTTCCTCTTCAGACCCTCAAGGGGAGTTGCCTCTCAAGGGTCTCTCCAAGTGGTGGCTAGCTCCTTATTCGTGTTGTTGAATTTGTCGCATCTGACGCCTGTGGAGGATGGGCTCTGCACACCCCGGTCCTCACTGGGCCGACAGTAGCCCCCGGGCCCGCGATGGGCGCGAATGAGCCCATGGGCACAATTGGAGCGTCGTGGGCCCAAAGTGTCCGGCCGGCCCGAGCTACGCATAACTCAGATGAGTAACGGCCACGCACGATCTGGGGCGCGCGTCGTGGGGGTCCCACCACGCCCCGGTAACTGCTCCTTGACGAGACATAAAGCCTGCGCGCCGAGGCAGGGAGCCGTTACTGTTTCACATTCTTCTCGCAGAAGCCTTCTCTGTCTCGAGCTCTCCGCTCCTGCTCTCCGGCGCGCTCAACTCCTTCCTTCTCCAGCTTCTTCCACCGCCGTTCCCAACTCCTCTCCGGCGATGAGTCCAGCCAAGAACAAGGGCAAGGCGGCCGTGGGGTCCTCTTCGCAGGCGGCGTTTGCCGAGGTCGCGCATGGCGCGACATTTCTCGGGGTGCGCGTCAACGAGGCTTCCTGGTGGCGGAACAGACCAACGAGCACGGCCCTACCGCGCTCAAGGCCGCGGCGCACAGGAAACACCCGCGAGGGTTTTTCCCTGTCTTCAAGCACTGCGTTTCTACAGGGTTGGTTCCGCCGTTCTCTCCATTCTTGGAGGCGGTGCTGGCCTTTTATAAGATCCAGTTGCTGCACCTCCACCCCAACTCCATCCTCATCCTCGCCGTCTTCGCCTACCTCTGCGAGGCGTACCTGGGCCTGGAGCCTACGGTGGGCCTCTTCCGGTGCTTCTACGCGCTCCGGAAAACGGCAAAGAATGAGCGCTCTGGATGCGTCTCATTCCGCATCGTGGACGGCATGGGGAGTGTTTACATCCCCATGTCGTGGAGCGAGGGCAAGACCATCACGTCGGTGAAGAAGAAGATGGACGACTTCCGCCAGCGGTGGTTCTTCGCCGGGGTGGAGCAGCCCTGCACCTTCCTCGAGGTCCCTGACGCGCCTGTAACAGCCCAAGTTTGGAAACCTGAAAACCTCTGTAATTTTTCCACTTTTGTGTAATTGCATCATGGCATCCATATCCTTGTGCTACTATTATGAACATTACCACTCACAACTTTAATCTTGCATATTTGTCAAGGAAGTTCCAAGGGTTCCAAATATTATATTTGCATTGACTCCAAATTATTAAAGTGGCAACATATGGAAAATCTCAGCAAAATGCCTAAATAACACCTCTGAACAAAAATGCATCAAAGCATTTTATTTTGGGATGCCAATTTTTGTGGTGCCTCTACATGGTATGGGGAAGCTACCATATTTTTCTCAATTTTTTCTAAAAGGCCTAAATGCCTCAATAAAATCAAAACAGTGCACTGGTTTTAAAGAGAATTAGAAAAGGACCTCCTTGTAATGGGGAAGGGCCTGTTTGTGATGGAAGAATAAAAGGGACAGGGGGGTTTTTGCATTTCGGTCGTCTTCTTCGCTGTAGCGACCGAACGAGCTCGTCCCCGACGCACCCCGTCGCCGTGTCGCCCTCTCCTACGCCGCGCCCGGACCCCCCCTCCTTCTCTGCTGCCCTGGAGTGGATAAGACCACCACGAGCCCGTGCTCTGCTCTCTCTCCCCCAGATTTGTCCTCCGTTTCCACCCCGAGCCCGAACCCTAGCCATGGCCGCCGAGCTCGCCGCCGGCGATTGAGAGCACCCCGAGACCAGCCAGGACCCCCACGAGCTCCGCCGCGACGTCTGCTTCCTCTCCACCAACGGGATCGACCCGGAGCGCCCTAAATCGCCGCCGCCGTCCTCTTCTTCCCCGACTCCGGCCGCCGCGCCTCGAGCACGCGCGCCACCGCCACAGCGCTCCTCCCTCCACTCCGAGCACGTGCACGCGACGAGGGTGAGCACCCGTACCCGCCCGTGCCCTCCATTCCTCCGCGCACGCTCCGTAGCGTTAATGCCCAGAAGCTCGCCGCCGGCCACCGCTCGCCGTCGTTGCTAGCTGCGGTCCGGCGACCTTTAGGTAGCGGCGCCGCCCTAGAAATGCTCCCCGTGCGCGCGCGCGTCGAACGCGCCCTTCCGCGAGATCGCTAGCACCGTAGATCGCCGAATCCGTGCACCTCGCCGCCGGCGAACGCCACGGCCGTGCGCTCCGGCGCGCGCTGACAGCCCGGACCCACGCGCCAGTGACCCTGAGCCCGCTCGCGCCGCGTCAGCGCCACCTGGCCCCCTGGCCCGCACGTCAGTGGCTCGGGCTAGCTGTGCCTCGGTGAAAAACGACCCGACGAATTTCTGGAAAATAAAGAAAAAGACAGAAAATGAATAAAACTTCAAAAATTCATATCTTTCAAAATATTTATCCAAATTTAGCAAATAATATACCAAAATGCTCAGAAAAATAAATGCTAACTAATAGAATGATTCACATTTCCATTGCTGCTACTGTATTTTTCTGTTTTGCTAAATTAAGAGAGGGGTATAAATAAAAAGGTGTAGCTCAAATTCATTAGAATTTCTCCAATTGTTAAAAATGGTGCCCTTTAATCAAAATTGCTCATACACACCAGTGCTACATATTAAAAATCATTTCAAGCATGTTACCTAAATTAAAATTGTAGGGGAACATAAAAACACATAGGAAGATAAATTTCCTATATTGTTGAATAATTATTCCTAGCATCTCATTTAAATGTCATATAATTGTTATAATAATGCAGTGCATTAAAATGTCATACCATCATGTGTTTGCGCATTGCATATGAATTGCTTGTATTGATTGTGTTCTTTCCGGTGTTTTTAAACATCGATAGATCAAGGAACCGGGGTCTCGCCACATTACCCCGACGATCAGTATTACCCGCCTGCTGAGCAAGGCAAGCGTGATCCCCACCCTCTAGCATATCTTATCCTACTTTATGCAAATTATTTTCTCCACTATAATATTGCATGCGGTTCCAAATGTCAATTTGATTGGATTAGAGTATCCTATAGTTGCATTAAGTTACCGATGCCATTACCTGTTTTCCCTCCTATTATCCATAGGATTGTGTTGATGGCCTTAATTAATTCACTATGCTAGGTCGTTGCTTAGCCATGCTTAGTTAACTGCTTAGTGGTCCGATGGATATTCATGTTGGGATCAGATGTGGAATTTCCGCGGATGATGGTGGAGAATTGTGGTAATAATTAATAAAATGCTAAAAGGTGGGGATGAGAGGCCACATGGAATGTGGTGGGTTGTCTCGTTCTCGCCGCCTCGGTGCGAGTTCTCGCCTTCGAGCCAAGTTGAGCGTGCTACCATGCGTGGGCATATGGAACCTCGTCGACCGACTAACTTGTGGCGGACTAGCCGAGGGTCCTCTAGTTTGGCTTTCCATTTGCGCGTGTGTTGAGATGGTGGTCAAGACTGAGATGAGGATGATGGTGCTTAGGAGAATGAGTGGCCGCGGGGCAGGGTGTTGGAGGCACTGAACCTGTCCTACCGCCACTTATGATCCTGGGTTAGTTCTAAGCAAGGTAAAGGTCGTAGCCGCTCCCACCCAGCCGGCTTTCCCCGGAAGAGAGCTAAATGATCAGGCAATGGGTCGGACGGTACGCATGGATAAGTAGCTGGGAGGTCCCTCGGGAACCTGGCGACTTTCACATTGTACACCCCCTGCAGGGATAAATCTTTTCGAAAAGCCGTGTCCACGGTTAAGGACGACTTGGTGACGAATTCAGAGATCATAGAATAACTTTAACGGAATGACTAAAAACTGGGTACTAAAGGTACCACTCACGATTGTAAGGTTGACTTCCTCGAGGGTGAGTCGGGGAGGTGCCTTGGTGGAACATGTACAGTGGTGGATGATGAGAAAGTGAATCAAAAGAGAAAGAGTTACTTCTTACCCCTCTTCGAAAATATTCTGATAGTCGATGCCTTGGAGTCATATTTTAAGAATAAAATCAGCTTTACGCAAAACAGCCATACAACCTTGAGAGCCAATCATGGAGCATTAATAGCTCAAAATCTTGCTGAGTTCGTCGAACTCACCCTTGTTTATTTTTGTTTCAGAGGAGGACTTTACCTACCCCGAAGGTGGGTTCTTTATTGACATCGACGAGTAGTCTGGGGTTCCCGGGTGGCAGCCTGGGGCAACTAGGAACCAGCTGGCACGGAACTTTTTATCTGTAGGCCTCTTAGGCCATATTTGGATCTTGTTGTTTAGAACAACTTAATTTGCTTCCGCTTGATGTAATGATGGGTCTGTGACCTCTGATTGTAATATTTGCTATCTTTCTCTACTAAGAGTTGAACTATATTATATTGAGTCGTAGGGTCTGTCATGTGCCAGGTGTTCCGGTGTCTTAGTCTCTTTATTATACTTTGAGGGCTATGCTTTGGATATGGCATGATCGAAGGGTTGTGTGGCCGATGATCCATGCCGAGCACGCCTTCCGATGTTTACTCGGCCTGGGAGTGGTAACCCCAGTAACCTTCGATTATGTAGCATGACCACCGACACATAGCATCACTGTATAATTTATGGATTGGGGCATTACAACTTGGTATCAGAGCAGTACCGCCTGTAGGAAACCCTTACTACTGGTCGACGTCGAGTCTAGTGTTGGTAAAAATATTTTTAACCTAAAAATGAGTTGTGAAAACCATCTTAGGATTCTTTTTACTCCTTATCTGGTTACCCTCTAATCTCGGAGCAATCTTACCTCTATTTGTTTTGAGCCTTATCACGTGTCGCTTCCGCCGCGCATGACGTGTCATACACTTACTCACTTTGGGTTTCAGGGCGTGGGGCGACCAACTTTTGGGGCTCCCGTCCCTATGTTTGCTTTCAGGATCATTCTCATTGATGTGCCTAGTCTCTACCCGAGTTCTACTTTCATTCCTGACTCTAGAGTCTCCGTACCTGACATTTGAATTATTCTTGCTACAGTACTGTTTGATTCTGGAGCATCACATTCATTCATTTCGGTAGCATTTGCACAACGAAACAATATACCGTTTGAAGAGTTGGAAGCACCGTTATATGTCACCAGCCCTGGTACTCGTTGGCAAACCAAAAGGGTGACCCCCGAAGTTTCAATTAATATAGGCTCATTCCCCTTCCCGTTTCCGCTGATAGCCTTCAATTCAACCGGCTTTGATGCCATACTGGGCATGAACTGGCTAGGGAAATACAAGGCTAACCTCGACTGTGCTGCCAGAACCATCACCGTGACCACATCTTCCGGCGAAATTGTGGAGTATTGGTCTGCACAGTCCAGACCTCCATCTCCATCCATGCCCCACTCACCTGAGCTTCTCCTTTGCCTTATGGAAGGCTTATCCCCTCCTGAAATCCAAGACATCCACGTTGTGTGTGACTTCCCGGATGTGTTCCCGGAGGAATTGCCTGGCATGCCACCTGATCGAAGTGTGGAGTTCGTCATAGAGTTGCTTCCCGGTACCGCGCCGGTTGCCAAGAAGCCTTACCGGATGCCGGTGGAGGAGCTGGCGCTGTTAAAGGAGCAAATTGATGAACTGTTAGCGAAAGAGTTCATTCGGCCTAGCAGTTCACCTTGTGGTTGTCCCGTACTCTTCGTCAAGAAGAGGGATTCTACCGTGCCTCGTCTAGTCTCTGACTATAGGCCTTTAAATGCGGTGACAATCAAAAACAAGTACCCTATTCCTCGCATCAATGATCTATTGGATCAACTAGCTGGTGCAACGGTATTTTCCAAGATGGACCTGAGGTCAGGGTACCATCAGATCAAGATCCGAAAGCAGGATATTCCAAAGACGGCATTTGTTACTCGCTATGGCTCATATTAGTATACCGTTATGTCATTTGATCTCACCAATGCTCCGGCGACGTTCATGAGGCTCATGAACTCCGTCTTCATGGATTATCTCGACAAGTTCGTTGTCAGTTACATCGATGACATTCTCGTCTACTCCAAAACCGATGAAGAGCATGCCGAACATCTTCGTTTGATCCTGACACGCCTTCGAGAACACCGCCTCTATGCCAAGTTCTCCAAGTGTGAGTTTTGGTTGGACAATCTCGTCTTCCTCGGTCATGTGATTTCCGCAAGTGGAGTGGTTGTCGTTCCCGACAAGGTTCAAACTATTATGGATTGGGTAACTCCCATGTCTGTCAAGGACATCCGAAGCTTTCTGGGATTGGCAGGTTACTACCGCCAATTCATCGAAGGGTTCTCCAAAATAGGCAAGCCTCTGACCAACCTTCTCAAGAAGGATACAAGGTTCGTATGGACGGGGCAAGCTGAAGAGAGCTTCAAAACCCTGAAGGCCAAACTCACTTCTGCTCCTGTGCTTGCCCTGCCAGACGCAAGCAAGGATTTCGTGGTCTTCTGTGACGCCTCTCTGCAAGGCTTGGGCTGTGTGTTAATGCAAGATGGCCATGCAGTGGCATATGCCTCTCGCCAATTGAAGCCTCATGAGCAAAACTACCCAACTCATGATTTGGAGCTTGCCGCAGTGGTTTATGCTCTGAAGCAATGGAGACCATACCTGTTTGGTAACCGTTGCGAGATTTACTCGGATCACAAGAGTTTGAAATACCTTTTCACTCAGCCGGATTTAAATCTCAGGCAAAGACGTTGGTTGGAGTTAATCAAAGACTATGATGTGAGTCTGAACTACCAACCCGGCAAGGCGAACGTCATGGCTGACGCGCTAAGTCGAAAAGCTTATAGCAACAACCTGATGATTGAAAAGGCTCAACCTGCTCTCCATGAAGAGTTCGCCCGTTTAAACCTAGAAATTGTCCCTTCTGGCTACCTCGCAAATCTGGAAATCAAATCTACTCTGGTAGACCAGATAAAGGAGGCGCAGAGACTGGATAATGGCATTCTTAATATGAAAAAGAACATTGCGAGTGGAAAGGCCAAATGCTTCTCTGAGAATGAAGCGGGAATCGTGTACTTTGGTGACCGTGTGGTGGTGCCAAAGGAGCAGAATCTGAAGGAGCTGATCCTCAAAGAAGCGCATGATTCCCCTCTCTCTATTCATCCCGGTAGTACCAAAATGTACCAAGACCTCCGACCACTATTCTGGTGGACTCGGATGAAAAGAGAAATCGCCAAGTATGTTGCTGAATGCGACACCTGTCGACGTGTAAAGGCGGAACATCAAAGGCCTGCTGGCACTCTTCGCCCTATTGCGATTCCAGAATGGAAATGGGACGAGATTGGTATGGACTTTATTACGGGTCTGCCGAAGTCTCCCAAGGGCAACGATGCCATCTGGGTAATCATCGATCGACTATCCAAAGTGGCTCACTTCCTCCCAGTGCGAGTCGACATCACAGCTGCTAAGCTGGCTGACCTGTATGCTTCCCGGATCATCGTACTTCACGGTGTTCCCAAGAGGATAATCTCTGATCGTGGCAGCTTGTTTACCTCGAAATTCTGGACGAGTTTCCAACAAGCCATGGGAACCCGCCTCAACTTCAGCACAGCTTTCCATCCCCAAACCGATGGACAGACTGAAAGGGTGAACCAAGTTCTAGAGGACATGCTTCGAGCTTGTGTAATCTCTTTTGGAAAGGGGTGGGAAAAATACCTTCCCTTCGCTGAGTTCTCCTACAACAATAGCTATCAAGCGAGTCTGGGTATGGCCCCATTCGAGGTTGTGTATGGAAGAAAATGCCGAACTCCGCTAAATTGGTCCGAGACCGGAGAGAGGCAACTCTTGGGTCCAGATGTGATCAATGAAGCTGAGGAGAAGGTGAAAATCATACGAGAGAATCTGAAGATTGCCCAGTCTCGGCAGAAGAGCTACTATGATAAGCACCATCGGGAGGTCCATTATGAAATTTGTGACAAGGCCTATCTACGCGTCTCTCCTCTTCGTGGTGTTCGTCGCTTTGGAATCAAGGGAAAATTGGCCCCTCGTTATGTTGGCCCTTTCACCATTCTGGCCAAACGAGGAGATCTATCCTACCAGCTAGAACTCCCAACCAACTTCCCGGATGTGCATGATGTCTTCCATGTATCCCAACTCCGCCGTTGCTTCAAGGATCCTATCCGTGGAGTCAATCATGAGGAGCTGGATATCCAGGCGGATCTCACCTATCGCGAGCATCCAATATGTATCCTAGATGAAGCAGAAAGGAAGACTCGGAATAAGACTACCAAGTTCTTCAAAGTTCAGTGGTCTCACCATTCCGAAGAAGAAGCTACCTGGGAAAGAGAGTCTAGTCTTCGTGAGGAGTATCCCTACTTTCTTCCGCAACTTTAGAATCTCGGGACGAGATTCCTGTAAGGGGGTAGATTTGTAACAGCCCAAGTTTGGAAACCTGAAAACCTCTGTAATTTTTCCACTTTTGTGTAATTCAATCATGGCGTCCATATCCTTTTGCTACTATTATGAACATTACCACTCACAACTTTAATCTTGCATACTTGTCAAGGAAGTTCCAAGGGTTCCAAATATTATATTTGCATTGACTCCAAATTATTAAAGTGGCAACATATGGAAAATCTCAGCAAAATGCCTAAATAACACCTCTGAACAAAAATGCATCAAAACATTTTATTTTGGGATGCCAATTTTTGTGGTGCCTCTACATGGTATGGGGAAGCTACCATATTTTTCTCAATTTTTTCTAAAAGGTCTAACTGCCTCAATAAAATCACAACAGTGCACTGGTTTTAAAGAGAATTAGAAAAGGACCTCCTTGTAATGGGGAAGGGCCTGTTTGTGATGGAAGAATAAAAGGGACAGGGGGGGTTTGCATTTCGGTCGTCTTCTTCGCTGTAGCGACCGAACGAGCTCGTCCCCGACGCACCCCGTCGCCGTGTCGCCCTCTCCTACGCCGCGCCCGGACCCCCCCTCCTCCTCTGCTGCCCTGGAGTGGATAAGACCACCACGAGCCCGTGCTCTGCTCTCTCTCCCCCAGATTTGTCCTCCGTTTCCACACCGAGCCCGAACCCTAGCCATGGCCGCCGAGCTCGCCGCCGGCGATTGAGAGCACCCCGAGACCAGCCAGGACCCCCACGAGCTCCGCCGCGACGTCTGCTTCCTCTCCACCAACGGGATCGACCCGGAGCGCCCTAAATCGCCGCCGCCGTCCTCTTCTTCCCCGACTCCGGCCGCCGCGCCTCGAGCACCCGCGCCACCGCAATAGCGCTCCTCCCTCCACTCCGAGCACGTGCACGCGACGAGGGTGAGCACCCGTACCCGCCCGTGCCCTCCGTTCCTCCGCGCACGCTCCGTAGCGTTAATGCCCAGAAGCTCGCCGCCGGCCACCGCTCGCCGTCGCTGCTAGCTGCGCTCCGGCGACCTTTAGGTAGCGGCGCCGCCCTAGAAATGCTCCCCGTGCGCGCGCGCGTCGAACGCGCCCCTCCGCGAGATCGCTAGCACCGTAGATCGCCGAATCCGTGCACCTCGCCGCCGGCGAACGCCACGGCCGTGCGCTCCGGCGCGCGCTGACAGCCCGGACCCACGCCCCAGTGACCCTGAGCCCGCTCGCGCCGCGTCAGCGCCACCTGGCCCCCTGTCCCGCACGTCAGTGGCTCGGGCTAGCTGTGCCTCGGTGAAAAACGACCCGACGAATTTCTGGAAAATAAAGAAAAAGACAGAAAATGAATAAAACTTCAAAAATTCATATCTTTCAAAATATTTATCCAAATTTAGCAAATAATATACCAAAATGCTCGGAAAAATAAATGCTAACTAATAGAATGATTCACCTTTCCATTGCTGCTACTGTATTTTTCTGTTTTTCTAAATTAAGAGAGGGGTATAAATAAAAAGGTGTAGCTCAAATTCATTAGAATTTCTCCAATTGTTAAAAATGGTGCCCTTTAATCAAAATTTCTCATACACACCAGTGCTACATACTAAAAATCATTTCAAGCATGTTACCTAAATTAAAATTGTAGGGGAACATAAAAACACATAGGAAGATAAATTTCCTATATCGTTGAATAATTATTCCTAGCATCTCATTTAAATGTCATATAATTGTTATAATAATGCAGTGCATTAAAATGTCATACCATCATGTGTTTGCGCATTGCATATGAATTGCTTGTATTGATTGTGTTCTTTCCGGTGTTTTTAAACATCGATAGATCAAGGAACCGGGGTCTCGCCACATTACCCCGACGATCAGTATTACCCGCCTGCTGAGCAAGGCAAGCGTGATCCTTATTTTCTCCACTATAATATTGCATGCGGTTCCAAATGTCAATTTGATTGGATTAGAGTATCCTATAGTTGCATTAAGTTACCGATGCCATTACCTGTTTTCCCTCCTATTATCCATAGGATTGTGTTGATGGCCTGAATTAATTCACTATGCTAGGTCGTTGCTTAGCCATGCTTAGTTAACTGCTTAGTGGTCCGATGGATATTCATGTTGGGATCAGATGTGGAATTTCCGCGGATGATGGTGGAGAATTGTGGTTATAATTAATAAAATGCTAAAAGGTGGGGATGAGAGGCCACATGGAATGTGGTGGGTTGTCTCGTTCTCGCCGCCTCGGTGCGAGTTCTCGCCTTCGAGCCAAGTTGAGCGTGCTACCATGCGTGGGCATATGGAACCTCGTCGACCGACTAACTTGTGGCGGACTAGCCGAGGGTCCTCTAGTTTGGCTTTCCATTTGCGCGTGTGTTGAGATGGTGGTCAAGACTGAGATGAGGATGATGGTGCTTAGGAGAATGAGTGGCCGCGGGGCAGGGTGTTGGAGGCACTGAACCTGTCCTACCGCCACTTATGATCCTGGGTTAGTTCTAAGCAAGGTAAAGGTCATAGCCGCTCCCACCCAGCCGGCTTTCCCCGGAAGAGAGCTAAATGATTAGGCAATGGGTCGGACGGTACGCATGGATAAGTAGCTGGGAGGTCCCTCGGGAACCTGGCGACTTTCACATTGTACACCCCCTGCAGGGATAAATCTTTTCGAAAAGCCGTGTCCACGGTTAAGGACGACTTGGTGACGAATTCAGAGATCATAGAATAACTTTAACGGAATGACTAAAAACTGGGTACTAAAGGTACCACTCACGATTGTAAGGTTGACTTCCTCGAGGGTGAGTCGGGGAGGTGCCTTGGTGGAACATGTACAGTGGTGGATGATGAGAAAGTGAATCAAAAGAGAAAGAGTTACTTCTTACCCCTCTTCGAAAATATTCTGATAGTCGATGCCTTGGAGTCATATTTTAAGAATAAAATCAGCTTTACGCAAAACAGCCATACAACCTTGAGAGCCAATCATGGAGCATTAATAGCTCAAAATCTTGCTGAGTTCGTCGAACTCACCCTTGTTTATTTTTGTTTCAGAGGAGGACTTTACCTACCCCGAAGGTGGGTTCTTTATTGACATCGACGAGTAGTCTGGGGTTCCCGGGTGGCAGCCTGGGGCAACTAGGAACCAGCTGGCACGGAACTGTTTATCTGTAGGCCTCTTAGGCCATATTTGGATCTTGTTGTTTAGAACAACTTAATTTGCTTCCGCTTGATGTAATGATGGGTCTGTGACCTCTGATTGTAATATTTGCTGTCTTTCTCTACTAAGAGTTGAACTATATTATCTTGAGTCGTAGGGTCTGTCATGTGCCAGGTGTTCCGGTGTCTTAGTCTCTTTATTATACTTTGAGGGCTATGCTTTGGATATGGCATGATCGAAGGGTTGTGTGGCCGATGATCCATGCCGAGCACGCCTGCCGATGTTTACTCGGCCTGGGAGTGGTAACCCCAGTAACCTTCGATTATGTAGCATGACCACCGACACATAGCATCACTGTATAATTTATGGATTGGGGCATTACAGCGCCGCCCGTGAAGAACTTGAACTGGGGCATGGCCCCCTTCAGCGGCACGTAGAACGGAATCTTCATGGGCCGCCTGAGCTACCTTCGGGAGGAGGGCCTCACGGGGCAGATCATCGTTGCGGACTTCGTGACGCGCCGCATTGCTCCACTCCAGGTGCACGCGACGCCCATGTGGATGTACTCCGGGCCCCAGGACAAGATGCGGCTCCACCGTGAGGACAACGACAAGGACACAGTCGACAACGTCCTGTCCGCGCTCTTCATCAACCCGGTGTTGCCCGCCATGGACAAGCTCCCTATCATGCTCCGGCCTCTGCACCATTACAACATGACCGAGCGCTGGCCATCCTGGAGGGGATGCCCTCGTTCAGCCCATCAGGCCCGGCGGGGAAAGAGGTGCCTGTGCCGGTGGTGCAGGAAGCGGAGGGAGCAGAGTCGCCCTCAGCCTCAGGAGTTGTGCGAGGCGAGGGAGGTGTCCTCTTCAAGGGTCGGGCCCTTTACTGACGAGATTTGCGACATCTCATCAGGCGATGATGATGCCTTCGTGGTGGCGCCCTCGCGCCTCGTGGTGGAGGAGGAGGCAGAGGAGGAGGCCCCTAACGAGGAGGCCGCGCCGGGGCGGCGCGAGCCACGCTCCAAGGCGGCCATGGACCGGTCTGGGGCGAGGCTGGATGACGTCCTCTCCCAGAGGAAGGCCGAGGCGCCCCCGGAGTGGTCAGGTGCCAAGGCCAAGCCCTCCTGGCGCTCGCCAGGCTTGGCGTGGGTCGACACCGGCGCCAAGCAGTCCTGGTAAGTGCTTCTAGTTGTTAGTTGTTTTATTCTTGCTCTTTCTTCTTTATCCACCTCTGAAGATCTTTCCCTGGTGCTTGCCAGTGACCATGTGCCTGCGTAGCGCCGTAAGCTTTGCAAGGCAGCTGAAGTGAAGAGAGCCACGGCTGAGGCCGTGGCTGAAGAGGCCGCGAGGCCTGTGGAGACGGCCTCCACAGGCCCATCCGAAGAGATGCCTCAAGCGGAGGTTGTTGCGCCTCAGGCGGAGGTAGCAGCACCTCGGGCGGAGGCAACTGTGCCGCCTCCGGAGCCGATGGTGGTGGAGACGTAGGAGGAGTGGGTTGCTACCCCTCCTCGCGCTCCTACTCTGCCTCACGCGGCCACACCCGTGCATGAGCCAACTCCAGCGCACGAGGCAACGCCACCCTGCGCGGCCACGCCTCCCACGCAGCCAGAGGCCGAGGAGGGCCAGGTGAGCCTGTAGGTGGGGCTCCTTCGTCTCCGCCGCACCCCGCTTCAGGGGGCGAGTCGTAGGAGAGGATGCGCCAGGATGGCGAGGGCGGCGAGGCCAGCTTGGGCGCCGCGGGAGGCAGAGCACGGCCTAGCCCCCAGGCGCGCCCTGAGGCCCGGTTCACCAGGCTTGATGCTGGGGCAGGGCCCTCCACGTGCCGCGACCTGGTCCTTAGCGGCTGGGATTGGAGCACGGGGCACCGCGCGGTTGCCTTCTGCCTCGTGAGGGAGTCTCTGGAGGGCCTGGAGGCGCATCTGGCTCTGGAGGACGCGCAGCTCGCTCGGCAACGCGACGAGCTTGCGGGGGCATGGGCGTCCTTCCATGCCGCGGTAGAGGCCCGCCGTCCGGAGGATCAGGCGCTGCAGGCCGTGCGCGAGGAGGCCGTCCGCTTCGCCAATGAGATCCGCGAGGAGGCCATCCGCGACGCCGATGATCTCCTTGTGCCCCTCCAGGACGAGCGCAACGCAGCCGCTGAGCTCCTGGCAGAGCCGAGGGCCGAGCGCGAAGCAATTGAGGGCTCGCTGGCGCAGAAGCGCTGTGAGCTGTCCCAGCTGGAGTCCCAGCTCCTCTCCGTCCACCAGGCCGCGCAGGAGACCCTGGAGGAGGACCGCAAGAGCCTGGCGGAGCGCGAGCGGCAGCTAGCCTCCAAAGAGAAGGACGTGCAGCTGCGCGACGAGCAGCGGCTCCAGGCGGAGGGCGAGCTCGCCACCCTGCGCGAAGAGCTCGAGGTGCGCGATGGGAACCTGGCTCAGGCGCTCTAGAAGTACGACGAGAACGTCGTCGCCCAGATGCAAGCCCTAGAGCGCTTCCAGCAGCGGTTCGCCGAGAAGAAGAAGGACGCGGAGACGGACCTCGCGGAGCGCGAGAAGGAGTTCAGGAAGGCCACCCTCCAGACGTACCACGACAAGGCCAAGAAGCAGGAGGACCGCTTCAAGGCCAAGCACGCTATCGCCGCCAAGCGGCTCGTGAAGCTGGAGAAGGCCAACTCCAAGCTTGGGGTCCGCCTCCAGCGCGCCAGGGAGGCCTATCGCCAGGCGGAGGATGCGTGCAATTCAGCCGTCCTGGACCTGAACGCCCTTGTGAGGGACGTGGAGGAGCAGGTGGGGCCCTAGGCGGAGCAGGTGCGGAGGCAGCGGACACCGTGCAGGCGTCTCGTGCGCTCACGAAGCAACGGGAACGCATGTTCCAGGCTATGGTCGCCCGGGGCAACGGACTCGCTACCTAGCTTGGCCCAGACGCGCCGCACGCCGAGGCTCGAGGCTGTGGCGACTCTGCCCTGTACCTGGTCTACTTCGACCAGCTCTTCACGGCCCTCGAGAGCACTGTCGCTGACCTCCGCGAGGTAATCGAGGTCGAGAGCCGCCAGATCCTGGGGGTGGTCGTGGACCGCATCTTCACACACCTCCGGCTCCTCTCGCCAGGCTTCGATCTCTGCACGGTGACCGAGGCTCGCCAGGGCAACGAGGTGTGGCGGGTCTCCAACTCCCTCCGCGAGCAGGTCGACGCCTTCTGCAACCGCTTCAAGCGCGCGGAGGTTGGTGAGGACGAAAGCGAGGAGGAGGCCGCCCCTGCCGAGACGGAGGGAGACGCTGCGGAGGAGGAGCACGATGGCGCAGACTCCACCTTAACCTTGATTACCACGCCTTCGAGCACTTGTATCTGAAATAGTTTCATGTTTAGACACTACGCATTTTGGGCATGTAATATACTCTTTGAGCTATTTATGTCAGCTTGTGTGCCCCTCTAGAGGGCCCTTTTGTCTTATTTTCATGTCTATGTTTTCTCTGCGTCGTTAGGACCCGTCTCTTCACGCTATGACTCCGCCACTGCGGTATGCTAGAGCAATGACTCAGCAAGGCCGGGGGGAGTTTAAGGCTTGGAGAGGTAAGAGCTCTGAGTCGCGATGCTCAAGTGCCCCCCTTAGCCGTGTGAGTAGTCCATGAAAAACAAGGGAAAACGAGATCACTCGAGGGACAAATGCGTGCTGGCATCGGGAAAAGGCTCTTGAGGCATGCGTGCGGGACTTAGCTTCTCAAGGCTTTTGCCCTGTAGAGGCTTTTAGCCTAGCGAGGAGGTCCTCTCCAAGGGCTTTTCCCATGTTGCCTCCTCAGGCTTGCAGGGGCACTTGTTCCCTATAGATGTTAGAGAGGCGAACCCAAACGCTTGTACATGGCAGAGGGAACTCATGCGTGCTTATAGGCCTCCTCAGGCGTCCTCGTGAGGAGAGTAAGTACCAAGGTCCTTTGTAGAGATGGTGTGTTTGTGGGAGCTTGCCCTCCAGCCAGAGCTCGGATTCTTGGGTTTTGCAGTGCTGCTGGTGTGTCATTTGCTGCAGTGGCACCATACTAAGCCCCCGCTCGCAAGGTGCGCATGGGGAAAGATATAATCGGCCATTGAAAAAACAATGAATGCGGAAATAAAACTCACCACCAAAATATTACATAGTGGTCTTGTAGCGCAAAGTTCACTTAGGAACGAAATTGTCTCATTAAGCTTGGAGTTGCCAAGTTAATGTATTTAACCATGTCGAGGTATGGGGACCACCCATTAGTGGTAGAGACTCTCTACGGCCTGAGGTGGCTCGTTACATGGAGAGCTCGGTGGGTTGACCCTCGAGGGAAGCCTTTGGGCTTGGAGGTTTAAGCCGTGAGCTTTTAACCTCTAGAGACAAAAAAATGCTTGGAGGTGGAGCCGTAAGCTGCCTCTTCAGCCAGATTTCTTGACGTGACAATGATCACGGGTAGAAATTGCGTAAGTGCATGATGTTCCACGGGTTTTTGACGGGGATGCCGTCTTGAGTCTCGAGGCGAGCCGTGCTAGGCCTGGCGATGTGGGTGACCCTGTAGGGACCTTCCCACATGGGTGACAGCTTGTGGAGGCCTTCCCTGGAGAGGATCCGCCTGAGGACGAGATCGGCTGTCTCCAGGGTGCGCGAGCACACGTTGCGGCTGTGATAACGTTGCAGGTCCTGCTGGTACTTTGCCACCCGGAGGGCGGCACGGCGGCGTAGTCCTTCGAGAAGCAGTAGGTAGTCGTTGTGGAGGTCCTTTCGCTCGTCCTCGTCAAAGGCAAGGACCCGTGGGGATTCATGCTTGATCTCTATAGGGAGGACTGCTTCGACTTCGTAGACGAGGGCAAACGGTGTTTCCCCCGTAGGCTTGGGCGGCGTGGTGCGGATGGACCAAAGCACCGAAGGGAGCTCGCTGATCTAGCCCTTGTAGTGGACCTTGAGGATGTTGAAGGTCCTGGTTTTCAAGCCCTTGAGGACTTCTATGTTTGTGCCCTCGGCTTGGCCATTGCTCTGCGGGTGTGCTACTGATGAAAAGCATAGCTTGATGCCTAGTTTCTCGCAGAAAGCCCCGAAGATGCCGCTTGTGAATTGTGAGCCGTTGCCGGTGATTATGCGATTAGGCACTCCGAAGCGGCAGACCAGGCCTCTGATGAACTTCACCGCTACGCCTGCAGGAATTGTGCGTGTCGCCTCCACCTCGGGCCATTTGGTGAACTTGTCGATAGCCACGAAGAGGTAGCGATAGCCCCCTTGCGCTGTTGTGAATGGTCCCAAGATGTCCAGCCCCCAGACCGCGAACGGCCAGGAGAGCGGGATGGTTTGAAGTCCCAGCGCGGGCTGATGGATTTGCTTAGCGTGGAACTGGCAGGCTTCGCAAGCTGGAACGATGTCGACTGCGTCCTGTAGTGTTTGCGGCCAGTAGAAGCCACTCTTGAAGACCTTGCCTCCGAGGGTGCGGGCCCACGAGTGGTGGCCGCATTCCCCGCTGTGGATGTCCTTGGTTAAGCTCTTTCCTTCTTCAGGAAGGACGCATTTGAGCGCGATGCCATTTGGGTGCTTGCGGTAGAGATCTCCCTCGAGGATGTGGTAGGATTTTGCCTGGCGAGCGATTCGCTCTGCTTCAACATATTTCTCGGGGTGGATTCCCTTGGCGAAGTAGTCCTTGAGCTCGTCGATCCAGCCTGCCTCTTGATACACCGCTGTGAGCAACAGGCGCTCCCCTATCTGGGGGGCCGCAATCGGGAGCCCTAGTTGTAGGTGGTGGTGGGAGCACTTCATCTGTGCTTGCGGGCATGGCCTCTTGATGCTGCTTTATAGATGCCTTGACGAGTCTCTCTTCAAAGACCCTTAGCAGCTGAGCTTTCCTCCTTTATGCGCGCTTGGCGATATCATCAGCCTCTTGATTTTCCTTCCTTGGAATGTGCATGAGCTCCATGCCCCTGAAGTGCTTCTATGCCTGCGGACCTCTTCAAGGTATGCGGCCATGTGGTCGTCCTTAGGCTTGTAGCTCTTGTTGGAGAAGTTGACGAGCAGCTGGGAGTCGCACTTGATGAGCAGGTGCTTAACGCCTAGAGCGATGGCGGCCTGTAGGCCGGAGAGCAAACACTCGTATTCAGCAATGTAGTTGGAGATCTTGTCGATCACGAAGCACAACTGGACCGCATAATATAGCTTGTCACCCTTGGGCGAGATCAGGACGACGCCAGCCCCACCATTGCGGCAGGCGAAGGCTCCGTCGAACTTCATGGTCCGGTGGCTGGAAATTTTCTCTCCAGAGGACTCTGGCTCTTCTCCTAGAGGCTCTTCAGGGGTTGGATCAGTCCATTCGGCTACAAAGTCAGCCAGCACTCTTCCTTTGATTACTCTTGTGGTATCGAAGCGCAAGTTGAATGGTTGTAGCTCTATGTTCCATCCTGCGACACGGTCTGTGGCGTTAGGGTTGCGCAGGATCTGCTCCAGGGGAAAAGAGTTGACCACCGTGATGGAGTGTCCCTGGAAGTAGTGTCGCAGCTTCCTTGAGGCGATGAAGAGCGCAATGAGGAGCTTCTGCTGGATTGTGTACCGTTCCCGAGTATCCCGCAGTACTGTACTGACGAAGTTGACAGGATGCTCGACAAGGGTTGTCAGTTTAGGCACAACGCTGTCTGCCTGGGAGGCTCTTAAGGCCCTCAAGGGGGTTGGCCTGTGGAGGCTCTTTAGCCTCCTTGGCGAGATCAGCCTGTGGAGGCTCGTCAGGCTTCTTGGCGAGATCAGGACCTGGGGCAGACTCAGCTTGTGGCTCTGGGCCTGGCGCTGGGTTTGTGGAGCCTACCCCTTTGTCGAGCTCTTCGTCAGGCGGTTTTGGCTTTGGGGTGGTTGCACTCTTCTAGTGGAGGACTGGTTCTTCCCTTTCTACCACCAGGACGGCACTGGCGGTCTGTGGAGTGGCTGATAGATACAGCTTCAGATGCTCGCCGGTCCTTGGGGCAACCATGACTGGTAGGCTGGCCAAGTACCTCTTCAAGTCCTCAAAGGCTTTTTCCGCTTCAGGCGTCCACTTGAAGGTGCCAGATCTCTTCTTGATCTTGAAGAAGGGCATAACTCTCTCGCCGAACTAGGAGATGAAGCGGCCTAAGCTAGCCATGCAGCCTGCCAGGCGTTGCATGTCCTTGAGCCGGCGGGGAGGCTGCATTTCCTCTATCGCCTTGATTTTGTCAGGATTTGCCTCTATGCAATGGTGGGACACGAGTAAACCAAGAAATTTGCCTGAAGGCACTCCGAAGACGCACTTGGTGGGGTTGAGCTTGATGTTCACCTTGCGCAGGCTGGCGAAGGTCTCTTCAAGGTCTCTGAGGAGAGTATCTCCCTCTCGAGACTTGACGATGATGTCATCGACGTAAGCCTCGACATTTCTGCCCATTTGCTCGCCAAGGGCTATCCTCATGAGCCTCTGGAAGGTGGCGCCAGCGTTTTTCAGGCCGAATGGCATGCAGACATAGCAATACACACCACGAGGGGTGAGGAATGCCGTGTTTTCCTCGTCTTCCTTGGCCATTTTAATCTGGTGATAACCAGAAAAGGCGTCGAGAAAGCAGAGGAGGTCGCAGCCTGCCGTGGAGTCCACAATCTGGTCGATTCTTGGCATGGGATAAGGGTCTTCGGGGCAGGCCTTGTTGACATCAGTGAAGTCGATGCAGAGGCGGCCTCCTCCGGCGGGCTTTGGGACGACCACGCCATTGGAGAGCCAAGTGGGGTGCGCGACTTCGCGGACAACATTTGCCGCTTTGAGCTTCTCGACCTCTTTGACGATGAATGCTTGCTTCTCGGGGGCTTGCTTTCTTGCCTTTTGCTTGAAAGGGCGTGTGTTTGGACACACGGCTAATGTAACATCCAAAAAATATTAATATAATTATTAGTGCAAAAATGTGGGCCAACAAAAAAAAAACTTTTCTTATAAAAATGTGTGTATGTTTAATTCTTGAGTGTTGCTTGTTGCATTGTTTGCAAGATTGTGGAATTCTAGCTCTAATTAAAAATTTGAAGAAAAGAAAACAAATAAAACAAACCACAAAAACAAAACACCATGTGACAAATGTCACAATATTTTTCCAAATTAAGAAGCATAATTTATTTTCACACCAAAAACAATGGGGTAATATCATTGACACTCCTAGTTAATTTTTACAAACTATTCCCTTTCAAAAAATTCAGACTCAAAAGCCTCAAATTCAAATTGGAAATTCATGACTTAAATATTTCAAAATATTCCAAAAAGACTTTGTATCACTGACCAATAATATATTTAGCCTAGATCCTAAGTTTGGACTCAAAAGGATTAGGCAAAGTACAAAAATTAAATAGTCAAATTGTCACTGTTTTGGTTCAGGAAATTCACCAAACACCTTGTGATCACCACCTGTTCATCCCAAACCGAACCAAGCCTCGGATCAATTCGAGCAATTGTGGGCTTAGCTTGTTAAATTGGAGCAACCACTGGATTCACCTCATCTCCACGATCACGACGCGCCCGAGATCACGCCAAATGGTCACCGGAGTCGTCGAGGAGGCGTTGGCGACAGCCACGGCCGCGCGCACGTCGCCGTGGTCGGCACTGTGGCCGCGACGACGCCGCGCCATGCCGGCCGTGCCGTGCCCCCTCCCTTCGCTCTCCCTCACCCCCTGGTCCCCTCCCGCACCCACAGCACGCACCAGCACCAGCCCGTGCACGCCGCGCCCGCGCACGCCGTGCGCCGCCCGAGCACGCTCACGGCAGGGCCATGAGCCCGAGCGCTCCCGAGCGCGCCACGCCGCCCCACCTTGCCCCCCTTGCTCCCCAGGCAGCCCGCAGCGTAGCCGCGCCCCTCCACCGGCCTACGGCGGCCTAGCACGGCCACGGGCGCCTCTGCACCGCGTCCACCGTGCGCCGCCCGGCCGCTATAAAACGGCGTCCACGTGCCCCTCTTCTCGCCACACCGCCACTGCCTCTCCCCCCTCGCACCACTCCCCTCTCCCTTATGCACCGCGAGGAGGCCAGGACCGAGGCCGCGGAGCCTCGGGTCGCCGTCACCTTCCTCGAGCTCGCCGTGCCCGAGGTAGGCGACGACCACGGCCTGGCCGTGCTGCTTCTCCCCGTCGCTCCCCTCTGCTTCCCTTCCCTTCCCCTTGCACCCCGCACTCACCAGAGCCCTTTTTCCCTCTGTCCCGTGTCCAGGAGCGCCGCCAATCGCTCGCCGGAGTTGGAGCGGAGCCGCGGAGGAGGAGGAGATCGTCGCCGACGCTCGGAGCCACGCCAGCACGCACCACTCGCCCCAGGAGCTTCCCCACCTCGCCGCCGTCGTTCTGCACCGTCTGCACGCCCTCCCGAGGCCCCTAGGTGAGCGCTCCGTCCCCCTCGCCGTCGCCGGAGCCGCAGCGCCGCTCGGGTTTGGTCGCCGGCGACGCGAGCGTCGTGAGCCGTTAGATCTAGATCCTACGGTAACTTACCGGTTCGTGAAAAATATTAAAACCCTGACATGCGGGTCCCACGCGTCAGGTTTAAATAAACCGCGCGCGCTCGCTGAGTCACTGACCAGTGGGTCCCCTCTGTCAGATTTTTCAACATTATCCGTTCTGGATTTAAATTTGAATTTAAGTTTCATTTAAAAACCAGTACTGAACCCAATTTTAGAAATTCCATAACTTTAGATTTACAACTCCAAATTTAGCAAATCCAACTGTTCTAGAAAGCTTATGAAATTCTCTATCCAACTAGACTAGTTTCATCCCATTTGGATGTATAACCAAAATACAACATTCAAATTACAGTAGCATGTTTAAATTCTAAACTTGTTTGTTTCTGATACTCTGATAATCCAAATTAGTTGAAACTAATTTTATTAGGTCACATTTAGTCATGGTTAGTCACCCCTAAAATGGTTTAATTTTTAGGTGAATATAATTTAAATAATAGCCAAAACCATATTAATTGGCTTCTGGATTCAAAACAATGTGTAGGGAGTTTGGTAACTCCAAATGGCCCAAACCCAATTGTGTCATCTTCTACACATCATTAGCTTTCTGTAGAATTTTAGTTTGTATTTTTGTGACAAACAGAACTCAAGCTATGCAATTAAACATGTACAACAAGTTTCTGCCCTAATTAAAATACAAGGGAATAATGTTTAATTCAATTAAATTGAAACCACATGATATTGTTTGGTATGTGGAATGGTTAATTAGAACCTCTAAGAGTGTATTGCTATGACGATTGATTGAATAGGCTAGTGATTGTTTGTATTTGATTGATTGTGTATTAGACGAGAACGTTGCCGGATATATCGAGGAGGAGGGATTTGCAGAACCTGAAGACCAAGACCAAGATCACTTTGCCGAGCAAGGCAAGCTACTCTCTGAGCTTGCACCTAACTTATGCATCTAGATTTACAAATCATTTTCAAAAGCAAAGGTTTACAAAAACCCTTTTTCAAAGTACATAGAGATTGTTTTGCCACCCTGTGTAGAAGTAGATACTAAAACTATAGGATGGAGAAACAATGTTGTTTATTCAAAACTCCTTTGAAAACCTGTGTGGATATATAGCACCAAAATGTGGTGTTGAAATAAGGAAATGGAGAAAGATGGTTTTGGAAAAGCACATTGTGTCCTAGTACTCAGTCAAGCAACCGATACTCTGTGCGACCACATTTACCCACATATGGGAAAGGGCTTAGTCATATAGTTTGCTCTTATTAGTATGGGACACTGCATCAACAGAGATGACTCTGTTATGCATGAGGGAGTGGTTTGGAGACCTAACCCTGACCTGGGTCCTCGCTCAAAAATCTGTGAGTAGATAAGGAGGAGGATAGAAGGATGTCCGTATACACCGCCAGATAAAACCTATGAGTCCTCACACTTAGGGTTTCCGACGGGAAACTGGACTAGGTGTAGATGGAATGGTTCATAGGGGCAGGATCCTATACTAGCATGAGCAAAGGAAAGACTAGGGTCGGTGACTCAACTTCGTATACCGCTGGTATGACGAGACGTGGCTGACACGATGAGTTATCGGATGAGTGTGGGAAAAGCGTGCTACCTCTGCAGAGGGAAATTAAACTATTCGAATAGCCGAGTCCTCGGATATGGACAGTTGAAGACCCTACTTAGACCATGTGCAAGTTTTTGGAAAAGAGTTGAGTTTAAAAAGAAAAAGGAAATGGAGAGTGTTCCACACACCTATACCAACGGATCGGTATGAGGTAGTTGGAAAGATATTGCCATAATGGTTTACGATCGGAGAAAGGGGGAGTTTTGGAATAAAACTAATAAAATTGAGATATCTAGTAGTCATACTTTCCTTATCTTCTTCAACAAAGATACAGAGATGTTTTAAATGAATAAAAGTGAGAAACTAAAAAATGGCACTAGAGCACTCATGTTGGAGTAGTTTGCGAGTACATTCAAATGTACTCATACTAGTTTGCTTCTGGCTATTGTCGTAGCCAGACATGGAGGAGTACTACGCCCAGGAGGAATACGGCGACATCTATGCCAACTAAGGATCTCCATAAGTCGACTGCCTGTCGGGTCATCGCTAGGATTTGATGTCTACTACGCCTTATTTCCGCTGATTGTTTTGGTTTGGCCCTTGAAGGCACCTATGTAAGACTTGGTCTAGATGACCATTTTATGTAAGACTTTAATTCGGTATTGTAATGGATGTAAACTTTGGTATTCAATTCGGATTATGTGCAACGACAGACTGATCACGGGATCGTTGTGTTAAGCATAATCGGGTATTTCGGACAGTTAGTCCGGGGTCCCCACAGAATTGGTATCAGAGCCATCTCGACTTTAGGAGCCTTAGATTAGCATGGTCGTTAGGTAGTGATTGCAAAAGTTGAGTTTTAAAGAAAAACAAAGTAAGAAATTAGTTTAAAAATGCTTCTCTCTTACCCTCTCATTTGTGCAAAATTCTCTTCTTACGAACTACTAAGTTTTCTCTCATATTCATAAAAACTTGCCACACTTATCATTTTAATAACCTTAAAAATCTGCTCACATATTTTCCCTTCCATTAAAATTTTTGATATACTTGCCATCTCACTAACTTAAAATTTTGACTAAAAATTATAGATGGCGATCCATTTCACCGAGTTCGTTCAGCTGGAGAAGGACGGCAAGTTGATGTTCGAGAAGGACTTGTTCGAGTTGACCAAGCTGCTAGGTCGTCCCACTCCTGAGTTTAAGGGAGCCCAGGTGGACGCTCCCGGTAACGGGAACCTGTCCTGGTTTATCGAGGCGTCTGTTCGCGGGAACATCAAGTCCCCCGGATCCAGGGCACTCTCTTTCACCCTCATGGACGTCCACTGGGACGATGGACTGTGTCGTTCCATGCAGCGGATGCTATCCCGGCTTTGTGAGGAACACAAGGCGGAGCTGGTAAACTCTCGTTTCCAGTTCTACGGGAGGCGCACCATCGATGGACACCCAATTCGGTCCCCTCTGCACCCGACATTTGGAGAGTATATCCTGGACATGGAGATTATGCTCTTTCGCACCCAGGAGGATCTGAGGTGCGCTAGGCTTCGGTCTCACTTTGAGCGTCTCTCGCTCAAGGAGAGTCGCGAGAGTGAGGCACAGCTGAAGACTGAGAAGGCCGCTCTTCTTAAGAAGGGAACCCAGATGAGGAAGACCATAGCAAAGCTCCGCAAGAAGGTTGCCGAGCAGGATGAGCTGATAGAGGATTTGGAGCTCCGTACTGACGAGATGGAGGAGGAGGGCGAGGATCTCCGCAAGGAGAACGACGCTTTCCTCAGTGACAATGACGACTATCTGGAGGAGATGAATGATGAGGATGAGGATGATGAGGATGAGGATCCAGAGGAGCCACCCTACCAGTCCGATGCTGACATGGCAGAGCCTGAGGTTCCACCTCAGTAGGCGAGTTACTTGAGTTCTACCGCAGGATTAGGTCGACCCCCCCTATCGCTAGTAGAGTCAAAGTTGTGGTTCTTTTGGAACTTGCTATATGTACATTAGTTAGGGAGAATGTTGTAAGCTAGATTTGGGTGAACTCTTGATGTAATGGTTGTGCTATGAAAGTGTGTGCTAGTCTTGTTAACATGTGTTAAATGCTTCTCTTATAATCCTTAGCAAATCAATCCCTTCGCGAAACCAATCTTTTCCTTGGTCAGAACCCCTTTTTGCTTGGCCCTTATTCCCGGTGTACTTCAGGATGGTGGAAACTCGTCGCACCAACATGGATGGAGGAGCACCACCACCCCCACCAGACCCAACCACCGCCCAACTTCTGGCGCTCATCATGGAGGAACGCCAAGCTGCCCGGACTGAGCGTCAAGCTCATATCGCTGCCCTGCAACAGATAGCTGCCGCTCACAACAACAACAACAACCACCACAACAATGGCAATGGCAATGGCAATGGTGAAGGAAATCAGCGGTCCACTTTGAGCGACTTTCAAAAGACCAACCCACCCACCTATTCCAAGGGACTTCACCCACTTGAGGCCGATGACTGGCTTCGCACCATTAACAACAAACTGGTAGTTGCAGCCGTGGGAGAACCTGAGAAGGTGCTGTATGCGACCCACTATCTTGCAGGACCAGCACGGTCTTGGTGGGAAGCTACCAAGGCTCTACCGCAAGCTGGTTATGCTATCAGCTGGGATGATTTCCAGGAGAAGTTCCGCAAGAAGCACATTCCCCGCGGACTCATTGAGCGGAAGAAGGATGAATTCCGCAGGTTGCGGCAGGGAAGTAAGGATGTGGTCGGATACCTCGATGAGTTCACTGACTTGTCTCGGTATGCTCCTGATGACGTCGACACCGAGGGGAGGAAGATGGAGCGTTTCATGAACGGACTTCATGATGAACTGCAATGCGCCTTGGTTATCCATGACTTTGTTGATTTGGAATCACTTGTGGACAAGGCCATACAGTTGGAGACCAAGCGCAAATCCATGTTTGAGGGTCGTAAGAGGAGAATGATTGCCCATGAAGGTTCGAGCAGTCAGAAACCTCGCACCCACCCACCAAACCCCAAGCCAGCTTATAGACCACCACCAACTTCGCACCCCAGTTACCCTAAGCCCCCATACAACCCAAACAAGTTCAACCGTCCCAATGACAACACCCGTCCCGGAGGGAACCCTAGCAACCCCAACCTCAATGCCAATGTTGTCTGTTTCAATTGTGGCACCAAGGGTCACTACTCCAAAGCATGCCCCAATCCGAAGAAGAATGGTCCGCGCCCCGATGCACAGGCGCCGAACAACGGCCAAGGCCGCAATGGAAATGGCAAGAACCCCGCACCCCGCGGAAATGTGGCTGTTGCCAAGGGACGCCTGCACCACATCAATGCTGAAGAGGCCATGGATGCACCAGATGTTGTGATGGGTACGTTCCTTGTCAACTCAGTACCTGCAACTGTTCTGTTTGATTCTGGTGCTACTCATTCTTTTGTTACCCAAGAATTTGTTGCTAAGGGAGGTTTAGTCGGAAACCTCTTACCCAAACCCATGGTCATCCAAATCCCAGAATCCACCATAGATACCAAGTCATTTTGCCCGGACGTTTCCCTTGAGATCAAAGGGGAAGAGTTCCTAGTCGACTTAATCATCCTAGGAACCCAAGGAATAGATGTCATACTGGGTATGAATTGGTTAGCCAAGTACCATGGTCGAATTGACTGCGCCAGAAGAGCTGTAGCCCTCACCACCGACAAAGGAGTAGAAGTGGAGTATGTGTCAGAAACCAGTCGACCCCAACCAGGATGCCATGAGAGCATAGCTCGACCAGCCCTAGATGAGATCCGTGTTGTTCACCTGTTCCAAGATGTCTTTCCTGAAGAGTTGCCTGGTATGCCACCGGATCGGGATATTGAGTTCATCATTGAACTTATCCCCGGGACAGCCCCCATATCCCAAAGGCCTTATCGGATGAATCCAGAAGAACTGGTTGAGTTGAAGAAGCAGTTAGCAGATATGCTTAGCAAAGGGCTTATTCGCCCCAGTGCTTCACCCTGGGGATCACCCATTATTTTTGTGGATAAGAGAGATGGTACCACACGCCTGTGTGTGGATTATCGCAGGTTGAATGATGTGACCATCAAAAACAAGTACCCTCTCCCAAAGATCGAGGATCTGTTCGATCAAATGAACGGAGCCCGAGTCTTTTCCAAGATCGATCTTCGGTCAGGGTATCATCAGTTAAGAATCCGAGAGACAGACATTCCCAAGACTGCCTTCACGACCCGTTACGGTTTATTTGAATACACCGTAATGTCCTTTGGTCTGACCAATGCCCTAGCCTATTTTATGAATCTCATGAACAAGATCTTCATGGAGTATCTTGACAAGTTCGTGGTAGTTTTCCTTGATGACATCCTTATTTACTCCAAAACTGAAGAAGAGCATGCTGAACACCTGCGTCTAGTTTTAGCAACCCTCCGAGAGCATCAGTTGTATGCCAAGTTTAGCAAGTGTGAGTTTTGGCTCAGTGAAGTCTCATTTCTCGGACATGTTGTGTCTGCGGGAGGAATTTCTGTTGACCCAGAGAAGATCCAAGCCATTGTGGACAGGAAAGCCCCAACTAGTGTGACTGAAATCCGAAGCTTTCTCGGACTAGCGGGATACTACCGCAAGTTCGTTGAGGGATTCTCCAGTATAGCCAAGCCCCTTACCCAACTGCTGAAAAAGGACAAGAAGTTTGAATGGACTCAGAAGTGTGAAGAGAGTTTCCAGGAATTAAAGAAGAGATTGACCTCAACCCCTGTCCTGATTATGCCAGACGTCACCAAGAGTTTCGACGTGTATTGCGATGCATCACGTCTAGGACTGGGTTGTGTTCTGATGCAAGAAGGCAAGGTGGTGTCATATCTGTCTCGACAGTTGCGACCACATGAAGAGAACTACCCAACCCATGACCTGGAGTTAGCCGCTGTTGTTCTTGCTTTGAAGACGTGGCGCTCCTATCTGGCGGGACATCGCTGCGAGATTTATACGGATCATAAGAGCTTGAAGTATATCTTCACGCAGAGGGAGTTAAATTTGCGACAGAGAAGGTGGATGGAATTAATCAAGGATTATGATATCGGCATCAATTATCACCCTGGAAAGGCTAATGTAGTTGCCGATGCCCTTAGTCGCAAACCCTGCACCCTGAATGCCATGATCCAAGCAGAGCAGCCAGCCCTGTTTAAGGAGTTCAAAGATTTTTGACTAGAGCTTGTTAGCCACGGCTATCTCGCCCATTTAGAGTTAGCTCCAACTCTGATAGATCAAATCAAGGAGGCCCAGAAAGGTCATGAGAGCATAGAAGGAATCAAGAAGAAGGTTTCTCTCGGTAAAGCGCCTGGTTTTACCGAGGATGCAGAAGGAGTGTTGAGATTCAATGGTCGTATCTGTGTCCCCAATACCTCGGAACTCAAGGAGTTAATCCTAAAGGAAGCCCACGAGACCCCTTACTCAATCCACCCCGGCGGAACCAAGATGTACCAAGACCTTCGTGAAAGATTTTGGTGGCATGGAATGAAGCGAGAAATTGGTGCTTTCGTAGCCAAGTGTGATATTTGTCAGCGAGTCAAGGCTGAACATCAGCGACCCGCTGGATTGCTTCAACCCCTAAAGATTCCCGAGTGGAAGTGGGATGAGATTGGAATGGATTTTATCACCGGACTTCCAAGGTCCAACCGAGGCCATGACTCAATATGGGTCATCGTTGACAGGCTGACCAAAGTGGCCCATTTTATTCCCGTCCACACCACCTATAGGGGAAATCAGTTAGCAGACCTGTATATTTCCAGAATAGTAAGCCTGCATGGTGTGCCTAAGAGGATTGTATCAGATAGAGGCACCCAATTCACCTCAAGGTTCTGGAAAGCCCTGCATGAAGCCCTCGGAACCAAGTTGGCGTTTAGCACAGCTTATCACCCCCAGACCGATGGCCAAACTGAACGAGTGAACCAGATATTGGAGGACATGCTTCGCGCATGTGTCCTAGCCTATGGATCCAAATGGGAAGATTGCCTTTCATTTGCAGAATTCTCATACAACAACAGTTACCAGTCTAGTCTGCAAATGGCCCCTTTTGAAGCCCTTTACGGCAAGAAGTGTCGTACACCCCTGAATTGGTCCGACACCGGAGAAGGCAAACTGTTTGGACCAGATACCCTCCGTGAGGCTGAAGAGCAAGTCCAGCTTATCCGAGAGCGACTCAAGACCGCCCAATCCCGTCAGAAGAGTTACGCTGATCCCAAGCGTCGTGATGTCACCTTTAATATCGGAGATTATGTCTATCTCCGAGTGACACCCCTTAAAGGAATGCAGCGTTTCCATGTCAAAGGAAAATTAGCGCCAAGATATATTGGACCTTTCAAGATCCTTGCCCGTCGAGGAGAAGTGTGTTATCAACTGGAATTGCCCCAAGAGTTAGAAGATTACCATGATGTTTTTCACATTTCCTTGCTCCGGAAGTGTCTCGAAGTTCCTGACCAGCCTGATGTTTTCAAAAACATCGATCACCAGTCCGTCGACCTGAATCAAGATCTGACTTATCGTGAGACGCCCCTCAAGATTCTCGAAGAAGATGTTCGTCTCACCCGCAGGCGAGCCATCAAGTTTTACAAGGTCCAGTGGACTAACCACTCTGAAGATGAAGCAACTTGGGAACGTGAAGACTATCTTAGGAGCGAGTTTCCCAACCTCTTTAGTACCCAGGCCTAGCAAATCTCGGGACGAGATTTATTTTAAGGGGGGAAGTCTGTAACATCCCAAAAATATTAATATAATTATTAGTGCAAAAATGTGGGCCAACAAAAAAAAACTTTTCTTATAAAAATGTGTGTATGTTTAATTCTTGAGTGTTGCTTGTTGCATTGTTTGCAAGATTGTGGAATTCTAGCTCTAATTAAAAATTTGAAGAAAAGAAAACAAATAAAACAAACCACAAAAACAAAACACCATGTGACAAATGTCACAATATTTTTCCAAATTAAGAAGCATAATTTATTTTCACACCAAAAACAATGGGGTAATATCATTGACACTCCTAGTTAATTTTTACAAACTATTCCCTTTCAAAAAATTCAGACTCAAAAGCCTCAAATTCAAATTGGAAATTCATGACTTAAATATTTCAAAATATTCCAAAAAGACTTTGTATCACTGACCAATAATATATTTAGCCTAGATCCTAAGTTTGGACTCAAAAGGATTAGGCAAAGTACAAAAATTAAATAGTCAAATTGTCACTGTTTTGGTTCAGGAAATTCACCAAACACCTTGTGATCACCACCTGTTCATCCCAAACCGAACCAAGCCTCGGATCAATTCGAGCAATTGTGGGCTTAGCTTGTTAAATTGGAGCAACCACTGGATTCACCTCATCTCCACGATCACGACGCGCCCGAGATCACGCCAAATGGTCACCGGAGTCGTCGAGGAGGCGTTGGCGACAGCCACGACCGCGCGCACGTCGCCGTGGTCGGCACTGTGGCCGCGACGACGCCGCGCCGTGCCGGCCGTGCCGTGCCCCCTCCCTTCGCTCTCCCTCACCCCCTGGTCCCCTCCCGCACCCACAGCACGCACCAGCACCAGCCCGTGCACGCCGCGCCCGCGCACGCCGTGCGCCGCCCGAGCACGCTCACGGCAGGGCCATGAGCCCGAGCGCTCCCGAGCGCGCCACGCCGCCCCACCTTGCCCCCCTTGCTCCCCAGGCAGCCCGCAGCGTAGCCGCGCCCCTCCACCGGCCTACGGCGGCCTAGCACGGCCACGGGCGCCTCTGCACCGCGTCCAGCGTGCGCCGCCCGGCCGCTATAAAACGGCGCCCCCGTGCCCCTCTTCTCGCCACACCGCCACTGCCTCTCCCCCCTCGCACCACTCCCCTCTCCCTTGTGCACCGCGAGGAGGCCAGGACCGAGGCCGCGGAGCCTCGGGTCGCCGTCACCTTCCTCGAGCTCGCCGTGCCCGAGGTAGGCGACGACCACGGCCTGGCCGTGCTGCTTCTCCCCGTCGCTCCCCTCTGCTTCCCTTCCCTTCCCCTTGCACCCCGCACTCACCAGAGCCCTTTTTCCCTCTGTCCCGTGTCCAGGAGCGCCGCCAATCGCTCGCCGGAGTTGGAGCGGAGCCGCGGAGGAGGAGGAGATCGTCGCCGACGCTCGGAGCCACGCCAGCACGCACCACTCGCCCCAGGAGCTTCCCCACCTCGCCGCCGTCGTTCTGCACCATCTGCACGCCCTCCCGAGGCCCCTAGGTGAGCGCTCCGTCCCCCTCGCCGTCGCCGGAGCCGCAGCGCCGCTCGGGTTTGGTCGCCGGCGACGCGAGCGTCGTGAGCCGTTAGATCTAGATCCTACGGTAACTTACCGGTTCGTGAAAAATATTAAAACCCTGACATGCGGGTCCCACGTGTCAGGTTTAAATAAACCGCGCGCGCGCTCGCTGAGTCACTGACCAGTGGGTCCCCTCTGTCAGATTTTTCAACATTATCCGTTCTGGATTTAAATTCGAATTTAAGTTTCATTTAAAAACCAGTACTGAACCCAATTTTAGAAATTCCATAACTTTAGATTTACAACTCCAAATTTAGCAAATCCAACTGTTCTGGAAAGCTTATGAAATTCTCTATCCAACTAGACTAGTTTCACCCAATTTGGATGTATAACAAAAATACAACATTCAAATTACAGTAGCATGTTTAAATTCTAAACTTGTTTGTTTCTGATACTCTGATAATCCAAATTAGTTGAAACTAATTTTATTAGGTCACATTTAGCCATGGTTAGTCACCCCTAAAATGGTTTAATTTTTAGGTGAATATAATTTAAATAATAGCCAAAACCATATTAATTGGCTTCTGGATTCAAAACAATGTGTAGCGAGTTTGGTAACTCCAAATGGCCCAAACCCAAATGTGTCATCTTCTACACATCATTATCTTTCTGTAGAATTTTAGTTTGTTTTTTTGTGACAAACAGAACTCAAGCTATGCAATTAAACATGTACAACAAGTTTCTGCCCTAATTAAAATACAAGGGAATAATGTTTAATTCTATTAAATTGAAACCACATGATATTTGGTATGTGGAATGGTTAATTAGAACCTCGACGATTGATTGAATAGGCTAGTGATTGTTTGTATTTGATTGATTGTGTATTAGACGAGAACGTTGCCGGATATATCGAGGAGGAGGGATTTGCAGAACCCGAAGACCAAGACCAAGATCACTTTGCCGAGCAAGGCAAGCTACTCTCTGAGCTTGCACCTAACTTATGCATCTAGATTTACAAATCATTTTCAAAAGCAAAGGTTTACAAAAACCCTTTTTCAAAGTACATAGAGATTGTTTTGCCACCCTGTGTAGAAGTAGATACTAAAACTATAGGATGGAGAAACAATGTTGTTTATTCAAAACTCCTTTGAAAACCTGTGTGGATATATAGCACCAAAATGTGGTGTTGAAATAAGGAAATGGAGAAAGATGGTTTTGGAAAAGCACATTGTGTCCTAGTACTCAGTCAAGCAACCGATACTCTGTGCGACCACATTTACCCACATATGGGAAAGGGCTTAGTCATATAGTTTGCTCTTATTAGTATGGGACACTGCATCAACAGAGATGACTCTGTTATGCATGAGGGAGTGGTTTGGTGACCTAACCCTGACCTGGGTCCTCGCTCAAAAATCTATGAGTAGATAAGGAGGAGGATAGAAGGATGTCCGTATACACCGCCAGATAAAACCTATGAGTCCTCACACTTAGGGTTTCCGACGGGAAACTGGACTAGGTGTAGATGGAATGGTTCATAGGGGCAGGATCCTATACTAGCATGAGCAAAGGAAAGACTAGGGTCGGTGACTCAACTTCGTATACCGCTGGTATGACGAGACGTGGCTGACACGATGAGTTATCGGATGAGTGTGGGAAAAGCGTGCTACCTCTGCAGAGGGAAATTAAACTATTCGAATAGCCGAGTCCTCGGATATGGACAGTTGAAGACCCTACTTAGACCATGTGCAAGTTTTTGGAAAAGAGTTGAGTTTAAAAAGAAAAAGGAAATGGAGAGTGTTCCACACACCTATACCAACGGATCGGTATGAGGTAGTTGGAAAGATATTGCCATAATGGTTTACGATCGGAGAAAGGGGGAGTTTTGGAATAAAACTAATAAAATTGAGATATCTAGTAGTCATACTTTCCTTATCTTCTTCAACAAAGATACAGAGATGTTTTAAATGAATAAAAGTGAGAAACTAAAAAATGGCACTAGAGCACTCATGTTGGAGTAGTTTGCGAGTACATTCAAATGTACTCATACTAGTTTGCTTCTGGCTATTGTCGTAGCCAGACATGGAGGAGTACTACGCCCAGGAGGAATACGGCGACATCTATGCCAACTAAGGATCTCCATAAGTCGACTGCCTGTCGGGTCATCGCTAGGATTTGATGTCTACTACGCCTTATTTCCGCTGATTGTTTTGGTTTGGCCCTTGAAGGCACCTATGTAAGACTTGGTCTAGATGACCATTTTATGTAAGACTTTAATTCGGTATTGTAATGGATGTAAACTTTGGTATTCAATTCGGATTATGTGCAACGACAGACTGATCACGGGATCGTTGTGTTAAGCATAATCGGGTATTTCGGACAGTTAGTCCGGGGTCCCCACAGCTAAGTGGTGCTTGATCACCTCTCTTGGTACACCGGACATATCTGACGGAGTCTATGCGAACATGTCAGAGTTTACCAGGAGGAAGGCGACGAGTGTGCCTTCCTATTAAGGAGGCAGAGCAGCGCCAATGGTGACGCTAGCCCCCGAGCCGTCAGCCCCCGAGCTGCTGGTGCTTAGGGAGACCTTCTTCATGGAAGCTGGCTCCTGAGAAAACAATTGCTTCTTCTTCTAGGGCCTCTCGAGAGGATCCATGTCCTCCGAAGCCGGAAATGCCATGGAGGCTGCCTTATAGGCTGTCTCGACGGCGCGTGTGGCGTCCAGGACGTGGTCGTGGATGGAGATGGTGCTAGCGCTGCCGGGGATCTTGACCATGTTGTAGGCATGATGAGTGATGGCCATGAACTTCGCGAGGGCGGGGTAGCCGAGGATAGCGTTGTACGACAAGCCGATGTGCGTGACGTCGAAGTCGATAAGCTCGGTGTGGTGGTTCTTCTGCGTGCCAATGGTGACAGCGAGGCGGACTTGCTCCAGAGGCTCGATGGAGCCGCTGGTGACTCCCGTGAAAGGCCTGGAGGGCATGAGCCACTCGTAGGGCACTTGAAGCGTCTCAAAAGTCTCGATGGACATGACGTTCAGGCCTCCTCCTCCATCGATGAGCGTCTTGGAGATGTCGATGTTGTTGATGGTGGGGGAGCAGACTAGCGGGAGGGTGCCAACAGTCTTGGGGGACCTGGGGTGGTCCTGTGCGCCGAAGGCGATGGTGTACTGCGACCACTTGAGGGGCCTGGAGGTCTCGACGCTGGGGAGCGTGGCGTTGAGCTCGTGAGCGAACTGCTTGAACCGGTTGTTTGACTTGGGCGCCTGAGCCCCGCCAACGATGCAGGCTATGGCTCCTCTCGGGGCCTGGTAGCCTCCATCTTCCTTGTCAGGGAGGTTGCCGTTTTTCTCGGCGGCGTTGGCCTGAGTGCCAGGTGACTTCTGGTAGCCGCCCTTGCGTCAGTTTCCGCGGTAGCCGAGGCCTCGACCGCGGCTGCCGCTGCCCTCGGCCTGTTCGCGCTCATTGCTTAGCCTCTTGAGGTCAAAGCAGGCTTCGGTAGAGTGGTCGCGCCTATTGTGGTAGACACAGAATGGACGGTCGTCCTCCTTCTTCTCGCCAGGCTCGGGGGAGACCCTGCCGTGAGGACTGCGGTGGCCTTGCGCTTGGGCTCCTCCTACTTCTTGTGGCTCTTCGACCCCTCGCCGTGGTCATCTCCCCGCGAGCTCATCTTGACGAAGAGGAGTCCCTCTTCAGCCTTGGCGCACTTGTCCGCCAGATCGAATAGCTTCACCACAGAGGTGAGCTTGTCGTGGATGCCTAGCTTCTCGAGCAACCTGCGGTTCGTGACAGGGATGACCTGGGTGTCAGGGATGTTTGGAATCTTGTTCCGCACCTGGCTGAAACGCTTGATGTACTTCCGTAGGGTATCATCCTTCTTCTGCACCACCGCGCGCAGGTCGTTCTGGGTGACCGCACGCTCGTACGTGCCCTTGAAGTTGGCGACGAACTGCTTGCAGAGCTCTTCCCATGTGCCCACAGAGTCCTCAGGGAGGTTCAGGAGCCACGACAGCGCGGAGTCGCGAAGCGCGTGGGTGAACCAGTTGTCCATGACCTTGTCATCTTGATGAGGAATGTCCCCATCAATACCCATGGTTACTAGCCTAGGGTAAGAGTTATGAGGTAGAGAACGCGTGATGTTGGTAGATTCATCGGCTGACAAGCGGGAATTACCCAGGTTCGGGGCCCTCAAGTGAGGTAAAATCCTTACTCTTGCTTGTATGTTATTGATTGTGTATATGCGGCGAGTACAGGGGTCTAGCAAGATGTCGATCTTGCTAGGGTTTGGTGATTCTGGTTGGACGTGTCCCTGGTCGGTCTCCCTCCTATCCTTTATATAGGGGTACAGGTCTCGGGTCGTAACCGACTAAGACTACATTTATGGAAAGTACTACCGACTATGCTATCTATGGTAGAAGTCTTCGTCTTTGGCTTCACTTGTTGGGCTTCTTCACCCTATTGACAACTGGGATTTAGTCATTACGTGCACCAGGTACCCACATGAGGGGATACCCGTTTGATATAACCTTGTCATTAGCCCCCGAGTGCTTGGCTAATTCAGAGAATAAGTCATGGAATCACTACATAGTGCACGTCTCATGTTTTATGCTTTTGATATGATATTTTTGTCCTTTTGACTTATGAACTTTGACAAAGGATTTCGATTGAGTAGGCATGGGTTTATTCGATGAGTCGAAACCAGTTAACTAACTTGGGCAAAACCTTACTAGCTTTCTTTCAGGTTTCAAGTCCTTGGGCTTGAAACCGGAACATACTGGACAGACACACCTCAGGCTAGTCGATGGTCTTATTAATATTGTTCTGCAGTTTCGATTTGCTACCCAGCGCGTCCGCCTAGATTTTCATCGTATCTGTTGATACGGAAAGTTCTAGGATTGAAACACTGTTGGAGTGATCCTCGGCCCTTTCGACTGATCGATGGGACTTACCTTTGTATTTTTGGTATACAGCATCCGAGGTATCTTATCGACTGATTTTTACCCGGAAATTCTTATGTTGCGAGTGTCTTTTGATTCTATCGAGTGCACGACAGTGCTCCTGATGGGAGTAGCCCCCGAGATTGTGCTTTATTGCTTGTAGTAGAGGCTAATCTCAATTTTCGTTTCGTCAGTCGAATGCATTTTGCCTACTCTTGATGGGAGTTTCCCACTCGACTATTTGTACTTTTATTCATGCAGTTTTGCTTTCGAGTTTATAAGAAGTTTTTCCTTTTTGTCATTCATGGTATGAAGGCCGTTTTTGTTCATCTGGAATGATGTCATGCGTGACATCCTTGGCGTGCGAATAGCACTCTGATAGACGTGTCTAGTGGGTCCCTCTCTTTGACCGTTGTGGACGCCGATTCAGTTCTGATTTGACCTGACGTGGCGAGATTGTCGTGGACATGATGATGATTTCCTCGATCTACGCACGTAGTGGGCTATGTGGTTCATGGCGAGCGCTCTCTGATCATGCCATGTGTTGTGTCGACTTCTGCTCGGACGGCTGTGATGAATGTTTGTCTGCACCGTAAATACAGGATCTTCTACTATGTTTAATTTTACCTTGCCATTTGTTCTCCGCCGTTTCTACTTCATCTTCTTCCTCGCGCTCATCTTTGACTCCTTTGCCCTCCCTGTGCTTTTCTTTCGCCATGGCGTCTCTGACTAAGATCTCCTCCACCACTGATATTTCTTCCACGAACAAGTCCCCAAAGGACAAGATTTATGGTTATTCCCCCGCTACCTCCACCGCTGCGACGAAGAAAATCCCCGGCGATTGGGTCATATCCATCGTCATAGAGAAGAAGTTGGAAGACTTCCGCCAGACGGGAATTTTGTCTTCAGCTGAGGTTGTTGTTGCTCGGGCTCCGATCCATAAAGAGGTACATCCCATGCCTCTTTCTGGGGAACGAGTTTGCTTTGTGGATTTTCTCCCTCGTGGATTTGGATTTCCTTTACACGACTTCGTCCGGGACCTTCTTTTTGCCTATGGGATTCAAATGCACGATCTGAACCCTTCTGGCGTTTTGTATATCACCTGTTTTGTGGTTTTATGCGAGTGTTTTCTTGGAGTGCACCCCAGCTGGGTTCTATGGAAGCATATCTTCCAGGTGAGTTTACTTTACTGTGACGGCCGCCCTTTGTCGACTGGGGGTTTCTGCATTGAAGTGCGCGACGGCTGTCGATATTTTGATGTGACGTCAGCCGAGCCTTTCCAGAAATGGAGGAATAAATGGTTTAATGTGCTAGTCGACCAAAGCCTACTACCTGCTTTTTTGACTGCCCCTCCTGCAATGTTGGCATCCTGGGACCATGACTTATCGACTGCGGAAGAAGAAGAAGCTTCTTCTCTTATGCTTAGGATTCAAGATCTGCGCAAGGCCATCACAGGGATCCAGTTAGTCAGTACGTATGTGCGACGCCGAGTTTGGCCATTGCGACAACGAGTGCACCCTTTATGGCGATCTGAGGGATGCCTTGACGCCACTCGTATGAGTGCAACTGAGTTGTCCGGCCATGAATTTCATGGTTATGTGAAATATATCACTGGAATCTCGCCTGCCGATATTGCTTGTTTCGACTTCTCTGTGTTCCCTTATGGCCTTGGGACTCCTATTCCCGAGGTACTTTTTTGAGTTTTTGCTTGCCCATCTTTTATTTGTCTTCTTGGTTACCAGTATCTTCTTCCATATGCGCTTGACTGACTTGCTTTTCTTATGTTGTGCTTAGGGATCACCATTCGTTACTTCTCTGCCGCCGCTACCCGAGCATGGTTCATCTGCAGAGAAGGCTCCTTCTGTTGCGGTTGATGCAGTTGGAGTCTCTCGTCTCACGGATGACGTGATTGCCTCTAGGGCGAAGGCTGCTGAGGAGGCTCCTTTGTGCCTGATGACGACTGATCCTGTGATTGCACCCGTGACTTAGCGTCGTCCACTGCGCCGACTTGGTGATGTTGACCCTGATGATGCGGACCCATCCTTGGTTGTTGCGGCTTCTTCTGCTGAGGCTGATGTAGAGAAGTAAGTTTCGTGCTCCGACTATCTTTTGTGTGCTTTTTGTTGTTCCGTTGTTTGATTATGCGAACAGCTCCTTTGTCAGAAAAGATCGTTCTTGCCCTCCTGCTAAGGTCGTCGAGCCGTTATCCTCCGCCTCTTCTTCTTGGGTTGATCATGTAAAACTTTCCGCTCTTTCCTGTCCTTGTCTTCTTCCATTTGTTCGTTACTCTCCTCTGACTCGATTGGACATCTCTTGTTCCCTTTGAAGCCTTCTGTAAGCGGCTTGGTTGCCGTTGGCCAAGCCTCTGTGCATGCGGAAGAAGAAAAGACCCTCCTGCGCTGCTCCTTGAAGCAGATCAGTCGTAAGGCCCTACCTTTTCGCCTGTTTTGAGACTTGAGCTATCTTTTGCACGACCTTCACATTCTATGTTACTTTGCAGAGGAAAAAATTTCTCTTGAAGATCGAGTGGCTGAATTGGAGAAGAAGCTTCATGATCAGCAAGTCCGTTCTCGTGAAGAACTGGATAGCACTCGGCGCTCTCTTGACGTGTCTATTCAGACACTAAGTGCCGTTTTTGCAGAGGCTTTGCCCGGGATTTCCACTCCTACGACTGCGGAGGAATTTTCCAATGTGCTTGGACCTGGCACAACGACCCTTACTCAGTGGGCACGTGATTTGACGGTTCGCGGCTCGAAAATTACTCTGAAGCTGCTGCTGGCGAATGGCGTTGAGGCTGATTATGAGGCTTCTTTATCATATTACCCGAAGAAGTCGAACGGGAAACCTTCGTATTTTCGGGGAATCTCGGATGTCGTTGCTCGTCTTGCCAAGGTCAGCATTTGCACCGGAGAGCGTCGCCAGGCTGCCGTGTCCACCGAGCGTCAGTCTCGTGGTGGCAAGGACAAGATGGCAGCTCGCAAGTGACTGCTCCTTTTGTAATCGACTGAACTCCTTGTTGTAATATAAGACCTTCGTAAAGTATAATGCATTTGCTTGTTTTCTGTTTTTTATGACTTGGTCGAGCTTTGCTAGCTTTCTTGTCTTCCTTGAGGCCCACTTCTCAATCCCGTCGAGTAGGTTTATGTGACTATGTAATATTAGTGAGCTTCAGCCCCCGAGTCTACCGGGTGGGTGTGTGTGAGTATGATCTTTAAGTAACACCCAGCCCCCGATTATATCTGGTGGGTGTATGTGATTATGAACTTTCAACTAAGACCCAGCCCCCGAATATGTTGGATGGGTTACGTGATGATGAACTTTAAGTATGACCCAGCCCCCGAGTCCATCGGGTGGGTTTGTGTGGCTAAGATATCATAGGAAACATCATTTATTGAGAATATATGTCAAGTAGACCGCCTCATTAAAAACCTTCCAGTTCCCGTGGGTACCCTTGTAAGGAAAAGAGCGCGTATGAAATCTACTACGACTTTTACAATGATTTGTCGAGAGACCTATGCATAAAAACGACGCAAGTGCGCCACGTTCCATGGGTTGTGTGATAGTTCTCCCGTCTGTGTGTGCTTCAGTTGATAGGCTCCTCCTTCGATGACTTGAGTGACTATGAATGGCTCTTCCCATGGTGACGCGAGCTTGTGGACTTTCTTCTGTTTTAGTCGTAGCACTAAGTCGCCTACCATGAAAGCTCTTGGTCGGAGACGTCGACTGTGATAGTTTCTCAGGTCCTGCTGGTAAACAGCTGTATGAGCCAAAGCCGTGTCGCGTGCTTCGTCGAGTATATCCAAAGCGTCTTCTTGTGATACTTTTGATTTCTTCTTCTTCGTAGGCTTCTATTCTTGGTGCACCGAACTTTATTTCTGGTGGCAGTACTGCCTCTGCTCCATAGATCATAAAGAATGGAGTGATTTGTGTCGACGTATTTGGGGTTGTGCGAAGACTCCAAAGCACTGCTGGCAACTCCTCGACCCAGGCACCCGCGGCTCTTTTGAGTGGAACTAGTAATCTTTTCTTGAAACCTGCACATACGAGGCCGTTTGCTTTTTCGACATGTCCATTAGACTGCGGATGTGCTACTGACGCGTAGTTGAGTGTAATATCCCATTCTTTGCAAAAGGTCTGGAATTCTTCTGCCGTGAAGTTTGTGCCGTTGTCTGTGATGATGTTGTTTGGAACACCGAAGCGATAGACTATGGATTTAATGAACTTGACTGTTGTTGTTGCTGTCGAAGTTGCGACGGAGATTGCTTCGATCCACTTTGTGAATTTGTCGACTGCTACCAGTAGGTGTGTATGTCCTCCAGGTGATGACTTTTTGAGTGGTCCTATCATATCAAACCCCCATTGGGAGAACGGCCATGTTAATGGTATGGTTTTGAGTGCTGATGCTGGTGCGTGGGGCTTTGTTGCAAATTTATGGCACCCGATGCACCTTTTGACGATATCTTCCGGGTCTTTAAGCGCAGTGGGCCAGTAGAAACCTGCTCTGAAGGCCTTAGCTACCAGCGATCGGCTTGCAGCATGATGTCCGCAAGTTTCTGCATGAATTTCACGGAGTATAGTTTTACCATCCTCGAAATCTACGCACCTTTGGAAAACACCTGAAGTGCTTCTCTTGTAGAGTTCACCGTTTATAATGGTGTATGCCTTTGCCCTTCGAGTAATCCTTCTGGCTTCGACTGTGTTGTCTTATAACTCTTCTCGGAGCATATATGCTAGAATTGGCTCGGTCCAGGCTGGAGTCACGTGATCGCCTTGGCATAATAGAACTTCGATTGTCGGGTCCAGTGTACTAGGTGTGTTACATGTCGTAGTTTCTTATGGGTTTGCCATCGATCGTTTCTTGTGGATAGATCTGTGCGTGATGCGCTCCAGGAAGACACCTGGTGGAACTTGTGCTTTAGTTGACCCAATGTTGGCTAGTATGTATGCTTCCTCATTGCTTTCTTTTCCAATATGCCGTAATTCGCAACCGTCGAAGTCTCCTTCCAATGTGTTATATAAGTCGCGATACGCGATCATATTATCTGCTATGGCGTCGCAAGCCTTCATTGTTAGCTGTACCACCAGGTTTGAGTCGCCATATATCATCAGTCGAGTGCATCCCAATGCCTTGGCCATTCGTATGCCATGTATTAGACCTTCGTATTCGGCTTCGTTATTGGATGGTGTTGGGAAATCCATTTGGAGTACGTACTTCAACTTGTCTCCTTTTGGGGATATTAGCACTACTTCTGCTCCTGCCCCTTCGGTTTTCTTGTATCCATCGAAATACATTGTCCATGAATTGGATATGTCTGGTGTTCCTGGTAGTTGTGATTCGATCCACTCTGTGGTGAAATCTGGTAGCACTTGAGCTTTGATGGCTTTTGCGTGATCGTATGTTATTCCGAGTGGCCCCATCTCCATGAGCCATTTGGCGGCCCGCCCTGTTGCATCTGGATTGGTGAGTATGTCTCCTATTGCTGATTTGCTGATCACCGTTATTACGTGTTCTGTGAAGTAGTGCCATAGCTTTCTTGTTGTTATGAATACTGCATACGCTAGCTTCTGGAAGTGTGGATTTCTTTGCTTTGATAGGGATAACACCTCACTGATGTAGTAGACCGGTCTTTGCATACTCTAAGCTTTTCCTTCTTCCATGCGCTCGACTACAAGTACTATGCTGACCACTCTGTTTGTTGCTGCCACATAGAGGTATAGTGGCTCCTTTTATTTTGGCGCTGCTAGAACGGGAGGTTTAGTGAGTGTTCGCTTGAGGTCTATGAAAGATGCTTCTGCCTCTTCTGTCCATTCAAATTTATCTGCTTTCTTCATCAGTCGATAAAGCGGTAGTGCCTTTTCGCCTAGTTTGCTGATGAACCGACTGAGTGCTGCCACTCTTCCTGTCACCTGATGTACTTCGTATAGCTTCGTAGGCCTTTGCATGGTTAGTATGGCATGTATTTTCTCTGGATTTGCTTCAATTCCTCTTGCCGAGACCAGGTACCCCAAGAGCTTTCCTGCCAGGACCCCAAAGGTATATTTTTCTGGGTTCAGCTTTATGCTATAGCTTCTAAGGTTATCGAATGTCTCCTTTATATCTGCTAGTAGTGTGCACTCCTTTTTTGACTTGATCACTATGTCGTCGACGTAGACCTCCATATTTTTGACATTCTGTGTTTTTGACAGTTTTGCATCATGCGCTGGTACGTAGCTCCTGCGTTTTTGAGGCCGAAAGGCATTTTAGTGTAGCAATATACTCCGAGTGGAGTTGTCAAGGCTGTCTTTTCTTGGTCTTCTTTCTTCATTCTTATCTGATGATATCCAGAGTATGCGTCCAAGAATGACAGTCGGGCGCATCCCGTAGTGGAGTCGACAATCTGATCGATACGTGGTAGCGGGAAATGGTCTTTCGGGCAGCACTTGTTTAATCCCGTGAAATCGATACACATTCTTGTTTCGGTTGTCTTCTTCTTCTTGACTATCACGGGGTTGGCTACCCATTCTGATTTATTTATTTCTCGAATGAAATTGGCTTTGAGCAACTTGTCTACGTGCTTCTCGATGGCTTCTCTTTTGGGCCCTGATACACGTCGTACCGTTTGTTTGACGGGTCTGGTTCCTGGACTGAGCTAGAGAGTGTGCTCGGCGAATTCCATGGGTATGTCTGGCATGTCATCGGCTGACCATGCAAACATATCCCAGTTCTCACGGAGGAATTCGACGAGCGCGCCTTCCTATGCGGGAGGCAAGCTTGTCGACACTTTGGCCGTTTTTGCCGAGTCAGTCGGATGGACTTGGTGCGTCCGCGTTTCATCTGCGGTGTTGAATGTTTTGCTTATGGCCTGCTTTTTATGCTTCGGCATGTATATTGTGTTGTTGAGAAGCGAGAGCTCATCCAGCGTTTGCTCTGCTCCGAATGTTTCAGAGATCTTGTTGAAGTCACGGTCACAAGCGTCTGACCTTTGAAAGTTTCCCCTGACCGTAATTATGCCATTTTGGGCCTGGCATCTTCAATTGGATATATGCGTAATGTGGTATTGCCATAAATCGGAAAAACGCCGGCCGTCCGATTATAGCATCGTATTGTGACCTCCATTCGACAACTTTGAATTCCATTGTTTCGGTTTGGAAGTGCGTTGCATCTCCGAATGTGACGTCGAGCTGTATCGTGCCTTTTGGCACAATGGCTTTGCCTGGAACTATGCCATGAAAAGTATTTGACGATGGAGGTAAATTGTCGACTGACCTGTTCATTCGGCGCAGTGTGTCGGCGAAGATGATATTGATGCCACTTCCTCCATCCATGAAGAACTTAGTCATGTTGTAGCTTCCTATCTGGGCTTCTAGTACCAGGGCGCAATGACCTGGCCTATATATAGACGGTGGGTGGTCCTCTCGACTAAATGTGATTGTTGTTTCAGATCCGCGAAGGTATTCTGGCACAGCTGGTGGTGCCATGACCGCCATATTGACATGCCTGGTGTGCAGTTTTTGTTGCCTGTTTGATGGTCGCCCCTTCTGGATCATGTACGTTTGCCTCTGATGACTGGAGTGTTGATCCGTCGACTGTTGGTGTGTGTAATATACATCTCCTGCAGCTTGACTGTTAGGGTCATATGATGGTGGTGGTGGCAATGCTACACCTTGTGGTGTAGGCACCATATGCTCGAATGTGTTGCTCCTATGCCTCTTTACGTACTTGATTGCCAACTGCTCGAATAATCGACAGTTTTCAATCGTATGACTTGATATTAGTCTTCCCGTCTCTGGGTCCTTGAATAAGTGTAATCTGCACGGATTCTTTATTTTTGGATCTAAGCGTTGTTGTCCATATTGTCTGCTGCTGCTTCCGCGTTGACTATGGTTTCTGTTGTCATGTCGATCGACTGACCTGTCGTTCTTGTAGCTGCTTCTGGCTTCTCGGCGGTTGTTTTGTTTTCTGTCATCTTGACTGTGATCATTACTCGAGAATCCTGCTGCATGAATTTGACATTCTGTTTGTTTCTGATATCGTAGTTGCGTCGCCATCGTTTGTCGTCTCTATCTCGGTGATCTCGATTGTCCCGGTGGTCGCGACTGTCCCGTCTGTCGCGATGCCGCTGTGGTGAGTGCGAAGTTTTGCTCTAGACTGCATCTTTGCCATCTGCCCACTCGGTCGCTAGTTTCATGAGCTTTGCCATGTTTTTTGGTTTTTGTCGTCCGAGTGCTTCTCTGAAATATTTTCTGTAGACTTCATTCGTGAAGGCGTCCATTGCTCCGCCTTCTGATATTGTGCCCACGGAGTTCCTGATGGAGGCCCACCTTCTGATGTAAGACCTAAGCTTCTCGTCTGTCTTTTGTCGGCATCCTCTTAATTCCTCAAATGTTTTCGACCTTTTGCAGAGAGGATCGAAATATTTTATGAAGTCTTCTTTGAAGTGATCCCAGGAATCGTAGGCTCCTTCGGGCAAAGATTTGACCCAGTCGCGGGCCGTGCCTTCAAGCATCAATTGTATGTATGGTAGTGTCGTCGTTGTTGTTCCTCGTTGGCATATGACTGCCAGTTTGTAATCTTCCAGCCACCCCGAGGGTTCCTGTTTTGAGTTGAATTTTGGCATGGTTGGTAAGCCAAACTTCTTTGAGAGTTTTGTTTCTTGGATCCGTCGAGTGAAACATTGTGCTCCGCATGGTCCTGTGTTGCGATTGTCGGGTGATTCGCGACAGCCTGATCTCCTGGACCTGCTTCTCGAGCGGCTTCTTGATCTGCGATGGCTTGAGCTTTTCCTATCACTGCTTCGCTGAGGACTGCGACTGAAACGTTCTCTCAAGCGGCTCCTGCTACGTCTCCTCCTTCTTCCGTCTACCAGTTCTTTTGCTGCAATTTCCAGGGCCTTCATTTTCTGTAGGTATCTTGCTTCAGCAGGATCACCTGCCGGTGGTTTTTCTGCTTGAAGGTATGCTCCTATGGATATGAGAGCTCCTTCTGCTGTTTTGGGTTGGATTATGCCGTCAGAGTTGACGGTTAGGAACAAGTTGTTCCAGTTTTGAGTGACGTCTTCCCTTTCGTGATCTGGGATTCTGTCGAATCTGGATCTGCGTCGTGCCTCGGTTGCCCCTGTAGAGCTCATGGATGGTTGTCGTCTGCGCGCTTGATATGCTTGCTTGCCTTCTTCGTTCTTCGAGTGTTGCTCTGTATTGCTTCAAGCGCTGCGAGTCCTGCTAGTTGAAGTAGTTGTATGTTGCCTACTCATCTGGAGTTGCGTCTGCTGGCATCATTATGCCTTCTTCAATGACCTTTGTCACCTTTGCAGCCATCTCTGCCGTGATGTCCAAGCTGGTAGTACCATCTGGTAAAGTGACCGTCCATGGATACTCGACTAGTTGTCGAATGGCTGCGTTTTCTGACGTTTCTACGGCTTTTGCCACGTAAACCTGCTGGGGGTATGTGATAAGGATATGTGTAGTCTGATTGCTCTTCATACGTTGCTTCGATATTGCTATCCCGCTCTATGCTTTTCTCGCCATCTTCTGTTTGTTGTATATGCTCGTCGTAGTCGACGGCAGCATGACGTGGAGATTGGATTTCTGCGTCGGCGAAGTCGGCTAGACGTATGATGTCTTCTGTACGCTCATCATACTCGGGGAGGTGAAAGCTTTCTTCTGGAGCGTCGATTTTCATATGGTCTTCGGTTGGGTTGATATGGAGGGTCGACTGCACTTTTTCTTCCATCTCGTTTTGCATTATGCATACGTTGAATTCTCTTGTGGACATGGATCCTGCTATGGACGAGATTGGATCGATCTGTGATGTTGGCGCTCCAGTGCTTCCAACCGAAGCCGTCGATATGATCATATCATCGACTGAGGCAGCCGACGGTTCTTCCTCTTCAGGGAACTCATCCGCCATGAATTTGTTGAATTCTGCGGATGTCATTGAATCTGTTGGAGATTGTTGCGGCGGGATCAGATCGATCTGCGACGGGGTATCTTCCTTGTCTGCTGCAGATGTGATCTCCGGCGACCTCTTTTGAAGTGGCTGAGTTGCGATCTGTTCGACTAAATCTTGTACACCATCAACAAAGAAGTTATGTTCTCCGATAGTTAGATCAAAACCTGAATCGAGATTGGAGTAGATCTCCTGAGCTTTGGGTAAGTATGGCCTGATCCTTGCTGGTGATTCATTGTTTGGCGAGTGGTCGCCTGTGATCTAGGTACAATCTGTTGTTGCTGATGTGCATCCCTTTGAAGAAGTCGGCGGATCGCCGTTTGAAATTTGGACCGAAATCCGTAGCTCCAACACCACCTTTTCCCATAGACGGCGCCAATTGACGAGGGATGTCCCCATCAATAACCATGGTTAGTAGCCTAGGGTAAGAGTTATGAGGTAGAGAACGCGTGGTGTTGGTAGATTCGTCGGCTAACAAGCGGGAATTACCCAGGTTCGGGGCCCTGGAGTGAGGTAAAACCCTTACTCCTTCTTGTCTGTTATTGATTGTGTATATGCGGCGAGTACAATGGTCTAGCAAGATGTCGATCTTGCTAGGGTTTGGTGATTCTGGTTGGGCATGTCCCTGGTCGGTCTCCCTCATGTCCTTTATATAGAGGTCAGGTCTCGGGTCGTAACCGACTAGGACTGCATTTATGGAAAGTACTACTGACTATGCTATCTATGGTAGAAGTCTTCGTCTTAGGCTTCGCTTGTTGGGCTTCTTCACCCTATTGGTAACTGGGCTTTGGTCATTACGTGCACCAGGTACCCACATGAGGGGGTACCCGTTTGATATAACCTTGTCACGTCTCCTCCCGCGGCTTGGATGGAGGTGGTGTAGAGCTGCAGGAACTCAACGGGGTTGCTGGAGCCGTCGTAGCCCTTGGGCAGGTCTGGCCTGAACTTCTGGGGCCAGACCACGCGGCGCAGGGAGCGGGTGAACGCCATGCAGCCTGAGGCGTACGTGGCGACCCCGTTCTGCAGAGCTGCGCGGTTCTGCTGGCCCGCCTGGCCAATCTCCTCCACAAGGTTGTTCTGGCGGTCCCGCTGGCGCTCCATCCCCACGCGCGCGTCTGGCGCGGCGCGCTGCATGATTTGGCAGTCACGCGGCGAGGAGGCTTGCGAGGCGGCTCTCTATGTCGCGGCCGGAGCAGGTCCTGGAGGTGGCGGAGGCGCTTCATGCGTAGCCGTGCCAGCAAGGGAGTGGTGCACAATCGACCGCGATGGAGCTGGGCGAGTGGTGGCGATGCCGACGAGGTGGTTGAGGCGTTCCAGCCACTGCTCGTGAGCCTCAGCAGTTGTGTAACATCCCAACATTTTATAATGTTTAAAAATCACAAAATTTAAAACTTTTCTTTTTATTAAAAATAAATATTAAAATGCCTAAGAAAACCAACTATAAAAGACTTCAAACATATTGAAAGGATTTAATATTTCAAATATCTCAAGTAAACATTATTTTCAAAGGTTAGTTCAAGTTAAATATTTTATTATCCCTTGTAATTCTGAAAACCTTAATATGTAATTTGACAAATGTTTTACAAACTTTCAAACCATTGCTTGGTAATAAAAAGTTTCTTTATAAGTATTTGATTTAAATAACCTAGCCATTGCTATTCAAAAATTAAAATAATATTCACAAGTGTTCTTTTAACTTAAATTCAAACATATTTGAATGTGGGTATTTCATAGAATTTATTTTAGTCAAAAATAAAATTAATTAAACCCTAATTTCAAATAATAACATAAAGTGTCAAAATTTCCATTAATCAATAATTCAAAAAAATTATTTTTGAAAATTGTCCAAAACATGCCCACAACTGGTTTAACACAAAGATAATAATTTTACATATTTTTAGAAATTTGTTTGACTTCATTTGGAGTTTTAAATCAAAAGTTATTAAGAAAATAGAAAATCAGAAAAGGAAAAAGAAAAATCCCTGACAGTGGGACCCACCTGTCAGGGTAGTTCGTCTTCTTTCTCTAGTCAGAAATCACGCCCAAAAATTGCTCAGATTCCGTTTCCAAAATTTGAGCGAGCTCTACGAGATTTGCTCCCTCTCCTACCCCTACTTAAACCCCGCACCCTCCTCGATCATTCCCCTCTCCTTCCTCTCGAAAACGCGCCGCCAGGCCGGAGAAATCGCTCGCTGGAGTAAGCCATTTCCGCCGCCGTTCTTCCTCTGCCCCTGTGAGATAAGCACGCCCCCGCGCCCGAGAACCCCTCCACCCTCTTCCTCTAATCCCTACGCATCTCCTAAACATATTCTCTACCCTGCCCTCGCAGCAAATCGCGCGGTTGGTGCTCGACCCGAGAGTCGCCGCCGTAACTTCCACTCCGGTCGTGCATCGTCGTCGTTCGGCAGAGCTATCAGCGCCGCCACCGTGCCCACCGTCTTCCCCGCGATCTGCAGCACCTCGTCGTCGTCATCTCGTGTCCAGGGGAGCAACGCACCAACAGGAGCGTCCACGCCCGAGCCGAACGCCGCCGTCCCCTCCATCTCCAGTGACTCGTGCCGCCAGCCGCCGACCAAAGCGATGTGAGCCGTCCGATCTCCTCCCAACGGCTGAGATTAGAAGTTTAAATTGAATCAGTACCTTTAGATCTGAACCGTAGATCTAGATCTGGACGGCCCAGATCTGTTCACTTATCCACGTCGGATCCCAGTCAGCAGCCCAGTCAGCGCACAGTCAGCGCTGACGTGTAAAATCATTTTCACGATTTAATTAATTGGCAGTTTTGCAGAAAAGCCCCTGTCTATTCAAACTATCATATATTTTTCTCTGTTTATCCAAATTCAAATATTTTTATATATTTGGAAAGCCCTCGACATGTAGAATATTTTGGATCTGCCACAATTCAAATTTGACTTAGTTTAAAATATTCAAATTTCAAATGGAAGATTTGAGTATATTTATCATAACTTTAAATCTATAATTCCAAAAATTCCAAATAAAATTGTTTTTGAAACTTTAGGATATTTGTAAATTAATGCCACTGCTATAAAATAATTTTGAGTAATATTTGAATGAAATCATAGTTATATATTTAATTTGAATAGTTTGAGTATTTTCAACATAACTATTAATAGAAATATTATTTTGATTAAATCAAATTGCTATAAATTTAATTAAATGCTCCCTGTCTATTAACACTAATTATAAAAAAAATATTATAAAATTTAGTTAAAGAAAACTTTAATCTTATAATTAGTCCTTTTATTATATTTTCCAAAAATAGAAATTAATTAAATTGCATTTATAGCCTAATGCATACTTTATAAATATCACAAATTTTGTATGATATTTCTTAGGATTTAAAAGTGCATTGCATGCATAACTTATATTCTCATATCGATATATTTCCCGTAGGAAATCTCTTCATTATTTTTCTCTAAGTTAGGAATATTTCCAAACATACTATTTTGGTCAAAGTGTTATGCACTAGACACTTAGTATTTTTAACATGGAGCTAGAAGGCCAATGAAGAACTTAGCCAAACAAGACTTCAGAAGAATCTTCAAGGAGTAGAAGCACTTAGAAGAAATTCAAGAAGAAGTTCATGAAGACTAACCGGCAAATATTTTCTAAGTCTTGCTTCCTCTTTCCTTCTTTTCTCCCTCCTTCTCTGAGACTTCATGAAGACTAAGTAAATCCAAGACCAGCCTAGGTGATATAAAAATCATCAAGTCCGAAGATTATTCAAGTCTACCAAGAATTCAATCAAGACATCACCAAGGAGAATATTACAAGTCTGGAGATGAAGACTGGAGGGCCACTACATCTTTCTTCTATCTTTTCCCTCCTTTCTAATCTTGTCTTTCACATTTGACTTAAACAATTTTGATCATATTATTACCATCTTGAAGTTTGTTGGATCCTAGCGGCATAGTGAGATGAAGCGGCCTGGGGACAAACCTTACATGTCCACATACATGAGACATGTCCCACAACTTAAGTGGCTGGCCGGGTGTCTGTCTCTCTCACTATATTGAATATCCAATTTACAAAGAGTTGATAATAATTGTTGATCACCTTGAAGAATAGACTTAGTATTTTCTCTAAGTATTATGCATATCATAGCTAAGCCATTAGAGTGCTTATTCAAGATGAATTATAACAATGTTATTTCTATCCAACTTATGAACTTTAGTCCTTAGTCATTTTGACCAACATATTTTACTTGAAGTAACTTAAAATATTTTCATGGCATGACATGCATTTGTAGTCCTTAGAATATTTTGCATATCATGCATAAACATATTTTCCTTAGAAGTTTAAGAAACTTGTTTGTATGTGTTGTGTTGTTGTGTTTTATGATTGTTGTATTGTTGTTTGTTTATATTGTATAGACTAAACGGAGAGACCCGAGTTCGTTGAAAAGAGTTTGTGAGTAAAGACTTCATCCAAAGGCAAGTGGCACACCTCATAAACTTCCTATTATTTTCTATATGCATTACTTAGTGTATTTTTATATGCATGAGTAGGATAGTATTGCTATGTTAAACCTATGTAGAATTCCCTTACTCCAGTGTCTTGGTTCCTACATAGTACTTAGTAGATGTATTGATGCTATGCAATAGATTCAAAGTTTTACAAAATGTTAAGTGACTACTCAGGGCTGTGCTCATGGTTGTCGTCGCCTAGGATGAATGTCTATTCTACTTAGGGCCGTGAGCATGGTGATTTTTACCTGAGAGTGCACATCCACTAAGTTAATGAAACTCCTGGGTGGATTGGTTGTTAATGGTGGCGAAGTTGAGTGGCTACTCCCGTCCATGTCTATGGTTCCTGGAGTACGTGCACTTGTGGATGGCCACCCAGGGAACAGAGGAATCTGAAGAACTCCGAGTGACGATTGCTTCCAGTGCAGCCATTGCCATATGGGCTCTGGCTTGATCAATTATGTTCCGTGGACTCTCTCCAACTTGTCAAGCAGATGTAGGGGGTGTTAGGTGGAACGGGTCAAGACAGGTGGGAGGTAAAATGCTTCTGAAAGATCTCGTCTCATTCTTCTCCTTTCCTTATCACAAATGGTGTGAAAAGGATAATTTGGGTTGAATGGGTACAATGGTGAAAGTGCACAAACTCTGCAGAGTGTAAAACTAAGTACTTAGCCGTGTCCCCGGTACGGACAATTTGAGCAGCTGATCACGGACGTCAACGGAGGATTCCATCATTCCAACTTCAGAAATAAAACTTGATGGGTGAACAAGGGAAGATGAGATTTATGGTTTTCATGCCATATTTGTCTTAATTTGAAGAAAGTGTTTTCCAAAGAGATATGAAAAATTGGCTTTATGCAAAATAGCCTTGAACTCCACCAGCCAAATATGCATATAGGCTATAGAGTTATTCCATTAAGTGTCCACCATAGTGTCACTTGTCAGACTCCATTTTTAATGGAATCTGACCCACGTTGTTGCAATATTTTTCTTATTGCAGATTGATTATATGACGAGTGAGGTTCGATTAAATGTTTCGAGTCTACAACCAACATGTTTTCGCCTGTGGCAACATGAAGTTGTTGGAGACCCATTGCTATTGTATTCCGCTGTGTACTTTTTCAATGCTAGCTTTATGCTATGCAACTTGTATCGAATATTTTGTAAGTCTGGATCATCGATGTAATAAAATTGATACTTTGTTGTGATATTACATCGTAAATTGTGTGTGCAAACGAATCGATCCAGGGATTTGCACTATACACAGGTATCTGTCTTGTTTAAAGTGCAGGTACGCTACATATGGTATCAGAGCACTGTGTTGCCTGTAGGTTCGAAAACCCCTAGGATTGGACAGAGACCAAAAGTTGAATAGTTTTAAATATACTAGGTTTCAAACTTGAGAAATTTAAAATTACCTTTCTATCACTACATTAAATTTCTTGTCTCGCCTTAAATTCTAATACTCTTACCTGTTCAAAATTCCAGATGGGAGAGTACACTGAGACAGCGTATGCTGGTGTTTTGTCGGATTTCATCTTTGGGAGGCAGCTGTCCAGGTTGACAAGTCAATTGAAGCTACCACCGCCCTACTTCCGAGGAAGGAAGTAAGATACCGACATACCTGATGTGACGCGTTGGGAAATCCGCACAATCATGACCCCAGATCCCACGATGCTAGACTTCGAGCCCGTGGACTATGTCACCTACTACCCTGAATGGATTGAAGGAGTGAACATAGCTATGGTGGACTTGATGGCCCAATTGTGCTATAAGTATCGCAACAAACTGGCACCAGAATCGCCCTTCCGTGCCTTTGGGAAGAGGGATGCGCATGGCCACTCATTGGCTCACACGGGAAATCGCCTGGACCTGCCCATCACTAACAAGATGTTTGAAGACTTGGATTTTCTCATGAACCGTCTGACCAGAAAGGTTCAGCAAGCTTATAACATCGCAGATCATGCCCGAGCCGTCATACACGCAAAAGCCCAAGAACTTCGGACTTCTGAAACCCTTATTGGCCATATGGAGGAACTCATCCATGAACTACATTTGCAGAATCTTAACAAAGATAAGCAGATCGCCACTCTTGAGGCGCAACTCAATGCACCTCCACCACCGCCAGTAGCTGAAGAAGGTGACCAAGGCACTGGAAATATGGTAGTAACCGCGGCGGTAAAGGAGAAAGAAGACCCCGAAGAGGTGCCTTCTGAAGTGTCAATTGAGGGACAAGTCACGCCTGTGGCGAATAACCACGCAATGAAGCGCAAGCGTGAGATCAAGGAGGAATAAGCGGAGCAATAAAAACCACGTTAGAGGGACCACCATTTATCTCATTTAGCTTATCGTATTGATTTGATGTATTGACCTATCAAATTGTGGTAGGGCGGTACTATCGTTTTTGTAATTCCATGACATTGGTGTGTTTTCGTTCGATAAATGATCAGTTCGATTTCCCAAAATAAGCGTGCATTTTTTTTATGTATGTGTTTGCATGTGTTTGAATCATGATTGATTGATGTTGTTAGGAATTGGTTGTCTTGTTCTGAATTTATTGAAGTAGTATTTCTCCATAGTACATATAATTCAACTCATTTATTTTCTAAAACCAACAGATGTCTCACTCCAATAACGACAACAGTGAATTGTACCCAACTACGCGAAAGCCGTTAAGGAACCAGAGTCAGAAGGTGATCAATGACCACTCGTCTAAGATTGATCAAAACCATTGTGTTGTTGAAGAGGACCCTATGACCAAACTAAAGGCATGCAAAACTTGTGAAGAGATAGGACATACGTCCAAGGATTGTTCTGATGAGTGGCCCCATGGTCAAACCAGACGTCCAATTAATGGACGCCACACCAAACGGGTTATTTGCTTCCTGTGTGAAGGAACAAACCATGTCCCAATCCAATGTCAATTTTATCCCTTGGTGCAACAAGCTAACCAGCAAGCCAAGGAAGGAATGCGACAGTCTCTCATGAAGATCCTCGAGGAAGAAAGACAAAAGAGTGAATCCAAGAAGGATCTTAGCCACATAACATGCTACAGGTGCAAGGATAAGGGACACTATGCCAGTGGCTGCCCAGAGTGGAAGAGGATTAAATCTCTCCAAGGACCGAGTGGAAAATGTGAATGCTAAAACTTCCCGTATCTACCACATGTCATTGTATTTTGAATACTTGTACGCTCTACAACAGAGAAATAAAAATGATTAAACAAAGTTTCTAGACTGACCACGAAATTTTCTTTTAAGGGTGGTAGCCACCTAGTTTAATTAAACCCCGATGCTTAAACCCAGAGATCCCAAACTATCTGTTTTTCGAACCTCCCCGATCAGAAAAATCATTCCCTGTCAGCTTTCAAGCTTCCATGTCAAAACATGTACGTTTCTCAAAACTCTCGAGTTATCAGAATTATTTCAAGCATTAGCTTTTCTTTCTAGCTTCTCCGAATCTCGGGGACGAGATTCCTTTTAAGGGTGGTAGTCTGTAACATCCCAACATTTTATAATGTTTAAAAATCACAAAAATTTAAAACTTTTCTTTTATTAAAAATAAATATTAAAATATCTAAGAAAACCAACTATAAAAGACTTCAAACATATTGAAAGGATTTAATATTTCAAATATCTCAAGTAAACATTATTTTCAAAGGTTAGTTCAAGTTAAATATTTTATTATCCCTTGTAATTCTGAAAACCTTAATATGTAATTTGAATAATGTTTTACAAACTTTCAAACCATTGCTTGGTAATAAAAAGTTTCTTTATAAGTATTTGATTTAAATAACCTAGCCATTGCTATTCAAAAATTAAAATAATATTCACAAGTGTTCTTTTAACTTAAATTCAAACATATTTGAATGTGGGTATTTCATAGAATTTATTTTAGTCAAAAATAAAATTAATTAAACCCTAATTTCAAATAATAACATAAAGTGTCAAAATTTCCATTAATCAATAATTCAAAAAATTTATTTTTGAAAATTGTTCAAAACATGCACACAACTGGTTTAACACAAAGATAATAATTTTACAAATTTTTAGAAATTTGTTTGACTTCATTTGGAGTTTTAAATCAAAAGTTATTAAGAAAATAGAAAATCAGAAAAGGAAAAAGAAAAATCCCTGACAGTGGGACCCACCTGTCAGGGGAGTTCGTCTTCTTCCTCTAGTCAGAAATCACGCCCGAAAATTGCTCCGATCCGTTTCCAAAATTTGAGCGAGCTCTACGGGATTTGCTCCCTCTCCTGCCCCTACTTAAACCCCGCACCCTCCTCGATCATTCCCCTCTCCTTCCTCTCGAAAACGCGCCGCCAGGCCGGAGAAATCGCTCGCTGGAGTAAGCCATTTCCGCCGCCGTTCTTCCTCTGCCCCTGTGAGATAAGCACGCCCCCGCGCCCGAGAACCCCTCCACCCTCTTCCTCTAATCCCTACGCATCTCCTAAACATATTCTCTACCCTGCCCTCGCAGCAAATCGCGCGGTTGGTGCTCGACCCGAGAGTCGCCGCCGTAACTTCCACTCCGGCCGTGCATCGTCATCGTTCGGCAGAGCTATCAGCGCCGCCACCGTGCCCACCGTCTTCCCCGCGATCCGCAGCACCTCGTCGTCGTCATCTCGTGTCCAGGGGAGCAACGCACCAATGGGAGCGTCCACGCCCGAGCCGAACGCCGCCGTCCCCTCCATCTCCGGTGACTCGCGCCGCCAGCCGCCGACCAAAGCGATGTGAGCCGTCCGATCTCCTCCCAACGGCTGAGATTAGAAGTTTAAATTGAATCGGTACCTTTAGATCTGGGCCGTAGATCTAGATCTGGACGGCCCAAATCTGTTCACTTATCCACGTCGGATCCCAGTCAGCAGCCCAGTCAGCGCACAGTCAGCGCCCAGTCAGCGCTGACGTGTAAAATCATTTTCACGATTTAATTAATTGGCAGTTTTGCAGAAAAGCCCTTGTGTATTCTAATTATCATACATTTTCTCTGTTTATCCAAATTCAAATATTTTTATATATTTGGAAAGCCCTCGACATGTAGAATATTTTGGATCTGCCACAATTCAAATTTGACTTAGTTTAAAATATTCAAATTTCAAATGGAAAATTTGAGTATATTTATCATAACTTTAAATCTATAATTCCAAAAATTGCAAATAAAATTGTTTTTGAAACTTTAGGATATTTGTAAATTAATGCCACTGCTATAAAATAATTTTGAGTAATATTTGAACGAAATCATAGTTATATATTTAATTTGAATAGTTTGAGTATTTTCAACATAACTATTAATCGAAATATTATTTTGATTAAATCAAATTGCTATAAATTTAATTAAATGCTCCCTGTCTATTAACACTAATTATAAAAAAATTATTATAAAATTTAGTTAAAGAAAACTTTAATCTTATAATTAGTCCTTTATTATATTTTCCAAAAATAGAAATTAATTAAATTGCATTTATAGCCTAATGCATACTTTATAAATATCACAAATTTTGTATGATATTTCTTAGGATTTAAAAGTGCATTGCATGCATAACTTATTTTCTCATATAGATATATTTCCCGTAGGAAAACTCTTCATTATTTTTCTCTAAGTTAGGAATATTTCCAAACATAGTATTTTGGTCAAAGTGTTATGCACTAGACACTTAGTATTTTTAACATGAAGCTAGAAGGCCAATGAAGAACTTAGCCAAACAAGACTTCAGAAGAATCTTCAAGGAGTAGAAGCACTTAGAAGAAATTCAAGAAGAAGTTCATGAAGACTAACCGGCAAATATTTTCTAAGTCTTGCTTCCACTTTCCTTCTATTCCCCCTCCTTCTCTGAGACTTTATGAAGACTAAGTAAATCCAAGACCAGCCTAGGTGATACAAAAATCATCAAGTCCGAAGATTATTCAAGTCTACCAAGAATTCAATCAAGACATCACCAAGGAGAATATTACAAGTCTGGAGATGAAGCCTGGAGGACAACTACATCTTTCTTCTATCTTTTCCCTCCTTTCTAATCTTGTCTTTCACATTTGACTTAAATAATTTTGATCATATTATTACCATCTTGAAGTTTCTTGGATCCTAGCGGCATAGTGAGATGAAGCGGCCTGGAGACAAACCTTACATGTCCACATACATGAGACCTGTCCCACAACTTAAGTGGCTGGCCGGGTGTCTATCTCTCTCACTATAGTGAATATCCAATTTACAAAGAGTTGATAATAATTGTTGATCACCTTGAAGAATAGACTTAGTATTTTCTCTAAGTATTATGCATATCATAGCTAAGCCATTAGAGTGCTTATTCAAGATGAATTATAACAATGTTATTTCTATCCAACTTATGACCTTTAGTCCTTAGTCATTTTGACCAACATATTTTACTTTCATTAACTTAAAAGATTTTCATGCCATGACATGCATTTCTAGTCCTTAGAATATTTTGCATATCATGCATAAACATATTTTCCTTAGAAGTTTAAGAAACTTGTTTGTATGTGTTGTGTTGTTGTGTTTTATGATTGTTGGATTGTTGTTTGTTTATATTGTTTAGACTAAACGGAGAGACCCGAGTTCGTTGAAAAGAGTTTGTGAGTAAAGACTTCATCCAAAGGCAAGTGGCACACCTCATAAACTTCCTATTATTTTCTATATGCATTACTTAGTGTATTTTTATATGCATGAGTAGGATGGTATTGCTATGCTAAACCCGTGTAGAATTCCCTTACTCTTGTGTCTAGGTTCCTACGTAGTACTTAGTAGATGTATTGATGCTATGCAATTGATGAAAAGTTTAACAAAATGTTAAGTGACTACTCAGGGCTTTGCTCATGGTTGTCGTCGCCTAGGATGAATGTCTATTCTACTTAGGGTCGTGAGCATGGTGATTTTTACCTGAGAGTGCACATCCACTAAGTTAATGAAACTCCTGGGTGGATTGGTTGTTAATGGTGGCGAAGTTGAGTGGCTACTCCGGTCCATGTCTATGGTTCCTGGAGTACGTGCACTTGTGGATGGCCACCCTGGGAACAGAGGAATCTGAAGAACTCCGAGTGACGATTGCTTCCAGTGCAGCCATTTCCATATGGGCTCTGGCTTGATCAATTATGTTGCATGGACTCTCTCTGATAAGGGGTGGCCCGATCTTCTCTTGTGAGCAACACGAATTTTGGTGGATGTTTGGTGGATGAAAGATAACTAGTGTCTCACTGAAAACTCTCCTCGGATAATCCCTGTTGCCAATGCAACAACAATCAATCCCTTTGGATATTCTCAACTACACACTCTTGCACAACGTAATCAACGATCACGAGGTGGTCCTGTATCCCCTTATTCCCAGTGGAACAACAAGATAGCACGTAGAATTTGCAACGGTATACTTCAAGATGAATGCTTGTCCAGCAATACAATCTAGAGGCGGCTAGGGTTTATGTTTAACGGAATCTAACCTAATAATTCGTGGCTATGAGGTATATATGAGGGAGGGGGATGCCTCCCACGAATCTAGCCTATTCCTACTCGGTTGGACTCAACCAACTCGATTACAAACTGACCCGACATGGGTACAGCCAATTGGACTCCTTTTGGAAGCTGACAGAAAACGATTCGTAACTTGGTTCGGTCACCACGCCTTGCACGAGTCGAATCTTTAGTTGGGGCCGGATCCATTGGAAAGCTCTTCGAATATCCTTTCCGGATTGTGTTTCCTTGCTTTATTTGGAACCCGTATGAAAAATCCATGACTATTTCAAATTCGGGACTTCTGCCAATCCGAACTGAAATATCATTTCCTTGATGTTGTTTTCCATGGCAGCATCTTTGTTTTCCACGCGTCCTTGTGCTCCTTGCTTCCTCTCCTCCATCCATGTTTGTGTTATTAGTAAACCTAATCATACATAAATTCATAGGCTTAGATAGTATAATATTCTCATAAGCACAAACATTATTTATTACTAGGAAAGAATTCACCTTATAATGAACATCAGTGAGGCTCAATATTTCCTTCCAGTTCAAGCATATATAATCAGCATGTACACCTATTATATCCTCATCATCCTCCCTTTCTTCAAGACAAGACGTCCTCGGCTTGTGGTAAGCTGAACGTGGAAGAAACAAAAAGAACAACGTGTATGCACAATACATGTATCTATAACGGGGTGCATCATTGTTATGGACATGATAAGTATTCTCACATGACATAAGGCAAGGAAAATTGTACATAATCAGCACATATTTGTCACATGAAAACAAAGAACATCTCATCAAACAGCAATCACTATTGCAGATATAAGTGAAGGTCATATGATCATGATAAAAATGGCAAACAACCATATATAAATTATTGTTGTTTTGTATTAAATGCAGTGTTCTGACAGAAGATCTATGATCAAATTTCATGGTAACAAGGTAAAACCAGAAGGTAGTACACTCAATAATATGATCATGTTCATTATTCCCATTATCGAAAATGCAACTCAATTTGCAAATAGAAGTGGTGTATAAATCAGTAGCATGTATATATAGCAATTGTTTGGGCAAACAAAACATAATTGTATAATCATGTTCGAATCTAGCAAGCTCCAAACAATCTAACCGAGGTAAATCAATTTGCAATGCAGCAATTCTAACACAAGTAATGCATATATGATCCACCATAAATATTTCATTCATGCCATAGTTACCAACGAGATTTAATGTGAAACAAGAAGTAAAGGTGCTAGAATTCACATATAAAATTGCAGAAATCGTATTCATAGCACATTGCACAGTAATTGGTTCATTTAACATGATGGAATACGCAATATCAACTGGTGGTATTTTAGCAAGTACTTCTTTATGAGTAATTAAGACCACATGCTCAAAAGTCGAAATTGGAAAATTAGCACATGGGTCATGAATATATATGTCATGCAAATCACAAGAATCAGCTAGCAAATTAGTATGCTCAAAAAAATTCGAATTTGCATGGTGCAGCTCCAAATCAGCACCAATATCTATAGCATTCTCCTCAGATTTAGTAGGCACTGGCTCATCTTTCTCAAGTGGTGTTGTAGATTGTACTTGAGTAGGCTCCCTTTCTTCAGAAACAACCTGCATAGTACAAGAAACAACACTAGGAACGATAGTATGCTCCTCCAAAGTATGTGGTAGTGGTGCAGGTTGTACTATAGGCTCCCTTTCTTCAAAATCAACCTGCACATCACAGGAAAGAACACTAGGAGTAGACATGGTTACATTAGTAGAAACAGCCTCACATGTCTCCTTAACCTCGACAAATCCCATTACTATATGCTCCAATCTTTGCATCTCAATGTTTTCAAGTCTTTGCTTTTCAAGGAAATGATGAGACAAAAATAATGGTTGACGTCTAACCTCCTGAATTTTTTTAAGCCGTGCATGTATTATCCAATTTTTCTTTTTGTTCCAAAAGAATTGTAAATCAGGATAATGGCTAACAAAATTAACGTTATAGCTATGGCACCACTTTGCACTTAACAGAAGATGACAGCAAGTAAACGCTCTAGGAAGCACATTACAAAAAACTCGCTCCGTATGACCATGCATAGTTAACGGAATAGAGGTAGTATGATTAATGTGAAGTGCAGCATCATTAGTAGATATTATGAATGGTCGCTTAAGTTTCGTTGGAACCAACTGCAATTGTGCAACAACCTCAATACTAACAAAATTATACCGTGTACCTTTATCAAGGGTAATAGCAACATGGCTTCCTTTGATGTCTGCTGTGAAGTGGAACAAATCCGATGCAGGGATCCCACTAGCATCCTCCTCCCAAAATGTGTTACTGCAAACAGAACCCGCATGAAATGGTTCCTGCACATCATTACTAGGAGACTGCATTGATTAACTTGTTAGTGAAAACAAAATAGCAATGGTTTGTGGTGTTCTCTCACAACTCACTCAAAAACCAGCAAATAATAGTGTATCTTACCGTTCCAAAGTGAATAGGATGTACTTACCAACAAGTATCAATGAAAAGTGTACCAAGTGTGAGAAGAGAATAACCAGGATATCACGTGTCACAATGCAAACAGGGTATTTGGTGGGGCTTGGTTGGGAATCCTAACACACCAAAATGACAAAGCCTATTTGCTGTTTTGTAATGATAGAAAACACACCTAGGAAACTCACACAAAATTTTGGAGACAAATGTGGCAATGCAAATATATGGATAGAGTTTTTGCAATGCACTAGAAAGACACTAGCTAAGCTCAAAGAAAACAGGCACAAGATTGCTCAATGTAGTGTCAATATATAGCAAGGATCAAAACAGCTCCACTCTCCAAATTATGCACTTGTAACTTTCGGCCTCCTTTGAATATTGCTCTTTTGCTCTTTTTTTTTTTATACTATCACTTTTTCTGTTTTTATGTATTTTTCCAATGGCCTTAACAATGCTAGGAGTAGAAATTACAGAAACAAGAATTGAACACTAGGATGAGCAGCCTGTATGAGCACAAAATAGCTATTCTTTTGGGTAGGTGCCTAAGGTTAAATTGCTGTAGAAAGGCTGTGTCTAATTTTTTTTGCAAAGAAGTGCCAAAAAGAATTACTTCCCGATGTTTTTTTTTTGGGAATTCTGAGACGTCGAAAAGCCGTAGACAGACGTAGTGAGTTTGGCTGCCTTCGCTTCGGTCTCCTCTTCGAAACGAGCTAAAGAACGTCGAAATCGGAGTTCGTATGCAAAAGTTATGGCAGTTTGAATTTTCTGCCGGAAACCGTCCACGACACGGACTCGGAACCGGAAAAACTGACCAAAACAGCGACGTACGTCGATGGAAACCAGCGATCCGAGCGACGGAAACTGATTCGCGGTTGGAAGCTGAAACGAACTCAGAAACTAGCGAATTTTTTTGGGATTTTCGATATGGACTCCAAAACAAAACGAAATTGACACGGAAACGAACTAAACCCTAAACTCGAAAACTAGAAAAGGAAAAACAGAAACGCAAAATCAACCAAAACAGCAAAGTAAACTAAGCAATTTCGGTGTGATCTAGGCTATGGCAACAATCTAGACCTAATTTTTTTTTGTATGGCTTTTTCTGGATAGGTAATAAAAACAACTAAACTACAGGATGGAATTAGCTCACCGAGTAAACCCGAGAATCTGATACCAAGATGATAAGGGGTGGCCCGATCTTCTCTTGTGAGCAACACGAATTTTGGTGGATGTTTGGTGGATGAAAGATAACTAGTGTCTCACTGAAAACTCTCCTCGGATAATCCCTGTTGCCAATGCAACAACAATCAATCCCTTTGGATATTCTCAACTACACACTCTTGCACAACGTAATCAACGATCACGAGGTGGTCCTGTATCCCCTTATTCCCAGTGGAACAACAAGATAGCACGTAGAATTTGCAACGGTATACTTCAAGATGAATGCTTGTCCAGCAATACAATCTAGAGGCGGCTAGGGTTTATGTTTAACGGAATCTAACCTAATAATTCGTGGCTATGAGGTATATATGAGGGAGGGGGATGCCTCCCACGAATCTAGCCTATTCCTACTCGGTTGGACTCAACCAACTCGATTACAAACTGACCCGACATGGGTACAGCCAATTGGACTCCTTTTGGAAGCTGACAGAAAACGATTCGTAACTTGGTTCGGTCACCACGCCTTGCACGAGTCGAATCTTTAGTTGGGGCCGGATCCATTGGAAAGCTCTTCGAATATCCTTTCCGGATTGTGTTTCCTTGCTTTATTTGGAACCCGTATGAAAAATCCATGACTATTTCAAATTCGGGACTTCTGCCAATCCGAACTGAAATATCATTTCCTTGATGTTGTTTTCCATGGCAGCATCTTTGTTTTCCACGCGTCCTTGTGCTCCTTGCTTCCTCTCCTCCATCCATGTTTGTGTTATTAGTAAACCTAATCATACATAAATTCATAGGCTTAGATAGTATAATATTCTCATAAGCACAAACATTATTTATTACTAGGAAAGAATTCACCTTATAATGAACATCAGTGAGGCTCAATATTTCCTTCCAGTTCAAGCATATATAATCAGCATGTACACCTATTATATCCTCATCACTCTCCGACTTGACAAGCAGATGTAGGGGGTGTTAGGTGGAACGGGTCAAGGCAGGTGGGAGGGAAAATGCTTCTGAAAGATCTAGTCTCATTCTTCTCCTTTCCTTATCACAAATGGTGTGTAAAGGATAATTTGGGTTTAATGGGTACAATGGTAAAAGTGCACAACCTCTGCAGAGTGTAAAACTAATTACTTAGCCATGTCCCCGGTACGGACAATTTGAGCAGCTGATCACGGACGTCAACGGAGGATTCCATCATTCCAACTTCAGAAATAAAACTTGATGGGTGAACAAGGGAAGATGAGATTTATGGTTTTCATGCCATACTTGTCTTAATTTGAAGAAAGTGTTTTCCAAAGAGATAGGAAAAATTGGCTTTATGCAAAATAGCCTTGAACTCCACCAGCCAAATATGCATATAGGCTATAGAGTTATTCCATTAAGTGTCCACCGTAGTGTCACTTGTCAGACTCCATTTTTAATGGAATCTGACCCACGTTGTTGCAATATTTTTCTTATTGCAGATTGATTATATGACGAGTGAGGTTCGATTAAAGGTTTCGAGTCTACAACCAACATGTTTTCGCCTGTGGCAACATGAAGTTGTTGGAGACCCATTGCTATTGTATTTCCGCTGTGTACTTTTTTAATGCTAGCTTTATGCTATGCAACTTGTATCGAATATTTTGTAAGTCTGGATCATCGATGTAATAAAATTGATAATTTGTTGTGATATTACATCATAAACTGTGTGTGCAAACGAATCGATCCAGGGATTTGCACTATACACAGGTATATGCCTTATTTAAAGTGCAGGTACGCTACATGTTGGCCGGTAGCGGAGAAGTTCTTGCGTCATGAGCAGAGCCATGTGCGGGGCTGGATCCGTGCGTCCCTAGGAGGAGGTGCTCTGGTGCTGCGTCCTGCGCGAGGACTCCGCGTCAGCCTGCCGCTCGGAATCTCCTCCCCGTTGTGCTCAGGCTCTCTCTCGGGGTGCTCCACTTGCGGCTCGGTGTTGGCGCGCTCTTCATGGCGGGGGCGACCCCGTCGTCCACGAGTGGTGGTGGCGCCTGGGGCGGCGGTGGCTCCTTCAGGCGCGCGCCTGCTGGCGCGGGCGGCGCGTGCGGCGCGAGTGTCCGTCATGGCACGGAGGCTGCTCGAAGGTCGTTGACGCGCCTCAATCCCCTACCTGGCGCGCCAAATGTTGAAGAGTGACTCCCACGGCACAGGGATAGTCACACCCTGAAGAGTAGTTCGAATGAGGATTGAACACGGAGGTCAAACAACCCTCAAGAGGCACGACGACGGTGCTCGCTGGGCCTGGAGAGGGACAATCACGACAGAGACAAAGGACGGCCCGTACCCAGGTTCACGGCCCTCAGGAGGAGGTAACACCGCTACTTCTGCTTCTCTGAATTGCACTGCAGAGATTACAGTACAATGAGCTTGCCGAGGGCTCTCTTGAGGCAGTTTGGTGCTTGGAGAGGAACACAATGGTTGTCTTCCTCCTCCAGCTGGTTGCTATCCTACTAGCTTGACTAGGGTTCCAAGGGTTCAGCAAGAAATTAGCCGATCCTCTTCTACGGTGGCTCCTGCTCCTTTTATAGGCGCCTCAGGCCTCATCCTTGCACTGCGCGCTCCAGGTGGGCTCCCACAGGGCAGTGGCGCGAGGGAGAAGGAGTCCACCGTCGCCCAAACCTCCCTGGACGCGGTCCATCCATGCTAAAGGTGGGCGCGGTGGCCGACAAGCTGCAGACCGCGCAGAACGAATCGTAGGGGTTGCAGCGGTCGTGGTAGACCCACGATGATGATCTTCTTGGAGTGTTGTGCCGTCTAGCCGCTTTATCACCAAAGAAGAAAGTCCTGGCTGTCTTGGCGCGGGCGGCGCAGCTTTGTTGACTCCTTTATCACCAGAATGGCAACTGGGGTGCTCGCGTCACTCTGTGGCCGCTACAAAGGCCATGTGCGCCCTGCAGCACACCCTGCAGCACTTACTTAGCCGCGAAGTGTCTCCACAGGCCATGTGCGCCCTGCAAATACTTTTTACAAGATTTAATCTAGCACACACTTATAAACATATTTTTGAGAAATGACAGTGCCACATGGTTAAGAAAACACATACCTATGCTACAAAATTTACTTCACTAATTTAGCATGCACAGATCTACCACAAATTAATAAAAGCTAGGGTATTAGTTTCCTGGAATTAAAACAGCGAAAGGATTATTAAAGGAAAAGAGGAGATGGGCCAGATCTGCACAGATCTGGGCCGCACAGTGCCAGGCCAGGCCAGTGCGTTGCGCGTCCAGGCCAAGAGGCACGCCGTCGCCGGATCCACGACGGACGGCTGAGATTAGATCGATCCGGGATTCAAGGACGGCCGTGGATGAGGAGATCGACGGCTGGGACGTTGTCTTCTTCCTCCAGACACCGGAACAAGGGCAGGAAGCAAAGGAGAAGGGCAGGCACGAGCTGCTCACCCAGGAGCTCTTCGCGCGATGAAGAGGAGCGGAGGAGGACGCGACGGGCTAGGGCGAGGTGAGGGCAGCCGCGGCTCTGGCCAGCGAGCTTCCAAAAGGCGGGAACGCCGCGGTTGTCCGCGACGGGCACGGCACGGCCCAAACAGCTCCGGGGCTCCTGAAACAAAGAAAAGATGTCTCGGAGGTAGGACACGACGAGGGGAAACGATCTTCACCAAAAGAGAGAGATGAGAGGGAGGGAGGTGAGTAGGGTGGAGGTCGTCTCCTGTATGCCAGGTGTTCGACAAAAGGTCCACACTAGAAATAAAATGAAAAGAGAGTTAGGGTTGGCTAGAGTCGATGACCAAAGAGTCTTGTGGGTGTGTGAGGGTAAGAGCATGTCCAAAACAAGTGTTTGGAGAGAGGGGTGTGGTTATTCAGAGTTTTAGAAGATTTTGGGCTGATTAGACTTGGCTACTTTGCAAGGATGAAGTAGTCATTCCATTGCTTTGAGAATTTTGAGACAAGAGGAGTTGATTAGAGGGGGAATAGGTGCAGCATTTGGAGATCAACCATCCTCACCCAAATTCCACCTCCCAGGTACCTCCTTGTTGCCTCCTTGTTTTCCTCTGAAAACCACCTTCTCTTTAAAAAATCAAATTGCCCATACGCCTAGATCAGTGGCCTTTCCAACCGTCCATGACTGCGGACGCGGCTATTCGAATAGATTGACACTCTGCAGAGGTTGCACACTTTACCCACACCTATCGGTCATTCCGTCGTGTCTACCACGGCCCGTCATACGCCAGCATGCGGGGGTCCGGATAACACGATCAAAACTTTCCACTATGTCTACCCTAGTATCGGGGCCTCCCGATAGGTTTGTTCTCCCCGGCACCATGTGCTCCACTAGACCTCTTGGTCTTTCCTCGGGATGCCACACCGCCACGGCAGGAGACCCGCCGTAATCGTTCGGCGCAATCATCACATGTGAATTGCCTCATCCAGACGGCAACCTGGCTTTGAGGGCCCAGCCCTCATAGAAAGTATGAGAGCCCCAATACTAAAACACACAAGCTTCCGGCTAAGCCCTACCCATGTCAGGTAGTGTGGTTGCACGGGTTAATTGTTCGAGCGGCTGCTAGGGCGGTACTTTGTTTTTCAAAAGTAACTTCCAATCCTCCGACTACTCCCAGCAGCTCGGGTTTTCGCAAACCTCTCTGATTGCTCCGAGCAACTCGGGTTTTAATAAAACACTTTCTCGCCGATTGCTCCCAGCAACTCGGGTTTTCCTCCATAAAACAGTTTTATAAAATAGGTTCCCATCCTAAGGTTTTGAGGTAAGAGAATAAGAGGATATTACTAGAAAACTTAATCTTCTTGATGGAGCCTTTAACAACAAGGCTTATCAAGTAAAACTTATTTTATAACACCTATAATATTCAAGTAGATAACTTTGGCAAAACTATATTTTGAAAAATAGTTTTCGGGTGGCCAGATGCCACAAAAAGAAATAAAACATGCATTATTTATTTTAAAACAAAACATGCTTTGTAAATAATAGGATTTGCATAAGGGTGGTGAGGTGGCTTGCCTGGCTCAGCAATATGTCCTTGGTCTTGATCTTGATGTTCCTCGATTTCAGTCCTCACTTTCAGTTCCTTCCCGCTCGTATCTAACGTCTTAAACAGGAAAAGGAACCACACTCAGGATACAAGACATTGCCATAAGGACATAACAAACAGCAAGCACTGCATGTGAAACTCAAAAGTGAATGGACTAACAATACTTTTAGGAAATTCATTAAGGCTATTAAAGGATAACCTAAGTTTCTGGACTTATGATTTACTAAGAACATCAACACATAACAATTCAGGTAAAGCAGGTAATTAACTTATTACATTTATTAGATAAATAAGATGACGTTTAAAGAGAATAAAACATAACACACAAAAATACCCACAAGCAGGGCATATAAACACAATTGATGTTATTATTTAGGGTACAACGTGAATAATGCTAAACATAAGTAAACCATGCACCACACATTATAAAACTGTTTTAACCAAAATATTATGGTTGAGTTAAGGTTCTGGTTTTCAAAAGTTCACTAGTAATATTCATACAATTTTACTAACTAAAAACAGAGAATTAAAATAATACTTTTAGTAGATAATATCGTGTTGTTTTGAGAGATAAATCATAACTCCTAGGATAATGTTCAGAACATCAAATCCTTCTACCACAGTACTCCTAGTAACTAAAGGAATATAGGGAAATTGTATTTTCATCAAAAGCTATTGTTAAACAAAAACTAAAAATCACACAAATGCTACTGTCTCAAAACCTAAATGACTATAGTTTCAGTTTTAGAGATCTACTGGATGCAAGACTAATTTCTATGGATAGGTATTGACTTATGCATTCTGTAGAAATTGGATTCACTTTATTTGGACACTCCCAACTCAAGATATTGCATTTTAAGTGAAGAACACACTTTTTACGAGATTTAATGTGCAACACAAAGTATAATTATTTTTGAGACAAAACCAGTGTGGTATGATAAAAAAAAACACAAAGGTACTACACAAAAATACTCCTAATCCAATTGCAAAAATAGATCTAGCACAAACAAGTGAAACTAGACACATGCAATTAACAGAAAATAAATATATGCTTTTTCAAGTGTATTAACCTACTGTATAAGGGAATAACTCACCATGCACAAAATAAAAGCTTGAAAATTCTACCAAGCTAGGATATGATAGCTACTACTCATATCCACCACATACTACTGGATTTACTCCAAAAAGTAATTTAAATAAATAATTAAAAATCATTAAATAGCTTATGATGTCATTCTCAAACTTAATAGAACTTTCTTTAAATGCATCTCCTGCATTCAAGGCCTATAGATCTAGGTAGTTATTCTCCTAAGCTTTCCAAATAACCAAAGTTTTCAATATTTGGATCTATAAAACTCCAGTTATTAACTAAATGGTGAAACAAATACTTTTTACAAGATTTAATCTAGCACACACATAGAAACATATTTTTGAGAAATGACAGTGCCACATGGTTACGAAAACACATACCTATGCTACAAAATTTACTTCACTAATTTAGCATGCACAGATCTACCACAAATTAATAAAAGCTAGGCTATTAGTTTCCTGGAATTAAAACAGAGAAAGGATTATTAAAGGAAAAGAGGAGATGGGCCAGATCTGCACAGATCTGGGACGCACAGTGCCAGGCCGGCCCAGTACGCTGCGCGTCCAGGCCAAGAGGCATGCCGCCGCCGTATCCACGACGGACGGCTGAGATTAGATCGATCCGGGATTCAAGGACGGCCGTGGATGAGGAGATCGACGGATGGGACGTTGTCTTCTTCCTCCAGACACCGGAACAAGGGCAGGAAGCAAAGGAGAAGGGCGGGCACGAGCTGCTCACCCAGGAGTTCTTCGCGCGATGAAGAGGAGCGGAGGAGGATGCGGCGGGCTAGGGCGAGGTGAGGACAGCCGCGGCTCTGGCCAGCGAGCTTCCAAAAGGCGGGAACGCCGCGGTTGTCCGCGACGGGCACGGCACGGCCCAAACAGCTCCGGCGCTTCTGAAACCAAGAAAAGATGTCTCAGAGGTAGGACACGACGAGGGGAAACGATCTTCACCAAAAGAGAGAGATGAGAGGGAGGGAGGTGAGTAGGGTGGAGGTCGTCTCCTGTATGCCAGGTGTTCGACAAAAGGTCCACACTAGAAATAAAATGAAAAGAGAGTTAGGGTTGGCCAGAGTCGATGACCAAAGAGTCTTGTGGGTGTGTGAGGGTAAGGGCATGTCCAAAACAAGTGTTTGGAGAGAGGGGTATGGTTATTCAGAGTTTTAGAAGATTTTGGGCTGATTAGACTTGGCTACTTTGCAAGGATGAAGTAGGCATTCCATTGTTTTGAAAATTTGGAGACAAGAGGAGTTGATTAGAGGGGGTATAGGTGCAGCATTTGGTTTAAGAGCTTAGATCAAAAGGGATTCGACAACACTTGATACAAAAATGACAAAAGGCTATCTAGTAATGCATAAATGGTCACCTTATCATGAAACACTAAAAACCAGCAAGAATTAGTGATCAATTATTTTTGAATATATTAAATAAGGCTATGGATGGATAGTAGAGATGCTAAGGATGAGGTTAGGTGAGTTGCATTTCCAAATTGAAAAACATAAACCTTAATTATCATGTTCTAGAAAGACTAAAAGTTAATAGGGGTTAAGATAGTTTTTTCATTATTATATAACTCTCTTGTTTAAGAATATTCTTAACCAAACATCTTACTAAGGGAAGAACAAGTTACAAGCATGCCATACCATCAAACAAATATATATTACTCCTATTCCAACAATATACATACACTTAATACAAACATAGCCACAAGTCACTAACAGGAATACAACCTCAAAGCAAACTATTTAAGAACATATCAAATAGATAAAACACACATACAAATGGATATCTAATCCCACTATTAAGATGAAACAAATATATTTGTGAGGTGATGATCCATATGGGCATGACAAGTTATGAAGATCAGTGGGTAAATTCCATCCTTGGTAATCTTTTCAACAGAGGTTTAAATTTAAGAGGTTTTGAAAAGGGTTGCTGACACTAGCAACATCTTAAATCAAAATATATTAGAACTCATTATCTGGTCCTTTATAGTTTTGCCAATGTATAACTTTTGGAAACAATTTTATTTTCTCAAATAATTGGTGTTTGCGTAATTGCTAAAATTAAAACATCATGATAAAAGAGTTTCTTGAAATTAAGATAAGAGAAGATACATGCACTATTTTACTTGCCATAACCATGATCTCAGAGATCATATTATAATTTTTTTATTTTTAGAAGGTTGTTAATTTGAAGGTATCAACATAAACAACAAAACACAACATGACAAACAGAGCATAAAAAAGAAAACTCATCCACTAACAAGACATTTCAAAAAGTTTTTGTTCCCTCAAAATTTTGGGTCTTTATTAATTAAGTTTTTGTTGCTTCCAGAATTTGGGGTGCTACAGACCTTCCCCCTTATAAGAATCTCGTCTCGAGATTCCTAAGTGGGTACTAAGAGAGTGAAAGGACAAGTGGTTTGATGATTCTTCGTCTTCCAAGGTTGTTGATTCTCAACTGAGGTTTTCTTGGCGATAGAGCTTCTGATTTCTTTTGGAAGACTAGTGCCTTTGTTGAAGGTGTTGACAGATTAGTCGATGCTGATGCAGGGCTCTTGTTGAGTTGAATTTGAATACTCCAGGGTTTTGGGGTGCAAGGAACAATCTGTCACAACTATGTAATATAACTAGCATGGGTCGTCCCCCCTTAAAAAGGGCACAATGGAAGGGTTAAAGCTGATGGTATAAGTTGTCGCCGACTTCAAGGTGTTTTGGGTCTTGGGTAACACAATGGTCTTCATCTTGGTCGTAGCTCCTCGGTGCTTGGGGCTGATGTAGATACTCGTCTCGATATTGTCGTCTTGAGGGTTTAGCAGTTAGGCAAAAGCAAACAGTTTTCAAGCCTCACATGGGCGTCAGGTCGGCGGACTTGACTCTCTTTCTTTTCATAACAAGTCAGAAAGGTGCTAAGATCTGCTAAAGACGTCTAAACTTGCCTTATGTTAGGTGTTGCCAAGTGCAACAGTCTTCGGTCTTCTCCTCGTTCTAGGCGTCTTGCTGGACAGGATGTCTTCTATTGCGTCCACCATTGGTTTCACACTAAGAAATTTGATGAAGACTTTCTTGTTTCTCTGGCTTCATGATGCTTCGCAAAAACCTTCAGAGTTCAGTCAGATCTAAGTTAGCCTAAAAGTTATTTCTTCCCATAAAACTCAAGTCAGGGTCAAATGAGTTAATAAAGTTGACGTGCAGAAGGCACTGACGAACTAGCTTCATGGCACATCTTCGTGTAGATGATCTTCCGTGCTGGTTGTCTCCGTTGTTGCTGACGTCAATCTTCTTTGCACGTCACAGCTTGAGGTTTTCATAAAGTCAAAAGGTAGTGGCTCTTGGCATTCTTTGAGTCCTCCATGTTGCTATCTGTAAGAGAGACTTCCGTTGTCACTTCTCTTCTGATCTCGGTTTTGTAGGTCTTGAAGAGGTTAGTTAGTAACAAGTCATTGGTGTTCGATGTTATCCTAAAGTTAGATACGTAAGGTTAGTGATGGTATTCGTGTAATTCAAATAGTTCATTAAACTAGGCAAGGTTCAACACATTACGGGGATGGGCTATCTTTGGGGCGTCGGTATCAGGTGTAGCTTATGACTCTCACATGTTAAAGTTTAGATTAGAAGGAAAACATTTTAGGAAGCTTTTGAGGATAAGTTTATAAGTGCATTACGGTGCATCTAAGGCAAAAAGGTAAGAAAGGTTTTTGTGTAAAGATAAAAAGATATTTAAACAATTTTAAAGTATGTGCCTAATATGTATTGCCTACAAGGTGTGCTTGAGAAAGATACCAGAGAACCACATATCCAAATCAAGCAAACAAACAAGGCACACAAAAGCAACAAGCATACCAGCAAAAGAGCACACAAGACACCTATAGAACCAAAAAGGGCACTCAACAAACGCGTTAGTCGGAAAATCCAACCAAGGGTCATATCCTAGAAGTCCTATGGGTCTTGGTCGTTCCTACTTGTTGGAGTCTACATTTCTTCAGCTTGGGCTCCTGCTGGAAAGCTTGAGACTGGCGAAGTTGCAACTGGAGTTCCATTGTTGGAGTTGACGTCTTAGTGAGACTGCTTCAGCAAGCAGGGGTTGCTTTGTAGCTTGTTTCTTCACTTCACGACCACCTTGAAGCCGTATGCTGAAATCTTGAGACTGAACTTCGCCTTCTCGGTACTAGTTACCTAGGTCTCAATTGGGTTCGTCGTCAAGTCTATACAAGCTTTGAATAGGGACTAGATAGTACGGAAAGTCCTTTAAAATACTTTAAATTAGAGAGGTAAGGTCAAGATATTTTGGAGGATAGGTGAGGAGTGGAAACCATATTAGGCTTACCTAGAAGAAAATAGTTTTCTGTCAAAATCGGTTTTAACAAAACATTTCCTTCCTCAGCTAACAACCACGCTAACTAAGGTCTCCTAAGGTCAACGATGGCTCTGATACCAAGTCTATAAGGACCCCTCTGACTGCCCATCAGAGTTGCCCATGTTATGTAAACAGATCACGATCCCAATGATCAGTGCATCGCGATCACATAACCAACATGGTATATAAAGTAACATCATACATCTTGAATAGTATAAGACTTACATAAATAATGGTCTCATGAACAAGTCTGCAAACATCGTCGCACTCTAAGGTTCAGCGGAAGATTCGGCTAGCGTCGGCCCTCGTCACATCCTGACGCATCCCCACAGAGCAGTTGAGCGGGACACTCAGTTGGCGCAGTCGTCGGCGTACTCCCCCTTCTTGTTGTACATCTCCTCATTGGAACCTGGACGTTTGAATATCCAGGGACATAGCCATATGAGTACATTTACGTACTCGCAAGACCCCCTCTAAGGCTTAAGTTTTCATGATAATGCAAGAAAACACTTTTCGAAATCTGGGATAGCTGCTATATACGACTATAGGGCTTAGTTTTCGAATACGATGATTTTAGGCATAGAGAATACAACATCTCTATATATTTGTTGAAGAAAGACATTTAGAGATAGAATTCTCTTCCGTTAGATATAGCAAGGACATATCTAAGTACAAAACACTTTCTTTGTAAAAGTTTGTCAAAACACTAGGATAACGGTAACCCTTTTTCTAGACTTGAGATCGGACTGATTGTCTCCCCGAGATCAACCATCCTCACCCAAATTCCGTACCTCCCAGGTACCTCCTTGTTGCCTCCTTGTTTTCCTCTGAAAACCACCTTCTCTTTTAAAAACCAAATTGCCCATACGCCTAGATCAGTGGCCTTTCCAACCGTCCATGACCGTGGACGCGGCTATTCGAATAGATTGAGATTCTGCAGAGGTTGCACACTTTACCCACACCTATCGATCATTCCGCCGTGTCTGCCACGGCACGTCATACGCCAGCATGCGGGGGTCCGGATAACACGATCAAAACTTTCCACTATGTCTACCCTAGTATCGGGGCCTCCCGGTAGGTTTGTTCTCCCCGGCACCGTGTGCTCCACTAGACCTCTTGGTCTTTCCTCGGGATGCCACACCGCCACGGCAGGAGACCCGCCGTAATCGTCCGGCGCGATCATCACATGTGTATTGCCTCATCCAAACGGCAACCCGGCTTCGAGGGCCCAGCCCTCATAGAAAGTATGAGAGCCCCAATATTAAAACGGACAAGCTTCCGGCTAAGCCCTACCCATGTCAGGTAGTGTGGTTGCACGGGTTAATTGTTCGAGTGGCTGCTATGGCAGTCCTTTGTTTTTCAAAAGCAACTTCCAATCCTCCGACTACTCCTAGCAGCTCGGGTTTTCGCAAACCTCTCTGATTGCTCCCAGCAACTCGGGTTTTAATAAAACACTTTCTCGCCGATTTCTCCCAGCAACTCGGGTTTTCCTCTTTAAAGCTGTTTTATAAAATAGGTTCCCATCCTAAGGTTTTGAGGTAAGAGAATAAGAGGATATTACTAGAAAACTTAATCTTCTGGATGGAGCCTTTAACAACAAGGATTATCAAGTAAAACTTATTTTGTAACACCTATAATATTCTAGTAGATAACTTTGGCCAAAAAATATTTTGAAAAAATGTTTTCAGGTGGCCAGATTCCACAAAAAGAAATAAAACATGCATTATTTTATTTTGAAAACAAAACATGCTTTGTAAATAATAGGATTTGCATAAGGGTGGTGAGGTGGCTTGCCTGGCTCAGCAATATGTCCTTGGTCTTGATCTTGATGTTCCTCGATTTCAGTCCTCATTTCCAGTTCCTTCACGCTCGTATCTAACGTCTTAAACAGGAAAAGAAACCACACTCAGAATACAAGACATTGCCATAAGGACAAAACAAACAGCAAGCACTGCACAAGACACAAAGCTAACAATCAAAAGCAAACAGCTCCGTTAGCTAAACAACAATAAACAACAAAATCCATAGAGCAAAGACAAACAACAGATGCACCTAAGAGGATAGACCCAACAACCTTATTTGTCAAAAAGGTAGCTTTAACTGAACACAAAAGCAAACCAATTCTTAGGGTGATGAGATCATTTAACAAGGGTTGTTATCTTAGTTTTTCAGGAAATACTTCAGACAAAAGTATGTTTATTGTTTAGGAAATACTTCAGACAAAAGTATCTTAATTGTTTAGAAAATACTTCAAACAAAAGTATATTAATAGCTTAGGAAATACTTCAATCAAGAGTATGCTATCACACAAGCACGTATTAATATTAACACTCGCATTGAGCACACTCACATGCAAACATGTCACCACTGCTAGAAACACATACCATTAAGTAGTTAATCAAACAGGAAAGGTTAACACCACTGTCCAAACAGGTTTATGACTAAGAGCTAAAAAGGTGCATTAAGCCTATTTATTAATACACTGCAATTAATATCACTTCAACAATTAAACCAAACAATCACACAGTAAACAAGTGTTGACAGCAAATCTTGAAGTAAACAAACCATACAACAATCATTACAAAGCACAAACAATTACTGTATATTATTTAACACCAATCACATCCACATGCATAATACCCAAGTAAAGTTATTGCAACACCCGGGAAACAAGATGAACTATGTGAAACTCAAAAGTAAATGGACTAACAATACTTTTAGGAAATTCATTAAGGCTATTAAAGGATAACCTAAGTTTCTGGACTTATGATTTACTAAGTACATCAACACATAACAATTCAGGTAAAGCAGGTAATTAACTTATTACATTTATTAGATAAATAAGATGACGTTTAAAGAGAATAAAAAATAACACACAAAAATACCCACAAGCAGGGCATATAAACACAATTGATGTTATTATTTAGGGTACAACGTGAATAATGCTAAACATAAGTAAACCATGCACCACACATTATAGAAGTGTTTTAACCAAATTATTATGGTTGAGTTAAGGTTCTGGTTTTCCAAAGTTGACTAGTAATATTCATACAATTTTACTAACTAAAAACAGAGAATTAAAATAATACTTTTAGTAGATAATATCGTGTTGTTTTGAGAGATAAATCATAACTCCTAGGATAATGTTCAGAACATCAAATCCTTCTACCACAGTACTCCTAGTAACTAAAGGAATATAGGGAAATTGTATTTTCATCAAAAGCTATTGTTAAACAAAAACTAAAAATCACACAAATGCTACTGTCTCAAAACCTAAATGACTATAGTTTCAGTTTTAGAGATCTACTGGATGCAAGACTAATTTCTATGGATAGGTATTGACTTATGCATTCTTTAGAAATTGGATTCACTTCATTTGCACACTCCCAAATCACGATATTCCATTTTAAGTGAAGAACATACTTTTTACTAGATTTAATGTGCAACACAAAGTATAAATATTTTTGAGACAAAACCAGTGTGGTGTGATAAACAAAACACATAGTTACTACACAAAAATACTCCTAATCCAATTGCAAAAATAGATCTAGCACAAACAAGTGAAACTAGACACATGCAATTAACAGAAAATAAATATATTCTTTTTCAAGTGTATTAACCTACTGTATAAGAGAATAAATCACCATGCACAAAATAAAAGCTCGAAACTTCTATCAAGCTGGGATGTGATAGATACTACTTATATCCATCACATGCAATTGGATTTACTCCAAAAAAAGTATTTTAAATAAAGAACTAAAAATTATTAAATAGCTTCTGATGTCATTCTCAAACTTAATAGAACTTTAGTTGTATGCATCTCATGCATGCAAGGCTTATAGATCTAGGTAGGTATTCTCCTTGGCTTTCCATATATCCAAAGTTTTCAATATTTGGATCTATAAAACTCAAGTTATTAACTAAATGGTGAAATAGATACTTTTTACAAGATTTAATCTAGCACACACATAGAAACATATTTTTGAGAAATGCCAGTGCCACATGGTTAAGAAAACACATAGCTATGCTACAAAATTTACTTCACGAATTTAACATGCACAGATCTACCAAAAATGAATAAAAGCTAGGCTACTAGTTTCCTGGAATTAAAACAGAGAAAGGATTATTAAAGGAAAAGAGGAGAAGGGCCAGATCTGCACAGATCTGGGCCGCACGGTGCCAGGCTGGCCAAGTGCGCTGCGCGCCCAGGCCAAGAGGCACGCCGCCGCCGTATCCGCGACGGACGGCTGAGAGTAGATCGATCCGGTATGCAAGGACGGTCGTGGATGAGGAGATCGACGGCTGAGAGGTTGTCTTCTTCCTCCAGACACCGGAACAAGGGAAGGAAGCAAAGGAAGGGCGGGCACGAGCTGCTCACCCAGGGAGCTCTTAGGGCGATGAGGAGGAGCGGAGGAGGATGCGGCGGGCTAGGGCAAGGTGAGGGCTGCCTTGGCTCTGGCCGGCAAGCTTCCAAAAGGCGGGAACGCCGCGGTTGTCCACGACGGGCACGGCACGGCCCAAACAGCTCCGGCGCTCCTGAAACCAAGAAAAGATGTCTCAGAGGTAGGACACGACGAGGGGAAACGATCTTCACCAAAAGAGAGAGATGAGAGGGAGGGAGGTGAGTAGGGTGGAGGTCCTCTCCTACATTCCAGGTGTTCGACAAAAGGTCCACACCAGAAATAAAATGAAAATTGAGTTAGGGTTGGCAGAGTCGATGACCAAAGAGTCTTGTTGGTGTGTGAAGGTAAGTGCATGTCCAAAACAAGTGTTTGGAGAGAGGGGTGTGGTTATTTAGAGTTTTAGAAGATTTTGGGCTGATTAGACTTGGCTACTTTGCAAGTATGAAGTAGTCATTCCATTGGTTGGAAAATTTGGAGACATGAGGAGTTGATTAGAGGGGGTATAGGTGCAGCATTTGGTTTAAGAGCTTAGGTCAAAAGGGATTCGACAACACTTGATACAGAAATGACAAAAGGCTATCTAGTAATGCACAAATGGTCAGCTTATCATGAAACACTCAAAACCAGCAAGAATTAGTGATCAACTATTTTTTAATATTTTAAATAAGGTTATGGATGGATAGTAGAGATGCTAAGGATGAGGTTAGGTGAGTTGCATTTCCAAATTGAAAAACATAAACTTTAATTATCATGTTCTAGAAAGACTAAAAGTTAACAGGGGTTAAGATAGTTTTTTCATTATGACATAACTCTCTTGTTTAAGAATATTCTTAACCAAACATCTTACTGAGGGAAGAACAAGTTACAAGCATGCCATACCATCAAACAAATATATATTACTCCTATTCCAACAATATATATACACTTAATACAAACATAGCCACAAGTCACTAATAGGAATACGAACTCAAAGCAAACTAGTTAAGAACATAGATAAAACACACAAACAAATGGATATCTAATCTCACTATTAAGATGAAACAAATATATTTGTGAGGTGTTGATCCATATGGGCATGGAAAGTTATGAAGATCAGTGGGCAAATTCCATCCTTGGTAATCTTTTCAACAGAGGGTTGCTGACACTAGCAACATCTTAAATCAAAATATATTAGGACTCATTATCTGGTCCTTTATAGTTTTGCCAATATGTAACTTTTGGAAACAATTTTATTTTCTCAAATAATTGGTGTTTGGGTAATTGCTAAAATTAAAACATCATGATAAAAGAGTTTCTTAAAATTAAGAAATGAGAAGATACATGCACTATTTTACTTGCCATAACCATGATCTCAAAGATCATATTATAATTTGTTTGATTTTTAGAAGGTTTTTAATTAGAAGGTATCTACATAAACAACAAAACACAACATGACAAACAGAGCATAAAAGAGAAAATACATCCATTAACAAGACATTTCAAAAAGTTTTTGTTCCCTCGGAATTTTGGGTCTTTATTAATTAAGTTTTTGTTGCTTCCAGAATTTGGGGTGCTATAGTGATCCTCAGATATGTACGTAACTTTCATTAGTTTTTAGTTTTCTGATATGAGCAAGTTAAGTGCCTCGAAAAAATTCATCTTTACTGGCTGTTCTGTTTTGGCAGACTTTGTCTCTGTTTTTTGCATTGTCTCTTGTGGACTTTAAGCAAGGTTCTCTATCATGGAGGGTTGTAGCTAATGTTTTATTGAGTTCTTGAATTGTGTCACAACAGTACCAAAGTGGATTAATGCTTTTGAATACTCACCCCTCTAATGAAGTTTATGAGAAGTTTGGTGTGAAGGAAGTTTTAAAGTATCAAGAGAGGAGGATGATATAATGTGATCAAGAAGATGAAAGAGCCTAAACTTGGGGATGCCCCCGTGGTTCACCCAAGCATATTTCAAGAAGACTCAAGCGTCAAATCTTGGGGATGCCGAAGGGATCCCCTTCTTCATCAACAACTTATCAGGTCATCTCTAGTGAGACTATATTTTAATTCCGTCACATCTTATGTGCTTTACTTGGAGCGTATGTTTGTTTTTATTTCTGTTTTTGTTATTTTCATTCTCTGAATAAAATGGATCCTAGCATTCTTTTGTGGGATAGAGACACGCTCCGCTTTTTCTTATGAATACTCCTATTCACTTATATTTTTTGAGTATTCTTCTCTAGCTACTGCAATACTTTCAGCTCTTGTTTTGCATGCACCTCTTGTTCAGAGATGTTATATATCATATATTATACTCTCATATCTCATTGTTTAATACTTGGAGTGTTTATTGGTGTTTGGTTGGAAACAGAAAATGCTAAAATGTGGTAGATGGTATAATGAAAAGATATACATGTTCTTGTAGATCATTGTCTTGAATTTTTTGTGATGCTTGGCAATTGTTTTGCGCTCTCAAGTAGATCATGTTTAAGCTTTTGCATCATGTAGTTAAAACCCATTAGTGGAGAACTACCGTAAAACTTGTTGAAATTTGGTTTGCATGTTTGGTGTCTCTAAGGTCTAGATATTTTCTAGTTAAAATGTTTGAGCAACAAGGGAGATAATGTAGAGTTGTATAATGCTTGCAATATGCTTTGTATATACGTCTTGTTATCATTGTATATACTTTTGTTTGATTCAAACAACCTTTCTAGCCAAAGCCTTGTACTGAGAGGAATACTTCTCGTGCATCCAAATCCTTGAGCCAAAACACTTGCCATTTGTGTCCACCATACCTACCTACTACATGGTATTTCCTGTCATTCCAAGCAAATACTTTGTGTGCTACCTTTTATTCAAAACTTATTATCCCTTATTTGTGTCAATGTTTATTAGCTCATGAGGAAGTATGTGGTGTTACGGATATCAACCTTGTCATTTGCTTTTATACATACTTTCACCAACCGGACTAGTGGCATATACACCGCTTGTCCATTAATTTTGCAAAAAGAGCTGGCAAAAGGGGTGCCCAGTCCCAATTAATTACAACTTTAACCGCTACATTCTCTTCATATTTTTCCCAGATCTAATCAGTCAAGCAATGATACTAGTTCCAAACTACATGTGTAAACAAAAGAGAAAAGAGGGATGATCTGCCCTTGGGTAGAAATAACGTCCTTCGTGGGAGCCACTCTTGAAAGTCTGGTTGACAAGGGGGGTAGAGTGCCCATTACCATTCGTTGAAAACGACAAACACCACTCAAAAACTTAATTTTATGCTCTCCATATGATTTCAAAAACCTATAAAACTAAGAAGCTCTAGCGCATGCTTGTATCCATGCTTCCCTCCGTGAAGGGCCTATCTTTTACTTTATGTTGAGTCAGTTTACCTACTTCTTTCTATCCCCGAAGCAAACACTTGTGTCAATTCTGTACAATAATTCTTATATGCTTACTTATTGCACGTGTTATATTTCTTTAAGTTGACAACTATCTATATGATATACATGTTCAAAGTTGAAAGCAAATGCTGAAACTTATATCTTCCTTTGTGTTGCTTCAATGCACTCTTACTTGGATAATATTGCTTTATGAGTTAACTCTTATGCAAATATTATTGATGCTTGTTTGAAAGTACTATTCATGAAGAGTTTTTACTTATATGATGTAGTTGTTTACTCCTTGTCTATTTGTTAGTAAAATATATATCATTTCCTTGAGTCATTTCATTCATAACATGAGCCTTACATTATTATATGATCAAGATTGTGTTAAAGCATGTTACTCCAGAAATTATTCTTTTTATCGTTATTGCCTACTCGGGACGAGTAGAACTTAGCTTGGGGATGTTGATACGTATCCAACGTATCTATAATTTTTTATGTTCCATGCTATATTATACTATGTTATTACATGTTTTATATGCATTTTATATAGTTTTATGCATTTTCTGGGACTAACCTATTAACAAGATGCCACAGTGTCACTTCCCTGTTTTCTGCTGTTTTTGGTTTCAGAAAAGTACTTAAAGAAATATTCGCTTAATTGGAAATAAATCAACCAGGAATTATTTTTGGAATATATGCGTCCAGGAAAACCGAAGACGAAACGAAGTGGGGCCACGAGGCTGCCACATCACCTGGTGGCGCGGCTGCTACAATAGACGCGCCGGGAGGCGATGTGGCGCCCTCGGGCACCCACCGACCTAGGTCTTTCGCCCATAAATATGCCTCCGGCCTAAAAACGTTTCACGGTTAGACACCGACCTAGTTGGTACTCTCTCTCCCATGTACTTCAAAACAATGTTCTCATGAGTTGCCTTACATGATTGAGATCCATATGATGTAATCCGTGTTGTGTTTGTTGGGATCCGATGAATTGTTATATTATGATAAGTCTATCTATACAAGTTTGTGAAGTTATTGTTGCTGCAATCTTGCTATGTTTAATGCTTGTCACTAGTGCACGAGTGGCATGATCTTAGATCTAAGTTTTATATTTATTGCTTAGATTGTATCTACAAATTGTATGCACATGTCATTGTCCGGAACCGATCGCCCCAAAGTGACAGCTTTTGGGATAACCGGAGGGAATGGCTTTGACATGAGGATCACATGTTTTCACCAAGTGTTAATGCTTTGCTCCGGTGCTCTATTAAAAGGAGCACCTTAATTGTCAGTAGTTTCCATATAGGCCCCGCTGCAAACGGGCTGGCGGGACAAAAGATGTTATGCAAGTTTCTCATTGCGAGCACGCACAAATTATATATGGAAAACATGCCTACTTAATTAATAATCTAGATATTCTCACTTAATGTTATTTCAATACTGTCAATTGCACAACTGCAATTTGTTCACCCGACACTTGTTCTTGCGAGTTACCACTAGTGAAGATAGCTGGGAACCCCGGTCCTTTTGTCATCATCATTGCTTTCCTGTCAACTCCACGCAAAAAACTATTCTCTGGTGCTATTGTGTCTGTGTTACTGTTACTACTGCTCTCATATTACTAATTCTTTCACATCACCCTTGTTACTAGTGCTTTTCCAGGTGCAGCTGAATTGACAACTCGGCTGTTAAGACTTATAAGTATTCTTCGTCTCCCCTTGTGTCAAATCAATAAATTTGGGTTTTACTTCCCTCGAAGACTGTTGCGATCCCCTATACTTGTGGGTTATCAATATTGTACAAGGACGGCCGAGCTGTTTCTCTGCCTGCTTTGCCTTTTGATGAGGACATCCCTAGTCCTTTACCATCTTCTCCTATTGATGATGTTGTTGTACAAGACAAAGCTAATGATGTGAGGATTGGACCAATGACAAGGGCTCGAACCAAGTTACTTGAGCAACAGGTGAACTCACTCTTAATTGAATATGATGTTTGTGTTAATGAGAACTTTATACTGCCTAATTCTATGCATCTATGTATGATCAGGTTTATTGATAACACAAGCATGGGAGGAGGAGACGAGCTACAGCAAGGAGAAGAACCATCACTGATTTCCAATATCAGCAAGTGCGCGAGGGAGGAGAGGGAGGCCGGCGCACCAGGGCATTGAAGGAAATCACTCGTTTGCATGTTAGAGGGATCAAGTGGCGCACCAGGACATAACGTAAGAAGATATTAGTCTAAGGTGTTACACATGAGGCCTGCGTGCCATGTTAGGCCGAACCACCATGGGTCGGTTTGTATCTAGTTGAGTCCCAGTTTGAGTCCAAACCGAGTTAGGTTTTGAGGAGGTGTGTTTGGGGCTGTTTTGGCCGCACCCCCCTCCCCATATATTCCTCCAACCTGCGAGTTGGGAGGTAGACCACGTTTAAACTAAACCCTAGATTGAATTCCTAAGCATTCATCTATCAGAATTCCTCTTTGCTGTGATCAAGAATTCACCCCTCTCCTTTGTTGCGATCGAGAGGTTATTGTTACCAAAGTTTGAGTGTGATCTGTCGTTCCACTGGGAATTGGTAGATTGCAAAACCGCTTCGTGGTCGGCGGCTGCGTTGCACTAGCGTGTGGTGTTGCGAATACCCATTGCGTTGAAGAGCTGTTGCATTGGCAACGGGGGAACAGCCGGAGAGTTTGAGAGCATCCGCGAGTTATCTACATCATCCATCGATTCCACTATCGGCTCACTGAGAAGATCAGGCCACCCCTTATCATCTTGGTATCAGATTTCCAGCGTTTTTACTCGGTGAGCATCCACCAGTCCATCCCGTAGATTTACTGTTTTTTGTCCTATACAGAAAAAGCCACACAAAAATATTAGGGTTTAGACATCGACATAGACTAGATAGCACCGATTGCATGTTCTAGTTGCTGTTTGTGTAGATCTTTTGTGTTTCCTTTTTTTCCCGTTTGTGTCGTAGAGTTTGTTTAGGTTTGGAGTTGTTACTTTCCGTACTTACTTGTGTTGGATTCAGAGTCATTGTCAAAAAATCAAAAAAAAAAAGAGAAGAGGTTTCGGTTGTTTCCGAGTTCGGGTCAGAATCGGCAGTTTCCATCGACGTATGTCGCTGTTTTCCTTCCGTGTTCCGTTTCCGAGTTCGTGTCGTATACGGTTCCGGCAGAAAATTCAACCGGGCATAACTTTTGCATACGAACTCCGATTTGGTCGATTTTTAGCTCGTTTTGTAGAGGAGACGGAAGCGAAGGCAGCCAAGCTCACTCCGTCTGTTTACGGCTTTTCGACGTCTCAGAATTCCCAAAAAACGTCGGGAAGTATTTCTTTTTGCCACTTTTGTGCAGAAACCTTAGACACAGCCTTTCTACAGCAGTGTTAGGAGCTTACCCATACATGACTTTTTTACTAGCTAACGTTTTGTGCTCCCAGGCTGCTCATTATTGTGTGTCTTGTGTATCTTCAAGTGCTGGCCATAGCAAATTGAAAAATTCAAAAAAAAAAAAAGAGCAAGGAAATAGGCCAAAGTGCATAGTATCTTTTGTGACACTACTCATTGTTGAGCAATCTTGTGCCTGAGTTTATTTGAGCAACTTGCTAGTGTCCTTCCCGTGCATTGCAACACGAGCTATACTCCGGACATATCTTTACATATTTGTGCTCATCCCTATAGTTGCTTTGCCACATTATTCTCCACGTGTGTGTTTCCTATGTTTTCGAGTTTCACACGAACAGCAAATAGGATTTGTAGTTGGTGTTGTTAGGCCTCCCAACCAAGCTCCACCAATATACCCTGTTTTTGTTGTGTGACACTTTGATACCCATAATATTCGCTTCATCACATCTGTGCACGTGCTCCTATTACAAGTTGGTAAGCTTTGCTAATTCACTTTGGAACGGTAAGATCCACACATTCTTTTGGTTTTTGAGTGAGTTGAGAGTTTCCACATATATATCTCGATATTCTTGTGCACACTAATCATGTCATCAGGTGATGACACTGCAAGTGTGGTGCAGCAAAAGAAGGAGGATAATGCTTCGGTTAATTGGCGGGAATATGAGGCCCTACGTGATCATCTTTCGCGTCAGTTTGGGGCTGAATCTGAGAGGTTGCACACTGGTTTGGCGGCCACAGATGCCAAGGTTGATACTGTACAGCGGTCATTGGGGACTCTTCAGCGGTCCGTGGATGCTATGACTCGAGCCATGGAGGCAATCACACAGCGTCATGGACAGCCAGCAGACGATGCCAGTGTTCAGGCCGAACATGACGATGCTTATGATGATGCTAATGAGGCAGTTAATGGCCACGCTAGTCCTGCTAATGTTGGCCGAGGAGACGGCCGCGGTGCTGCACATCCGGGGCGTGGTGGTGCACCTATTGGTCGTGCTCGTCGTCTGTTTGATAATGTTGGTCATGCAGCCATTCGTGATGATGACGGTTTGGGTAAACCAAAATTCAGCATTCCCAAATTCGAGGGCTCTATTGATGTGGAAGAATATATTAATTGGGAGTTGAAGATGGAACAATTAGGGCGTTTGCATGATTATACGGAAGATAGAAAGATCAAGCTTGCATCTTCTGAGTTTGATGGTTATGCTTTGCTTTGGTGGCATGGTCTTGTTAATGCAAGGCGTGAAGCTAATGACTTACTTATTCGTTCTTGGCGAGAGATGAAGGAAGAGATGCACCATCGTTTTGTTCCTCGTAACTATAGGCGTTCCTTGTATGACAAGTTGCAAAATCTGAAGCAAGGTACTTCCTCCGTGGATGAATATTACAAGGAGATGGAGTTGATTATGCAGCGTGCTCAAGTGAGAGAAGAATCTGAACAAACCATGCAGCGTTTCTTGTCAGGTTTGAACTTTCATGTCAAGAGAATTGTACGTCATTATCAATATGCTGATATAGAGGATTTATTGCATCAAGCACGTGAAGCTGAGTTACAAGTGGCCGAAGATGCCAAATATTTGTCTCGTTCTTCCTTTGGAAGGGGCAGTTTTTCCTCACGTGCTACACCTAGTATTGTGCAATCTAGTGTTGCACCAAGTTCTCGTGGAGCTGCACCTACAAAGCCAATTTCGGCTGCACCTTCTCACAAGCCTCCACCGCCACCTACAGCAAGTGGTACCGGTTCTTCGAATTCTACAGCCCGTACACGTGATATGAACTGCCATACGTGCGGCGGCAAGGGTCATTTCAAGCGAGATTGTCCCAATAGAAAAGTTATGTTAGTCAATGAAGAAACTGGTGAGTATGAGAGTGGTGATGAGGTGTACCATACGGCTGATCTTGTGGAGGAAGAGGACAGCGGTATTATATATGCTGATGCTGCTCATTTGCCCACTATTGTTTGTACGCAGCGAGCATTGAGCATTACGCCAAGTCCCATGGAGCAGCGCTGCAATCTGTTTCAAACCATGGCTGCACTTGGTAATGGCAAGGCGTGCAAAGTGATAATTGATGGTGGCAGTTGCCGCAATTTGGCTAGTAAAGAGCTTTGTCAAAAACTGAATCTGAAATACTTGTCACATCCTAATCCTTATTTTATTCAGTGGTTGAGTGATAGTGGGGAGATGAAGATCAACCATATGGTGCGTGTGGACTTTCAGATTGGACCTTATGAGGACACCGTGGAGTGTGATGTTGTTCCTATGACGGTGTGCCATTTATTGTTGGGTCGCCCATGGCAATTTGATAGAGATGTCCGACACAATGGTAGGGCCAACACATACCAGCTCAATTGGCAAGGAAAGGAGATCATGTTGAGGCCTATGACACCGCAAGCTGTGGTCAATCAATCTCGTCAAAAAGTTGAGGTTCACCGTGAGGATGAGCGTGAGAGATTAGATAGGAGAGAGACTCCACCTTCGGTGAGTGAGAGCCACAAGCCAAATTCGAGTGGTAAAAAGAAAAGTGAGGGAGAGAAAAAGTTAGTCATGTTAGCCACTAAATCTGATTTGCAAGAGTTTCGTGAGGATCCTACTCTAGTACCTCTTGTACTTATGTGCAAGGGCAAAATTCTTGTTTCTAATGACATGACCCCTATCTCTCTTGGTGTTGCTAATGTGTTGCATGATTTCGAGGACGTTTTTCCCGACGCGGTACCGGCTGGTTTGCCACCGTTGAGAGGCATAGAACATCAAATTGATTTGATTCCAGGAGCCTCTTTGCCCAACCGAGCCCCCTACCGTACCAATCCTGAGGAGACGAAGGAAATTCAGCGACAAGTACAAGAACTTCTGGACAAAGGGTATATTCGTGTGAGCTTAAGTCCTTGTGTTGTTCCTGTTATTTTAGTTCCTAAGAAAGATGGTACATGGCGCATGTGTGTAGATTGTAGAGCAATTAATAACATCACTATTCGTTATCGTCACCTTATTCCACGGTTGGATGACATGCTCGATGAATTAAGTGGTGCTGCTATTTTCTCTAAGATTGATTTGCATAGTGGTTATCATCAAATTAGGATGAAAGAAGGAGATGAGTGGAAAACAGCCTTTAAAACTAAATTCGGTCTATATGAGTGGTTAGTCATGCCTTTTGGTTTAACTAATGCACCTAGTACTTTCATGAGATTAATGAATCATGTTTTGAGGAATTTCATTGGAAAGTTTGTGGTTGTGTATTTTGATGACATATTAATTTATAGCCACAACGAAACTGAACATATTGATCATATTCGCCAAGTTTTGCATGTGCTGCGTGCTAATAAGCTCTATGGTAATCTTGAGAAATGCACGTTTTGCAAAGATAGGGTAATATTTCTGGGATTTGTTGTTTCTAAGCATGGGGTTGAGGTAGATGACTCTAAAATTGAAGCAATTAAAAATTGGCCTACTCCCATGAACCTAAGTCAATTACGAAGCTTTCTTGGTCTTGCTGGATTTTATAGACGTTTCGTGAGAGACTTTAGTACTATTGTTGCAGCTTTGAATGATCTTACTAAGAAAGGTGTTCCTTTTGTTTGGGGTGCTGTCCAAGATGCTGCATTTGATGAATTGAAACGTTGTTTGATTTCTGCACCTTTGCTTATGCTTCCTGATTTCAATAAGCAATTTTATATTGAATGTGATGCTAGTGGCATTGGAATAGGAGGTGTGTTGATGCAAGAGGGAAAGCCGGTTGCATATTTTTCTGAAAAATTGAATGGTGCACAATTGAACTATCCTGTTCATGATAAGGAATTGTATGCTCTTGTTCGTGCTCTTGAGGTTTGGCAACATTATTTGTGGCCAAAAGAATTTATCATACATTCTGATCATGAGGCTTTGAAATTTTTAAAGTGCCAAACTAATCTTAATAAACGTCATGCTAAATGGATGGAATTCATTGAATCTTTTCCATACATTTTTAAGTATAAGAAGGGCAAAGATAATGTTGTTGCTGATGCACTCTCTAGGAAAAACATGCTTTTGACACATCTTGATGTTCAAGTTCCAGGTTTAGAGAGTTTGCGTGATTTATATGCTTCCGATACTGATTTTGCCGCTGCCTTTGCTAACTGTTCTGATGTGAAGGCGTGGGAAAAATACCATATGCATGATGGATATTTGTTTCGAGCTAACAAGTTATGTGTACCCGAGTCGTCCGTGTGTTTGCTCTTGTTGCAGGAATCACATGGAGGTGGCTTGATGGGTCACTTTGGACGTGAGAAGACGTTGTGGATGTTGGCTGATCACTTCTATTGGCCACGCATGAGGCGGGATGTGGACAGGTTTGTGAAGCGTTGCATCACGTGCAACAAGGCTAAGTCCAAACTTAAGCCCCACGGTTTGTATACCCCTCTTCCTGCTCCTACTACACCATGGGAAGATATAAGCATGGATTTTGTGTTAGGGTTGCCTAGGACCAGTAGAGGACATGATTCTATTTTTGTGGTAGTGGATCGTTTTTCTAAGATGGCTCATTTTATTGCCTTCCACAAAAGCGACGATGAGTCGCATATTGCTAATATGTTTTTCAGGGACATCGTGCGCATACATGGAGTACCGAAGACGATTATTTCTGACCGTGATTTGAAGTTCATGAGCTACTTTGGAAGACACTTTGGGGAAAGCTGGGGACGAAGCTGTTGTTTAGTACAACTTGTCATCCCCAAACTGATGGCCAAACGGAGGTGGTGAACCGCACACTTTCGGCGTTGCTGCGGACAATGATCAAGAAAAATTTGCGTGTGTGGGAAGAGTGTTTGACGCATGTGGAGTTTGCATATAACAGGGCTGTACACTCCACCACGCAATTGTGTCCTTTTGAGGTGGTGTATGGTTTTAAACCCATTACACCGCTTGATTTGCTGCCGCTTCCAATTCAAGAACGTGTCAACATGGATGCATCGAAAAGAGCAGATTTTGTGAGGAAGATACATGAGAAGACTAAAGAGGCTATCGAGAAGAAAGGCAAGTACAATGCTGATCGTGTTAACAAGAAAAGAAAGGAGGTGCTTTTTCAGCCCGGCGACATGGTTTGGGTGCACTTTCGCAAGGACAGATTTCCTGTTCAGCGCGAGTCTAAATTGTTGCCACGTGGTGATGGTCCTTTCAAGGTTCTTGCCAAGATAAATGATAATGCATACAAGATAGATCTTCCTACATCTGAGTTTGGTGTGAGCAATACGTTTAATGTTGCTGATTTGACGCCATTTGCTGGAGAAGACCTTAACGCGTCGAGGTCGACGCCTTTTGAAGGGGGGGAGGATGATGAGGACATCCCTAGTCCTTTACCATCTTCTCCTATTGATGATGTTGCTGTACAAGACAAAGCTAATGATGTGAGGATTGGACCAATGACAAGGGCTCGAACCAAGTTACTTGAGCAACAGGTGAACTCACTCTTAATTGAATATGATGTTTGTGTTAATAAGAACTTTATACTACCTAAGTCTATGCATCTATGTATGATCAGGTTTATTGATAACACAAGCATGGGAGGAGGAGACGAGCTACAGCAAGGAGAAGAACCATCACTGATTTCCAATATCAGCAAGTGCGCGAGGGAGGAGAGGGAGGCCGGCGCACCAGGGCATTGAAGGAAATCACTCGTTTGCACATTAGAGGGATCAAGTGGCGCACCAGGACATAACGTAAGAAGATATTAGTCTAAGGTGTTATACATGAGGCCTGCGTGCCATGTTAGGCCGAACCACCATGGGTCGGTTTGTATCTAGTTGAGTCCCAGTTTGAGTCCAAACCGAGTTAGGTTTTGAGGAGGTGTGTTTGGGGCTGTTTTGGCCGCACCCCCCTCTCCATATATTCCTCCAACCTGCGAGTTGGGAGGTAGACCACGTTTAAACTAAACCCTAGATCGAATTGCTAAGCATTCATCTATTAGAATTCCTCTTTAATGCGATCAGGAATTCACCCCTCTCCTTTGTTGCGATCGAGAGGTTATTGTTACCAAAGTTTGAGTGTGATCTGTCGTTCCACTGGGAATTGGTAGATTGCAAAACCGCTTCGTGGTCGGCGGCTGCGTTGCACTAGCGTGTGGAGTTGCGAATATCCATTGGGTTGAAGAGCTGTTGCATTGGCAACGGGGGAGCAGCCGGAGAGTTCAAGAGCATCCGCGAGTTATCTACATCATCCATCGATTCCACCATCGGCTCACTGAGAAGATCGGGCCACCCCTTATCACCTTTTCTCTCCCACCAAAGCTATACCGTTGGGCGTCGTTGCCATGCGGAATTCCAGGAAAGTTATACTCCTGCGATCTCAGCTGAATCTGAGTGAACGGGTGTCGTTGTTAAGCTCTATATGCTTGTGAGTACTCGGAGGCGCCACATTTGAGGTGCCAGGGCGAAGTCGTCTCGCCACCGCCGCAGCCCAGCGGCAGCCCTACCGCCGGGGCCACCCCCCAGCCACCGGCACCACACCCCCTTCCGTTAGACGCCCGTCGACGCAGGTCATTGTTGACATCGCCGTGTCATCGTCTACTTTGTCGCGCCAAGCTCTCCACGACCTTGAGGTCCGCTACGTACGGCTTCATCGGCAAGCCTTGTGCGGGAGCGTAATCCCCGTTATCGATCTACAAGAGGTATGTGACCAGTTCCTCCACCGTTATCGCATGTACTAGATAGATAGATCCTGACTAGTTCGGTGTTCATACGCTAGAAAAATTATTGTTTTCTGCCTCGGAACCCCTTCAGTGGTATCAGAGCCAGGTTTATTCGTAGTACTGCTGGTACAGTTAGAACTCATGTTGAATGAGGATGTTTTTGTTATATTTGCTACCCTCTAGTGTGCACTTGCGATGCCTTCAGTATAGAGTTGATGAAGCGGCCCGGACCGACTTTACGCGTACGCTTACGCGAGACTGGTTCCACTACTGACTTACGGCTTTTACCGTATCTGTGGCTGGCGGGTGTCTATCTCTCTCCCTTTAGTTGGCTAAGCATTTTCAATGGAGGGCCCAAAAGGGATGCTTAAACATGCAATTATATGATCGACGTTGTGGTACAAAGTTCGTAGGTAGGGAAATGGTTCTCTTGCAAATAAGCCTATAAGCCATGTAAAACTTGCAAAACTAAATAAAGGTAGAGGCGTCTAACTTTTTTTTGCAGAGGCGTTATTTTATGTGACATGGTTACGGTAAGTTTGATATTACTCGTACTATCGGAGGCAAAAGAGGGCGTCGTAGACTCTGAGCCATGCCGGGGCGCCCGGTCCAGGCACATGGCGCCATGGAGGTCCAGGCGCAACGACCATGTCATATCGCACTTCATTACATTATTTGATATTGTGATGTTGTGTGTGCATCCTGTTGATTGCTTATATGTTAGATATACAACGGTAGATTTTAAATAGGATGATCCCTAACAATACCAAAATTGTGTTCTCCCTCGTTGTGCACCACCAAGAAAGTTCTATGTTATGAGGCAGGCCGTGACGATCGGGTGTCATACATTTTGTCGTTCGCATACAGTGGGTATAAGCCATGTTGCACGCGCAAAATCTTCGAGGTTTGATTGACGAGCCTTGCATATGCAGATATAGCCTCAGAACACGGGAAGATCGAAAGATCGAGCATGAGTCACAGAGTTGTTGTGATCGACATTTTATGTCCACCTTTGAAGTTGTGCCGCCGGCCGTGACGTCGGGGGTGGTATAGTGGATAGGGGTCGTGTAATCGCTAATATTATCGTAGGGATAATAATTTTAGTGGAGTGTGTTTAATAATTTGATTATAAACTAAAACTCACATTGTTATAAACTTAACCTTACCTCATTGTGATCATATCTGTAGATGGAACTCTATTTCGGTTACTTCCTTAGGAGTTCGGCTTCCAACTTTCAAGCCGATGGGTCCAACTTCATCTTGTGGCACAACAAACTTGGGGAGATTCTCATTCACAACAACATCCTATATGTCCTAGAACAAAAGTTAGGAGATAGACCAGATGATTCTGCTAGCGAGGAGGAAGATGAGGAGTTCCGTTAGCGTCGTGACATTTTCATAGAAGTGGAGTCCGTCATGACCGTAAGCCTACCACCAGAGTTGAAAATGTTGTTTCGACACATGGAGCCTTATGTCATGATTGATGTGATCAAGACGCACTTGAAAGATGAAATGAAGCTTGAGTAGTTCAGACAGCTAAGAAAGTTCCAGACCATTCACATGGAGGAACATACCTGTGTGGAGACGCATTTGAAGAAATTGTATGACATCTACTTCAAACTTACGAATGTCTACGATTTCTGGATAGCGGACTCTAGTGCAATAGAGACTGCGTTGATATCTCTACCTCCTAGCTATGAAGAGCATGTGCGTGAATATGCTATAAAGAGAGATAGGATGAGCTTCTTCACGTTCATGAACAAGTTCAAATCTCTAAAGGTTGATTTCATCGAAGGAGAGCTCTTCGACGCTGCAGGTATATTTGATATACAAAGTTATGAGTGTATACTTCTCATGATATTTGATAAAAAGTATTTGATGCTTATTCGTTTTATGAAACAGATCCTGATTATCACATGAATGAGGAGATGAATGATGTGACAGTGCGCAAGTGATGGCAAGCAAGGGAATTGATGGCCAGTGGTGCTCAAGTCCTCAAGATATCATATTAGTTATCATTAATAGTTATTGATAAGACCTTTTTGTAATAGTGAGAGTGTGATTTAGTTTAGTGTCTTAAATGTTACAAGACATAGTTATTCATATATGTAATAGAACAAATCAGTTGTTTTATGTTATGGAACAAAGCAGATGTTTTATATTATGAGTAAATTATATGCAATCACATCTCAATTACATTACTCGTATGATGTACATTTATAGAAGCGGGAATAATAAAATTATGTGTCCAAGAATTGTATGATTTTGTTGCATGAACAAACACCACCAAATTAGATCATAACAGCAATGAAAGAAATAATAGATACTTTGATCTATAAAAATGTTGCATGTGCCGAATTGATTAAAGTCAAAATTGGATATTGAAGTGTCAATATCCAAGGAAATTAACTGAAAGTCATGCTAGATGATTATTGAATTAAATAAGTGGTAAAGTTCATCAGTTTGAATTCGTCTATGATTATTAGTAAATAAATGTATTTGCATAATAAATCATGAGTCTGAAAAATAATTTGATAAAAGATCAAAGGAATTTTCAGAAGAAAGATTAGTGAATATTGTATTCGCAAGATTTGATCAATAGGGACAATATTTTTGAATTATGGTTTCAACACAAAAGACTTGTGGAAATTTGTTTCACTAAATTATAATATTGGATATAGTGATATGTGAAATATTATAATCATACTCTATTTTAGATAAAGTGTGGTCTTTCAGAATCTCTTTTAGAATCTCTTAATATGTTCGAAACATTATAGTTGATGTCCAATTTAGAAAACAAATATTTTTGAACGGTAATTCGTGTGATCTACAATAGTGTCGTAATATAGATGATTATATGATAATTCAGAATATACACGAATAGTTCTTTGTAGAATACTCACATTGGATGAGAGTGTATTCCAAAAAACAACATAATCAAAACTTGTGTTGATGTCTGTGTAATTCCAAATAAAATGTGATTTTCGAATTGTAGTTATTGGAATTAGAAGCTTGAAATAAGGTATCAGACCTATATTCATAAATGTAGAATATTAGAATGTGTTCCAAAAAGAATATGTCTACAAATGAAAATTTAATGATGAGAGTGAAGGAGACTTGAAAATTGTTTTCTGCTTGCAAACCTCTTCAAAGATCATAGTATTTTTATACAAGAAGCTTTTAAATAAGGTGTTATATTAATATTTGCTGTCAGGTCACATTTTAATATTAAGTATTTTAGATCTTGTTGATAGATCAAGGTACACCTTATGAATACAAAGAAAGTTGAGAAAATATCAGAATACGAACAAAGGCTTTTGAGTCTGAAAATCCAAGTTACATTTAGAAGGATTAAAACAGTAAATTTTACTATAAATCTTATTAAAGGAATAAGATTACTTAATCATCATATAAAGTGTTATATGAGAAATGCAACTATAAGACAGACATGAAAGCATATTTTGTCAAGAAAAGTGTCTTGGACAAAATCAAATTTGTTGACTACATTTAATGTAGACATGCTTGAAAGTATGTGGGATATGTATTAGTGGAATACTGTAGGTCGTATCAAGTTCGAATTGATAACTGATCAATGATTTTGGTTTGACCAAAATATCAAAAGAAATTATGAATTTGCTAATTTAAGTGGGAGTCAAAATTACTTTACTCATGTAGAATATGTAAGACACATATTTTGAGTGGGAGCTTAGACCCTCATATATGTGGATGACATATTTTAAGTGGGAGCTCATGTCCTCAAATGTGTAGGTGACATAATTTGAGTGGGAGTCGAATTCATCATATGTAAATGACATATAATGAATAGTACGAGTAGAATTAATTAGAAAGATGAAGTTGTGAAACTATTTAAAAGTTAGTGTCTATTTTGGAATAGAACAAGAATTTTAAATAGATAGTCGAGTTGTTTTGGATTGATTCTGAAGAGTCAGAATAGATTAAAACCGAAGGAAGGGTCATTGGAAATCCAATTAACCATTAAGAATAATGATATATGATAATAGTGGTTATAAGATATGTTGGTCTATTATGTGATATTAGACATCATATAGGAACCATATTATGTGCTCGATAAATGTGACCCATGTTCTAGATGAAGAACAGTTGTGAAAGTAAATTTAGAATTTACTAGAAGTAGAAATGTATTAGGCATTAGATTGACATTGGAATGTCAGGTCTTCTACATAGGTATGAAAGTATATAGATATCGCGAGATTGTAAATGTTACAAAGAGTTCTCTATGACTAAGTGTGTTTGCAAAGCAATTCGCTGGTTAACAGAATCAGAGTAAGCACTGGGAAACAGTAGTCTCACTTAGCTACGATATTTTGTATATGTTATTAGATAACATGATGGTATCAAGCGAGTTGTTATCAATGAATCGCAAAGAACATACAATTGTGTATTGTATAGATTGTTGAAGTAACACTCTTCCACAAGCAAGCATTATCATATAGCGCTTATTTGATAAGGGTTTATAATGAAGTAAAACGCAGCTCGTTTATTTGTACTCTAGTGCAAGTGGGAGACTGAAGGAGATATGCCCTAGAGGCAAATAAATATATAGTATTTATCGCATTAACTCATAAGTTTATGATATATTTTTAATGCAATAAGATCATATTATGATGTTATTCAAATGAATTATCATAATATAAAGTATAATGTTGCACAAATTATTTTCAATTAAAAATGAATACCCTATATTTCACATTTCCTAAACATTTTTATATTTAGTTCTTTAATATTATGCCAAAATAAAGATAAATGATTTCAGCAAAATAAGTTTAAATAACTTAAATTCAAACATATTGAAATGTGGGTATTTTACAAATTTTATTTAGCCAAAAGAAAATATAAATAAGATAGAAATTCAAATTTGACTTTAAGTGTCAAATTTGTAATTAATCAATAATTCAAAATATCATTTTTCAAAAATATTCAAAACATGCCCACAATTGGTTTAACAGAAAGGTAATAATTTTACAAATTTTTAGAAATTAATTTGACATCATTTGGACATTTAAATCAAAAGATATGAATTAAATAAATAAAATCAGAAAAAGAAAATACTGGCTGACGTCATGCTGACGTCAGCAGATCATCTCCAACCTCTGTCCGAAATCGGCGCCGAAGATCAAATCGAATCGGAGTCGATTTCCTCTCCGATTCGTGCGGGATACGATCTCCTGAAGCCCCCTATATAAACCCCAGGTCCCCGCCGCCGTTTCCCCTCTCAAACCCTAGCTCAAAACGCCGCCAGGCCGCCGGAGGAGCTCGCCGGAGTCCGCACCATCCGCCGCCGTAATTCTTCCATCCCTGGCGAGGTAGGCTGTCCTAAGCCCCGAGACCCTACCCATCCTCTTCCTCGCGTCCGTGCGCACCCCCGCTGACCTCGCCCTCGTCCTTTTCTGCAGCCAAACGAGGAGACCGAGCTCGCCGGAACTTCACCGCTCCGCCCGCGCCTCCTCGTCGCTGCACGGCAGCCAAGCCCACGCCACCGCCCCCATCCAACTCGCCGTGCCGCGGGGAATCGTTTGACACTCGTCCCACGCCCGGGGAATCACCGGAGCGACGAATCCGTCGTCAACCGAAGCCGCGCCGCCGTCGTCCTCATCGCTGGTAGCCTCCGCGCCGCCACCCTCAGGCCAAGCAAGGTGAGCCCTCCGATCGGCGATTAACGGTGCAGATTAGATGACGAGGACGAAGCGGTATGATTTGATCTGGACCGTCAGATCCAGATCTGACGGCCCAGATCTGTTAACTTATCCACGTCAGCGCTGCGTGGCAGCCACGTCACTGCCCAGTCAGCTGCCACGTGGAAAACAATTTCCTTAATTAAATTTAATTGGCAATTTTACAGAAACACCCCTGTCACTTAGATCTCTCACAACTTTTTAACCACAACTCCAAATTTAATAATTTTTATATATTTGGAAAGCTCTCGACATGTAGAATATTTTGGATCTGACAAAATTCAAAATTGACTTAGTATAAAATATTCAAATTTCAAATGGTGATTTTTACCTGAGAGTACACATTTACTAAGTAAATGAAACACCTGGGTGGTAATTGGTTGCATGGGTTATGTTGAGTGGCTACTCAGGTCCATTTCTATGGTTCCTGGAGTATGTACACTTGTGAATGGCCACCCAGGAACAGAGGAATCTGAAGAACTCCGAGTGACGATTGCTTCTAGTGCAGCCATTGCCATATGGGCTCTGGCTTGATCAATTATGTTGCGTGGACTCTCTCCGGCTTGACAAGCAGATGTAGGGGGATGTAAGGTGGAACGGGTCAAGCCAGGTGGGAGGGAAAATGCTTCTGAAAGATCTCGTCTCATTCTCTCCTTTCCTTATCACAAATGGTGTGTAAAGGATACCTTGGGTTGAATGGGTACAATGGTGAAAGTGCACAACCTCTGCAGAGTGTAAAACTAAGTACTTAGCCGTGTCCCCGGTTACGGACAATTTTGAGCAGCTGATCAAGGACGTCAACGGAGGATTCCATCATTCCAATTTCTAAGTTAAAAGTTGATGGGTGAACAAGGGAAGATGAGATTTATGGTTTTCATGCCATACTCGTCGATTTCAAGAAAAGTGTTTTCAAAAGAGTAGGAAAAATTGGCTTTATGCAAATTAGCCTTGAACTCCACCAGCCAAATATGCATATAGGCTTTAGAGTTATTCCATAAGTGTCCACCATAGTGTCACTTGCCAGACTCCATTTTTAATGGAATCTGACCCACGTTGTTGCAATATTTTTCTTATTTCAGATTGATCAGATGACGAGTGAGGTTTCGTTAAAGGTTTCGAGTCTGCAACCAACATGTTTTCGCCTGTGGCAGCATGAAAGTTATAGAGACTCACTGCTATTGTATTTCCGCTGTGTACTTTGACAATGCTAGCTTTATGCTATGCAACTTGTATTAAATACTTTGTAATTCTGGATCATCGATGTAATAAAATTGACGCCTTGTTGTGATATTACATCGTAAACTGTGTGTGCAAATGAATCGATCCAGGGATTTGCACTATACACAGGTATCTGCCTTATTTAAAGAGCAGGTACGCTACAGATGGTATCAGAGCACTGTGTTGCCTGTAGGTTCGAAACCCCTAGGATTGGACTAAGACCCCAAAGGTTAAATAGTTAACTAAATTAGGTTTCCAAAACATGAGTAAATTTTGAACCTTCCTTTAATATTGTTTTACATTATTTATCTTGTCTTGCATCTTTCACTTTTCTTTTAAATTCTAATACTCTTACCTGTTCAAAATTTTAGATGGGAGAGTACACTGAGACTGCGTATGCTGGAGTTTTGTCGGGTTTCATCTTTGGGAGGCAGCTGTCTAGATTGACAAGTGTATTGAATCTACCACCACCCTATTTCCGAGGAAGAAAGGAGGAGACCGACATACCCCATGGGATACGTTGGGAAATACGCACCATCATGACCCCGGATCCTACGATGCCAGACTTCGAGCCCGTGGACTATGTCACCTACTACCCAGAGTGGATTGAGGGAGTGAACATAGCTATGGTGGACTTAATGGCTCGTCTGTGTTACAAGTATCGATTCAAGCTAGCACCAGGATCGCCCTTCCGTGCCTTTGGGAAGAGGAATACACATGGTCTCTCAATGGCTCACACGGGAAATCGCCTGGACCTGCCCCTCGTTAACAAGACGTTTGAAGACTTGGATTATCTCATCAACTGTCTGACCAGGAGAGTCCAACAGGCATATGACGTCGCGGATCATGCACAAGCCGTCATACACGCAAAAACCCAAGAACTCCAGGCTTCTGAAAATCGTATTGGTCAGTTGGAGGAACTCATCCATGACCTACATTTGGAGAACCTTGGCAAGGATGAGCAAATTGCCATGCTTGAGGCGCAACTCACTCCACCTCCACCACCGCCAGTAGCTGAAGAAGGAGGTGACCAAGGCACTGGAGATGTGACTGTATCTGCAGCTACAAAGGAGGAAGGACCAGTGGAAGAAGACACCGAAGAGGTGTTGTTTGAAGAGTCAACTGAGGAAGAAGTCACGCCTGTGGCAAATAACCACGCAATAAAACGCAAGCGTAGTATTTAGGAAGGATAAGTGTAGCAATCAAAACCATGTTAGAGGGACCACCATTTATCTTTTAGCTTATCGTATCGATTTAGTGTATTGACCTATCAAATTATGGTATGGCAGTACTGTTACTTTTGTATTTCCCCGACCTTTCGTTCGATAAACAATTAGTTCGATTTCTCAAAAGAAGTTTGAAATTTTATGTATGTGTTGCTTGTGTTTGAACTTTATTGCTTGATGTTTGTTAGATGATGTTTGTAATGGATTATCTTGATTTTTGGTTGTGCATTAGGATGTTGAATTATCAACAAAACTTTTCTTTTAAGGGTGGTAGCCACCTAGATAATTTAAACACAATCGCTTAAACCCAGAGATCTCAAACTATCTTTCTTTCATCCTTCCAATCAGAAAACCCCTTCACTACAAGTTTTCAAGTTTCCATGTCCGAAATTTCATTTCTCAAAACATGTCGAGTTATCAGAATCATTCAAGCCTTTGCTTTCTTTTCTAGCTTCTCCGAATCTCGGGGACGAGATTCCTTTTAAGGGTGGTAGTCTGTAACATCCCAACATTTTATAATATTCAAAAATCACTAAAATTTAAAACTTTTCTTTTATTAAAATGAAATATTAAATGTATAAGGAAACCAACTATGAAAGACTTCAAACTTGAGTTAATATTTTAAATGTCACAGTTTAAAACATTATATTATCCACTGTGTTTCAAAAACCTTAAAATATAATTTGACAAATATTTTACAAACTGCAATCCATTTTAATTTAAGTAAATAGTTACTTATAAGAAATTGATTCCAACCACTTAGTCATATCTATACATAAATACAAGATTATTCAAAAGATTATATAATTACTAAATGGTTTTCATTCCTTTAACTAAGTTCAAAATATAGTTTGGAAATTATAAGCCCATAGTGTATAACTTTAAAACTTCATAGAATTTAAATTAATGAATTAGCCAAATAAACATTTCATTTGCTCAAAGGAATTTCATCTATTTTCAAAGCATGAAATGATTAATATATTCTAAATAAGAGTAGAATTAAAACAAAAATCCTTTCCAAAGTTGTTATGAAGCTTTCAAATGAATTATCATAATATAAAGTATAATGTTGCACAAATTATTTTCAATTAAAAATGAATACCCTATATTTCACATTTCCTAAACATTTTTATATTTAGTTCTTTAATATTATGCCAAAATAAAGATAAATGATTTCAGCAAAATAAGTTTAAATAACTTAAATTCAAACATATTGAAATGTGGGTATTTTACAAAGTTTATTTAGCCAAAAGAAAATATAAATAAGATAGAAATTCAAATTTGACTTTAAGTGTCAAATTTGTAATTAATCAATAATTCAAAATATTATTTTTCAAAAATATTCAAAACATGCCCACAATTGGTTTAACAGAAAGGTAATAATTTTACAAATCTTTAGAAATTAATTTGACATCATTTGGACATTTAAATCAAAAGATATGAATTAAATAAATAAAATCAGAAAAAGAAAATACTGGCTGACGTCATGCTGACGTCAGCAGATCATCTCCAACCTCTGTCCGAAATCGGCGCCGAAGATCAAATCGAATCGGAGTCGATTTCCTCTCCGATTCGTGCGGGATACGATCTCCTGAAGCCCCCTATATAAACCCCAGGTCCCCGCCGCCGTTTCCCCTCTCAAACCCTAGCTCAAAACGCCGCCAGGCCGCCGGAGGAGCTCGCCGGAGTCCGCACCATCCGCCGCCGTAATTCTTCCATCCCCGGCGAGGTAGGCTGTCCTAAGCCCCAAGACCCTACCCATCCTCTTCCTCGCGTCCGTGCGCACCCCCGCTGACCTCGCCCTCGTCCTTTTCTGCAGCCAAACGAGGAGACCGAGCTCGCCGGAACTTCACCGCTCCGCCCGCGCCTCCTCGTCGCTGCACGGCAGCCGAGCCCACGCCACCGTCCCCATCCAACTCGCCGTGCCGCGGGGAATCGTTTGACACTCGTCCCACGCCCGGGGAATCACCGGAGCGACGAATCCGTCGTCAACCGAAGCCGCACCGCCGTTGTCCTCATCGCCGGTAGCCTCCGCGCCGCCACCCTCAGGCCAAGCAAGGTGAGCCCTCCGATCGGCGATTAACGGTGCAGATTAGATGACGAGGACGAAGCGGTATGATTTGATCTGGACCGTCAGATCCAGATCTGACGGCCCAGATCTGTTAACTTATCCACGTCAGCGCTGCGTGGCAGCCACGTCACTGCCCAGTCAGCTGCCACGTGGAAAACAATTTCCTTAATTAAATTTAATTGGCAATTTTACAGAAACACCCCTGTCACTTAGATCTCTCACAACTTTTTAACCACAACTCCAAATTTAATAATTTTTATATATTTGGAAAGCTCTCGACATGTAGAATATTTTGGATCTGGCAAAATTCAAAATTGACTTAGTATAAAATATTCAAATTTCAAATGGTGATTTTTACCTGAGAGTACACATTTACTAAGTAAATGAAACACCTGGGTGGTAATTGGTTGCATGGGTTATGTTGAGTGGCTACTCAGGTCCATTTCTATGGTTCCTGGAGTATGTACACTTGTGAATGGCCACCCAGGAACAGAGGAATCTGAAGAACTCCGAGTGACGATTGCTTCTAGTGCAGCCATTGCCATATGGGCTCTGGCTTGATCAATTATGTTGCGTGGACTCTCTCCGGCTTGACAAGCAGATGTAGGGGGATGTTAGGTGGAACGGGTCAAGCCAGGTGGGAGGGAAAATGCTTCTGAAAGATCTCGTCTCATTCTCTCCTTTCCTTATCACAAATGGTGTGTAAAGTATACCTTGGGTTGAATGGGTACAATGGTGAAAGTGCACAACCTCTGCAGAGTGTAAAACTAAGTACTTAGCCGTGTCCCCGGTTACGGACAATTTTGAGCAGCTGATCAAGGACGTCAACGGAGGATTCCATCATTCCAATTTCTAAGTTAAAAGTTGATGGGTGAACAAGGGAAGATGAGATTTATGGTTTTCATGCCATACTCGTCGATTTCAAGAAAAGTGTTTTCAAAAGAGTAGGAAAAATTGGCTTTATGCAAATTAGCCTTGAACTCCACCAGCCAAATATGCATATAGGCTTTAGAGTTATTCCATAAGTGTCCACCATAGTGTCACTTGCCAGACTCCATTTTTAATGGAATCTGACCCACGTTGTTGCAATATTTTTCTTATTTCAGATTGATCAGATGACGAGTGAGGTTTCGTTAAAGGTTTCGAGTCTGCAACCAACATGTTTTCGCCTGTGGCAGCATGAAAGTTATAGAGACTCACTGCTATTGTATTTCCGCTGTGTACTTTGACAATGCTAGCTTTATGCTATGCAACTTGTATTAAATACTTTGTAATTCTGGATCATTGTGTAATAAAATTGACGCCTTGTTGTGATATTACATCGTAAACTGTGTGTGCAAATGAATCGATCCAGGGATTTGCACTATACACAGGTATCTGCCTTATTTAAAGAGCAGGTACGCTACATTCTCGAACCGTAGCGTAACAAGACTTAAGGTCTTAACGACACTAGGAGAATGTTTCGGAATAATATAGGAAGTGTATGGAGAGAGAGAAATAATCCGGAAAGAGTTCCGGTGGTCCGGAAGGAGTTCCGGAAAGGTCTGGAATGGTTTCGGGAATGTCCGAAAGATGTTCGGGTGGTCCGAAAAATGTTTCGGAGTCACGGGAGATTAAATAGTATGTAGATATATTAATTATGAATTAATTATATTCTATATTAAATTAATTTTAATTAAAAAGGAGAAAAAGTGGGCAGCCCACCTAAATGGGCCAAGAGAGGCCCAAGAGGGGGGAGCCGCACCAAATAGGAAGGGGGAGCCCAAGTCCAATTCGGACTGGCCTTGAGCCGGCCGAACCACCCTCCCCTCCTTTTTCCTTTAGTCCCACATGGGAGAGGCAAGGTGTTTGCACACCCCCTCCCCCCTTTATATAGCAAGGCATATTAATTTGATTAATTACAACAAAATACAATTAATATTGTACAAGGCCGGCCGAGTTGTTTCTTCGCCTGCTTTGCCTTCTCTCTCCCACCAAAGCAATATCGCTGGGCACCGCTGCCCTGCGGGATTCCAAAAAAGTTCTACTCCTGCGATCTCAGCTGGATCTGAGTTACCGGGGGTTGTTGTTAAGCTATGTATGCTTGTGAGTACTCGGAGGCGCCACATTTGAGGTGCCAGGGCGACGTTGTCTCGCCACCGCCGCAGCCCAGCTGCTGCCCTCCCGCCGGCGCCACCCCCCAGCCGCCGGCACCACACACCCTTCCGTTGGACGCCCGTCGACGCAGGTCATCGTCGACATCGCCACGTCATCGTCTACTTTGTCGCGCCAAGTTCTCCGCGACCTTGAATTCGGCTATTTACGGCTTCATCGGCAACGCTTGTGCGGGAGCGTAATCCCCGCTATCGCTCTACAAGAGGTATATGACCAGTTCCGCCACCATTATCGCATGTACTAGATAGATAGATCATGGCTAGTTCGGTGTTCATACTAGAAAAATTATTGTTTTCTGCCTCGGAACCCCTTCAATTGGAGTCAAGGAGTATGCTCACCTCTGTAACAACTCCTTTGTATCTTTATTTTATTGCATAGTTGTGCCAAGTAAAGTCTCTAGTAGGAAGTTGATACTAGATTTGGATTTCTGCGCAGGAACAGTTTTTCTTCTGATCACCGTTAAATTCGTAACTCTTTATAGAAAAATTGAAATGACATGGGATTTTATGAGCGTTATCCTCAGATATGTACTCAACTATCATTAGTATTGAGTTTTTTGATCTGAGCAAGTTAAGTGGCTCAAAAAAATTCATCTTTACTGGTGGTTATGTTTTGACAGATTATGTCTCTGTTTTTTGCATTGTCTCTTGTGGACTTTAAGCAAGGTTCTCTATCATAGAGGGATGTAGCTAATGTTTTATTGAGTTCTTGAATTGTGTCACAACAGTACCAAAGTGGATTAATGTTTTTGAATACTAACCCCTCTAATGATGTTTATGAGAAATTTAGTGTGAAGGAAGTTTTCAAGGATCAAGAGAGAAGGATGATATGATGTGATCAAGAAGATGAAAGAGCCTAAGCTTGGGGATGCCCCCGTGGGTCACCCAAGCCTATTTCAAGAAGACTCAAGCGTCGGAGCTTGGGGATGCCCAAAGCATCCCCTTCTTCATCAACAACTTATCAGGTCATCTCTAGTGAAACTATATTTTAATTTCGTCACGTCTTACGATCTTTACTTGGAGCGCCAGTTTGTTTTCATTTTTTGTTTTTGTTATTTTTGTTCTCTGAATAAATTGGATCCTAGCATTCTTGTTTGGGAGAGAGACACGCTCTGCTTTTCTTATGAATATTCCTTTTCTTCACTTATATTTGTGGATTATTCTTCTCTAACTACTGCAATACTTTTAGCTCTTGTTTTTCATGCACCTCTTGTTCAAAGTTGTTAGTTCTCATATATTATACTCTCATATCTCATTTTTTAATACTTGGAGAGTTTATGGGTATTTGGTTGGAACAGAAAATGCTAAATGTGGTAGATGGTATAATGAAAAGATATACATGTTCTTGTAGATCATTGTCTTGATTTTTTTGTGATGCTTGGCAATTGTTTCGAGCTCTCAAGTAGATCATGTTTAAGAACTTGTTTGATTCATAGGATTTGTGTAGGATATGAATCCCATAGGATTTTTTGCTACATTGTTGTTTGATTCATAGGAACACATCCTACTAATCCTATATGAATTTTGTAGTGCAATTCCTATGGGAAAAAATACCTCATACCTCATGGAAAATTCCTTTGCTCTATTCTCTTCCCATAGGATTCAAGTTGGCACGACATGGCAATCCTATGTTTTTCTTATTCCTATACTTTTCCTATCCTATGAATCAAACAAGCTCTAAGCCTTTGCATCATGGAGTTAAAACCTATTAGTGGAGAATTATCGTAAAACTTGTTAAAATTTGGTTTCCATGTTTGGTATCTCTAAGGTATAGATATTTTCTAGTTAAAGTGTTTGAGCAACAAGGGAGACAGTATAGAGTTTATAATGCTTGCAATATGTTTTGTATATATGTCTTGTTGTCATAGTTTATACTTGTGTTTACTTCAAACAACCTTGCTAGCCAAAGCCTTGTATTGAGAGGAAGACTTCTCGTGTATCCAAAACCGTGAGCCAAAACCTATGACATTTGTGTCCACCATACCTACCTACTACATGGTATTTCCTGTCATTCCAATCAAATACTTCGTGTGCTACCTTTTATTCAAAATTTATTATCCCTTATTTGTATCAATGTTTATTAGCTCATGAGGAAGTATGTGGTGTTACGGATATCAACTTTGTCGTTTGCTTTTAGACAGACTTTCACAGCCGGACTAGTGGCATATACACCGCTATCCATTAATTTTGCAAAAAGAGCTGGCAAATGGGGTGCCCAGTCGCAATTAATTACAACTTGAACCATTGCATTCTATTCACATTTTTGCCCTGATCTAATCGGCCAAGCAATGATGCTAGTTCTAAACTACATGTGTAAACAAAAGAGAAAGATGGATGATCTGCCTTGCTGGTAGAAATAACATGCTTCATGGGAGCTGCTCTTGAAAGTCTGGTTGACAAGGGGGGTAGAGTGCCCATTACCATTCGTTGACAACGACAAACATGGCTCAAAACTTACTTTTATGCTCTAAATTTCGATAACCTATAAAACTAAGAAGCTCTAGCACATGCTTGTATCCCTGCTTCCCTCTGCGAAGGGCCTATCTTTTACTTTATGTTGAGTCAGTTTACCTACTTCTTTCTATCACCGAAGCAATGACTTGTGTCAACTGTGTATAACAATTCCTATATGCTTACTTATTTCACTTGTTATATTCCTTTGTATTGACAACTATCTATATGATATACATGTTCAAAATTGAAAGCCAGTGTTGAAACTTATATCTTGTGTTGCTTCAATACTCTTTTACTTAGATAATATTGATTTATGAGTTAACTCTTATGCAAACTAGTTGAATGCCCGTAGCAACGCCACGTCATAATTTCTTGAATACACTTACATCACTACAGGTCATAATTTGTGCACCCTAGTATTGAGTTCAATTATGTATGTTTCTTAAAAATATATTTATAAACAACTCTTATTTCTTCAAAGCAATTTTAGTGTTTTCTCCTTCAAAGCAGTTGATGATTTCTCGACTATACTCAGATAATTGATTCAGCTATTAATTTTATATAACTTGAAATAAAAATCATGACAACATACGGGTACAATTAATGTCTAGAGGACATCAATATTTTATCCAATACTCGAATAAAATGATTGAGAAAATGAAATACACATTAAGTAAGGCGACACATCATTCAGGAATCAGACTTGTGGACAAGAATAAATCAAAAATATTTACATAATCATTCATATATGTTGCTGGCATGAATTTATTTTCATAGATACACCACCAACTTGATGGAATAAATATTTGATTTGCAAATTAGCAAAAACTGCTACAGCTAGAGGGATCAGACCAGGTACTGGGAATAATACTCGACCAAGATATCAAGACAGTAGGCATCGAATCCCATGCTCTTCACTGTGTACACATATTTAAAATCAGCATAGGTTCATATTATTAGATGCACACATTCAAGACAGACAAATCCAAATGATATTGAGAATTTTGTCTAAACAATGAACTAAAAAACATATTTTACAATACTAATCTCACATCAACTTGTGAGGAAATTTTGAAGCCTATGTACTGCCCATCATCTTGAGAAGCGGGCATTATCAATATTCAACAAAATGCTAAAAGAAAGTACCATTAGGCTTGTATAAAAGCTATGTTCAGGCTTCATTGGAATATGTTCAAGAGCATATCTCAAGCAAATATATGAGAACAACCGATCACATATTCATCTAACATCTCAGCTTGCTGAATATCAGTATTGAAAGGGACCCTACATTCCACTAAGTATCAACACCATGATGCACAAGCTCGAGCATAGCCTGCAAAGCATCGGTCCAATGATCTGAGTAAATTTGCCGGCACAGATTAAAATTGATCTCTGGCCTTCTCATCAGTCAGCCACCAGTTCCAATTTGGCTCCAATAAACACGTTGATGTGGTTATGAAGATGTTAGGCGGCTTCACCTAACACTGAACAGAACTCAACTCAATCCCCAACCTGGGCAAGTAGAGCAAAAAATTAACTTACCACGAGGGCGCCTTGGTTTCAGCAGGCGTCCATCCATTAATTAGGAACTTTATTATCATAGTCAGGCGAAGTAGTACTTCCTCTTTAATCTACAAGGGAAAAGCTGATGCATAATTAGAACCTCCACTTTTGTCTGAAATTTAAGTAAATAAAGTTTTCAGGTTATAATCCGTTTTGTGAGTGGGCTTGAAAATTTGGGCAAAAATAGCAACGAACAACATACAAAACCTAATGTCGGTTATATATAGCTGTTATCTCCAAACACACATGAGTAAGGACCATGTCTTCATATAGAAAATTTGAATGCAATTCCACATAACCAGGGAAATGTAAACTTATTCAAATCATACATTTGATTATAGGAAGAAGCTCAATCTATCAGAAAATAATCTCTAGCAACAATATTTGTAAGCTCATGTCCTTTGGTACGAATCAAGAGTTCAGTGTAGAGAAATGTTAGCTCATTTCCTTGGGGGACACTGTACCGAAGCTTTAACTGAAAAATTAAATAAGATAGCTGAGTGCTCGTGCGTTGCTACGGACTCTAAAAGCGTACACAATCTACAACAAAGATTCTAAATAGATATTCGAAAAACAAAAGGTTCCAAATATCTTCCACATAACTTTTTTCCCTAGTTCATAGATGTTTTATATAATCTGTGATATTTTTAAGGCAAGTTCAATACAAATAATCAGAGAACTGAAGCATTTCCAAAAACCTGCAAGGCAGAACCACATTTCCTTTCGCACTTGAACTCCAAAACATGATAGGATAGTCCAAAAAAGAAAGGCATACGTACATTCAGAACATGTTACCATCCCATATGCTCACACGGGCAGTAGTCGAGATGCTGGAGGCGGTCAGGTAATCCCTGGCTGATTTGCTCCTTCCAGCTCTCACTGACTACCGTGCTGACACCATCTCCGCATCCTTGTCGACGCTACACTCCCCGACGGCGCATGACAACGTCTGCAGTGGCATAGAGATTTCTGAAATTAGTAATGAGACACAAGAGAGTTAGATTTAAATAAAATTTAGTTTCCTGTATGTACATAGTTGTAGCAGGACAATGAAAACCTTCTAAACTTGAAGAGGACAGTTTTACTTTCTCCGCTTAAAGCAATTGGCCACATAGCTGAAATAAATGTGATGCAAACTCGCAAAGGTAAGCACTGTGTGCTTTGTGTGTGCAAGAGCAAGACAACAATTAAGTTTCCAGGAACAGATACTTTAGTTACCATTGGATAAAGTTATATTTCACTACCTATATGCTAATATTTCAAAATGGACAGTGACAACACATCAATTGTCAACCTTAATATTTTAATTGCTATATAGTCTTGAGTGTATTCAGTCATTCTTAGAGAGAAGCCCTGGAAAAAGAAATGTAAGAATGATTCCTTCTTCAAGCATGTCTGTTTGTAGCATATGAAGCCTAAACTGGAACTGCTCAAATCATTTCTACTCCAAATTGGACGTTGCAGTTTAAAAAAGATGAAAATATGAGCCAACAGGGGAGCTGGACTCGGAAAAAAGAAACTGTGAGAGGCTGCTAGCTCGCACAGAAGCTCACCAGAGATGCCCACCAGATGGTAGCTCGTACGGATGCTCACCCGAGATCTGGAGTAGGAGATGATAAGAAAAGACTGATTCAGCTTTCCATTCATTCTGTTTTCTCAAGCACTTAATAAAGAAATCCCATATCAACTACTACAGGGCTCTTCTTCCTCTGGAAGGTCCCCATCTTGAACTTCACCTGCATGTTCTTCATGTACACCTAGTCGCCGCACAGGAAAATCGGGGATGTTCTCGCACACCTTGATTGGAAAAAAAATATTTAGAACAGTTCAAAAGATGCATCATACCAATTTAGGACAATCGATGAAATAAGAGCTATCTAGAGACTGAAGATATTCCTGGAGAGCAGAAACTTTTACTTACACTGTTACACATGTCACTGTTCTAGTTGGGAACGTTCTTGTAGGCAAACCGGCAGGGGACATTGAACATGACTACTGCGCACTGGCTATGGATGCTGAAAAACAAAAGGAAAAAGTAAGAATACAAATTAATCTGTTGACAATAAAAGAACACACAATAAGGTTGTCCTGCAAATTTTATCTAGCTGACTAGCTCCATATTCATTTGACAGAGCACGTGATTTTATTTTTTGACTGGATCACGTTTTAACTTACCTAGTAAGAACATATTCCCCAACTACACCAGGCGCCTTTCGAGAAACAGTGTTATTTGGTTGGCTGCCTCTACGCCCATGTCAGCACTTGAACGGATGGCACAGCTTGGTGACGGTCGGTGGACGCACCCGGGGTTTAGTCCCACCTCGCTAGTTGAGGGAGGCCGACACCAGCTTATATAGCTGGGCAAACCTCTCCCTTCAGTCCGGGCTTTTGGGATGAGAGAGGCCTTGGGCCTCCAAATACACTGGTCGAGTGTGGGCTGACCTTTGGGCTGCTAACATCTGGTATCAGAGCCAGGTTGTGTGCATCGCTATTAGGTGTGTGACAGTCGCTATCGCTCCTGTTTAGGGGGATGGGATGTCAGCACTCGAACGGATGGCACAGCTTGGTGACGGTCGGTGGACGCACCCGGGGTTTAGTCCCACCTCGCTAGTTGAGGGAGGCCGACACCAGTTTATATAGCTGGGCAAACCTCTCCCTTCAGTCCGGGCTTTTGGGATGAGAGAGGCCTTGGGCCTCCAAATACACTGGTTGAGTGTGGGCTGACCTTTGGGCTGCTAACAGCCCATGAATCGAGCTCCATCAAAAAATAAATCATTCTGTAAAACATGGGCATCCGATGATACACAAATAGTATTGGGATCCTGATGATAATACACAAATAGTAGATGATCACACTACTAAAGAGGAAGTGCAAGTACCTATTCCATGGCAGTAGATCACAAATGGAAGGGCGATATTTTCTAGAGAAAAATCAAAATTGTTGTTCTAGCAGGATAGATACGACATTGAAATTCCTCTCATGTGTACATCCTTATATCCTAAAGATCATGCCCTTATACATGAACTTTTTATCCCCTTGAGTCGAATGAACAACTCCTGTCCTTATTTGTACTACTATAAAAGACTACGAAACGTCAAAACTATATAATAGCCCTTACGTCGGAAAATCACGTGATTTGGAGATAAGGGAGAAGTGTGCTGACGATGCTGCTCGTGTGGACGAGGAGATGCAGAGAGGGAGGAGGGCTGCGAGCATGCAATCCGACGGCAGCAAAGTCACCGGCGCGAGGTGGGAAGCGATTTAACCGTAATTAGGGGTTAGGTAATTCTCTGCTCATAGTTGGGAGTGAGAAAGGAGTAGTAAATCTAGACCATTGCAGCGACGCCAGGCTCCAGATTCCAGAACGAGACTCCTTCTCCTCCGTCCCGCCCCTCCCCGCGCCTCTCCGCCTCCATCCCTCCGCTCTTCTCATCCCCAGCTGCGAGCAGGCCCGCGACTTCCCGTCCTGACCAGAACGGGGCGGCAGGGCGCCTAAAAGCTCACCGGCGAGAGGCAGTGGCGGGCCCTAGATGGGGGAGCCGCCACGGAGTCGGCAGTGCTAGGCTCGTGCCCTCAGAGGTAGGACGTCGTGGGTAGGGTTCGTGGTGGCTGCCGGGTTTTGGGCTGTTCTTACTGGGCCGGGCCACATTTAGCGATAACTAGGACGAAGCGAGCGATCGGCAGAACAGCATCGGCTGAAATTTTCCTGCAGAAGGATAGTAAAGATCATGTTTGAAAGTATTATTTATGAAAAGTTTTTATTTATTTAATGTAGTTGTTTACTCCTTGTCTATTTGTTAGCAAATTATAGATTATTGTCTTGAGTCATTTCATTCATAACATGAGCCTTACAATATAATATGAAAAGCATGTCACTTCAGAAATTATTCTTTTTATTGTTCTTGCCTACTCGGGACATATAGAACTAAGTTTGGGGATGTTGATACGTCTCCAACGTATTTATAATTTCTTATATTTCATGCTATATTATACCATGTTATTACATGTTTTATATGCATGTTATATAGTTTTATGCATATTCTGGGACTAACCTATTAACGAGATACCAAAGTGTCAGTTCCCTGTTTTCTGCTGTTTTTGGTTTCAGAAAAATACTTAAGTAAATATTCTCGAAATTGGACAAAAAACATCCTATAATTATTTTTGCATCGGGAACGTTCCATAAGACCGAAGAGGACACGAAGTGGGGCACCGAGGCGCCGCCACCTGGTGCTCGCGTGGCCAGGATTGGGCCCGTGCGAGCACATGGTGGGGAGCCCTCGGGACTCCACCGCCTTCGCCCTTTCGTATACTTAAAGCCCCTAAATACCTAAAAATCATACGGTGTTCATATTTTCCTCCACGGGTCCCGAGCGCCGCCGCCATCGCCGACAAGTTTCGGGGGTCAGAAGTTCCTGTTCCGGCACCCTGCCGGGACGGGGATTGACCCCCAGAGCCATCTACATCGACTCCACCGCCTCCACTTTGATTCCATAATGGTTTGTGAGTAGTTCCCCCATGGACTACGGGTTTTTGGCAGTAGCTAGTTGGTACTCTCTCTCCCATGTACTTCAGTACAATGTTCTCATGAGGTGCCTTACATGATGAAGATCCATATGATGTAATCGGTGTTGTCTTTGTTGGGATCTGATGAATTGTTACATTATGATCAGTCTATCTATATAAGTTTGTGAAGTTATAGTTGCTGCAATCTTCTTATGTTTAATGCTTGTCACTAGTGCACGAGTGGCATGATCTTAGATTTGAGCTCTATATTTAGTGCTTAGATTGTATCTACAAATTGTATGCACATGTTATTGTCTGGAACCGATGGCCCCAAAGTGACAGCAATTGGGACAACCGGAGGGGATGGCTGTGATGTGAGGATCACACGTTTTCACCAAGGTTTGCTCTGGTGCTCTATTAAAAGGAGCACCTTAATTGCCAGTAGTTTCCCTATAGGCCCCGCTGCAAATGGGCTGGCAGGACAAAAGATGTTATGCAAGTTTCTCATTGCGAGCGCGCACAACTATATATGGAAAACATGCCTACTTAATCAATAATCTGGATATTCTTACTTAATATTATTTCAATACTGTCAATTGCCCAACTATAATTTGTTCACCCAACACTTGTTCTTGAGAGTTACCACTAGTGTAGATAGCTGGGAACCCCGGTCCTTCTGTCATCATCATTGCTTTCCTGTCAACTCCACGCAAGCAACTATTCTCTGGTGCCATTGTCTCTGTGTTGCTGTTACTATTGCTCTCATATTACTGATGCTTTCACATCACCCCTGTTACTAGTACTTTTCCAGGTGCAGCTGAATTGACAACTCGGCTGTTAAGACTTATAAGTATTATTTGTCTCCCCTTGTGTCGAATCAATAAATTTGGGTTTTACTTCCTGATACGTCCATTTTGCATCACTATTTTATATCATAATTTACTGATATTCATTGATATATATTTTATTTGGAGATGATACTTATGTTATTTCATCAATTTTGCATGATTGATGATCATTGGGGGATGGAACTCCGGAGTCTGAATTCTGCTGAAAAAGCACCTTCAAGATACAATATTTGCGAAGAGCAGAAGAACAAAGTGGACATCTGGGATTTATTTCTGAATTATTTCAGGAAGGAGGCCAAAAGGAGAGCCTGGGGTGGGGCCCAGGGGGGCCACACTACCTCCTGGCGCAGCCAGGAAGCCAGCCGCGCGAGCAGGTGGTGAGGCCACCCTGGCCCACCACTTGGTGCACCCATTCGCGTACTTCTTCACCCCGAAGACCTAAAATTATTATGTTGTCTAGGAACCATCTCCGCCGATGATACATCTCCAACGTATCCATAATTTCTTATGTTCCATGCTATGTTATACCATGTTTTATATGCATTTTATATAGTTTTGTGCATTTTCTGGGACTAACCTACTAACAAGATGCCAAAGTGCTAGTTCATTGTTTTCTGCTGTTTTTGTTTTCAGAAAAGTACTTAAGGAAATATCCGCCAAATTGGAAATAAATCAACCATTGATTATTTTTGGAATATTTGCTTTCCAGGAAGCTGAAGAGGAGACGAAGACGATGCCCGAGGGGCCCACATCATGTCCTGGTGCGGCTCCCTTTCTGGCCGCGCCGGGAGGTGGTGTGGGGCCCATGGAGGTCCACCGCCTTCGCCTTTCGCCTACATATACCCCTTCGTCCAAAAACCCTAGCACGTTAGATGATCTTTCCTCCACGGGTTCCGAACGCCGCCAACGCCGATAAGATTCGGGGGACAGAAGTCTCTGTACAGGCACCCTGCCGGGACGGGGAATTGCCCCCGGAGCCATCTCCATCGACTCCACCACCATCTCCATTGATGTTGCTGACTCCTACTATGAGGAGTGAGTAGTTCTCCCCCAGGGTTGCGGGATCTACGGTAGCCATGTGGTTTATCTCTCTCCCATGATGTGATCTTTATGTGATCATGAGCTTTGTAATCTAGTTGAATATGTGATGCTACTCTTTGTCTATTATGCACTCTAGAGGTTACTTTAATATGAACTCCGGGGTTATTCACGTGTGTAATGGTGACAGTGTGTGCACCGTGTGTGATTCCCTTTATGACATTGTTGGTGTTACTTTACTCTGACTTTGAGGGTGCTCTTGTAGCCCTACACATTGAATGATGTTTGTTATCCTACATGAGAGTGTTTGAGAGTAGTGTTTATTTATTTAACTTTGATGTCATTGTTGAGAATGTCCACCGGTGAAAGTAGGATCCTTAGGCCTTGTTTCTAAGCATTAAAACACCGTTTCCAACAAGTTCTGCTACATGTTTGCTTGCTGCCATTTTTATTACAGACTGCAATTACTACTTATAATCATCCATATTACTTGTATTTCACTATCTCTTCGCATAGCTAGTGCACCTATACATCTGACAAGTGTATTGGGTGTGTTGGGGACACAAGAGATTTCTCGTATCTTAATTGCAGGGTTGCTTGAGAGGAATATCTTTCACCTCTATCTCCCTGAGTTCGATATACCTTGGGTGATCCACTTAAGCGAAACTTGCTGTTGTTCTACAAACCTCTGCTCTTGGAGGCCCAACAATGTCTACAAGAATAGAAGCGTGCGTAGACATCAAGCTATTTTCTGGCGACGTTGCCGAGGAGATGAGCGCTTGAACGTATCTCCTTTAGATTCTGCAGTTATTACTTTTTGTTTCTTGTTTTTATTTTCACTACTTAGCTAATGGAAAACACCAAAAAAATTAGAGATCTTTATGAAATTAGGACATGATACTTTTGAAGAGAAAATTAAAAACCTATGGAAATTTGTTTGCATAATAGTGGTAGTAATGTTATTATTATAAATTCTTTGGATACTATTATTGCTAAGGCTGTGGAAAAACCTAAGCTTGGGGGAGCTAGTTTAAACAAAAATAATATGTTTTGCTCCTCAGCTTTGGAGGAATTATTTTGCCTTGATAATGTTGTGCCTCCAATATGCGATAATTCTTATGATGCTTGTGATATTCTTAAGCCACCTGAAGAAATAGTGCCATTTAATATACCTATGAAAATTATTAAACGTGTTATGAATAACTGCTATCTAGGGGATGGAACTGTCCATCCTGGTGATCATTTGCTATTTTTACATGAATTATGCGAGTTGTTCAAGTGTGCAGGTATTTCAATGGACAAAGTTAAGAAGAAATTATTTCCTATATCACTTGGTGGAAGAGCTGCGGATTGGCTTAAATTGTTGAAGAATCAGCACTCTCTTGAAAGGGAGGAGGTTGTATCTCTCTTTTATTTTAAATTTTATCCTCCAAGTGAGACTCACAAAGATCGTAATTCTATATATAATTTTTTGCCTCTTGAAGGAGAAAGCATTGCTCAAGCCTGGGGAAGGCTGAAAACATTAATACTCAAATGTCCTAACCATGAGCTTCCTGATAATATAATTGTTAATAATTTTTATGCAAAACTTTCAGTACATTGCAAGGATTATCTGCTCGTTCGGAGGGCTCTTTCACAAGTAAGAAGGTTGAAGCTAGATGGGATCTCCTTGAAACAATTCGAAATAATGCTGAAAATTGGGACATTGACAAAGGTAAATAATCATGTATGAACTATGAATATGATTGCATTAAGTCTTGTGTTGAAACTTCTGGTTTTCAAGAGCTTAGTGCTAATTATGGTCTTGATTATCATATTACTGTTGATTATTTTAGAACCTTTGCTTCTCATATTAATGTTCCTAAAGAAAATTGAGACGTGTATCATGAACCTTTCAAAGACACTTGCATGGCAAATGAAATTGTTCTTAATGATTGCAATAAACATGCTCAAACTTCTGAAAATACTATTTCTTATAAGCATGTTAATTTTTTGGAATGCATAGACCTTGTGGAATTAATCAAATTGAAGATGAATATTGTATCCATCATAGGAATGAAAATACTAGAGGTTGGTATAAAATTTTAAGAGATCTTGGTAACATGATTTGTGCCACCTATCCTTTTATTTGTGAACTTTGCTATCAAAAAGGTCATTTCGATTTTCAATGCTCAGGCTCTCATAAAGATATTGCAGGAGATTTTGGTGATAACATGATCACCCCAAATCAATATGATGAACTTACAATATTTTTGGGGTGTGAAGAGATATCAAGAAAAACTTCTTTGTTAAATACGAGTGATATTGATTTGAATGATTTGTTGCATGGATGTTATCTCTAATGTGTTAATAATTGCCATGCTAACACCTACATACAAAATATTATAAAGGATGAGATTTACGAAAGTATGATAGGACTAATATGTGTTTTCATCTTATTAATGAAAGAGAGGAATTCTCCCAAGTTTCTTCCATTGTTTCTAATACTAAACCGGATTATGTGGAAAAGCTTCCTTTCGAACCTCTCCCTCCAAAAGAGGAAAAGAAGAAGAAAAAGGGAAAGAGGAAAAAGAAGAGGAATAAAAGGAGAGAGGAAACGGTATCTTCTCCCAAACTTGTTGCTCCTGTTACTATTTATACCTATAATTCTGAATTCGATGATTCTGAACTTGATGATGTACCTATGCCTGTTATCTATGTTAGTGATCATGATTGGGATAAGCACAATTCTTTTGATATTGAAGATCTTTGGGATAATTATTCTGAAAAACGATGATGTTAGTAATTGTTGCACTATTAATACTATCCATGTTCCTTCCCATGATGATATAGAGAGCTCTGAGCTCGGGGATGAGGTGTTTGAAATCCTTTTGCTTCTAATGATTATATATTTGATACATCCCCTTCTATTAAAAATGATCTTCTATTAAAAATGATGACATGTTTGCAAATGAACACACTTTAGAGAATAATTATTCTATTGCTTATGATGATACTACGCCTCGGTCTTTGATAATTATAAAGAATACTATGACATGGGTTATAATTACAATTATCCTTTTGAAACTTGTCATGATTATAGAGGAATCACTCAAACCAATCCTTTTAGTATACAACTTGTCTATCATGTTCAAGTTCTTTATGATGATCCTACTCCCCTTGTTATTAATGAGAAGAACTTTTCTTATGAAGGAGATAATGATACTTTTATGCATATAGATCATGATAAGAATGTTTCGTGTGATGGTTATATTGTGGATTTCATCAATGATGCTACTGAAAGTTATTATGAGAGAGGAAAACACGGTTGTAAAAGCTTTCAAGTTACTAAAATACCTCTCTTTATGTTGGAAGTTTTGAAATTTCATTTGTTTTGTTGCTATGATAGTTGCTTTACGTTTCAATAATTTACTCTATCACAACACTCCTTTGCATAGGAAGTGGGTTAGACCTAAATGTGTTTGATGTTTACCTCTTGATGCTCTCCTATGTTTTTCAACTCTCATTTTTATGAGAGCATCATAAGAATCTATGTGCCTAGCTCAAAGGCGTTAACAAAAGCGCTTATGGGAGACAACCCACTTTTATTTCCTGTTATTTTATTTTATTTTGCTTGTGTTAATGACTTGTCCAATCTCTGTAGCAATTCCTTTGTATCTTTATTTTATTACAATATTGTGTCAAGTTAAGCCTCTAGTCGAAAGTTGATGTTAATGAAGGAGATATGCCCTAGAGGCAAATAAATAAGTAGTATTTATTGCATTATCTCATAAGTTTATAATAGGTTTGTGTATTATGCTATAACTGTATTAATCGGAATTATTAATACACGTGTGATACATAGACAACCAGGTCCCTAGCAAGCCTCTATATGAGATAGTCCATTGGGCAACAGTTGATCGAGATTCCCGATCAAGGACAATGACGTCGATTGACAATGGGGTCATCTTGTTAGTTGAATAAGGTGATGGACATACGCAAAGTATTGCAATAAGATCGTATTATGATGTTTGTCATTTGCAATAGATAAGAATATGATAGCTTATTCCTTAGACCGTGAGACCGTACTTATTAATGCTTCGTAGGGGTGCTTTGAGAGCATCAAACGTTGTGTCTTATATAGCATGACAATAACGGTGTCCATCTTGGGTATTCCGAAAGAGCATCAAGACGTAAGGATCAAGAGCGGGATTTGTTCATTCTTGTAATGGAAAGATACTCTGGGCCCACTCGGTGATATTGCATCTATATAGCTGCGCAGCTTATGACTAGGTCATGGAGATGTAATATCGCAGACGAGTTAATAACCTTCGTCGGTAACGAGATACAACAAAGACATCGGTGTGTCTACGATCATATCTCGGACAAGGTAGTATCGCAGAGACAAAGGGAATGAATGCCATATTTATGGTTCAACGACGATATTCGTGGAATGCACAGGGGTCGTCATATACTTCCAGGTATCCCTGACGGTCATTGGTGAGCGGGGTGTCTCGACCATGTCTGGAGTGTTCTCGAACCGTAGCGTAACAAACTTAAGGTCTTAGCGACACCAGGAGATAGGTTCTGGAATATTATAGGAATTTGTTGGAGAGAGAGAAATGATCCGGAAAGAGTTCCGGTGGTCCGGAAGGAGTTCCGGAGAGGTCTGGAATGGTTCCAGGAATGTCCGAAAGTTGTTCGGGTGGTCCGAAAGAGTTTTCGGAGTCACGGGATATTGAATTATATATAAATATATTAATTATGAATTAATGGGATTTTTATATTAATTTAATATTAATTAAATAAAGGAAAAGGGGGGCTCCCACCTACATGAGCCCTAAGAGGGCCCAAGAGGGGGGAGCCGCACCAAGCAAGGGGGTGGGCCCCATGGGGGGTTCGTCCAGCCCATGGTGGGGGCGCACCACCCCCTCCTCCTTTGTTTAGTCCCACATGGGGGAGCCAGGGAGTTTGCACACCCCCTTCCCCCTTTATATAGCAAGGCATATTAATTGGATTAATTCATTGGAAAATACAATTAATTCCCGATTTCTCTCTCGATCTCGTGGTTCCCAAGTCGGAGCCGCGCCGAGCTGAGGAAGGGGGGATCTCTCTCCACCTAAGCTATACCGCAGAGCGCCGTTGCTCTGCGGGATTCCAGATAAGATCTACCCCTGCGATTTCAGCTGGATCTGAATGACCGGGGGTTGTCGCTAAGCTCCGTATGTTTGTGAGTGCTCGGAGGTAACTCCTTTTGAGTAGCCTGGGCGACGTCGTCTCGCCCCCGCAGCCGCCGCGCCTCCTTCCCCTCTGCCGCTGGCGCACCAGCCCTGGTGCTGGCGCTCTGCCTTCTTCCGCCCGACGCTCGTCGACGCAGATCATCGTCAACACCCCGGCGTCATCGACTTCGACATCGCGGCAAGTTCTTCGCGACCTCGAGGTCGGCTACGTACGACTTCATCGTCAACGCTTGTGCGGGAGCGTAATCCCCGCTATCGGTCTACATGGAGGTAATGTAACCCGTTCCGCCACCGTTATCGCATTTACTAGATAGATAGATCCTGGCTAGTTAGGGTTTCGTTCGCTAGAAAAATTATTGTTTTCTGCACCGGAACCCCTTCAGTTGTATTAGAGCCGATCTATGCGTAGTACTGCTGGTACGGTTAGAACTCATGTTGAATGAGGACGTCTTTCTTATATTTTCTACCCTCTAGCGTGCACTTGCGATGCCTTCGGCATTGAGTTGATGAAGCATCCCAGACTGACTATATGCATACACTTACGCGAGACTGGTTCCATTACTGACATACGGCTTCCACTGTATCTGTGGCTGGCGGGTGTCTGTTTCTCTCTCTCTAGTCGGCAAAGCATTTTCAATGGAGGGCCCGAAAGGGATGCTTAAACATGCAATTATACGATCGACGTTGTGGTACAAAGTTCGCAGGTAGGGAAGCGATTCTCTTACGAATAAGCCTATTTGCCACGTAAAATTTGCAAAACTAAATAAAGCTAGAGGCGTCTAACTTTGTTTTGCAGAGGCGTTATTTTATGTGACATGGTTACGGTAAGTTTTGATATTACTCGTACTGTCGGAGGCAAAGGAGGGCTCTGTAGACTCGGAGCCATGCCGGGGCGCCGGGGGCCAGGCACATGGCGCCATGAAGGTCCAGGCGCATCGACCATGTCACATCGCACTTCATTGCATCATTATTGTGTGCTGTTGTGTGTGCATCCTATTGATTGCTTATATGCTAGATATACAACGGTAGCATCATAAATAGGATGATCCCTAACAAATACCAAAATTGTGTTCTCCCTCGTTGCGCACCACCAAGAAAGTTCTACGTTATGAGGCAGGCCGTGATGATCGGGTGTCACACATCTCGTCGTTCGCATACAGTGGGTGTAAGCCATGTTGCACGCGCAGGGTCTTCGAGGTTTGATTGGCGAGCCTAGCATACTCAGAGGTATGGCCTCGGAACACGGGAAGATCGAAAGATCGAGCACGAGTCACAGAGTTGTTGTGATCGACATGTTATGTCCACCTTTGAAGTTGTGATGCCGGCCGTGATGATCGGGGGTAGTGTGGTGGATGAGGGTCGTGTAATCGCCATTATTATTTTTAGGGATAATAATCTTGGTGTGGTGTGTTTTTGATAATGAGATTATAGAACTAAAACTCAACTATATATTATAAACTTATCTTACCTCTTTTGCGATCACATCTGGAGACTACGGAACTACGCTTCGGTTACTTCTTCAAGAGCTCGGATTCTACCTTGGAAGCCGACGGGTCCAACTTCATCAGATGGTACAAGGGTTTTTAAAACATTCTCCAAACACAACAAACATCCTATACATCCTAGAACATTAGTTAGAAGTTAGACCAGATGATTCTGATAGCAAGCAGGAAGATGATGAGTTCCGTAAGCATCATGACATGTTCATAGAAGTGACGATCGTCATGAGCGTATGCCTAGCACCTGAGTTGAAAGTTGTTTCAACACATGGAGCCATATGTCGTGATTGATGCGATCAGAGGTCACTTCAAAGATGAATTGAGTCTTGAGCGGTTCAGACAGCTTAGAAAGTTCCGGACCATTCACATGGGGAGCATACCTGTCTGGAGACTCAGTTGAAGAAGTTGTGTGACATCTACTTCAGGCTTACGAATATCTACGATTTCTAGATAGCGAACTCCAGTGCAATAGAGATTGTGCTTTACCTCCTAGCTGTGAATAGCATGTGCGTGAATATGCTATAGAGACACGGTGAGCTTCTTCACATTTGTGAACAAGTTCAAATCTCTAAAAGTTGATTCCATCGAAGAAGAGTTCTTCGACGCTACGGGTATATTTGATATACGAAGATATAAATGTATTCTTCTCATACTTGATGAAAAGTATTTGATACTTGTTCTATTTGTGAAACAGTACCTGATTATCACAAGTATGTGGCGAAGGGTGACGTGACAGTGCACAAGTGATGGCAAGTTCATGGCCAGTAGTGCTCACGCCCTCGAGATATCATATTAGTTATCATCAATAGTTTTTTATAAGACATTTTGTAATAGTGAGAATGTGATCTAGTTTGGTGTCTTGAATGTTACAAGACATAATTATTCATATAGAACACATCAGTTGTTTTATGTTATGAAACAAAGCAGTTGTTTCATGTTATGAGTAATTTGCATCACATCTCAATTACATTATGCGTATGATATACATTTATAATAGCGGGAACGATAAAATTATGTGTCCAAAGAACAAACACCATCGAATTTAGTCATAAAGGCAATGAAAGAAGTAATGGATAATTTTGGTCCATTTAAGTATTTCGAGTGCCAAAATTGATTAAGTTTGAAATGCAGTATTGAAGTTGCAATACTAGAGGAAATTGATTGATAGTCATTTTTAAATGATTAATCAATGGTGTTATTGCATGATCCGAATTCTTCCATGATTTTGGTAAATAGGAGTATTTGCCCGATAAATTATGGAGTCTAAAATTAATTTGATAATAGATCAAATGGGGTTTTTCAGAAGAAAGATTAGTGAATATTGTGTTCACAAAATTCGATCAAAGGACAATATTTTTGAATTATGGTTTCAACACAAAAGACTTGTGGAAATTCGTTTCACAATATTATAATGTCATATGTGGTGACATGTGGGGAATTATAATCATGCTCTATTTTAAATAAAGTGTGGTCTGTCAGAATCTGTCTTAGAATCTCCTAATATGTTCAAAACATTATAGTCGATGTCCACTTTAGAAAATAGACATTTTTCTCAACGAGAATTCGTAGGATCGACAGTAGTGTCGACATGTATATGATTATGCGATAATTCGGAATATACATGAGTGGTTCTTTGTAGATTGCTCGCATTAGATGAGAGTGTATTCCAAAACCAAATAAAACAAAACTTAGTTTGTTGTCTATATAATTCCGAGGAACATATGATTTTTCGAATTATGGTTTATGGATTGGAATTAGAAGCTTGAAATAAAGTGCCAGACCTATGTTGGAAGGTGTTCCAAAGAGTATATGTCTGCTAATGAAAATTTGGTGATTAAAGAGTGAGGGAGACTAGAAAATTGTTTTCTGCTTGCAATCCTCTTCATAAAGATCATAATATTTTCATGAAAGAACTTCTAAATAAAGTGATGTTATATTTAATATTGCTGTCAGGTCACAACACTGTATTAAGTATTTCAGATCTTGTTGACAGATCAAGGTGCACTTTATGAATACAAAGAAAGTTGAGAAAATATCGGAATACAAACAAAGGCTTTTTGAGCCTGGAAATCCAAAGTTGCATTTGAAAGGATTAAGAGAGTAATTGTTGCTGCAATTCTTATTAGAGGAATAAGATTGTTTAATCGTCATATAAGGTGTTATATGAGAAATGTGACTATAAGAAAGACGCGGTAGCATGTCTTGTCAAGAAATGTGTCTTGGACAAGATCAAATTTGTTGACTACATTTGTGTAGACATGCTTGAAGTCTGAGGGATTTGTATTAATGTAGTACTGTAGTTTGTATTAAACTCGAATTGATAATAGATCAATGATTTTGGTTTGACCAAAAATGTCGATTTAAGTGGGAGTCAATGTTAGTTTACTCAGGTGGAATATGTAAAGAACATATTTTTGAGTGGGAGCTCAGGAACTCAAATATGTGGATGACACGTTTTTGAGTGGGAGCTCGTGTTGTCAAATATGTGGAGACATATTTTGAGTGGGAGTCGAATTCATCTTGTGTAGTTAACACATTGTGAAACTGTACCAATAGAATAAGATGAAGTTGTGAAACTATTTGAAAGTTAGTGTCTATTTTGAAATAGCACGGGAATTTTAAATAGTTAGTCGAGTTGTTTTGGATTATACCTGAGGAGTCAGAATAGAATCAAAAGGATGGTCCTTTGGAATCCAATTGATCATTAAGAGTAATGATGCATGAAAGTAATGGTTGTATGACATGTGGGTCTATTATGTAATATTAGACATCATACAGAAACCATATTATCTGCTCGATGAAATATAACCGATGTTCTTGAAAGAAGAGCAGTTATAAAAGTAAATTTGGAATTTACTGGAAGTAGAAGTGCGTTAGTTAAAGGATTGACATTCGAATGTCAAGTTTTCTACATTGGTGTGAAAGTTTGTAGATATCGCGAGTTTGTAATTGTTACAAGGGGCTCTGTATGGCTGAGTGCGTTTTTCAGGGCAGTTATCTGGTTAGTATAATCAGAGTAAGCGCTGGGAAACAGGAGTCTCACTTAGTAACGGTATTTGCATATATGTTGTTAGACAACATGGTGATATCAAGCAAGTTGATGTCAGTGAATCGCAAAAGCATGTACAATCATGGATTGTGCAGTAACACTCTTCCACAAGCAAGCATTATCAAATGATTCTTATTTGATAAGGGATTCTGATAAAGTAAAATGCAGCTAGTTTATTTGTACTCTAGTGCAAGTGGGAGACTGAAGGAGATATGCCCTAGAGGCAAATAAATAAGTAGTATTTATTGCATTATCTCATAAGTTCATAATAGGTTTGTGTATTATGCTATAACTGTATTAATCAGAATTATTAATACATGTGTGATACATAGACAACCAGGTCCCTAGCAAGCCTCTATATGAGCTAGTCCATTGGGCAACAGTTGATCGAGATTCCCGATCAAGGACAATGACGTCGGTTGACAATGGGGTCATCTTGTTAGTTGAATAAGGTGATGGACATACGCAAAGTATTGCAATAAGATCGTATTACGATGTTTTTCATTTGCAATAGATAAGAATATGATAGCTTATTCCTTAGACCGTGAGACCGTACTTATTAATGCTTCGTAGGGGTGCTTTGAGAGCATCAAATGTTGTGTCTTATATAGCATGACAATAACGGTGTCCATCTTGGGTATTCCGAAAGAGCATCAAGACGTAAGGATCAAGAGCGGGATTTGTTCATTCTTGTAATGGAAAGATACTCTGGACCCACTCGGTGATATTGCATCTATATAGCTGCGCAGCTTATGACTAGGTCATGGAGATGTAATATCGCAGACGAGTTAATAACCTTCGTCGGTAACGAGATACAACAAAGACATCGGTGTGTCTACGATCATATCTCGGACAAGGTAGTATCGCAGAGACAAAGGGAATGAATGTCATATTTATGGTTCAACGACGATATTCGTGGAATGCACAGGGGTCGTCATATACTTCCAGGTATCCCTGACGGTCATTGGTGAGCGGGGTGTCTCGACCATGTCTGGAGTGTTCTCGAACCGTAGCGTAACAAACTTAAGGTCTTAGCGACACCAGGAGATAGGTTCTGGAATATTATAGGAATTTGTTGGAGAGAGAGAAATGATTCGGAAAGAGTTCCGGTGGTCCGGAAGCAGTTCCGGAGAGGTCCGGAATGGTTCCAGGAATGTCCGAAAGTTGTTCGGGTGGTCCGAAAGAGTTTTCAGAGTCACGGGATATTGAATTATATATAAATATATTAATTATGAATTAATGGGATTTTTATATTAATTTAATATTAATTAAATAAAGGAAAAAGGGGGCTCCCACCTACATGGGCCCTAAGAGAGCCCAAGAGGGGGGAGCCGCACCAAGCAAGGGGGTGGGCCCCATGGGGGGTTCGGCCAGCCCATGGTGGGGGCGCACCACCCCCTCCTCCTTTGTTTAGTCCCACATGGGGGAGCCAGGGAGTTTGCACACCCCCTTCCCCCTTTATATAGCAATGCATATTAATTGGATTAATTCATTGGAAAATACAATTAATTCCCGATTTATCTCTCAATCTCGTGGTTCCCAAGTCGGAGTCGCGAAGAGCTGAGGAAGGGGGATCTCTCTCCACCTAAGCTATACCGCAGAGCGCCGTTGCTCTGCGGGATTCCAGATAAGATCTATCCCTGCGATTTCAGCTGGATCTGAATGACCGGGGGTTGTCGCTAAGCTCTGTATGTTTGTGAGTGCTCGGAGGTAACTCCTTTTGAGTAGCCTGGGCGACGTTGTCTCGCCCCCGCAGCCGCCGCGCCTCCTTCCCCTCTGCCGCTGGCGCACCAGCCTCGGTGCTGGCGCTCTGCCTTCTTCCGCCCGACGCCCGTCGACGCAGATCATCGTCAACACCCCGGCGTCATCGACTTCGACATCGCGGCAAGTTCTTCGCGACCTCGAGGTCGGCTACGTACGACTTCATCGTCAACGCTTGTGCGGGAGCGTAATCCCCGCTATCGGTCTACATGGAGGTAATGTAACCCGTTCCGCCACCGTTATCGCATGTACTAGATAGATAGATCCTGGCTAGTTAGGGTTTCGTTCGCTAGAAAAATTATTGTTTTCTGCACCGTAACCCCTTCAGTTAAAATTCAATTCATGTGCTAAAACAGATTTTTGTTGTCCACCGTTAAATTCATAACTCCTCAATGGAACGTCGGACAAATCTCACCTTCTTTGTGCCCAATCCACTGATGTATACGCAACTTTCATTAATTTTGAGTTTTCCGATCTGAGCAAGTTAAGTGCCTCAAAAATATTCGCCTTTACTGACTGTTCTATTTTTTACAGATTTTGTCATTTTCTTTTGCAATGCCTCTTTTGCTATTTTGATTAGATCTTTTTATCCTATTAACTATAAGTGGCTGTAACTAATGTCCAGTAGCATTGGTCGCAATTGTGTTCATACAGAATATCATATTTTTTTGTGCACTAACCCTCTAATGAAGTTACTCTAAGTTTGGTGTGGACGAAGTTTTAAATGATCAAGAGAGAAGAATGATATAATATGATCAAGACGATAGTAAAGCCAAAGCTTGGGGATGCCCCGGTGGTTCACCCCAATATAATTCAAGAAGACTCAAGCGTCAAAGCTTGGGGATGCCCAAGGCATCCCCTTCTTCATCAACAAACTATCAGGTCCTTTCTAGTGAAACTATATTTTAATTCCATCATATCTTATGTACTTGCTTGAAGCGTCAGTTTGTTTTTATTTTTTTTGTTGTTATTTTAATTCTCAGAATAATATGGATCCTAGCATTATTTTGTGTGTGAGAGAGACCCGCTCCGCTTTTGCACATGAATACTCGTATTCTTCACTTATATTCGTTGAGTATTCTTTTCATGTTATTGTTTGCTCTCTAGCTCTTGTTTTTCATGCATCTCTTGATAGAGCTGTTAGCTTTGTTATATTATACTCTCATATCTCATTGTTTAATTACTTGTATAGTTTATCTTTTAAATGATTTGATTGGTGTTTGGTTGGAAACAGAAAATGCTAAATGTGGTAGATGGTATAAAGAAAGATATACATGCACTTAGGGATTGTCATATTGTATGTTGTGGTGCTTGGCAATTGTTTTGAGCTCTCATGTAGATCATGTTTAAGCTTTTTACATCATGTAGTTAAAACCTATTAGTGAGGAACTACCGTAAAACTAGATAAAATTTGGTTTGCATGTTTGGTATCTCTAAGGTCTAGATATTTTCTAGTTAAAGTGTTTGAGCAACAAGGAAGACAATGTAGAGTTTTATAATGCTTGCAGTATGTTTTGTATATGTGACTTGTTTTCATAGTTTATACTTGTGTTTGCTTCAAACAACCTTGCTAGCCAAAGCCTTATATTGAGAGGAATTCTTCTCGTGCATCCAAAATCCTTGAGCCAAAACCAATGCCATTTGTGTCCACCATTACTATGTACTACATGGTATTTCCTGCCATTCCAAGCAAATACTTCATGTGCTACCTTTCATTCAAAATTTATTATTCCTTATTTGTGTCAATGTTTATTAGCTCATGAGGAAGTATGTGGTGTTACGGATATCAACCTTGTCATTTGCTTTTAGACAGACTTTCACCAATAGGACTAGTGGCATATACACCGCTTATCCATTAATTTTGCAAAAAGAGCTGGCAAAAGGGGTGCCCAGTCCCAATTAATTACAACTTTAACTGCTGCATTCTCTTCACATTTTTGCCCTGATCTAATCAGCCAAGTAGTGATACTAGTTCTAAACTACATGTGTAAACAAAAGAGAAAAGAGGATGATCTGCCCTTTGGTAGAAATAACGTCCTTCATTGGAGCCGTTCTAAAGAAAGTCTGGTTGACAAGGGGTGTAGAGTGCCCATTACCATTTGTTGACAACGACAAACACCGCTCAAAACTTACTTTTATGCTCTAAATTTTGAAAACCTATAAAACTAAGAAGCTCTAGCACATGCTTGTATCCCTGCTTCCCTCTGCGAAGGGCCTATCTTTTACTTTATTTTGAGTCAGTTTACCTTCTTCTCTCTATCCCCAAAGCAAACACTTGTGTCAATTGTGTACAACAATTCTTACATGTTTACTTATTGCACTTGTTATATTCCTTTGTGTTCACAACTATCTATATGATATACATGTTCAAAGTTGAAAGCCAATGCTGAAATTTATATATTCCTTTGTGTTGCTTCAATGCTCTTTTACTTAGATAATATTGCTTTATGAGTTAACTCTTATGCAAATCTTATTGATGCTTGTATGAAAGTACTATTCATGAAGCGTTTTTACTTATATGTACTTGTTTACTCCTTGTCTATTTGTTAGCAAACTATAGATCATTGCCTTGAGTCATTTCATTCATAACATGAGCCTTGCAGTATTATATGATCAAGATGGTGTTAAAGCATGCCACTTCATAAATTATTATTTTTATCGTTCTTGCCTACTTGGGACGAGTAGAACTAAGCTTGGGGATGTTGATACATCTCCAACGTATCCATAATTTCTTATATTCCATGCTATGTTATTACATGTTTTATATGCATTTTATATAGTTTTATGCATTTTCTGGGACTAACCTACTAACAAGATGCCACAGTGCCAATTCCCTGTTTTCTGTTGTTGTTGGTTTCAGAAAAGTACTTAAGGAAATATCCGCCAAATTGGAAATAAATCAACCAGAATTTATTTTTGGAATATTTGCGTTCCAGGAAGCCGAAGAGGAGACGAAGACGATGCCCGAGGGGCCCACATCATGTCCTGGCGCGGCTTCCTTTCTGGCCGCGCCGGGAGGTGGTGTGGGGCCCACGGAGGTCCGCTGCCTTCACCCTTTCGCCTACATATACCCCTTCGGCCAAAAATCCTAGCACGTTAGACGTTTTTTCCTCCACGGGTCCCGAACGCCGCCGCCATCGCCGACAAGATTTGGGGGACATAAGTCTCTGTACAGGCACCCTGCCGGGACGGGGAATTGCCCCCGGAGCCATCTCCATCGACTCCATCACCATCTCCGTCGTTGTTGCTGGCTCCTACGATGAGGAGTGAGTAGTTCTCCCCCGGGGCTGCGGGATCTACGGTAGCCATGTGGTTTATCTCTCTCTCCCATGATGTGATCTTTATGTGATCATGAGCTTTGTAATCTAGTTGAATATGTGATGCTACTCTTTGTCTATTATTCACTCTAGAGGTTACTTTAATATGAACTCCGGGGTTATTCACGTGTGTAATGGTGACAGTGTGTGCACCGTGTGTGATTCCCTTTATGACATTGTTGGTGTTAGTTTACTCTGACTTTGAGGGTGCTCTTGTAGCCCTACACATTGAATGGGGTTTGTTATCCAACATGAGACTGTTTGAGAGTAGTGTTTATTTATTTAACTTTGATGTCATTGTTGAGAATGTCCACCGGTGAAAGTAGGATCCTTAGGCCTTGTTTCTAAGCATTAAAACACCGTTTCCAACAAGTTCTGCTACATGTTTGCTTGATGCCATTTTTATTACAGATTGCAATTACTACTTATAATCATGCATATTACTTGTATTTCACTATCTCTTCGCATAACTAGTGCACCTATACATCTGACAAGTGTACTGGGTGTGTTGGGGACACAAGAGACTTCTCGTATCTTAATTGCAGGGTTGCTTGAGAGGAATATCTTTCACCTCTACCTCCCTGAGTTCGATATACCTTGGGTGATCCACTTAAGGGAAACTTGATGTTGTTCTTCGAACCACTGCTCTTGGAGGCCCAACACTGTCTACAAGAATAGAAGCGTGCATAGACATTAGCCGCCACCACGAGGCGGAGAAGATAGAGAGAGAAAAGCTTTCTGGCAGGCTGCGTTGTTGCCGGGGAAATTCCCTCCCGGAGGGGGGAAATCCTCGCCATCGTCACCGTCATCGAGCTGCACTCCATCACCATCGCCAACACCACCATCTCCACCGCCGACGCCGTCATATTCATCCATCCACTCTGATCCCGCTGTAACATCTAGGGCTAAACTCTTTGTATTTGATAGGGGAAACTCTCCCGGTATTGATTACTGTTGTTCTTTATGCTACTGAGTGAAACTGTTGAATTAGGGTTTATGTTCAGATTGTTATCCATCATTATATCACCTTTGATCATGTTCATTATTGTGTGTTGTGAGTAGTTTGTTGTGTTCTTGAGGACATGGGAGAAGTCTAGATGTTAGTAGTGAACTATGTTGAATAATATTTGATGTTTGATATTTAAGTTGTGGTGCCATTCTTCTAGTGGTGTCATGTGTACGTCGACTACATGACACTTCACCTTTATGGGCCTAGGGAATGCATCGCGTACTCGGTTATCATTTGTGGGGTTGCCGGAGTGATAGAAACCTAAACTCCTGTCGGCCCAGTGGGGACTAGGGTGTGCAGAGCCTACTCTCCCCAGGCCTCGCACACTGACATATCAGACGAAACGACTAAGGACCAAGCCACCTCTTGGAGAGACCCTCGAGAGGCAAATCCTCTTGAGGGCCTGAAGAGGAAACGAAGACCTGAAGAGGACCTGCGCTTCAAGAGAGTCTCCCGAGGCGCCATGCGCCTGAAGAGAAGTCAACGGAAATCCCTCCACAGGCCGCCTCGGGCCTGTGGGGAAGCTTCGCGGCCAAGGAAGTACTGCAGGGCGCACATGGCCTCTGCAGCAGCCGCAGAGTGACGCGGGCATTCCCTTTGCCGTTTTGGTGATAAAGGAGTCAATAAGGTTACGCCGCCTGCGCCAGGACAGCTGGGACTTTCCTCTCTAGTGATAAAGCGGCTGGACGGCGCAACGCTCCAAGAAGATCATCATCGTGGGCTCCACCACGATCACTGCAACCCCTGCGAGCCGTTCTGGGCGGGCTGCGGCCTGTCGGCCACCGCGCCCAACTTTATCGCCGATGGACCGCGTCCATGAAGAATTCAGCCGCGGTGGACTCCAACTCCTCCGCGACACTGCCGTGTGGGAACCCACCTTGGACGCCCTGCGCAAGGAAGACGCATGTGGCGCCTATAAAAGGAGCAAGAGCTACACCATAGTGAAGGGTCGGCCAATTACTTGTGAAACACTTGTAAACCCTAGCTCAGCTAGTAGGATAGCCTTCAGCTGGAGGAGGAAGAACACCATTGCTTCCCTCTCCAAGCACGAACTGCCTCAAGAGAGCCCTCAGCAAGCTCAGTTGTACTATAACCTCTGCAGTGCAATACAGACAAGCAGGAGTAGCGGTGTTACCTCCTCCTGAGGGTCGTGATCCTGGGTACGGGTCGGTGTCCATCTCTGTCGTGGGTGTTCCTCTCCAGGCCTGGCGAGCACCGTTGTCGTGCCTCTTGAGGGTCGCTTGACCTCCGTGTTCAATCCCCTTCTCGAACTACTCTTCAGGGTGTGACTATCCATGTTCCATGGGAGTCACTCTCCAACATTTGGCGCGCCAAGTAGGGGATTGAGGCGCGTCAACAACCTTCGAGCCGCCTCCGCCCCATGGCGAACACCTGCGCTACTCGCGCCGCCCGCGCCAGCAGACGCGCACCTGAAGGAGCTCGCGCCGCGCCCGGCGCCACGGCCACGCGCGAACGACGGGGACGACCCCGCCGTGAAGAGCGCGCCAACTCAGGCCCTCATGTAGAGGAGCCCAAGCACAACTCCGAGCACCAGGAGGACGCGCAGTCGTCTCACCCGACGCAGCGCCTGAGTGGCTCCAGCCCAGGGAGGACGGACCAAGCGCCGCACACCGCCCTGCTCATGGCACAAGAACTTCTCCGCTATCAGCCTACCGCTGAGGCCCACGAGTAGTGGCTGGAGCGCCTCAACCACCTCGTCGGCATCGCCACAACTCGCCCCGCTCTGTCGCAGTCTGTCGTGCACCCCTCCCTCGCGGGCATGGCTGCGCCTGACGCGCCTCCGCCTCCACCAGAGCCTGCACCGATTACGACGCAGAGGGTAGCCTCGCACGCGTCCTCGCCTCACGACTGCCTGATCGTGCAACGCACCGCGCCAGATGCGCGCGTGGGGATGGAGCTCCTGCGCAACCGCCAGAACCGCCTCGTGGAAGAATTCGGCCAGGCGGGCCAGAAGAACCGCAGCGCGCTGCAGCACGGGGTCGCCACGTACGCCACAGGCTGCATGGCGTTCACCCGCTCCCTGCGCCTTGTGGTATGCCCCCCAAAGTTCAGGTCGGCTCTCCCCAAGGGCTACGACGCCTCCAGCAACCCCATCAAGTTCCTGCAGCTCTACACCACCTCCATCCAGGCTGCAGGCGGAGACGACAAGGTCATGGCGAACTGGTTCTCCCACGCGCTTCGCGACTCTGCGCTGTCGTGGCTCCTGAACCTCCCCGAGGACTCTGTGAACTCTTGGGAGGAGCTCTGCAAGCAGTTCGTCTCCAACTTCAAGTGGACATACGAGCGCGCGCTCACCCACAACGACATGCGGGCAGTGGTGCAGAAGAAGGATGAAACCCTCCGCAAGTACATCTAGCGCTTCAGCCAAGTTCGCAACAAGATACCGAACATCCCCGACACCCAAGTCATCGCCGCCTTCCGCGAGGGCGTCACGAACAGCAGGATGCTCGAGAAATTGGGCATCCACGACAAGCTCACCTCTGTGGTGAAGCTGTTCGACATGGCTGACAAGTGCGCCAAGGCTGAAGAGGGACTCCTCTTCGTCAAGATGTCCTCAAGAGGGGAAGAGCACGTTGAGGGGTCCAGGAGCCAGAAGAAGGAGGAGCCCAAGCGCAAGGCCACCGCGGTTCTCGCGGCAGAGCCTGACGCTAAGGGCACCCGCAGGGACTCTCCCGAGCCTGGGGAGAGAAAAGATGACCAACGCCCATTCTGCATCTAACACAACAGGTGTGGTCACTCTACATAGACCTGCTTCAACCTCAAGAGGTTGAGCAAGGAGCGCGAACAAGCAGAGGGCAGCGGCAGCCGCGGTCGAGGCCGTGTCTACCGCGAAAGCGGGCGCAAGGATGGCTACCAGAAGACATCAGGCAATCAGGCCAATGCCGCTGAAAGAAACGGCAACCTCCCTGACGAGGAAGATGGAGGCTACCAAGCTCCAAGAGGCGCCATTGCATGCATCCTCGGTGGGGCACATGCGCCCAAATCGAACAATCAGTTCAAGCAGTTCGCTCGCGAGCTCAACGCCGCCCTCCCCAGCCTCGAGACCTCCAGGCCCCTCAAATGGTCGCAGTACACCATCTCCTTTGACGCTCAGGACCACCCCAAGTCCACCAAGACTGTTGGAACCCTCCCGCTGGTCTGCAGCCCCACCATCGACAACATCGTTGTCTCCAAGACACTCATTGATGGTGGAGCAGGCTTGAATGTCATCTCCATTGAGACATTCGAAGCGCTTCAAGTGCCCTACGAGCGGCTCATGCCCTCTAGGCCCTTCACGGGAGTCCCCAGCGGCTCGATCGAGCCTCTGGGGCAGGTCAGGCTTGCCGTCACCTTCGGCAGCGAGGGAAACTACCGCACCGAGCACATCGATTTCGATGTTGCGCACATCGGCCTGCCGTACAACGCCATCCTCGGCTACCCCGCCCTCGTGAAATTCATGGTCGTCACACATCATGCCTACAACATGGTCAAGATTCCCGGCAGCGCTGGCACCATCACCATCTGCGGACATGTCCTGGATGCTACGCGCGCTGTCGAGATAGCCTACAAGGTAGCCGCCATGGAATTCCCTGCTGACGAGGACCTGGAGCCTCTCGAGAGACCCAAGAAGAAGAAGCAACTGTTCTCCCAGGAGCCAGCCGCTACAAAAAAAGTCTCTCTAAGCTCCAGCAGCTCGGGGGCTAGCGCCACCATTGGCGCTGCTCTGCCTCCCAAATAGGAAAGCGTCCTCGTCGCCTTCCTCCGGGCAAACTCTGACATGTTCGCATGGACTCCGTCAGATATGTCCGGTGTGCCGAGGGAGGTGATCGAGCACCACCTAGCCGTGTGTCCAAACGCACGCCCCGTCAAGCAAAAAGCAAGAAAGCAAGCCCCCGAGAAGCAAGCATTCATCGTCAAAGAGGTCGAGAAGCTAAAAGCGGCAAATGTCGTCCGCGAAGTCGCAGACCCCACTTGGCTCTCCAATGGCGTGGTCGTCTCAAAACCCGCCGGAGGAGGTCGTTTCTGCATCAACTACACTGAGGTCAACAAGGCTTGCCCCAAAGACCCTTATCCCATGCCAAGGATCGACCAGATCGTGGACTCCACGGCAGGCTGCGACCTCCTCTGTTTCCTCGATGCCTTCTCTGGTTATCACCAGATCAAAATGGCTAAGGAAGACGAGGAGAAGACGGCATTCCTCACCCCTTGCGGTGTGTATTTCTATGTCTGCATGCCCTTCGGCCTGAAAAACGCCGGCGCCACCTTCCAGAGGCTCATGAGGATAGCACTTGGCGAGCAAATGGGCAGAAATGTCGAGGCTTACGTCGATGACATCGTCGTCAAGTCTCGAGAGGGAGATACTCTCCTCAGGGACCTTGAAGAGACGTTCGCCAGCTTGCGCAAGGTGAACATCAAGCTCAACCCCGCCAAGTGCGTCTTCGGAGTGCCTTCAGGCAAATTGCTTGGTTTCCTCGTGTCCCACCGAGGCATAGAGGCAACCCCTGACAAATCAAGGCCATAGAGGAAATGCAACCTCCACGCCGGCTCAAGGATATGCAACGTCTAGCAGGCTGCATGGCCAGCTTGGGTAGATTCATCTCCAAGTTTGGCGAGAGAGCTCTGCCATTCGTCAAGATCATGAAGAGAACTGGCACCTTCAAGTGGACGCCTGAATTGTTCTCCTTTGCTAAAAACAAGAGAATTTATGTAGCAGTTGCAGCTGCGAAGGAAGGGGATTTGTTCTATGATCTGTTTCATTTACCCCTCTCACTGGTTGCAGATAGTCAGCGCATAGACTTAAGACAGCTGATTGATGATGAACTTTTGATCGATCAGACGGATAAATGGGAGTTCCCTTGGGGAAATGGGAGATATATTACTAAAAAAGTATACGTTGCTGTTTCAGGATCACAGTCAGCACCTACTCCATTTAAATGGATTTGGAAATCTTCATGCTTGCCGAAACATAAATTTTTCTTTTGGCTCATGATCCATGACAGACTAAACACTAATGATTTAATGACTAGAAAGAACTTTTACGTGGAATCCTTAAATTGTGTCTTATGCAATAACTCCATCCGAGAGAGCAGATTACACTTGTTCTTTGAATGTGAATTCAGTCAAGATTTTTGGGCAAAGCTGAATGAGATATGGGATGTTAATTTGCCTTTTATGGAGATGTTGATGGATGCAAAGCAGAGGTCTGCTAATCAGTTTTTCAAAACTGCTCTTATAGCTGGGAGTTGGAGTCTCTGGATTCATAGAAATAATATCATCTTTCAGAATGATCAGAGAGATTTAGATGTTTGTTTTAATTTCTTTAAATCGACTGTTGCTGTGATTAGACATAGAGTTAAACCTAGTCTTACGGAGGGTATGCAGGACTGGATTGATCTTTTGTAATTTCTTGTATGATACTTTTGGTGATGAGAAAATAGAAAATTGATGCAGTGGGGGCCTTCCCCACTGCTCTTGGCCTCAAAATAAAAGTGGACGCTTAAAGCGGAAAAAGCCTTCGAGGACTTAAAGAGGTACCTGGCCAGCCCAGTAATCATGGTTGCCCCAAGGGCAGGCGAGCACCTAAAGCTGTATCTATCAGCCACTCCATAGACCGTCAGTGCCGTCCTGGCGGTAGAAAGGGAAGATCCAGTCCTCCACAAGAAGAGTGCAACCACTCCAAAGCCAAAACCCCTTGACGAAGAGCTCGACAAAGGAACAGGCCCCCACAAACTCACCGCCAGGCCCAAAGCCACAAGCGGAGCCTACCCCAAGTCAACCGCTACAGGATGATCTCGCCAAGGGCCCTAAAGAGCCTCCACAGGCCAACCCCCTTGAGGGCCCTAAAGAGCCTCCATAGGCCAACCCCCTCGAGGGCCCTAAAGAGTCTTCACAGGCCAGCCCCCTTGAGGGCCCTGTAGAGCCTCCTCAGGCGGAGTGCGTGAAAGAACATTTCTTAATCCCTAGTGTTTTGTGTGTTAGTTAACAATACCAATGATATACTAATCCTATTGCTAAGTATTTCAGTTTGGGTGAAATTCATATCACAAATCTTAAAGCCAAATTGTAGAGAAAAAGAGTTTCTGGAATTCTTCAGGGACTCGGATATTCCGGTCCCCCCACCGGATATTCCGAGTCAGCCCCAGATTTTGGCTAAGTCAAGTTCAGAAGTGGCACTGACTTCAATCGGAAAATCAGCCCGGAAATTTCAAGGACCCGGATATTCCGGTTCACCAACCGGATATTCCGGTTCACCCACCGGATATTCCGAAGCAACCTCGGGAAAATTGCTAAGTCAAGATTCAGAAGTGGCACTGACTTCAATCGGAAAATCAGCCCGGAAATTTCAAGGACCCGGATATTCCGGTTCACCCACCGGATATTCCGAAGCAACCTCAGGAAAATTGGCTAAGTCAAGAATCAGAAGTGGCACTGACTCCAACCGGAAATTCAGCTCGGACATCTCAAGGACTTGGATATTCCGAGTCAACCGAAGAAAATCGACTAAGTCAAGTTCAGAATTGGTTCTGATCTCAACCGGAAATTCAGCCCGGATATTTTCAAAGGCCCGGATATTCCGGGGCACCGGAAATTCCGGTGCAACTTATACCGGAATTTCCGGGTGACCAAGACAGCCAACGGCCAGATTTTGAGGGGGGAGTATAAATACCCCCTCACTCACTCAAGAACACTTGAGCTCTCAGACTTTCTCTCTCCTACTATTCTTGAAAGCTCAATTCATCAAGATCTCCCAATCCCCCCACCCAAACTCATAGATCTTTGGAGGATTGGAGGAGAAGGCCCAGATCTACATCGTCACCGAAGGGATCTTCATTTCTCCCCCATTCATTTGGGGATTTCGTGGCTAGGGTTTCCGGTGGGAAAACCTAGTTCACCATTGTTGTACTCTTGGTGTTACCTTGACCTCTTGTGGTCCTTGACCTGTTGTGGTCCTTCTTGGGAGCCCCCAATTCAGTTGTGGGTGTGTGCCTCACGCGTTTGTAAGGGATTCGATCTCCGCCCTAAAAGGGGATCAATAGTGGAAGGTGGACTCGAAACCTTTGTGGTTGAGTTCATCGGAGAAGAAGGTGAGCCTTTGTGGCGTTGCGGCTAACCTGTTGTGGTAGCGCACACCTCTCCGAACGAGACGTACACCCTTGGGTGGAACTCGGGAATAAATCTTCGTCTCCGCGTGCTTCACTTGGTTCCCCTTACCCTTTACTCCCTTACTTGCTTCTTGTTATTGCTTAGATTCTCATTTAGGTAAATTCACCGTAGTTGCATATCTATCTAGAGAATTTACCTTTGAGTTGAGCCTAAAATTAAAAAGACCTAAAATTTGTAATAGCACCTATTCACCCCCCCCCTCTAGGTGCCGGATTCCCGTTCAGTGCGCCAAGACTAAACTGACAACCCTTGTCGAGCATCCAGTCTACTTCAGTACAGTACTGCGTGATGCTCGCGAGCGGTACACAATGCAGCAGAAGCTCCTCATCGCGCTCCTCATCGCCTCAAGAAAGTTGCGACACTACTTCCAGGGGCACCCCATCACGGTGGTCACCTCTTTTCCCCTGGAGCAGATCCTGCGCAACCCTAACGCCACAGATCGTGTCGCAGGATGGAACATAGAGCTACAGCCATTCAATTTGTGCTTCGATACCACAAGGGTAATCAAAGGAAGAGCGCTGGCAGACTTCGTCGCCGAATGGACTGATCCAACCCCTGAAGAGCCTCTAGGTGAAGAACAAGAGCCCTCTGGAGACAAAATGCCCAACCACTGGACCATGAAGTTTGACGGAGCTTTCGCTTGTCGCCACGGCGGGGCTGGCGTGGTCTTGACCTCACCCAAGGGCGACAAGCTCTATTACGCGGTCCAGCTGTGCTTCGGAATCGACAGGATCTCCAACAATATTGCTGAGTACGAAGGCCTGCTCGCCGGCCTACGTGCCGCAGCCGCTTTGGGCATCAAGCACCTACTCATTAAGGGCGACTCCCAGCTACTCGTCAACTTCTCCAACAAGAGCTACAAACCTAAGGATGGCCACATGGCCGCATACCTTGAAGAGGTCCACAGGCTTGAGAAGCACTTCAGGGGCATGGAGCTCATGCACATCCCAAGAAAGGAGAACCAAGAGGCTGATGACATCGCCAAGCGCGCATCGAGGAGGCAAGCTCAGCTGCCAGGCGTCTTTGAAGAAAGACTCGTCAAGGCATCCATAAAACAGCCTCAAGAGGCCATACCCGCAAGCACAGACGAAGCGCTCCCGCCACCACCTACAACTGGGGCTCCCTATTGCGGACCCCCTACAGGGGAGCGTCTGTTGCTCACAGCGGCGCATCAAGAAACAGGCTAGATAGACGAGATCAAAGATTACCTCGCCAAAGGGATCCTTCTCGAGGAGGACGTTGAAGCGAAGCGAATCGCCCGCCAGGCAAAATCCTATCACATCCTCAAAGGAAATCTCTACCGCAAGCGCCCAAATGGCATCGCGCTCAAGTGCGTCCCTCATGAAGAAGGCAAAATGCTGCTCAAAGACATGCACAGCGGGGAGTGCGGCCACCACTCGTGCGCCCGCACCCTCGTAGGTAAGGTCTTCAGGAGCGGCTTCTACTGGCCTCAAGCACTTCAGGATGTAGTTGACATCGTTCAAGCATGCGAAGCTTGCCAATTCCACGCCAAGCAAATCCACCAACCTGAGCTGGGACTACAGACCATTCCGCTCTCCTGGCCGTTCGCAGTCTGGGGGCTGGACATCCTGGGACCATTCCCAACAGCGCAAGGGGGATATCGCTACCTCTTCGTGGCCATAGACAAGTTCACCAAGTGGCCCGAAGTGGAGGCGACGCGCACAATTCCAGCAGGCGCGGCGGTGAAATTCATTAGAGGCCTGGTCTGCCGCTTCGGAGTGCCTAACCGCATCATCACCAACAATGGCTTGCAATTCACTAGTGGCAAATTCAGGGCTTACTGCGAAAAGATGGGCATCAAGCTCTGCTTCGCCTCGGTAGCTCATCCACAGAGCAATGGACACGCCGAGCGAGCAAACGCAGAAGTCCTCAAGGGCCCGAAGACCAGGACCTTTGACATCCTCAAAGGCCACGGCAAGGGTTGGATCAGCGAGCTCGCCTCGGTGCTCTGGTCCATCCGCACAACGCCCCCCAAGCCTACAGGGGAAACACCGTTCGCCCTCGTCTATGGAGCTGAAGCAGTCCTCCCCACAAAGATAAAGCATGGATCCCCACGGGTCCTTGCCATTAACGAGGATATCCACAATGACGACCTGCTGCTTCTCGAGGGACTATGCCGCCGTGCCGCCCTCCGGGCAGCGAAATACCAGCAGGATCTGCGACGCTACCATAGCCGCAACGTGCGCTCACGCACACTGGAGACAGGCGATCTCGTCCTCAGGCAAATCCTCTCCAGGGAAGGCCTCCACAAGCTGTCACCGATGTCGGAAGGCCCCTACAGGGTCACCCACATCGCCAGGCCTTGCGCGGCTCGCCTCGAAACTCAAGACGGCATCCCCGTCAAGAATCCATGGAACATCATGCACCTACGCAAGTTCTACCTGTGATCATTGTCACGTCAAGACATCTGGCGGAAGAGGCAGCTTACGGCTCAACCTCCAAGCATTTTTTGTCTCCAGAAGGATAAAAAGCAAACGTGATCATTCTCACGCCCGTGATTATTGTCACGTCAAGACATCTAGCGGAAGAGGCAGCTTACGACTCAACCTCCAAGCATTTTTTGTCTCCAGACGGATAAAAAGCAAACATGATCATTGTCACGCCCGTGATCATCGTCACGTCAAGGCATCTGGCGGAAGAGGTAGCTTACGGCTCAACCTCCAAGCATTTTTTGTCTCTAGAGGTTAAAAGCTCAAGGCTTAAACCTCCAAGCTCCAAAGGCTTCTCTCAAGGGTCAACCCTCTGAGCTCTCCATATAACGAGCCACCTCAGGCCATAGAGAGTCTCTGCCACTAATGGGTGGTCCCCATGCCTCGACATGGTCAAAACATTAACTTGGCAACTCCAAGCATAATGAGACAATTTCGTTCCTAAGTGAACTTAGCGCTATGGCGCCGCTATGTAATATTTGGTGGTGAGTTTAAGTTGTGCATTACTTCATTGAAATGTGCGCTTATATCTCTCCACATGCGCACCTCACGAGCGGGGGCTAAGTACGGTGCCAGTGCCTCAAATGACACACCAGCAGCACTTCAAAACCCAAGGATCCGAGCTCTGGCTGGAGGGGATGCTCCCACAAACACGCCATCTCTACAAAGGACCTTGGTACTTACTCTCCTCGCGAGGAACGCCTAAGGAGGCATCCGGGAGTCCTCAGTACCGTGCACAAGCGTTTGGGTTCGCCCCTCTAACATTTACAGGGAAGAAAAGTCCCCACAAGCCTGAGGAGGCATCCGGGAAAATCCCCTAGACAGGACCGAGGACAAGCGTTTGGGTTTGCCCCTCTAACATTTACAGGGAAGAAAAGTCCCCACAAGGTTGAGGAGGCATCCGGGAAAATCCCCTAGACAGGACCCCCTCGCCAGGCAAAAACCTCTACAGGGCAAAAGACTCGCTAAGTCTCGCACACCATGCCTCGAGAGCCTTTTTCCTCCGCAAGCGCACGTTTGCCCCTCAAGCGACTTCGCTTTCCCTTATACTTCATGGACTACTCGTACGTCTAAGGGGGGCACTTGAGCATCGCGACTCAGGGCTCTTACCTCTCCTAGGCTTAAACTCCCACCGGCCTTGCTTAGTCATTGCTCTAGCATACCGAAGTGGCGGAGTCATGGCACGAAGAGACGGGTCCTAACGACGCAGAGAACCCATAGACATGAAGATAAGTCCAAAGGGACCTCTCGAGGGGCAAGCAAGCTAGAAGCAAATTGCAAGCAAGAATATATTACATTCCCAAAAGTCGCATAATGTCTAAACATAAAATGGTTTCAGATACAAGCGCACACAGGCGCGACGACCAAAGCTCAGGGGAATCAGCACCGTCCTGCACATCCTCCACTGCGCCCTCCTCGGTCTCGGCAGAGGCGGCCCCCTCCTCGCTATCCTCCACGGCGACCTCTGCACGCTTGAAGCGGTTCAAGAAGGCATCGACTTGCTCGCGGAGGGAGTTGGAGACCCACCGCACGTCCTCGCCTTGACGAGCCTCCGTCACGGTGGAGAGGTCGAAGCCCGACGTGAGGATCCTGAGGTTGGTGAAGATACGGTCAACGACCACCCCCAGGAGCTGCCGGCTCTTGTCCTCGATCATCTCGCGGAAGTCAGCGACAGGGCCCTCGAGCGCCGAGAAGAGCTGGTCGAAGTAGACCAGGTACATGGCAGCATCGCCACGGCCTCGGACCTCGGCGTGTGGCGCGTCCGCGCCAAGCTAGGCGGCGAGCTCATTGCCCGGGCGACCAGCGCCTCGAACATGCGCTCCCGCTGCCTCGTGAGCGCGCTGGTCGCCTTGGCGGTGTCCGCAGCCTCAGTCGCCTGCTCCATCGTGGGAGCCACTTGCTCCTCCACGTCCTTGGCGAGGGCGTTGAGGTCCTAGATGGCCGCGCTGCGGCCCTCCTGCGCCAGGCGTCGACCTTCCTTGGCGCGTTGGAGGCGGGCCTCGAGCTTGGAGTTTGCCTTCTCGAGCTCTGCGATTCGCTGGGCATCGGCAGCGCGTCTGGCCTTGAACTGGTCCTCCTGCTTCTTGGCCAAGTCGCGGAACTCCTGGGCTTTAGTCAACCTGTATTGCTTTTCGCGCTCCAGGAGGGCGTCATCCGCCTCTTTCTTCTTCTCAGCGTACCGCTGCTCGAAGCGCTCCAAAGCGCGCTTCTGGGCGGCGACGTTCTCGTCGTACTGCAGGAGCGCCTAGGCCAGGTCCCATTCACGCGCCTCGAGCTCTTCGCGTTGAGTGGCGAGCTCGCCCTCCGCCTGAAGCCGCTGCTCGTCGCTTAGCCGCACTTCCCTCTCCTTGAGGGCTAGTTGCCGCTCGCACTCGGCAAGGCCCTTGCGGTCCTCCTCCAGGGTTTCATGCGCGACCCGGTGGGCGGAGAGCAGCTGGGTCTCCAGATGGCCCAGCTCGCGGCATTTTTGCGCCAGCGAGCCCTCCATGGCTTCGCGCTCGGCCGTCGCCGCGGCCAGGAGCTCGGTCGCGGCGTCGTGCTCCTCCTGGAGGGGCGCAAGGAGCTCAAAGGCGTCACAGATGGCCCCCTCGCGGATCTCTTTGGCGAAGCGGGTGGCCTCCTCGCACGCGGCCTCCAGCGCCAAGTCCTCTTGGCGACGGGCCTCTACGGCCGCATTGAAGGACGCCCACGCGTGGGGATGGAGCTCCCACGCCCTTGCACGCTCCTCGCGCTGCTGGACGACCTGTATGTCCTCGAGGGTGAGGTGCACCTCCAAGCCCTCTAGGGACTCCCTCACAAGGCGAAAGGCGACCTCCGGCGCCCAGCGCTCCAGTCCCAGCCACGGAGGACCAGGTCTTGGCTTGTGGAGGGCCCAGCCTCGGTATCGAAGCCCGAGAGCCTGGCCCCGAAGCGCGCTTGAGGGCTAGGTTGCACTCCGTCCCGGGCCGCGCCCGGAGCCTCCTCGCCACCCGCGCCAGCCAGGCGCTCATCCCCTGCAGCGGGGCGGAGAAGGAGCAGCTCCCCCTGCGGACTCGCTAGCGCCTTGTGGCGCCTGGCCCGCCTCGGCCTCCGGCTGCGCAGGTGGCGTGAGCGCACGCAGCGGAGTAGCCACGCGAGCTGGAGTTGGCTCGCGCGGTGGCGTGATCGCGCGAGGTGGAGTAGGGGCGCGAGGAGGAGTAGCGATCTTCTCCTCCGGAGCCTCCACCACCGTTTTCTTAGGAGGCGGCGCAGAGGCCTCTGGGCGAGGCACGGCCTCCTCCGCCTGAGGCGCTGCAGCCTCCGCCTGAGGCGCAGGCGCCTCCCCTTGAGGCACCATGTCAGTTGGGCCTCTGGAGGTCGTCTCCACAGGCCTCGTGGCCTCTTCAGCCACGGCCTCAGCCGTGGCTCTCTTCACATCTGCTGCCTTACGAAGCTTACGGCGCTTCGCAGGCAGAAGATCAATGACAAAAACCAAGGAAGCCTCTTTAAGAAAGGATAAAGAGAAAAAGAGCAAGAGTCAAACGACCGAGTGCCAGAGACACTTACCCGGACGGTTGAGCACCGGTGTCGACCCACGCCAGGCCTAGCGAGCGCCAGGAGGGCGTGGTCCTGGCGCCAGATCCCTCCGGAGGTGCCACGGCCTTCCTCTTTGAGGGGACGTCGGACGGCCTCGCCCCAGACCGGCCCATGGCCGCCTTGGTGCGTGGCTCGCGCCGCCCCTGAGTGGCCTCCGCGTCAGAGGCCTCCCTCTCCTCATCCTCCTCCTCCACGAGGCGCGAGGGCGCCTCCACGAAGGCGTCATCATCCCCTGACGAGATGTCGCAAATCTCGTCAGTGAAGGGCCCAGGCCTCGAAGAGGACACCTCCCCTGTCGCGGCCTCCTCCTCGCCTCGCCCAGCTCCCGAGGCTGAGGGAGAGTCTTCTCCCTCCGCTTCCTGCACCACCGGCACAGGCACCTCCTTCCCCACCTGGCCTGCCGGAGTAAAAAGGGGCATCCCCTCCAAGATGGCCATGCGCTCGGTCATGTTGTATTGGTGGAGAGGCTGGAGCGTGACGGTGAGCTAGTCCGCGGCAGGCACCACCAGGTTGATGAAGAGCGCAGACAGGACGTTGTCGACGGCGTCCTTGTCGTTGTCCTCGTGATGGAGCCGCATCTTGTTTTGAGGGCCGGAGTACATCCACATGGGCACCGAGTGCGCCTGGAGGGGAGCGATGCGGCGCGTAACGAAGTCCGCCACGATGATTTGCCCTGTGAGGCCCTCCTCGCGAAGGAAGCTCAGGCGGCCCATCAAGCTCGCGTTCTGCGCGCCGTCGAAGGGCGCCTTGCCCCAGTGGGAATTCTTCACGGGCGGCGCGTCTGGGACCTCGAGGAAGGCGCATGGCTGCTCCACCACGACGAAGAACCACCACTGGCGGAAGTCGTCCACCTTCTTCGTCACCGAAGTGACGGCCTTGCCGTCGCTCCACGACATGGGGATGTAAACGCTCCCCATGCCGTCCACGATGCGGAATGAGACGCACCCCGAGCGCTCGTTCTTCGTCGTGTTCTGGAGCGCGTAGAAGCACCGGAAAAGCCCCATCGTGGGCTCCAGGCCCAAGTACGCCTCGCAGAGGTAGGCGAACACGGCGAGGATGAGGACGGAGTTGGGGTGGAGATGTAGCAGTTGGATCTGGTAGAACGCCAGCACCGCCTCCAGGAATGGAGAGAACAACGGCACCAGCCCGGCGGAGACGCAGTGCTGGAAGACCGGGAAAAACCCTCGCGGGCGTTTCCCGTGCGCCGCAGGCTTGAGCGCGGTAGCGCCGTGCTCATTGGTCCGGTCCGCCACCAGGAAGCGGACCTTGGCGAGCGCCTTCTCGTTGACGCGCACACCGAGCAGTGCCGCGCCATGCGGGACCTCGGCGGGCTCCGCCTGAGAGGAGACCCCCCGGCAGCCTTGCCTTTGTTCTTGGCGGGACTCATCGCCGGAGCTCGGTGGGTTGCTGGAGGCGAGAGGAGAAGAGAATGCTGGAGAGCAGAGGCGAAGAGCTCGAGGATAACGAAGGCTTCTGCGAGAAGGAATGGAAACAGTAACAGCTCCCTGCTCCGGCGCCCAGACTTTATGTCTCTTCAGGCAGCAGTTACCGGGGCGTGGTGGGACACCCCAGATTGTGTGCGACCGTTACTCGTCTGAGTGACGCGTGGCTTGGGCCGGCTGGGCACTTTGGGCCCATGATGCTCCGCCTGTGCCCATGGGCTCAATCACGCCCATCGTGGGCCCGGGGGCTACTGTCGGCCCAGTGGGGACCAGGGTGTGGAGAGCCCACTCTCCCCAGGCCTCGCACACTGACAGATCAGACGAAACGACTAAGGACCAAGCCACCGCTTGGAGAGACCCTCGAGAGGCAAATCCTCTTGAGGGCCTGAAGAGGAAGCAAAGGCCTGAAGAGGACCTCCGCTTCAAGAGACTCTCCCGAGGCGCCACGCGCCTGAAGAGAAGTCAACAGAAATCCCTCCACAGGCCGCCTCGGGCCTGTGGGGAAGCTTCGCGGCCAAGGTAGTACTACAGGGTGCACATGGCCTCTACAGCAGCCGCAGAGTGACGCAGGCACTCCCTTTGCCGTTTTGGTGATAAAGGAGTCAATAAAGTTGCGCCGCCTACGCCAGGACGGCTGGGACTTTCCTCTCTGGTGATAAAGCGGCTGGACGGCGCAACGCTCCAAGAAGATCGTCATCGTGGGCTCCGTCACGATCACTGCAACCCCTACGAGCCGTTCTGCGCGATCTGTGGCCTGTCGGCCACCGCGCCCAACTTTATCGCCGATGGACCACGTCCATGAAGAATTCAGCCGCGATGGACTCCAACTCCTCCGCGCCACTGCCGTGTGGGAACCCACGTTGGACGCCCTGCGCAAGGAAGGCGCACGTGGCGCCTATAAAAGGAGCAATAGCTCCACCGTAGCGAAGGGTCGGCCAATTACTTGTGAAACACTTGTAAACCCTAGCTGTGCTAGTAGGATAGCCTTCAGCTGGAGGAGGAAGAAGACCATTGCTTCCCTCTCCAAGCATGAACTGCCTCAAGAGAGCCCTCGGCAAGCTCAGTTGTATTGTAACCTCTGCAGTGCAATATAGACAAGCAGGAGTAGCGGTGTTACCTCCTCCTGAGGGCCGTGAACCTGGGTACGGGCCGGTGTCCATCTCTGTCATGGGTGTTCCTCTCCAGGCCCGGCGAGCACCGTCGTCATGCCTCTCGAGGGTCGCTTGACCTCCGTGTTCAATCCCCTTCTCGAACTACTCTTCAGGGTGTGACTATCCTGTTCCGTGGGAGTCACTCTCCGACAACCCCTGTTGGTTTTCCTTGTACGAGGGATTGCAGGATCTCAGAGTTTAACGCTATGGTTAGATTTATCTTAATTACTTTCTTGTATTTGCGGATGCTTGCAAGGGGGATAATCATAAGTATGTATTAGTCCTAGAAAGGGCGATGCATTAGCATAGGTTCACCCACACGACACTTATCTAAACACTAAAGATTATTCACCAATATGAAGCGAAAGCACTTGATAGAAATCCCGTGTGTCCTCAAGAACGTTTGGTCATTATAAATTCATAAGTAAACAAACCGGCTTGTCCTTTGCACTCAAAAGGATTGGGTCACTCGCTGCAATTATATTTGTCGTGTTCTATTTACGCGCACTTTATTTCTCTATCATATCAAAGTCTACTGAAAACTTGTCTGCTAGTGTTTACAGTGAAATCCTCATCAAAACCACTTGTCAACACCTTATGCTCCTCGTTGGGTTCGACACTCTTAATTATCGAAAGTACTACGATACACCCCCTATACTTGTGGGTCATCAAGACTATTTTCTGGCGCCGTTGCCGGGGAGTGAAGCGTTATTGGTAAGGAAAACTTCAACTGTAAGTGTTGTTTTTATTTGCTTAATAATGGAGAGAGGAAATATTGCTTTCCTGTTTGGGAAGTCTTCTACCGCTGCTGAGGTAGAAAGTGAGGCGCCTCCTGATGATACCGTGCCATTTAAAATACCTATGAAAATTGTTAAACGCGTTATGAATAACCGCTATGTTGGGGATGGAACTGTCCACCCCGGTGATCATTTGTTGTATTTACATGAATTATGCGAGTTGTTCAAGTGTGCAGGTATTATAATGGACGAAGTCAGGAAGAAATTATTCTCCATATCACTTGGTGGGAGAGCTGCGCATTGGTATAAATTGCTGAAGAACAGGGATTCTCTTGGATGGGAGGAAATTGTACCTCTCTTTTATTTTTATCCTCCAAGTGAAGTTCATCAAGATCGGAATTCTATATATAACTTCTGACCTAATTATGGAGAGAGTATTGCCCAAGCATGGGGGAGTTGAAGGCATTAGTGCTCAAATGTCCCATTCATGAGCTTCCTGATAATATTATTGTTGATAATTTCTATGCAAGACTCTCGTTTGAAGATAAAACATTATTGGATACTTCATGTGATGGATCATTCACTCGTAATAAGAAGGAGTTTAAATGGGATCTTCTTGACCGTACTGAAGAAAATACTGAAGCACGGGAGAACGACAAAGGTAGGGAGTCAGGTATAAAATATGACTTCGAATGCATTAAGACTTTTATGAACACTGATGTATTTCAAAATATTAATAATGCTTATGGTCTTGACTCTCAAGTTGTTGCAAATTATTATAAAACCTTTGCTGATTATTTCGGTTAACCTTGGTTTCATAACTGAGGGAAATCTTGCTGTTGCACTACTTCACACCCTCCTCTTGGGGATTCACGAACCACACACGCTTGTTCTCATCACTTCGCTCAAGGATGACTCTACACAAGTGGTAAATGGAAAAAGGATCAAACATTATATTTCTGGAGATTCTTATACTGAAGATGTTGATGTTATGCAAGCAATTTCTCTGGATAATTACATTAAGGAAAATATTTCTGAGTTCGCAGAACCTAATTTGGAAAAGGTACAGTTTCGGTAAGAAATAAGTCTGCGAATTTAAATTTTGGACATCTGTGATTTATTTTTTGAAAATATGGAAAAATATGATCCGAAAACGAACAGGACACGAAGTCTGAGGCGACCACACCACCGCGTGGCGCGGTGCCCTTGCTGGTCGCGCCACCAGATGGTGAGGAGGCCTCGGAGCCCCTCTCCTACTCGGTTTGGCCATGTTGCCTTCCTTTTATTTCGTAAAAGTTTTCTATATATTCACCCGATGCTGCACTACTTCACACCCTCCTCTTGGGGATTCACCAACCACACACGCTTGTGCTCATCAAGAATTTCTGGCGCCGTTGCCGGCGATTTGAGTGTTCGTCATGAGGGGAGTTTTCGCACTTCCAATCTTTTTATTTTGTTATTGTCTTGCTCAGTTTATTTTTATTACTGTCTTGTTTGCTTAATATCAAAATTATAAAAAAAATTAGTTACTTGCATTATTTTTTATATTTTGGTTTGCACCTTTTATTTTAAGTTTTTGTTGCTTTGTTTATTTCGGTTTGCAAATTATTTTCTAAATTTTGTTATTTCGGTTTGTCCTAAAATTGCTGAAATGGGTAGTCCTGAAGTTGAAGTTCGTTCGTTTAAACAACAAGGAGGATAAAGTTTATAAGATGCTTGGTATAGGATAAATGATGCTCATAAAAAATGCACTAAGAAACACTCAACTTTAATCCTCCTTAGGAATTTTTATGTTGGTATCTCTAGTTGGTATAGGTATGTTCTTGACACTCTTGCGGGGGGTAATTTTATTGGAACACCTGCCTTTAAAGCCTGTAATTTAATTGAAATTTTGGTAGGATCACCACCCCTTACTAAAGAAGTTAAAAGTGAGATCACTTTGGAGGATATTATTAAAAGGTTTGATTCTATAGAGAAAACTTTTCTTGATAATGCTAGCAAGGGTAATGAATCAATGAATGATATTAATGAAAGAATCACTGCTTTAGAAACTAGCAACACCCTTGATACTCTTTTGTTGATGATTGGTTTGAGGGTGCTTATCACGTGTGCCACGCGATAACACCCTTGATACTCATAATCATAGAATTGTTGGAAGATGTTATGGAAATTTTAGGTTCAACATTCGCTTCTATTAAAACTAAGAGAGATAAGGCTTTTGTAGGAAGAGAGCAAACGTTCATTTATATTCCCAAACCCAAACCTCCCAATATGCCTAAAAGTGATGGTTTACATAATAGGACATACTCATGGATACCAAAAACACCTATTACAACCAACCATGTTTTAGAGGAAGTTATTGATGTTGATGCTTCATCTCTTGATAATACTTGAGTTTCACTTTGTGCGTAGCTCAAAGGCGTTAAACAAAAGCGCTTATGAGAGACAACCCACTTTTATTTCTTATTATTTTAATTTGTTTAGCTTGTGTCAAGGAACATGCCTACCTCTGTAGCAATTCCTTTGTATCTTATTTTATTGCAATGTTGTGTCAACTTAAATCTCTATTCAAAAGTTGATGTTAAAATTTAATTCATGTGCAGAAACAGATTTCTGATGTCCACCATAAACATTATATAAAATCACTCGAACGTCATAAAACTCTTCCCTTTTTTGTGCATAATCCTCAGATGTATACGCAACTTTCATTAGTTTTGAGTTTTCTGATCTGAGCAAGTTAAGTACCTAGAAAAAAATCTTCTTTACGGACTGTTCTGTTTTTGACAGATTCTGCCATTTTCTTTTGCAATGCCTCTTTTACTATTTTGATTGAATCTTTTTATCCTTTTATGTATCAGTGGCTGTAGATAATATCCAGTAGACATGGTAGCAATTGTGTCCCTACAGAATATCATAATTGTTTGTGCACTAACCCTCTAATGAAGTTACTCTAAGTTTGGTGTGGAGGAAGTTTTCAAGGATCAAGAGAAGAGGATGATACAATGTGATCAAGAGGATAGTAAAGCCAAAGATTGGGGATGCCCCGGTGGTTCACCCCAATATAATTCAAGAAGACTCAAGCGTCAAAGCTTGGGGATGCCCAAGGCACCCCCTTCTTCATCGACAAACTATCAGGTCCTTTCTAGTGAAACTATATTTTAATTCTGTCACATCTTATGTTCTTATCTTTAAGCGTCTGTTTGCTTTTAGTTTTTTTTTGTTTTTTTTCATTCTCTTAATAAATATGGATCCTAGAATTCTTTTGGGTGGGAGAGAGACACGCTCCGCTTTTCCATATGAATTCTTGTATTTATTCGTTGAGTATTCGTCTTTTGTTATTGTTTGCTCTCTAGCTCTTGTTTTTCATGCATCTCTTGTAGAGCTGTTAGCTTTGTTATATTATACTCTCATATCTCATTGTTAATTACTTGGAGAGTTTATCTTTTAAATAAGTTGATTGGTGTTTGGTTGAGAACAGAAAATGCTAAATGTGGTAGATGGTATAATTAAATGATACATTAATCTTGTAGATCATTAAATTGTGTCACTTAAATCATTGATCTTGTTTTGAGATATTAATTTGCTTAATGGTAAACATGATGGTCTAGTAAAGTGGAATTATTAAATGATTGGTCTAGAGAAACTTGAAAATTGTGCCACACTTAAATTTCCAGTTGATTGCATAATGGTATATGACTTCTTTTTGCCTAAGGCAACCGTAATGACTTTATGTTATGCGCTATGATCGGGTCCCCAACAGTGAACTTGTTCATTTGCCACAGCACCCCTAGGAGTAATTTTCATTATGCCTTGCATGATCATATTTTTATTTGGAATTTTTTTACTTGTGAGTTCTAAAACTGCAGTTTTCATGGCACTTCCACCACCATATTGCTAGCCTCTTCGGTACTTTGCTTTGCCCTTTCTCACATTGAGAGTTGGTGCATTTTTCGCGGGTACATCCAAAATCGTGGGAGATCTTCATCTTGTTCTCATACACATAAGCCAAACATCTTCCTCAAAACATCCACCATACCTACCTACTACAACATTTTCATAGCTGTTCCGAGATATTTTGCCATGCAACATCCATCTTACATTACTTGACTTGTTGTCATTCATTACTTGTTCATTGCTTTGCGTTTTTCTATAAACCTGATGTGTGGTTTTACCCATGTTATGTTAGAGCACTGCATAACCTGCTACACTGGCAGAGTCACCGTTGTCATATGTATTCTTATGGCACATTCATATAGTTACTTATATCATCACTATGTTGTTTTATCATCATTAGTGTGTTGTCATACATCATGTATCATATTAGGATGCTTGCCCCTAAAAGTGAAAAGAGCCATGTAGGCCATCGAAAAGAGAAACAGAAAAAGAAGAGAAAAAAAATAAAAAAATAAAAAGGGGGCAGCATTACTATTCTTTATCACACACTTGTGCTTATGTTACAGCACCATATCATTTATAGTCATCACTTGTGCTCATGTTATAGCACCATATCATTTGAGATCATCATTTGTGCTCATGTTTAGCACTTTTACTCCATATGAGAGAGTTTTCATATCTTAGTTGCATAACTATGTGGGGAACTTTACACTATAGAACTTGGCTTGTATATTCCAATGACGAGCCTCCTCAAATGTGCTCTAGGTCTTCGTGAGCAAGCAAGTTGGATACACCCCCACTAGTTCCATTGGAGAGCTTTCATATACTTATAGCTCATTGTGCATCCGTTGTAAGGCAATCACTACTCCTTGCATAGCTTCGATTGTATGACTTTCTCTTGTCTAATGATCATCTATAGCTTTGTGAGCCTTTCTTCCGTTGGCCTTCCAAACCTCCGTTAACATTCTCTTAGCCATAACATCTTGGTGACAGGAACCAACGTTGAACGCTTGCTTGTTTCTTTTAAACAAATAATATATTGATCATCTACGTGCGTATTGTTATTACTTGACTTGATCCTTTCATAAAGTTGTCATGTTTGGTGGAAGCATTAGATGATTATAATGTTGTGCTTGAAGCTTAAATCATCTTTAATATCTACTTTGCACAGTTGATTGCTATCTAGTACTATATTATTGAAAGCTTTGCTTGCTTCACCTACTTGCTTGTTCATTACTCATTTGATATCAATATAAACTACAACCCTTATTCATTTGATTTCAGTTTACATACCTTACAATGAATTACATGATCAAGATTGTGTTAAGCATGTCACTTCAGAAATTATTCTTCTTTTATCGTTCTTGCCTACTCGGGACGAGTAGAACTAAGCTTGGGGATGTTGATATGTCTCCAACGTATCCATAATTTCTTGTGTTCCATTCTATGTTATATCATGTTATTACATGTTTTATATGCATTTTATATAGTTTTATACATTTTCTGGGACTAACATATTAACAAGATGCCACAGTGCCAGTTCCCTGTTTTCTGTTGTTTTTGGTTTCAGAAAATCTCTTAAGGAAATATCCGCCAAATTGGAAACGAGCCAACCATTATTTATTTTTGGAATATTAGCGACCAGAAGAACCAAAGACGAGACGAAGCAGGACCCCGAGGGGCCCACACCACCTGGTGGCGCGGCAACATGTGGGGCCGCGCCGAGAGGTGGTGTGGCGCCCTCGGGCGCCCACCGACCTAGGTGTTTCGCCCAATAATAACTCCCTGACCTAAAAACTCGAGACAGTTAATCACTTTTTCCTCCACGGGTCCCGAGCCACCGCCGTCGCCGCCACCACTTCGGGAGAGATCATAAATGCTCCCCGACACCCTGGCGGGAGGGGGAATCGTACCCAGAGGCCTCTACGTCGCCATGACCGCCTCCGGACTGATGCGTGAGTAGTATACCTTGGACTACGGGTCAATAGCAGTAGCTAGATGGTTGTCTTCTCCTCTTGTGCTATCATGTTTAGATCTTGTGAGCTACCTATCATGATCAAGATCATCTTTATGTAATTCTCCATGTTGTGTTTGCTAGGATCCGATGAATATTGAGTACTAAAGTTATTACTTCATAATATATCATGTCTGTGCTATTTAATGATCTTGCATGCTCTTCGTTACTTGTGTATGCTCTGGCCAAGTAGATGCTTGTAACTCCAAGAGGGGGTATTTATGCTCGATAGTATGTTCATGTGTCTATTTAACCTGGGCAGTGACATAATACTCTAAGGTTGGAGATGTATTGTTGCTACTAGGGATAAAACAGTATTACTTTATCTAAGGATGATGTTACTTACTTACTTTACACACAGTTCTTAAGGCGATAATCTATTGCATGCAACTTAATACTGAAAGGGGTGCGAATGGTAACCGGAAGGGGGATTATTAGTCATAGATGCGGTTGGAACGGTCTATGTATATTGTTGTAATGCCCGAATGAATCTCACACTAGACACCATATCATTAATATATGCATTGGGTTGCTCATCATTATTCTATCAATTGCCTAGCTGTAATTTGTTTACCACGCATGGATGAATGTTATTATTATTTATGGAGACACACCACTAGTGAACTGTGGACCCCGGTCCTTCTCATTAATCTGATAAAACCACAACTGCAAACCTGTTACTTTCTGCAAACAAACATCTTTCTTCCACACATACGTTTAACCCTTTTGTTACAGCAAGTTGGTGGGATTGACACCCTCACCGTTGAGTTGGGGCAAAATACTTTTATTGTTTGTGTGCAGGCTCCACGTTGGTTATCGTAAACAGCGCCGCCAACAACCTCGAGGGGAACGTTCATCTCCTACTGGATTTGATAACCTTGATTTCATAACTGAGGGAAATCTTGTTGCTGCACTAATTCACACCCTCCTCTTGGGGATTCACCAACCACACACGCTTGTTCTCATCACTTCGCTCAAGGATGACTCTACACAAGTGGTAAATGGACAAAGGAAGAAACATTATATTTCTGGAGATTCTTAAAATGAAGATGTTGATGTTATTCAAGCAATTTCTCTGGAAAATTACATTAAGGAAAATATTTCTGAGTTCGCAGAACCTAATTTGGAAAAGGTACAGTTTCGGTAAGAAAAAAGTCCGCGGATTTAATTTTTGGACATCTGTGATTTATTTTTGGAAAATATGGAAAAATATGAGACCAAAACGAACATGACACGAAGTCTGAGGCGACCACACCACCGCGTGGCGCGGTGCCCTTGCTGGCCGCGCCACCAGATGGTGAGGAGGCCTCAGAGCCCCTCTCCTACTCGGTTTCGCCATGTTGCCTTTCTTTTATTTCGTAAATTTTTGCTATATATTCACCCGAGGCCCCCGAGGTCCGTATATTGTGTTTTTGATGCGTTTTTGTTTCGAGCTATTTCTGCCAGATTTTTAGCTGTAGATCTAGAGCCATCATGTCTTCATCCGAGCCCTCCAAGGATAGTTTCTTTGCGAACTTCGTCAACCCGTACATGAACGAGTTGAAGATGCATCCCAAAGAGTTGTCTCTCAAGCAGGGGAAACTACAAGTTGAAGATGTCCAAGGCCCCCAAGGAGAAGGAAGCATGGGGGATAGGATGAAAGAGCCTGGAGCAAGAAGTTTTCAAGTACAAGAAGATGGTGGAGCGTGAGGTGGACATTGTTCACCGGATCGTCTCTGAACTTATGGCCAAGCATAAAGAGGAGATTTCGAAGCTATGGGAAGACATCCTCTCGCTCCACAAAACCACCAACGCTCTTTAGGCGCAACTCTATGATGTTCAGAATCAGAACTGTGAGTATGATACCAGGTTTAAACGCATTAGTGCTGCTGCGAGTTTCAGGATCATCGAGACCCATGCATCGTTTGTTGATGGAGAAACATTACCTTGGAAGCTTGATCAAGAGGATTCATCACCATCGCCACCGAAGGAGTAATTCATCATCGGTATTGGCATCTCCCTTAGCTTATTCCAAGCTTGGGGGGAGTGCCGCGGTATCACCATTATCTTTCATCTTTTACTTTTTAGTAGTGTCATATCATGAGTAGGGAAGTTATCTTATATGATGGTTTGCAATGTGGGAGTATCTCTCTTTTAGTTGGTTATCTATGTATCCCTTGGTGTGAGTTGCCGTTATGGAATATTAATGAGAAGTGTTATCATTTATTTTCTGCACACTTTATTTTAGGTTGCAACTTTTACCATGTATGATTGATCTTGTCATTTAGTATTGGTAATCACTTTGAGAACATATAATAAATCTTTTGGCTTTGGCAAACTTAGCATTGGTCCGTAGCTACAATACTTTGAGACTTAAGAGAAAAAGAATTACATGTAGAATATAGCATTCATTGATCTTTCTCACTTGTCGATGACAAGCTTAGTATTCACAACTTAAAATTGTGTGTGCTTTCAAGTAAGAATTGCATGATTGTCTTTTACTACATGTATGTTTGTTTTTATCCTTCAACTCTTATGCTTGCTACCCAACCTTGCTAGCCAAAGACCTGTATCGAGAGGGAATGCTTCTCATACATCCAAACCTTGAACCAAAACCCTTGCCATCTGTGTCCACTATATCTACCTACTATGTGGTATTTTGCGCCATTCCAAGTAAATACTTCTTGTGCTATCTTTATTCAAAATTATTATCCCTTATTTGTGTCAATGTTCACTAGCTCATGAGGAAATAATAGTTGGATTTGTTATCTTGCATACTAATTAAGTAACCCATGACTTGCATGCTACATCTGCTCATCATTAATATTGCAAAGGGGTGGTCAGACCACTATAATATCAAAGGTTGTGTTTTTCAAAAAATATCGGCACTCCTCCATGGTTTGAAATTGATTGGTGGGCACCCGTGAATTCGGCTAGCCATGGTTATGTTAGAAAGGTGGGGAGGAGTGTCATGGCTGTGAAAGTAAAGAGTAAAAGAAGATGAATATGATAAAGGCTTGTTTTAAAAAATAATCAGAACCACCCCTAACTTGCTTAGTATGGAAGATGACAAAAACTCTATTACAGATCATTGACAACAACAAACACCGCTCAAAAACTTACTTTTATGCTCTCTATATGATTTCGAAAAGCTATAAAACCAAAAGCTCTAGCACATGCTTGTATCTCTGCTTCCCTCTACGAAGGGCCTATCTTTTACTTTGTGTTGATTCAGTAAACCTATCTCCTTCTATCTTAAGCAAGCATTTGAGTTGATTGTGATTCAACCATTTATACATTAGTATTGTTGATCATGTCTTTTATTCTTTCTTACTTAGCACATTGTTGGCATCTAATGAATTTGACTTTTGGAGCTATCAACCAATAAAGAGGGCTGTTTTATAAACAAAGCTCAATTGCTCATTGTTCTCTGACCAAGGACTAAGTTTGCCAACACCAACTACAGTTTTCTCTATGTACTTTACTATGGTTTTCCTCTAGTTGTTACAAGTTGATTTATACATGAACGGAGTTCATATCTAAGATATACATGTGATGCTTCTTGTCCGTATATTTTATATCGACACTTCACTCCATAAACCTATGGTCATGTTTACCGAGTTCAGCTTTCGCTTGGGGACAAGCGAGGTCTAAGCTTGGGGGGAGTTGATACGTCCATTTTGCATCACTATTTTATATCATAATTTACTGCTATTCATTGATATATATATATCGTATTTGGAGATGATACTTATGTTATTTCATCTATTTTGCATGATTGATGATCATTGGGGATGGAACTCCGGAGTCTGAATTCTGCTGGAAAAAGCACCGTCAAGATACAATATTTGCGAAGACCAGAAGAACAAAGTGGACATATGGGATTTATTTCTGAATTATTTCGGGAAGGAGGCCAAAAGGAGAGCCTGGGGTGGGGCCCACGGGGCCCACACCACCTCCCGACGTGGCCAGGAAGCCAGTCGCGCGAGCAGATGGTGAGGCCACCCTGGCCCACCACTTGGCACACCCCTTCGCGTACTTCTTCCCCCCGAAGAACTAAAATTATTACGTTGTCCAGAAACCATCTCCGCCGCCACCACGAGGCGGAGAAGGCAGAGAGAGAAAAGCTCTCCGGCAGGCTGCGTTGCCGCCGGGGAAATTCCCCCCCGGAGGGAGGAAATCGTCGCCATCGTCACCGTCATCGAGCTGCACTCCATCACCATCGCCAACACCATCATCTCCACCGCCGATGCCGTCATCACCATCCATCCACTCCGTTCCCGCTGTAACATCTAGGGCTAAACTTTGTGTATTTGATAGGGGAAACTCTCCCGGTGTTGATTACTCTTGTTATTGATGCTATTGAGTGAAACCGTTGAATTAGGGTTTATGTTCAGATTGTTATCCATCATTATATCACCTCTTATCATGTTCATTATTGTGTGTTGTGAGTAGTTTGTTGTGTTCTTGAGGACATGGGAGAAGTCTAGATGTTAGTAGTGAACTATGTTGAATAATATTTGATGTTTTGATATTTAAGTTATGGTGCCATTCTTCTAGTGGTCTCATGTGAACGTCGACTACATGACACTTCACCTTTATGGGCCTAGGGGAATGCATCGTGTACTCGGTTATCATTTGTGGGGTTGCCGGAGTGACATAAACCTAAACCCCCGTTGGTATTCCGATGCACGAGGGATTGCAGGATCTCAGAGTTTAAGACTATGGTTAGATTTCTCTTAATTACTTTCTTATATTTGCGGATGCTTGCAATGGGTATAATCATAAGTATGTATTAGTCCTAGAAAGGGTGGTGCATTAGCATAGGTTCACTCACACGACACTTATCTAAACACTAAAGATTATTCATCAATATGAAGCGAAAGCAGTAGACAGAAATCCCGTGTGTCCTCAAGAACATTTGGTCATCATAAGTAAACAAACCGGCTTGTCCTTTGCTCTCAAAAGGATTGGGCCACTCGCTGCAATTATATTTGTCGCTCTCTATTTACTCGCACTTTATTTCTCTATCATATCAAGGTCTACTGAAAACTTGTCTTGTAGTGTTTAGAGTGAAATTCTCATCAAAACCACTGGTCAACACCTTCTGCTCCTCGTTGGGTTCGACGCTCTTATTTATCAAAAGTACTGCGATACACCCCCATACTTGTGGGTCATCACTTCCCTCGAAAACTGTTACGATCCCCTATACTTGTGGGTTATGAAGCACCGAAATCCACACCAAACTGACTTCACAGGAGCAACTTCTAGACACGGTGATCACGCATCGGGGAACCAAGAGATAGTCGCAGATCGAGGCCTCAAGAAGCAATGCCTTCATGAAGGAGAACGACACCAAAGTGACGCCATTGATCGACCAAAAGGTCTAGGTTTTCACCTAGAGGCATCAGATCAGGACAGGTAGAGAGCCGATGCTCTTCAACGACGCCTCCAAGGAGGAGAATGGCGTCCGAGGGCGTCATCGTCATCGGCGCCGGAAAAGCCGGGCTAGGTTTTCACCCGAGCCATTGGCAAACTCAACCCATCCACCGCTCCAAGAAATTCCCCAAGCAGTCGAGGTTTAGCCACCCTAGGCATCACCAAGAAACAACGGTACAGAGAGGATCGAGCGGGCTGCAGCGTCAATCCGGAGGCAACACCCGCTGTGAAACAGCCACCGAACCAGAGAGCCACGAAGGAAGCAGAAAGGGAGGACCTTTCCCTCACAGGATCGACGAAAAACCGAGGAAGCAGAGCGGAGGGTAGGACCTGCTTGTCCAGAACGAGCGGCACGCCGAGAAAACACGGAAGAGGAGGGGGAATTGTGTGAGCCCTTGCTCCGGTCCCGGTGGCAGCGAGTCACCCTAGACCCTTTCCCTCACAGGATCGACGAAAAATCGAGGAAGCGGAGCGGAGGGTAGGACCTGCTTGTCCAGAACGGGCGGCACGCCGAGAAAACACGAAAGAGGAGGGGGAATTGTGTGAGCCCCTGCTCCGGTCCCGGTGGCAGCGAGTCACCCTAGACTGTGCGTGCACGAGATCCCAACTCCACATGCCTCTCATCAAAGCAGCACCATGAGCCACTCAGCATCAGCACCTCCAGACGCACCTCCGGCCAGCCACCGCCGAACCAATCGGCCGAAACTACCCAACACACGAGAGCACACCAAGAACACCATCTTCTTTGAAGCGTCGCCCTCAGGGATCTGACCCGCTGCTGCACCCAGCAGCAACCCGAAGGTCAAGGCAGCGCCGCATGCCCCCTCTCGACGAGCAGCTCAACACCACCCGGTGCGATGACTGCCGCCGTCCCAGATCCGTCGGAGATGGGGGCCCAGGAAGGCGGATCCGGTCGGATCCCGAGCGAAGAGGTCTGAGGTGGAGCATAGGCCAATCACCCCGACGGCGAGGGAGGAGGGGCGTGGACGGTGGATAGGGAGCAGGTACGCGGGGAGGAGCGGCCGGCGCCACCGTGGGGCAGGGAGCGGGTTCCAGACCCGCCGGCGACGCCCCCCGGTCTCGACTCGATGGCGTCCCTCCGGGCCATCGGGACGGGAGTCGAGAGGCTTAAGTCCCCGCTGCCCCCTTCACCGGTGGCGCCAGCTTTGCCGACGGCGGCCTCAGGAGGCGACGAGGAAGGAAGCAGGGGAGAGGGAGGCGGCTAGGATTTCGCCCCCCGTCGCCTGGAGGAGGCGACGCAAGGAGCGGGTCCCTAATATAATACCTAAGGTTAACGATTTTAACGAGTAGCTCACAAAACTCGATTGTTAAGCTCGTTACTATCAACGAGCTAAGACTAAATCCCAACGAGCTTTTATGTCCAGCCCTACCCCTCTCCCACCTTCCCTTTCTCCTCGGGCCGGGTGAGTTACAACCGCTTCCAAGGCCGTCGAGTCCTCGCCGCCGGCGACCCGGGATTTAACTCCTACCTCAGCACAGGCGCAGCAATGGTGCTGATCCCTCTCGTCCGGGATTACATCGACCGCATGCTGCACGACGTCTCCGGCATGAAGGTCCTCGTCCTCGACCCCCAAACCGTACGTACGAGCCCCCAAAACCCTAGCCCTGGTAGCGTCAGCTCCTCTGCGCGAGATCCGATCTTAACTGACCAGATCCGCGGGTTCGTTCCAGGTGGAGATGGTGAGCGTAGTGTACAGCCAGTCGGATCTGCTGCGGAAGGAGGTGTTTCTCGTGGAGACGGTCGACGACGCCTCCAGCTCCAGGGCGTCCATGGCGCACCTCAAGGCTGTCTTCTTCTTCCGGCCGTCCTCTGACAACATCCAGAAGCTCAGGCGCCACCTCGCTGCGCCGCGATTCGCCGAGTGCCACCTTTGTCCGTATTTGATCTCCCATTTGCTACATTCAAACTTGTAACTTGCTCTTCTCTTATTAGCGCCTTTCCCTTCTGTGCGTTTATTGTGATAAAACGGAAGATTGATTGTCACGGTAGACCCTAAATAAGCTCCGCCACTGAGTCCGGGGTCAAGACTAGTTCCTCTTTTCTGACAATATATTACTCTATTGTCTAAAAGTTTCAAGATATGCAGAATTAGAAATAGTAAATTCAAATACAATGTTAGATTTGCAGGATCTGAAAGTGGTTCTGTTTTCATTCATTTTATTTGCTGTTCTGTTGCAGTCTTCTCCAATATATTGAAGATTCCACAGATTCAGGTGCTTGCTGATTCTGACGAGCAGGAGGTCGTGCAGCAAGTTCAGGTATATGTTTTTTTATGATTGTAAATGCTCACTGGAGTGGAACGCTTGAGAAAGGGAGGGTGGAATATGAATGTTATTTTGTTTTGCAGGAGTTCTATGCTGACTTTTGTGCGATTGATCTTTTCCATTTCACTCTGAATATACGCAATAACCACATCTACATGCTTCCAACGGTGGTAGACCCTCCTGGTATGCAGAGCTTTTGTGATCGAGCTGTTGATGGCATCGCTTCTCTCTTCCTGGCTCTGAAGCGTCGCCCTGTTATTAGATACCAAAGGACATCAGATGTTGCAAAAAGGATCGCGCAAGAAACTGCGGTGGGTCCTCTGCAAATGTTAATTATATTATATGTACCCTTGAACATAATTCATCACCTTTATGATTTTCAATATATCTATTTCCTTTGTACATGGTTATCCCAAAGATTGAAACTAAACTCTATATCTTTGTTACTCTAGCACATCTTCAGGTGTTTTTCTGAACAAAAAATACTTCAGGTGTTAAATCAGGAGAAAGTAGAAACATTTAGTTTTATACAATACTGATTATGCCTACACTGAAACAGATTCATGTCCTATCTCCTGTGATTATTCTATTCATAACTGATTCATATGCTGTGGCGTGATCGCTCATCATTTAAGCCCTTATGGTTGTATTTCCGTTGTTTGATCTTCAAGGTACAATGACATATAGCCTTTCCTCACCCCCCCCCCCCCCCCCTAAGTGATGTTCATCTTTGCACGGACTGCAAACTAGTCATTACTCATTAGTTCTATTTCACTCGTTTCAAAAAAGAAGTCTATTTCTGCGCAGCGCTTACTGCAAGTTTGAAGTTCAGTCACACCCTTTATAATTTTTATCAATGGTATGTAGTTTCATAACATTAAATGAATAATGAATGTATCTACATGGGATTTTGACATGACAATATGTTGAATGGTTTAGTTATTCTGCACTTTGTCTTCATTAAGCTCAATTGTAATAATCGATGTAATTTGCATTAATTTTAAGTTTGTAATGTGACTGCTTAGGCCATGTGCAATGCGAGGTGCTTAGAAAAATGAACCTATCTTTTTTATAAGCAGTAATGATTATTTCTATAAGAGAGGTGCCTAGTTAAGCATTTCACTCTCTAAACAAGCACTGGCGCTTAGTCAAAAACCAGTTTAATTTTTCTAAGCACCTCTATAAGCGCATTGCATTGCATTGTACATACCCTTAGAAGTTACTAGTTTGGCTCAGCCTGTTGAACCAACAATGAGATTATGAGAATGCAACCAAAAAGTGTATACTTATATATATTGTTTATGTAAATGGTGGAATGGCGGGTGCAGTAGTTTTGAAGTGGCATGAATCTAATTGAGTACTTAGTTGTACTACTTGTTAATTTATGTGTCTTATCATCTTGGGACTGACAATGTTACAATTATTTGTTCATTAATTTCAAATAAAAATATTGTTCATTATGCATGTTTCAAAGAGGGAGGCGTTTTGGCTCCTGGGTGCATATCCCCCCCCCTCCTGATATTTGAAAGGCATTTTAAACCCATTTCAAAATTTCAAATAAAATGCAAAAACAAATATACACAGGTAGATCTTAACATCCTATGTGTTCAGTAAGTCGCTTTATGAAAAACTGATTTTTTTGTGGCCTGTGTAAAAAGAAAATTTTTGGTGCTATAATAAGGCTTTTCACAAGACATTTTTTTGTCTTTTTACAAAGGCTACAAACGTATCGTCGATTTTTTTTTTGGAATTTTTTGATATTTCAAAATCTGTTTTTCACATACCTGGTGCATATGCACCCGGTGCCAAAGTGGATTTCACTGTTTCAAAGAAATGACCATGATGAACTTCACTTCCTATGATTAGGATAGGAAGAAGTGGCTGAAATTCTTCTACGAGTATCCATAACTCATAACTCTATGATCATTGTTCCTTTTTTTAATAATATCTTGATCCTATTGTAACTTCTGTTTGGAATACTTGCTGCTGAAGCATTTACAATGTGGATGTGCAGAGATTGATGTATGAGCAGGAGAGTGGCTTGTTCGATTTTAGACGAACTGAGAACTCTTCCTTGTTGTTGGTGATTGACAGAAGGGATGATCCTGTCACTCCTTTACTTAACCAGTGGACATATCAGGTATTATAAAAAAGATCATATTTTTGGCTTTTGCAAATGTATTTTTCTGTTAATGAATTCACGGATTTGAATTCACAGGCAATGGTTCATGAGCTTATTGGAATCGAGAACAACAAAGTTGATCTTACTGAGTTTGCTAATGTACCGAAAGACCAGCAGGTTGAGAATTATTAGGTGCCTTCTGTTCATATTGTGATAAAATATACTACATGAAATATTTGAATATTGATTGCTGTGAAATATACTCATACAGGAGGTGGTTCTTTCAGCGGTACAAGACAATTTTTTTAGAGCAAACATGTTCGAGAATTTTGGGGACCTCGGTATGAATGTCAAAAGAATGGTGGATGACTTTCAACATCTTTCAAAAAGCAGCCAGAATTTTCAGAGCATCGGTAAGCATTGTTCGGAAATTCAGTAACTGGTAACTGCTCGCTTGGCCACTGAGTAGCGATTAATCGATGAATCGGCCGGTCGACCATTAATCGGTTGTCAAAACAGAAAATAAACATATTTTGCATACATATATATAATATTTTCTGTATTAGTTGATACTCCCATGCTCCCAGATATGTAAATATACTGAACTATGCTAATGCAAGCATAGGCAAGAGGTAGAAATCTTACATGGACACTTTGGTCTTGATGCATCCAAACTGGAAGGCAACAAACCTACAAAATTGATAACATATGCATTAGTGTGCTGTAAACTTGTCAAGATAAATGACATCCACAAATATGGCACGCACAATAACAAGAATACATGGACGCTCAGAGAAAGGATGTCTACGAGAGAGAGGGGATCTAGGGCTATCTTCTTGAACCGTAGGATGTTACGATTAATTTTGAATAGGGATCATTGAAATTGAAAATTTGGACCAGAACTGTTTTACTGTTTAATTTTGTTTCTTTGAAATATGACATGGTACTTGAATCAGATCAGGATTTTGCAGATACGTAAATGTACAACTTTGAGACGAGAAATAGTATAGAATAGAAGTCATAAATGATTTAATAAGGTTTTGTTTGGAGAAAAAATACTTCCTCCATCCCAAAGTATAAGGCGCCCTTGATTTTTGCTGGTAATTTTTTTTACAACTTTGACTATGATTTTTACTTATAATATGTCCATTAAATTAGTTTAAGGATATATGAAATGAAAGAATTTTGCAAGACGATTGCAACGATACCATTTATATATTCTCAACATATATAATTTTGTATATATTAGTGGTAAAGACAGTGCCAAAAAAACACACCTTATATTTGGGACGGAGGGAGCACTCTTCTTAAAACATGGGATTCAGGGTTTGGGTAATGAATATCATTAAGTAGGTGTTTGGGAAAATAATAATTATTTTAGAGGTTGACCCCACAGGTCATGCACATAAAAGTTATTTGTGTCAGTTTTGATCACATTCTTAGGTTGGTGTATTTTATTTGTTTAATCAACATAAGATCCAAATGAGAAGCATGAGATAACACCAAATGTAAATAACACCCAAGTTTCAAATTTGCTCCAAATTTTATTTGTATCGACATGGATGATGTTCCAGGTAAAAAATACATACTGTGAATATGGTATCAGCTGTTTATATATTTACAGACATGCGTATTTGCAACAAAAGACATATCTGCTTGTAATTGCAATTGAAAAATCGTAGCATGGTTTAAATAAATAGCTTGTAACCAACATACTATGAACTATTTAGGGGGTGGGGGGTGGAATGCAAATAACTTAAATAGGCGTCATGGTCATAACTATTGATATGAATAAGATATATCTCTAATTCTTGAACATTATGTTGATGTCACTTTGTGCAATTTAGTTTGGTGGGTTAGTCTGATATATGTGTTTTCTAGTTTGTGTTACTCTTCATGCCTGATATGCTACTGGTTTTAGGTGATATGGCAAAATTTGTGACCAACTACCCTGAATATCGAAAGACGCATGGAAATGTAACAAAGCATGTTGCTTTGGTGAGCGAGATGAGCAGAATGGTTGAGGAAAGGAAGCTTATGCAAGTTTCACAGACGGAACAAGAGCTAGCATGTACAAGTGGACAAGCAGCAGCCTTAGAGGTATTTATTTATGCCCAGATTTGTTTTACGATTTGTTTTCCTGACTTTCAGGGTAAATTGGTCTTAGCATATCCTATATGCAAATTTCTAACAAGCTAAAGGAGTTGACTGTTGATTTAGTATATAAGTTATCAAAGTATAAGCTGTATCTATGTATACGACTGCTAGTTTTACATCTCAATAATATATATCTGCTTTGTCGGTCAAAACCCCCTAATATCTTTTTGAACTCATACTACTCTTTTTTAGGAAGAACCCATTCTACCTTTTTTTGTAGGAAGAACCCAGTCTACTCTTGTTGCTTTGACTACTTGCCATTAACTATGTCAGTCTACTTGCCATTAACTTTGTCAGTACAACCTTAGAAGTGTCTCATGGAGTTGGTGTTCTTTAAACAAAAAATTGCAATCATTATACTCGTATTTGATCAATTCCATTAGCCACGTGTGTCAAACTGTACCTATACTTGAAAGTTTTGGCTTAGACTTGCTCATTAAGATGGAAACACATTGTGTATGACTTAAGTCTCATTTAGTCGAATGGATGTAAGTAGGGTTTATTCCATGTTGAAGTTGCTCAGTTGATGTTTCTTGCCAACCATTCACCAGTTGCTTTTCTGCAGGCCGTTACTTCCTTACTAAGCAATCAAAGTGTATCAGATATTGACCGTTTACGACTGGTAATGCTCTATGCTTTGCGGTATGAAAAAGAGAGTCCAGTTCAGCTGATGCAGCTTTTCAACAAATTGGCTTCTCGTTCTGCTAAGTACAAGTCGGGGGTATGCGAACTTAACTAGTTCTTGTAAATCATGTTCTCCATGTTTTCTTCTGTTGCACGTACTTGCTTTGGTTCTTCCAGTTCTTCTAAGGAAGTTGGTTCTAATTGCAACTGTTTAAAGCATAATGAATTACAGTCTAATACATCACCGAAGCATTTCTTCTACGCTTATTAATTACTCCCTCCGTTCTAAATTAGATGACTCCCTTTTGTCAAAAAGTGGATGTATCTAGATATGTTGTGAGTCTAGATACATTCACTTTTTGACAAAAGAGTCATCTAATATGGAACGGAGGGAGTACCTTTTTCTTGCGGCAATGATCTGAGCGTGCTGCTGCATTGTTGGAACTGGTTACTGCTGAAATTGAATGCTTTTGGATTACTAAAAACTACCACATGGAATACAAAGTAGGGCTCGGTGCTAGTAAGATACAACAATTATATCTTACCATGTTACCTAGATACTTTCCTCTGTATCTTTACCAGTTGCCAAAAAATACAAAATAGCGCAGTGTGGATACTGCAAGTTATTTTTGTGATAGGTTCTTATATTGTATATCTTCATTTTATCGTATGTACAGCGAATCCCTAGAATTGATGGTAGACGTGGTTCCTCAGATGAGGAAAGAGAATTTCTATATGTCAGATGGATTTGAATAAGCTTGAATCTTTTAAATTAAATTTTTACTCACGTTTATAAAACACAAATTAGTGGGACTTTCTTCCGTTGGCTGTTTTCTTCTTTACTGCAGAGAAAAAAATGAAAGTAGCCGGTTGAATTTTTACTGTGGATTTTTGCAAGCTAATCAGTGTTCTACTTCTCTATGCAGCTTGTTCAATTCCTACTTAAGCAGGCTGGTGTTGACAAGAGAACAGGCGATTTGTATGGGAACCGTGACCTATTAAATATCGCTCGCAACATGGCTCGTGGACTTAAGGTTGGCACAAAAGTTTGTTCCCACAATTACGTTGCATGTCCATAGTTCGTTTCTTATGCACTTATTGATTGCAGGGTGTTGAGAATGTATACACCCAACACCAGCCTCTGCTCTTCCAAACCATGGAAGGAATTGTGAAGGGGCGATTGCGAGATGCTGACTATCCACTTGTTGGCAATCACTTCCAGCAGGGCAGGTTCGTCTGCTGTTAAAGTGTCTGTTCACTAACTTGGTTTATTGATGGACGTGAAACATGCCATCCTACAATTGAGAGATAAATCATTCACAGGGACCTTTTGAATCAATACATTTTAGTTTTTGTTCAGTTTAGTTTCCCAAAACGTGACAGTCCAGTTTATAATGCAGGCCTCAAGATGTGGTGATATTCATCGTTGGTGGGACAACATATGAGGAAGCAAGATCAGTAGCCCTTTATAATGCAGCAAATCCTGGAGTTCGTTTCTTCCTTGGAGGTTCTCTGGTTCTAAATTCAAAGAGGTATGCACTGTTCACCATTTCCTTGAATAACTATATTTTGATTTAGATGTATGTATCCCTTTCCTTTTTTGTTGTTGCTTGGAGTGGAATATGTGGCGTTTCAAATTTTGCAGTTGGTTATCATACTGTAAATTAGCATTTAGATAAAATCGTGACTTGGTGTATATTGATGTTTTACCGATGACTTGCAGATTTCTTGAAGACTTGGGGGAGGCACAAAGAGTATCGAAATCAAGCACTCTAGTATGAGCACACGTGTGTGAGAATTGATAGTCTTACTGCATAGTCACAAAGAATGAAATTGGTGGTATTTTTTTTACAGTGTATAGCATTAACTGTGTAGTGTGATGCCATATTGTATCTGTAGGGAGTTGAGCTCCTGTACATTTCAGATTTCTTGCGATATTTATTTTCTACTAAGTTGACACTGAATCCCGAGGAGCAGGCCAAAGCACAGACCTCTCCCATCTGCTCAGTCTATACCAGATTTTTACGCTTGTACGAACATTCGCACTCCCAAATGTTGCTATCCGTGCTAATCCGGCGAGCAATTGCTGATGCCATGGGATAGTCTACCTGCTCATCAGACATGTGAAAATACCTGCTCATCAGACATGCTCATCGGACATGTGAATCTACCTGCTCTCCCTGGTGAACATAGGTGAGTGTTTGATTGCATGCATCGGCTCCAAGTAGGCATGTTGGAGGAGAACATGGGAAATAGCATGAACAACTCATTTGCAGATGCCCCGTTCAATCCAAAAATTCAGGATGTTGGTTGGGCTTAAATCAAAAGATGAAACACATACCCTTTTATTTTTGACTTATTGATAAATATTTATAATAGTATGGATATGAAGTTGAGAAAATTACAAGTAATAGAAAACTAGGAGAATATAAGCAATTATATGGTTGTATACTGCTATATATGGCCATCGCCGCAACTATGAAGCACCCATCCCTTTGTTGGTGAAGCACCCACGTCTTTTGTTGGCGGAGAAGAACACGAGTATTTGGTCCACATACTTGAAACACCCATTGTCATTAGACATTAATGAGTCCTGATAGACCTCTATGACTTGGTCTAGCCTGTTAAAGAACATCGATGGAAGGAGTTCTCTGAGCCTCTTCAATGTCATCGATCGGAGGAGTCATTTGAGCCTCTTCAATGTCAGCGCCACCCCACCCTTTAACGGACGGTCGGGCCTGCTGAAAGAGCATGGTGCTCCATATGTGATTTTAGTAATTAATGATGATCCTTATGAACTAATGTTAATGTTTGTATTGATATGTTTTGTACATCTTGTCCATAGGAAAAGATTGGAGTTCATGTGTCAGACTCTACAAGTTTATATGATGACCCGCCTAAAAAAAAGTTTATATGATGACCAATGTTCTATTCAACTGTTTATACGAATAATTGTCATCTGTGGAGTTGAGCATATTACAAGTATGTCCTAAAGAATAGGATGGCGGTATATTCATGTTTACCTTGAAGACGTCATCATTATTACCTTCAAGACATCATCATTATGAAGAGAGAAGAAAGACACAAGGTTGATCAAGTCAAAGTGCAAAGAGTGGATTCAATTATCAACACACAAAGTGTTGACACCCGCCGACCGGGGATGCTAGACTTGGCAACATGTGGTCGCCCCAGCTCGGCTATAAGCTCCGTTCCCGAGAGGAGGAGGGCAAGGACATATGCCCGGTACACGTCATCATCCCAGAGGGAGCTACAAGTTAGTCACCACCTAACCCCCAACATCAGGTGGAGGTCGACGCGTGGAAAGCGAGGTGACATGAAAGGATAGAGATGGTAACCTAGAGAGGGGGGGGGGGGGGGGGGGGGGATATGTTTCTACAAATTTACTTTTTCCCCACTAGTTTTAGGCTATGAGGATAAATAAGATGTGCCTAACAACTAGGTGAAACAACCTATATGATGCAATACAATACCTCAAGCACGAAGGCTATCACAAATAAAACAACAATAGTGAAAGAGCTCGGATAGAAATAACCGAGGCACGTGGAGACGAAGAGATAACCCGTGTTCCTTCTCTTGAAAGAGAAGTATGTCACCTTGGAGAGATGCGGGATACCACGAAGGACACCCGAGCGCCACGAATGCTCACCTTCTTCTCCTTGAGCCTGAGCTCAGTTCATTATTGGTAGGACTTGAGGCAGTCTCCGAACCTTTACAAACTTTCTTGAAGCAAGAACAAAAACCCGGAAGCTTCTGGCGACCCTAGCCACCTAGGGTTTCAACAAAACTCAAGAGTAACAAACAACTTAATGAACTCAAGGGGGAATCACTTTTGGCTTGGTGGAATCAAAGATCTAGATCTCCTCTTGGTTTTCCCAAAAGGGATTGGAGTTTGAGTGGAGGGCTAGAGGTGGGCTTATATACTAGACCCTTAAAAGCTTACCGTTGTGCTGAAAAATGCTTCACCCAGTATGGATCCCGGTATGAACCGGACTGGGTACCGGATCGGTCCAGTATGGATTCCAGTCTACATATCGGGTAATTACGGACGGTCCTCCACACCCCGGACTCGCCCGAAATCACTCGGTTTGCTTCCGGTAATTCATACCGGGCCAGTCCGGTACCGGATTCGGTTCATACCGGATTCCATACTGGCGTTCAATATTTCAATAGCCTAATATATCTAACTCTCATAATTTGTGGAGGCTAAGGAGGTGCATGAAATGGGATATGATATACAATTGCAAGAGTTCATCCCCAATGAAAAAAAAGAAGTTACCCCTCTTAATAGTGCGGTGATCCTATTGACTCAAGAAGTAAATAGAGAAAGATATAAACAACACCATCACTTGATCATCCAAAAATGAGGGCCTCCAATCTCCAACCATCATCACAAGAGCGGACTAAAACCCGAGAATACACTTTGTAGATAGCATTAGTCCTCACTAACCCGGGTGTCATCTTAAGCAAAATCTGAAGTAGCTAGGGACATGCCCTTTCACGCGACCTCGCCACGACAAAGGGTAAGCCTTGCCATTTGTGAAGAGAAATCTGCCTGGACGCTAGGTGGCGTGCAAGTGCACTTAACATGAGGGATCGCCTTGCTCTATAAAAGTAGGACCCGATAGTGAGGAAGAGAAGGTTAGACAGATAAAAGAGGTGGGGAAAAGGAGAGGGACACATAAGGTCTCTTTGATAGCTAAGGATAATACATATGTTGTATAACTACGCATCTCATAATCTAATATCATACAAGCAAAACATAGGGTGTTACATCCTCTTCGGATGGCCTGAACCTAGGTGATACGTCTCCAACGCATCTATAATTTCTTATGTTCCATGCTTATATTATACCAATTGCTACATGTTTTATATACATTTTCTATAGTTTTATGCATTTCCTAGGACTAACCTATTAACAAGATGCCACAGTGCCAGTTCCATGTTTTCTGCTGTTTTTGGTTTCAAAAAACCCCTTAAAGGAAATATTCTCGGAATTGGACGAATTTAATACCAAAATCTCTATTTTTCACGGGAGGTTCTAGAACACCGAAGACCTGACGAAGGGGGGCCACGAGGCCCCCAGATGAGGTCCCGACGCGTCTCGCCCCTCTGCCGCGCGGGCCCCTCATGAGGGAGCCTTGGGCGCCCACCCACATCAGGGGACAAAAGTCTCTTTTCTGGCACCCTGCCGGGACGGGGAATTGCCCTCGAAGTCATCTCCATCAACTCCACCTCCATCTCCATCGCCATTGTTGACTCCTATGATGAGGAGTGAGTAGTTCTCCCCCGGGGCTACGGGTTCTACCGGTAGCTATGTGGTTTATCTCTCTCTCTCTCTCTCTCTCCCATGGTGTGATCTTTATGTGATCATAAGCTTTGTAATCTAGTTGAATATGTGATGTTACTCTTTATCTATTATTCATTCTAGAGGTTACTTTAATATGAACTCCAGGGTCATTCACGGTTGTAACGGTGACAGTGTGTGCACCGTGTGTGATTCCTTTATGACATTGTTGGTGTTAGTTTACTCTAACTTTGAGGGTGCTCTTGTAGCCCTACACAATGAATGGTGTTTGTTATCCAACAAGAGAGTCCCTGAGAGTAGTATTTATTATTCATCTTCGATGTCATTGTTGAGAATGTCCACTAGTGAAAGTATGATCCATAGGCCTTGTTTCTAAGCATTGAAACACCGTTTCCAACAAGTTCTGCTGCATGTTTGCTTGCTGCCATTTTTTTCAGATTGCAATTACTACTTATAATCATCCATATTACTTGTATTTCACTATCTCTTCGCCGAACTAGTGCACATATACATCTGACAAATGTATTGGGTGTGTTGGAGACACAAGAGACTTCTTGTATCTTAATTGCACGGTTGCTTGAGAGGCATATCTTTGACCTCTAGCTCCCTGAATTCGATATACCTTGGGTGATTCACTTAAGGGAAACTTGATGCTGTTCTTCAAACCTCTGCTCTTGGAGGCCCAACACTGTCTACGAGAAGAGAAGCGTGCATATACATCAAGCTATTTTCTGGCGCCGTGGCCGGGGAGGTAAGCATTGGAAGGTATCTCCTTTAGATTATGCAGTTATTACTTTTTGTTTCTTATTTTTTTTACACTTGTTAGGCTAAATGGAAAACAACAAAAAAATTAGAGATCATTATGAAATTTATATTAAATTAGGACATGATGCTTTTGAAGAGAAAATTTAAAAACCTATGGAAATTAGTTTGCATAATAGTGGTAGTAGTGTTATTAGTATAAATTATGTGAACACTATTATTGCTAAGCTTATGGAAAATTCTAAGCTTGGGGGAGCTGGTTTTGATGAGCATGATATTTTTAGCCCCCCAAGCACATAGGAGAAAATTTTCTTTGATGATACGTTGCCTCCAATATATGATAATTATAATCATTGTGATATTTTCGGTCCACCTACTGTTGAGGATATATTTTATGTTGATTACAATATGCCTCCTATATTTGATGATTATGGTGATGAGAATAATAATGATAGCTTTTTTTTTGAATTTTCTCCCACTACCATTAAAAAGAATGACTATGCTTATGTGGATAGTAATAATTATTTCATGCATGTGGCTCATGATAAGAATATTTTATGTGATAGTTCTATTGTTAATTTTATTCATGATGCTACTAGTGAACTTATAGATGATAATGATGAGTGTTTCTTAAATATACTATATGATAATGCTTTAGATGATGGTCCTATGCTTATTGATAATCCTCTTTGTTTAGAAGTTATTACTTATTTATGTGAGGATTAAAATTATATAATTGCTGCTTGTGATGGTACTCTTACTCATGAGAGTCCTACTTTGTTCTTCAATTCTCCTAATTACACCATGGAGGAGAAACTTTCTTATGTTAAGAAATACTTCCGTGGTTTGCAATTGTCTCTAGTTCCAAATTCTTTGTTGCAACCATGATCTTGAACTTGATGTTGATCTTAGTATGTATTTTGAAAGAGGGAAGCATGCTAATGAATTCCAAAATAAATTTAATGATCCTCTTTATGTGCCTATGTTATCTAAGTTGAATGATTCTTGTGGTTATATGGTTGAATTTATTTCTACTACTGAAAATTATTATGAGAGAGGAGAATATGGTTGTAGAAGTTTTTATGATACTAAAACACCTCTCTGTATGCTTAAAGTTTTGAAATTACTCTTGTTTTATCTTCATATGCTTGTTGCTTTGTGTTTTCATGACTTGTTTCCTTACAAGATTCCTTTGCATAGGAACAGGGTTAGACTTAAAAGTGTTTCGATATTTACCTCTTGGTGCTCTCTTTAGCTTTTCAACTCTCATTTTTATGAGAGCATCATAAAAATCACTATGCCTATCTTAATGGCTATAAAGAAAGAGCTTTTGGGAGACAACCCAATATTTTATTTTTGTTATTTTCTTTTATATTGATTCAAGGAACATTCCTACCTCTGTAGCAATTTCTTTGTATCTTTATTTCATTACATTGTTGTGTTAAGTTAAGCCTTTAGTAGAAAGTTGATGCTAGATTTGGATTCATACGCAGGAATAGTTTTCTACAGTCCACCGTTAAATTCGTAAGAATTCGCAGAAAAATTAAAATTACCTGAGATTGTTTGTGCGTAATCCTCAGATATATATGCAACTTTCATTAGTTTTGAGTTTTCTGATAAGAGGAAGTTAAGTGCCTCGAAAAAACTTGTCTTTACGGTCTATTCTGTTTTTCACAGATTCTGCCATTTATTTGCAATGCCTCTTTTGCTATTTTGATTAGATCTTTTTGTTCCATAAAGTATCAGTGGCTGTAGCTATTATCCACTAGCATTGGTAGAAATTGTCTTCATACATAATATGATAATTTTTGATTATGCACTAACCCTCTAATGAAGTTTACTTTGAGTTTGGTGTGGAGGAAGTTTTCAAAGATCAATAGCGAAGGATGATATGATGTGATCAAGAAGATGGAAGAGACAAAGCTTGGGGATGCCCCGGTGGGTCACCCCCAACATAATTCAAGAAGACTCAATAGTCAAAGCTTGGGGATGCCCAAGGCATCCCCTTATTCATCAACAATCTATCAGGTCATCTCTAGTGAAACTATATTTTAATTCCGACACATCTTATGTGCTTTGCTTGAAGCGTCTGTTTGTTTTTGCTTTTGTTATTTTCGTTCTCTGAATAAAATGCATCCTAGCATTCCTTTGTGGGAGAGACACGCTCCGCTTTTTCTTATGAATAGTCGTATTCTTGACTTATATTTGTTCAGTATTCTTCTATGTTACTTCAATACTTTCTAGCTCTTGTTTTTCATTCATCTCTTGCTAGAGATGTTAGTTTTCTTATGTTATACTCTCATATCTCATTGTTAAATACTTGGAGAGTTTTACTTTTAAATAAGTTGATTGGTGTTTGGTTGAGAACAGAAAATGCTAAATGTGGTAGATGGTATAACTAAATGATACATAATCTTGTAGATCAATTAATTGTGTCACTTAAATCATTGATGTTGTTTTGAGATATTAATTTTCTTAATGGTAAACATGATGGTTTAGTAAAGTGGAATGATTAATGGTTGGTCTAGAAAACTTGAAGTTGTGCCACACTTTATGAAAATATCCAGTTGATAGCATAATGATATATGACTTCTAAATGTTAAAAGCAACCGTAATGAATTTGTATTATGCGCTACAATCGGGGTCCAACAGTGACTTGTTCATTTGCCACAGTCCCTCATGGAGTGATTTTTGTTATGCCTTGTAAGATCATATTTTTATTTAGAATAATTTTACTTGTCAGTTCTACAACTGCGGTTCCTCTTTGGTACTTTGCATTCCACTTTCTCACATCGAGAGTTGGTGCATACTTCGCGGGTACATCCAAAACTCGTGGGAGATCTTCATCATGTTCTCCTACACATAAGCCAAATATCTTCCTCAAAACATCCACCATACCTACCTACTACAACATTTCCATAGTTGTTCCGAGATATATTGCCATGCAACTTCCATCTAACATTACATGACTTGTTGTCATTTATCATTTATATATTTCTTTGCATGATTCCGTACAGCTGATGTGCGGTTTTACCCATGTTACGCTCATATCCTGCTACACTGGCAAAGACACCGTTTCATATACTTTATGTCTTATTTATATTAGTTATTTGTATCAATAGTGTGTTGTCATATTAGAATGTTTACCCTAAAGTGAAAAGAGTCTTGGAGGGCATCAAAAAGAGAAAAAGCTAAAGAAAAAATAGAAAAAAGAGAAAAAAAATAAAAAGGGGGAACATTACTATTCTTTACCCCCACTTGTGCTCTTGTTATAGCACCATATACTTCATAGTCATCACTTGTGCTAATGTTATAGCACCATACCATTCATCGTCATCATTTGTGCTCATGCTTAGCACCTTTACTCCATATGAGAGATTTTTCATGTCTTACTTGGGAAATTTACATTATAGAACTTGGCTTGTACTCCCTCTGTTCCGTAATCCAAGAGTTATAGTTTTTCTGCACGGTAATTAGCGCACGGGTTGGGGGGAAGAAAATGAGACGCTAAGTAGAGTAAAAATAGTGAGATTAGATGGAAATAGCGATTAGTTTTTTCTGAAAGGTTAGCTGAGCAATCAAACAAACTCCATATTTTCAGGGATTTCTCAATTTGTGCACGCGGGGAGACATTAAAAGCAGCCAAAACCCATTCATTTTGAAACTGTTGTAAAAAACTATAGCTCTTGGATTACGGAACGGAGGGAGTATATTCCAATGATGAGCCTCCTCAAAAGTGCTCTTGGTCTTCGTGAGCAAGCAAGTTAGATGCACCCCCACTAGTTCCATTGGAGAGCTTTCATACACTTATAGCTCTATGTGCATCCGTTGTGTGGCAATCACTACTCCTTGCATAGCTTCGATTATAAGACTTCCTCTTGTCTACTGATCACTTTCAGCTTTGTGAGACTTTCTTCCGTTGGCCTTCCAAACCCCCCTTAACATTCTCTTAGCCACAACATCCTGGTGCCAGGAACCAACGCTGAACGCTTGCTTGTTTCTTGTGAACAAATAGAGAGTTGATTTTCTGAAAGAATAAGCCTTGAAAGAATAAGCCTTTTCCCGAGAAGAGTTCCGCTGCACCGCCACCATCGAAAACAAGTTTCGAGGGTCAGAAGTCTCTGTTCCGGCACCCTGTCGGGACGGGGAATTGCCCCCAGAGTCATCTCCATCAACTACACCGCCATCTCCATCGTCGTGGCTGACTCCTATGATGAGTAGTGAGTAGTTTTCCCTTGGGATAATTGGTTCTGTGCCATACCTAGCTGAGTTTTATCTGTCTGTGCCATACCCGCGCTGTTTCTCTGTTATGTGCCCTACTTTCTCACACAATAGCTGCTTCCGTCTGGACAATGGTTGACATTGAACTTTTGGGCGGGACCCATATGTCATAGATTTAATAATTTTAGGAAAACGTTTGGATTTTCGAATTTCGAATCTACGATTCGAACGGTGCAAATTTAGAAAATGTGAAAAAAATTCCAGGTGTTGCTAATGATATAGGAAACAACTTTTTCAAAGCGATTTTTCAAATTATTGTGTCCGTTTAGCCTGTGTAAAAAATACAAATTTCTAAATCTGACATCTAGATCGGAAATGAACAGTGCAGAATTCGAAAAAAAATCAACTTTCAAATTGAAGTGTGAAAAAAATCTCCGATGTTGTCAATGATGTAGGAAACAACTTTGCCAAAGCGATTTTCCAAATTCTTGTGTCGTTTGCCCTGTGTAAAAAAGACAAATTTCTAAATCTGATATCTTGATCTGAAATTAACACCGCATAATTCAAAAAAAGTCAATTTTTAAATTTTGGTGGGAAAAATATCTTCGATGTTGTCAATGATATATGAAACAACTTTGCCAAAACGATTTTCCAAATTCTTGTGTCGTTTGTCCTGTGTAAAAAAGACAAATTTCTAAATCGGATATCAAGATCTAGATCGGCTAGCTCGTATACGTGAACGCCACAATGCTCGATTCACCTGTGTCCGACCTCATTTACACTCTATCGAGCTCAGGATGAACCGAGTATCCTAATGCTACTCCTAATGCGCAAGGTGACGCGAGATATGGTTTCTCCACGATCATAAGCGGGCATCGCCGTTGGACTATCGTCGAACAACTTGAGTGCGTGATCTGAGCATGCAAATGTTGGCATCAGCATGTTCCACACCGATTCCCAACTAATTGAGAAGCAGTCTTTATATGTTTGTGTGTAGAACTGGATTTCCTATAACTTCCCAGTTATACGTGTTTGCTAATTTTGAACTTTCTCTATCGTGTTTTCATGAAAAACTGATCTAGTCCGAGCTCCCATTCCACTTTATCGTGCTCAGTATGAGCCAAGCGTCCTAATGGGTATGTTTTGAAAAACGAGAGAGTGCTTCGTCGGCTACCATGAGCGAGTGGAGCCGGCAAACTACTGTCGAACACCTTGAGGGCGCGATCTTGACATGGTCATGTCGACATCAGTATAGCCATTATCGTGTCATAGTTTGTGATAAGTTCTCATATTCAGCACATATGTGTGCCATGGTATGGGAAACATCGTCGTCGATGCAATTTTCCAAATTCCGTTTACAAATATCATTTTCCACTTTTTAAGTGCTAAAAATGATATTTTTTGTGAAGCAAGTACATACAATATGGTTCAAAATGACACCCATTTAATTTTCACAAAGAGTAGTACATATTTGATGGATAATACTTAAATATGAGAATTTTCCTTACTTTCTATCTAAATTTCCCTCTTTAATGGGCTTTATGTCAAAATGGAGAGCATGACTATTCATCAAAAGTGGTCGAATTTTCAAAAACTATCGACGGTTCTATGTTGTAACCACTACTTGTGTAGATTAAAATTATTTTTGTAAATTTTTTAGAGCAAACTATCACACAGTTGTAGTTCAAATATATCATTTCCACTTTTTAAGTGCTAAAAATGACATTTTTTGTGAAGCAAGTACATACAATATGGTTCAAAATGACACCCATTTAATTTTCACAAAGAGTAATACATATTTGATGGATAATCCTTAAATATGAGAATTTTCCTTACTTTCTATCTAAATTTCTCTCTTTAATTGGCTTTATGTCAAAATGGAGAGCATGGCTATTCATCAAAAGTGGTCGAATTTTCAAAAACTATCGACGGTTCTATGTTGTAACCACTACTTGTGTACCTTAAAATTATTTTTGTAAATTTTTTAGAGCAAACTGTCACACAGTTGTAGTTCAAATATATCATTTTCCACTTTTTAAGTGCTAAAAATGACATTTTTTGTGAAGCAAGTACATACAATATGGTTCAAAATTACACCCATTTAATTTTCACAAAGAGTAATACATATTTGATGGATAATCCTTAAATATGAGAATTTTCCTTACTTTCTATCTAAATTTCCCTCTTTAATTGGCTTTATGTCAAAATGGAGAGCATGGCTATTTATCAAAAGTGGTCGAATTTTCAAAAACTATCGACGGTTCTATGTTGTAACCACTACTTGTGTACCTTAAAATTATTTTTGTAAAATTTTAGAGCAAACTATCACACAGTTGTAGTTCAAATTTGAATTACTTTCGGAAAATTGACATAAAGTTAATTAAAGAGGTGAATTTAGTTTAGAGTCAGGAAAATTTTCAAATTTAGGTAGTATCCATAAAATATGTACTACTCTTTGTGAAAATGAAATGGATGTCATTTTGGAAAATATTATATATACGTGCTTAACAAAAAAGTCATTTCTAACACCTAAAAAAATGGAAAATGATATTTCTAAAAAGAATTTTGAAAATCGCTTCGACGACGTTGTTTCCCATACCATGGCACACATATGTGCTGAATATGGAAACTTTATCACAAACTATGACACGATAATGGCCATACATTGGTCATTTGGCTTGAAACTTATATATGTTTGTAGATGATTGACCTTTTTGTAAAGTATTGTTTTGAAAAGTTTGTGAAAACTCAAGTTTATTATTTTTTCTAAAAACTAGTACCCATAAAAGGACTCCATGCCAAAACGTTTATTTCTTTAAGTATTGTTTCATTTTTTTCTCATTTCTTTTAAAAAATGGTCAAAATGGAGAGCATGGCTATTCATCTAAGGTGGTAGAATTTTCAAAAACTATCGATGGTTCTATGTTGTAACCACTACTTGTGTACCTTAAAATTATTTTTGTAACAATTTTAGAGCAAAATATCACACAGTTGTAGTTCAAATTTGAATTACTTTCGGAAAATTGACATAAAGTCAATTAAAGAGGGGAATTTAGTTAGAAAGCAAGGAAAATTATAAAATTTAGGTATTATCCATAAAATATGTACTACTCTTTATGAAAATTAAATGGGTGTCATTTTGGACAATATTTTATGTACTTGTTTAGAAAAAGTCATTTTTAACACTTAAAAAATGGAAAGTGATATTTTTAAAGATAATTTTGAAAATCGCTTCGACGATGTTATTTCCCATACCATGGCACACATATGTGTTGAATATGGGAACTTTGTCACAAACTATGACACGATAATGGCCATACATTGGTCATTTGGCTTGAAACCTATATATGTTTGTAGATGATTGACCTTTTTGTGAAGTATTGTTTTGAAAAGTTTGTCAAAACTCAAGTTTATTATTTTTCCTAGAAACTAGCACACATAAAAGGACTCCATGCCAAAGGGTTTATTTTTTTAGTATTTTTTCATTTTTTCTCATTTCTTTCAAAAAATGGTCAAAATAGCGAGTATGGCTATTCATCTAAGGTGGTAGAATTTTCAAAAACTATCGATGGTTCTATGTTGTAACCACTATTTGTGTACCTTAAAATTATTTTTGTAACAAGTTCAGAGCAAACTATCACACAGTTGTTGTTCAAATTTGAACTACTTTCGGAAAATTGATATAAAGTCAATTAAAGAGGGGAATTTAGTTAGAAAGCAAGGAAAATTTTCAAATTTAGGTATTATCCACAAAATATGTACTACTCTTTGTGAAAATTAAATGGGTGTCATTTTGAACCATATTCTATGTACTTGCTTCACAAAAAAAGTCATTTAACACTTAAAAAAAGGTAAAATGATATTTCTAAAAAGAATTTTGAAAATCGCTTAGACGAAGTTGTTACCCATACCATGACACACATATGTGCTGAATAGGGTAACTTTATCACAAACTATGACACAATAATGACCATACTGATGCCGACATGACCATGTCAAGATCGCGCCCTCAAGGTGTTCGGTAGTAGTTTGACGGCTCCACTCGCTCGTAGAAGTCGAAGAAACACTCTCTTGTGCGTCAAAACATACCCATTAGGACGCTCGGCTCAGACTGAGCACGATAAAGTGGACTGGGAGATCGGACTAGATCAGTTTTTCACGAAAACACGATAGAGGAAGTTCAAAACTAGCAAACACGTATAACTGGAAAGTTGTAGGAAATTCAGTTATACACACAAACATATAAAGATTGCTTCCCAATTAGTTGGGAATCTGTGGGAACATGCTGATGCCAACATTGGCATGCTTATATCACGCACTCAACCTGTTCGACGATAGTTCAACGGCGCTGCCCGCTTATGATCGTGGAGAAACCCTCTCTCTCGTAACACCTTGCGCATTAGGATACTCGGTTCATCCTGAGCACGATAGAGTGAAAAGTAAGGTCGGACACAGGTGAATCGAGCACTGCGCCGTTCACGTATACGAGCTAGCCGATCTAGATCTATAAAAAAATGTCTTTTTTACACAGACCAAACGACATAAGAATTTGAAAAATCTTTTGGCAAAATTGTTTCCTATATCATTGAGAACATCGTAGATTTTTTTCACACTTAAATTCGAAAGTTGACTTTTTTCGTATTCTGCACTGTTCATTTCAGATCTCGATGTCAGATTTAGAAATTTGTCTCTTTTACACAGGACACACAACACAAGAATTTGGAAAATCTCTTTGGCAAAGTTGTTTCCTACATCATTGACAACATCGGAAAAAAATTTCACACTTAAATTCGAAAGTTGACTTTTTTCGAATTCTGCACTGTTTAGTTCCGATCTAGATGTCAGATTTAGAAATTTGTCTTTCTTACACAGGCCATACGACACAACAATTTGAAAAATCGCTTTGGAAAAGTTGTTTCCTATATCATTAGCAACAGCTGAATTTTTTTCACATTTTCTAATTTTTCAAACTTGAAATTCAAATTTGCACGGTTCGAATCGTGGATTCGAAATTCGAAAATCCAAACGTTTTCCTGAAATTATTAAATCTATGACATATGGGTCCCGCCCAAAAGTTCAATGTCAACCATTGACCAGACGGAAGCAACTATTGTTTGAAAAAAGTAGGGCACAAAACAGAGAAATAGCGCGAGTATGGCACAGAGAGATAAAACTCAGCTAGGTATGGCACATAACCAATTGACCCTTTTCCCTTAGGGCTGCTGTGACGCCCCAAAATCGGTACTATGTAGATTTAAGCGACCCCGCCGAAATTCGCATAATAACGATTTTAGGTCGCCCACCAGACATAATGTGCACTCCGAAACATGCGCATTATGTGGGTGGAATTGTGATAACCTTACAACAATTCCGATACATCCACAACAACAATAGAAGATTTAAATACAACAACGACTCGAACGAGTCAAGAGACAAAGGATACAATAAAAAGATACAAATGACAGCGAAAGAAAAATAGTATCTGACTACGGATAAGATACAAATTGGACTATGAGTCCTGAAGATAAGCGATGGCACCATATCCCTGCCCACCCAAGCCGGAGGGATTCCCAAGCTAACGTCGTCAGACTTCAAACCCGTTAACTGCACATAAAGCACAACCTAAAGAAGGGTCATGGCACTCCCTCGCAAGCAAAACCAACCTGCCTACTTTCTACACCATCTCCCAAAATATGGGATCGGTGGACTTAGCGGCAGTAACACTAGCAACCTAATAGAGACACGCTACAACTTTCGTCTAATTAGAGATGGATTAGAGAGCGCATAAGTAACCAACTACACTAACACCAACCGTAACCCATTCTCGGATTAACCCCCTCAACCAAATATGAGGAAGCAATCCAGGAAACTCATGCATTGAACAGTTTTAGTTACCATTTATTGTGAAAGTAATTCTATATTACTAGTCAAATTATTTAACATTAATTATGTGCAAATTGTTTAGATCTTGTTAGCCAGCATCATCACCAAGTCGTCCATAACCGTGGACACGGCTCATCGATAAGATTATACCCTGTAGGGGTGCACTACTGTACCCATACTCGCATGATCAACCCAATCAAAAACATTAGGGCCTCTCAACACGACTCATTCCTTCACTACAGCAAGTCCAAGTGCCACCCAATTGAGTTGTTACCCGCGTTAGGAGTCCGGCCGAATCTCAATTGCAGACTCATTAGTTTGTGTCCACGCGCCATGCGACTCAAACCACAGTAGGAACTGTCCGCTTCGCGCGCACCACCCCTATATGACCCCCCATATCACGTAACCTCTCATCAATCATCATCATCATGCACATGCATATGAGCAAATGGAAAATCCGAACTACTTGCGGCACATGGACAAGCTGAATATCCGTTCAAAGTCGAGGGGTGCTCCATTGGGCCACCAACAAGTGGTTAGTGCGCTTAAAATTGGATCCGAGGACAAAATCTCAGTTCCTAAGTCGACACTTAACAGAACAAATCACCTCGCAAGGCCTTTCGCCGGTGCCTTATCTTTTAATTATAATACCCCAACAGAAGATAACATTTTATTAAAGTAGAACAATCTATTATACTAAGCATGTGAAACATAAGACCAACAGACGACTCGCACAATCAACTCTAAGCATGTGCTACGACTCGCAAGGCCAACAGATAAACATGCAACATGTATTAGGTTGTGGCGATAAAGCTGTATAGACTGTAGGACAAACATGTGATGGGATCGCGATACAAAAATCAAATACTAGGATAGCAGAGATCAACGACAGGAATGAAAGACAATGTATAGGTAAACAAGCAAACTTTGCTTGCCTTGAATCCCGCATGGAAGAAGATCTTGTCGTTGCTCACACATCTCAACGTCTTATCCACGAAGAAGCAACAGACACTAGAAAGCGTAAAAGATGCATCTTACAACTACGGCAAAAGATTCAGCATGATCATGAGATGATGCATGACATGGAAAGATGCAATACGATATGTACTTAATCCAATAAAGCAGTAATGTAACCCCGACAATTTATATTTAGGTTCAAGTTATTTACCTACGCATCAAATTAAATGTTCATTAACATGGCAAGACATGGCATAGATGATCTAGTCAATTTAAATGGAATAGGGCATTATATATATTAATTACCCCACATATTCCATATTTAATTATGTAGGTGCAACTTACAAATTACACTAAGAAATTAAAATAAAGATGCAACATGGCATAATAATGGCATATTAATGTTCATTGCATTTTCTGATAAATAAACATATAAAGATTATTTAATTTGAACTTATAGAATAAAAGTTATAAGCATTTTAAGTTTTGGACTAAACTGTAAAAGCAGGGACCTGTTCGTGATGGAAAAGTTTCTGTGAGTGCTCCTGTGCGAAAACCAGAGAAACAGGGGGCTCGGTGTAATTCTCGCAGCGCATCTGTCACTGACAGGTGGGACCCCGCTGTCAGTGGAGAAAAGAAATAAAAAGTGGCCTTTCTATCCACGCAGCCACGAGATTCGAACTCGGGTCTCCGACGCGCGGGAGGGATGGCTGCGCTAGCCACTGGGCCGGAGTGGTGTTTGTGTTTGCTCACATGAAAGAATGAACATAATCTTTAGTGTCACGGATAACTGAAACTGAAACAAAGTTTCAGACTTGCAGTGCAGAACGACGAGGACGGGCGGGAAACGGAGGCAGCGACCACCACAATCTGATGGCGCCCGGTTCAAGCAAGGAGACGTGCGGGGGTGCAGCGGGGTGTGTGTGTGTGTGGCGGTGTTGTGTGTGTGTGGAAGCGCGAGAGGTGAAGTGGTGAATCAACGGACAAAAGGGAGGCGCTGGAGCTCGCTTCGGTCTTCATGGCAGACGGAGGCAGAGGTGTGGACGCTCGCGACGCATACCAGATGAAATCGAGCCGGGGGAGAGGGGGAATCGGATGAGGGGCTCACGGTGAGGGTGTTGGTGTAGTTGTTCCATCTCGGGGACGAGCGAGGGCGTCGAATTCCGGTGACGGAGGTCGCCGGCCGTGGAGAAGAAGAGGACGACGGCTACAAACGCCCCCGCTCCAATTCCTTGCGCGTAGGGATGAAGAAGGAGAGGCGCAGCTCTTGGAGTGGTCCACGACCCTTCGACGTCACAGGAGCAGCAGCGCAGCGGCGAGGTCCTCCGGTTGTTTCTCGATAGAAGTACAGAGAAGAAATGAGGGAGGCGGCGGTGCTGGGAGGGGGAAGGAGAAGTCTAGGGTTAGGGTTCGGGCTGCGGGGAGGATGCTTTAAGGAGAGGGGGAGGGCAGGTGAAGCGTGGGGACGGGGAGGCAGTGAGCCATGGATGTCGAGCTGGAAAGCGATCCTCCTGTACGGAGGAAGAAGATAACAGGGAGGGGCCTGGCTTGGTGTTGGGCTCGAGATGGGCTGGACTGGCCCAACTTGGCAGGAGAGAGTTTTTCTCTGGTTTTTTATTCTGTTTGTTTTAATCTTTTCCTGTTTTGTATTTGAAGAAGAAAAGAAAAGAATAAGATGTACAACTTTTGACAAATATTCATAGTTTCAAAATAGACAATTTGATAAACTAGTTTTGAACATTTGTAAAAGATTTGTAACAACACATTTTAATTAATTTGATTTGCATTTGAATTTAAAAGTGTGAACTGAATTACAATACAACAATTTAATTAAAAAGGTGGCAATGCATGTTGACATGATGATTCAAAAGAAAAAGAAACAAAATCTAATTGGGCATAAATCCCGGGGCGTTACAGCTGCGGGCTCTACCGGTAGCTATGTGGTTTATCTCTCTCCCATGGTGTGATCATGAGATTTGTAATCTAGTTAAATATGTGATGTTACTCTTCATCTATTATGTATTCTATAAGTTACTTTAATATGAACTCCGGGTTTATTCATGGTTGTAACGGTGACCGTGTGTGCACCGTGTGTGATCCTTTATGACATTGTTGGTGTTAGTTTTCTGTGACTTTAAGGGTGCTCTTGTAGCCATACACAATAAATGGTGTTTGTTACCCAACAAGAGAATGTCTGAGAGTAGTATTTATTATTCAGCTTTGATGTCATTGTTGAGGATGTCCACTAGTGAAAGTATGATCCCAGGCCTTGTTTCTAAGCGTTTCGCGTTTCAAACAAGTTCTGATGCATGTTTGCTTGCTGCCATCTTTATTTCAGATTGCAACTACTACTTATAATCATCAATATTACTTGTATTTCACTATCTCTTCGTCGAACTAGTGCACCTACACATTTGACAAGTGTCTTAGGTGTGTTGGGGCACAAGAGACTTCTTGTATCTTAATTGCAGGGTTGCTTGAGAGGGATATCTTTCACCTCTACCTCCCTGAGTTCGATATACCTTGGGTGATTCACTTAACGAAAACTTACTGCTGTTCTGCAAACCTCTGCTCTTGGAGGCCCAACACTGTCTACGAGAATAGAAGTGTGCGTAGACATCACTGGGTAAAATCTGTGTGTTTCTTTGGTGAGTGGTTGATTCGTCCCAAGTCCTTATTGCCCTTTGGATTCTCCCCGCGCCCCCTTCTACCGAACACAACAATGGGGAGATGTGACGCCCCAAAATCGTTACTATGTGGATTTAAGCGATCCTGCCGAAATCCGCATAATAACGATTTTAGGTCACCCACCAGACATAATGTGCACGCTGAAAAATGCGCATTATGTGGGTGGAATTGTGATAACATTACAACAGTTCCGATATATCCACAACAACAGAAATATATATATAGCCTACTACCATGACAGCTACCTATGCACCCTCATCCTACCGTTGGATCACTCGTTTTAGATAATGAGAGTATGGAATTTTGAAACGGTAGCTAACTAGGCCGCGCACAGTGTAGTTACCTTTTAATATGAGCCACACGGTGTTTATTTTTTGAAAATCTCTCACTTTTCTTTTCCCTTCTCCTTCCCTGCTCCCGTCTCTTCTCGCTTCTTCCCGACCAAACGAGTTCTAGAGAAGACGGGGCGGAGAGGAAAAAGAGACGACATGGGGGTTCCGGATCAGAGCCTCTCCGACAAGATCTGCTCCGACCATGATGCTTCTACAGCCGGATTGGGAGGTAGAGGAGGTCGAGTCGAGTCGTGCTCCCCTTCCGGCCTCGAGCTTAGGGATGATGAGTGTTGGAGTATTAGGCACAATTTCCATGATTAATTCCAGTATATTAAACATTCGTACAACAGCTACTAGCATGTTAATCTCGCAAATACTAGATGTATTAATTAACATGAACATCAGCAAAACGTCTACATACATAGACATACTAAATCGGCACATCGGCACGTGATGAACGTACCGAACAATTGTAGATGAAGTAGTCGTAGTAGTCGTCGTAGTCGTCGTAGTTGTTGCAGCAGCAGCGACGGTAGCAACTTCCTGAAGGCGATGGCGACGTTGTTAACGAGCAGCCCGCGAGTCCGGTGAGCGTACACGTACATGAAGGCGAGCCGTGATGAAGAGGTTGAGAGCAGTCGCGCGGAGCGCTTCCCAAAAACCTTATTCGCCCTCTCCCGTACAGGATCACAAGGACGAGGGTTCCGGAGACCTGCTGTCCCGTTCGCCGGTGCACGCCGGCGCTCGGGATGGAGTAGACTACGGTGGCGGCGCAAGGCACGAGGTGGCAAACCTAGATTGGTTTGGTGTATTTGCAGCGCACGCAGTGCCAGACTTTATATAACACGTGTAGGGAAAACCCTAACGGGTACAACATGGGCCAAGTCCACGTCGCACACGTTTAGGTCGGTTACAGTAGCCCACGATCTGGGAGCGACCCGAAACGACTATCTGTGACGCGTCCGTCCAAACCGTTTTTCCCAGACTGCAAAAATAAAGCTCGACTCGGCGAGATTCCCGCAACCCGCGGCGCGTCGTGACGAGACGGACGGGCGGTGCGGTGCGGTGCGGTGCGGTGCGTGCGTGCGAGCGGCGGCGGAGGAGGAGGAGCGCGTGAGAGAGCCTCATGTTCTCACAAGCTTACCAAGTAGCACTCCACTGCACTATATAAGGTGGTGCCACTCCTCTTAAACTAGCAATGTGGGACTAAACTTTAGCTCCCACTCCACTCTCATGTGTGCTGCCATTTTTCCATGGGCTTTGAGATTTCAGAAATTGCTAATTGGGCTTCCCACATATGGGCCCAAATTCTAACAATCCCCCACCAGATCTCAAATCCCATTTAGAGATTTTTGCCAGACCTCGAGTCTTGTTTATATACCAGTGTTTCAGCAGAGACTGTTAAGTTGAACTTCTGCCTAGAACCTTGAGCTACGTCTATTGGCAACTTGAACAATGGACGAACCTTGAATTGCAAGTTTGGTGCTTCTAGATTTCACACAAAATCATAACTGGTACTTGGCTGCCAGTAGCCTACCCCGCGGGTGTAGCATATGCGTCATACTACCTGGTCTCTTCATGAGTTTACTAGAGATCACCCAAATCTCATAAATTGCGACGTTTAACAATTTGACTCATATAGGTGTGTTCTTTCAAGAATGCTCTGTAGAACAGCATCTTTGCTATGAATAGCCAACAGAACCACATTAAGGCATGCAGCCAACCTGCCTTACAGATTTTGAGAGTTGTGCATCTTAACATAGAGAGGGTTAGGTAATAACTCTCCTCTGTCACACTACTAGCTTGTTCTTCCCAGGTCCTAATTCACGGGATCTCCGATCACATAGGTTGGGTTACCACTATGGAGTAACGCTCACGGGTCACAACCCCATCTCCCTCGATGCACTTTCTATCACATTACGTGATAGTCCCTTCGTAAAGGGATCTGCCAGGTTTTTGTCTGTTTGAATATACGAAACAGTTATTACTCCGGAGTTTCTCAATTTCCTGACAGACTTCAAACGTCTTTTAACGTGTCTTGATGACTTCGCGTTATCCTTAGCACTGTTCACTTTGACAATAACCGTTTGGTTGTCACATTTCATAAGGATGGCCGGTAATGGTTGCTCAACCACCGGCAAGTCCATCAAGAGCTCACGCAGCCATTCTGCCTCAACAGAAGCTGTATCTAACGCAGTAAGTTCTGCTTCCATGGTTGACCTCGTCAATATGGTCTGTTTGCAAGACCTCCATGATACCGCGCCACCACCAAGAATAAACGCATATCCACTTGTGGCGTAGAGCTCATCAACATATGAGATCCAGTTCGAATCACAATATCCCTCAAGCACAGCAGGGTGCCCTGAATAGTGAATCCCGTAACTCATTGTACCGTTCAGATAGCGCATGACCCTTTCAAGTGCATGCCAATGATCAGTACCCGGGTTAGACATGAACCTGCTCAATTTGCTCACAGCAAAAGAGATATCAGGTCTCGTCGCGCTCGCAAGGTACATGAGTGAACCGACCACTTGAGAGTACCTTAATTGATCTCTCGTCTCTTTCTTGTTCTTTCTGAGTGTCACGCTGGGATCATAGGGTTTTGGAGAAGGCTTGCTGTCTATAAAGCCGAATCGGCTCAAGACCTTCTCAACATAGTGTGATTGCGTTAACGTAATCCCACTCTCATCACTAATCAGCTTGATGTTCAGAATCACATCAGCTTGTCCCAGATCTTTCATATCAAAGCTCTTTGACAAGAAAGACTTGACCTCATTTATCACTATCATGCTTGTACCGAAAATTAGTATGTCGTCAACATACAAGCATAATATGACACTATCGCCCCCATCATGGCGATAGTACACACACCTATCAGCCTCATTAATGGCAAAGCCTGCAGACGTTAACGTTCTGTCAAACTTCTCATGCCATTTCTTAGGTGCTTGCTTTAGCCCATACAAAGATTTTAACAATTTGCACACCTTTCTCTCTTCACCTTTTACTACAAACCCATCGGGTTGATCCATATAGATTTCCTCTTCCAACTCTCCGTTAAGGAAAACTGTCTTTACGTCCATTTGATGAACGATCAGACCATAGGAGGCAGCCATGGAAAGTAGTACACGAATGGTGGTCAGTCTAGCGACAGGTGAATAGGTGTCAAAGTAATCTTCGCCTTCACGCTGAGTGTAACCCTTGGCTACAAGCCGTGCCTTGTACTTCTCAATAGTACCATCAGGCCTTAGCTTTTTCTTGAACACCCACTTACAACCCACGGGTTTGCAACCGTAGGGTCGTTCAGATAATTCCCAAGTTCCATTAGAAAGAATCGAGTCCATCTCATTATGGACAGCTTCTTTCCAGTCATCCGCATCAGGAGATGCGAATGCCTCTGCAATGGACGTGGGGGTATTGTCCACAAGGTACACAATGAAATCATCACCAAAGGATTTTTCAATCCTCTGTCTGTTGCTCCTTTTGGGAGCTTCATTGTCATCCTTCTCAAGGACTTCCTCAACATGTGGTTGTTCTGAATAATCAACAGATGTACTAGATTCAGTAAATATCTCAGAAGAAATCCTAGCAGTGCTATGCATATCCTTCATAGGAAACATGTTCTCAAAAAATGTTGCATCACGAGATTCCATAATACTATCAACATGCATATCAGGTACCTCGGATTTAACTACTAAAAATCTATAACCGATGCTCCCCTGAGCATAACCCAGAAAGACACAATCCACTGTCTTTGGTCTGAGTTTACGTTTCTTAGGAATTGGAACATTGACTTTCGCCAAGCACCCCCAAGTGCGTAAATAAGAAAGTGATGGTTTTCTCCCAGACCACTCCTCGTAAGGGGTCTTCTCTTTATTCTTGTTAGGAACTCTATTCAGGACATGACACGAAGTCAATAAAGCCTCCCCCCACCATGCCTTAGATAAACCAGCAGTGTCCAACATGGCGTTCACCAAGTCGGTCAGCGTGCGGTTTTTCCTCTCGACAACCCCGTTTGATTGGGGAGAAAAGGGAGGCGTCCTCTCATGAATAATACCATGTTCCTCACAGAAAACATCAAATATTTTGGAGAAATACTCGCCACCACGATCCGATCTAAGACGTTTGATCTTTCTCTCTTGTTGATTTTCTACTTCGGCTTTGTAAATTTTAAAGTAGTCTAAAGCTTCATCTTTAGTTTGCAGCAAATATATATAACAGAACCTAGTAGCATCATCAATTAAAGTCATGAAATATTTCTTTCCACCTTTTGTCAACACGCCATTCATCTCACACAGATCTGAATGTACGAGTTCCAGGGGTGCTAAGTGTCTCTCCTCGGCTGCCTTGTGACGCTTTCGAGGTTGCTTTGATTGCACACAACTATGGCACTTGGAACCTTTGGCAATAGTGAAATTCGGAATTAAGCTCATACTGGACAACTGAGACATCAAACCAAAATTAATGTGACATAAACGAGAATGCCAAACACTGGTATCATCGAAAACACCGCCACAAATATGGTTTACTGATTTATTACAGAAATCTGAAAGTGAAAAACGGAACAAGCCTCCACACTCATAACCTTTACCAATAAATTGTCCAAACTTTGACACTACAACTTTATTGGACTCCAAGACTAACTTAAACCCATCTCTGCATAGAAGGGAACCGCTAACAAGATTCTTCTTCATAGTAGGGACATGCTGCACGTTCCTCAGCTGCACGATCTTCCCCGAAGTAAACTTCAGATCTACCGTGCCAACACCACGAACAGTAGCATGTGATCCATTCCCCATTAGGACGGAAGAATCCCGAGCGACCTGATAAGAAGTGAACAAAGAGATGTCAGCGCACACATGAACGTTAGCACCCGTATCAATCCACCAACATGGAGAATGAAATACTGAAAGCACAAATGGTAAATTACCATACCCATCAGTATTGCTAGCGGTCACGACATTGACAGTCTTGGCCTTTTTCCCTTTCTTGTCTGCACGATCTGGGCAGTCCACAGAGAAGTGACCGAGCTCTCCATAGGTATAGCAACCTAGCCCAGACTTGTTCATCATCTTCTTCTTCTTATTGAAAGAATTAGTCTTGGCAGGTACATTGAAAGCAGGCTTGTTCTTTCCTTTGTTCTTGCCGTGGTTATGGTTCTTCTGCACCATGTTGGCGCTAGACTGACCTTCACCACCTCTCTCAGCAGTGTCCTTAGCCCGAGCCTTCTCCTCAACATCAAGAGACGCTATCAGGTTTTCAACCGATATCTCCTGTCTCTTGTGTTTGAGAGTTGTGGCGAAGTTCCTCCATGAAGAAGGCAACTTTGCAATAATGCACCCGGCCACAAACTTGTCAGGTAAGGCACACTTAGCGTGTTCAAGCTCCTTCGCAATGCACTGTATCTCATGAGCCTGTTCGACTACAGAACGGTTGTTAACCATCCTGTAATCATGGAAGCTCTCCATGATGTACAGTTCACTGCCAGCATCTGCTACACCAAACTTAGCGTTCAGTGCCTCCCAGAGCTCTTTGCCATCTGAGATGTGCATGTACACATCAAACAGCTTGTTGCTAAGAACACTCAGAACGAGTCCCACAAAGGCAGTGTTGATTTCCTTGAACTTATTCTGATCCTCGTCAGATATAGCTCCTTCAGGTAAACCCTCACTGGCCTCGAACACTTTCAGAGATCGCAACCACAACGTGGTCTTGATCTGCCATCTCTTAAAATCCGCACCGGTCAACTTGTCCGGCCTCAGCGAATCAGATAGATGTCCCATGTTTAATTCAGGAAATTGCCTATAACACATATAAGGTTTTTGGATTGTTGGAGTATTAGGCATAATTTACATGATTAATTCCAGTATATTAAACATTAGTACAACAACTACTAGCATGTTAATCTCGCAAATACTAGATGTATTAATTAACATGAACATCAGCAAAACGTCTACATACATAGACATACTAAATCGGCACATCGGCACGTGATGAACGTACCGAACAATTGTAGATGAAGTAGTCGTAGTAGTCGTCGTAGTCGTTGCAGCAGCAGCGACGGCAGCAGCTTCCTGAAGGCGATGTCGACGTTGTTGACGAGCGTACACGTACAGGAAGGCGAGCCGTGATGAAGAGGTTGAGAGCAGTCGCGCGGAGCGCTTCCCAAAAACCTTATTCGCTCTCTCCCGTACAGAATCACAAGGACGAGGGTTCCGGAGACCTGCTGTCCCGTTCGTCGGTGCACGCCGGCGCTCGGGATGGAGTAGACTACGGTGGCGGCGCAAGGCACGGGGTGGCAAACCTAGATTGGTTTGGTGTATTTGCAGCGCACAGTGCCCGACTTTATATAGCACGTCTAGGGAAAACCCTGGGCGCATCGTGACGAGACGGACGAACGGACGGACAGGCGGGGCGGTGCGGTGCGGTGCGTGCGTGCGAGCGGCGGCGGAGGAGGAGCGCGTGAGAGAGCCTTATGTTCTCACAAGTTTACCAAGTAGCACTCCACTCCACTATATAAGGTGGTGCCACTCCTCTTAAGCTAGCAATGTAGGACTAAACTTTAACTCCCACTCCACTCTCATGTGTGCTGCCATTTTTCTATGCGATTTGAGATTTCAGAAATTGCTAATTGGGCTCCACATATTGGCCAAATTCTAACAATGAGAAGCAACGCAAGATTTCCCTCTACGTGGCGGGCTACAGTTGGATCGACAGATTTGCGCGCCCCTCGCTAGCCCGGCGAGCAGCCCCGCACGCAGCCTCACCGGCCGTGCTGCGCCGTCCTTGCTCCTCCCGCACCGGCCATGTCTGCTCCTTCCGCATGGACGCCGGCGCCGCCCGCATCACAACCATCCGCGCGTCCATCACGGAGCAGCAGTCCAGAAAGGGGAGGCGCTTCAGTGTACATAAGATCTATTTGTTTTTTCTCCATTTTCTTTCCCAGATGCATTTGAGCACTGTGTGAGGTGTTCCATTTTGTTTTGGCTCCGTTCTCGTCTGTTTATTGGCCCGCGATAGTGATCAATTTGCAACTTAGAGTAGTTTCTGCATGTTCTCTTGTCGCTCGATCCTTGCTGATGCCTTCATCCGTTTGTGATTGTTCTTGACAGCTATTCATCCTGCTCCTTGCTGCAGATCCGTTCACATTTGTGTATTTCATTTTCAGTTTCGAACTGTGGCTCAAGGAGGGATCCGAGATGCTCTTTTGTAGATGAATGTGAGAGCTTTCCAGATCTTGGTGTGAAGATCTACATCGAATGATTATTTTTCTGAATCTAACAATATCCTATGTTCATACGTGTATGTGCTTATATTTCCTTAATTGTCTCTCCCTATATCTTTAAATTTCTTATTGTTTTCTGAAAATTTTCGCTTCCAGATTTTGGTGTAGAAATGTGTTGCTATGAAATTGATTATTGTGTCAAGATAATTTTTGCGGTACAGAAGCACTTACCTAATTTTTTGTATTTACAGCTCTTACGATTGATTTGTTCTTCTGACTGAGCGAAACCATAGCCGGAAATATTGTTTCTCGACCATAAACTATAACGTGGATTTCTGTTTGGGAGAAAGTGTGTGCCTCTCTTGCTTTTAGGTTCATGGATTTGTTGAATTGATCGATTTATTTTTAGTGATTATGTAGGTTTTAGAGTTAGCTCGAAGGACTTGTGTAAAAAATGGTAGGATTTGCTAAATCTAAAGCTAAGTACTCCCTCCGATCCATATTAGTGGGCACAACTTTATCTAGATACACATGTATCTAGTCTAAATACTTAACTAGATACATATGAATTTAACAAAGCTATGCCCACTAATATGGATCGGAGGGAGTACATGTGTACATGTATTGTAAGTCTGTTTCATCCACTATTTTTTTTTGGACCGATTTGTAGAATACCATCATTCAATTATGCCTTCCTTTATTTATACTCATTCACGGCAACCACTACCTAATTTACCTATAAAAAAACTATCTGACCATTAACAAGAACATTGTTTGGGCTTTATGATAAGAGTGTCTGCCCACACTATCAAAAGATGCAGAAGATTCCTTTTTCATCCGTTGTGTCACGCATCATCACGCACCATCTAGGGCAATTCAAACTATAGGGATCGAGTACTATCCATATCCAACGGTTCAAACGGATCTAGTACTATGCATATCCAATGACTACATGGGTATGCATAGGTAGTCACCATGGTAGAAAATCTGTGTTGATATGTATATATATATATATATATATATATATATATATATATATATATATAGAGACCATACATTGACTATATATACCTTGGGTATGTATACCTTAGCTATGTAGGAGGTACGTATGACTTTGGTATGCACGTAACGGGGTACACATACCTATTTGTACACATACCTAATTTGTATACATACCTTATTTATTTATATATATACCGGATCTGTATGCATACTGTTGAACATATATATCCGAGGTATATATACTATGTAGATACCTTGGAAATGCATACCCAAAGTCATATATACGTCGTCCATACCTAAGATATACATACCTAAAACATTTGTATGGTGTACATACCTAAAACTTACCGTATTCCATCCAGGAGCATGGGCACTTAGGAGAACCTGTTAATTTATCTATATATATATGAGAAATGTTCTGCTACCATGGCTGCTACCTACACAACCATTAAGAGTCCTTGGATCCTACAATAGAGCATTTTTCACCACCGATTTCATTAACGTCGTTCCGTCATCTTTTCTCCATCTGATTCCCGAAAGAAATTCCACGCGTCCCCGACTCGTACGTTCGCTTAAAGAAAGTCTATTTTTTTCAAAAACAAAAACACTAGTCATTTTCTCTGTGTTTCCTTTCCAAACCAATCTTACACGACTCTCTCCCCGTTCTTCTCCACCGCATGCGCTCGATTTGGCCATGTCTCTCTCCCCTAGCCCGAGCACGCGTAGGTAATGGTGCCCCGTGGTGGCGATCGGTGAAAGTAGACAGAGGAGCCGTAAGGCAGGCGTACGCGCAAGGGACACAAAGAAATCGGCGCTGTGGCGGAAGAATCTGGAGGTTTGGCGGCGGAGATCCTAGGCAGCATGTGGGATGAGAAGAGTCCAGGGTGGTTTGCTTCCGATCTGGATTTGCTTTTTTTTTGTTTATCTTGTGTTTTCTTCACCGTTTGAGGGAATCAGCCTGATTAGTATGGTCCCGATCCAAATCCTATGTGCATTCTATTTGATATTATGTGTCCCTGATCTCTCGGATCCAGCGCCCAACTTTTTTCTTTACCGTTTGAGTGAAAAGTTCTGTTAATTGTCTTGTAATACTTTTCTATCCAAATATTAAGTTAATTCAAGTTTCATTTTACAGAAAAATATAGGATGTAGTCCCGTGAATGGTTCGGAATTTTTGGTTGCTTTCAAAGCACAAAAATGTCAGCCACCAAATTGGAGTAAGAAAAACAATCCCTAAATCTCTAACTCGACAGGTGTTTATTGTTGTTGACTGAGGGAACTTCTGATTTGTTCAATGATATCTCCAAGGAAACAATTTGCTGTCCTAAACTCCTAACTCTCAGTGAACAAAACTCTGCTATTTGCTTTCCAGCTGTGGCTTCCCATGGTGTTTGCACTTTTTCACCGAGATTTCTTGTGTTTATGCCTAGGATCGTGTTGGTTTCGATTTCTGATTTTTCTATCACAGTGTGTGGGAATCAGGACGTTGTGTTTTTGACCCAGATCCAAATCACCGTTCTTTAACAGGGACTAGATTTTTTAATAGGAATTTGCATGTTTGATTTTTTGTTTTAAGGACTAGATTTTTTTCCTATTATGATCTTAATTTTGCATCTCTATTTGAGTGAATTATGTCCCTGTTTGATTATTTGTAAATGTTGTGTTATCAATCTAGACCTAATTTTTTCCAATGTACATAATATTTTGCTTGAATTTGCTTTTCTAAATGGTGAAGAAAACCACTCTTAGGAAAATGAAACAAATCACCTTCGTGAGCTGATGATTTGTTGTACCGAGTGGGGAGAAAAGAAAATGACGTTTGAGTAATCAATACTCGCAAGGCAAACAGATAAAAAACAACAGTTAATAGGATGTGGAGGTGGGGCTATATCATGGCTGTAAGGTAAACATGGAATAGGACCGAGACACAAACATTGTACTTTTAAGGCTAGCAATAGAGCCAAAAGGCATGCATAGGTGATCAAAAGGGGAAACGCTTGCCTGGAATCCCGCATGGAAGAAGATCTTGTCGTTGCTAATACATCTCAACATCTTATCCGCGAAGAAGCAACAAACAATGGAAAGCGTAAACGATGCATCTTACAACTACGGCAAAAGATCCAACATGATCATGAGAATGATGCATGACATGGCAAGATGCAATACGAAATGCACTTAATCCAAATTAAGCGGATCCAAGATTCCGACAATTAATATTTAGATTCGATTGATTTATATAACCATCAATGTTAAATGCTCATTAACATGGCATATATTATCTAGTCAAATTAAATGGAACAGGGCAAAATAAATAAATAAATGCCCAACACACTCCATATTTATTATTTAGGTGCAATTAAGAAATTACACTAAACAATTAAAATAGAAGATGCAACATGGCATATGAATGACATATTAGTGTTCGTTGCATTTTGTTCATCAAAATAGATATAAACTTTGCATTATTTGGATAAGCAAAACAAAAGATATGATATAAATAAGATTTGTAAAATAGAATAACATTAAAGAAAAAAGATTAACAAAAAGGTGTTATTGATGCTAGGAGGGATTCGAACTTGGCTCTCTGGAGACAGAGCGAGGCTAATGCCACCGGGCTATGGCTCGGATGGGTGACAGGAGCTGAGTTGGATGCAATCTGAATCAATGTGAAACACCGGATATAGAAAAAATATGAAAAAGCCAACTTGTGGCGAGGGAGGGATTCGAACTCGGATCTCTCGGGGAGATGCAACAGGAGCGTAGCCTCTGGGGTGGTTCGGGCTTGGTGTTTATATAGGACGTGAACATTACATGACACAACGCATCAGGCTTAACTGAAAAGAAAACCGCCAGATTCAGACTCCAGGGAACAAACGAGACAGCAGCTCGAGCACGGTCATGGCGGCCGGAGATGGACGTGGACGAACTCAACCAATCCGCCAGCAATTCAGGGGGGGTGTGTGAACGGATAGACGTCGCCTAGAGGGGGGGTGAATAGGTGATTTAATACTTTTTCTGAGGAGACGGAATATCCGGTCCAAGAATGAACCGGAAATTTCGGTATGCTTGATAAAAGCGGAATAAAACTAGAGATTTACTTTAAGAAGCATACAACCTAGATATAAATACCAGGCTCACCTATGTGCACCAACAACTTATGCTAAGCAATACAAGTAACAAGGTGATAGCAAGATATATGAATTCAAGCACGAAGGCTATCACAATGTAAAGTGCATAAGTAAGAAGCTCGGGTATAGAAATAACCGAGACACGCGGAGACGAGTATGTATTCCCGAATTCCACCCAAAGGGTGTACGTCTCGTTTGGAGAGGTGTGCGCAACCACAACAGGTTAGCCGCAACGCCACAAAGGCTCACCTTCTTCTCCTGATGAACTCAACCACAAAAGGTTGCGAGTTCACCTTCCAATATTGATCTCCTTTGGGGCGGAGATCGAATCCCGTACAACTCTTGAGGCACACAGTCACAACTTAATTGGGGGCTCCAAAGTCTTGAGGCACACACCCACAACTTAATTGGGGGCTCTCAAGTGACCACAAAAGGTCTTGGCCACAAAAGGCCGGCCACAAAAGGCGTCTAGGGTCCAAAGACTCAAGAGTAACAAGCTCACAAGTATCACCACCACGAATCCTCGTGGAGGGCTAAAACCGATGCAAATGCAATGGCAAGAGCACACGAAGTGCTCAAGTCCTTAACTCTCAAATTCCAACACAACAACAAATGTTTATGGGATTATAAGAGAGGAAGAACAAAGGAAACCACAAAGGAGTCAAATTCTTCACTCCCAAATCCCACCAAAAGCAACTAATGCTTATGGGGGGAGAAGAGAGGAAGAACAAAGAAGAAGAACCACAAAGGAACTCCAAGAACTAGATCCACTAAGTTCCCCTCACTTAGAGGAGAGATTGATTGATAGGATTGTAGATCTAGATCTCCTCTCAACTTTCCCTAAAGAATATGGAAGATTCAATGGAGGGATTGAGACGGAAGTGAGCTTTCCAAGGTCAACAATGGAGTAGGAGAGAGGGGAAAAACGTGCTGCCTTGGATTGGCCGGGGAAGAAGAAGGGGAGGGGTATTTATACCTCTCCAGAAAATATAGCCGTTGGCTGTTCGACACTCGGAAATTCCGGTATAAGTGAGACTCAGAAATTCCGGTCAACCGGAAATTCCGAGTCCATGAAATTTCCGAGCTGAATATCCGGCTGGAGTCAGAACCAAAACCAAACTTTTCCTTAGCCATTTATGGAAGGCTTTTCTGGGTGCACTCGGAAATTTCGGTATATGAAAATTTCCGAGCACAATTTCCGGTTCGAGTCAGAACCAAAAGTCCTTCTTTCCTTAGCCAAAACCGGAGGGCTTTCTGGGTGCACTCGGAAATTCCGGTAGATGGAAATTTCCGAGCACAATTTCCGACTGGAGTCAGAACCCTTTTTCTCCTTTCCTTAGCCGTTTTCTTGGATGAGCCGGGGAACCGGAAATTCCGGTAGAGCGGAATATCCGACCCCAATAATCCGAATCAGCAAAACACCAAAACGAAAACTGCTATAACTTTTGCAAATGAAATCCAATGAGGTGACACCAATTTTGTTGGAAAGATAGCGACGATGAGCACCCAACAAAAATATTGCATCCCATAAATAGAGTAAAATCACCACACATAGAAAGGTGTGGGACTTTCCTCATGGTAGAACCGACAATATTTCCGCCATCGAAAACGCAACAAGTTGTGCAAAGTAAAACCGATTTCGATGAACAAGAGCTTGACATGGAGATGAACCAAGCTCTAACTCCTCACCAACATAAAAGCCAAATAAGAACCAAGAAATATGATATGCCAAGTATGCAAAGGTTTGAGCTCTCTACAACGATGCGATCAAGTTACTAACTTGAGAGCCCCTCTTGATAGTACGCCTATCTATCCTTTAGCCCTATCAAGATCATACCTTTGCCTTGAGCATTCCACTTGAGTTGGATGATGACTATCTTGATCTCTTCAAGTGGTTCATCTTTCCTTGATTGCGCGTCCAAGCACATGCTTGACGAAGACTTCTCCAAATACTCCCCCATGCTCACAATGGCAGAGTCTCGCTTAGCTTCATCTTCATGTATCCATTGCAAGCACCAAGCATAGGATCTCTTCAAGAAGCCTCTCTTGGTCTTGGTCTTGCACATCTCTCCTTGATGACGATCACCACATGACGTAATCCTCCATGAGCTATATGAAATCTTCATTTGATGCAAGCCCATGGGAAGATACCTAACCTCATATAAAGATACCACACACACATATATCATGGGTTAGTTCACAAAGCTATGCGGACAAGTGTTTACCATCCCAAGAGATACATGATCGCTCTTGGTACATCTTGTAGCTTTGTGTGTTGATCAACATCTTGATCAACCTTGTATCTTCCGACATATCTTCACTAATATGATGTCTTGAATCCTTCAAGACATACTTGCAATATGCTCCACTCAACACATAAGCTTCAAGAGTCCAACACATGAACTCCACAATTACATGGACATGATCTATAATGATATCTCAATGCAAACATTAGTCCATAGAGATTGTCATTCAATTACCAAAACCACACATGAGGGAAAGTGCTCTTTCAGGGGGGGGGGGGGGGAGAGGGAATCAGACGAGCGGCTCACAGTGAGGGTGTCGGAGGATTCGTCCTTGCTCGGGGAGGACCGACGGCGCCGAATTCCGGCGGCGGAGGGTCGCCGGTCGTGGGGAAGAAGGCGATGCAGGCGACGGCTGCAGCGACTCCCGGTCCAATTGTTTTGGGAAGGAGGTCGGCGACGAAGAGGCGCAGCTCCTGGAGTGCTCCACGACCCTTCGACGTCACCGGAGCGGCGGCGCAGCAGCGAGGTTCTCCGGTGGCAAGCTTCGGTGGAGAAAACAGAGGGGATCGAGGGAAGAAGAAGGCGGCGGCGCGAGGAGGGAGAGAGGCTAGGGTTAGGGTTCGTGGGGAGGCACTAGAGGGGTATTTAAAGGAAAGGGGAGCAGGTGGAGGTGGGAGCTCCATGGCAGCCAAGGTGGAGGAGGGTCACGTTTGTCTCTTGCCCTCTGTAGGGAGAAGAAGATGAGGTGGGCTGGGGGTTGGGCCAGGAGGTGGGCTGGATAGAGAGAACAATTAGGCCCAATAAAGTTTTTTCCCCTGGAATTGGCAACGGAGAAAGAATAACGGGAAATCTAATTAGCATACGTCTTATATTTGTCATAGGACGCGTCTAGGCAGTCGCGGGCACTATTTTGCCCTTCCGTGGTGCCCCCTTGTCTAAACCCTCTCTCTTTATCGCGTAGTGCGCCGAAGGGTCAGAAACGAGCGCGCCCAGTATGGGAGCCAGCAAGCGACAAAAAAAATGAGAATGCACAGGCGCGCAAATCATTTCTCCACCTAACCCTGTGGACCTGGATCCAAATCGATCTGCAGCCGCCCCTACTAGTACTAGTACAAAACACCATATGGAACTGTTGTTTCTTACTTCGCACAAGAGCAAAGCAAGATCACTAATCACCTGGAGCTCTAATTGCTACAGCTCCTTCCTCGGTATACTGAATCTAATTAACATGCCTACCATGTAACTTCTGACACAAAGCACAAGCACATGGAGAAATACAAAATATCAACAATATCAGTTGTATGTAATTTTTGGATGCATCTTGCATCCTTGTCGATCCAAACCATGTGCGGAGTAGTATGTAACTTCCTGATCGATCCCCACTACCTGATTAGGATCCATATAGACCCCCTGGTACATGTACAAATTTGCTAAAACAAGACTCAATTCCTCTGCTTTTTTATGTAGAAGAGATATCAAGAAAACATGCACTGATGATCTAGCATGCAATTTCTTGATGCAACTATATGCCTACGTAAAAGAGATAGTTTATCTACAAAATTATGCCATATATACATGTAAAAAAACATGCAAACAATGTATGGAAAAGGTGCATCAACAAGTACTAACAGTATACAAGAAAGTACATCTCTGTAACAAATATATATACATCTACTTTTTGCGAAAAAATTATATTCATAATCAAGACAACATGCAAAATTTAGGCAATAACTACATCTTGATGACGCGGAAAAAACCATCGAAAAAATGCAAGCTTTTATATGAACATTAAACAACATCCTGTGTGTAGGAAAACACTTCAACCATATTAACAAGATGTATTTATTGTCAAAAAGATACAACCAACATGTAGAATATTAAACACGGTACTCGTGATTTTACGAGTTTATTACATCTGTAAACAATCTACTGTATAACCTAATGGAAACTTCGGAATATAAAAATACATCTTATGGGTATGAAAAACACTTCAACCATATGAACAAAGCCCCACTGTATTATATGAACAAAGGTTGCCAAGAACATAAAAATAATTCAGTGTATATTGAAACTACATCCATATCAAAATCTAGTTTGTAAAAAATAAATCACCAAAGTAAAAACCTGAAACTACACCAACCGTTGCATAAGAACTACATCTCCCATGCAATAAATATACAAGCAAAAAACAAGGGCACTACCATGCAGCATGAAGATGTTCTCTCAGAAAATACATTCACTATGTGTGATAACTTACATGCACAATACAAAAGAGTATGTACGTACATGGAAGTAGCCCCATAATCTATGATAACTTACATGTCACCGAATGCAAAAACGTATGATAATTACATCTGAAGTGTCATATCTGCGATAATTACATTGACCATCTATCATGGGGCGAAACAAGGCACAGATCGACATAAATACACGCAATGTAGTTGATAGCTTATATGATACCAATATGCAAAAATCTGTGATAATTAATCTTCTATCTGCCATAACTTACATGCTAAACCAAGGGCAAAACCAGGCACAAAATGATAATTACATACACAGTATTTCATAACGAAGGACACTGTATTTGAGGGTTTTGGGATGATTTGGAGCTCACCGATTCAACTAGAAGATACAGAAGCCCTTATATGAGAATGGAGAATCCTCTCGACACCTAAGCACACCTTAACATCAGTTCCTACCACGAAAATGGAAAAACAACTAGTAGTACAAATCCAACAAAAATAAACACCCTGTAGGTACGCATGTGAGATAAAATCGCACTAGGTAATTTGGCGTGGCGATACGCCGCGCCCGTGTGGTTATTAGTTGTGTTTGGTAACGTAAAACTAATCAGTAAAACAAATTGTTGTTAGAAGAGGAAAAATATTTTGTGAAGTATTTCTGTAATTCGGCTATATGGTACATCAGTGCTAAAGAAAGTTGTAATCTAAGTGATAAGATGCTAATGCTATGGAAATGCATATACAGAAGCTTTAGCTATCCTCTTCTTGGTATCCGTCATAGGAGGGGCCTTCTGTAGGATAGAGATGTGAGAGCATAACTATGAATAACTTACAATTCCAAAACCTAAACTTGATAGCTTGCTTTGCTTCGGTCCTCTCCGTATACATGATATCCTGATTTGCTGCATCATTATTTGCAGTTCCCAACTGTCAATAGGATAACTGGACAGTGATACGCTGCCACAAGGAAGACCAAGACAGTGGTCAGCGGGTAGAACACGTTTGATTTCTGGATAAAACGAAGACATGAAACAAAAGCTCAGTTAAATAACTATATTGGATTATGGCCTCCAGAAAAGAAATTAGGGAAAATCAGATATTGAGTAAATGCTAAAGAATATATAGTGCAGTACTAATTAACTTTTTGAAAGCCGCTTAAGATCAATATTAAAGAAATTTTAACATAGTATTACTTCATCAAGGAATTGGCTTTGATCAGCAAACCCTCTACAACTAATAGCTGGACATAATCATCAATCAGCATAGTTTCTGCACATTTGGTTCAAGCTTAGGGATCAGGAACCACTTTTCCTTGTCCTCAGGCGCCTCTTGATTTTGAAACGTCCAGACCAAGCTATCCTGATACAATTCTAGAAAGTAATGTATTACTATATAGTAATCAAATATGAGCATCATGTTATCAACTACATATAAATCAATAAAAAACACAACCAGGTTGAGGAAGAACTCCCGCTAGAATATTTCGACTCCATTTAAATGAGCATATGACCTTGAGGAAATAAACAACACAAAAGGTACTAACTGAATTGAAGCATCAAGAGGACCAAGTAAATCAATCAAACTATTACCTAAACATACATATCCGAACTTTATTTTTTTACAGGTAACTACCTTGCTGTCAACAATGGCCTATTGAAAAGTCCAGTGAGCGCCCTTGACTCTAGATTGTGATGTATCAGGAAGGTAAAAGGATATATAAATCATATTCAGCTGCAAACATATGGCAGCAGAAATTCATTCAATTATGCCTTCCTTTATTTATACTCATTCACGGCAACCACTACCTAATTTATCTATAAAAAAACTATGACCATTAACAAGAACATTGATTCCTTTTTCATCCGTTGTGTCACACACCATCACGCACCATCTAGGGCAATTCAAACTATAGGGATCGAGTACTATCCATATCCAACGGTTCAAACTATAGGGATCTAGTACTATGGATATCCAATGACTACATGGGTATGCATAGGTAGCCACCATGGTAGAAAATCTGTGTTGATATGTATATATATATAGACCATATGTTGGGTATATATATACCTTGGGTATGTATACCTTAGCTATGTAGAAGGTACGTATGACTTTGGTATGCACGTAACGGGGTACGCGTACCTATTTGTACACATACCTAATTTGTACATATACCTTATTTATTTATATATATACCGGATATGTATGCATACTGTTGAACATATATATCCGAGGTATATATACTATGTATATACCTTGGAAATGCATACCCAAAGTCATATATACGTCGTCCATACCTAAGATATACATACCCAAAACATTTGTATGGTGTACATACCTAAAACTTACCGTATTCCATCCAGGAGCATGGGCACTTAGGAGAACCTGTTAATTTATCTATATATATATGAGAAATGTTCTGCTACCTACACAACCATTAAGAGTCCTTGGATCCTACAATAGAGCATTTTTCACCACCGATTCCATTAACGTCGTTCCGTCATCTTTTCTCCATCTGATTCCCGAAAGAAATTCCACGCGTCCCCGACTCGTACGTTCGCTTAAAGAAAGTTTTTTTTTTCAAAAACAAAAACACTAGTCATTTTCTCTGTGTTTCCTTTCCAAACCAATCTTACACGACTCTCTTCCCGTTCTTCTCCACCGCGTGCGCTCGATTTGGCCATGTCTCTCTCCCCTAGCCCGAGCACGCGTAGGTAATGGTGCCCCGTGGTGGCGACCGGTGAAAGTAGACAGAGGAGCCGTAAGGCAGGCGTACGCGCAAGGGACACAAAGAAATCGGCGCTGTGGCGGAAGAATCTAGAGGTTTGGCGGCGGAGATCCTAGGCCGCATGTGGGATGAGAAGAGTCCAGGGCGGTTTGCTTCCGATCTGGATTTGCTTTTTTTTTGTTTATCTTGTGTTTTCTTCACCGTCTGAGGGAATCAGCCTGATTAGTATGGTCCCGATCCAAATCCTATGTGCATTCTATTTGATTTTATGTGTCCCTGATCTCTCGGATCCAGCGCCCAACTTTTTTCTTTACTGTTTGAGTGAAAAGTTCTGTTAATTGTCTTGTAATACTTTTCTATCCAAATCTTAAGTTAATTCAAGTTTCATTTTACAAAAAAATATAGGATGTAGTCCCGTGAATGGTTCGAAATTTTTGGTTGCTTTCAAAGCACAAAAATGTCAGCCACCAAATTGGAGTAAGAAAAACAATCCCTAAATCTCTAACTCGACAGGTGTTTATTGTTGTTGACTAAGGGAACTTTTGATTTGTTCAATGATATCTCCAAGGAAACAATTCGCTGTCCTAAACTCCTAACTCTTAGTTAACAAAACTCTGCTATTTGCTTTCCAGCTGTGGTTTCCCATGGTGTTTGCACTTTTTCACCGAGATTTCTTGTGTTTATGCCTAGGATCGTGTTGGTTTTGATTTCTGATTTTTCCATCACAGTGTGTGGGAATCAGGACGTTGTGTTTTTGACCCAGATCCAAATCACCGTTCTTTTTAACAGGGACTAGATTTTTTAATAGGAATTCACATGTTTGATTTTTTGTTTTAAGGACTAGATTTTTTTCCTATTATGATCTTAATTTTGCATCTCTATTTGAGGGAATTATGTCCCTGTTTGATTATTTGTAAATGTTGTGTTATCAATCTAGACCTAATTTTTTCCAATGTACATAATATTTTGCTTGAATTTGCTTTTCTAAATGGTGAAGAAAACCACTCTTAGGAAAATGAAACAAATCACCTTCGTGAGCTGATGATTTGTTGTACCGAGTGGGGAGAAAAGAAAATGACGTTTGAGTAATCAATACTCGCAAGGCAAACAGATAAAAAACAACAGTTAATAGGATGTGGAGGTGGGGCTATATCATGGCTGTAAGGTAAACATGGAATAGGACCGAGACACAAACATTGTATCATAAGGCTAGCAATAGAGCCAAAAGGCATGCATAGGTGATCAAAAGGGGAAACGCTTGCCTGGAATCCCGCATGGAAGAAGATCTTGTCGTTGCTAATACATCTCAACATCTTATCCGCGAAGAAGCAACAAACAATGGAAGGCGTAAACGATGCATCTTACAACTACGACAAAAGATCCAGCATGATCATGAGAATGATGCATGACATGGCAAGATGCAATACGAAATGCACTTAATCCAAATTAAGCGGATCCGAGATTCCGACAATTAATATTTAGATTCGATTGATTTATATAACCATCAATGTTAAATGCTCATTAACATGGCATAGATTATCTAGTGAAATTAAATGGAACATGGCAAAATAAATAAATAAATGCCCAACACACTCCATATTTATTATTTAGGTGCAATTAAGAAATTACACTAAACAATTAAAATAGAAGATGCAACATGGCATATGAATGACATATTAGTGTTCGTTGCATTTTTTTCATCAAAATAGATATAAACTTTGCATTATTTGGATAAGCAAAACAAAAGATATGATATAAATAAGATTTGTAAAATAGAATAACATTAAAGAAAAAAGATTAACAAAAAGGTGTTATTGATGCTAGGAGGGATTCGAACTTGGCTCTCTGGAGACAGAGCGAGGCTAATGCCACCGGGCTATGGCTCGGGTGGGTGACAGGAGCTGAGTTGGATGCAATCTGAATCAATGTGAAACACCGGATATAGAAAAAATATGAAAAAGCCAACTTGTGGCGACGGAGGGATTCGAACTCGGATCTCTCGGGGAGATGCAACAGGAGCGTAGCCTCTGGGGTGGTTCGGGCTTGGTGTTTGTATAGGACGTGAACATTACATGACACAACGCATCAGGCTTAACTGAAAAGAAAACCGCCAGATTCAGACTCCAGGGAACAAACGAGACAGCAGCTCGAGCACGGTCATGGCGGCCGGAGATGGACGTGGACGAACTCAACCAATCCGCCAGCAATTCAGGGGCGGGGGGTGTGAACGGATAGACGTCGCATAGGGGGAGGGTGAATAGGTGATTTAAAACTTTTTCTGAGGAGTCGGAATATCCGGTCCAAGAATGAACCGGAAATTCCGGTATGCTTGATAAAAGCCGAATAAAACTAGAGATTTACTTTAAAAAGCATACAACCTAGATATAAATACCAGACTCACCTATGTGCACCAACAACTTATGCTAAGCAATACAAGTAAAAATGTGATATCAAGATATATGACTTCAAGCACGAAGGCTATCACAATGTAAAGTGCATAAGTAAAAAGCTCGGGTATAGAAATAACCGAGACACGCGGAGACGAGTATGTATTCCCGAGTTCCACCCAAAGGGTGTACGTCTCGTTTGGAGAGGTGTGCGCAACCACAACAGGTTAGCCGCAACGCCACAAAGGCTCACCTTCTTCTCCTGATGAACTCAACCACAAAAGGTTGCGAGTTCACCTTCCACTATTGATCTCCTTTGGTGCGGAGATCGAATCCCGTACAACTCTTGAGGCACACACTCACAACTTAATTGGGGACTCCCAAGTCTTGAGGCACACACCCAGAACTAAATTGGGGGCTCTCAAGTGATCACAAAAGGTCTTGACCACAAAAGGTCTTGGTCACAAAAGGCCGGCCACAAAAGGCGTCTAGGGTCCAAAGACTCAAGAGTAACAAGCTCACAAGTATCACCACCATGAATCCTCGTGGAGGGCTCAAACCGATGCAAATGCAATGGCAAGAGCACACGAAGTGCTCAAGTCCTTAACTCTCAAATTCCAACACAACAACAAATGTTTATGGGAGAATAAGAGAGGAAGAACAAAGGAAACCACAAAGGAGTCAAGTTCTTCACTCCCAAATCCTACCAAAAACAACTAATGCTTATGGGGGGAGAAGAGAGGAAGAACAAAGAAGAAGATACACAAAGGAACTCCAAGAACTAGATCCACTAAGTTCCCCTCACTTAGAGGAGAGATTGATTGGTAGGATTGTAGATCTAGATCTCCTCTCAACTTTCCCTAAAGAATATGGAAGATTCAATGGAGGGATTGAGAGGGAAGTGAGGTTTCCAAGGTCAACAATGGAGTAGGAGAGAGGGGAAAAACGTGCTGCCTTGGATTGGCCGGGGAAGAAGAAGGGGAGGGGTATTTATACCACTCCAGGAAATATAGCCGTTGGCTGTTTCGACACTCGGAAATTCCGGTATAAGTGAGACTCAGAAATTCCGGTCAACCGGAAATTCCGAGTCCATGAAATTTCCGAGCTGAAAATCCGGCTGGAGTCAGAACCAAAACCAAACTTTTCCTTAGCCATTTATGGAAGGCTTTTCTGGGTGCACTCGGAAATTTCGGTATATGAAAATTTCCGAGCACAATTTCCGGTTCGAGTCAGACCAAAAGTCCTTCTTTCCTTAGCCAAAACCGGAGGGCTTTCTGGGTGCACTCGGAAATTCCGGTAGATGGAAATTTCCGAGCACAATTTCCGACTGGAGTCAGAACCCTTTTTCTCCTTTCCTTAGACGTTTTCTTGGATGAGCTGGGGAACCGGAAATTCCGGTAGAGCGGAATATCCGACCCCAATAATCCGAATCAGCAAAACACCAAAACGAAAACTGCTATAACTTTTGCAAATGAACTCCAAATGAGGTGAGACCAATTTTGTTGGAAAGATAGCGACGATGAGCACCCAACAAAAATATTGCATCCCATAAATAGAGTAAAATCACCACACATGGCAAGGTGTGGGACTTTCCTCATGGTAGAACCGACAATATTTCCACCATCGAAAACGTAACAAGTTGTCCAAAGTAAAACCGATCTCGATGAACAAGAGCTTGACATGGAGATGAACCAAGCTCTAACTCCTCACCAACATAAAAGCCAAATAAGAACCAAGAAATATGATATGCCAAGTATGCAAAGGTTTGAGCTCTCCACAACGATACGATCAAGTTACTAACTTGAGAGCCCCTCTTGATAGTACGCCTATCTATGCTATAGCCCTATCAAGATCATACCTTTGCCTTGAGCATTCCACTTGAGTTGGATGATGACTATCTTGATCTCTTCAAGTGGTTCATCTTTCCTTGATTGCGCGTCCAAGCACATGCTTGACGAAGACTTCTCCAAATACTCCCCCATGCTCACAATGGCAGAGTCTCGCTTAGCTTCATCTTCATGTATCCATTGCAAGCACCAAGCATAGGATCTCTTCAAGAAGCCTCTCTTGGTCTTGGTCTTGCACATCTCTCCTTGATGACGATCACCACATGACGTAATCCTCCATGAGCTATATGAAATCTTCATTTGATGCAAGCCCATGGGAAGATACCTAACCTCATATAAAGATACCACACACACATATATCATGGGTTAGTTCACAAAGCTATGCGGACAAGTGTTTACCATCCCAAGAGATACATGATCGCTCTTGGTACATCTTGTAGCTTTGTGTGCTGATCAACATCTTGATCAACCTTGTATCTTCCGACATATCTTCACTAATATGATGTCTTGAATCCTTCAAGACATACTTGCAATATGCTCCACTCAACACATAAGCTTCAAGAGTCCAACACATGAACTCCACAATTACATGGACATGATCTATAATGATATCTCAATGCAAACATTAGTCCATAGAGATTGTCATTCAATTACCAAAACCACACATGAGGGAAAGTGCTCTTTCAGGGGGGGGGGGGGGGGAGAGGGAATCAGACGAGCGGCTCACAGTGAGGGTGTCGGAGGATTCGTCCTTGCTCGGGGAGGACCGACGGCGCCGAATTCCGGCGGCGGAGGGTCGCCGGTCGTGGGGAAGAAGGCGATGCAGGCGACAGCTGCAGCGACTCCCGGTCCAATTGTTTTGGGAAGGAGGTCGGCGACGAAGAGGCGCAGCTCCTGGAGTGCTCCACGACCCTTCGACGTCACCGGAGCGGCGGCGCAGCAGCGAGGTTCTCCGGTGGCAAGCTTCGGTGGAGAAAACAGAGGGGATCGAGGGAAGAAGAAGGCGGCGGCGCGAGGAGGGAGAGAGGCTAGGGTTAGGGTTCGTGGGGAGGCACTAGAGGGGTATTTAAAGGAAAGGGGAGCAGGTGGAGGTGGGAGCTCCATGGCAGCCAAGGTGGAGGAGGGTCACGTTTGTCTCTTGCCCTCTGTAGGGAGAAGAAGATGAGGTGGCCTGGGGGTTGGGCCAGGAGGTGGGCTGGATAGAGAGAACAATTAGGCCCAATAAAGTTTTTTCCCCTGGAATTGGCAATGGAGAAAGAATAACGGGAAATCTAATTAGCATACGTCTTATATTTGTCATAGGACGCGTCTAGGCAGTGCGCGGGCACTATTTTGCCCTTCCGTGGTGCCCCCTTGTCTAAACCCTCTCTCTTTATCGCGTAGTGCGCCGAAGGGTCAGAAACGAGCGCGCCCAGTATGGGAGCCAGTAAGCGACAAAAAAAAAAGAGAATGCAAAGGCGCGCAAATCATTTCTCCACCTAACCCTGTGGACCTGGATCCAAATCGATCTGCAGCCGCCCCTACTAGTACTAGTACAAAACACCATATGGAACTGTTGTTTCTTACTTCGCACAAGAGCAAAGCAAGATCACTAATCACCTGGAGCTCTAATTGCTACATCTCCTTCCTCGGTATACTGAATCTAATTAACATGCCTACCATGTAACTTCTGACACAAAGCACAAGCACATGGAGAAATACAAAATATCAACAATATCAGTTGTATGTAATTTTTGGATGCATCTTGCATCCCCGTCGATCCAAACCATGTGCGGAGTAGTATGTAACTTCCTGATCGATCCCCACTACCTGATTAGGATCCATATAGACCCCCTGGTACATGTACAAATTTGCTAAAACAAGACTCAATTCCTCTGCTTTTTTATGTAGAAGAGATATCAAGAAAACATACACTGATGATCTAGCATGCAATTTCTTGATGCAACTATATGCCTACGTAAAAGAGATAGTTTATCTACAAAATTATGCCATATATACATGTAAAAAAACATGCAACAATGTATGGAAAAGGTGCATCAACAAGTACTAACAGTATACAAGAAAGTACATCTCTGTAACAAATATATATACATCTACTTTTTGCGAAAAAATTATATTCATTATCAAGACAACATGCAAAATTTAGGCAATAACTACATCTTGATGACGTGGAAAAAACCATCGAAAAAATGCAAGCTTTTATATGAACATTAAACAACATCCTGTGTGTAGGAAAACACTTCAACCATATTAACAAGATGTATTTATTGTCAAAAAGATACAGCCAACATGTAGAATATTAAACACGGTACTCGTGATTTTACGAGTTTATTACATCTATAAACAATCTACTGTATAACCTAATGGAAACTTCGGAATATAAAAATACATCTTATGGGTACGAAAAACACTTCAACCATATGAACAAAGCCCCACTGTATTATATGAACAAAGGTTGCCAAGAACATAAAAATAATTCAGTGTATATTGAAACTACATCCATATCAAAATCTAGTTTGTAAAAAATAAATCACCAAAGTACGGAGAAAACCTGAAACTACACCAACCGTTGCATAAGAACTACATCTCCCATGCAATAAATATACAAGCAAAAAACAAGGGCACTACCATGCAGCATGAAGATGTTCTCTCAGAAAATACATTCACTATGTGTGATAACTTACATGCACAATCCAAAAGAGTATGTACGTACATGGAAGTAGCCCCATAATCTATGATAACTTACATGTCACCGAATGCAAAAACGTATGATAATTACATCTGAAGTGTCATATCTGCGATAATTACATTGACCATCTATCATGGGGCGAAACAAGGCACAGATCGACATAAATACACGCAATGTATTTGATAGCTTATATGATACCAATATGCAAAAATCTATGATAATTAATCTTCTATCTGCCATAACTTACATGCTAAAGCAAGGGCAAAACCAGGCACAAAATGATAATTACATACACAGTATTTCATAATGAAGGGCACTGTATTTGAGGGTTTTGGGATGATTTGGAGCTCACCGATTCAATTAGAAGATACAGAAGCCCTTATATGAGAATGGAGAATCCTCTCGACACCTAAGCACACCTTAACATCAGTTCCTACCACGAAAATGGAAAAACAACTAGTAGTACAAATCCAACAAAAATAAACACCCTGTAGGTACGCATGTGAGGTAAAATCGCACTAGGTAATTTGGCGTGGCGATACGCCGCGCCCGTGTGGTTATTAGTTGTGTTTGGTAACGTTAATCAGTAAAACAAATTGTTGTTAGAAGAGGAAAAATATTTTGTGAAGTATTTCTGTAATTCGGCTATATGGTACATCAGTGCTAAGGAAAGTTGCAATCTAAGTGATAAGATGCTAATGCTATGGAAATGCATATACAGAAGCTTTAGCTATCCTCTTCTTGGTATCCGTCATAGGAGGGGCCTCCTGTAGGATAGAGATGTTAGAGCATAACTATGAATAACGTACAATTCCAAAACCTAAACTTGATAGCTTGCTTTGCTTCGGTCCTCTCCGTATACATGATATCCTGATTTGCTGCATCATTATTTGCAGTTCCCAACTGTCAATAGGATAACTGGACAGTGATACGCTGCCACAAGGAAGACCAAGACAGTGGTCAGCGGGTAGAACACGTTTGATTTCTGGATAAAACGAAGACATGAAACAAAAGCTCAGTTAAATAACTATATTGGATTATGGCCTCCAGAAAAGAAATTAGGGAAAATCAGATATTGAGTAAATGCTAAAGAATATATAGTGCAGTACTAATTAACTTTTTGAAAGCCGCTTAAGATCAATATTAAAGAAATTTTAACATAGTATTACTTGATCAAGGAATTGGCTTTGATCAGCAAACCCTCTACAACTAATAGCTGGACAGAATCATCAATCAGCATAGTTTCTGCACATTTGGTTCAAGCTTAGGGATCAGGAACCACTTTTCCTTGTCCTCAGGCGCCTCTTGATTTTGAAACGTCCAGACCAAGCTATCCTGATACAATTCTAGAAAGTAATGTATTACTATATAGTAATCAAATATGAGCATCATGTTATCAACTACATATAAATCAATAAAAAACACAACCAGGTTGAGGAAGAACTCCCGCTAGAATATTTCGACTCCATTTAAATGAGCATATGACCTTGAGGAAATAAACAACACAAAAGGTACTAACTGAATTGAAGCATCAAGAGGACCAAGTAAATCAATCAAACTATTACCTAAACATACATATCCGAACTTTATTTTTTTACAGGTAACTACCTTGCTGTCAACAATGGCCTATTGAAAAGTCCAGTGAGCGCCCTTGACTCTAGATTGTGATGTATCAGGAAGGTAAAAGGATATATACATCATATTCAGCTGCAAACATATGGCAGCAGAAATTCATATGTGCTTTCTGTTTAGCAGTCAAATGCAATCTCCGCTTTGCTTATTTATGATTAATACATTTTTTACACTTCATCACATGTAAGTTCTAATCCTCTGCCTCTACAGTTTGTTGTTTAGGTTGTAGATAGGAGTTGAAACTTCTCCTCATATTTCTGGTGTTTCTAAAGTATACCAACAATGACATTGGTAAAACAGGTTGCCGGAGTGTTTGCAACCTGAAATCTTACAGAGAATGATAGAACCATCCCTACAATAGCCCAATCGCAAAGTGAAATTCAGTGGAAAAGATATGTATGTACACACCCGCTGACCAAATAAAGCTACAAATTTTAGTATCACACAAGAATCGTTGTGCACAATAGCAGACAACCTATATCACATAAAAATTGAAACGAAATTAGGGAAGGGGAGGTAGCAGCTCAACCTCTGTAGTTGAAGCACTTGCAACAAAAACTCTGGTTGTTCATAATGGGGATAAGGAGATACCAACCCCATAATGTTCTCCAGGATAAAATTTATGAAACCTTGATGGAGGGCTTTGTGTGGACCATTAATTAGCCAATGGATCCGGTGTCAATCGGCGGTCTCAATCGGACCACCTCAACACCTGGCAGTGTTGCAGCAAACATTTTGCTTGTGTTAAACGAATAAGAAAAGTAAGGAGCACACAAAATTGAAAGGAAAGGCGTTTAACTTGAACACATGCAAAGGATTTTAGCTTCAACACATGTCAGTGCGCGTGGCAAGGCCAGCCACATTCTGTGATAACATGCTCTAAGTAGCATTAATTTACATGCCTTACTCCACTTTTAACAATGTTTTTTAGATTTGGTCTCTGAACTGAACTGGACATGAAACAATTATGCAACAATCCTAAAGCAATCATGCACAAAGGGAAATATCAGTGAGGTATCACATCACAGGAGGCTTACCAAGAGAGCATCAGACAACCAAGGTCATTCCCATCTTATCCTTCATAGTTCAGATCATGCAAGAAGTCCTAACAATTGCATCATAGAACAATTAGATATCAAGAGCTTTAGGAGCACATGACAGGTTGAATAAAAATCTACTGCAGATCTGAAATATTCAATTCTTAGTCCACAGATAACATAATCCAGTAGCAACGGTAGTGATTCTCAATTCTCAGGTATCAGATAGCAATATAGAATGCAGAGAAAAGTAAGACACCATGCGACCGGACTCTAGAAATCTCATATCAGAAAATAATGTCTACTCTCTGAGGACAGTTAAAAAATTCAATTACAAAAATGCATTGCACAAAACACTTAATTTTAGAGTCAATTGCACCTTAAATGACAAAGCTTCAGTTTTGAACAATGACCAAGGGTCTGCATTAGGATTTGTCTCCTCGAGTCTTTTGTCAGCAGAAAAATATAGTTCATCTGCAAGCGCGAGGATTATGAGAAATTTGGGAGCAGGTCTAACTAAGGAGTACTCACAGTAATGACGAAGACGATGCATAGGAATTGACCGAGGATGTAGAAAACTGGATATGCTTGGGGAAGTCGAGGTGGGCTCCCGGTAGAAGGTCTCCATGGTGGAGACGGTGGCAGGGTCAGGAACCTTGGAGGCGGCGTGGATCCAGAGGCAGCCGGTGACCAGGGACGGCCAGGAGCAGCCCTCCACGTGCTTGATGCCACACGCTCGATGCATTCCACCAGCAGCGTGCAACATGGTGTTGTAGGCGTACGTGTTCATGGCGAGCGCGTGCCATATCGTCGAACAGCTTGCACGCGGTGGCAGTCATTCGGCACCTGGTGATTGAGGTGAGCAGCCCCGATGCATGCGTGGGCACCGGAGGCCGTCGAAGACCTGGACGACGTCGTTCGGGCGGGCAGATTGGGCGAGCACGAAGAGAAGCCAGCTCGGGAGGTGGGGCTTGTTGAGGAGGGAGGAAGGAAGAGAGGAGGAGCGGGTGGCGGTGGGTGAGGCCGTGCAGAAGCGAGTGGTGGGCCTGGTGGCGCGGGTGCGGCCCGAGGAGGCGAGGGAGGCAAGCAGGTGGCGCAGGGCGAGGTCACGCAGGAGTGCGGAAGGTCGCGGTGGCTCGACGGCGGACGCGCACGGGGCGCGACTGCGCCGATCCATGGGAGGACGTCGAGTGGAACCGAACGGGCGGCATGGCGGGCCAAATAGTCGCCGGCATCGCCGCCGGTAACCAAATCCGCGGCGGCGGACGGCGAAACGGCTGCGACGGAGCGTGGCGGTTCAGTGGCGACTCCGCCCATCTGGGTGCACGATAGTCGGCGACGAGGTAAAGGGCACGGCTGCGGAGCTCTTCGCGTGCTTGGATTCGAGCGGGGCGGAGGAGAGCACCGGCGCTGCACGTCGGCGGCGGCGGCGACCTCGGCGCCGCACCGGAGAGAGAAAGGGAGGAGGGATATTGTGGGGGCTTTTTTGCACACAAGTCTGTGAGTTGTTACTCATTTGCGGATAGGTCCCTTACTGCATTAAACAATGGACTGCGGGGCACTGCGTCAATCAGCGAGGCGTTGTTATACAAAATAGACATGGTGACCGGTGGAACCGGATGCGACCGGCCGTTGACCGGGCAACGTGGCGCGCATCGATTGGAGGAAAGTCCCGAGCTACAGTAGCTCGGGTTTTGCGGGACGATGTTGGCGTATCTGGACCATTTGTTGCGTGGATCGAACAGTCCAAACAATCCAGACGACGTGGATAGCAGAATTGGAAGTGAATTCAACGCACTTTCATATATAGGGTATGTGGCAGCCTGGAGTTCAAGCATCAGTAACGACGTTCCCTGACTCAGATGGTAGAGATAATGCTCGTCGAGTAGCACAGCCGCACCTCTTCCAGCCGTTCCACTCCCGCCGACCGCCTAATTCTTCAAATTCCTTAGCCGACCTAGGCCTCACAGTAGACGATGAGGCCAGCTCGCAAATCCTCCACCACTAGATTTGTCTCGCTGCCGGAGAAATCACCGGCGATGTAGTAGGCCATTACCTCACCGGCGCTCCCGCCGACCGCCTAGTTCCTCCGATTATGGAGCCCGCCTGGGCCGCGCCGTTCACACCAGACCACGACGAGGCCAGCACGCAAAAGGCCCCGCCGCTCAATTTGTCTCGCCATCTCATAAATCGTCGGCGATGTGGTAGGTGATTACCTCTGTGGGGACGAAAGGGAAGAAGAGAGAGATAATGAGCTGGACCGGCACGGTTCCCCTGGTTTGGATCGTGGTTGGGGTTGTCTGGACGCGCGGAGGCTTTTCAAGTTGATCTCGGTCGCTAGCTTTGATCGGACGGACCGACGGGTGAGCATGATTTCGAGACGTGAGAGTGCGCATGCACTAAATAGATTTTGCGTTTGGCATAACCGTACACGCACCGACATAACCGTACATGCACCGGGTAAGAAAAGAAATGAGCTTACTTTGCATGCATGCACTAAATATCAAAATTGCTGATGTTATCCCGCATTAAATGCATATTAAAAAATTTAAAATGTTTTCTAACCCAAACCTTTTATCCGTTTTAGAATCCGTTTTCACCGCTGAGCTAGTCGCGACGAGTTATTCGAAACTAGATCCGATATTGACATATTTTGACAACTTATTTTTCGGACCCAAAAGTCACCCATCCCGTATCATATAAGTTACCCAGGTTGTACTATGTAAATTACTGACCATACTAACGATTAGTTTTCAGATTGAAATAGAACCATTTTTTTTGTTCTTTTCGATTTTTGAAGTAACCACACGCCTAGTTATTCATAATTGAATATCATGTTGGAATGGTAAATGTATCATGCACAAGTTGATAACTATACACTAAAATAACCGTTCAACTATATACATATTAAAATGAAAACTTTCGATTTTGATACTGACAATTACACCATAAAAAATACTCTATTGATAATAATTACCCACCTAGTACTGATAACGTTACCCACCCAGTACTGATGTTACCCATCTAATACTACCCATGTAGTTATCATACTCTCTCGGAAATAGTTATCACTCAAATACTGATAGACTTACCCCCAGTATTAATAAAGTTACCCATGTGTTTTTATGTGTAGCTATCCACCACAAAATCGTTATATTTATTCTACTCTCTCAATAATAGTTACCACCAAGTATGATAAAGTTATCGCATGTGTTTTCATGTGCAGTTGTGCACCATAAAATTGTTATAGTTATCATTCAATACTGATGGATTTACCCACACAGTACTGATCATGTGTTGGTGAAGATTCTAAACACAAAATCAATAAGGTTATCATACTCTCTATGTATATTCTCTATGTATATGTAACATTAACCCACTTAATATCGATGGAGTTACCCTTATGAGGTTAGCCACTTGTTCATGTTGTAGTTATCCACCACAAAATTGATATAGTTATCATGTCCTCTTAATAATAGTTACAAACATAATGCCCATCTTTTTTATGTGTACTTTCACTATGAAATCGACAGTTATCATCCTAATCTATATAGATTTATCATCTGAAAGTAATGTGGTAACTTTAAAATTCGTAAAGATATAAAATAACAAGAAAAATCTGTTATATTTCAAATAAACTAATTGCTAATTGAAGGGAATATGCCCTAGAGGCACTTAATAAACATAGTTTATTGGCAATATCCCGATCGTTCATTATATGTTTTATACCATGCTATAACTGTATTAAGCGAAAACATTAATACATGTGTGGTAGATAAACAACCAGGTCCCTAGTAGCCTCTACTAAGACTAGTTTCGTTGCGCGATTGATGATCAAGGTTTTCCGATCATAGGGCATGGCGCCGGTCGGCAATGGAAGTCATATCGTTAGGTGTAACGATGTGATGGACATACCCAGTATTTATAGGACATAGTCATTACGCCTTAAGACCGTGAGATCAACTCTTATTGTTATCCCTGGAAGATACTTTGATCGCACCAAACGTCATATCTTATATAGTGTGACAATGATAGGTGATACTTTTGGGTATCAGAAGGGGGTAGTTGAGACGAGGGGTCAACAGCGGGATTTGTCAGTCCGCATAGCCGGATAGATACTCTAGGGCCTATGTCAAATGAGTTTGCAAACATGTGACTAGGTCACCAGCTGACATAATATCATAGACGAGTAGAAGATAGCGATGTCGATAACGAGATCATGCTAGGTATGGAGATATCTGAGAATGATACTCGGACGCGCTAAGTATCGACATGACAATGGGTTTAAGACTATACGTCCAGGTTTGATAGATGAAAGTCATTCGTTATATCACAGGGATTAATTCATGGGGTCCAGACCTACGAGTTAGTCGATGATCATAGAGGAGTCTTGATCGTACCTGTTATTATATCGAACCGCTAGGGTAACACACTTAAGGGGTTTCGACAAGACAACCGGAAAGGAAAGAGATCACCGGGAGCGTCCCGGGAGGGGTCTGATGGAGATCGGGCAGCGCCGAAAGAGTTTTCGGAGCTAGAAAAAATTATATTTATTATGTTTGATATTAATTAGTGTAATTAATATGTAAATATGATTTTATATATTTATTTTCGAATTTATTTAGGCTGATTTCCCTAAATGGGCCTTCTGGTCGAAAGAAGGCCCATGGGGGGGAAAACCCTCAAGGGAATTTTGTGGGGGAGGCTGGGGCCCACCTAGGGCCGGCACACCTATCCTAGCCGCACCAGGCATGTGGGGATAGTCCTACATTGCCTGGCTGGCAAGGTTGGCTCCCCCTGGGAGCCTATATAAGAAGGGGCACCCCTGGCCTTTTAATTCACCAATTAATTCCCTAATTCTCTCTTGATCTCGTGATTCCCTTTGTCGGAGTCGCGCCGAGTAGAGGAGGGGGATCTATTCCACCATAGCCCGCTGCCTCGCTGCTGGTGTTCCGGTCCAAGTCTTCCGCTGCTCGTCCTGGACTGGAGCTTCGGAGGTCGTCGTCTCCATCGTATGTGTGTAACGCCCTGCGAGGTGCTGCGCTAGCGGTACTCGGAGGCCTACTTCCTCCACCCGACCTTGGGGTCATCTTCGTCGTCTTCGTCGCGCCAAGTTCTCCGCGACCTAGAGGTCGGCTACGTCGTCTTCGTCGTCAACGCTTGTGCGGGAGCGTAATCCCCGTTATTCGGTCTACAAGGGTATGTATTCCGATCTCCGCCGTACTTCTATATCTGCATAGTGTAGATCTTGGCTAGTTTAAGGATATCGTTGCTAGGAAATTTTTTGTTTTCTGCACACGATCCCCTTCAGTGGTATCAGAGCCGATCTATCGTAGATATAGCTGTACGCTGTTAGAACCCGTGTTCTACACGGGGGCATCGTTCCTGTTATTTGCTACCCTCTAGCGTGCACTTGTGATTCTAGCGGCATCAAGTTGATGAAGCGGCCCAGAACGACTTTACGCGTACGCTTAAGCGAGACTGGTTCCACTACTGACATACGGCTGGTACCGTATCTGTGGCTGGCGGGTGCCTGTTTCTCTCTCTTTAGTTGGTCTTGCATTTTCAATGGAGGGCCCGAAAGGGATGCTTAAACATGCAATTATTGGATCGTTGTTGTGGTCATAAGGTTTGTAGGTATGAAGCGGTTCTATTTACGAAAGCCCCAAGCCACGTAAAGTATGCAAAAGATAAAGTAGAAGCGTCTAACTTTATTTTGCAGGGGCTATGTGATATGGTCAAGGTAGGTTTATTAAATTGTTTATAAACTGTGGGCGCCAAGAAGACCATGGCGCAATGGACTATATCATATTGCATTACATTTGATGTTTTGTGTGCATCTTATATTGTGTGATTGTATATATAATATATATTAGTTACACGGCGGTAGTTATATAAGATGATCCCTTCAAAATACCACTAGTGTTCTCCCTCCAACGCGCACCACCAAGAAAGTTCTACGTTATGAGGCATGCCGTGATGATCGGGTGTCAGACATCTCGTCGTTCGCATACAGTGGGTGTAAGCCATGTTGCACAAGCGTCAGCGTGGAGGTTTTTGGTGGCGAGCCTAGCATATTCAGAAATATGGCCTCGGAACAGGGAGACCGAAAGGTCGAGCACGAGTCACAAAATTGGTGTGGCGGACAATTGTCTACTCTTGAAGTTGTGCCGCCGGCTCTGATGATGAGGGGTGGTGCAATGGATGGGGGTCGTGTAATCGCTTAAATGACCAGGAGAGATGTTCGTTTGAGTGGGAGTTCGGATAGTTATTTTCTAAAATACTAGAACTCATAATATAATGAACATAGTCTATTTTGCAAACCTTTGTAGATATTAACCATTGTGATAGCATCTTTTCAAATTAGGCGCATTCCTGCGATTGAGAAACTTAAAAGGTTGGGTCCAAACTTCATAGTTTTATGCTTTAGCTTGAGGATACTCCTTGTTTAAACCATTAGCTCTTGGTGTTACAATAGCCGCTAGGAGCTAAACCCGGAGATTCCGCTAACAAAAGATAATTTGGATTATCGGATTTTGTGCGGATGATATCATCATAGTCCAGTGTATGCTATGATCTCTACCATAAAGAACCAACGGTGGGTACGAGTTTTTAGATCGCGAACATATGATATGGTCGCTAAACTCGGGGTACCCCAAACGTTGGGTTGATGAAGTTTATCAGTACGTTGACTGATTGTCTTCTCAACCAAGATGAAAGAGAATACACACATTGAGGGAGCACGTGGCGGTCATACTTAATGACATTTGTTCATGCTTAATGAACATTGAGACGCCTCGCTCAGCTCAATCACTGGATGACAGACATCATTGCCAAGTGCAAATCCTCTGTCATAGACTATGTCATGCAAGGGGAATCGTTCACCTTCATGGTTCTTGATTACGATGGAAGTATCAAGAAAATGAAACAGATCGCCGGAAGTCATCCATGATGATGGTGTATATATGATATACATGTTATGAATGTTTTAGCTAAGCAAGTACTCGCAGTAGTGACTAAGTTTTGAACTAGTCATGTTTTGTGAAAAACCAGGTTTACTGCTTGAGTAGCTTGAAAGGATGAGGCGACATTGCGTGTTGATAATGGCAATCAAGTTGTTGTGATGGCCATAGACACTCTCCCTCTAGATCTACCATTTGGGTAAATTCTTTATGATCGCCTGTTAGTATAATCGTTACAAGTGTGTCTCCTCTAGCGAGACACTTGTTCATACATGATAGTGACAAATTGGTGTCCTATATTTATGATGTAATGATCATATGCCGATTTGAATTTAGATGGTAGAATCTCCCACATTCATAATATTAATGCCAAAGGATACAAACTTAATAAAGACACCACATATGTGTGGCACTACCGTTTAGTCATGTCAATGTTATATGCATTAGCTCCACACTGGATGGACCTACAAGTCCTAAGATTTGATCTTTTGACACTTGCAAAATAACTGTGACACCGTTTTCGGAAAGCGGGCATATAACTTATTGATAGTCATACATAGAGATGTATGTGGTTCAATGAAGTAATTGACGGGTAGTGGAGACCTTTATTTCGTGAAATTCACTGAACGTTTTGAGTACAACTTGTTGAGAATCGTGCATTTCGGTGTATGTGAATCAATGAAGTACTTTAACGTATAGTGGAAGTATTTATTTCATAGACTTCATGAACATTCGAATAGATATATGGATATCCACTCGGGGAATGTTGGCCTGGAAATTTTGATTCAATCAAACAAGTCCAGAATGAAGTAGGAAATAAACTTAACAAGAAAATCAAATTCCCGCGATTCATATCGAGGAATGAAGATTTGAGTTATAATGTTGGCACATCATTGGAAGACTTGTGAGAAGAGTTCCACAAATTACGTCGCATGGAACACCATCGTGTCATGGTGTGTTAGGACGTCGTAATTGCAGCCTATCGGATAGTGTGTGGAAAATAAATCTCTTACCGAATTATTGTGATCATTAGAGTCATATGGTAGAAACGTAAACACTCACGTTAGCAAATAGGGAAACCATTTGAATCCATGGAGACAATACCATACGAGTGATGGCATGGCTTTTAGCCTGGATTGTCGTTTCAGCAATTTAGTGTTTCGATGTGATCAAACCTAAAATGGATTAATCTTTGTAGTGTACCGTACCTAAAGAGTTAGTTGGGTACATGTCTCACGACATAGGCAAAATCATTGCCGGGATATACCTTGCGAAAGAAATAGTTTCTTGTCCGAGGGTATAAGTGAGAAAGAAAGTAGAGCAAGACGAAGTTGGTGAACTTCTTCTCCAGACATCAGAGTGGCGCAATCGAAAGTTTTTTCGGTGTCAGGCTCCACAGCTTGAAAAAGCTGATGATTCAAGATCATGATGTTCTGAGCTCATACTAAGAGCGTAGGCATACGAGGTTGTGTTCCACACTGTGTGTTACGGCAATCTTGTTATGGAGGTCATATTAATGGAATATGATAGACCTACGAACTACGAAGAAGAGATGGTGAACCTAAGTCCGAGAAATGGCTATGAGTCATTTATGATCCGAAATAAAATCCATATACGATTACCAGGTATTGACTTGGGAGATCTTCTTGATGGCATCTAGGATGTTAATAGTATATGGAATTTTATGAGAGAGTAGACATTGAGCAGATTCGATTTGTCGTGAAACAGTTCCGACAGATTCGAAAGTTGACCACATGAGAGTTTGTCTCAAGTGGCGAAGGCTAAATCTATTCTGGGTCGTTTAGCAATTACTATAATTTTGAATGAGAAATTGATAGATGGATGAGAAAACCATGGTTCTTAATAGTGTCATTAAGAATGGTTTGTAATCCTAAGGATGCTAAACATGTATGCAAACTTCGGTGGTCCATTCATGGGCTGAAGCAAGCATATCGGAGCTGGAATCTTCACTTTGATAATGTGATCAAAGGATTTTGGAGTTGTCCAAAATAGTTGAATATACCTACATTTGCAAAGATTTGAGTGGGAGCTAAGTAGCTTTCCTTGATCTTATATGCGGAAGGCATATTTGAGTGGGAGCTAGGTGTCATTTGTGATTTTGTATGTAACGACATATTGAATGACACAGATCCTCTAGTAGAGTGTAAAGGATTATTTAAGTGATTAAATTTTCTATGAAATGAAGTTAGGAGTACTAGGCATCCGATTTATAATTGTATAGATCAGAAGGGGCTTAATAACATTAGGTCGGAATATTTCCTAAGTCAAGATTCTGAAGTGTTTCAGAATAGGACAAGCAAAGAAAGAGGTTCTTGCTTGTTTTACTAGGTAAACTATTAAGTTTATCTTGGCTTTTTCAGTGATAGAAAATGATGTTCAACATTATCTATGTATCAGACATAGATGCTATCAGATTGAAAGCTCGACTTAGTGTGACCCAAGTTCTTGGTTGAAGAACAGGTTCTAGAGTGATCCTTATGTGGATCAATGAACAAACGTTAAGTTTATTCTTCAGTGTCTATGAGAACTGAAGATAGGTTTTCTAGTAAAGGGTAAGAGTGGAAAGACAACTTGGCGTAAAGCGGTTACAATGATGCAAGTTATGACACTGACCCATGCGACTAGAAATCTCATATAGGAGATGTCTTTTATTTTGAAAATAGACATGGTTAGTTTGCGAAGTCGCATACGAATGCACTGTCGTATAATCTACATAGGTATAGAAATATATTGCGACTTCAGAAGTAGAGGGTGTGGTTGAACTGAGCAGTTTTCCGAGCGTAGGTGGTCCCCTTAATTGATCTCTTAGACTTTTAAGGCGCATGCTACGTGAATGCTCGAGTCTCACTCCATCCACTGGGATATATTTCACTGTCATCGTAAGATACTTGATGATGTCAAACTAGGTGACATAGAAGTGTTGCAAAGCACATATAGGTCTCAATGAGATCTATTGACTGTATTCCTCTTCCACGAGGCGAGCAGGCACCAAGATGCTATGGGTGTTGAGCTTTTACCAAGTTGTAAACTAGATTAAGTGTTACTCTAGTGCAAGTGGGAGACTGAAGGGAATATGCCCTAGAGGCACTTAATAAACATAGTTTATTGGCAATATCCCAATCGTTCATTATAGGTTTTATACCATGCTCTAACTGTATTAAGAGGAAACATTAATACAGGTGTGGTAGATAAACAACCAGGTCCCTAGTAGCCTCTACTAAGACTAGTTTCATAGACGAGTAGAAGATAGCGATGTCGGTAACGAGATCATGCTAGGTATGGAGATATCTGAGAATGATACTCGGACGCGCTAAGTATCGACATGACAATGGGTTTAAGACTATACGTCCAGGTTTGATAGATGAAAGTCATTCGTTATATCACAGGGATTAATTCATGGGGTCCAGACCTACGAGTTAGTCGATGATCATAGAGGAGTCTTGATCGTACCTGTTATTATATCGAACCGCTAGGGTAACACACTTAAGGTGTTTCGACAAGACAACCGGAAAGGAAAGAGATCACCGGGAGCGTCCCGGGAGGGGTCTGATGGAGATCGGGCAGCGCCGAAAGAGTTTTCGGAGCTAGAAAAAATTATATTTATTATGTTTGATATTAATTAGTGTAATTAATATGTAAATATGATTTTATATATTTATTTTCGAATTTATTTAGGCTGATTTCCCTAAATGGGCCTTCTGGTCGAAAGAAGGCCCATGGGGGGGAAAACCTTAAGGGAATTTTGTGGGGGAGGCTTGGCCGGCCTAGGTGGGCCAAATGGGGCCCACCTAGGGCCGGCGCACCTATCCTAGCCGCACCAGGCATGTGGGGATAGTCCCACATTGCCTGGCTGGCAAGGTTGGCTCCCCCTGGGAGCCTATATAAGAAGGGGCACCCCTGGCCTTTTATTTCACCAATTAATTCCCTAATTCTCTCTCGATCTCGTGATTCCCTTTGCCGGAGTCGCGCCGAGTAGAGGAGGGGGATCTCTTCCACCATAGCCCGCTGCCGTGCTGCTGGTGTTCCGGTCCAAGTCTTCCGCTGCTCGTCCTGGACTGGATCTTCGGAGGCCGTCGTCTCCACCGTATGTGTGTAACGCCCTGCGAGGTGCTGCGCTAGCGGTACTCGGAGGCCTACTTCCTCCACCCGACCTCGGGGTCATCTTCGTCGTCTTCGTCGCGCCAAGTTCTCCGCGACCTAGAGGTCGGCTACGTCGTCTTCGTCGTCAACGCTTGTGCGGGAGCGTAATCCCCGCTATTCGGTCTACGAGGGTATGTATTCCGATCTCCGCCGTACTTCTATATCTGCATAGTGTAGATCTTGGCTAGTTTAAGGATATCGTTGCTAGGAAATTTTTTGTTTTCTGCACACGATCCCCTTCACTAATATGGTGGGTAACTTACGTATACGAGACTTGGTAACTTATATGTGTGTAGAGATAGGCTAAACATCATGCGCCTACTGATTAGCAATAAAAGAAAAGAGAAGCGGGAAAATAAATAGAGAGGGAGAATAAATGAGAGATACATTTGCAAATATTTTTTATAGGCATTGGATTAGACTTGAAATACATTTGCAAATATTTCCAATTTACAATTTGAAGCTTTTGTTTAAAATAGAAAAAGAAAGAGAGAAATTTATTATTTGCACAACAAAAGTGGTTGCACTAAAATAACAATTTTAAGTTTATTTAGGAAATATGCAAGGTGACAAGATGCATGATGACATGATGATGCAAAAAGAAAACAAACAATACTAATTGGGGATAAATCCCATGGCGTTACAGGAGAGCTCACACTCTGCCTGGTGACTGCGTTCGCACACACGACATTTAGCGCGCCAGGAAGAGGGTGCGTGGATTTTCCATCTGCATAGGTTTCCTCATGAAGGACAGTACGCGGGTCAACGAAGCGATGGCGCAGTGGACCATCAGTAGAGGGGGAACTCCCCACTTTCGGTGGGGAGCGATGAGAGGCGGAGATTTGGTGGAGAGCAGCCGAGGCAGCTGATGTCTACGCACGCTTCTATTCTTGTAGACAGTGTTGGGCCTCCAAGAGAAGAGGTTTATAGAACATCAGCAAGTTTCTCTTAACTGGATCACCCAAGGTATATGGAACTCAGGGAGGTTGAGGTCAAAGATATTCCTCTCAAACAACCCTGCAATTAAGATACGAGAAGTCTCTAATGTCCCCGACACACCTAATACACTTGTCATATGTATAGGTGCACTAGTTATGCGAAAAGATAGTAAAATACAAGTAATATGGATGATTATAAGTAGTAATTGCAATCTGCAATAAAAATGGCAACAAGCAAACATGTAGCAGAACTTGTTGGAAACGGTGTTTCAATGCTTAGAAACAAGGCCTAGGGATCCTACTTTCACCGGTGGACATTCTCAACATTGACATCAAAGTTAAATAAATAAACACTACTCTCAAACACTATCATATTGGATAACAAACACCATTCATTGTGTAGGGCTATAAGAGAACCCTCAAAGTCGGAGTAAACCAACACCAACAACATCATAAAGGGAATCACAAACGGTGCACACACTGTCACCATTACACACGTGTGAATAACCCCGGAGTTCATATTAAAGTAACCTCTAGAGTGCATAATAGACAAAGAGTAGCATCACATATTCAACTAGATTACAAAGCTCATGATCACATAAAGATCACATCATGGGAGAGAGAGATAAACCACATGACTTCCGTAGATCCCACAGCCCCGGGGGAGAACTACTCACTCCTCATCATAGGAGTCAACAACGGCGATGGAGATGGCGGTGGAGTCGAGGGAGATGGCTCCGTGGGCAATTTCTCGTCCCGGCAGGGTGCCGGAACAAAGACTCTTGTCCCCTGAATCTTGTCAGCGATGGCGGCGGCCTTCGGGACCCGTGGAGGAAAAATAGTCTACTGTGCTAGGGTTTTTGGCTGAAGGGGTATATGTAGGCGAAAGGGCGAAGGTGGTGGACCTCCGGGGGCCCCACACCACCTCCCGGTGCGTCCAGAAAGGGAGCCGCGCCAGGACATGATGTGGGCCCTCGGGCATCGTCTTCGTCTCCTCTTTGGCTTCCTGGAACACAGATATTCCAAAAATAATTCCTGGTTGATATATTTCTAATTTGTCGGATATTTCCTTAAGTACTTTTCTGAAACCAAAAACAGCAGAAAACAGGGAACTGGCAGTGTGTCATCTTGTTAATAGGTTAGTCCCAGAAAATGCATAAAACTATATAAAATACATATAAAACATGTAATTACATGATATAACATAGCATGGAACACAAGAAATTATGGATGCGTTGGAGACGTATCAACATCCCCAAGATTAGTTCTACTCGTCCCGAGTAGGCAAGAACGATAAAAGAAGAATAATTTCTGAAGTGACATGCTTAAACACAATCTTGATCATGTAATAATGTAAGGCATGTAAACTGAGATAAAATGAATAAGGGCTGTATTTTATATTGATATCAAACGAGTAATGAACAAACAAGTAGGTGAAGCAAGCAAAGCTTTCAATAATATAGTACTAGATAGCAATCAACTATGCAAATAGATATTAGAGATGATTTAAGCTTCAAGGACAACAATAAAATCATCTAATGCTTCCAACAAATATGACAACTTTATGAAAGGATCAAGTCAAGTAATAGCAATATGCACGTAGAAGATCAATATATTGTTTGTACGAAAGAAACAAGCAAGCGTTCAACATTGGTTCCTGGCACCAGGATGTTCTGGCTAAGTGAATGTTAACGGAGGTTTGGAAGGCCAACGGAAGAAAGGCTCACAAAGCTACAAGTGATCATTAGACAAGAGAAAGTCTTACATTCGAAGCTATGCAAGGAGTAGTAATTGCCACACAACGGATGCACATAGAGCTATAAGTGTATGAAAGCTCTCCAATGGAACTAGTGGGGGTGCATTCAACTTGCTTGCTCACGAAGACCTAGAGCACTTTTGATGAGGCTCATCATTGGAATATACAAGCCAAGTGCTATAGTGTAAAGTTCCCCACATAGTTATGCAACTAAGACATGAAAACTCTGTCATATGGAGTAAAGGAGCTAAACATGAGCACAAATGATGATCATAAATGATATGGTGCTATAACATGAGCACAAGTGATGACTATAAATGATATGGTGCTGTAACATAAGCACAAGTGTGCGATAACGAATAGTAATGCTGCCCCCTTTTTTATTTCTTTTCTTTTTTTCTTTTTTTTTCTTTTTTTTTCTTTTTCTATTTCTCTTTTCGATGGCCTCCATGGCTCTTTTCCCTTTTAGGGGCAAGCATCCTAGTATGATACATGATATATGAAAACACACTAATGATGATAAAACAACATACTGATGATACAAGTAACTAATATGAATGTGCCATAAGAATACATATGACAACGGTGCCTCTGCCAGTGTAGCAAGTTATGCAGTCCTCTAGCGTAACATGGGTACAACCACACATCAGTTTTATAGAAACATGCAAATCAATAAATAGGTAATGAATGACAACAAGTCATGTAACGTAAGATGGATGTTGCATGGCAATATATCTCGGAATAGCTATGGAAATGCTGTAGTAGGTAGGTATGGTGGATGTTTTGAGAAAGATATTTGTCTTATGTGTAGGAGAACAAAATGAAGATCTCCCACGAGTTTGGATGTACCCACGAAAAATGCACCAACTCTCAATGTGAGAAACGACAAAGCAAAGTACCGAAGAGGCTAGCAATGGTGGTGGAAGTGCCATGAAAACCGCAGTTTTAGAACTCACAAGTCAAAAGATTGCAAATAAAAATATGATCATGCAAGGCATAATGAAAATTACTCATAGGGGTGCTGTGGCAGATGAACAAGTCACTGTTGGGGACCCGACCGTAGCGCATAACCAAACACCAATCAACTTATTTAAAAGATAAACTCTCCATGTAATTAAACAATGAGACATGAGAGTATAATATAACAAAGCTAACAGTTCTAGCAAGAGATGCATGAAAAACAAGAGCTAGAAAGCAAACAATAACATGAAAAGAATACTCACCGAATATAAGTGAAAAATACGAGTATTCATAAGAAAAAGCGGAGCGTGTCTCTCTCCCACACAAAGGAGTGCTAGGATCCATTTTATTCAGAGAATGAAAAAAACAAAAAAAACAAACAAATGCTTCAAGCAAGCACATAAGATGTGGCGGAATTAAAATATAGTTTCACTAGAAAGGACCTGATAGTTTGTTGATTAAGAAGGGGATTGTAACGCCCCGGGATTTTATCCCCTTTTGTTTTGTGAGTTTTCTTTTTTTTTGCATCGACATGGCATCGCATTAATTTAATTTGTTGCATTTAAATTTAATTTACACAATTAAATTCAAATGCATTTCAAATTAATTAAAAATGTGTTATTTTCAAATCTTTTAAAAATGTTAAAAACTAGTTTATTAAATTGTCTATTGAAAACTAAAAATATTTTGTAAAGGTTTCGTGTTGAAATTCCTTTTCTATTTTGTTTTAAAAATATATAACAGAAAATAATAAGGGGAGAGAAATAAGGCCCAAAGCCCATCTAACTCAAACCCTAGGTTTCCCCACAGAAAATTCTTTCCCACCCCCTGACTTTTTGCAGCCACCCTCCTCCTTTTTCTGATTTTTGCAAAATAATCTTGCACCCCTTCTTTCTCTTTTCCCCCCCCTCCTTTCCTTTTTCTTTTTCTTCTTTTCTTTTTTTCCCTCTCTTTCTCTTCTTCCTTCCCGAGCCCGCACGCAGCTGCTTCCCGAGCGCCCCAGCCGTGCTCCCCGTGCTCCCGCACCGCGCCTCCCCTGTCGCGCGCTCTGGCTCCCGACCACCGACGCCGCATCCCTGGCCGCTGCCGCCGCCGCACCGCGCCCGCCGGCCTACCCCGCCGCGCCCGTGCTCCGCGCCGCGCCATGGCCGCCCGCGCCGCCCCGGCCCTCCGCTCGCGTGCCCGCCCGTGCGAGCCGCCGCCGCGCCGCCGCCTCCTCCTTCGCCTCCCGCGCGCCGTGCTCCTCCGCCGCTCCTCCCGCCGAGCCCTACTCCTTCCGGCCGGCCGACGCCCCCTGTGCCTCCCCCGACGCCGCCGCCAGCGGGCCGCCGCCGCCTCCTCCGCCGTTGCGCTGGTCGCCGCTGCCCTCCACTGCTCCGGCCCCCGACGCCCCTCGCCTCCGGCTGCCTCCACGCCTCCACCCGAGCTCCTCCGCGCGCCCCTGCTCCGGCCAAGCTAGCCCCGCGCCTCCGGCCTTCCGTGCGCGCCGCGTCCACGCCGCCGCCCGTGCATCCTCCGTCGGCCGCTCCCGCCGCCGCGCACCCCGTGCTCCTCCTCCCGCCGTCGTGCGCTCCGTCCCGCGCCGCAGCGCGCCGCCGCCCCACACGCGCTCGTCCGTGCCGCGCCGCCGTCTCCGCGGCCTCCTCTTCACGGCTGCGTGCCCGCCGCCGCCGCCCGCCAGGTGTTCGACGCAATGCTCGAAAGAACCCGGCGTCTTTTGTTGTCCGCGTTTGTCCACCCTTCGAGGTGCTGCCCGCCCGTGCGTTTTCCATCCGGTGTCCGTTTCCGTGATTCTACGTGTCCGCGCTTCCCGACCACTTCCACGACACCGACAAACGACGATGCCCCTGTTCCGCGACGACTACTTCCCCGACGGCGACTACTTCACCTATGGACCGAAGACGTCGGTTTCGAACCCTATCTCTCCCGATCCAACGTGCGAACCCAAACCCTAACCCCCTAAACCTATTTTATTAAATGTCATCTATCTTGTGCATATCGCATCATAATTACACGTGTTGCATCTCTTGGGTTTGCGGGTGTAACATTTCACCTAAATAATAATTATGGAATGTGTGGGGTAATAAATATATAATGCCCTATTCCATTTAATTTGGTTATATCACCCATGCCATGTCTTGCCATGCTAATCAACATTTAATTTGATGGGTAGATAAATAACTTGCACCTAAATATTAATTGTCGGAATCCCGGTTCCGCTTAATTTGGATTAAGTGCATCTCGCATTGCATCTTGCCATATCATGCATCATTCTCATAGGATCATGCTGGATCTTTGCCGTAGTTATAAAATGCATCTTTTACGCTTTCCAGTGTTTGTTGCTTCTTCGCGGATACGACGTTGAGATGTGTGAGCAACGACAAGATCTGCTTCCATGCGGGATTCCAGGCAAGCAAAGTTTGCTTGTTTACCTATACATTGTCTTTCATTCCTGCCGTTGATCTCTGCTACCCTAGTTATCGATTCTTAAACTGCGATCCCATCACATGTTTATCCTGCAGCCTATAAAGCTTTATCCCCACATTCCATCACCTGTTGTTTGTTTATCTGTTGGCCTTGCGAGTCGTAGCGCATGCTTAGAGTTGCTTGTGCGAGTCATCTGTTGGTCTTATGTTTTCATCTGCTTAGCATGATAGATTTTTCTACCTTAATAAAATGTTGTCTTATATTGGGGTATTATAATTAAAAGATAAGACACCAGGCGGAAGGCCTTGCGAGGTGTTTTGTTCTGCTCAGTGTCGACCTAGGAACTGAGATTTTGTCCTCGGATCCAATTTTGAGCACACTAACCACTTGTGCGAGGCCCTATGGAGCCCCCCTCGACTTTGAACGGATCTACATCTTGTCCATGTGCCGCAAGTAGTTCGGGTTTTCCATTTGCTCATATGCATGTGCATGATGATGATGATGATGAGAGGGTATGTGACACGGGGGGTCATATAGGTGCGGTACGACACGAAGCGGACAGTTCCTACTGTGGTTTGAGCCGCATGGTGGCGTAGTCGCCAACTAATGAGTCCGCAATTGAGATTCGGCCGGACTCCTGACGCGGGTAACAACTCATATGGGTGGCACTTGGACTTGCTGTAGTGAAGGAACAAGTCGTGTTGAGAAGCCCTGATGCTTGCTTGGGTTGATCATGCGAGTATGGGTACAGTAGTGCACCCCTGCAGGGTATAATCTTATCGATGAGCCGTGTCCACGGTTATGGACGACTTTGGTGATGATGCTGGCTAACAAGATCTAGACAACTTGCACCTATTTAATGTTAATTAAATTGACTAGTAATATAGAATTACTTTCACAATAAATTATAAATAAAACTGTTCAATGTGTGAGTTTCCCGAATTGCTTCCTCATATTTGGTTGAGGGGGTTAATTCAAGAATGGGTTATGATTGGTGTTAGTTGTAGATGTTTATCTTATGCGCTCTCTTATCCCTCTCTGATTAGACGGAAGTTGTAGCGTGTCTCTTTAGGTTGCTAGTGCTGCTGCCGCTAAGTCCACCTCCCCCATATTTTGGGAGATGGTGTAGAAAGTAGGCAAGTCGGTTTTGCTTGCCAGGGAGTGCCCTGACCCTCTTTTGGGATCTGCTTTATGTGCAGTCAACAGGTTTGAAGTCTGACGACGTTAGCTTGGGAATCCCTCCGCCTTGGCTGGGCAGGGATATGGCGCCATCGCTTATCTTCAGGACTCTTAGTCCAGTTTGCTTCTTATCCGTAGTCGGATACTATTTCTGCTTCCGCTGCCATTTGTACCTTTGTATTGTATATTTGTATCTTGACTCGTTCGAGTCGTTGTTGTATTATATCTTCTGTTGTATTTGTGGATGTATCGGAACTGTTGTAATGTTATCACAATTCCACCCACATAATGCGCATGTTTCGGCGTGCACATTATGTCTGGTGGGCGACCTAAAATCGTTATTATGCGGATTTCGGCGGGAACGCTTAAATCTACATAATACCGATTTTAGGGCGTCACAAAGTGGTATCAGAGCCTTGGTTTCGATCTCCTTGTTGTTTCGATACGAATGGTTATCGAAGCAGCGGGTCCGCAAAAGCCTGTAGGATAACCTCGATAACGGTCGTTGTTTTTAGAGTTTCGAAAACTATTTGACTAAAATTATTTTGAAAAATATCTCAATAGGTTTCTATTTACTTCTTACCTCAATTCTATTTCCCCTCTTACCTTACTTGTTTTGAGTCTCTTCTCTTATCCAACTTTCAAAGTTTTAGGATCCTACGTGTGGGTGGACGATTTCTTGCCTTTTACCCTATTAGGTTCGATCTTTCAGAGTCGTCTTCGTCGTGAGCAACAATCCCTTGTTAGTGGTGTCGAGAATTTCAAGGTGGAGCAACAATCCCTTGTTAGTGGTGTCGAGAAGTTCATCCCGGAGCGTGAAGACTCGATAGTTACCCCTCTCTTCTTGTGGTCTCGGCGTGGATCTCGGGACGCGATCCCTTGTTAGTGGTGCCGATTGTAACGCCCCGGGATTTTATCCCCTTTTGTTTTGTGAGTTTTCTTTTTTTTTTGCATCGACATGGCATCGCATTAATTTAATTTGTTGCATTTAAATTTAATTTACACAATTAAATTCAAATGCATTTCAAATTAATTAAAAATGTGTTATTTTCAAATCTTTTAAAAATGTTAAAAACTAGTTTATTAAATTGTCTATTGAAAACTAAAAATATTTTGTAAAGGTTTCGTGTTGAAATTCCTTTTCTATTTTGTTTTAAAAATATAAAACAGAAAATAATAAGGGGAGAGAAATAAGGCCCAAAGCCCATCTAACTCAAACCCTAGGTTTCCCCACAGAAAATTCTTTCCCACCCCCTGACTTTTTGCAGCCACCCTCCTCCTTTTTCTGATTTTTGCAAAATAATCTTCCACCCCTTCTTTCTCTTTTTCCCCCCCTCCTTTCCTTTTTCTTTTTCTTCTTTTCTTTTTTTCCCTCTCTTTCTCTTCTTCCTTCCCGAGCCCGCACACAGCTGCTTCCCGAGCGCCCCAACCGTGCTCCCCGTGCTCCCGCACCGCGCCTCCCCTGCCGCGCGCTCCGGCCCCCGACCACCGGCGCCGCATCCCCGGCCGCTGCCTCCGCCGCACCGCGCCCGCCGGCCTACCCCGCCGCGCCCGTGCTCCGCGCCGCGCCATGGCCGCCCGCGCCGGCCCGGCCCTTCGCTCGCGTGCCCGCTCGTGCGAGCCGCCGCCGCGCCGCCGCCTCCTCCTTCGCCTCCCGCGCGCCGTGCTCCTCCGCCGCTCCTCCCGCCGAGCCCTACTCCTTCCGGCCGGCCGACGCCCCCTGCGCCTCCCCTGACGCCGCCGCCTCCTCCGCCGTTGCGCTGGTCGCCGCTGCCCTCCACTGCTCCGGCCCCCGACGCCCCTTGCCTCCGGCTGCCTCCACGCCTCCACCCGAGCTCCTCCGCGCGCCCCTGCTCCAGCCGAGCCAGCCCCGCGCCTCCGGCCGCCCATGCGCGCCGCGTCCACGCCGCCGCCCGCGCATCCTCCGTCGGCCGCTCCCGCCGCCGCGCACCCCGTGCTCCTCCTCCCGCCGTCGTGCGCTCCGTCCCGCGCCGCAGCGCGCCGCCGCCCCACACGCGCTCGTCCGTGCCGCGCCGCCGTCTCCGCGGCCTCCTCTTCACGGCTGCGTGCCCGCCGCCGCCGCCGCCCGCCAGGTGTTCGACGCAATGCTCGAAAGAACCCGGCGTCTTTTGTTGTCCGCGTTTGTCCACCCTTCGAGGTGCTGCCCGCCCGTGCGTTTTCCATCCGGTGTCCGTTTCCGTGATTCTACGTGTCCGCGCTTCCTGACCACTTCCACGACACCGACAAACGACGATGCCCCTGTTCCGCGACGACTACTTCCCCGATGGCGACTACTTCACCTACGGACCGAAGACGTCGGTTTCGAACCCTATCTCTCCCGATCCAACGTGCGAACCCAAACCCTAACCCTAAACCTATTTTATTAAATGTCATCTATCTTGTGCATATCGCATCATAATTACACGTGTTGCATCTCTTGGGTTTGCGGGTGTAACATTTCACCTAAATAATAATTATGGAATGTGTGGGGTAATAAATATATAATGCCCTATTCCATTTAATTTGGTTATATCACCCATGCCATGTCTTGCCATGCTAATCAACATTTAATTTGATGGGTAGATAAATAACTTGCACCTAAATATTAATTGTCGGAATCCCGGTTCCGCTTAATTTGGATTAAGTGCATCTCGCATTGCATCTTGCCATATCATGCATCATTCTCATAGGATCATGCTGGATCTTTGCCGTAGTTATAAAATGCATCTTTTACGCTTTCCAGTGTTTGTTGCTTCTTCGCGGATACGACGTTGAGATGTGTGAGCAACGACAAGATCTGCTTCCATGCGGGATTCCAGGCAAGCAAAGTTTGCTTGTTTACCTATACATTGTCTTTCATTCCTGCCGTTGATCTCTGCTACCCTAGTTATCGATTCTTAAACTGCGATCCCATCACATGTTTATCCTGCAGCCTATAAAGCTTTATCCCCACATCCCATCACCTGTTGTTTGTTTATCTGTTGGCCTTGCGAGTCGTAGCGCATGCTTAGAGTTGTTTGTGCGAGTCATCTGTTGGTCTTATGTTTTCATCTGCTTAGCATGATAGATTTTTCTACCTTAATAAAATGTTGTCTTATATTGGGGTATTATAATTAAAAGATAAGACACCAGGCGGAAGGCCTTGCGAGGTGTTTTGTTCTGCTCAGTGTCGACCTAGGAACTGAGATTTTGTCCTCGGATCCAATTTTGAGCGCACTAACCACTTGTGGGAGGCCCTATGGAGCCCCCCTCGACTTTGAACGGATCTACAGCTTGTCCATTTGCCGCAAGTAGTTCGGGTTTTCCATTTGCTCATATGCATGTGCATGATGATGATGATGATGATGATGATGAGAGGGTATGTGACACGGGGGGTCATATAGGTGCGGTACGACACGAAGCAGACAGTTCCTACTGTGGTTTGAGCCGCATGGTGGCGTAGTCGCCAACTAATGAGTCCGCAATTGAGATTCGGCCAGACTCCTGACGCGGGTAACAACTCATATGGGTGGCACTTGGACTTGCTGTAGTGAAGGAATAAGTCGTGTTGAGAAGCCCTGATACTTGCTTGGGTTGATCATGCGAGTATGGGTACAGTAGTGCACCCCTGCAGGGTATAATCTTATCGATGAGCCGTGTCCACGGTTATGGACGACTTTGGTGATGATGCTGGCTAACAAGATCTAGACAACTTGCACCTATTTAATGTTAATTAAATTGACTAGTAATATAGAATTACTTTCACAATAAATTATAAATAAAACTGTTCAATGTGTGAGTTTCCCGAATTGCTTCCTCATATTTGGTTGAGGGGGTTAATTCGAGAATGGGTTATGATTGGTGTTAGTTGTAGATGTTTATCTTATGCGCTCTCTTATCCCTCTCTGATTAGACGGAAGTTGTAGCGTGTCTCTTTAGGTTGCTAGTGCTGCTGCCGCTAAGTCCACCTCCCCTATATTTTGGGAGATGGTGTAGAAAGTAGGCAAGTCGGTTTTGCTTGTCAGGGAGTGCCCTGACCCTCTTTTGGGATGTGCTTTATGTGCAGTCAACAGGTTTGAAGTCTGACGCCGTTAGCTTGGGAATCCCTCCGGCTTGGCTGGGCAGGGATATGGCGCCATCGCTTATCTTCAGGACTCTTAGTCCAGTTTGCTTCTTATCCGTAGTCGGATACTATTTCTGCTTCCGCTGCCATTTGTACCTTTGTATTGTATATTTGTATCTTGACTCGTTCGAGTCGTTGTTGTATTATATCTTCTGTTGTATTTGTGGATGTATCGGAACTGTTGTAATGTTATCACAATTCCACCCACATAATGCGCATGTTTCGGCGTGCACATTATGTCTGGTGGGCGACCTAAAATCGTTATTATGCGGATTTCGGCGGGAACGCTTAAATCTACATAATACCGATTTTAGGGCGTCACAGGGATGCCTTGGGCATCTCCAAGTTTTGACGCTTGAGTCTTCTTGAAATATATTGGGGTGAACCACCGGGGCATCCCCATGCTTTGGCGTTACTATCCTCTTGATCATATTATATCATCCTTCTCTCTTGATCCTTGAAAACTTCCTCCACACCAAACTAAGAGTAAACTTCATTAGAGGATTAGTGCCTGAAAAATTATGATATTATGTAGGAACACAATTTCTACCAATGCTACTGGACATTATATACAGACACTAATACTTCATAGGATAAAAAGATTCAATCAAAATAGCAAAAGAGGCATTGCAAAATAAATGGCAGAATCTGTCAAAAATAGAACAGTACGTAAAGACGAATTTATTTGAGGCACTAAACTTGCTCAGACCAGAAAATTCAAAACTAATGAAAATTGCGTATACATCTGAGGAGTATGCACAAAAAAGGGCAGAGTTTTCTGATGTTCCAGTGAATAGTTATGAGTTTAACAGTGAACATCAGAAATCTGTTTATGCGTAGGAATTGAAATTTAGCATCAACTTTCAACTAGAGGCTTAACTTGACACAAAAATGCAATAAAATAAAGATACAAATAAATTGGTACAGAGGTAGGACAAGTCCTTTACGCAAACGAAATAAAATAACAGGAAATAAAAGTGGGTTGTCTCCCATAAGCGTTTTTGTTATAGCCATTAAGATAGGCATAGTGATTTTTATGATGCTCTCGTAGAAATGAGAGTTGAAAAGTTAAAGAGAGCATCAAGAGGCAAATATAAAGCACTTTTTAAGTCTAACCCTCTTCATATGCAAAGGACTCTTGTAAATAAACAAGTCATGAAAGCACAAAGCAATAAGCATAGGAAAGCAAAACAGGTGCAACTTCAAAATTTTCAACATAAAGAGGGGAAACTTAATATTGTTGAGATACATAAAACCATGTTTCCCTCTCTCATAATAATTTTCAGTAGTAGAAATAAATTCAACCATATAACCAAAAAAATCATTCAACTTAGATAACATAGGCACATAAAGAGGATCATTAAATTTATTTTGGAATTCATTAGCATGCTTCCCTCGATCAAAATAGTTATCAAGATCAATATCAAGTTTAAGATCATGGTTGCAACAAAGATTTGAAACTAGAAACAATTGCAAACCACACAAGTATTTCTCAACACAAGCAAACTTCTCCTCCATGGTGTAACTTGGAGAATTCATGAACAAAGTAGGACTCTCATGAGTAAGAGTACCATCACAAGCATCAAATATATCATTTTTATCCTCACATAAATAAGTAAAAACTTCTAAACATAGAGGATTATCAATAATCATAGGACCATCATCTAAAGCATTATCATATAACATATTTAAGAAATACTCATCATTATCATCAATAAGTTCACTTGTAGCATCATGAATAAAATTTACAACATAACTATCACATAAAACATTCTTATCATGAGCCACATGCATAAAAGAATTAATACTCTCCACATAAGCATAGTCATTCTTATTAATTGTAGTGGGAGCAAATTCAACAAAATAGCTATCATCATTATTATTCTTATCACCATAATCATCAAATATAGGAGGCATATTGTAATCAACATAAAATTTATCCTCGACAGTAGGTGGACCAAAAATATCACAATGATTATAATTAACATATATTGGAGGCAAGGTATCATCAAAGAAAATTTTCTCCTCCGTGCTTGGGGGACTCAAAATATCATGCTCGTCAAAACAAGCTTCCCCAATCTTAGACTTTTCCATAGCCTTAGCAATAATAGTGTCCAAAGAATTTATACTAATAACATTACTACCACTATTATGCAAACAAGATTCCATAGGTTTTTTAATTTTCTCTTCAAAAGTATCATGTCCTACTGCAATATAAATTTCATAAAGATCTTTAATTTTTTTGTAGTTTTTCATTAGCTTAACTAGTGAAAATAAAAACAAGAAACAAAAAGTAATAACTGCAGAATTTAAAGGACATACCTTCAAGCGCTCACCTCCCCGGCAACGACGCCAAAAAATAGCTTGATGTCTACGCACGCTTCTATTCTTGTAAACAGTGTTGGGCCTCCAAGAGTAGAGGTTTGTAGAACAGCAGCAAGTTTCCCTTAAGTGGATCACCCAAGGTATATCGAACTCAGGGAGGTTGATGTCAAAGATATTCCTCTCAAGCAACCCTGCGATTAAGATACGAGAAGTCTCTTGTGTACCCAACACACCCAATACACTTGTCAGATGTATATGTGCACTAGTTATGCGAAAAGATAGTGAAATACAATTAATATGGATGATTATAAGTAGTAATTGCAATCTGTAATAAAATTGGCAGCAAGCAAACATGTAGAAAAACTTGTTGGAAACGGTGTTTCAATGCTTAGAAACAAGGCCTGGGGATCCTACTTTCACCGGTGGACATTCTCAACATTGACATCAAAGTTAAATAACTAAACACTACTCTCAAACACTCTCATGTCGGATAACAAATACCATTCATTGTGTACGGCTACAAGAGCACCCTCAAAGTCTTAGTAAACCAAGACCAACAACGTCATAAAGGGAATCATACACGGTGCACACACTGTCACCATTACACACGTGGATAACCCTGGAGTTCATATTAAAGTAACCTCTAGAGTGCATAATAGACAAAGAGTAGCATCACATATTCAACTAGATTACAAAGCTCATGATCACATAAAGATTACATCATGGGAGAGAGAGATAAACTACATGGCTTCCGTAGATCCCGCAGCCCCGGGGGAGAACTACTCACTCCTCATCATAGAAGTCAGCAACGGCGATGGAGATGGCGGTGGAGTCGACGGAGATGGCTCCGGGGGGCAATTCCCCGTCCCGGTAGGGTGCCGGAACAGAGACTTCTGTCCCCCGAATCTTGTCGGTGATGGCGGCGGTGTTTGGGACCCATGGACGAAAAACCGTCTAACGTGCTAGGGTTTTTGGCCGAAGGGGTATATGTAGGCGAAAGGGCGAAGGCGGTAGACCTCCGTGGGCCCCACACCACCTCTCGACGCGGCCAGAAAGGAGCCGCCAGGACATGATGTGGGCCCCTTGGGCATCATCTTCGTCTCCTCTTCGGCTTCCTGGAACGCAGATATTCCAAAAATAATTCCTGGTTGATTTATTTCCAATTTGGCGGATATTTTCTTAAGTCCTTTTCTGAAACCAAAAACAACAGAAAACATGGAACTGGCACTATGGCATCTTGTTAATAGGTTAGTCCCAGAAAATGCATAAAACTATATAAAATGCATATAAAACATGTAATAACATGTTATAACATATCATGGAACACAAGAAATTATGGAAACGTTGGAGACGTATCAGCAGCTGATGGGCCAACGAAGGATAAGGGAGTTGTGCGGATGGATCTGGGAGTATAATATCTAGTGGACTATGCTTTCAGGGATTGCTAGGCTACGAGGGACAAACCCTACCACCGGATCACCACGCCAGTAGCGGGATGGTGGACGCTCTCAAAGGACTATACGTTCTGCCCTGCAACAATTAGTGGGAAGGATGGGACACGTATGCCAGCAGCTTTCAGAGGAATTCATCCAGCCTTAGATCTCAAATGCCTCTCAGGCCGGGTGGACATTTCAGTAGGTTATGGGGGCTGCTCAGTGATGACCCACAAGTACATGGGATCGCAACAGTCTTCGAGGGAAGTAAAACCCAAATTTATTGATTCGACACAAGGGGAGCCAAAGAATATTTATAAGATTTAACAGATGATTTGTCAGATCAGCTGCACCTGTGAATAGACTTGCTCGAGACAGATTATCAGTAGCAACAGTTTTATAACAGTGACAATAGTGAAATAACAACAGCAATAGAAGTAAGACATCGATTGTGATTGCGGTAGACAACATGACTAAAATACTGTAGGCATAGGGACGGATGTACGAGCGTTGCAGGGATAAGATAATTCATGTAATATCATAGCTTAGACATTTACAGATAAAGAATATAAAGCATCCAAGTATTAACTAATCATAAGCATGTATTCCAATTTAGTTGTGCGTGCTCGCAATGAGAAAGTTGCACAACATCTTTTGTCCTGCCACCCCGTTTGCAGCGGGGTCTATAGGGAAACTACTGGCAATTAAGGTTCTCCTTTTAATAAAGTACCAGATCAAATCATTAACATTCCGTGAACACATGTGATCCTCACATCACATCCATTCCCTCCGGTTATCCCAATTGTTGTCACTTTGGGGCCATCGGTTCGGGACAATAATATGTGTATACAACTCATATATATGGTCTAAAACATGTTTAGATCTGAGATCATGGCACTCAGAACCTAGTGTCAAGCATTAAGCATAACAAGTTGGAACAATGACGTAAAATCTCAATAACGGATACTAGGCACCATGCCCTAACGATATTACAGCTATCTATAGTATATAAATGGGAGAAACCCACTATGGTTATTTCTCTCAACATGCAAGGCATCCACATCATCAATCATCTCTAACCAATCCTAACATGCCACGTAAGCAAATCTACCACCTAATTAAAAAATAATCTAAAGAGGTTTCCATCATATAAGCCACGCCTAGGGGTGTAAACGGATCGGATCGGATTTTTCCTTTACCATAAATTTCATCGGATTCGGAGCGGATCGGATAATGACCGGATGCGGATTCGGATGCAGATATCCGTAATGGTGGATTCAGAGGCGGAAACGGGGCGAATTCAGAGCAGCAACAAAACTAATCGGATATATAGGTGTATAAGTAAATTGTCAAACCATACATACGAAAATAATTGTTCGATAACCTAATAACTAGAAAACTTGTAATTCATAGTCTTTATAATGACTATTTAAGTGAGATGTTGTTCGACTAACGAACTCTACAAATTACTGGTTACAAATTATGCTATATTAGACTAGACATTTCGATAGAAAATCGGATTATTCGGAATCAAACCATCGGATAATCTTATTTAAATTTCGAATAATCCATATTTATACTATTTTACATATCATATCCTATACCATATCGGGGTGTCAAGTTCGGAATCGTATATCCTTATCCGTCGGATCCCGTAAAATCGGATATGGATTGTTGAAAATGGTTTCAGAAACGGATATGATGCATAAATTATCCTTTCCATTTACACCCCTAGCCAAGCCATCCACCGTGCGTCATAATAGGATTTTTCTTAGAACACGGTGTCCTTAATTACCGCAGCTCTTCGGTTTCGACTTCCGACGATTCCCAACGGCGCGCTCTCTCATCTTCCTCTTCAGCCATCTCGGCTGCTTCCTCTTGCCGGTTAGAATCCGTGAACGATACAACACTAGTAGAAATATGGGTATTAGTCCCGGTTCTAGAGAACCTTTAGTCCCGGTGTAGCAACCGGGACTATCAAGGCGGGACTAAAGGTGCCCAACCCTTTAGTCTCGGTCGCTTACGAACCTGGACTAAAGGCCCTTCCACATGGCCACGTGTGCCCGCAACGTTTGGACCATTTAGTCCCGGTTGGTAATACCAACCTGGACTAAAGGTTTTTAGCAGAAATTCATTTTTTTTTAAGAATCAACTATTTTATATTTTTTGAAGGTTTTTTATTTTGAATCTTTGAATTCTTTTTGAACTTCGAATCTTTCAATTATTTGGCCAATTAATTTATATTTACCCCTATTCTCAAGTCAAAGTGCATGCCTACGGTCAAACTTCCCGCTCAGTCACCCATCCTCACACTACTCCACCCTAAGAACGCTTAACGTTTAGGTTCCATTGAAATTAGATACTAAGAGAACAGAGAACTTACTGATATAACTGTCTTATCAATCATATTAACCACTCGGTCATGATGACATAATTTTTCATTGCTTGTATTATTAAATTTTAGTTAAATAAATAAAAATGATAATAGAATAAAATATTGAAATAAATAATGATAAAATAAACATTACTTTACTTTTGCCTTTTTATATAGTATGAAATAATTCGTATCTTTAAATCCTTAAATCGGAATTCAACAAATAAAATGTCTAAATTGATAAAAAAAATTAGAGGAATCCAAATATCACATCCAAATCATATTTTTCATTATAGAAACATCGAAAGCCAAGGTGACCATTTCGATTTTTTTACGAAAAAATGAAATAAAACGATAAACACCTCAAAAAAGGATATCCTTTAAAGTGGGGTCCTTATATGTGTACAAGGTGGTATGAAAAATGATAGACATGATTTTGACACAATTTGAAAAAAAAAGTCTTCACAAAAAGGACTATCATCTATAAACATCTATAAGTTTCAAGCCAAAAGATCAAGTTATGGTCATTTTCACGGCATAGTTTGTGATAAACGTATCATATTTCACAAATAGGTGCAGATTCATATACTAAACAATCATGCCAAATGGATTCTTCAAATTATTTTCATAATTTTTTTTTCTATTTTAAGTCCAAAAAATGACTTTTTTGTGAACAAAATACAAAAAATATGATACAAAATGACACCCATTTAATTTTCATGAAAACTAGTACACATATGATGGATAATCCCCAAGTAATAGGTTTTTCCTTGATTTCTACCTAATTTCTTCTAGTTAAATGAGTTTATGTCAATTTTTGAAAAGTAATTCAGATTTGAACTACAACTATTTGTTAGTTTGGTTTGAATTTGTTGGAAAATCATTTAACGGTACAAAAGTGTTGGTTATATCGAAGAAACATTGATAATTCTTGAAGATCTTACCTCTTTCGATGAATAGTCATCGCGGCCGTTTTGATCATTTTTTGGGAAAAAATGAAATAAAGCGATAAACACCTCAAAAAATGAAATCCTTTGACATGGGGCCCTTATATGTGTACTAGTTGCCATGAAAAATGATAAACTTGATTTTTGACAAAATTTACAAAAAAATTCTTCACAAAAAGGACTATCGTCTATAAACACCTATAAGTTTTAAGTCAAATGACCAAGTTATGGTCATTTTTACGGTGATAAAGATCACATATTACACTAATAGGTGCGTATTGGTATAGTAAACAATGAATACAAAGGGATTTTTCAAATTATTATCATAAATATCATTTTCCATTTTTTTGGTGCAAAACAAGACTTTTTTGTGAACAAAGTACCAAACATATGATGCAAAATGACACCCATTTAATTTTCATGAAAACTAGTACACATATGATGGATAATCCCCAAATAATAGGTTTTTTCTTGATTTCTACCTAATTTCGCCTAGTTAAATGAGTTTATGTCGATATTTCAAAAGTAATTCAAATTTGAACTACAACTATTTGATAGTTTGGTATGTATTTTTTGGAAAAATCATTTTAAGGTACACAACTATTGGTTATATTACAGAAACATTGATAATTCTTGAAATCTTATCTCTTTCGATGAATAGTCATCGCAGCCGTTTTGATCATTTTTACGATAAAATAGAATAAAGTGATAAACACCTCAAAAAAGGAAATACTTTGACATGGGACCCTTATATGTGTACTAGTTGCCATGGAAAATGATAAACTTTATTTTTGACAAACTTTGCAAAAAAAGTCTTCACAAAAAGGACTATCATCTATAAACATCTATAAGTTTCAAGTCAAATGATCAAGTTATGGTCATTTTTACGGCATAGTTTGTGATAAAGATCTCATATTGCACAAATAGATGTGTATTGATATATTTAAACAATCACGCCAAAGGGATATTTCAAGTTATTATCATAAATATCATTTTCCATTTTTAAAGTGCAAAACATGACTTTTTTGTGAACAAAGTACCAAACATATGATGCAAAATGACACCTATTTAATTTTCATGAAAACTACTACGCATATGATGGATAATAACCAAGTAATAGGTTTTTCCTTGATTTCTACCTAATTTCGCCTAGTTAAATGAGTTTAAGTCGATTTTTTTAAAGTAATTCAAATTTGAATTACAACTATTTGATAGTTTGGTCTGAATATTTTGGAAAAAACATTTTAAAATACACAACTATTGGTTATATCACAGAAACATTGATAATTCTTACAAATCTTACCTCTTTTGATGAATAGTCATCGCACTGTTTTGATCGATTTTACGAAAAATGGTATAAAGTGAGAAACACCTCAAAAAGGAAATCTTTTGGCATGGGGCCCTTATATGTGTACTAGTTGCCATGAAAAATGATAAACTTGATTTCTGACCAAATTTGCAAAAAGAAAAAAGATTCCTTCCGGTTGACCGGTCATGCAAGAACTACATTTTATCATTCCATCCGAGACTAAACTTTGGCTACAATTAATATGAAAAAACTTAAAATGATAAATCATCACACAATGTCATTTTATGTGACCTAATTGCGTAGATAGTTTTTCATATATACACAATGTTTTCCGAATTTGTACGCAAAAGTTATAGTTTTTTAAATTGAGATCACTTATTTTTATAAAAAACAAAAATCTAAATTTTAAAATTTCTCTAATAGTAGGTTGCGATAGGTACCAGCACGTCAAAGGATTTTTCAATTTTAAGTTTTTTTCATTTTTTAAATTTATTTTAGACGTTGTTTTTTCACGGTAAAAATGTAGCCTACCATAGACCCTTTAGTCCAGGTTGGTGCCACAAACCGGGACTAAAGGGTCACACACAGGGCCCCGCCTCTGTGGCCGCATGTGGTGACCCTTTAGTCCCGGTTCGTGTCACGAACCGGGACTAAAGGTCCCTTCAAAATTCAATCTGGTGGCTTACACCCTTTAGTCTCGGTTCCTTAAAGGGGTGAACCAAAACCCCGTTTTATACTAGTGCAACTTCCTCCATCCATAAATTGTTCCTCCAGGCTGTGGACTCCCGATGCTATCAACGTGCTGTTGCAGCAGGCGATGTACATCATCTCTCTCTATTTAATAAATCTGCCACTAACCTCCAGATTAATTGACAGAGAGTTCGTAAGAAAATGGATCTTAGTAACCCATCGATCTATCAACCCATCAGGACCTCCAGCGTCCAGCCCCATCTCTCTATTTCTCTCTCATCGCATGAGCAGGCCTCCCGCACTACTCAACTAAGGAGGTCGTGATGATGTTGGTGGCTTGGTGCTACTATTTCAAGCTTCTTTTCTTTTCTCATCATGTTATATTAGTATTTGTTATAGATCCGGATATACTGCAGACGTGAAGCCTGTGAATCAACAACTTCTTTCTGTTTTCTGTTTGTTGCAGATCCCCCTACAACTCTTTAATTGGCCATTTTTACAGTGGGAATACTGTAAAAGTCCTCCTTTAGTTTTTTTTCATGCCAATTTGTGATACTAGACGTATATCATTTATTTGTTCATCCCATTCTATCTAATTATGTTGATTATGCAGGGCATGTGTGCTAACAGGCATCTGAGTGCCTGTGTGCGTGATTTGAGTATCTACTGTATTTGATCAGAGGAAGAAACGATTAGTGGAATGGCCCATTCGGTTACCTTTTGCATAATTTACAAATAAAAGCAATATTACATTCATATTAAAATAACTTCCTTTAACACGTTTAGGGAAGAAATGACGTTAGGTGATTCTTTCAACCCTGGTTTTAATTTTGCACATACTTTGTTATATCCAGCGCATTGAGTATCCCTATCCCCAGTCTAAACAAAATCACCGTTAAGTATCCTCACTTTTGGCCACAAGAACAAAAGTATCATCTAAGCTAGCGGGTATGAAAAAATTAAAAAGATATGTTTAATTGAATTCATTCAAAAATCATATCCATGAACTTTGGTTTATATACCTCCCATGCTTAGTACATATTACATTTTTAACTCAAATTGAACTGTAGTCGAGTTGCAGCATTTTGCCTTCATTTGCAAGATCAAATAGGTACTGCTTCTGTGCCAACTGTTTTATTCAACTTCTGTAAACTATTTCGTTATAATGTCGTATTTTGCACTATATGTTGTGTTTACTGCTTGACGATAGTCCATTCATACAGAAAGTTCAACTTGAAACTATCTATTGTTTTTTTGGAGGGTCTGTTATTCTTTTCCAACCATGTTTGAGAAAAGTACATCATACATATATATATATATATTTTTATATATATCTATTTTTTCTCTATATATATAGGTTAAATGCTATCTACTACCGGGTGTAACTATACCCATGTCTCATATACCACCTTACGGAAATATTTGTCATACTTCATCGGTTTGAGTATGTTCATATATACTATATCTAAGATACCCCAAAACAAGTTTCATGAAAAATTACAACTTTCCTATATTTTACACTATATACTCAAAATACTGTCATATATGCATATAAAAGAGAAGTATGTAGAATGCTCTTACATACTACCTAAAAAGAAGTATCTATAATACTAAAATAGCATTAGATACTTCATACTACATGTTACATACCTCCCGTTATGATAGGTACTCCATACATGTGTGAAACACACATGGGTGTATTTACACCCGGGTGTAGTATGAATATGTCCTATATATATATATATATATATATATATATATATATATATATATATATATATATAGATAGAACATATTCATACTACCCTCGAAGGTAACTACCCCACGTGTGTTTCACACAATGTATGGAGTATCTATCATAACATGAGGTATGTATCATGTAGTATGGAGTATATAATGCTATTTCAGTACTATAGATACTTTTTTTAGTAGTATGTAGAAAACTTCTACATACTTCTCTTTTATATGCATATATGACGATATTTCGAGTATATAGTGTAAAATATTAGGCCATTTGCAATTTTTTCATTAAAGTTGTTTTTGGGTATCTTAGATATAGTATACGAACATACTCAAACCGATAAATTATGACAAAGTACTTCCGTAAGTTGGTATATGAGACGTGGGGTAGTTACCTTTGAGGGTAGAAACCATTTATATATATATTTCTATATATAGGGTAGCGCTATTTGACTCCATGAGAGTAGAATAGTTATTCTACACCCACCCTATATCTTTTGAACCGTAAAGATTTTTTACGTCAAGTAAATTTTGCCGTACTTCGTAAGTTCATAGCAACGTAAGAAAATATTAACATGACACAATTTTTTTATTTATGTGGCATATATAAAATATTACGTAAAATACACATTTTTACCTATTTTTACACCGTTATGACTTATATATAGCATTTCTTATGTAGATTGTTTAGTTATGGGGCAAAATAAATGTAATTATTTGGATCATAAACATATTTATTTTATAAAAAACAATTTAAAAACTCTTGGGTGTAAAATAATTTATTCTACACCTGGGTGCAGAATAGAGTTTCTGTATTATATATATATATATGTGTCAGCTATTCTATAACCGGTTGTAGATTAAGGATCTACAACCGAAGTTGTACTGCCCTGTTGAACAACTTGCACTACCGAGAAGTACAAGTTTGTTTTCTTCCGCTAATCGGTGATTCCGGGTTAGATTCTTGTATTTTTAAACATTTACTGGTGTATTAAGTGCTTGCGAATCGTTTTAGGTGTTGAGAAACAACTTTAGATCGATCCGCTTATCATTTGGTCCCGGTTGAAGCCGTTCATGTTCTTCCGCTAGCATTTCCGATGCCCAATTCTTCTGTTAATCGGTGATTCCGGGTTAGATTCTTCTGTTTTTTAACATTTACCTGTGAATTAAGGGCTCTTGATCGTTCTAGGTCTTGACTAGCAACTTTTAATCGATCCGGTTACCAATTGGTCTCGGATGAACTCGTCCGTGCTTTTCCGCCTGCATATCCGATGCCGAATTCAGATGGTTTAGTCAATAATTACGCAATTAACTTGTTATGCTACTGTAATTTGGTCATATTAACAGGTTCATGCGCTTCTGATCGTTCGGGGAACCACGTACTGCTGAAATTTGTTGGCACTAGAAGTTTTTGGTTCTGGACGACGACGTATTCTTTTCTGTTTCTTCGATAATCATGCAATTAACTTGATATTTATCTTTCGGTTGGTGTTTTTTATATTATCGTGCATTTTAGATTGTGTTTTGATTGTTGTCTGGTACAAATTTGTTGGCCCGATATGAGCGGATACTGCCGTTCGCTGTAGAATGCGTGCGGCAGTTGTTTGATCTCGAATTTGTTAACATTTTTTGTTTTTAATTTGCGAGAGCTTGTATTATATTATAACTATGTTTCAAACTGTAAATTGTCGATTTGTATTTTCCATTTTGTTAATTTTCTGTCTCATATGTTTTACGATTTTCGTTTTAGGCTCATAGTTTGTTGGACTTCCAATTATTTATTTCTGTACGGTCCTCTTTCTTGTTGTTGAACTTCTCTCTACCCCCAGCTGAACTGCTTTTCCGGTTCTTTGTTTAAATCTCGTACTTCTCGCGATTTTCTTAACTTCTTTTTGTGGTGGCTAACTGTTTTGTTAATTCCCAGATAATACTCCTATGATCGCGTTATCACCTCCGTTTGTTGGGAACCGAATAATTCGAATTTGATGGATAAGCTTATCTTTTCCTATTATCTCTCTTTTCTGTTTCTTGTTTGGCATCTGTATGTATGTTCGTTCCGACCTTCATAAGCCTGGATGTTTTCTTCTTGTTCTCTCCATCCCCTTTCCCAGAAATCAGCAAACATTTCCAATGGCCAATACACCTTTCAGCCATGAGTACTCCTTTGTAACGCATGCAGCACCACCATCAACGCCTTGTACACCAACTTCTCTCCATCGGCTGATGCCTGGGTTGACAAGGCTGAAGGTTTCTTGGCTGGGTCCAAACTAAAGTTCGTTGGAGTCGACGTCGAGTTCAGTCCTAAAGGCTATCGCCAGAAGGCAACCGTGCTGCACCTGTGTGTTGGCCTAGATTGCTTGGTCTATCACATCTTCTGCGCTGCTGATGAGATCTCCGTGAAGTTTAAATCTTTCCTTCGAAGCTGGGAGTACAAGTTTGTTGGTTTTGACACCAGCAGTGACACAACGATGCTTCGTCGTTCCGGTCTGTATATCTTTAACCATATAAATATTCAGAGGATTTGGAAGGATCTTGACTTGATCAAGCTTCGTCGAGATCGCACCCCTGGCAAGCAAGGAATGAAGGATGTTGCCGGTGTCCTCATCCACCCTTCATACTATGAGATGAAGGGTGGAATGACAGATGGTGATCATCAGTTATGGCATAAGGCTCCTCTTTCTGAGAAGCATCTGAAATATGCAGCCAAGGATGGATACATCTCCTACGAGCTCTACAAGATTTTGGACTTCTATGAGAGAGGCTGTTACAAGGTCATGAAGAGGAAAGAGCAGGAGCCTCTTAGGAAGTGGTGAAAGGATCAGTTCTTTTGTAAGATTGGCGTTTAGATTTATTTCTGGTCGTAGCATGGCAATAATATTTATTTTGTTCATCAACTTAGTACTTGTATTTCTCTCTATTCCATCTTGTACTTCTCTCTACGGGCATATGGTCTGCCTAAAGTATTGAGTACTGATCTACTTGTTTTACCAACCTTTTGTTATATTTCAATAATAAATTAGTTTAATACGATATGATTGTTTGGATTTACGTGCATTTCGTAACTTATTGTATTTACATTTCAGTGAATTTTTGTGATGTCTGAAATTGCATTTGTCCTGTTTGTCGTTAGTATTCCTTCAATGTTTTGGATGTATACGCTTGAACTGCCGTCACTATATTCCTTGAACTTCCCGGCGTTTCTTTCTTGAACAGTTTTTTAATTTAATGAAAGTTAACATAGTTCTGAGGTTTTTACGCTTTTCAGTTATCGGTTCGTTTTACGTATTACTTTAATCATTTTTATTCGCGTTTATTTTGAAACCGTCCTATGGATAACAACATTGTCGTGCTTATCATGTCGCAACAGAAAATTTTGAAAAATATGGTAAAGCTTATCTTCCTCTCTTTTAGCTATTATCTGTTTGAGCCTACGTCTCTCTATATTAATGCTTGCGTATACATTTTGTTTTCCAGAAAGCGTACTTCCTCTTTTAGCTCCATCCCCAACGCGAGATCTCATCTGGTTCTGTATCCCCCGTAAGTTCCCTTGTGTTACATGGTTGTAGTCCCCCGCCAGATCTCATAGTCTTTTTATTGATATGGTTGTAGTCCCTGTTTCCATGTATGCATGTTTTAGGTTTTCACTTTTTATTATTTTTGGCCATTGTTTTATTGGTGCATGATGTTTACTTAGATAGTCTGCTCTTCTTGTTGCAATAGTGTGAGCTGTTGGTTATAGTAAACCTGCACTTCCTCGAATTTTATATCCATGCTTGCGCCTTTTTTATCTGGATCGGTATGTTTGTACTTTCTTATCCTATGAACTTCAGTTTATTCATCCTTGAACTTATCTATCCCTTCCCTTATTTTTTTGTCATAGTTCTTAAAATCGTATGCATTTGATGTTTTATTCAGAGAGCCTATCTAGTATTTTTTTTAACTCCATCCTATTTTCCAGATCTCACCAAGTTTTTCCGATGGAGTTTTTCCTTTCTCATCTGAGCACACTGTATTTGGTCATGACAATTCCATCATCAATGCTGTGTACACCAACGACATTTCTTCTGTTGATGCGTGGATTGAGAACGCTACATCTATTTTGGCTGCATTGGATTTGAAGTGTGTGGTTATAGATGTCAAGTACACTGTGAGAGTTTGCACTCGTGGCAAAGGCTATGTTCAGAGTGCAGTTGTGGTTAGTCTTTGCGTTGGCCATAATTGCTTGTTGTATCAGATCTGTTGTGCTGCTGAAGGTATAGCCAAAAGTTTTGATGCTTTCATTCGGAACAAGCAGTACATGTTCGTCGGTTTCAACATCTCTAAAGAAAAGACGATGTTGTACCGTTCTTCCACTCCTTTGTTCATCTTTAAGCATGTAGACATCCATGATATTTGGAGTAATCCTGATAATACCCATTTCCGTAAGGAAGGTCTGATGGACGTAGCTGCTTTCTTTGTTGATATTTCATACAAGGACTATGATGGTGGTTTGACAAATTATGACCATCGTGTCTGCGGTGATGTTGGCCTTTCTATCAACCATCTGCAGTACGCCTGTACGAATGCGTACGTGTGCTCGGAGCTGTATAAGTGCCTGCAGAAATATGAGAGGGAATGCGTACGTGTGCTCGGAGCTGTATAAGTGTCTGCAGAAATATGAGAGGGGTTTCGTCAATCGTCTTTTTTCAAAGAAGAAGCAAAATGAGGAGAAAGTATGGGGTGGTTGGGGATGGTGGCCGAAATAAATTTTAGCGACCAGTGTCTTCATCTATATGTCGGTGTGTTTGTAATTTCCGTTGCATTCCTTTTATGTTCTGCTTCAATAAATATTTGTTATCACCTTTATGTTCTCCCCGCTTATTTTGTCATGTATTTATTTATTTATCATCTCTGTGTAGTGTAATGATGTTTAGTTATTCTTGTGTTGCTATTCATTTCCATCAGTAATTCCTTCTTGTGTATTTCTTGTACTTGTTGTATTTTTTTGATTTTTGTGCACTCCTGCAGTGTCCTGTTTTGTTTGTATAACTTGAGGATCGTATATTATATTTATGTGAGTGCATGTACTTCTTTTCAAATAACGTGTGTACTGTCTTCGTTTGCCCATGTACATTCCTAGTTTGTCAGTCTAACTTGCGGGTCTAATGTTACATTAATCGTGGTTACCTATTCTAATTTGTACATAAAGTTTGTTCTTCCTACTCTGAACTCTGTGTACTTCCCTAATTTGACGGTTTAACTTGTGCATCGTATTTTCAATTTTTGTGGCTACTTGTACTTTTGTTTACTTAAGAGTTGTACATAATTATTGTTCAGTCCTGTACTTCCCTGATTTGCTAGTTTAACTTGTTCATCATTTGTTGTTACTCCAGTGCTGACAAATATTGTGCATCATCCATATGGCATGTTATTTAATTCAAATGTTTATTTTATTGATTTTACAAATGTCTAAGCCATGGCGTGTTAGCGTTGTTGCCATAAATATCAATAAACTTTAGATAATAACCTATGAGACCAATAATATTATTTGGAAGAACATGCCACTTCAACATTGTCTTTATTTTCTGTGGAACTTTTTTTTTAGATTCTATTTTTTTTATCTGTGACGACACATTTTGGCAGAAATAATATGTCCCAGGTACTCTAATTCAGTTTGGGCTATCGTAAGCCCATGACATCTAAAGCCCACGAACAGTTCGAGTTCAACTGCAGCACAATACAAACCTACCCCCGCTCCTAACGCCAACAAAATGTGGCAGCGTTTCTTCCCCCTTCCCAATTCGTTCTTCCTCATCGGAACCGCATCCTCATTTTCCTCATCCCCGGCGGTGAACTCATCATCCATGGATCATTATGGTCCCATCACTAATGACGGGCTACTCACCACAGCCATACATCACATCAACGCCTATGGTACCATGAATCTAGAGGTCGTGTACACCAACGAGATCTCGACTGTGACTCACACGTTGCAGAAGTTTGAACAATGGCTAGAGGAAATGAAGTACTGGATTGTGGGACTCGACATCGAGTTCACAAGGGAGAGAAAAAAAATGAAGACCCGCCTCGGAAGATCGCCGGTCATCCAAATCGCCTTGCGCAACCACGTCCTCGTCTTCCACTACTGCAAATATGGATTCTTTCCATTAATGACGCGCTAGCTCGGGCGGCTCTGCAAGGGTCTGCTATTAAGGTCTCAGATGAAGCTAGGAATTGATATTATCATGTGTACTTCTTGTTTTTAAGTACTTTACTTCCTCCGAGATTATGGTTGTACTTCCCTATTTATTTCTCTAGGGTACGGTTTATTTTCTATATTTTTTGGTATTACTCTATGGTATGAAACCTTGTTCTTCAATTGCGCAACGTTTGTACTGCCGTAGTTTTCCTTTCTGTACTTCCCGGCGGTTGCTCTATGTATGCAAATCCTTTTGTTAATTTGGGTCTATTGTAGGTCCAAGGAGGTTTGTCCAACGCTGGTTGATTTCCTTCAGAACAAAGGGATCAGTTTTGCTAGCATGGACATCAGACAAGACAAAATAATGCTTGAACGTGCGGGCATCATCATCCCAGAGCAGTTCCACATCAACATCCAAGATCTGTTCAAGTCTGAAGACAAATTCCAGAACGTTCCACCGTATGACAGGGACAGAATGGGTTATCTTGCAGGGACCATCATTGATAGTGCTTGCTGGAACCTCAAGAATGATTTCCCGTGGGACGGCCATCACTTCTGGGAGCAGAAGCATCTTTCCGCGTTGCACCTCGAGTATGCAGCAAGAGACGGATATTACAGCTACGATATGTACCGTAGGATCCTGACCATTAAGGACGCGCTAGCTCGGGCGGCTCGCAAGGCTGAAGCAGCGGCGGCGGCTAAAGATGCGAAGGATGAAGCTATGGAGGATGAATCTAAGGCGCATGAACCTGCCGCAGAAACTATGACAATTGAAGCTGCGGAGCCACCGGCTGCGTCAAATAAACGTTCATGGGAGTTGCTGGAAGAAGACGGTGACAAGCACATTGTCGCCACCGGGTGGGAGTGATCATGGTGTGCTAGATGGCTTCTGTTTTAAATAATCTCTGACCGTCGTTTAGATGTATACGATGCTATGTTTAATTTTAATATTTGGATCATTTTATGGTTTGTATTTACACTTATGTGGATTCGTGTACTTCTTTGTTCGTAAATGTTGTTTGTCCCACTCTTGCACTGCTGGGGTGCCCTATTGTTTCCTAGTTAGGTAGTTGTACTTCGTTAAATTTACTGTTTGTACTTCCTTGATGCTTTAGTTCTCTCTCAGCTGAAACTGAATGTAAGAGATATACATTGTAGGAAGTCACAATCTGTTAGAACTAAGGTCTTAGATGAAGTTCGAATGTCAAAGGGATTAATGTTTTCATGATTTACCTCATGTTTTATTTCCCTGTACTGCCTACAACATTATGGTTATACTGTTACACTGATGTACTTCAATAATTTGTCAGTCTAACTTGTGTGTCATATGAAACATTTATGTGGTTTCTTGTACTTCTTATAGTTGTAGGTTGTACTTCCTCTTTGTTAGATCTATACTTCCTTTTGTTATCTTATAAAACCTTTGTGCATTTTACGCAAATGAAATTTGTACAATTCATGACGCATTAGCGATGGCACCATACAAGTTCATATAATTCTCACCCACACCATGATTAAACAGATAATCCCTACTGGGAGTAGTTCTTAATATCCCTACATTTGACTTGTTGCCATAGTAGACAACATGGTAGCAGCAAAAGATAAAATCAAAGTAAGTAAAATAGAAGAAAGCTTCGCGAGTTGTCCCTTGCCGTCCTCCTGTTGCGCTGCACTGAAACTGTCTACTACTCAAATCTTTTGGGATAGTAGACGCGGCACATATGTGGGTTGTACACGCATACAATGAATCGTGCTCGACCCTTTCAGGCGAATTGAAGGATGAACCCACTCTCGATCTTGTGTGCGTTGATGAACTCCCTCCATCCGTTGGTTAAGGTCATGCTCCCATGTGACTTGTCCTGCTAGACGATCATGCTAAAGTCTTCATGGCCGCTGGAGTGGCGCACCTGTGCCACTGTCGGCATGGCTCCAAAGGCCCCCAGCGCAAAGCGCTTAGGTAGCCTCAGCTGCCTGTCCTAGTCATCTCCGTACAGGATCACTAAGAAGTCGGTAACAACTTCATGAAAATCCTCTTGCTCGACCTTTACCTGATATGGGGTTGCCCGATCTTCTCGTTGAGCACGTCGATGGTAGATGGTGGATAACTTGGTGTCACCGATGAACTCTCCTCGCTAGATCCCTGCAGCCAATGCAACAACTCTCTACCCTTCGAATATTCACGACTTCACACACTTGCGCACGTAGCCGTCGACCACGAAACGATATAATTGCAATCTACTAATTCCCAATGGAAGAAACAGATCACACTTCAATTGCGGTTCAACTCTCCAGATCGATACGAATTGGAGATGTATTATTTCAGAGGAAAGCTTTCGCTGTTCAACCAAAATTAGGGTTTATCTAAACGTGGTCTAACCCTCTAGGGCGCAGCCCTTGGCTATTTAAAGGGGCTGGCTGAAAGTAGGACTTAATTCGGACCTGAACTCAAACCTGGTTCGACTCGGACTGATACAAACCGACCCATGGTGGGTTCGGCCTAAACAGGGCACGCAGGCCTCATGCATTGCACCTTAGACTAATATCTTCATACGTTATGTCCTAGTGCGCCACTTGATCCCTCTAACGTGCAAACGTGTGATCTCCTTCATTGCCCTTGTGCGCCGGCCTCCCTCTCCTCCCTCGCGCACTTGCTGATATTGGAAATCAGTGATTGCCCTTCTCCTTGTGGTAGCTCGTCTCCTCCTCCAACGCTTGTGTTATTAATAAACCCGATCATACATAAATGTATAGACTTAGGCAATATAAAATTCTCATTAACACAAACATCATATTCAACTAAGAGCGAGTTCACCTGTTGCTGAAGTAACTTGGTTCGAGCTCTTGTCATTGGTCCAATTCGAACCTCATCATTGGACTTCTTCTTTGCAGCAACTCTCATGTCATCATCATGTATTGAAGAGGGAACAACAGTATGGATGTCCTCATCATCTCCCCCCCCCCCCCCCCTTCAAAAGGCGTCGACCTCGACGCTCGAAGGTCATCTTCATCATACGGTGACAAATCAGCAACGTTGAAACTATTGCTAACAGCACCAAACTCGGCCATAGGAAGATCAATGGAGTAGGCATTGTCATTTATCTTTGCAATAACCTCAAAAGGACCAGCACCACGTGGCTTCAACTTCGAATTCCGCAAATGTGGAAATCTGTCCTTCCGCAAATGCACCCAAACCATGTCTCCGGGATGAAACAAAACTTGCTTGCGGGACTGATTTCTTGCAGCAGCAATGTGCTTTCCTTTCTTCTCAATTGTCTCTCGAGTCTTCTCATGAATTGTCTTCACATAATCTGCTCGTTTTGATGCCTCCATGTTGACTCTCTCATGCAACGGTAGAGGCAATAAATCCAGCGGTGTAATTGGTTTGAAGCCATACACCAACTCAAAAGTACAAAGTTGAGTGGTAGAGTGCACCGCTCGATTATACGCGAACTCAACATGTGGCAAACACTCCTCCCATTCACGCAAATTTTTCTTGATCATAGCTCGCAGCAACTGTGACAAAGTTCGATTCACCACCTCCGTTTGACCATCTGTTTGGGGATGACACGTTGTGCTGAACAGCAACTTCGTCCCAAGCTTGCCCCACAATGTCTTCCAGAAGTAGCTCATGAACTTGACATCACGATCAGAAACAATCGTCCTAGGTACTCCATGAATGCGCACGATGTCCCTGAAAAACAGATTAGCAACATGCGACGCATCGTCGCTCTTGTGGCATGCAATAAAGTGTGCCATCTTAGAGAACCTATCCACTACTACAAAAATACTATCATGTCCTCTTTTAGTGCGTGGTAAACCTAACACAAAATCCATACTAATATCTGCCCATGGCGTGTTAGGTGCCGGTAGTGGTGTATACAAACCGTGAGGCTTCAGCTTTGACTTGGATGTATTGCATGTAACACAGCGACGAACAAATCTGTCCACGTCACGCCTCATCTTGGGCCAATAAAAGTGATCAGCGAGCATGAGTAAGGTCTTCTCACGCCCAAAATGGCCCATCAAACCACCTGCATGTGATTCCTGCAACAACAACAAACGCACCGACGATTCTGTAACACATAATTTGTTAGCTCGAAACAGAAATCTATCATGTATGTGAAACTTATCCCATGCGTGGTTGAGCAGACATACGCGGTATGGTTCAGCAAAATCATGATCAGTAGCATATAAATCCACATAAACTCTCCAAACCAGGAATTTTAACATCCAAATGTGTCAATAACATGTTCTTCCTAGAGAGAGCATCAGCCACAACATTATCCTTCCCTTTCTTATACTTTATGATGTAGGGAAACGACTCAATGAACTCAACCCACTTAGCAAGACGCCTATGCAAGTTAGATTGAGCTTTCAGATATTTCAAAGCTTCATGATCAGAATGTATGATAAATTCTTTCGGCCACAAATAATGTTGCCAAACCTCAAGAACACGAACAAGTGCATACAATTCTTTATCATAAACAGGGTAGTTTAATCTAGCACCAGAAAGTTTCTTGCTGTAATAAGAAATAGGTCTACCTTCTTGCATCAAAACACCACCAATTCCTATGCCACTAGCATCACACTCAATTTCGAATTGTTTATTAAAATCTGGTAATGCAAGCAAAGGTGCAGAAGTAAGCAAACGTTTCAGCTCATCAAAAACAATGTCTTGGGCAGCGCCTCACACAAAAGGTACATCTTTCTTAGTTAATTCAGTCAAGGGTGAAGCAATAGTACTAAAGTCTTTCACAAAACGCCTATAAAAACCAGCAAGACCATGAATACTACGTATTTGACTCACGTTCATGGGAGTAGGCCAATTCTGAATTGCTTCAATTTTTGATGAATCTACCTCTACCCCATTCTTAGATACAACATAGCCTAAAAATATCACTTTATCTTTGGCAAAAGTGCACTTCTCAAGATTAGCATATAATTTTGCATCACGTAACACTTGCAAAACTTGACTAAGATGATCACAATGTTCAGATTCAGTGCGGCTGTAAACAAGTATATCATCAAAATACACAACCACGAATTTACCAATGAAGTCTCTCAAAACATGATTCATTAAACGCATAAATGTGCTAGGTGCATTAGTAAGACCAAAAGGCATAACTAGCCACTCATATAAGCCAAATTTTGTTTTGAAAGCAGTTTTCCATTCATCCCCCTCGTTCATCCTAATTTGATGGTATCCACTACGCAAATCAATCTTAGAGAAAATAGCAGCCTTAAATTTTCTTTCCAAAGCAAAATACATAAATGTTTTCAAAAGTTTCAAATTTTAGTGATTTTTAAACACTGCAAAATACAGGGATGTTACAGACTACCACCCTTAAAGGGAATCTCGTCCTCGAGATTCGAGAAGGCTAGCAAAAGGTTCTGTCGGGGTATCGGGTTGGGCTACCACCCTTAAAAGAAAAATCTTTGTTGATATTGAAAACTTCAATATGAAAACTTGATTCAGAGTGTACCGTTCACTTCTTCCACAATGATGTGGTTCACATATCCTTTATCGAAAGGATTTGACTTAGCAGCTTCATCGGCCTTCTTCTTTGCTGGAAACTCGTTGGCGTAATGACCCTTGTTCTTGCATTTGTAGCAGAGCACCTGACTGATATCTCTGTGTTCAGGATTTGGACGGTGGTGTCCATTGTTATGGTTATGGCCAGCAAATCATGATATCCATTGCTTCGCTTGGATCCACCATGGTGATCATGATGCTTGTGGTGACTTCCTCAATTATGGTGATTCCCATGTTTGTGGCCACTGTTCACATCATAAACAAGGTGCTTCTTGAATGAGGGTTCAAAGGAGTGCTTGTCCATTTTCCTCTTCCTATTTTCAGCTTTCTTTATGCTATCTTCAAGGGTGATTGCTTGATCAAGAAGTATCTGATAGTTTGGTGCATAAGAAACAGTCAGAGGTATCTTCAGCTCATCACTAAGTCCATTGAGAAATTTTGACTTCCTCTTTGCATCTGTGTCAATGACCTCAGGCGCATATCGAGACAAGGAATGGAAGTCTTCCATATACTCCTTAAGACTTATGTTTCCCTGACGCAGATTGCGAAACTCTTTCCGTTTAAGATTCATAATCACGTGGAGACATGAGCATTACGAAATCATTCCTTGAATTCCTCCCAGGTCAAGGTGTCCAATGGGTGAGTAATCTGATAAGTTATCCACCATTGGGCAACTGGTCCTTCAAGTAGATGTGCGGTAAACCTAACTTTCTCAGCGTCATCACATTCAGTTGTCACCAGATCCTTTTGTACAGAGCGTAGCCAGTCATCAGCCACCATTGGTTATGTTGCGTTCGAGAACTTGTTTGGCCTAAGCCTCAGAAATCTGGTAAGCATATCCACTTGGGGAGGTGGTGGTGGTGGAGGATTGTTGTTGTTGTTGCTTGCTGCAATAAACTGAGTCATCATAGTCATCAGCTGAGCTTGAGCGGCCATCAGTTGTTGTATGGCATTGTTGTTGTTGTTGTTCTCAGGAGCACGGCGGGGAGGCACCTGTAGGTTTTAGCATAGATGAGTAAAAGATAGACAGATCTAGGAGAAATATTCCTACCCATACAAGCAATTGACACAATCAACCACAATCATTAAATTTCCAAACATGTTTTGAGAAAACCGAACTAATCGTTCTGTAACGAAGCACCCGAGGTTATGGAGAACACATAAGATGATACTGCCATACCACAGTTTGATAGGTCAATACATCATTAGTATCTCGTTTCTCTAATAGATAGGTGGTCTAGTCTATCTCCTTCCTGAGTGCATCAAGTTCCTCTTCTATTTCCTTGAGTTCGTCAAGGTACTTCTGGGTGTTATGAAGTCTAAATCGAAGTCTTGCTCTAAGGTGTTCGATAGCTTCCCATGATGCACTTCTTGCTGAAGCAAAGAATGATGTGTGAAGTATTGGGTTGGTGAACATGCAGTAGCCATTGGTCTTGTGGTCATCTTGTTTGCTCTTGTATATGGAGTTGCACCCACCAGTACTCTTGACCTTCACCCATGAAAGGAAACCCTTTGTATATTGCTTCTCCTTCAAATCGCAAACTCTTCATGTTATCCTTAAGTACTCTTGGAAAATCAGCCTCACATTGTAGGGTCATGGTCATCACTGGTCCCTTCCTGAGTGATTCCATGAGGTTGGCCATCTAAAAAAAATAAGATAAGGTATTTAGAAAGCAAATAGATAAGATAGTTACAAGAAGGAAAACTAGAAAAGTTTTATTTTAGCAAACTGAATAAAAATAGTTTTTTAATCCTATGGTCAAACCTATTCTATCCAAACTTAGGGGTTTTAAACCTACAGGCAACACAGTGCTCTGATACCATCTGTAGTGTACCTGCACTTAAAAATATGGCAGGTACCTGTGTATAGTGCAAACCCCTGGATCGATTCATTTGCACACACAGTTTACGATGAATATCACAACATTGTATCAATATTACAAGAATAATCCAGACTTGTTAAAATAAATAGTTTGATACATCTTTGCATAGCTTAAAGCTAGCTCAAAACAATAAAGCAGCGGAAATAAATCTTCTATGAGCCTCCAACCTCATGATACGCTACAGCCGAAAACATGTTGGTGCAGACTCGAAACACAAACGTTGTCCTCACTCTTCGTCAGATATTTCTGCAACAAATAA